>JBAMJR010000124.1:250000-1560000 GCA_038501785.1 Myoxocephalus aenaeus | reverse complement strand
AAAGTTTTAACCGCGACTAAAGTTAGAACCATGATACAAGTTAGAACCATGACACATAAGTAGTTCCGACTGCTGCGCGCACGCCAGTGAATTATTTATTTTTTCATTCTTGTGAAAGCTCTTAAGCTTGTTCTATTATTAGAACATGCTTCGCGGGCGACTAGCGTGGTCTCTGCGGGCGACCAGGTGCCCGCGGGCACCGTGTTGGCTACCCCTGTGTTAGACCTTAGTGCAGCATTCGACACCATTGACCATGACATCTTATTACAGAGACTAGACCAGTCGATTGGTATTAAAGGTACAGCATTAAGCTGGTTTAAGTCGTATTTATCAGATCTCAGTTTGTATTTGTAAACGATGAGGCCTTGACGACCACCGGTGTTCGTCATAGAGTTCCACAAGGTTCTGTGCTTGGACCAATTTTATTCACCTTATATATGCTTCCTTTAGGCAATATTATCAGAAAACACTCCATAAACTTTCACTGTTATGCTGATGATACTCAACTATATTTGTCAATCAAGCCAGATGAAATCCACCAGGTCGCTAAACTTCAAGCGTGTCTTAAAGACATCAAGACCTGGATGACCTGCAACTTCCTGCTGCTGAACTCGGACAAGACTGAAGTTATTCTACTCGGCCCAGAACACCTCAGAAATCAATTCTCTGACGATATGGTTTCTCTGGATGGCATCGCTCTGGCATCCACCACCACCGTAAGGAATCTCAGAGTTATTTTTGACCATGATCTATCCTTTGGCTCCCACGTGAATCAAGGAGTGCCTTTTTTCACCTACGGAACATCTCAAAGATCCGGCACATCCTGTCTCAAAGCGATGCAGAAACATTGATCCACGCATTTGTTACTTCAAGACTGGATTACTGTAACTCCGTATTATCAGGCTACTCCGGAAAGTCCCTTGGGTCTCTCCAGCTGATCCAGAATGCTGCAGCTCGTGTACTAACAAGGACTCGGAAGAGAGATCACATTACTCCTGTACTAGCTGCTCTCCACTGGCTTCCTGTAAGATCGAGAATCATATTTAAAATCCTTCTCCTCACCTATAAAGTCTTAACTGGTGATGCACCATCATATCTTAAAGAGCTTATAGTGCCATATTACCCCACTAGAGCGTTACGCTCACTGAATGCAGGGTTACTTGTGGTTCCCAGAGTCTTAAAATGTAGGTTGGGGGCTAGAGCTTTCAGTTATCGGGCTCCTCTTCTGTGGAATCAGCTTCCACTTTCAGTCTGGGGGGCAGACACAGTCACCTCATTTAAGAGTAGACTTAAGACTTTCCTCTTTGATAGCGCTTATAGTTAGGGCTGTTTCAGGCTTATAGTTAGGGCTGGTTCAGGTTTGCCCTGGTCCAGGCCCTAGATATGCTGCTATAGGCCTAGACTGATGGGGGACATCTTAGGATACACTGAGCTCCTCTTCTCTTCCTCTTTCGCTCCTCTTCTCTTCCTCTTTCACTCCTCCTCTCCTCTTCTTTCTCTCCATCTGGATAAACTATTGTCTCTTCAATGCACATTACTAACTCTACTTTCTTTTTCCATGGATTCATAGCTGCCTGGAACCGGTCCTGCCCCGGGTCCTGCCCCCGGTCCTGCCCCCTTCCATGGATTCATGGCTGCCTGGAACCGGTCCTGCCTGCTTCCATGGCCCTGCTGATGGAACCGGCCTGGAACCGGTCCTGCCTGCTGCCATGGCCCTGCTGCCATGGCCCTGCTGATGGAACCGGCCTGGAACCGGTCCTGCCTGCTGCCATGGCCCTGCTGATGGAGCCGGCCTGGAACCGGTCCTGCCTGCTGCCATGGCCCTGCTGATGCCCCCCACCCCTCCTCTCTACCGCCTTCTGCTTCATGGATCGTGGATTATCTGGATCATGGACCATGCCTACTACTCATTATACGAATAATTTCTGTCATATTCATTGAATGTGCTGTAACTACGCTATTCATTCTGGCCACATGACATCTATTGCTTCTGTCCATCCGGGGAGAGGGATCCTCCTCTGTTGCTCTCCCTCAGGTGTCTTCCCTTTTTTCCCTGTGAAAGGGTTTTTACTATCTTTTTAGGGGAGTTTTTACTGATCCGATGTGAGGTCCCGGGACAGGGATGTTATGTGTACAGATTGTAAAGCCCTCCGAGGCAAACTTGTATTTGTGATGTTGGGCTATATAAAATAAACTGAATTGAATTGCATATAGAAACATATAGATAGACTGACTGGGTGAATCAGGTCAAGAGGCCTGTTTGAATTGAAGTCAAATGAAAATGATATGTGATATAACAGACAGTAAGTATTTAAATATAATCCTAGATGTCAGCAGAGCATCATCGGTACATTACTGGTCCTGAAAAAAACCCATTAGTGTAAGAATAAGAGAATAAGAACACATAGCCTGTCCCACCTGAACACAAACGTGGTATGACAGCTAATGGCCGAACAGCGTAGTGTTTCTATCAACATTGAAAAGGAATTACAGGTTGTACTGAGGGAAAGGAACAACAACATTGGACACTGGTGTGTTGGACAAACATTGCCTGGTCTGATGAATTCCACGTCCTGCTGTCTCCCTCTGGTTGTGTGACTAAATGCATCCATCATGCAGAGTGAACACACCGCAGCATTGTGGCAGTGTGATAGCGTTGATTACGTTTGCATGGCACTCACTGAGCACCTTTATGATGAACATTTAAATGCTACAGGACAACTGGCCATCCCGTTATGCCAGCTGAGCCGGCATCTTTCAATAAGATATTGCATCATGCAAGGAGGTGAAAACTGTCCAGGAATGCTTTCATTAAAAACTGTGGAATCAAGTTATGTAGTGGCCTGTCCATTCACTAGATTTCAACCCAGAGCTATTTGGGCAATGTCCATCATCACAGCTTGTGTGAGTCGCCTCCATCAGCATCCCTGTGGGGTGATTTTAACTACTTTTTGGATCCATGCTGAGATTGTATGAAAGGTCAGACAACAGTATTAGAAAAGTGTCACTCATACGCGCTGTTAAAACAACAGCAAAGACAGAAGGGGAAGAGATCACATGTACCAAAGCTTGTGTTTTAAATTGAACCCCACCTTTTACATTTCAAAGCCTTATGGAAACTGTAGAAGCTATCCGTGGTGATGAATGTGTCTTTTTAAACCAGAAGCAGTGCAGAGTACAGCAGGACATCTCATGCCTCTCATCTATATTAAATTGCATCACTATATTTCTGTAGGATGCTTTTCTCCATGAAGATAATGCGGTAAATGGAATAAATACAACGCCTATCCATTTTAAGGACAAACTATTACCTATTAAAGCCAGTTCAGTGTTATAACGGTATTGTTCTCTAATGATTTATCTCTTACATGGAGAGAAGGGAGGGTGGGGGGATGTATTAGTTCATCATGATAACAACTTTACCTAATGAGCGCCATTGCCAAGTGTGGTGAAATTAATCACAATACATCGTGTGTCTACAGTACACAATGAGATTACACTGCAGAGAGCGAGAGAGAGAATCCTTCCTCCACCCTGCCTGAATCTCCTCCTAGTTACTTCATCCCCTCACTCCCATGAGCCTCTCTGTCTCCAGGCTGTCTCGGGTGTTGTCAGACACTGGGGCGTTACACTTTGCTGCTGACCAGGAAACTACTTTTAAAATACACTGATATTGCAATCTTTTTTTTTTTATGTTTGTGAAAACAGTACATATAGTTTAAAATAATGTGTAAACTGCCTGTTTTCCACTGGGTTTGTATTATTATTTTCTTACAGGAATATTACAGGAAGCATATCTAAAATATGATCTTAACTGCTCGTTTGAGAATGTCAGATGTAAGAGGGTTTGTTTTTCAGTTAATTCTATTAAGGTAACATCATTTTTTAAATTGAATTGACAATTATTTTAAATTCAAGGTCTAATTCTAAGATAAAAGATCTGATTACATTTCAAAACTTTCAAATTAGCTTTGGTACATTTTCAACGTGACTTAAGCCACAAAAGCTCAATCAATGCTTGTGTCAATCTGGGGCCCAGACAATAAAATAAGAGATTTCTTTTCTCTCACACACATGGACGCATTTCAACTTCTCACTTCGAGGACTGCAATGTGAATCCTTCACTCAGCTGATGTACGGCTATATTGATTCACAGTAGTAAGCCTGGTCATCTTTGTTTTCTGAATGGGAAATTCTACCCTCAAAGTGTCGTCTCCAGTGTTTATTGTGCTACCGCTAAAACACACACACACACACACACACACACACACACACACACACACACACACACACACACACACACACACACACACACACACACACACACACACCTCTCTTTCTCTGTGGTTCATGTGTTCAGCAGAGGAAGGTGGAGGCTAGTAAGTCAGTAAGTGCTTCCCTTCATGGTGTCATTAATAATGGAGAGCCAACATCAGCCTGGTGGAGAGGAATAATGTACAACCAGGAGTTGGTGTGTCTGTTAGACGGTCAATTATGAACAAATTAATATGGTTTATTTGCATTTATTCCCCTAACTTCAAATCATCAATTTCATTTTTTGTTCATTTTTCTTTATACTTTCCTTTTATGTGGCTCATATTAAAGTGTCTTCCCCATTTTATATGTATTTTACTTTCTTAACTTAGAAACTTTAATAGGAAAAAGTTTGTCAAAAGTCGTGGTTGAGGGTAATTTATAATTTAGTAATTGTAGTCATCTTTAAGACGAGAAGGCTGTTGGTTTAAACCACTTTAGTCTGGTGGGTGTAAGGAAAATCGTGGCCTCTAGGGGCCGCTAAACAGGGCTTTTAGACTCCGTCTTGTTACACTCAAATCTCCATTAAAATTGCAAACCACTCAATGCGGTTAGATGATCAAGTCTGTCAGACCCATGATGGCTCCGCTCTCATTCTCGGAGCTATAAAATGCATTCTGCTGCAGCTCATACATTTTTATATTTTTTATACGGTGGTTAGCTTGTGAACTGGAAACACAGTTTAAAAAAGCCAACTACGCTGTGTTAGCATTATAAAAACACAAGGCTATAATGGTGTATGCCTTATTCCATTTAGCACATCAGTAATAAGCGAACCGTCGTTTATTTAGATAATCCTGGGACAAGATGCCCAATTAAGTTCATAATTGGGCATCAAGATTAAAAGAGCATGCTGCCATATTGATTTGTTTGTCAAAAGAAAATGAGATTATCATTATTCAGTACATCGCTCCATAAAGGGGAAAACACATCTGTAACTAAATAGGTATCAGATTGACACAGGAAAAGGAAACACTCGTCACCAATCAGGTAATGGTTTGTCCCGATCCATCAAAGGTTTTAAAATGATTACCAGACAACAATTAACGTTAAATGCATGCATAGTTCCTCACTACTTCAATGTGATGAAAAGCAGGCGCAAATTAGTAATTTAGTTTAGCATGTTAACATTTGTTAGCGCTACACAAACAGTACAGCTGAATCCCAAGGGGATGTCATTAGTTTTGCAGTTATTTAATCATAAACCAAAGTTGTTCTCGTAAGCACTATCTGACTTTTGGAGGCTGCGATCAATTGTGGGTAAAAAAACAACAACAGAGCGCACATTTGATGATTTCTTGTACATAATCCAGCACCTCTTAAACCACGCTTTTGTACAGTTATGGTAACAGTTATGGACTCTCTTTCCACCCCACTGCACTCGTATTTTGAGTGCAAATAATTTGTCAAAAAATTAGTACAAACTCAGAATAAACTATGTTAATTTAACTGAAAACATCATTATTATTATCTTTTCTTAAATTTGGCTAAAGATATTGCGATAATATTATTATCAGGCTATTGTGACAGCACTACATTATATCCTATTTCATCCACTGTGGAATGATAATATAATTATCTGCACAGATTTAACATTGCAAATAAGAAATCTATTTTCTATTATAATAAGAGCGGTGTCTGGTTTTCTCTCTGCAGGACTCTGATAGGCTTCACATAATTAGCAACAACAGTGCAAAGTGTCCTCCCGCTATATCTGCAGTATTAGATTGCTAATAAGAAGTCATTTACCTATACGCATACGCACATACACACCACGCACACATTCAGTCATCCATCCAGTGCAGCATTGCGAGTCCATATTTCACAGGCAAATCTGCAGAGCGTGCAATAACGCTCCTGCAGTTTGGTCCTTCCCATTACTGGGATAGGCCCGTCTAAGCAGTAAAAACCTATTACCCCTGCCTCTCCAATCCCCATAATTGACTGCACATCTTCTGTGTTTGCCAGCCACAAGCCTTCTCCACCAGAGCATCTGTCAGAGATCTGTGGCGGCAGCCAGCTGGAAGTTGGCTTTTAGGTTATCCTGCTGCTGGAAGTGGTGGTGGATGATGATGGATGGAACCTTGGGCAGTCCTGTTGTTAGTAATGCACCATCTGCCGGTCCAAAAAGATGCTGACTCCTTTTACAAGGCAAAGTGAGGCTTTAACAGATTCTACATATGGTTCATTTTGTTAATTTACATTTAATGTTTTGTGTCTGTACATCGGTTATCACTGTTAACATGTCATTGTTCGCTTGCTGTGCCTTTACAGTGATGTCTCAGAGAGGTCAGTTAAAACAGGCATTGGAGGTCTGAAAGGAAGTCTTTGTAATGTGGAAATATTTAAATTATTAAAAGATTGTATCATACCATCTTAAAAGGGTCATATGGTATTTTTGGCCACTTAGCAGACAGGCTGAAGCACAACGCTGACACATGATCACTGTATAAAGTTGCTATGGCGAACATGTTTCTACATTCCTGCACACAAGGATTCACATTAAACCTGTTTGTGTCCACTTGATGAATTTAAATCCAATATTCCCGCTCCTTTTAGTTCTGTTTGGCTTTTTACCAGCTCCTGATGAAAGCATTTGGGTCTTTAGCAGCTTAACGCTCCACTGTGTTCACCAGCCAGTGGCTAACGTTTCCTGTCTGCTGTTGAGTTGTCGGGCATACAGTGTTTTTTTCAGAGCTCAAATTAGTTAAATAATAATTTTGCTATTTCCGTTTACAGTTTCCTGCAGTCTGGGGTATTTCCTCTGACCTCGCCGCAATAGTGATAATTTTTAACAGTTTACATTTTGAGGGGTTTCTTTTTTTCCTTTTACATTTTCCAGAGGTATCCATTTCACATGGGCGGGGATAATGATCAGCACTCAGCCATGCGCTTGCTCTCCAGGGCTGTATCGTGTGGTATCAACCACATTACTTTTGATTCATTTGTTCACAGCGAGTGTTGTAAACCTCGGCTTTCCTGCTCTGACTCACTTGCACTTATCCGACATCCCTGTGGTATCTGATTCAATTCCTTTCTAATCCAGTGATAGGAACTACTTCATAGCCATTTTCTGTCTCTCTCCCAACCATCTGCCCTTGTAGCGAATAATGTTTTGATCTTCTTTGCGAGGCCCGTATCCCCTTTCCATACCCTCAGGAAAGAGAGAGCATGTTGATGGCTGCCACAGAGCTTGGCTAACTGCTGCAATCTGCCCTCTGCAGAGAAACTAAATAGACTTCTCTCGCCTTCTATTGAATTAGAGGCCAGCTCCAGTTTCTCCCTCCTTCACTTTTCTTTCTTTTGCCCTCTGTCAATGCCTCTCTCTCACACACACTCTCCGTGCCATTAGCGGGCGGCTGACTTGTGAATGTCAGTGGGTTCATGATGATGGCTCGGGGAAGTACAGGGCGTCTCATGGATACTGCCTGATATTCCCTTTGGTGTGTAGTGCCCACAAGAGTGATATTACAGAAGTAATGGGTTTACTGCATTGCCTTTGCCTTGTTTCTCTGTGGATCTGAGTGCTGGCTGCTGTACAGTGTCAGAAGTAAAGTGCGCTGAAAAACCCAAATGTCTGTGCCAATACCAACTGAGCTGCCTTCCACCAACAGGAGTTAAAAACCTGACACAACAGAGTTGCTACTGATGCCACTAAAAGATTCTTGGTAAAAAAAACGCCAGATACTTAATGCAAAAGTGTGTCAACAGCCTTATTTATCTGCACTGCGCAGTTACAGTCAACTGCCATCTCTGCTGTTGTTTCATGGCTCAAACGCACAGAGATTCAGTGGTGGAGGAAGTATTCAGATCTACTAATGCCAAGCTGTAAAAATACTCTGTTACAAGTCTGCCATTGAAAATTGTTACTTAGGCCTACTAAAAAATAAAGGTATACCAAGATAATCAGGGAAAAAAAAAAATACTGTGTATATATATGATATAATTAGTTACTCACGCATTCATGTTAAAACAGGATTCTACTGTGGTTTAGGTGGAGCTCATTTTTAATTATTTAATATAATTACAACTAATTATTAATCTGCCGATTATATTCTTTATTATAACATTATTTTATTGGTTAAAAAAATAAGTTATAAATGACTAGACAATTACCCAGAATCCAAAGTAACGAATGCCGTGAAATGGTGGTCATGAGGTCAAAACTACTGTAGGCTAGTTCCCTTTGACATGTAATGGAGTAGAAGCAGACAGTTGCATGGGATTCAAATACTCAACTAAAGCACGATGACCGTAAATGTGTACTCAATGAGGAAATGTACTTAGTTACTTTCCAAAACTGCAGAGGTTCTCATATTACATTTCATGGCGATGTTGCGCTTAACAAGGCACTATGCCTGCTTTTGTTTTGGTTGTTAGGGATCTAGATGATCCACTTTGAAACATTTGTTCTAAAAAGAAAAAGTAGGACCATGCATTACTCATTTCATGTCTTAACTACAAAGGCAAGTTTATTCTAATAGCTTCCCAGTTTGGAGTAATTCCTATATTTAAAGGGATATAATACTCAGTGCTAAAGTTCACATATTTTACAATAAACTGAGCCAAACAAAATCCCATTGAAGGAGTCTGTAGTGATACACACACATATAATTGTCTCACCAGTAACAAAAGACAAAGGGGTTTGTGTGATTCAGCAGGGGATTCGAGCCTGATGTACAGTTTCAATACCTCAGTTAGCATGCCTGACACTTTTGTTCCAGCAGTGTCAGTCAACTTAAGACCTTGTTTTACTGAAGATTAAAGCAATTACACATTGAAAGGTGCAGGATTACTGACCTGCTGGTCTTGGAGAAATTCCTGCTGTGTCACAGTATGTGAATGTGTAACGATCCCAGAGGTTTTATTTCAGATTGTGTACGCAGCAATAAAGTACGGTGAAGTGCATAACAACAAAAGACGTGTTGTTTGTAATTACTTAATTCAAATAAATATTGGGCCATTTGCAGTTCTTTCTTACCCCAACAAACCATGACAATTTGTTATTTCATATATTGACTTTGTGAATTTACAAGGTCAACTTTTAGCACCTGAGGCTACTGTGATGGAGTAGTGTCAAGATCAGACGGGTGGAAGGAGGGACATACTGACAAAAAAAGTACACTCCTAATTGTTTAGGACAACTTAATCATGCCGGTTATCACAGGCAACAGGAGCTTCCTCTGGCAGGATGTTTTATTGTATAATTTTGCACAACTAATTTGGATTCATGGTGTACGGGCTGATATGCCACTTTTTATTAATGAGTTTTTAGCTTTGCTGCAATATCACCGCATAAGTTATGAGTTTTTCTTAATCGTGTATGTGTGCCAAAGTGAAACGAGGGTCACTATCAATGAGTTACAGCCTACTTCATCAACGCCTCACCGTATCTGTAGTTTTTCTAAATTACAACACAAAACTGACAGAAATCTCTGCTTGTCCAATTCCATTTGACCTTCACACCACGTTTGCCATTTTTACTAGTGCTGTCAAGCGATTAAAATATTTAATCGCGATTAATCGCATTTATGTCATAGTTAACTCGCGATTAATCGCAATTAATCGCATTTTTTTTTTTTTGCATTTTAATGCTCTTATCAACATGAAAAAGTGGATTGGCTTGCTTTATTTTATTGAAAAACAACTGCCAAACAGGGCGGTACAAAATAAAATCACTGCACATTTCAGGTAAACAAGGGTTTACAAAATAAAATTATAGAGTGCACCAGGCATGAAAACGAGTCAGGGCTGAAAAAGGTGAGAAGGATATTACCCCTCTAGGAAGGTCCGGGGGCATGCTCCCCCGTAACAAAAATTTAAATATTCCATATTTTAAAGCATCAATCTGATGCATTTTGAGATGCATTTTTTGCCAACCTGGGGAGAGCTGGAGAAACTTAACTTCAGCCATGAGTCAAAAATGATTATGGCCTCCTTACTAAGTATTATGCAAGCCATTTCATGCCAGCCTGTCACTGGTCTAACATTTACAGTATATGAGGCACAATGTGGTAAGGGAGAGCATGGCTGCCTTTGTTAGCATAATTTATATCTTTGATGCAGAGAATGCATCTGGTGAATCCCTGCCTGTTGATTTTGGAGAATACATCTCCTAGATGAAAGGACACCTCTTGCCCTTTTATTGAGACCTTGCCTTCCAGTTTTAGCCACGACCAGTTCCAGCTGCATTTCAATCCAGCATCCAGCTGTTTAACAATGGCTGCATCCTTCTCCCCTAACACACTCATTCTGCAAAAATAATGTTTGTATTAGTGTTAACTTCTAGTTTAGCCTTATTCAGACCTGCCAACCTTGATATATAACCTATATATTGATAAGTCATTAAATACTCATCATGCATTATATTGCATTGCAGATAATGTGTGCTGGTCAATTAGTCTAAAATTAATTTTAGACTAATTTTTACCAGCGTACTTTGACGTCAAAATGTGTATCCGCTACGCAAATTGCGTACAGGTTGGCAGGTCTGCTTATTGATAGAACGGTGGACCACTTTACCTTCTGCCTTGTCAGTCCCCTCACCTCAAAATCTAACGTTACCTCCTCAAAAACGGTAGCGTTAGCTAATAATGTTCCACCGGAGCTTTAGCTAGCTGGCTAACGTTGCGTTCTCTCCTGCTGTGTTCAATGTGTTCACTCGCGCTCCCTTCTGGCACGCGCACCTGTTCGCAGTTCACTGAATATCATTCATTTTGCCGTATCGCGCTCACCATTCATTCATTTCAAACCGTAACGTTAGCCTAGCTTCCAAGCCCAAACGGCGTGCCTATTGTTTTGCTTCCGGTTGAGCTACATCCGGCGTGGTGCTCGCGTAAAAAACAAAATTGAAAAATCAAAATGCGTTAACGCCGTTAATAAAATTGACGGCGTTAAAATTGGTTTGCGTTAACGCCGTTAATAACGCGCTAATATGACAGCACTAATTTTTACACCTAAAAATCCAAGTATCTCGCTTCGATATCTACGCCATTCTCTTAATGTCACTCTGGCCGGTTGAAACGAGCCACAAGCTCCCACAGCCCTCAATAACAAGTCCACCATTTTTACTGCAGACCTCTCGCCACTGCAGAGGGTGACAACAAGACAAGTGTCAGCTTTCAGTTTTATCGTGGAGCACCCTCAACATTGATCTTGTAGACTGCGTTAGATGTGCTGTGCAGTGAATGCAAAGAGGCCACATAGTCCATGGGTTGGAAAATAGTATATTCATGACCAATTGAGGATTGTGTCCCCAGAATATATTGATTGGAGAGCACTACACAGTAGCAGCATATCAAGCATCTGTGGCTGCCCAGCGAGGCTTCAGTGTCGTGACTGCATCTTGTATCAGCATTTCCTGCATCCTGAAACTTTCAGTGAGACGATTAATCGAGCGTCAGCGCCTCTAAACCAGAACAACCCGCAGCTGAAGCCTTCGCACTGAAAGATGAGGATGTATTGAGCTCTACATGTAGGCGTGTGTGTGTGTATTCCAGGGAATATTCAGAGTTTATCAGGGACCACAGAGCCACCTGCACTTGAACACAACCATTTACACTCAATGCAATATGAAGAATTTTAGGATATTCAGATACGCTGAATTGAAGAAGAAAAAACTGTCTACACTGTAGATCTGAGGGGTTTTAGTGGAACGGCTTAGAAACATATTTCATAATATTTTTCTCCGATAGTTTAGATAGACAATACAAAGTCCAATCATTGGGTTGAATAAAGAAAATCAAACATTGACTATCTTTGAATTAATGATTGGTTGGGATTTGTCAACACCAAATATTTATTCTGGCTTCCTAAATGTGTAGTTTTGCTGTTTCTTTCAGTTTTATATTGTATTGATTGAAGTTGTGACTGTTGTCCAAACAAATTAAGTCATTTTAAGATGTCATCCTGGTCACCTTTGTATTTTTTTATTTATCGAAAACATATGTTTTTAATAAAAACAATATTGATCAATCCCATTCAGTACATTTATATATTTCTTAATAATCTGATGATTATCTATTAGGATGAATATTCCTCTCTCAAGAAATTTGATGACCATCCTCTTATACAGACCAATATTGCTCTTAAATATCTAAATATCTTTCACTTTCTTCTAACATCAAAATGATGTATATGCTAACTGTAAAAAGTAATAAAACCATAACAGATGTTGTAGGCGCCTTACTCTATTTGTCCATTATACAAACTTGACATTTATGAACCAGATTATTTTGATATGAAACTCATTTTAAGAATAGAGATGAGTTTATGAAGTTTGAAATTAGCCTAAACAAAATACAGACATAGATGTAAGTTCAACTGTGATGCTTTTCACAGTTCATCAGCATGTGATCTCTCCATCATAACGACACAACTTTATTTATTTATCATTCTGCCGATCCACTTTTTATTTGTTTTACCCTTATTGCAGCTTTTCTTGTTTTGGGAGATCTACAGAAACAGGTTGAGTGGATGCTCACCATGATGGAGTACACCAGTGCGACAATGCTGACGGGCCAGACGGGGCAGAAGCAGGACATGATGACCAGGATGAGGTAATCCTTGGGCTTCGGGGTTTCCTGCACGGTGGCGTTCCCGGTGGAGGAGCGGCTCAGACTGGCCTTGGACGGGGAGAGAGGGGCGGCGGCGCCCAGTTGCCCGGCGGAGCCCGACCTCATGGCGACGCTGTGGCCGTTCAGGTCGGCCTCCTGGCCCTTGTCGCTGTCCATGTTGACCGTGAAGGAGGTGGACATCTTCATCCCGTTTCCTCCCGGCTCGGTGGTCAGCGCCAGGAGTTTCTCCGTCTCGTGGGGGTCCGCAGGCTGAGCGCCTCCTCCACCCTCACTTAAGTTGGACTTCAGGAAGTCGGTGTCCGTGTTGATGGCCATGTTCACGTCTCACTTGTATCAAATTAGATTAAAGGAGAAGTATACAAAAAATACAAATAAATCCCCCAAACAATGTTTTTAATTAATTAAAAGCCAGGAGGCACCAACATCCCATAACACAGCTAAAATGTAAGGTTTTACAAATTATTTTTCAATTTTGATTGACTAAGGTGATCAACCAGCCAAGGTGTGGTGGGTGGATCCAAATGTGATAGTTTGAAAGGTGCTTTAAAAAGCTCGGATGTAACAGAGCAGCCCCCCTAAAAGAAAAAGGATGAAATCAGAGAGGAGAGGAAAGCAGCGTGATTCCTGCAGATATCATCTTCCTCTTGGATCACTTTCCGTCAGCTTCCTTCACATCCAACGTGTGGCTCATTTCCAGAGGGGCTCAGATCAGGAAATCCTCCCCTCCTCACTGATACATCCAAGGAGGAACAATTCAGTCAGAGGAGCTCCTGTCGCCTTGATCCAGTTACACTTTCCTTTAAGTCTGTCTGTTCATTGAAAAGTAGCCTGAGCTCTTCTCTTTCCTGTTTCTTTACACAGAAGGATGGAGGTGAAGCGTCTCTCTCTGAGCAGGTCTACCTCAAATCAGCCACTTTCTCCTTCTCTCCTCCACTGTCTCCACGGCGCAGCAGCGACTCTCCTCAACTTGGGACCAGTGTCAAGTCACCCGTTTTAATACGCACCACTTCCGGTGACGAAATACAAAATAAAAGCCCTAGCCTCTTTGAATATAGTGAACGTAATGCATCCACAGAATACCCTATGCATATTGTACAGCTTGTGAACACTCCAACAACGTATACGTAAGTTTCGGTATTTGTCTTAATTTGTCATAATTGATGCACCCACGTGGCGAGTTTAGGGCCACACTAACACGCGCACACAGGTGTATGCTAGTTCTGACTAACATGCTAAATGAAAATCCTCCAGCACTGTAACGTTGTGTTCACTGAGGTTTCTTTTAGGCCTTTGTGCGGTTCACATTCAGCTTAAAGTGTTTTACAACGTTGAGGGTTCACATGGGACATGGAGGCCGAGTGGACTGCTTGTGTGCTGCTTGGAGAAAGAACGAGGAAAGGAATTGAACCTGGAGCCGATTGAGGAGCACAGGAGGCTACTCTGCGTCGCACAAGGTTTCGACAGGGGAGTTTAATAAGAAACGTGTTTGTGTGTGCTCTACACTAAAAACTGTGCATCTGCCTTTCCCCACTTCTGTACTGTTTGGCGGCTGTAGCTCAGGGGGATGAGTGGTTGTCCCGCAACCACAAGGTAGCCGGCTCGATCCCCAGTCCCCTCATAGCTCACATGTCGAAGTGTCCCTGAGCAAGACACTGAACCCTTAACTGCTCCCCGGGCGCCTCTCAGGGCTGCCCACTGCTCCCTATCCAGGGATGGGTCAAATGCAGAGAAGAATTTCCCCAAGGGGATTAATAAAGTGCATGTTTCCTTTTTTCTTTCTTTTCTTAATTTTTGTCCTCATTTCCGATTGTGTGCAGGCTGCAGATTAGACTAGAAGGACTAGCTGTTATATTGTTGGTTTGGGGCTCTGTGATGTGAAATGTACACATCTTTGTAACTTTGATGTTCATGCACTTTATCTTTGAGTCAAATGAATGCAATGTATAAGAATAAGAGAAAACATATGCAGTACATAAAGTAATTGTATTGCCACATACATTAAAACTAAAGTAACGAGCAAAGTGTGAAGACCAAAACATTATTTTTTATTTTGATCATACAATCACTGTACTTCCGGTTTGAAATGGTCCTTTTCCTGCTGCCTTGACGCATATTATGTCGGAGCAGGGCAGTCTGTTGGGGAGCAGCCTCTCCCTCCTCCTCCTCCCTTTCTTCCCCTCTTCTCAACATCAGCACCAGTGGTTTATGGAGGAAAGCCAGCGGCAGATTGTGCTGCTATGCAGAATTTACTGTTGCTCCGTGTTTTAGTCCAGGGCAGGGTTTCCAATGACACAGCCCTGCATCATAAATCTATTATTGTAAATCCATTTTCTAATTAGCACTGATGGTATTCAAGTGTGAAGATTAAGAAAATGTAATACTGTATCTGAGAAGAGATACATTGCATATGGTCTCTAATGAGTGCTGTATCCAACTGCAGTTTTAGTCTCCTTGTTTAGACTCAGCAGGAACTGCATTAGTAACGGTGATTTTAAAGGTCTGGATGCTTTAGCCTGAATGTTTAATCCGTTCTTCTTTGATCTGCTCTTATTGATTTTCCTCTTCCTTAAACTGGTGCATTAGCGTCAGCCTCATTTGTCTGAGTGACTGCTACAATGCAACGTGACCTGTGGCTGTGATGGGGGGTGACAGTGCACATAGTGATGAGTAGGGATTCCCTGAATAAAACCGAGCTCTCAGAGTGATGTCATACTATTGATCTAATTTAATCTTAATTCACAAACACAAGTGTATTCAAATGTGTTTTTTAGTGCGTTTCCCAGATGTATGAGTAATAACTCTTTTGCATGATAAGCCCCTTGGTTTCCCTCGGCTCTCTCTCTCTTTAAGATGTACGAAGGAAAAGATGGGGAGGAGACAAGCAGTAGATTTAAGCCAGATCATTTATTTTTACTAGCCCCTAGACTCACAAAAAAGAGAATGCTGGGCTCAGGATAATTTCTCCAACAGGGTTCAGGTTGAAACAGAGGAATAATGTGGTCAGAGCTCCACCTTGTGGAAGGACACTGTGCTTACAAGACTCAGAGAAGTAACTTGGCTTTAATTTTATTTTATACGACTCCTGAGATAACAATTTAGAAATGACATAGCCAACTAAACACTTAAATATTGTTTTTGTGAAGATGGTGGCATAGTGGGACAAAAACTACAATAATGGTGTTGCTGTTGACTCTCATAACATCTGGCGTGGGGACATTTTTCGAAAGAAATCCAAGGCGCTTTGACAGTTAACTAGTGTCAATCAATCACGGACGAATGGATGATTTTTTTTTCTAGACATGATGAAGAAATATTACAAAACAATATTATAAATCAGAACAATAGCAAAGGAATAGTTCAAAATTTTTGGGACGTACATTGCGTATGCTTTTTATTCTCAATACTGTGAATCTTTACACATCCACTCGATTGTATTTCAAAAATGTTTTTGCTGATGCACCAAAACAAATACCTTGTAAACTTGATGTACCTTTATTATAAGAGTGAAAAGTCCTGAATGTAATAGATTGTCTCAGTCATTGTTCGGAGGAAATAGAAAGACAAGCAGAAAGGGAGGGACTTAAAACTTCCTGATTCAATACACCTGGATCATTTTATTGGACACTGTCTCGCAGTCCTTGTGAAAGTCAATGGGGTTAAAGGCAAAATTAGGTGTGGCGATTTGTGCTTTACAGACGTTACTCTTCTTTAGCTCATCGCTTCTCTGGTTCTCAAACCTCCACTTCGGTCTCTTGTCAAAACATGCCTTTGTACTTGTTCCTGTCCTCCTGGTTCTTCTCCTCTATGCGCATGTTCAGCACAGCCAGCTCCCTCTTGACGGCCTTCTTCATGCCGGGGTCCAGGTCTAGCACCCGGCTGAAGTCCTGCCGAGCCTCCGCCTCGTTCCACACTTCCGCGTGGGCCTTCCCTCGCAGGTAGAAGGCCTTAAAATCACCTGGAGGCCAAATACAAGCATGTTTGACAGCAGCTATGGTCAACGAGGCAAGAGTGTATGCTGGATGTTGTTAACTGATGTGAAGTATTTGCAAAAAATACATAATTCTATGTCTTTTACAACTTTGTTTGTTTTACGTTTGCATCTATGAACACATACACATATGGTATTTCTCAAAGTCAAGGATCCTCCCTTGACTTTGAGAAAACACCTTTAAAGGAACCAGATCTTTTTTAGTGGCTTAAACTTTCATAAACAACATGAAACATACATTGACAGCTGCCCTAAAAAACTGCAGAGCGAAAACATTCTCGGCTTGATCAAGGCTGAATAAACTGTGAGGCTGTAATGCGGACATGGTATGGCAGTCCTTCACAAAAAACATGCTTTTACTTTTAAGAGCCCCTCACTCCACCATGTTAGAAGCACACTATCTGTATAAAGTAAGTGGAAGTAGTCACCATGATGTCACTCTCCCCTTGTTTTAGGGTGACAGAATAGGGTCATAGCTGGACCCTTCTCACATTCTCAGTCACCAAGATTTTACAATGAACTTTCAGTAGCTGAAAACACAATGTGAAAGGGCTAACATTTGAAGATAAAAACATCGACAACTTCCATGCTGGAAAACACAGTGGTAGCGACCTGTCAATCACAAGGTAGCCGCGTTCTCGTCTAAATCATACCCTGCTTTGTGGTCTTTTTTACTCTAAATGACCATAATGTACTAAATTAACCATCAATACTTGAAACTAGTAATTTAAACCATAAACTCTTGTTTACAATGTTTACTCTGGTAATAAATCGATAAGTAGGATCATTTTTTCATAGCCTTTTCTATAATCAGACTTCTTTTTGGCACCAGAGGAGTCGCCCCCTGCTGGCTATTAGAAATAATGCTAGTTCAAGACACTCCCGCATTGGCTTAACTTTTCAGAATTGGAGGCCTGAGTTACACACAGCAGTCTCTGTCGGTGCCAAACCTGGGTGCTGGTTGATGATGTCGCTGGTGTGCTCGATGGCCTCGTAGTATTCCTCCATGCGCAGTAAACACTGGCAGTAGTTGAGTGTTAAGGTGTTGCCCATCTTCTCCAGCTTGAGCCACGGGACCTCCCATGCCTTTTCCTGAAGAGGAAAGTAGTTCAGATCCATGTCTATACATACACTGTTTTATAGGCGCAAATAAGATTTTGGGCGAATAATTTGATGTACCTTCGTCTGAACATTCTTGATGCAGATGATGGCCTCCTTGTACTTTTCTATGGCATCCTGGTATTGTCCTTGTTTGTAGAGCTTGTTCCCCTGGCCGTGCAGCACAGGGACCACCTTCAGCCTCTCCTTATCGCTCATAGCCCACGTCTCCCTGTTGTACTCACTAGGCTGCTGCACCTACACACACACACACACACACACACACACACACACACACACACACACACACACACACACACACACACACACACACACACACACACACACACTGTTTAAAAAATCCTTCCTTTTGACACAGATCCACAGTCGTGTTCTTTCTCACCCTGATCAGCTCCAGGACAAAGTAGAGAGGTTTTGGTTCCTTCATCAGCTCATCCAGGTCGTTATAGCCAAGGCTGTGGTAGGCGAACATGTTGGCCATACCACATGTATGGATGTGCCAGTCCACTGGGTCTTTGCCCTCTGCAATGCGCCTCATACTCTTGGCCACAAGTGGATAGATGCCGGTGTGCTGGAGAGGAGAGAGGATCGCAACAGTCAAAATATGAAATGGAATTAGACTAAAGGTGACTTTGAGCTGCTTTATGCACTAGATCATACTTCTCCTACTGCAGCTACCCTAGACAGGGATTATGATCTTGCATTAAACCGATTAAAGATTGATTGTAATTAATATTAAAATGAGTTGTTTCACATCATCTCCAACCCATCTCCTCAGTTGAACGGGGCAACTTTGCCCTCCACTGGATGGGAGTGACATTGCACAACATATCCAGTAGAGTCTGTGTGTGTGTGTGTGTGTGTGTGTGTGTGTGTGTGTGTGTGTGTGTGTGTGTGTGTGTGTGTGTGTGTGTGTGTGTGTGTGTGTGTGATGCAGCCATGTTGTTCAGAGAGGAGTGAATACATGCTCTAAGCCCCATCAAATCTAATCAGTGCAGGCGAGTCACTAGTGCTGATTCAGCTGGAATCCGAGCCGATTAGGGAAAAGTGAGGCTGCTGCAGATTAATGACAGAATACCTTAACCCATCTGTCTCTGACACACAAACACTCGCACACCAGAAAGAACAAATGATAGATTGAATAAGATACACCTTCTGCGACACATTCAGAGGAAGTATGTTTTCTTCATAACACCTGTCTCTGTTATGGGGGCGTATATATTTGTATATGAAATATCTGTATAGTCTATGGGACAACATTTCATAACAGGGAGAGGTCACACAGAAACCACATTCATTATAGTTTAGAGAAACGAAATTGAAAGTCAATCAAATGTTTCTGAGGCAGTTTTCTTAATACATGAATGCAAACCACATTTATTCTTCTTCTACGTATTTTTATGTAAGTGTTTCTGTTTCAGGTAGCCTGTTGATCCAGTTTAAAAAAAGAGCACCCCACTCTGTTCTTGACATCTACATTTATTGTCTCGATGCATCTGTGTTCATTTTCTATTTCACGAGCAGGAGAGTAACCACGGGGGTTGCAATATACTCTATTATACCTATTCTACTCTATTTGTGCTTTATGTTTCGGCTTTACATGTACAGATGGCACTTACAGCACCTGTTATTCAAAGCAGGGTCTATAACTTCCACATATGCAGTGTGACATCATTCTGTGTGAAGTGAACAGTCTCACTCCTCAGAAGGGTTTTGTACTAACAGACAATGATGTATTGTTCTTAATAATAAGCAAGAAGGAAAACAAGGCAACACTGAAACAGATTAAAACAGGAAACAGCATTTAAAGTCTTCTACCACTCACAATGGTGTCACACCAGAATTCAGCCACCTCACCAATCCTCATGGAAGACAACAGGGTCTCCCAGATGTCCAGTTTAAACATGTTGCCGATCACTATCTCCATGGGCGTCCCCACCACTTTGCTGTCATCTATCACTGTACGTTCATCGTCACACAACTGGGTGCGGAAGTGGAACGACACCTGGAGTAAAAATGAGCCAGAAGGAGAACCAAATAGAGAGAAGAGCTACACAAAGATTGCTTGTTAAAACTATACAGTGTGGACGGAAAGTGGGGAAAATAACAAATGAATGAATTGCAAAGACTTATGTCAGCTTTAAAATGGATTAAGACTCTTTCAGGTAACACAAGGCAGCTAAAGTGATTATCAGAAATGACAAAAAGTGCCTGAAATGCATGTGGTCACAAATACCATAAATATAGCATGTGTTGAAATAGGGGACTAAACACAACTGAGTCTCAACAAAAGTCTTCTGTCACAAGCTTCACACTACAGTGTTTACAGTTCTCCTAAAGGACAGACGGACAGGAGGAAGGACAGACATGCCAGGGTTTCATAGTTGCATAAAGGAAAGTGAAACCATAAAAAAATGCTCTATATTTCATAATAACGGTGCCTTCCTATACAGAACCAGTACTATTTGAGAATTACTTTTTGAAGCTAGGATTAGGTAAAATACCTGTAGTAACTCATCAGTCATCACACTTCCGCTGTCAGAAAGCAGAGAAGGAAACTATAACACCAATTCAGCACATACAGTTTGTTATGAGCGTGAGAACAGGGAAATAGCAAGTCTACACACTATAACACCCAAGACATATAAAGCACCAGGTTTTTCTAATTCAAGTATGGTTTCATATATCAAAAGGTCATCCTCTCAAAGGAGTGGGGACTTTCCCTCTTGAAAAATAATTGCACACATATATAAAAGGGTTATTTATGTTATAGACTAATTTTGTCGAAAACCTGATGCAGATGGTTCGAAGTGTATTGATTAGGTTTCGAAAATGTTCTTATTAAAGGGTCGTTCCCACTAGGGGAAATTGCCACTACGTGAAGGTGCCTCCCCTCACTCACTTCATTATAGTTGCAATAGCTTAAAATGGGCAGAAATCAGGAAAATTAATTCCATAGATTTCAAGTAACGAAGCCATGCATCTTCTGAAATGTGGTTCACTTAGATTAATTAACAGCACAGTCAATGGACTGTCTACTGCGTAATCTCACCACTTAGTCCATAACTGATGAGCGCTAAATTGGTTAGCAGTCCAAAAGGAGAATATTAAGTCATTGATTAATTAGAAAATGTAAATAAATACCTTCGCCCCAGTGATGAATCTTGGAATGTCTCCGGTGCCACCATGCAGGATGGTTTTTTTGATTCCCTCCAAGCCCATCAACATTGTGTCCTGCATATCCGACATCTTTTTTTGTTTATTAATATTGATCACCAGATAAATATGTGTGTGTGAGTGTGTGTCAAATGATGTGTGAGGTAAAACATGGGTACATGGGTATGGATTACTTGGAGGTGTTGTTCCTGGTGGATTAGTTTAGGTAGGGATAATGAGATTGGAGATTTCTCCTCCTCCCCTTATGTTTCATAATCTCTCTGCTGGTTTGGTTATTGGTCATCATCAGAACTTTCTCTGAATACTGTCGGACCCCCGAAACATCTTGGAAGGACAAGAAACAGAGAGTCAGAAGTGGATCAAGTTTTTGGAGAGATTAAACAAGTTGTTGTTTTTTCATTGGTGTGCAAGTCAATGTGTGTGTGGGTGATGACTCCCAAACCTGTTGAATGTACCACAGGACCCAAATAAAAGTGTTTGAGAGAAAGAAAAGAAACACAAATAGGTCTGTGAGAGTAGGACATGGTTTCCATTCCAGAGGAAATTTCCTGGATTTATGTGGATGTGGTGATCTGAACATTGCCGAGAAATAGTGGAGCAGACAATTACTGTATGGACTCCTTGACCCTGTCTGTTAAACATCTGTCTCCCATCTGGCGTGTGTGTGTGTGTGTGTGTGTGTGTGTGTGTGTGTGTGTGTGTGTGTGTGTGTGTGTGTGTATAGACTCCTGTTGTGTGTGCTAACAAAGTCTGCAAGCAGTTAGAGGGGTAATTATTCTAAAACATTACCCAGTGTTAATACCTTATTCCGGACTAATTGCGCAAATAGAAAACCCCATAACTGCAACATGGCAGCGCGCACAGTTGTATAACTTAACAACGTTTTGTTTCCTCTGTGGAGCAACATGGAGGAATATGTATTTCATCATGTTTTACCAGGCAAGGTTGCAGTTTTATCCATATTCAAATAAGACCTTGTTATCCTTGGAAAGTGCTGAACAATACTATCAAGTTTTGTTCCACTGATGTGACAAACAGGATTGGGCAACAGTTCAGTATGTACTTGGTAGCTTTCCAAGCACAGGCGATGAGGAGAATTTGTGCTCTCTTGTGGAAGAAGTCGGTAGTGCAGCAGGAGCTGGTCTGCTTGCACATTTGGGGCCTGATTTGGAAGAGCTACCAATGTGGACGAAGCCCCTTTGAGACATTTATGTGGAATACTGTGAGACACAATTATACTTCATACAACCTAATAATTCATCTAGAATAGTCACAACAAATTGTGGCTCCTCAGAGGTGGTAGCTTCACAAGCAACATCATTATAATATTAATGATCCTATATAAATAACATACAAAACAGCCCAAATGGTTTCTCCTTCACTGTGGAGACACTGGGCAATGGTGAGGTGCTTGGATGGCAGGTTTGTGTTGCTATAGTTACAGCCTTTTACATAATTATCATATCTGTGAGTTTAAAAGAAGAAAACTGAAAAGTGCGATAATAGTTGTTGGACCCATGTCTGAAATATAAACCTGAAAGAAAATGTCATGAGAGGTTTGTACTGAATAAGGTTTTGGTTTGGTGATTTAAAGTCGTCTGTGTCCTCACTTTTCGTCAGATCATAGCAGTGAGTGGAGGGAGAGCAGCAATAGCTTCAACCTGTGTGAGACGTAATACCATGACAATGATGTGAGTTCTAACTCAGGCTTTGTGTCAGAGTGACTCACAGTGCTGGCGTCACACCGCCTACATCTCTCTCTACTGCTCTGGCTATGCGTGTCTAGCTTTGTTTGTCTGTGTGTATACGTGCTTGTGGATTTGCTGCATGTACATTGTGGCGGAGGGAATCGAATGTGCCAGTTTGCTGAGCCGCATGCACACACGTCTTTGAGAGCAGGTTCGGCGACAAGCGGTCCTTCCAGCAGGAGGTACACCCCGGTCTTCATCACATTCAGCCCTGCTGGAAACCCGTCTCTGATGCATTAGTTCCACTTTAAGCAAGTCATACTCTATTTCTGGAGAGTAGAGTGGTGGATTTCCTGGGGAGGAGCCATTCCCTGTGTAGAAGCCATTCATTCATATACATAACCCGCAAGGGAGGGCTCCTTCCATGACGCACAACATATACGCACATAGCATAATGTTTATGAATGTGTAAACCTTTTGTGGCTCTGCTGTGGGGATGAGGCAGAGAGAATCCATCTTTGTCTCCCTGTCAGACTGACATGTGGAGCGGACCGAGCAGATCTAAAAGGAAGAGGAACCTGCAATGAGAGCACTGTGGGTGTCACTGTGCAAGGTTGGGAGTCAACTCTGCGACAGTTATTTGGCAGATGTAGTCACTATGTATTCTGCTGATTGAATTTGTAAAACCTACAATGGAACATGTTGAGAGCAAGACTTATACTAATAATACTTGTATTTAAAGTAAAGGATGTAAATACTTCAACACCGCTGCACTGACGCACACATCAAGGCACCGTCTCCTCTGTGTTTGTTTGTACGTGTGTCGTTGCATAGTGAATCACAGCCTCCCTGGCTCTCTCACTCTCACTCACACACACACACACACACACACACACACACACACACACACACACACACACACACACACACACACACACACACACACACACACACGCTTAGACACACAACTGGTATGGTTAATCCTCTATTCACACCTACATTCTGGGCTAAAGACAAATGCACAAATACTTTATCACACTCTCAGCCACGCCTTGTTCCTGCACACGCACACTGACTGAGAGGGAGTGCTCTCCTAGAAGCACAGGCATGTGCACACTGTGCTGTCTTGCGGCTGTACCCTCAGCTGGAAATATGCATCACACACACAAACACTCATAGCCTCGCACATCAGTAATGCACAGAACAGAATTCCTCACATCATCAGTGGAGACATTTTGCCGGAGGGTTCATCTGCTCTGACTTTGAAAGGAAAACAGCTTCCAACCTACAGATGCTTTCCAGCACTCTTTACATGAATTATGACATGTCTTGCTTGTAAATCTTTTATTCTTCTTTTATTTAATCGGTTTGAATTGTTTTGATAATTCGCTGGCTTGGGATAGCCTGGCATCATAATTGCTTCGTCATTTTGATCTAGCAAGGCCATGGCTGAAATACTTGGAGACAGATATCATTTTAAGGGGGCTGACTGTGTAATAGATGATTAACAGTTTTCTCCTTATGTATCAATATTAACCTCTCTTGAATTGACACACACTACATGCTGGACTGGTCATTGGTCTTTTAAACATATTTTGAATTAGGAAAAACACAGAGGCTGCTCTGGAAATCCGTTTCTGAATAAATGTGTTGGCAGAACACACTTTAATTAATATCTACTGCTTTGTAATACATTTACTACCAGGAACAGTGAATACACTCTCCCTCATGTATGCATGCATATGCTCATGAATGTTTGTTACTTCTTGTTGATGTATGTCTTGAATACTATACTAAATACTATTCTTTATTGAACATGAGAAGAAGCACAGTATGGACAAAATAACAGCAACGGAACATAATGCAGTTCTTTATTTAAAGTCAATGACGCACAAATAAAAGTAATGCCTTTTTACTCTTCTAATACACCAGTCTAATGGAAGTTGAAGATTTCTAGTCTATCCCTCATATTTCCTCCAAAGATTTAAAAAGGATAAGCAAGATGGCAGCAGTTCTATCTAGCCGAGAAAATGCTTCAGGCTCATGATTCCATATTTGGATCCTATTTTCCACTTTTTAAACTGTGTCTGTGTCTTATTTATCAAAGGGACCAAAATGAAGGAAAGCTGTGCACACAACCTTCATTCATATGTTACAGATGTCTGTGGAATTTGAACAATCACCCGCTCGCCTAAGCTCCCAAACAATGTGTCTACAAAGTTATAGTTATATATTGCGGTCCTTCAATGTATCTATAGGTATCAGGTGTTCATGATATTGTTTCTAACCCTTGTAATGTTCCACTGGCACACATTTCTAAGTCTAATTTCCTTGTAGGCTTTGCAGAACAAGGTCACAGATCTGAAAGATTGCATAAGAAATGGCAGCCTCCCAATCATGTCTTACAAAGAGTCAACAAGACAATGACAATTATTATCGGAACACACTGTTTTTTAACACTATTATAGTTCCCATATTTAGCTTGACACAATCTAGGCAATGTGGTAACTTAATTATCTCTTCCTTGTGTAAATCCAGTCTATTCATGCAGCAAAACACAGCCCTGACGCGTGTAAAGCAGAAACGGTCAGACGTCAGCGTCATCGTTCTCTAAAACCACTGGTGCAAAAGACCTTTGACCCTGCAATACCGCTTATGACCAACAGGAAGACTGCTGGATGGCTCATAATGTGTGTGTGCTGTCGCTATCTCAACTTGTGCATGAGTCCTGTGAACTCAAGCAGTGAGTTAATGACGGGTGAGAAGTTCCTGGAATGTCATAGCTCATATTCCCGAGGTGTGCATCAGTTGCTGCTCTTACATTACACACACGTTTTACTTGCAGTCTCGTTAGAGGGATACAAAATATACATCGTGCACTAACTGATTATTTCCTCTCGCATTCTATAGCCTGTAATCGTTTAGCCTGTGCACAAGGCTCTGCATTGTTTTGCCCTGATGTCCGTGGTTTCGCCCTAATCCCCGCTCTCTTCAGAGCTGCCACAGCTCCCCCTGACCAGGCCCCTGGTCCTCCTGCTCTCCGCCTGGCCCTGACCTTTAGCTACATACCAGAACACATAGCAGCCAGGACAAAGGGCAAATGCACACGACACGTAAGCGCACTCATACAGTACATACCGGCTCTCTGTTTCTTATACACATAGTAATGCAAAGGTGATTTCTGTGGCCTGTGACGTGCAACAAGCAGGGTAAAGATAGAATAAAGGGAAAACACACACACGCTCACGCGGCATGGTCACTGACAGTCACAGAAGCTCGGTTATCCAGCGTTACCATTCAGCTACAAGGGAATATTTTGGGATTTAACTGGGCACCTATAGATAAACCATTCTCCCACAATTATACATAAATATAAGTAAAGAAATATTTGAATCGCTCTATTCAGGATCGGATGAACAAGTAATGGATCAGTAGTAAGAAGTATACCTTCTATAAGAAGTAAGTTTATTTGTGCAAGTGCAGCAAAAGTACTTGAATAATAATCTGCACCACTACTCATCAGCAGGCCCTGTTAAAAAAACAACACTGTCAGACTCCACTATGAGATTTAGTACAATCCTATTTAAACATTGTTTCGCCTCCTCTTGATTTGTCATTCAAGATTTTAAGTTAGAGAATACATGTCTGTTGCTGGAATTTCTCTTATGCTGCCTGTAAGGTGTCACTGGTATCCTCTGTGTGTGTGTGTGTGTGTGTGTGTGTGTGTGTGTGTGTGTGTGTGTGTGTGTAATTGCAGTATAGTTTTGATGAGACACTGACAAAGACAAGGCAAATCCTGCTGTGGCCATGCTGCGAGCTAATGGAGCCAATTGACCTAACAGTCCTGTAAGCAGACAAGCCTAATTCTACCATTGGGAGCTCATGACAATATTAAGACATCTACTAAGGCATCCAGATCTCTCTGTCTTCCACCTGCACAACAAACACAATGCAAAATAATTACAGACAGAGAAACTCAGGACCAAAATGAAGGAAAGCTGTGCACACAACCTTCATTCATATGTTACAGATGTCTGTGGAATTTGAACAATCACCCGCTCGCCTAAGCTCCCAAACAATGTGTCTACAAAGTTATAGTTATATATTGCGGTCCTTCAATGTATCTATAGAATTCATCAGGTGTTCATGATATTGTTTCTAACCCTTGTAATGTTCCACTGGCACACATTTCTAAGTATAATTTCATTAATCAGGATGCCTCCTGGACGCCTCCCATTAGAGGTTTTCCAGGCACGTCCAACTGGTAGGAGACCCCGGGGAAGACCAAGGACTATATCTCCCGGCTGGCCTTGGAACACTGCGGGATCCCCCAGAATGAGCTGGAAAGTGTTGCGGGTGAGAGGGAAGCCTGGGTCGGCCTGCTGAACCTGCTGCCACCGCGACCCGACCCCGGATAAGCGGCTGATAATGGATGCATGGATGGATGGAAACTCAGGACATGAGATTATTTGTGCCAATGCAAAATAAATGGAGAATTAACATGTCAAAACATTCAGTATCAGGCCCATACTGCATTGTGTGAAGTCAATTTGAGCACAATTTACGGGAAATCCTGAATTCTAACCTTTTACAGCCTTGTTGCCCCAGTAGACACACCTTGATTTATTTGGCTATTTTTAATTTAGCATCTTGCAAAGCCAGAAACATTAAAGGCAATACAACTTACTTTATTTACCAACTTCATTAATTGCAGCAAAGAACACCAGGAACATATCGGACACATGACATCAGAAAACATGAGCTTTTGATGTCCATTTTTGATCACAATATAATCCTTTTTAGCTTTGTGCAAAAAACAGTGTAAAAATGACTCTCCTTTGTACCATGTCTCTCCCAGTCTCGTGTATTGTACTTTAACTATTTATAGCATCAAAGAGCTTTCCTATAAGTTTACCCTTGACCTAACAGGTCATATGTAATTTACTCAACAATAGCAGCTGTGTCACAGGTACATCACATACGAAAAGAAGAATAGTTGCATGACGTGTGGTGCAGATGTTATCTAGCCTGATTCCGTAAATGGAATTTCTCTGTTTTATGGTTTCATTGTCTCTTTCAGTATCATCTGTTCCTTTCTGGTTTTTCTAGTACTAAATGCCACAAAGTCACCCTATTATAAAATCCCGCCTGTGCTACCGTCATTACTCATTGTGTTCTGCCCTGTGATCAGGCTATGTGATTGCGCTGTATTGACCTTTTCTGCCAGTTGGGATATGAGAGTAGGAAATCGGCTATTGAATATGATTGAAGTGCAGCCAACAGAGAGTGACGGGATCGACCTGAGTATTTCCCCCAACAAGCTGGTCTAATTCCTTGACCTGCTCCAACCAACAGATTAAACGTGTGCTGTTCAGCGGTCATCCTGTCTGACCTAAATACACTTAACATGGCCTGGTACCTGTTTAGAAGCAGATGGGTAAAGCTACAGAAAGATGCAACAGAAAAGTGTGACATTAAATTTATAAAAGGCTTAGTTGGGGGGGCTCTGTATTCAAATATCAAATGCTAGATTTTTTCAGTATAACCCAATTTCTCCCTGTGTAGCACACCAGCAACTTGGCTCAATAATGACCTTCGCACTGAACAGATTGTAGACGACTGCTTACGGGCCACTTACATGCGGAGAAATTATTATCTTGTTCTTTCCGGAATGTGCAATCTGTAGGTTCACTCCTGCACAATTTAGTTAGATTTCAATTTACCACCTTGGGGTGCTCCATACATCTTTAAAAGAAGGATGTATTGCTGTGGAGCTCTGAAGCTAAACCAAGTTATGTGAATAATGCATCAATCCCAGCCTTCCAGTATCACAGTCCACTGTTACAGTCTGCATGACTGAACACAAACCCAGTGAACGTGGACGTCTCTGCCAACACTCCCAGGAAACATTATCCATTCAGAAGCCGTATTTCAAATGCATTTTTCTAACCCTAAGGACGAACTGAAACAGCCAGACGTTTGACTGAAGAACCAGCACGCCCTCGGGTGAGATGGCTTTAATGTGGCCCATGTGCTCTCTGAGGGCAGGACGAGGCTGAGCTGGTCCTGTACTTCATGAGCAACTATTGACAATTTCCTTAAGCATGCGTGAGATGCACACAGAGAGAGGGACACACCCAGATACACAAACACACACACACACATGCTCGCACGCAAACACACACACTTTTTCCATGCTAGTGAGGTTGTCGCATACAGAGAAACTCAAAGGTCAGACTGCTCTCACATGGGTGCTGCATGTGGTTAGCAGGCACACATATATAGACCAGACTGGCATCACATCATAAGGCCGAGGCCCTTTTTGGGGGGGAAGCAGTCGAGCTGTCGCATTAGGAGGGAAACAGGAAAATTCAGAAAAGCTGTTGTGTAGCTCACCAAGATTTGAGGCACCTAACCACTTCAAAACCAATCCCCTCCTAGAGGACTGAGCGATTGTTATATAAAAACTGTAAATCATAGCTTGTTTTGTGAAAAAAAAAAAAAAAAAAACTGCTGTATTTGGATGAGTAATATACAAGTGAAAATACATGGTTAAATATATGGTTAAATATATGGTTTGGTACATGAGAAAAATCAAATGTCACAGATGTGCTCAAATGTGTGCAAATGTTTGCAAATGTGCCCCAATGCAAATTGTTGAGACCTCGCCTGAATTTTCTTTGTACTAAACCCTCTCTAACTTTGTTCTGCTTCACTTTATCAAAGTCAACCTTTGCAGATAGAATGTTCACATATTGTGCTATGATTTGGGTTACAATTAGACTTTACAGGTGCATCATTTCAAAAAAATAATCATCCTGAAAGTCCTTTTTTTCTAGGCGGGCCTGAAACCTTTTCATTTTTGCTGTGTGTCATCTTCATTTACTCTTAACCAGTAACATATATACTGATATTTACACATCTGAACAAAATCTCACACGTGTAGCCTTTTATTATAACACCAAAGTTATTCAAATAGCCCTAGTGGTTGCAGAGATACACCCTTTTTAGTTTGGGTATGCAATTTCCGAGCAGAGGCCTAAATATAGGTTTGTTTTCAAAGTGCTAAGATATGTGAATATTCACTGTCCGCGTGGTAAATCACTGAACTATGCTGGTGACGGTTACTTTACTACGATGGATAGCTAACAATGCTTGAGTGAGAGGCTGCTGCATACAGTCATACATATAACGGCATCAGACTGTACCAACTAAATCTCAGCCTAGCTAGTTGGCTGTTAACGCTATTAGGCTACGATACCTGGTGTTTCAATGAAATGTGTTTCAATGTCAGAATTAGCAACTGACTCAGGTCAATAGATTTGTTGGCTCATCGTCACACTTGTCAAAAAATAACCATCCAAACACATGACAAATTACATTGACATCTATGGGATCTTAGGTTTTCTATACCACAGAAAGGAGTGCAGCTTAACGCTTGACTTCTTGCGATATAAAATGTTTACGTCCATCATTCCTTCCTTTTTCCATCCGTTCTTTTTGCCATCTCTCCATCTTTCTTTCTTTTAATTTTCTTGTAAGAAAAGAAAATACTGGTTCCAGCTGTTCTTGGTTACTGAACCCTCCCTCTTCAAACATCCAAAAGCTGCCTCTGGCCATGGGCATGCATCCAAAGGATGACACCAGAGGAAGGGTTCAGCTTCCACTTTTTCACCGGAGTAAAATTAGAAGAAGCTTGGAGGCAAACTACATTCACAGTAAGCAGAACAAAAACATAAAAGATTGTAATATCTATACAATCCTGTTGGTTGGGTTGGTTGGTTGGTTGGTTGATACCACTCTCATGTCTTATGGTCATCATAACTTGTCATCACTCTCAGCAAGTTAACTAATAAACACATGTCCCAAAATGTTCAACCATTTTCTTAATTTCATAATAATGCGAATCTATCGGATACAGTTATTTTTAACAACTCGTTCAAAACTGTTCAGACAGTTCTGTTTATGGACATACCGCTCAGTACAACAGTTAATCTCACATCCAAAATGCAACCAAAACACTTACTTAAACACATCTCAAGATCAACTCGTGTCATTCACGACACAAAACACTAACAGGTAACATTTCAATTAGTTTCAATATTGTCTTTTGAGCATCTTGTATTTGTTTATTCATTTAACATAAACCAAGATTCCACTTAAAAAGACGGCCTTATTAAGGTACCTAATATTATTTTCCACATGTCTTGCATGTCCTAAACAAATGGTAGACATTTTGGTTAAATAATATCTGTGTTTATTGAGCTTAAAGCAATTGACCGGCAGGCTTTACAAAGACTTTGACCTCAGACTGAAGGCTATCTGAGACTCACCGTTGTCGTCAGGCTTGCCGTCAGTGTATTGAGAAGATAAGATGCACTGTAATATCCCGCAGGGACATTTGTCTTGTCCTTCAAGCTGCTGTTCTAAGCATTGTGGATTTCTTTGTGTGTTCATTTTAAAGATGTCTTTGAAACTAAAATGTCTTGTACATGTAGCGAACTTCTTTGAAAGAATAACACTGTAACTTTTTGTGGACGTAGCCGTGAAGTGTGTGTACAGTTCAGGCTATTTGCCGGTAAATACATGCTACAATTACTCAAGACCCAAGTTCCTTTGTCTTGCTCGCCACCAAGTGAAGGGGGTTAGCCCTGAAAAGTTAGCGACAAATTCAGGCTAGGCTCACTTAAGGTGGACTGACCTTTAAGGTGGACCAGATATTCTCATTTTAGTAACAAGCTGTTCTCAGAGTTTTATCTCAGCTCTCAACCAGTGGCGTCCCTAGGCTAAAACATCCAGGGCTAAAGCCCCGGATGTTTTTTAATTAGCCCCGAATATTAATTTTCAAAAAAAATAAAAATACGTCATTCACCCAAAACAGCGGCGTCAGGCAGCAGGCGCACTTGCAGTGTGCGCCCCCCTATTATACAAGTCGTCATTTAAGTTTCTCTTTCCTATAGAACAGGTCTACACCTTGTTCTGTTATTAAACAAACTAAACGGACGTATTTTATTGATCTTATCCGTCATTTCTGTCTCTAAATGGTCGCGTTAACACTTCTCCTCTGCTCTGCGATGCGCACAGACACGTGCGCGCGCACACACAGGTGAGCACTGAGCACACAACAGCGGACAGAGAGCGTCGAAAAATATGTCGCGTGAAAAGCAGACCGCTATATCGGAGTTTTAAACGCTCCCAGGGTGAAGATGGCAACAGCAGCTCTCCTGTGAGGAGCAACCGGAGTTCTCCTCGCACCGGAGCAGCTCTGCTGCTCCAGGTGAAAGAGACAAAGTGCTCTTGTCTTCTACCAACAATGAGCTGCTGGCTTCACATATTACAAAAGTACAAAGTACACGGACATAAAACTAAGTCATTAATAAATACATGGAGAAATGTCTGTACTTTCGGGTAAATGGTTACGCCGTTAACAGGTTACGCTTGCGCATGCGCGACTCGCTCGCTTATTTTTTGGCGTTTTGCCAGAAGTCTCCCTGACGTCCTTTCTGCTGCTGCGTGTCTCAAAACAGAAAACAGATCTCAACGTTGAACATGAATTGTATCAAATCTACAACCCTGTTTTATAAAGATGTGTAGAGGAAAGCAGCTCACTGCTCCACTAATACTGATGCAACCTGATGCTCACATATCTGCACTCATTCTGTTTTGTTTGGCAACAAAATAAATAGCTTATTGTTTTCCACAATGAGCTATTTAGTAGTAACTAAATATTAGTATTTTTTTTTTGCACAGATACAACTTCCTGTTCATTGATCTAAGTGATTGCAATTAAAACATAAAAAAAAAAATCTGATGGAGCAATCTGATTTACTTGAAACTTTAAGTGATTGCAATTTTCTTTATTCTGTTATTTATAAAAGCACAGATGGAATCACAAAATGTTATTTACAGAAAAAGTTTGAGAACCACTACTTTAAGTGTTTGTGTTGGTGGAGCACTATTAGCATTATTAGCATCTTATGTCTAAATATTATGTTAAAGAGTATGTTATGTTAAATAATGTTAAAGAATATGTAAAGAATAAATACATATGAGTATGTAAAGAGCATTAAATGTACAATGTAAACACTGTACATGACAAGATGCATGGTTCATTAAACATCTCAATGTTTACTGTTGCTGAATGGTTGCTGTTGGTATGTTCAACATGATGAATGGGGCATTTTTGTGCCTGGGCTATTGAGGGAAGTTTGTGAAAATTGCTAGCCTATTTGGTATTAACTGGTAACCATGAAATGCCTCAATTCAATTCAGTCCAGAAGAGCAGGTACCTGTAGGGTATGTGGAGAGTGTTTCTATGTCTAAAAATGTCGCTGCTTCACTCTTCTGGGCTAAGCCCCAGATGTGTCAAAATCCTAGAGACGCCCCTGCTCTCAACCCTGAGCCTGTGTGAAGTTTTGCAAAAGTGCAAAAAACAACAACTGTAATTTCGGTGATTTGAAAAGTATAGCAGAACAATGTAAGTCTGTTTGTTTCTCAGTGAATGTGCTGTTGCTACGCACGCGTATGTAACAAGCTGAACTGTATCCAAACAAGCGCCGATGTATGCTGTTCTTCTCTAAGTGCTAATAAGCAACAGTAGCTTGAAAATCCCAGACGGCCTCTCTCTCTTACAAGGGATTAAGTTGTCAGGTTACATTGAACTCTGAGCGCCCTCCACACAGACAAAAACGTCTTAAGGTGCCGGCCATCCAGTTATTTATAACTCTGTTGAGTAAGCCTCCACTCGCTACAGCCCACTCCAGCATATAGACATGTATGGGCCTCTGTGTTCTGCTTTATTACGTGGTCTCCATTACAGTTTTACCTGCGCTATATTGTGTGTTACTGTATGTACATGTTCCAGTCTGTGTTGGTGCCAGTCACAGCCCTTTAACAAGATTGTCTGCCACTACTGGTCAGACTTTCCAAATAATGACATAATAGGCCTTCACTGAAGAGCACCAGACTGACATCACCACACACACACGGACGCACACATGCATCATTTCCACTGAAGTGAATGCAGCAGATTGTAGACACACAATACCAGTCCTCTATCTCTTTTGTTACACTATCTTGCGTCTCACTCTCCCACTTTCTCACTTTCTCTCACATTCACCTCCCAGCCCACCTATCTGGAGCTGCCGTCTATTTTAGGAGCTTGGCGCCGGCCAAGTATCGGCTGTAATGTGTAGAACACATCACGGGTATCACAGCCTTTTTGAGATGGGATGTGTTCTGTTTAAGCAGTGTAGTCACTGGTGGGTGTCGGCTTCTTTGTCTAATCTCTCAATCCTCGACTGTACTCTGTTTTTAACTCAGTTTTACACCTTTTTTTGTGGAATGAATGACATTTTCACAACTCCTTTATTGGATATGCAGGGTTAGGTATGAGGTTTTTGGTGCAAATCCAACCTCTGCTTCTTTCCCTCATCTCTGATTGAATTTTCACCTGTGTTTCCACATTCAAAACATTCCTGAAAAAAATCATTACTTTGCCTTTAGTTTATATGAAGGCTCAGCATTTTTTGCTGAGATGGTTGCCAGTAATGTGCTCTAGGTCCTCATATGATTTATGATCATATCCATTACACACTTAAATATGACAAAACGCTCAGACAGTTATTGACTATTTCAATATATTGCTGTATTCATTGTTAATGTATCAAAGCTTGGTGCCCCCATAAATCAGCTGAATGAAACAAAACAGAAGACCACAGTGATTGATTCCCTATATTTAAAATAAGACTATGAAACCCAGAAGAAAGACAGGATGAGAAAAAGCAGAACTCACCACATTTCAGTTGCTGACATTTTTACAATTACTCTTCAATTTTCATTTCATTCATCGAGATTTGCTCACGTTTTTTTTACATTTCACTTTTCTTTCTGTCATTCATAAAGTTATTACTCATATTAGATCAATGTTGTTATTTTTTAAGTATTTACATTTTTTCGTCTGGATTTTGTCGTAGGCCACGTGGTGACACACAGACAAAGCGCTCATGTGGGGCTTTCACAAAGCATTTCATTTTTTACTGTAGACCAGAACATCATTCTTGTGATGTGTAATGGCATATAGTCTTTAAATGAAAATCACTTGTACATGTAATAGGCTTTATTACGGCTTATTTCATACATCTTTTGAATGTATTTGTATATATGAATAGTGAACTGTTCCATAATAATAGTTTTAAGTGATTACCATGGTTTTGTAACATTTCTTTCATAATGCCTGTATCACTGTTGGATCCTGGGAGCTTTATACTTTAACAAAGTGACAAGTCATATTTGTTGCTGATTTCAACCTAAAACCAATGGACTAAGAACAGATTAAAAGGTCCGAAACCCTAAAGAAACTCATGATGTTTAGCGATATGAAACTAGACTCCATAAATTGCCATTTATCTTATATTGTGTACTTCTGTTGCCTGCCAGGAACGAGACAATGATTCATCTTTGCATTTCTGTTGTTACTTCTATATTTTTCTTTATTTTTCAAATCAAAGACCACCACTGTTGTATAGACAGTGACGTTTGGTATATTTAGCCATAGTGTGATGGCCCCTGACATTGTAGTTTTTCAAGAGTGAATAGTATTCCAAAGGCTCAAAGCACCATAGTTTACATCTGCATCAGCAGAAAACAAAAACAAAAACGATCTGCTGCTGATATTTTCTTGTTGAGTTCCTCCTGGCAAAGGGAAGTATACATTTTTAATAAAACTTGCCTCGTTGGCTCAGTGTGATAGGATGTGGATTTTATTGGAGCATTTTGTTGTCATGACGTGACGTGGCACCTGGGATCTCATTAAAATAAATGTAGGAGACAGTTGTTCTACTTGTGCCTGGACTTAATTTAGGTGTTAATTACCAGCTTGACAGCCTGACAAATGTGAGCACACAGGAATACGTCCCCAGATTTAAATGGCTTAAAGCAGCTGCCACAGATTAATTAATACTTTTCACATTTTTTAACAGACTACAAAATACAGTACAGTTGGGTCAACATGGATTAAATACATTTATTGTTGTAATCAGACCACTTGTATGTTGATCAGTGTGATGTGTGTGTGTGAGATATCCTTGGTTTCTGCCTTCTTTAGGCCACAAGATGCACTTTTCCCTCCGGGGGCTAAAGGTCATGGAGGATTGTAGCAGCATGCAGCGAAGAAGGCTGCTGTTGCGTCATCACCAGTATTGAGTCAGGTGCACTCCCAAAGATCTCGCTGCCAGCTGCCGTCGAGGCAGGGATAATCTGTCTAAGCAGCTTTCACATGATTTCACCCACAGGGAAGAATTTAGGAGAAGTTGTAAACCTCTTCAGACCTGGCCTCGGAGCTTCTTCCTGCTTTGACTTAAAAGGTGAACTAGGGTTGTGCAACAGACACTACACAAGACAATAAAGAGAATACAAACACCCTCTGCTCATATGCAATGTATTTATTGCAGCACGCACACACCCTTCTGACTTATTAAAGAATCGAGGATATGTGTATCTTGTCCATTAGTGCTTTGTTCTCTGACTTTCTATCACTCCATTAGCCATTAAATTGAAAGCACCACCATGAGACAGGAAGTGATAAGGAACACAGATTTGATCTCGTATCGATGTCCTGATGGAGAATATCTCTACAGCGGACATGAGAGCCCAGTTAGATTTATCTTCTCGAAAAGACTGCAGGAAGTCTCTGTGACCTTCTTCTCTGTGAGGGTCGGAGATACTTGAACAGATGAAGTTAATCTACTAACAGCTAGATTGGTAGCTAGGGGTCAAAGTCAATGGCCTGATGACTATACATGCTGTGCAATTATGTGACTGGTATTGCATATTCCAAAGGGCACTGGCAACCCTATCCCTGGAGGGAAAACTGTCTCGGTCAGTCTTATGCATTCATGCAAAGCTGAGACTTTTGGCTTCTGATGGCGCTGCTGACATTTAACATTTTTGTTTTTAGAAATAGAGATCAAACTGATACTTTTGTAAAACAGACATATAAGTGGAATTACCACTTTAATTTGTCTTTGGCTCTAATGCTGACATACACATCTAAAATGAACAACAAGCTATTGAAAACATAAAGATTGAGTGTCTTTCAGTAGGCTACTTATTGTTTTGAATTATTTACTTTTATCTTTAATGATGTGAAAAAAAAGTACCTATTTAGCCTGCTGAGCTGTTGGTGCACTAACAAAATATTATTTTCTGCTGCAGACATTTTAACATGTCATAGCATATAAATCACAGGTGTAATCCATAACAATAATTATGGCTTCATTCCATAGACGTCTCAATACCCTCTGTGACACCTACATGAGCCGTCGTTAATATTAAGCTGCTATTAAAATGAATTGAGAACACTGTCAGTATGGTATCTGTGCAGGTTTTGACAAAAAACATCAAAACAGTTTTTGCCTGAAGTGCTACCTGACTGAGCAACAATACCACGTTATGGAAAAGTACCCGTCAGTATTTCTTCAGATACAGTAAATTGCTTGAGTAAGGGCTTGCTATTACTGCTCACAGAGAGGCTCACGCCTTAAGAAGATTATTGTTTATGTTCTCACTGGCTGTAAAATGTATGTCTCCAGCAGGAAGTGTGTTTGCTAAGTCCATTAGCCTGGAGCACTTATGTGCTGTAGTTCAGCTCCCACCGTCCAATGACAGAGGAGTATAATATATTCAGATGTGGACAACAGATTTTAATTTTGTATTGATTCAAGTAAATTGTACGTTTGGCAAAAGTGTGCAATAGAGTAAGTCCAAAGGTGTGCAAGACGTTAAGTATAACCAGCACATACTTGCACATGGTTTGCTGATTGATTCTCAGTGAAATGGTCTATACTCTTCACGACTTCTCACCAGTCTTTCATTGTTTGAGCCATCACATGCGTCACAGGGTCAATTTCCATAATGCAAAAACGTCTAAACATTTTGACCAGTGCAAATCACATGATGAGCACACAACTTTTCATTTTGGTGGCATTGGCCAATTTACTGACATAATAACCAGGCACACATTATATGTTTCATGTGAGTTACTACCTTTTGCAGACATGTCATAGAGTTACGATGGCCAATAAAACAGTTGCACTTCCAGTTGAGTGAATGATAAAGACTATTTAAAAAATGAGGCGAAGCAGTTGAGAAAAAACTGTATTGTTGGCAAACTGTAATAATATTTTGTCTCATATCTTCTCTCACATTTATGTAGAATTGTATAGGAGTGATCGAGGACCCTAATGCTGTGTTAATGGATCACAATAAGTTAATGTGAGAAGTTACAAAAGCTACAAAAGATGAAAAAGGACAAAACACACAATCTTTATACTTATAAGATATTTAATGTGACTGCACATAGTACAAATTATACAGCCTGAAATCAAATCTTTAAGACTGTTAACTTAATGATAAATGATATGCTGTAAAATAACTAAACCACATAATAAATATATTATGATTGATGGTGTGACGGTTGACTCCTTTGATGATGCTCCTCCATCTCACAGTTTGCAGCAGCTGTTTGTTCATCTCTTTCTATGATACTGTGCTGTTTGCTCACCCTTCACAGCTGGCACAGCAGCTGGCACAGGCACAAGTATGGGCCACCCAGGTCTACTGGCACATCTGGGTGGGAGAGAGGGAGGAAGAGAGGGGTGTACGTGCATGCACACACCTTCAAATATGTACTACAGAAAAGCAAAATGATCCCATTCGGTACGGTCAAGTGGATTATTTTTTACTGCAGGTGCATCCCTCCTTTCACAATCTCTTAATGCACTCAGAGGCAGATTCCCCAGGAGCGGATCAGGCAGGCGAGTCACTGGCCTGAAACTAACCTACGCAAGGTCAAGGCGTGACCCTTATATGCACTGGTGTGGCGCATTAATGCAGGTACTGGCAGTGCTTTCTAAAGAGGATGTACAGGAGAAAGAGTGGAATAATCCTGTGTTCGTGTTTCCTGTTTGTGTCACTGGAGTGAGGGAGGATTGGGGGGGAGAAGGTCTGCCAAAGGAGGAAAGAAAAAGCAGACAAGATGATAAGGAGATTGGGACACAGACAGAGAGCGAGGAGCCAGACCACATTAAGGTACTCGATAAGAAGACGATGTACTTCAGGCAGGCTGACGAGGGAGTCTGCCCAGTTCATGCTTCCATCTGCGGTGTTAAGAGCTTGAGGAGTGAAAGAAGGCAACAGAGAGCATGTGTGCAAGGGAGAGTAAGCCGGGGCATCTGGTTTTGTTAAGGCCTCAACACATTCCTTCCCTCTGTTCGTCTCTGGCTGGTAGCTTTTAAAGGGACACGTTCGCTCTCATATCCTGCTTGGGGCATTGCCCTGTCTCTTGAAGTTCGCTTTATGACTGCTGAGGGTCACAGGAAAGATGTCCGTCTGCCAGTTTGTATGTGCGCTCCTCTGCATGACACGCAGGGTTGTTACAGAGGAGAAATGTTCAATTAAATTTACTTGTATAGCGTCAAATAATATTGGAAGAGACACTTTTCATTGAGAGCAGGTCTGGACTGAACAACATTTTATCTTTTACCAGCTACAAACCTTGAGCAGAACTGGTCGCCGGGTGGGCAGACATCTTCCTCCAGCGGTTGGGTTGAGAGAGAGAGAGAGAGAGAGAGAGAGAGAAAGAGAGAGAGAGAGAGCGAGAGAGAGAGAATAATTCTAACCACAACAACTAGAATTAGAATTTAAAAAGGACTAATACAAATGAGTGTATTAGCGGTGAATATAATATAATAATTAAAATAATAATAGAAATATGTCTTTTATGACAGACAAGGTCAAGCAGAGCTGTCTGTTTATTTTATTAGTTTTTGTTTCCCATTCATTAAACATACAAATACAGAACAGGACTAATATCCATTGTCACCTCTAGCAATAAGGGATCGTAATACAATATATATAGTAAAATATATATATATATATATATATATATATATATATATATATATATATATATATATATATATATAATATAGACAAAGAGGAACATCAATGTTTTTTAGCCCTCAACTTTATTAGCTTAGAATGTGATCACTAATCTATTGAGCTAGCAGCATTTTTGGACAGCTTCTAAACTTGAAGGTTTGTATTTCGACACTGAAGGAGTTATCTTCAAAAGAGATATAAATCCATTTCAGATGTTTGTTTTTACTTTTAAATTTCAATAAGGAGTTGCATTCCAAAACAAAAATGAGGATAGAGAAAAGACTTGAATGTGACAGTTGATGCTCAACTAAAATGTGTATTATATTTTATTTTAGAAATGATGAAAGCCAGGTGAAAACAGCATTAAAAAGGAAACACTAAACTACACAGCTATAATGAAATCTAACCCAAAATGGCAGACGAGTCTACTTTCTCATGATGCAATGCTTTTGTTACATGATACGGCAGGTGTCATGGTATGAATCTCAACACATGAACGTGCCGCATAAGTAACAGGGTTTCCCTGCAGTGACGGCTATTCTTATCAATTGAAATGGCTATAAGAGGCTGGATTTGATATTTTCCCCATGTGACTCTCGGGGATGGACGGGTCTTCAATGCAGGAAAGGGCCGACCACAACAGTTCTTCAGCTGGCAGCTTTAGCTGGTACATGAGGACATAAAGCTTGCCAGTGAAGAACTGCTGTAGGTCAGCCAGCGAGCACCGGATACCCAACGTGCAATCATGCACACCTGAAGAAATATAGCAAAAGTAACATTTTACGGCTTTGATCTGCTGCTTGCTGGCACCTGCGACTGTAGCTGAAGCTTATAGGAAGAGACCCCTGTCAATAAATACCCCCCTGAAACAAACTCCTGGTAACGTCGTATTATTTCCTTAATGAAGCACTAATTCTTGAAATCGCTATCAATGAATCAATTAGCGAGCTGTTGAGGGCATAACTTCTTCCGACAAAGAATAATGACTATGTATTTCCAGAGAAAATCATTCGGGACCTTTTCAAGTGAATTCTATGCAGTTGGAGATTTTTTTGGGAGCCAGAATCTAGCAACCATCACTTGTGCTCCATCTTAAGGCGCTTCCACATTGGCTTCAGCTTTTGGCCATGCTGGTAGATGCTTGGCACACAAACGCACACCCACACACCCTCACCCCCCCCCCCCCCCCCACACACACACACACACACACACACACACACACACACACACACTCCTTCTTTCCGGGCTGGCTTTAAAGGGAACTTGTCGTGGGAGAGACGTGAGGAGGAAGGGACAAAGATACCAAAGAGGTTTACGGCGAGTTTAAATGTGCATGCGTTCTCAATCAAAGAAGCTGCGTGTGTGTAGCGGCATGGAGTTGGCCTGCATCAGACATGCCAGCCTACTGTTTTAGCGTTCTCTCTGCTTTTGCTATAATTGAATACAGAAGTCTTTTGCTAGCAAGATAGCTTGGCCTCTGGTTACAGCCTGTAACGCCTGATAAAAAACAGCTCTAGTCCTGTGCCGTACTGGACTGAAGGAATTTTCCTTGTTGTTCAAACACTTCCAGTCCTTTTGGGCGTGTGAACATGTCAAGTATTTTGTTATTTCACTTAAAGAAAAGCCCACACATTTCCATCCAGATTAATGTCAATTTAAGACATTTTGGTGGAAGGATGAACCCTTAAGAGAAACTACACAGGGCCAATTTGGTACAACTATGAAATAGTTTTGAAAGTTTAACCATGGCCTAATCGAGTGTTCAAAATTAGAAGTGACAAGAAAACCCTTTGTGTGATGTTCCTCGTTACCATCCCCTTTCCGCTGGCCACTGTGTAATACTTGCAAGTAGCCCGGGATTTGTCTCGCCTGGCTTCCATTCAGCTGGCCTGACTTCAACTATTGCAGTCACTCGGTCTGAAAAGCCTTTCCCTAGCAGCATATTCTTGCACAGTTCAAGGACAGGACTTTGGGCAAACTAGCTCTCGGCAGCACCGCAAACCCAGCAACCCCTAGAAACTCAATGAACCCCACGCTGCTCTGAGCAACAGTGGAAAGCTCTGGTCGGCAGACACACACACACACACACACACACACACACACACACACACACACACACACACACACACACACACACACACACACACACACACACACACACACTCTCTCTCTCTCTCAATGTGACCAAATGGTCCTCTTCCACTAAAGTTCTGAATTGGCTTTGGGCTCTGATCTTGAACTGAATTCAGACCGATCCATTGTGGGTGTGTAATATTAGAGATGAGATCCAAGATAAAGGTTTCTTCTTTTGTACTCGATTAGCACATTTGTAAAAAGGCACCCGATAGTCGTTGGCCTTTGTTAGCAATTTGGAGATACGTTTCTTCTGGTGCTCAACAGATTGTATTATTGAACTGAAAAGTACAGTTGAACAGACAGAGAAGTAAACCAATAGAAAAAGAACAAGATAAACAGAAAAAGATGATGGAAAGAGAACAGCAAACAGTAACATGGCCAGAGATCAGCACTGCTACAATAAAACAAACTGGTGACTATGTCATAACCCTAATGTAACGAATGATGAAACGCCAAGCCTCTCTCTATGGCTAAATATAACAATCTGGCAACTTGTCTGTTCAGCTCCAAAAAGACAATTTGCAACGACAGAAGCATTAAATTGCTCTAATTGAATTGCCTGCTAATCCAAGCTAGCATAAATATCCGCTGTACACCGAGGAATATGAGTTAATTTGTAGCATTAGCTAGAAAGACCCTCTACAAGGCAGTATTTTCAACCAAACACACACACAAGTGCACAAAAAAACCCTAAATGAAATAGATTTACATCCTCATTATACACCAAAGCCATGCATTGGTTGTTCTTTCAAAAAGCATAACAAAATGAACCTCTTGTGCCTGTTGTGACAGAGAGAGCTGCAGGCGCAGTTTTCCCCCTCTTAATGATTATTTTCAGTTCCTATTAATCCTTAACTATGTTCTTTCTCTGCTCACGATATGTTATGCATGCACACTACACGCACACAGAGGCCATCCCAGAGTGGAGAACACGGTGTACCAGAGGAGTGATTTATTACACAGAGCTGACGATTCCCAGGACAATTACAGCCAGCCTAAGCAACAGGCTGAAAATGTCTCCTCGAAGTGTGTACGCACAAATAGGCAAACACACAATAAGGACACAGTGTACTTGTGTATGAGTGATTCAAGCACAATTAGCAGTGTGAAAGCGATAACTTAATTCGAGGAGAGCAAGGCCTACTCTCCCCAAATGGAGTCATCGTTTTTAATTTAACACGCACAGAGAAACAACCCATATGTTTGTGTTTCCAGGTGTTTCCTCTGGGGGATGGGAAACGCCCTCATTTAGTTTCCAGTGTAACCAAACTCATTTCGGGGGACGGCTGTCAGTTTAGTTTGTAATGATATTTCTCATTCAATTTAACTGATGTCTAAGTATGGTTTAAAAATAAATTTAAAAAAGCCACAAAGTATGGAGAATGGATCACTCTAGAAATGTTTGCCAATAACAATATCCCAGTGGGCCATGCAGGGAATTGCCTTGGCAAACACGAAAGAATGGGAAGCCCTATGAATCACTCTAGGAATGACATTTCTTATCCAACCCCCCCCCCCCCCCCCCCCCCCCCCCCAAAAAAAAAAGTAGGCTAAATGTTTCCCCTGTAACTTGAGCTAACATGGATACTAGAAACCACCATATACAGATTCAACCAGAGTATACCATACAGTATTTTCTATTTGGGCAGGATAATCTTAAATATGTGTTGTTGTGCTTTGGGGATTAGAGTAGCTTTGCAACAGATTCTGACAAGCATCTTATCTGTCCTCAAAAGAGGTATCAACAATATTCGTTTCCCAAGCAGCATCACCCTGCCCTCATCTTTTTTGCTATCGCAGTAATCTAAAATATTTTTCCCTTGAAAGCCGAAAGCTTGGCAGAACAAGCTAATGTTAGCTTTATTTATAGCAACCTTAGGGCACACCCCAGAGTAATTAGTTCAGTACCAGTATATAAATCAAGCTGATCGCTGTTATAACAGAAACATAATAATACATTAAATACATTTGTTGAGTGTGTAGAGATTGTGTCATCTGGCATTAGGTTCTAGCAGTAACACAGATTCTGTAAATTAACGTCGAAGGACGTTAACTAGTTTAGCAGTTAAATTATCTGATTTATTCTTCACTTCTGACCACAGTAACCATGCGGCGCCTGTTCAAATCAGCTGTGTCATTCTCTTCCAGACATAATTAAGGATCCGTGTTTGTATTAATCCTTCTCTGAGATTTTGTAAACTCTATTAATGGCCACATTAAATGTTTGAATTATGCTTCTTATGCTACTAGTCCAAACTATTTGGAATGGAGATGATTATTTAAATGCTATATATCAATCCCGGGTGTGCACGTCAGTATGTGCATGTTTACACCGATTGTACAGTGTGTCATTGTCCCAATCTCAGCTGTGCACTAGATCATGTGCACACGTCCAACCCCCATAACCCTTCACCCAGGCCAGGACAAATTGCTTTCAAGTCAAGAGTGGATCAATATATTTGCCAGTGCTTTCCTCCTACAGCCTTGAATGGGATTAGGGCGAAGAAAGGGCGTGCATTTCAAGAGACATACACATACACACAAACACGTGAGCACACATTGCTGAAGGGCAAATGGCACTCGGCTTGCTTCTAAAAATGACTGAGATGGAGGCAAGCTGGAAGTGACTGGAACTGATCATTGTGAGCGTGTGAGCATTTGCATGGGTTGATGTATGTGAGTGAGCAAATGTATGCATGCAAGGGGGGGGGGGGGAGAAAAACCACGCCCTGCACGACTTCCTTGTTCTCAACACACACAGACTCATGCAACGTGAATTATGAAATGCCACTTGACACTGCTGACAAATGAGGGGAGTGTGCGTTTGTTACTGCACATGCATGTGCATGAACCCTGTGCATATATTGTTATGTATAATCTCTATTTGTGCCTGCAGCTGTTGTTTATCTGGATATGAATTAATGATTCAAATTAAATCAGTTACAGTTTGAAGTGGGAGAATAAGAAACAGTGGTAGAAGACAGGAAGGCATTCTTAAATGAGGACCGAAGCTCCATAAAAGGATAATGTTTTCCTCTAAGGAGGTTTTGTCTAGTTCAGCTGTTCACCTGGTAGTATACATACAGTCATCCTAAAGTGCTGTAATAAGAGGTTTTCTTCCAACTGGGGGGATAATCTGGAGGGTATGGGTGAAGGGGAGAATCCAGAGAAAGACAATGCTTTGTTGAGGTACGCCTCAACAAAGCATCTTTTCTCTAAAATAAACATTTAAATGCAACAACCAGCAATTATGCCTGAGCCATTATTGACACAAGTGTGGGATTTTGCAGCCAGTGCATCATGGTATTTGCTTAAGGAAGTTAAGGAACTGGAACAGGAAGTCAGCAGGTGGGGAAGAGGGAATGGCCCGTGAAGTAAAGTCTTGCTTAGCATCGAACAGGATTTTTCACAGAGTATCTGGAACCAGCAATGCATGAGAACAGTACGGTGTGTGTCTGTGTGGGAAGAGAGGCGGGCGGTATCTGCCCCTGTGATGTCATGAAGTGAGAATCAGAGGACCTGGTTCTGATGTACAAACCATGCACGGATGAGACAATGACGCAGCAGTGTGCGTGTTCGATGAAAGCTCCCTGTGAAGGACACCAAGTGTCAAATTGTCTACGCACGCACACAGTGACACACACAGAGAGAGAGAGGAAATTATCCCTTGGAAAATATAACTGAACAGGAGGGGGAGAGAAAGCTCCTGAGACAGTGATATACAGAAACAGCGGGATGAAAGTAGGGGTGTGAACACTGGGTAAAGATGACCAACATAAAGAAAAGATTTGTGTGCTTCCTCCGTCTGTCATCTCCCTTCCCACCACTGGGAAGAAATGTGTCAAAGAGTACATTGTTTCTCTCTAAGTATCCATTTGTGTCCATCCCTTGCTCTGGCTAAATGCCCCTGTAGTCCTTGCGAATTCATCCTCCCTCTCTCTCTTTCTGTATGATATGTCCTTTGTCACGCTCCCCCCTCTAACTAGCAGTTTAGTTTGGCTGCTAAAAGACAGGAAATGCCTGTAGGGCAAATGAAAAAGTAGTGGCAGCTGCCCATGCGTGGTGCGAACTGAAGAGTATTTCTTCATTTCATCTCCTTCGTATCATCCCCTCATCCCACCCATCCTCCCTCGAGACGGGGCCAAAAAGACACAGAGGGCTGACACACGCCATAATGCCCAATGTCATTTTCTTCACGAAAGTTTATATTTTAAAATGAAAACCACTGGTTGACGACTTGCCAACACGTTAAGTTGCATGACCAGAGACGGAAATGTGTGGACCACTCCAGCATCCAGTGAATAGCTACTGGCAGCTACGTGCTAAAGGGGTTAGTGTAGATGCAGCAATAGCATCAGTTATATCAGAACTGAAGAGGACATTTTCATTGAAATAAGAGCAAAGATCGGTACTGAAGGCTTTCCTCGATGGAAAAGACGTGGTCGCACTTCTCCCCACTGGCTTCGGCAAGAGTTTGATTGATGGTTCATCCAATAACCTGCCAAGTCATTTTTTGTATGTGCCTGCCCTTTCCCAAAAAGTTTCCAATGACAGCTTCTCATTTGGTTCTTCGTAACAAACCATCTGGCGGCCAGGCTAAGAAAGCATGAAGGGTTACCAAGCTAATGTGAGTGGGTTTTCTAAAACAACAAAAAGATCCTAATTTGATTTGTTGGTTCCTGATTGTATGAGCTAAATGTCTAATTAGATTATAGAGGATTAAGAACTTCTCGTCTATTACACCGACGCAAGATGAAATAATAAACTGATGACCATTTGGTTAGTCGATGAACAACCGTGGCAGGTGGAGGTCAACTGCCATTCAACCACAGGCTCACACTCCACTGAACAGGGTGTGTGTGGAGGACATAAAAAGATATGTTTGTATAAGTGTGTGTATCTGTGAGTGAGTGTGTTTCCTGCCGCTCTGGCCACAGCTGTACCCAGATGGCCTGAGAGCACAGTGTGGTAAGCTAACAGAGACGAGACAGAGACATTCACCCCGAGTTATTGAGCTGGAAGAACACTGTGACCACATTTCATCCACAGAAGCCACGCCCATTGAATGTCCTGTATGACATTAGATACGACATAACGTTAATACCCAACAATTGTACTTACTGAATAAAGAGGGTAGGATACCACAGTTAATATTTGTATCCTCCTGTTTTCTGAATAATCTGCAATTATTAAAAAATAAATAAATCTATAAACCTTTTAGTCTATAAAATGTGGGAAAAAAGTAACAAATACTTTCCGCACGTTTTAATTGTCTTGATTTTTCTGACTAATCGTCTAAAACAATACAGAACAAATGATATAATACAGAAAAAAAGCTGAAAATCCTGATTAAGATGCCGAAACCAGCAAATATTTGACTTTTTTGCTCTAATAAATAACTAAATAAAATCAAAAATGCTGGTCAGAATAGTCGCATATTCATTTTCATCAATCAACTGAAGCTCATTTTTCTTTCGCATACCGCATACAAAAATAAATCATGGCAAGTATAACAACAGTACAAGATGGCAGTAGTAAGTTAGTATACTGATAACACCAGTGTAGACCACATTAAAGACGCAAACTTCTACTCACCTCAAATCTTTATGTCTGCATTATCCTGATGAAGACGACTTGGTCTAGTAAACGGAAACTACAAAAATTATGTATTTTATTTGTCTGTTTTTTAATTATACACCTACCTGTCTTTAATACTTTCTCTCTTTTTAGCCCATCAATTGCCTCTTTTATCACTTCACTCCCCATCTCCACCCTCCCATCTTTCCTACACTCATCTCTCGTGCGCTTTGTTAAGCTCTCTTCTTTCATTTTCCCCCTTTCCCCCTATGTGATCCTTTTCATCCCTTAATATCTTCTCCCTTGCTCTCCCTTCACTTTATCCCTTCCTATCCTCCTCATCCTGCTCAGCTCCCTCCGTGTCTTTAGGTTGGTCAGTTCAGCAAGGCTGAGTTACATTCCTGGGATGCCTGCTACATATGGTCCACATTCCAGCCGCTCTGCCGAGAGGCCCACTGCTTTTCACCGCTGGCCCTGCAGCGACCAGACCCAAAACTGAGCGTGCTCCAGCATTGCTTCATCCTAAAATTATCTTAACACAGCTTTAGTCTTGCTCAGCCTGCGCCTGCATGAGGCTAGAACTAAAACTCAGAAGTAAAGATCCAACCTGAGCCCACAGCGGTGTTTCATAAAGCTTTTTTTCCTTGCATACATACAGGCTGTAATTTATTTCTCTATATATCTGTTCCCTCAGGCTACTACCTCTGCCTCTGTGTGTGTGTGTGTGTGTGTGTGTGTGTGTGTGTGTGTGTGTGTGTGTGTGTGTGTGTGTGTGTGCGCAGTTTAACATTTTTGTTGGAAGAGAGAACTTTTCCAGTGGGCAGGCACACATGGTGCAACATGTGTTGTACATATGAGTATGGGGCTGGTTAAATCACACTCTCCACTCCAGCTGAGGAGCTGTGGCGATCTCTCTCCATTTGAGGCATACACAATATAGTCTGGGACACGGTTGCAATACTGTCCTATGCTACAATACTGTTAGCACTGCATCGCCAACGACTATATCTCAGACTTTGCAATGCTGCACACACCAAAATCTCTTTGTCCTGTGCATGTGTGCACATGAAAGCACAGATGGTACATCTTTCTCCATCAGACGATACCATACACACACCTTCGAACAACACGGCAACACCTGCCAAGGAGCTTTGTCTGTCCTAACCGGACGCAGACAACCCGCTGACAATTTCTATTCTCGTTTACCTCTTTCAACTGTATACGGATGTTCGAAGGAACATTTAGATTTAGAACAAACACTGGTGTATTTATCCCAAAGTGTGGAGAAAGATTTCCCTTAGCTCGGTAAAGTTAGCTCCCTAAGACTGGGCGTGGCCATAGAAATGTGAAACCTCACTGCAGCTACCGCATTTCCCCTGCAGATCCTCCCCTCTTTGGTTGGTCATCAATAACGATCAATATTCAGTCCTGCTCACTTACACCAAGTCATTTGATGGATTGGTCATTCATAAATGTAAGTTAGCAGAGGAGGAGTGACTAATCAAATGACATATTTACATGCTATGGTTCTGATCCATTTCAGTAACTCTGGTAAAACTGTTCCAGGTCTCTCTGTGGGTATCTTGGAAAATTAAGTCAAAGGCCTGTTTGAAGACCAAACCCTTCCCAATTTGCCGACCCACTATACACAAATTTGCATAAAATATGACAAATACTCAAACACGTGTACACAAATATTTTGCATTCACATCCACTCAAACTAACGTCTTCCAGGATAACTTGACATTTTAGAGCACAAAATCAGTTACCAATCTTTCTCCCCTCTTCCATGGCCTTTCTGTATGCGTCTCAGTCTGGGGAGTGGCGCAATGGACGTCACTGCTTGACGGCCGTATTAATCACATCTAGCCATGTAAAGATAATGACTGTGCCGGCTTACCACTAACACAGAGACGCACATATTTACATACTTAGGTTAATTCAATGTGGCTAAACAAGCAGTGCCCGGACAAAGCAAACATTCCAACAAGATGGCAAACGGGAGAAAGAGAGAGCGCAACAGCGCGGTACAGTATGCTGTACAGTCCCTGGCAGCGGGATGTCTGTCGTGGTGGATAAAGGTGTCGCCTGAACAGCAACTGACTTTATAAAGTCATTACATTCTTCACAAATCCACAGTAATTACCCTTGAATTCCAAGAATGCAGCCCACTGAGGCTGCAGATTCAGTTCCTTTTTTTTACTTGATGTTAATCTGAATTTCTAACCTGGACCATATTTAGCCCAGTTCACTTGGACTCTTCAAACAACAACGACGGTTTCACATCCTTTTTGTAGACCAGTCTTTTAACACCCATAATGTGTCATTGTAACCAAAGTCAACGAGGCCTTGTAAATACATTCTCACACTCCTAAATGTGAAATCAGTGCCAATGCAGTGCTTCCTGCATGGTTGGAACATGTGCTGGGACTCTGACATTATTACCCCCAAGGTTAATTCTCTTCAATACAGCCCAGGGCCTGGGCATTCATATGGTGGGATCCTGATAATCCAGATGTGTCCCGTGGTCCGGACTCTGACCGGCCTGCAGCATCATGTATAATTCACTATTCATACCCAAAGAGGGGATAATTACAGCAAGGGGGACTCTTGAGGCAAGGAAAGGCAGTGGGGGGAAGCCAAAGTGAGCTCTGTACAGCTAACAAGCATTTCCAGCACATCTCTGGCCTGAGAAGTGCATTTTCTTTGATTCATCATGTAGAATTGGAAGGAAGAAAAGCAGAAAAAAAACGACATTAATTTTGCATTTGACCAGGTAAAGTTGTCAGTACAGGGCAGACTGTTAGAAAAGCAGCAGCAATGGGAAGCTCTTATGAGCCCTTCGCAACTACAATCTGGAGGGGGGGGGGGGGAGTGTTGTCCAATAGGGAGCTTTGATGCCAAAGATCAGAGACTACACGGTCTGAATGTCATTTGTCTGACGTAGATGGGATGCAAGTAGAAAAAGACACTGGTTGCTAAACAGAATGCGAAGACGGGGAGTTGCAGCGCAGCAGCCAGTCCTTACTGCATCATAACCAGACTATATGCCAAAGAATTTGCACTTTGAAACCTGAGCTTAGATAAATTCTTATTTTAACCCTTTGTCTTCCTAAATGTTGAAATCTTTAAACTGAGATTGCATAAGCAAATGCGCGATGGCCTTGAACACTGACTATACGATTACAAAATCCCTGTCACTAGAATTCATAGAAAACATGGGGGACAGACTGTCTAAACTTGAAACAGGTTGATGAGCACAACACAATAAACAGGGTGCCAGTTAAAAAAAAAAAGACAAGCGACAAAAAAAAAAAAAGCAGGCAAAATGAAAAAGCATATACGTATAAGAAAAATACAATTATGTCACATGAATACACTTCTTGGTTGTCCTTGGAAAAGTAGACACATAGTCCTACCTTTTTGCTTTGCACAGTTACAATAGAGCTTCAAGCATTCCACAGGTTGACTCAAAGACAACCACGCCTTACCTCCAACAATTAACACCTCTGTAGATCCCTGGAACTAGATCCCGATGCCAAGATCTAAAGTTGGTGAAAAGACATGACGATCTACTGTAGGCACCCGAAGTCACTGGGGGAGGAAGCACAAGACAAGCTTGAAAATGGAAATGAATGACGCGGAGGGAGTGACGGAGAGGAGGAGGAGGAGGAGGAGGAGGAGGAGGAGGAGGAGAAGAAGAAGAAGAAGAGGAAGAGGAGGTGGGGGCAACTCTCCACATCCATGTTGCGCTACAAAGGGTGGGGCCTTGAGGAATTCACTCTATCTGCTTTCCTCTCGACTTAAAGCTTATCTTAATTAGACTATACGGGTCAGTCTGCCTGTGCACTCAATTATAGCTCGGTTATTGTGGCATAAACGCATCGCAAGAGTGAGGAATGACTGCTCGATATTCTTTGACAAGTAAAGCAGACTAGAAATATAGACCCAACTCCTTCCCTGCTGGATTCAGATTCATTCAACGCCCAACCGTTTGCCTCGGGAAAGACGCACCCACTTCATCCTATTATAGCAATAGAATCACGCTCCATCATAAACGCATACAGGAAATATAAATTTTAAATAGGCCTCGGCAGAACGACCCACAACCTTCACTGCCAAATCATTCCGTATAATCTGTTTAAACTGACACACTCCATATTAAGATAATGCCAATAGAACATGTAATAACGCCTTTGCTATAACACCGTAGCACGCCCTCTCTTGTGGCCTTTTAAATGTCACCTCCGCTAAAAAGTTTGCAAAAATGTATTTGCCAGTCGCACTTACTTTGGTTCAGGTAAATCCAGCGGCTCCACCGAGGCACTGGTCAGTTCGGTTATACTATGTCACATATGCGCAATTTGTGCCGTGCTTGGATGAGATCTGAAGAATATTAGGCTCTGCCCGGACCATTTCCCCCACGCCCAGTTCGCCTGTGGCATTCAGCAAGGCTGCCTGCTGTAAAGTTGCCACGTCCGTTACGTTTCACTTATGAAACCAAATCGACCTGCCAAGCAGTAACACAAATACTCGACTTACTTCTGAACTGCGTAATAGTCCAATTCATCTAGGTTTACTGTGAGAGATGTGAGCCAAAAGGTATGCGCGCATCAAGATGTGGCATTACATTGGTTATGTAATATCTTCCTAGATGAAAATGACGGAACAGAATCTATAAAGCCATCGGTAGATATGAGTCTCAGCTCTGACTGGACCCTCGAGTAGAAACGGTCGGTTTTGTAACATTTTTCCGTGCAGAAGCCTTACAGAAAACCCTCAGCCACACCTTAACTCTCAATAAAAAAAAAATTCTAACTGTTCCAGTGGTTTCGACGAGATGGAAAGCCCGCAAGTTCACTCTAACCCGGCTGTCTGCTTTGTGTGTCTCGTGCACTCCCGTGTTAACGTTTAAACCCCTACAAAAGAAACGTAAAACGGTCCAATCTGAGTATCCGGTTGTCCGGACCCACCCCGTGCTGCGCGTTGCCCCTCGGGGCTCCCTCGCCGGTCTCTCTCTCCGGTCCAACTCCTCTCTTCAAACCGGCTTCTCACTCCGATCAGCTGGCAGAGCCGTGACGTCACCATCAACCATCGGCCAATCAGGCGCGGACCGGAAAACCCAGTGCTGACGCCCACTGCACACGCACGCTGACGATCAGCTGCATCGACCAATGACAGCGCACTTGTGAGGAATAAGGCGGGTGCTAGAAATAGTGACCAATGGGACGACATCCGCCCATGGGAGGCGTTTTATCCTCTGACCTATCAGGTGTTGGGAAGCGTTATGTGTGAAGTGTTGAGAACTTTTCTACACCAGCGGGCAACAAATGTAATTGAATATACTGTATTGCTATTGAATGATTATAAATAATTGGAATAACGCAATGTCTTCACATAAAATGTAATGAGTTCACAAGGTCAGCTGGTAATATCTGTATTATATTTTCAGCTTGTGTGTCCCATCAAATGTGTATTTCACATGCTGTCTATTCTATTTCAGTAAAGTCAGTTATTTGTATTGCCCGGCAATCAAAACTTTGCTTTACTTGATTTACCGTACGTACAAAATGTGGCACTATCTATCTTTATACATTGAGGAAAAAGTCCCTCGGTTCTATTTTGTTTTAGCAAAGGCCTGATTTGTCTATTTTCTAACAGTCATGAGTCAAGTTCACATATAAAGCCTTGTCCTGGTGCTGCAATATATAACCAAACTGAATTTTCTGCAGAGGCCCTCAGGCCTTCCAGTTTGGGTCGTTTAACTGGTAACACTAACTGGCTCCTCGCCTCTGGAACAGCTCTCCATTTACTCCATTTTAACGGCTGCTTGTCCTTTCATCGTCTTTCATTTTTATAACTCTGGAAAGCCCTTTCTGCTTGAAAAGTACCCTATAAATGGAATATTATAGTATTACTATAAGTTACAAAGGTTTTAGGGGCACATTACAAATGAACTTTGCAGTTGAACTACATGCAACTGGAAGCAAATGCAAACGCTTAACATTATACGTTTTACTTTTAGACTGAAATGGTGCTTTTCCACAAAAATACATTTTATTTAAGCTGAGGTACAGATGGCTTTTTGATCTGTAATGTTTGTCGACCTCAGAGAGACACAGTAGGGTGGAAGTTGTCTTCAAACTCACAACAAACACCCAACCACCCCACATCTTCTTCATAATCTACATTCTCCATGGTTTGAGAAGTCTCCATGTGGAGCCCAAACAACCAAAACTCCAGTTTTAGGCACATTTTGCATCTTTTTTTTTTAGGCAAATAAAGCTTTCCTGTGGTTTGGAGTGGAGTAAGAATCGGGTTCTACTAAAAAATAGTTGATTGCAATTCTTGTGGATGGAAACCTCAATTGGAGGCTTCGGGCTTGCTTGTTGAACTCACTACAAGTCCACATTTAGAAAATGGAGTGGAGTGTGCTACATTTTCCCTTTCGAACCGGTGAAAAAATGAAACATTTGTGTGCCAGCTGTGGAAGTAACTTTCTCTTTAGGATTCAAGGTGAAATGAAAATGCACATGATGTAATTTACATGACAAGATATTTGTTGAGAAGATAAGCCATGTGACTGTCTGCATGCAGCAGCAACAGAGTTTGGGGACTGAATGTGACATGCAGATATGAACAGCAGAGAGTATGGAGTCTTTGATACTGACGAGCAGCGCCCGGTGCTGCATAATTGAAGACACCTGAAGTCTTCTCAAGCCACTGCAATGCATGCATGAGAAGAACCAGATCTTACGTGAATTACTCATGACTTTTTAATGTAGTGAATGTGCAAGTCAGACACGCATATTGTCGCATATTAGCAGGGATTTTAAGCTCGAGGATCAATAGATGGATTTACGTACTTGTCCTCATACAGTATGAGCACACATGTACTGGGAGCATGTTTACTTGTATGAGCGTGCACGTGTCCAGGAACTTAATGTATGTGTTCACGTCAGGAGGGAATCAAAAGAATGCAGTTTATGCAGCACTATATCAGCCAATCTCTTCACTGAGGCACAGAGCAGATAAGCAGATCATAGGCAACAACCTGTCAGCCCTTGGTTGTAACACTTTAAACAGGCAGTAAGACAATGCTGCCTCAGCACAGTGACACAGCTTTTATTCCTTGCCTCAGTTTATGTTGATGCATTCACAAAGCTGGGCAGGAATGCGCCACAGGCACACATCGCTCAAGAAACCAGTCCTTCCTCCAATCAGTATTATTGCATGGGTCTAATCCACACAGTGATGTCGCTGCTGCTGCCTTTTGTTAGTGTCCCCCATCAGGGCAGGGTACACCACTTATGTAAAATACATCCAGGTTGAAGGATATAGGAGAGACATCTTTAAACTTCAGTGAGGATGGCAATGATTTCTAATATCCCCATATGATACAGCTCGTTGGGCACCACTGGAAATGTTCAGATTACATTTCCTGCAAACAGTAGATTTGATATTACGACCAACCACAAAATATCTCTCTGGCCCCAGATGAGGAGTACTTTGAGCAGACATGGAGCGAGGATGAATTGAACCAAACCAGTAATGACTTTGATTGCTTGAATTTTAAGGTCGGACAACACAAATGGAACACAATAATTATACTGATGTGCAAAATTACATTAGAAGCTGTTACATTTCAATGTTGTTCTCAGACAATGTTGGTTGAAAGTAAATGGTTTGACTATTTTTCTTAAATTTGCTTTTTAAATGATCACTTTCCAAGCAGACTGCTGTCTTTTCTGAACTCACTTATAATTAATCTTGTGGGCGACCTCTGTATAATGTAATTCAACAGCTCTGCAGTTCTGCAGAACATTTCTGAAAAGAGAATTTGTTTCAACTATGACAAAATTCAAAACCTTATAGTGAATTTTGTTGTTGCTTTTGGATATTGTTAGGTGGTTTAATCATTCTTCGGAGTGGACAATTAAGATGGTGTTGCCACATGAACCCCAAATGCTGGCGTTTCAGATGCACATTGGAATTGTTTAGCTTGATGACAATTGTCCATAAATATCATTTTCAACATCTAAAACCGTGTCATTCTTGGATAAGAAGTTTTACTTTTCTTCAGCTGTAGTGTTTCACCTTTCACAGAATGCCCCTGTGAGAATTCATTGATTAAGGAATCAGAATGACGGCGCACACATTTACTTTAACTGATCTATTATTTGAACTGCAACATGAGTCAAAACTTAATTGAAGACTATATGCATTATTTAGTGATCTGAATTTGTAATCAGCAGCCTTTGAGTTGCATCACATCAGCAACACATTTAGTGGCTGCCCTTTCTTTGTGTGGCTTCAAGATTAAGAATATAATTACTCATATTGACTCAAATAATAATAATTCCATAACAAGGATGCCAGGCAATTATGTATCAACTTCTCTATTATTGTTAGATGCAGAAAGTTGTTAAACGTACCACTTATACGCAGTGGGGCTCTCTCTATCTCTGGGTGATTAAAGGACCATACAATCAAAAATGTACATGGCAAGCTGTAGTTTCAAGAAACATGGGTGCCCCTAAACATTCACTAACTTGTGTGTGTCATCATCTCTACATTAGTAATGTAATTACAGAGTGCATCAAGAGTGTGTTAATAATGTATGAATTAGTAAAAGATAATCACTACTGTGGTGACAGAATAACTAGTTTGAGTGGCTTCTTTAGAGCTTCTGATGCATGTAATCTAAATTGAATGACTATTATTTCAAAAGTAGTTGAGGTAGCATACCTCCACTGGTATCTTATAAAAGCCTGAGTGAATCAGCGTTATTATATCGCAGCAAAGGAGAGAGCAGCATTCTTTCTTTCAGAAAAGATGCATCACGCATCACAGAGTAAGCGAGGCCTTTTCCTCAGGTATGACGTGGAAACATCAGGCCACCACTTCCTGTGTCTCTCATAACCACACAGCACAGACTTGAGTACCATGCTCTGATTTAAGTGCACCCGTACAACCTGTTAGTTAGAGGCACACATTTTCCATCTATATACTGTACATGTCTCACTTCAATACATGCTCCACTTTTTTCTCTTCTACTTTCTCCCCTTCCTCAGTTGCAGAGTAGAACTACATACAACCACTGCCAGGCAAGGAGCAATCTGTAAACTGTTCAAGCCAGCTAATGGCTCTCCACAGCCAAACGGAGAGAACACATTGCACACGTTACAACAGGTGGGGGACTTTATGCTCCGAGTGAGCGAGAGTGGCTCGCGCAGATGAAATTGAGAGCCTGAAGCCATAAGTCAGAGGGTTCAACACTGACAGACTGCAGAGGATATTACCCAAACCACCCTGGCCATTCAGGATCAAGGTATTATGATCCATGAAAGTGCAGCTCACTCGGAAAGAGATTTTTCTGAAAGAATTTAGGTAGCATCACTTTTTTCTGAGTGAAGTAAACTGAGGAGCAGGTAACGGTAACATGCTTGATTTGTCTAGTTTATTTAAATATTCATTGAATGATTAAATGTGTTTGTGAGCGATGTTGGAATTCTTTGTGCAGGTAAGAGTCAGGGCCTATGTATTGAAACAACACTGAGAGTCTTTACTCCAGAATGCTGACTCTACCTCAGTCTCTGATTTTACCACCTCAAGTGTCCATCTGACCCATAGCCCCAACACCCATCCTGTCTTTTGTGTTCTTTACAGTTGTCTCCCATCCAGCCTCTCTCTTTTCAAAATCCCCACAATTAAACCTCTATAGGCCTCATGGGTCTAGTCCTCTCAGGGAGTCAGTTAGACAGCAGTCACAGGGGAGAAAGGGGAGCATCCCTGTCACTTTAAGAAATGCCTCTGGTAAAAAGAAACTGATTAGTAGTGCTGGCAGCCAACCACGTGGAGTGCTGTGTGGAGACCGAAGCCAATGAGAAGCCCTGCTGGGTGGAGGTTACAAAAGCAGTCTGAACCCAATGACTCAGCAAAGTTTGGTGCGTGTGAGATGACACTTTGCAGCGATTTAAAGGGCCAGGCTTGCAGCCCTCCAAAGGAAGCTGAAAAATGCACTTTCAAAATCAGGCCAAGTGTTCAGTCCCTCCCTCTTGTGCAGATCACAAAAGTATGTGGACCAGGTTGTTCTGCAGAGTTGTCTGTAAATGCCGTGCAGAGTGCAGAAGGATACACCCAGCTTGTTTCAGTCAAGGGCACAGTCAAACTAGGTGTTAGCCATTGGAATATAGGTATGTTTGTTGTAGAATGATGCACCTCGGGTAACATCTAAGGGCTTTAAACTATAATGCTTTAATAAGTGTTGTCTCAGCCGATGTTATTCATTTCTCAAATTAAGAATCTATTCCATCCTCCCCTCCTTATGATCTGTTTCCACCGGTATGCCTGGCAGAGTCATCCTCACACTGGTACACAGATTTGCAGATGATAATGAGTTGGCCCATTCAGCTCTGTTATAGATTGGATGACCCACATTATGATCTGGCTAGGCGCCGTTCCTCCTTCTTCCTCTCTATACTGTAATACTGAGCAGTATTGTGAAGAAGTCGGGTCTGCGAGGAGCAGTGGAAACTTCCATTAAGCCACAGGAGAAGTATACTCCTGAGTATTGTTCTGGTCAGGCCTGCAACAGTCAGCATAGAGCACAGCACACTTCTGTGACAAGACGGGGCTAAATATATATACTGTGGCTAGCAGTAATTCAGCAACGGCAGTCATATCCAGCATCCCAGCTACCACTGCAAGATGAGAAGGGGCCTCTTAAAGACGTAGTTCACAACTTCACGTCTTTAAAAGAACAGAAATAGGCTTGTTCTCTCTCTTGCCGAGTGTTAACTAAAAAAATATTAATACTACTTCTATCTGTCTGTTCAATATGAAGCCGGAGCCAGGAAACAGTTAGTGTAGCTGTTTTCTGTCTTCATGCTAAGCTAAGATAACTGGCCTCTGTCTGTAGCTTTATATTGCACATACATATACAGTATGTGGTATAAATCTGATCTAACTCCCAGCCAGAAATATGCATATTTCCCAAAATGTCAAACTATTCATTTATAACTTCCTTTAGTTGTGAGGGTTACTTTACATAAAAAAAAAAACCACATGTGAACAATTCAAATTTGAACTAAGAGACATCTTATTAAATTATTAAATTTGTGTTAATTCTTTGACTTTTTGTTAACCAGACGGTTGCCCGTGACACAATCCTGTTATCCTGATAACGGGCACAAAACTAAATGATATCAAGTAAATAAATGCCAGACCCAATGACCTTTCTGAAAAATCCAAGCAATGCTCAAACTAAACCATAATTTGTAACTTTGTGGAACATTCTTGACAAGGGTTCAGTACGTTCTGTTCATAACTGTCAGCTATGCAAATTCACAAACAAGTGAGAATTTAGGGCAAAGGTGATCTTAAGATATAGTTTTGCTAAAAAATGTCAGTGACTCAATATTTAGATACCATTATCTTTTTTTCTTTTCATACTATAAGGTGAATGTATAGAGTGTTTGCGTAACAATATGACAACTGCAAATAAGGAACAATTCCGTTCCCAGTAGATAAGACAATGGTCCAAAGTGCTGTCCTCCTCGTGCTCTCCTTTCTGTGCTTGTTGTACTCTTCCGCAGTCAGTGAACTGTAACCACCGCCCTCGGTCTCCGTCACCTCTCCACGTTGAGTTTGTTTGTTCCAGGAAATACTCTCACTTGAACCCTGAACCCTTTAAGAAGTCACATACTTTCTTCTCAGCTCAAGCCAGAAAAGAGTGTTTCCTCATTGATTCATGTGATCCACATCCAGCTGTTTCATAAACCCGTTGTGGCTGAACCACGGTCGTTCATGTAACTGTAACCTGGATTAACTACAGAGAGAGGAGTATTTCTATGCATAGTCACAGCTGACTGTCGGTGTTGCAGATTTTTTATGTTTAAAGAGTTACTTGTGCCTGTTATATCATATTCACCACGGCAGACTGGGAACTCTGAGCCCTTTGCATGTAAGGAGGCCAACGCAATGTGCACTCATGCCAGAATTCCCAGAGAACCGCATTTCCATAAGGTTTATCTTGGTTGGCACATGCATGGCCAAGGCCTACTTACTGATATGATTAGCCTTGCTCGTGGAAAAGGAACACATTATCCTCAGACAGTCTGATCCAACCTCCATTCTTTCCAAACACCCTTCATGTCTGATGCTTGGAACAACTCATGATGATAGTAACTGAAATGCACCTCCCTCTTACTAAAAAGTAAAAAAAACAAGTAAAAAAAAAACAATGGGACTGTTGAAGCTAATATATGGAGACAGGATGGCAGAACTGTGGCCGGTGAAAGGGATGACATCACTGCGATCACGAGACTTTGAGAGAATACATCTTAGTGACAAGTGGTAGCTATTAGAACCGACAGCATCAAAGTGCCAGGGCTTGCTTTTTCACACCAGCAGAAAGAAATATTAATATCGTCCAAATCTTTTGTTTCACCTAAAAATCTCACACTCATTGGATCAGTTTGTACCTCCAGCGATACTCTGACATGTCGGCCTTCCGTGCGGTGACACCATATGACTGTATTGCAGCAGACACACCACCAAGATGCCTCAGTCCCGACTAGCACTCCGTTTTCGAACATGCACTCTCACGGATCAATAACCTCTTACATAACATTTGGGTTTGGACTGGAGGCCAGATTCCAGCTGACTGGAACATGTGACAGGGCTTTGACTGTGTTGACCCACATTTTCCCTTCCTCTCGAGCTCCCTCCCTCCCTCCGTCGCCTCTTCCCACCCTGTCCCTCCTTCAGCCCAAGCCCCTCTCTACCCCTTCACACCCATCAGGAAAGCAGTCATGTAGGCAGTCATATCCAGACTTGGGTTGGTCAGGCCTTTCTGCGACATGCCAGACATGCTTGGACAGAGCGAATGACACAAGCAGGGAATAGCTGGAGGCTGAGCTGTAGCTTTTATTCGGACAAATGACATAACAGGGGTGGTCATGGAAAATGTTTGACATTTTCTATGGTATTCCAGATGGATACAGTGTTATGGCTTGGCTTAGGCAGGAACTTTTGTGGGGTTTTCCTCTAACTCCTAGCTAATAATCAGTGTTGGACAGGCACGCATTACTTCACAACGTATTACAGTAATAAGATTGTTTTTTCAGTAATGAGTACTATGGCCATTAACAGAGGTCACATTTAGACATTTCGTACTTAACGTGCATTACAGTTAATAATCCCAGCAATGCTCCGTTATTTCAACAATTTGAGGGTCAAATTGTTTTCTGTGTTACCGGGTGTTTAATGGAGGGTGGATATCAATTTCTTCTCTGTTCGTTCAGAGGACAGACTGCTGCAGAAGCATTAGCTAGTCAAGAGTGGGAGGTGTGGGGAGATGGTTATGTTGCATTCACAAAATGTCAGCTAAATACGAACAGAAAAAACCTCCCGTTGTTCCAACTTGGGTGCGTTTGAGGTTCTCCACCTGCTAGCCTTGTAACGCAATTTTTAGATTAGTTATGTATCATGGAGCAGTTTGTTAACAAGTGAAGCAGGTATGATCTTTGTAAACCATTGTTTTCACCAAGTGGGAGCTATTTAAGAAGTCATGAATTCCTAATTGTTTGTTTTCCCCCGACTTGGGTGTTTTGTATTTACATTTTGAATGATATGACATGAATGCGGTACGAGCTTCTATCAAAACAGGGGAAATGACCTGGTCACTCGAAAGTTTTGTTATTCCCCTTTTTGTTGGAAGGATTGGCTGGAAAAGGGAATTGTTTCATCCGGGTATCTATATCACAATGGTATATTGAGATCTTTGGAGAACTTTGTACAACAATTTGAAATTCCCGGTCTCAACTGTTCAAAAACATTTGCAACTTCGCCATTTGCTATCTGTGATCTTTGGATGTAGTACACTAGCTCATACAGCTGCAGAGTTATTAGATTTAAGAACTAATGAGCTATGGGAAGGTCATGAGGCATCTCTGTATTATTCCATGATGATTCAGAGCCTGAGTAATGAGGCCTTTTCCGCTCTCAAGAAAACACAGGAAAGAGATCTGAACCTGACATTGGATGATGAGGAGTGTGATAATATGTAAGAATATGATTTTTAAGATCAAAATCATGTTAATAAGGGATACGAGGGTACGTCTCATTCAATTATGCAGCGTATCCACTGGACTCTCTCCAAATAGTTCAGACATTTTGGTGAAGAGACACGCCAGTTAAACCACAATGTCTTGTTTTCTCTTTCAGGTGTTGCTGCCGCGAAACAAAAATAAATAACCAGGAAGCGAATTACCTTTTCTGTTCTTTACTTAGTAATTGTTGTTGTACGTCTTTATTTTTTCACGAGTGATTCATTGCAGTTTTCAAGTGGTTATCATAATGAATGTAATGCAACAATGAAATTGATAGTTTCCTTAGTTTGTCTACTTTTCTGAGGTTTTGTTCGAGGTGTTGGTGCTTGGGTTACTAGTGTGTTCATACACAACATAAGCGTGTTGTGCCTCCAGTAGAGAGCAGAGATCACACAGACACACAATAGATGCTGCAGGTTGCACACTGCATTGTCTCTGCAAAGTTCTGTGTGTTCTTACAGCGAGCAATCAGACAGTATTACAGTATGAGTCTGAGCTCGTGTGAGGGGAAGCCCGTTCTGTTTTCCTGCCACATTAACCTGTCTGACTTCGCATTACAGTAAGCTGATTAAGTCCCCACAGGTGTCCTATTTAAGTGTTTGTTTTGCTAAAACGTCCTCCACACAAGTGCCTCTGAATCTTGTGAATATTCCTGACTGATCAGTTTACCCTCAGCAGCTGAGTGTCAAGTGGTGTCTTTCCCTCAGCCTCGTTCATTCTGAGCAGAGTGATACTAAACAAACCAGTCGAGGCTTTTCACTGACTAATTATGTCGAGTGCTGTGCAACAAATGAACGGACAATTCCTTTCTACTGATACTTCTGTGAGTTTGATACAGTACAGTTTGGTCTACACGAGTACATGCGGCCTCCATGAAATAGCCGTATGCTCGCATCAACACAGTTATCACAGTTAAGTAAAAATATTTCTCGTTTTAATCAGGTCTTGTTCAGCTTTATGTTGTTTTGAGATGATAATGAAAAAAAAATGATGATTTTCCTCACTCATTTAGAGACCCGGGTACTCAAACACTTTAACCTGCTCTCCATAACTCGACATACAAAGGCTTCCCATCTTTCTATTTCTATTCTTGATCAATTGTTAATTTATTTTGTCTCTAAGTCTTCTGCTTTCGTACAGTATGTGGGTAATTAGACTGTGAATTGCACTGGACCTGCAGTTAGTTCTTTAGGAAGAAGCAGTGACTCATCAGAAGCTCGCTTCCTGCTTCTATAAATAGAAGTTATTCACTAACCGGTACAAATCAGTGGACAAAACCATCTCTTTTATTCTTGTTTTCTACAAACCTAAATATCGGCCTTTGACTTGTGTCTCTCTCACTAAACAGAAAAGAGTGGTGTGTACTTGTCAGATGCAATGTTTGAATTTAATCAAATATTTGAAGGTTGAATGTAAAGTTTGAAAAGGTTATACAGGCATTTTCTTCAGTCTGAAGCCTAAAGAAGGAAATTCAACTCTGGGTTCTTTTTTATTTCATTCCAACGCTTCTATAGACACACCTTTGTTACTTTTAAAGCTATAATTCAACTTCAAACTTCTCCCTTGTCTTACCAGCTCAAGTAGTCCTGTTTTGTCTCTGTGGACATACACATGTATATATTTAAAGTTCTCAAAAGTGATCTAAGTGATCTAAGTCTCAGGTACAGACTGAATTCCCAAGTACATTAATAGATCAGATTCAGAGCCAATGAATGAAAATTAAGCACAGTGACATATTGAGGCCATGCTACTTTCTTACACTAATGGCTATAGCGTGAAAGAAATGATGGGAGAAGAGGAATGAGAGGAATGAAAGACCCGGGGCAGAGGAGAAGGGCAGGGTGCCACCGCAAGGGTGTGGTGGTGATGGTGATGGTGGTGGTGGTGGTGGTGATGAGCGGGTATGCAGCAGAACATCCAAATGCACTGTGAGACAGACATCAGTTAAGGAAGCTGGTATTTTTCCAGGGAGGCTCGCTCTGCACATGCATGCACACACATTGGCTTCGGCTTTTGGCCATGCTGGTAGATGCTTGGCACACCCACACCCACGCACACACGCACACATGCACGCACACACGCACGCACACACACACACACACGCACACACGCACACACACTGCCCATTTCCTGTACTGTCTTTCTTGCATGTGCTTTTCTCGACTCCCTTTTCATGTCATTCCTTCTCCCGCACCCCAATTTCTACTTTTCCCTCTCTGCCTTGCCGCCACACTCTTTCCACTTTAATTTCCCTCGTCTACAACTACATTTCCCTCTCCATTTCTCCCTCACTCCCCATCTCTGTCTGCCCTTCCCACCTCCCCTTCAGTCCCCATCTGGGGCCCTTGTCAGAGACGTCTAGCCCAGACAGGCACCAAGGGCAAGGAAACATCCTCTGGTGACGCCTTACTATCGCACGCACAGATATGACAGAGTTGCAAAAAATGTCTAAGGAAAAAACATTTGTCTTTGTGCGTACAGTATATGAGCATCCTAAAACAGATGCAGTATATGTGTGCCATCAAGTATGTACATGCTTGCATGTGGAAGAGAGCGTATGGAGTCCATTTTGAAAGCAGCTGCTCAGCGGCTGTTTGCTTATGTAAGCCTGTACTATAAAACACAGCAGAACAAGAATAAACTGGCTGTAAAAGGCCCTTCCCTCACTGCTGCACTGTCAGACATGTATGTTTTTCTGTCTGTCTGTATCCAGGAGACACACAATGAGGGAGACAGACAATTAAAGAGAGAGAGACAGAGAAAGAAAGAGACTGAGTCCTCTGGAGATGAAGGTACTGTATGGGCCCTACTCCACAGGACTGTTGTGCTGAAGATGAGGGGAAACATGAGCCCTGCTGCACCCCGGTAGCCCACCTGCTGCTCTCTGGCCCTCATCTTCTGCTGCTCTGTCATACAGCACATTGCCTTGCACAAGACTTCATGGGTTGCACATGTAGAGAGACAGAGATAGAGCAAAAACAAGATTGCATTACTTGCAGAGAGAATACATGTGGGAATACTAATGAAAGAAAATCAGAGACGTTTTAAACTCTGATCCAATCGGAGTGGTGCTCATCTGCAACTGGGCCACAGGTACACCGTAATATCATTGGCTTAGATTTAGTTCTTTTCAGTGTACTTGGAGGAAAAGCAATAGGAACTTGCCACAGTATATGGCAGATATTTCAGAGATACAATATCTCACAAAAGCCACTTTGTATTATTTCCCTGTCTTATTAAACTTGGTTGAACCAGCTTGCTGGTGACTCTTGTCCTATGCTCTTGTCTTGAGGGATGCTTTGGTTTTATGTGCCAAGGCCGTTTGGATTGTGTGCAGAGACCGACCAGGCTAGCTGTCATGTTGCATTAGCTCTTCTAGTGTTAGCTGACTCCAATTTAGCCTGAAGGAGAGGTGGTTACACACCAGCAACCATCGAGAAAAGGACATGCATACACATGCAACATGTGCGGCCCGACTTTGTCCAAACTCTTTCTCAACCTCATTTCCCTTGTCTCTCTTGTCCCTTTCAGGCACAACAAGAATGAAACTAGCACATATTAGCTGGTGGATACGCAAAACTAAATCACTCTTTGCCAGCAGAGAATGGCCACACCCTGTAAAACCCATGTAATGTGACAGTTAAGGAATTTGCTGCAGGCTAGCCACAAATACTTGCAGCCTGAGTCCAAGATACTTGTACGTCACTTGCGGTGTTGTCCACAAATTGTGGAGTGGCAGTCAGGCTTGCTGAAAACAGTTTACAGCACGTTGCCTCCCTTTTAAATGTTTGGCATTGTTGAAATATGTGTATTTGTAAATGGGGAAACACTTGAAACTATGAGTATTTGCAAAGTACCGTAACTGACAAGTAACTTGACAGGTGACGAGAGACATTTTTATGATTACAATGTACATATACAAATCAATCAATTTCAGAAGTAATTTGTAACGTATTGTATCTTAGGTTACTCTGACTTCTTGTACAGTTCCCTTTAAAAAAGTACGACACAACTACCACTGAGTCACATGACCAGCATTCTATAAACATCACAAAATACACATAGTCTGTGCAGGTTCAAGAGCTTGGAAAATGTACATTTTCATCAGCTGGTCTCTATTAGGTGTTAACATTACATGTGTGTTAATATTACACGTTGTGATTGCACTTCTTTCTCGTTTTCCACTGAGGCTTGAATGTAGAAACATGAGCTATTAAGTCCAGTGCAACGACACACACTGTGGCACAACTCGAGAGAAAACCGCAACAGGAATGCAGACGATAACACATTTTCTGTAAACATTCAGTAAGAAATGGCACAATACTGCATCCAGTTTAGTCTTTAAACTGGGACAACTGGGACATTTTCTTTGTGTTCTTTGCTGGAGAACATGTGTCCTCACACTTTCACACTTTTTAACCTTGGAATTAACCGGTTGATCAGCTCAGATTTACTCTTAACGTTTGATCTACAAAATCTACTAAAGCTGAAAGCTTACCTGCTCCTCTGAAGCGTGGCACACACAGCACCAGAAACACATTTTTGAATGGACATTGTATTTATTAATCTTTTATTGTAATTTAATAATGCAAGTGCTACACAATTCTTTGATTAGCTACAGTTATGTTACAGACTGTTGCTTGTTTTGCGGCATTATTGCAGTGTTTGAAAAACGGATTCTTGATTATGTTTATTAGACATTATTCCTCCCACAATAGCCACAATCATGGGAACATTATTGTTTTTGATTTTGTTTTATGAAACTTTTTAGATTTTTACCCAATCTTGGTTTGACGTTTTTAGATTTGGTCAATGATCAGGCCATAAATTATCTCTTTATTTATGGGCCAAAAGCATAAAACAATGAATAATCTATGTCAAGTAGTCTTTATTGTCTTTCAGATAACATTTGAATGAAAGGTATTGAAGAAATCCTTATTAACTAGTTATTCTGTTTTGATGTCATATCTGTTATATATATATATATATATATATATATATATATATATATATATATATATATATATATATATATATTTGCTTTGGCAAGTTTACTCCTTACCCATCTGTGGAACGAATTACAATGGAGTCAAGAATCAACAGTAGACAAACTGTCTGCATTCAATTTCATTAAGTGGCTTGTATCAATGAAAGTAGTTATAACTATTCAGTACTTCATGAATGCTCAGTTTGTTCACATCTCTTAAGTATGGATCATGTGTCATGAAGTAAGCTTTGTCACACATTTCATGAATGCAGAATGTCTATATTAGATGATCCTAAAAATGAGGATAAATATTGAATGTGCAACAAATTAAAAACTGTAATGCTTTTATATTCCATTACATGTACACTATTTATGGACTTACAGCATTTGTGCTCAGTCCAATTTGTGTGACTTGGCAGATATCTGTTTGAACTGCCAGCTTAATATACACCCCATGTGCTGAGCTCTAATTTAAAACGAGGTGCTAAATATACAGGCAGTTTCCGAGCCAAAAGCAGAGATAGCTGCGTCATTGTGTCTGCCTGAGCAGAGTCAGCACCTGGAGAGGCCTGAACATTTCAGGCAGAAACCTTGTTCATGTCGCCATCTGCTGGCGACTGCAGCGGAACAGGTAGTCTCCATAGCAACCTCAAATGACATGGTTGGATAGTTCCGATGGGCAAGTAGGTCGAGTGATCTTGATAAAGACATCATTGTGAAAAGAGGTCACAGGGATGCAGACAGTGTGTAAAGTGTTGTGGATGTTAAGCTGCACTGAATAATGATGTGCTCCCAACACTGCTAATGTCCTCGTTACTAACAGACTGTGTTTTCACTTTTAGTGAGTTAAAGTTTTTTAAATGAACATTTGCTGTCATGAAAATAGTTAAATAAACAAATTATGAATGCCCTGTTTTAATATAATATGAATGTAGTTTTTGTTGGACCCAATCATGCGACAATCCTATACTACTTGTAATACTGGACATAGACTATACTAAAAATAATTAAACAATATATTAAATGAATGTCCAATTTGTAAAATGTATTGTTTTTTTATTGTCAGTATCTATTTTTAAAATAGGGTTTAAGATGTAATTAATTGTTAATTGAACATAAACCTGCCATTGGAATAGAAATATCCTACTTTTCCCCCATAATGTCCACAAGATGGCGCTCTGGTCAAAGTCATTTTCTGTGGGATATCTCCAATTGTGTTGGCTGTTTTTTTTCTCCCTTATCTGGACAAAATGAAAAAGTATGAAAGAGACAATGAAGAGACAATGAATACCAAATACTAATAATGAATGCCTGACAAACACCCAAATAGGAATCCTGAATAAATATGCTATATGTAATGTTACATTTAATGGAAATAGCGTGTACTTTTCCTCCTATAGTTTTCTGATGTAACTGGAGTTTTGAGCACCTTAGTGGACCATTTCCGAAATTAATGAAACATGAAAACCCCACTGGACTGTGTAGACTAGTATAGTATAGTGTATTGTAAATATCTCACAGCCTCACATTTCATAAAAGACTGATAGTGCCAACGGCTTTTTACTGTATGTAGTAAATATCCCCTGAATCGTTGAAGACGGAGACAGTTTAAAAGTAAAACGCTGCACTATTTGAGGTCCATTTATTTAGTTTTTTTCCTGTGTAAGTTGTCCATGCCAACTCCCTTTTTGAATGTCAAAGATCATCTCCAAGGTTTTGTGCTGAACTATAGTGGCCAAGAGCCAACACGTCACAAATGATTAATAGAAAGCTAATGTACAGTATATGTACGACAATAAAACATGTTTATTTCGTCTGGGCAAACCAACCTGATTTACAATAAACAGAACACTGAGAGTGATATAGCCCACTAAAGGAAATACAGTAAAAGCTTCAGTAAGAAAGAGAGGGAGGTTTATCTCTCTCTCCTTTGTCTGTCCTCAACATTATCTCTGGTTTATTTAAGTTCTGCACATATGTAAACACCAGGGAGACCAGAAGTCCTTCACGGTAATCATTCTCTGTATACAGTACAACTCTTTTGGGTGCTTACGGGGAAGCAGAGCTGGCAAAGAAACATCACAGCACTTGTTGATCACAATCCAAACCATCCTAACCAATTAGGGTGTCAGTAACCAAAACCTACACATCTGTTTTGTAATGTCGCTGGCCTGCTGTTTGCTTGCTTCTCTCTGATCACGTTTAGTTTTCTTGGCTCTGGAGAGACTTTGCTAATGTAATGCTTTGAGCTAAAATGTCTCCAAAGTACAACATCTCAGGCATTCCTGCGATTTTTTGTAAAACAGACACCAGCTATGATATCATCGTTAATTGTGAAGGAAACAAAGATATCTAGAACCTTCTGAGGATGTGGTTCTTGTATGCAGCTCTATGAGACAGGAGACTTTAGCTTGGAATAAAGACGGGAAGCATCATGGATATTGTTACTGCACCCAGCTAACAAAACACAGTCCCCCACATTGTAAAACCACACATTTACATTTGTATACTTTGTTAAACAGTCAGGTATAACGCACACCAGCCTGACTGTTTAACAACTTCATCTGACTTTTGGCAAGAAATCAAGTCGGCATATTTCCCAAAATATCAAACTTTTCCTTTCAAATAAAGCCTAACTTTTGATTGACCATGGCAACAAATGACAATTGTGGAATTAAAGTAAATGCTAAACGTGTACACGTGATGTGTAGCGGTAGCACAAGTAGAGATCTTTAAGTCAACACACCGACTCCCAGTCAGTTACACAGCAAAACCTATGTTAGCCATTAGCTAACTCTAGCCACCAAAAGCTACTGGACTGTCTGTGATGTCACTAATTGGTTTGTGGACTGACATTTTGAAGCCTTGAGTTCGGCCATTTCGCCGTTGCCATCTTGAATTACGGCTGTCGCCATGTTGTTGTTTTTCGCAACCAATGATCGGAGGTTACCACATTTGGACTGTGGGGGAGTGACGTAGAGACGCTGTATTCGGCTCTGGTAGCGACAGCGACCTGTCAACCACAGAAAGCCTGCCCTAAGGCAAACGCCACTTTATAGTCAGTGAAACTCTAAATGAACCATCATTTACTAAATAAACATCATGTTGTATTGAAGAAGACTTGAAACTAGAGATTGAGACGAAACTAAAGCTTACAATGTTTACTAAGATATTAAATCAAGTGAGAAGTAGGGTCCTTTTCTCATAGACTTTCATACAATCAAGCTTATTTTTCACCACCAGAATTGATTACTGTAATAGCATTCTTTATGGCACAACATCCCAAATCCTCAATAAACTCCAGTACATCTAGAACTCTGCTGCTCGCCTGCTCACCCACACCCGCTCCCGTGATCACATCACCCCTGTTGTCCAGAACCTCCACTGGCTCCCCGTCCCACAACGGATCCAATATAAAATCCTTCTTCTCACTCAAAAAAGCCCTCCATAATCAGGCCCCCTCCTACCTCACCAACCTGCTCCACCACCACACTCCATCCCGTCAGCTCCGCTCCTCTGATGCCAACCTTCTTTCCATCCCCCATAGGACCAAGCACCGGACATGGGGTGACAGAGCCTTTTCTATAGCCGACCCTCCCTCTGGAACTCTCTCCCCAAACTCATCTGAGACTGCACTGTCCTCTCCACATTCAAATCACAAATCAAAACCCACCTCTTCAGAACTGCTTTTAATGTTTGACTGTGTACTCTTATTGTTTTTATTTATTGTTATCTGTTTTATTATTCTACTTGTTTTATAGCATAGTTTTTAGGACATTGTAAATGTTGTGTAAAGTAACTTTGAGTACTAAGAAAAGCGCTGTATAAATTAAATGCATTATTATTATTATTATTATTATTATTATTATTATTACTATTATTATTATTATTGCAACTGGAAGAGTCACCCCTGCTGGGTAGTAGAGAGAATGCAAGTTTTAAGAAACTTACTCATTGGCTTCACTCGGCAGAACCGGATGTTGCCCACTGGTCATACCAGACCAATTAGTTGGAGCAGAAAAACCCTGTGAAGTGTACTGAACAGACAAATGGTCTATTTGATTGCTTATGAACTCAGCTTTTCATTTGTAAGATGCACAGTGAGTTATGTCTTCTTTAAAAAAATGAAATATTGCTTTCAGACACACATTAAGTATTTCATGTCATATTCCGTCCTTCCCGCAGTTTACTGAATACGTTTAAAAATCAAAATCTTGATGCAAATATATTTTGTGTGTATTTACTATATGCATTAACCAGCTTCTCTGAATTTCATCACAATTATAATGCAACCATTGTGTATTTCTGAGACGATACAAACTTGTTTTCTTCTAGTTGTCCCACTTCAAAACATGCTCAACAGACCGTGAGCGTCAATTTAGAGAACCTGTGATTTTGTGTAATCAAAGTGATGGGAATGTCAAGCTCTTTCTTAATTAAATATCAATCATTTTAATTAAATCAGTCCCTGATCACTGAGGCACACTATTGGGTCTGAATTGAATAAGCAAAGTGGGAAAGGGCAATTCAAACTTAATGGCTTGATTTGCTAGAGGCCAATGAAAGCCAGTGTTTATTGCGAGGGAAATCGTGCCTATACTTTTGGTCATATATTATGAGGCTTAATGTCAACAATAAAATAGGACAGGCTGTATAAAGCCCTTTTTTGAATGGTACCCCTGCTGTCACGTATGCTCTTTTTCACCATGTGCTGGCCAGATTTTATTCCAGTAATAAAGAACCACAGACTTGCCCACTGAAAGGTCCCTGAAGTTTACTGCTTGTTCTGTTGGATAGACATGTTGATATGCCTGTTATTAACAGACACATTATGACACCAGGTATAAGAACTATCTGCAATGACAAGCACAAGCTTCACTTGTCAACAGCACAGTATGTAAGCCTATCTATCGATATTTGATTAAGAAATGCCTTATAAAGCACTAATATGCTGCTGTATTATAACAGTAATTTGTGCATGATCAGTTACATAATAACAAGACAGATTTCCATCCATCTTTTGTAAATCCTTTGCTGTTTAACACATCCGTGGTTCTGATGCATGCGTGAGGTCTCCTTACAGTATATTTTGTGACACCTTTACAACATTTAAATCTTTTTTCAGTCTTGTGTAGTCTTGTTTCTGCTCAGGTCAAACTCCATAACTGTATGAATGCAATGCAAGGCCTTTGATTCCCATTTTGCATCTTTAAAGATGATTAAAGGGATTAATTTATGACCAAAGAGATGTCGGTTTCACCCCAAGACTGAAAATGTGGACAGGAATTGAATAAGACTAAACTGCTCATGATGACTTGATTGTGTCCAGTTACACAGATGTTGTCAGGTCATTACCATGGCCTGTGGGCTGAGAATCTCCCTTTATGAGCGTGTATGAGAATATCATGTGTGTGTGTGTGTGTGTGTGTGTGTGTGTGTGTGTGTGTGTGTGTGTGTGTGTGTGTGTGTGTGTGTGTGTGTGTGTGTGTGTGTGTGTGTGTTGATGTTGAGGATGAATGTTGACAATGTGTCCGCCGGCACACATTTTTTGTGCGTCTGTGTGTACACTGCTGTGTTCCAGCTGTCTGAGTGGATAAGGCTCAGTGTGTGTGTTGAAATACACACACACACACACACACACACACACACACACACACACACACACACACACACACACACACACACACACACACACACACACACACACACACACACACAGAGCTGTGGGGTCTGTGCTATAATGGGGAGTGTCTGTTAGTATTTACTCAGCAGAGTTTTGACAAGACCACAGATCCCAACTAGTGTGAAGCAGAAATAATGGGACACTGAGAACGGGATATATTATGCAACATGCTGATGTTAATGAGAAATATACTTACCTGCAGTGAAAAGATAAATGCTATTTTTCAGGACATATTGCAAATTGTATATCCCAAGTTTGTCATCTTGGTTCATTTATTATATTTTTACTGGCATAATGCATGTTTATAAAACAAAAGTCAATTGACAAACAGTGCTTGGCAATGTTATGTCGTGATGCTTTCTACTACTGAATCTTGGCTTGCTAATTAAACTGCTGCTTTGAACACTTTCAATGCAATATTTATTACTTTGTATCATTTTAATTTGTATAATAAGTATCTTAATGGACAAAAATGAACCTAAATAAGACAATTTACAGGGACTTGAGAAATGTTCCAAAGATCCTCATGCTGCAAAGTCTTAGAAGTTATATCTTTGTGCAGCCAGGGGAAACCTAAACGATGAGACAGGAAAACTCACAAGTGCTTCCAGCTACCCGGCTCATTAAAATATCATAACCTCATGACAAAGATTTTCCTCTAAAAGCTAACTGGGTGCTAGTCACACATAAATTCCTCTATTCTGGGCATCACATGACATTTCCCAATACAGAAGAGAAATTCAATAATATAGACAGTGAACTCTCTTTAATGTGTACCATTCCACTGGATTGGTTCATTTTGACATTCTGACAACATCTGACATGGAGCTCAAATCAATTTCAAACTTTTACAGGAATTCTTTCTTCACATTTTTACTCTTTGCAAAAATACTTTCAACACTTTTGCTCTCCTATAAATATCCTTTCAGTGATAAAAAATAATAACGGCAAGATACTGTAAGTGTCAAGGTTTCAAACATCCTGTGTAAACTGGGAGGCAGATGAATTAATTAATCAATCAATAAATGTATGTTGTGAATCGTACAGATTAACCAACTGGCAGTGAAGAGATTTGTATCAGTCTGTAGAAAAATATATAGCCACACGTCTCAAGAGTTTAGTGAAAACTGTTCAGCAGTTAAACATAACAACTGCATGCAAGCTTGTGGCCTGTTGTGGTCTGAGTGTTTTATAGTGTCATCAAGTGTGTGAGAATGACACACACTCCATGACCTCAGTACTCAAGATATCCAAAACTAGATAAGTGCAGATGTTCAGTTGCTGAATGTCACACAGGCAGAGACCAACCGGAGTACATTCCAAATCTAAAACAATATCAGAAGGCATCAGTGTGGTCCATTATCTTCCATTAAGCTGCCTCATCGTGTATAGGACCTCTGCCAGTTGTAAATGGCATGGATATTATGGGAACACGCTGGCACTCGTTTACATGTGCTGACGCTGCGGTGGCGGAACGCCCTCCCTCCCGCTCCTCCCCCCAGCCCTCTCCTCCGAGCAGCGAGCTGCTTTGCTCTCTCTTCTGCAGCGAAGAAGTCTGTGGTCGCCCTGAAGAATTCCAGCAGAGCTCTGTGGCTCCAGTTGGTCCAACGGCTCTCCATCCCACTGGTCGGTGCAGCCGCAGGACTGGCTGCACCGAATGCACCAGCGGCGCTCCCCGTGGGCTGGGTGGAGAAACCACAGTGACTTCCACGGTCAGTTAGGAGGAGGAAGAAATGTGGGTTTGTCTCAAAGAGTTCAAAGGGTAGCGTGGATTGGGCGTCACCGCGGACTGGGTCATCCTGAGCGCACACGCTCAGAACGGGAATAGCCACTTCATCCACGTCTCTCAAGGGTTCATTGCGTTCCCAGTAAGCGTCCCAGGTACCTGAAGTATTGCAGATACTGCTGGTCCCTGTTGGTGCTGTTGGTGCAGAGCCCACCTGTCCATTCTGACAGAACAAGGCCTCCTCCAGGCCACGTAAGGAGCAGCTAGAAAACAGGCTGTCTGTCTGTATGCTGTCACCCAGCACCGTCTTGTACCTGCAGATCATCCGATCACACACACAAGCACAAAGGAGAAAACAAGCATATCAATAAACAGGAAGAACAAGAAAATAAGCAGGAAATCCATTTTGAAGAGCTGCACGGGTCTAGTGGCATTGATGAGAGAAACCTTACCTGAATCACGATGTCTCTCAGAATCAATGACTTGACACTGAGCAGGCCACCTGTTGCTACAGCAACTTGATTGTCTCCTTAATTGTCTGTGCTTTTCCAGGTATTGGTAAGTGAGCACTTACATCTATTTTCCTTACAAACTGTGTATCCCTTTTGGCCAATTGAAGATTCATAATGTTCCGTGTCTGTTGTGTTGTCATCATCTTTTGACACTGTGATACCTTACAGTGGTGTTGATCTCATTCTGTTTTGCAAAACTCATTATTCTCACATAAACTAAAGCACCATGTTCCAAAAGGATAGGCTTTTTTAAATACTGCTTACCTGCACCCAAAAATCTACTGTAGAAATATAACTTAAAATGCTATTTCCGTAGTTCTGGTTGTTATTGGTAAGTACTCAGGTTAATTGCTGACACATGGGAATGTGGCAACCTACCCTGCTTGCCGTAGTTGTGCACACATGTTTCTTGTATGAGGAGGGATTGCTGTTGTAAGTACTTTGGTGAATACAATAACCAATATAAATAAAAGACTGAACTATAAAAATATGATGTGTAATGAATCAGAATCTTACTTTGAAAAAGTTGTGTTCACTTGAGACTTTCTGTTTACCTCACCTTTTATATTTTGTTCCCATCATCACTAGTTTGCCCACACACCCCTCACACCATGCCAGCACGTTTCCCTCCATACCTGCTGAGACAGATCTTCTGGTAGAGCACCAGCGCCCACTGCAGAGGCCAGGAGAGCCCGCTCTCAAACCAGCTCTGGCAGCGGAACACAGGTGACAGGCAGACAGCAGCCGTCATGTAGCTGGATGATCCACACTCGCCAAGGTAAGAGAGGAGAAGGCCCGAGCCTGTGCTCTCGCTGACTGCATACAGTCTTCCTGCAGGCTGTCTATGGCGAATATAGCGCACAGCTTCGCGCAGATCTGCGGGGTCACCAAACTGCTGCAGCTTGAGGGTGGTGAGCGGGGTGCTGTTGTGGCTGCGGCGGTTGAAAACTGCCGGAAGGTAGCCATGGGACAGTGCCGTTTCACACAACTGTAGAGAGAGGAGAAGGAAAATAAGTAAAAGGCTGTCCATGTGTCATCAAAAAGTACAAGTTTTACGGATTGGAAACATCATGGAGGATTTGTGGGGAATTCTATATTTAGTGTGATTGCTCCTTTGAATTAAAAAGAGGATTTTCAGCCATAAACCAATAAGGACAAAGTATGAATCTATGTTTGTACCATTACAGAGAAAAGACAAGGAATGGTTGTTAGACGATGCATTTTACATACACGTATACATAAATAACTCTTTTCTGTTCTCATGAATAGTGCGGCCTGGTCTCTTGTAATGCCACAGAATCAAACAATGCCCCCTTTTAGAAATCAGTTTCCATGTAGTTTCACTAGATTTCTTTGCGGTTGTAACACCTGAAATGTCATGGTACTACTTTTTATTGTAAGGAAAAATAAATGAACAGTTGCTGAGGGAAGTGAGAACACAGTGAAATTGCTGCTGTGCTGCTTAACTATTTTACACTGTAATACTGCAGAATAGGTGAAACCATCATTACCCAATTGAAAAAGAACAGTCAACATTTTGTCATACCATGGAATCATGTGCTATTTTCTCTTTCACTTTTGCTCATTTATAAGTATAAACAGTAAAAAAAAAAAATTGCTAGACAGATAATACACATACAATTCCACTTTGTTTGGCACAGATGAACATGAGCAAACAAGAGTTATGTACCTGAGATACTGCCTTCCCAACGTGGCCCAAAGAAGCACACAAATCAGTAGCAAAACATGGCCAAAGAAGCCTCCATATGCTGATTGTTTTAACATAAACTTGTCAACTTTAAGGCAGTTTTCTGACACCGTGGAGGCCTTGGTGAAGGCCAATGATACAATCTTATTAGATGCAATGATGTCCATGCAGCCAGATTCTCGGCTCAGACTGCCTCGACCCGCACGATACTTGAGTATACGGAAACCTGTGATCTCACGTCTCTGGCAGGACATCGTTCCTTTCAGTCAGCTGCAGTGTGAAGAGAAATATCTCCACTTCTTGTTTCTTCTGAAGAGAGATATTATTGTTTTGTTTATTTTGATATAAATGTGATATTATTACATATTTGCGCTGAATGAATGTAAGAAACAACTCTTTCATGTTTCCTTCACAGAAAGTCTGATTTGTAAATCTTTTTAACCAATGTGTTAAACTTGACAAGAGCAATGTTATTCAGCACATGAACACCTTTTTACTTTTCTTTAATGCTGAGGAGAATATAGTAGAACATATCCTCAGAGTTTACAAACGTGTGTGCTCAAAACCGCATAATTAAGGCCCCATTAAGCATAATGTAAAACTGAATAACAAATTACAAGAACAAGCCAGTTTCATACAAAGCAGTTTCTTTCAAAATCTGTAAAATGCTCTTAAGCTCACCCAAAAGCCTTTTTTATCTTTGAAAGAAGCCTAAGGCACAAATGGTAACCAGTCCACCATTTTATTTTGCTTTGAAGTCTCTCCAAATCAAAATGGTTCTGCTGCTGTTTTTATTCTCTCTGCATGTGTACACAGTAAACTGTTCTTTATTAGAAACATTACAAGCCTATAATGATGTTCAAGGAGGAAAGCAGAGAAAAGATGTACATTCGTCTTATAGTCTTGGCTGCTGATAATTGACTAAATCCTTAATATTGTTAATGATAGTAAACATCATCAGGCTTTAATAAGTCTAAACCTTATAACTACATCAGTGGTGGGCCGTCAAGGCCTGCTAAGCCTTATCTGCTGGCCTAAACAGAATCACAAGTGAATGTGCAGGTAGAAAATCCACGGCCCGCCACTGAACTACGTAAAGTGTGAAAAATAACTTTGGCCAATTTTAATAATAATATTAAAATTTCATACAGCGCTTTTCTAAGTACTTAGTACTTAATTAGAGATTGTTCCAGTCAAGGCTCTGTATCTTACCTTTAGAATATATTATTCAAAGCATAACAGTCTTCCTTCTTCCCCTCAACATAGAGGGAGTAGTGTTTTCTCATACAAACGTTTGTGGTCAGAAGAAATGGTGGTAGCCTGTGCAAACAAATTGTCTGCTGTGAAATGAGTTACATTCTGCTTCAAACCTGCAGAAATCCCAGTGTGATGCAGGAAGTGCTGCAGAATTGCTGCATCAAATATTTACCAGCTGAGGAAGACTGCAGTAGGATTTTTGCCACTTTCTGGTTGTCTGCATAAAAAGAGGATTTACTCGGCCAGATGCATCGCTCGGCAGTGCCAGGAGAGCTCTGAGCACCATTTACTCACTTATTCATTAGCCTCTTGGCTAACTCATTACATAGATACTCTTTTGAATCATAAGACGAGGAGAAGAGCCATTTCTGATGAATATAAATCACTTGAGTTCCGTTCAATTCCCAAAGATATTGAGAGACATGATTTAGATATTTCACAATTTAAACTGCTTATGAGGGCCAGTGGCTGAGGGATGAATGTTGCTGAGATTAAATTAGGTGAACTGAGTGTGATTTTGTCCTGCTCACGTCTGCCTGATATTAATAATACAGCGACACTGTGGTGATGCACTGTGTGAATCACCCACTATAACAGGCACAGTGAATGATGAGTAACAACTGCTCACAACACATACTAAACACACCTTCAAGATGTCAAATAAAATGAATGGAAGAATTTATTAAGTCCATAACAGATACAGCAATAACATGTATTACCAAAAGGAAGCAAAGCAATAAAATAATATGTTTTGGTCAATCTGATGACGCCACCAGATTAGAGGCAAATTTAATTTCTGGCCATAATTCTCCAAAATTGTATCATGCCTGTATGAATTTTTCCTTTTTTAGAGATCTCAGCATCATTGCAAGAGAAGCAAAAAAAAAAAAAAACAGCTGCTGCTCAAGCAGTTTTCTGCCAGTGCTGATAAACTGTCAGCTCGGTGACAAATTCCTTCAGCTGGCCGTCATCCACACAGCTTCTTATACACAAACACACATACACACACACACTCTAGAGAACGCATTATTCTCCTCCCCCGCTCAACTGAAACAATGACAAAGACATACTGTAAATACAACAATTTTCCATTCAAAGCATATTGAATAAGTTGATCTACTTGTGTGAGCGACATGTTGCCACAAATCAAGTTAATTTAAGGACGTTAATTCGATTAGAAGCCTTTTAGAGGCAACAAAGCATCTCGCTACAATGCTGTCCTCTGTTCAGGTCAATAGTTTCCCTAAATACTGTTCAACAGGGCCGTGTCCAGGGAATAGATTTGCTCCTCTGAGTTGGATATGTGCAGGAGAGCAGGCAACATTTTCAGAAATAAGGGATGGTAATACTATAAACTAAATAGGCTCACCCAGCCTTATATGTAGATCAAACAAATGATACAAATCAAGATTAAAGTGACTGTACTTGTTGTATAATCAATACCATGACTGACATTTGTATAGTTAATTGGTTGGCAGTTTCCAGACCAACTAATTGTATGAAGGCTAGCTAAACAAAGCAGAGTCTTGCATTACGGCAGAGATAGAAAGCTCTGTCCTCCCATCCAACATGGCAGCGCTGCTGGAGAAGAGGGGTTACTTAAAAGACCATGACTACATACAACATACTGCTGTATTGGTCTTATTGTAGTTGAAATATATTAGTTTCCTGTCAATATTCTTATAAGTTAAATGAGCATCTACTATTATTGGATGGTAAGAAATGTGATACCATGTAATTTTAGCACAGACAGAAGTGCTGCCATATCCTAATGGTCTGATTGAATATTCCAGATAGGGCAAGGCACTGATATTGGATAACATTGTAGGCATACATTTGCATTTAGCTGAAAGTGTGGTGAGAATTTACTCTATATCCCTGTGTACAATTATGGGCTTTAATTCCGCCACTGTTCACTTAATATTAACATAAACGCCTTCAAACTGAAGCTAAAAACCAACTCTCTACATATATTGTCATTGTCCTGCTTCAAAACCAAGAGCCGACCCAAGAGCTAAGTCACTGTCTTACAGACTGGCACCTGGTGTGTTGACAACAAACAATGAAATTCACAAAGAAATGAGGGGACAGAAAAAACAGATCTAACGCCCCATTTGCTTCTTTAACTCCTAACTCAGTTCATCTAAATAGTGTATCTTGGTATTGAGCTGCTTTGTACTGCTGGCAATGTTTCTGTGATTAAAACATTTCCGACCCTGATTAAGTATTACTGCGACTATTACCTCTCTCACTGATCTAATCTGCACGAGTGCCGAGCTGTTATCCCATCCTGCAAAGCATTTGGACAACTCCAGGCTGCTCTCTAAGCAATCAGAAAAGACAATTATCCAAGTGTTGAAAGGTAAATTACACAAAACGACCAGACTATATAATACATCATATCTATGAGGAATGAAACATACTTGATGTGAAAAAGAGTGCCAAATGCATACAGAATAAAACACTTATTATATATATATTATCATATTATATATTATAACACAATTATGGTCAGGAAAGTGTGAGGCAAAATGGAAGCAACAGCTGGATGTCTGCCTCCTGGAACATTTTATGGGCTTTCAACACTTTGCTCTAAACAGGGAACACAGATCACTGAATATTGGGCTCACTCCTGCATGCCTTTACACACCTCAAGTATATTAAACTGACCTCTTTGCGTGATCTTTTTAAAGTTGAGGATGAAGCTCTTTCACAGTCTCACTGTAAAGATACTGCAGAAGATGATACGCTTGCCACACAAACTGACACGTTTAGTTTACAGGGAGGTTATGTGCTGGACATGCATACAAATCACAATGTGTTATTTTTACACTTTAACATAAAAACTAAAACAAGATATATGTATTTTTTGTAATCATGTGTTATGATCCTATTAGTATTTAGCAGTATTTCAATGCACAGTGAGATATCTAACTAACTGGCTGAAAGAATGTAAGTATATTGTGTTTTTTGGGAGGAACACATTTCAAACGTTGAAGCCATTGAAAAGACTGCATATATTGTCAGGTACTTTATTAATGTTTGATTATGCCATTATGCAAATATGTATGGATCATGCCAGACCACATGAATCGAAAGACAAACGAAGAGTAAACGTATTAATGATTTAAGAGGAGGTGGCCCATTCATAAATTCATGAGCTACTGAAATGTGCCGTGTAAAAGAGAAGGGGACAGGAACTGCATGCCCAAATAATCTACATTTCTTCTCTGAGTCACAGATATAGACCCACGTGTGTGTCTGCCCACGCAAACATGAGCTCTTCTTACACACACACACACACACACACACACACACACACACACGCGCACACACACACACACGCGCACACACACACACACACACACACACACACACACACACACACACACACACACACACACACACACACACACACACATACACACACTGGGTTATTCAGGAGTGATCTTAATTGGTGTATATCCCTTGTTGTGCCTCAGCTTTCCCAAGCATAACTGGCTGACAGCATCAAAGAGTGATGGCCCAGAAATAAGCAAGAGAAATAAGCAGATCTGTCTGAATGTAACAATTACTTTTCATCTCCATCCATTTTGCCTTTTCCTGTTGTAAAGCCACATATTCATAAGATTTTAACTGTTGTCCTTCTATTGTCGTCGCTCCATTGTTTAGATCTGCATACAAAGTCGATCACTCTATTAATATCAAACTATTTGGCTTTGTTGGTGTTGCGTTCTTGCAGAGTTGTTATTTCTGACACACAGACCTCGGTATGAAATGAAATGAGCAATGCCAGGAGCCCAGAGTGGCGCAAGAGCCAGCAGGCGGTCATGTGGAGCAGGGCTGCACTTCCCCAGGCCCCTCACATCAAGCAATGCTTTGTAATCCCTCGCTCAATTACCTCAGTCAGTGTATTGAACGAGCAGTTCAAAGACTGGTGCTGCCTCCGCATCTGCTCTTCTTTACCCCTCCGCTCTTTTATTCCAACTGAGCTTGTCAAGGCTTAAACTCAAGCGATTGCCTTTGCCCAAATGGGCATTGTTGATTTGCACTTAAAGGGACTGAATATGTGAGTTATCTTTTGAGATAATTGGTCCTCTACTTTTCTAGATTTTACCGTCTGAATTTGAAAATGATTGTCTCTGTTACTGTTTAATATTGTTGTATTTTAATATATTTTGATGAGAAGTATTTTTTATCAGGTACATTATATCGGGTAAAATATATCCGACGCTAGTGATGGTGTTACTATTTGTAACGTTAGTGTTCTCGGGATAATATTGTTGTATTTTAGCTAGAGAATAGAACAATACTCTCAAATGGCTGCTGAACTGTATGAGAGACAGATTAGAGACGGAGTGGCTACAAAGTTCATCACAAAAAAAAAACAGGATGAGGAACCCATACTCTGTTCAGCAATCAGCTCAGATGAACATTAAAAAAACGTTAACGTTCTATAACTTATTTTCTACCTCGTCTGATCTATTGAGTGACTGTAGATTCAGTTTCTGCATACATATTATTTAGTCTATGGTTATTAAATTCCTATCACGATCAACAGGGTTATTGTATACAGTGAAGTATGAGAAAAGCCAAGAACGCACCTTTAACACATTTCTAGTGAACTTCCCAAAAGAGTTTGGGATGATGAGCAGAACGGGACTGGTGGAGTGACTGGAAGTCCTGCGTCGTTTCTGGTAGGCCGGCACTGCCCAGTCCAGTGCCACCAGCCCGTCATCGCTCAGCTGCAGGTTGTCCCGCACGAACTGGACTGGGCTGTCGTACGGCCAGCACGCCTCGTACACACTCTGGAGGAAGGCGCTAGCCCGCCACGTCCAGCCGACGCACGGCGAGTAGTTACTGAAGGTCCTGCAGTGCTTCAGGAGATAGTTGGCCAGTGCGGACGGTTTGCATATGAGTGCCACGGTGCGCGCTTTCTCTCCGCAGGCCGCCTGGGAAACGCCGCTCCCCGCTTGCTCCGAGACGCACCTCCCGGTCTTGTCCTTGGTTGGCTGTTGCGAAATCCCCAGTCCCTGAAGCAATAAGGCATCGGTCCCAAAATATGTGGAGCCTGGCCAGATTAAGACCCCCAGGATCACAATGCAGAGAGCCACGAGCCATCCCAGCATTGGCGCGGTTGTTGGTTATTGAGCGAAATGAGCACAACACGGAGGCTTTCCACACCTTATTCTGGATCTGAAGTTGATGATTACAAACGTATATGATAGAAAACAGTCAACGTGAACATACTAGCTCTGACAGTGTGCCGATCTTGTGTCCTACATTGATGCTCAGCTCGTCCGTGAAGTTTGGTGCTTCCCTCGGCGCCAAGGCGCACCAGTGTCTCGTCTTTGCAGACCCGTCTTTTTGTTTCCTTCTCGGCAAAGCACTTTTTAATTAACGAGGAGGTTCCGTCCGTGTTTCATGCATCCAACGTCAACTAGTTCGTGGACCGACCATGTGCAGGACTGCGCTCAACCCAACAGCTGGGAGCGCAAGAAACGTCCGTGAGTAACGCGCAGCGAGTGCTGGAAACGCCTCCCATCATGCCCAGCCCCCCTCAGAGGGAGCAGGTACGCATCTCTGCTGTTATTAGTCATCTGCTTAAACTACTTCCAGTGCACCCAGTACAAGGAGCTACATCTTGAGTGTTTTTCTACTGGGACTATCTCTCTGAATGCCTGCGAGGAGTCCCCCATCTTTCTCTTTCTCTTGCTTGCTCTTTTTGCCAGAGACGATAAGAAGTGCGTGGTCATTGTCAGATCTGAGTGCATCCCTTCTGCATTTCATCATCATTGCGATGCACAGTGAGCGCTGCAGACCTCCAGTTTGATTCAAGCTTACTATTATGTGATGAGTTTACCTCCTCTCTGGTATTTTTCCTCCTCGTTATCTATGAAACTCAAACATATTTAAATAACCCATTCATTAATGAAAGCAAGGCATTTTACATTTTTTGTACATCAGATCAGGGGCGTCTCTAGGATTTTGACACATCTGGGGCTTAGCCCAGAAGAGTGAAGCAGCGACATTTTTAGACATAGAAACACTCTCCACATACCCTACAGGTACCTGCTCTTCTGGACTGAATTGAATTGAGGCATTTCATGGTTACCAGTTAATACCAAATAGGCTAGCAATTTTCACAAACTTCCCTCAATAGCCCAGGCACAAAAATGCCCCATTCATCATGTTGAACATACCAACAGCAACCATTCAGCAACAGTAAACATTGAGATGTTTAATGAACCATGCATCTTGTCATGTACAGTGTTTACATTGTACATTTAATGCTCTTTACATACTCATATGTATTTATTCTTTACATATTCTTTAACATTATTTAACATAACATACTCTTTAACATAATATTTAGACATAAGATGCTAATAATGCTAATAGTGCTCCACCAACACAAACACTTAAAGTAGTGGTTCTCAAACTTTTTCTGTAAATAACATTTTGTGATTCCATCTGTGCTTTTATAAATAACAGAATAAAGAAAATTGCAATCACTTAAAGTTTCAAGTAAATCAGATTGCTCCATCAGATTTTTTTTTTTATGTTTTAATTGCAATCACTTAGATCAATGAACAGGAAGTTGTATCTGTGCAAAAAAAAAATACTAATATTTAGTTACTACTAAATAGCTCATTGTGGAAAACAATAAGCTATTTATTTTGTTGCCAAACAAAACAGAATGAGTGCAGATATGTGAGCATCAGGTTGCATCAGTATTAGTGGAGCAGTGAGCTGCTTTCCTCTACACATCTTTATAAAACAGGGTTGTAGATTTGATACAATTCATGTTCAACGTTGAGATCTGTTTTCTGTTTTGAGACACGCAGCAGCAGAAAGGACGTCAGGGAGACTTCTGGCAAAACGCCAAAAAATAAGCGAGCGAGTCGCGCATGCGCAAGCGTAACCTGTTAACGGCGTAACCATTTACCCGAAAGTACAGACATTTCTCCATGTATTTATTAATGACTTAGTTTTATGTCCGTGTACTTTGTACTTTTGTAATATGTGAAGCCAGCAGCTCATTGTTGGTAGAAGACAAGAGCACTTTGTCTCTTTCACCTGGAGCAGGAGAGCTGCTCCGGTGCGAGGAGAACTCCGGTTGCTCCTCACAGGAGAGCTGCTGTTGCCATCTTCACCCTGGGAGCGTTTAAAACTCCGATATAGCGGTCTGCTTTTCACGCGACATATTTTTCGACGCTCTCTGTCCGCTGTTGTGTGCTCAGTGCTCACCTGTGTGTGCGCGCGCACGTGTCTGTGCGCATCGCAGAGCAGAGGAGAAGTGTTAACGCGACCATTTAGAGACAGAAATGACGGATAAGATCAATAAAATACGTCCGTTTAGTTTGTTTAATAACAGAACAAGGTGTAGACCTGTTCTATAGGAAAGAGAAACTTAAATGACGACTTGTATAATAGGGGGGCGCACACTGCAAGTGCGCCTGCTGCCTGACGCCGCTGTTTTGGGTGAATGACGTATTTTTATTTTTTTTGAAAATTAATATTCGGGGCTAATTAAAAAACATCCGGGGCTTTAGCCCCGGATGTTTTAGCCTAGGGACGCCACTGCATCAGATATGTTGGAGGATTTAGGGCAACTAGAGAGTACAAAGGAGTGTTATTCTCCTCTGTGTAAAAGACATTTGAGCAAAAGGCAAAAACGGGTTGTTATTCAAGGATCCATGGACTATTCCATTGGCATCGTAATCAGTCACAAACACACTGTAGTGCTACTTATACGGTTGATATATTTCCTGGAAAGCTGTAGCTGTGCCATCTGTTTTTGAAGAACAGGTTGTTTTGAAACACATTTAACCGACTTAACCGGCGGTGTCACTGTGTTCCTGACTGTGGATAGACTAATGGAAAATGAAAATGAAATGGAAAAATGGGAGATGCCAAGCCGACAAGCAGAGAATACATGAGTGGCTGGAGGGATTTTTTATCATCTCAGAGGCACTTTAGCCAAAGCAGAACAGCTCATCTGCTGCACAAGAGAACCAGGTGGGGGAAGTTGTATTATGTTAATTTACTCAATATGAAGTTCCAGACATTGCTCATGAGACGCTTCCCATTTGTGAGTGATAACCATCTCAGCTGAAATCAAAATTCCCTTGCTGTGTAATGCAATTTTAGAAGCTCTGTGTGGTCTATTAAAACAAATTGATTGTTCACGTTTCTGCACATAAATCCTTGAAATGTTAGTTATGCAACGTTGATTTAATGCCCTTCAAGCTAAACTACAAATACTTATTTTTTCACATATCATGATAACGTTGCATTTAATGACCATTCCTGTCATTGTTTGATAGTCAGATGTTTTCAGAGGCTACAGGAAGTCTGAGCTGCAGGCGGAGCTGGATTCTCTCTATTAGTGATTGTCATATTGGCCTTGACATGATCACATTTTAGAAGGAGCTAGAAATAAATTAATGAAAGTCACCAACCTTTGGAAATGTTTTGTAGAATCATTTCATGTTTTGATGTAAATCTCAATTATTGTTAAATTCTTTTTGGAAATCATTCAAGAAGACTCCACATTTTTATTTTGGAAAATCACAAGGAACAAGTCAAAACACATTTTGATTGATCATGTTTTGATTAACTTCTCTATAGGGCTGAGTGAGGCTGCATGCAGTCATCTAAAAAAACACTTTTTTAAAGAAAAGACTTGTAGTCCAAGTTAATTTAATTTATACAGCACAATATCACAAGTCACACATTTGCCTGAAGGGGCTTTACCATCTATCACACCCAGTGTCCTTTCAACCCTTGAAAATGTGTCACTCTATTGATTGCAGTTTAATAACTCGCTGGTCTAATTTGTAATGAATCGACAATACTGTATGTCAAAGCTCAGAATGTATTACTAATTTATGCAAAATAAAATATCCCTGAGGAATAACAAAATTAGGCATTCATGCAAGAACACAGTCAAGGTTTCCAAGAAGATCACAAAACAAAATAAATATTTTAAACAAAACAATACATTTTGTAATGATGGGAGGACAAAAAAGGTCAACTTGAACTTTGGGACCAGATAAAAGTGACGAGATTAGATAAGGTTTGGACTGACCGGGTAGTGTATGTAGGCTGGACGTTACATCCCTGGATAACGACCCTGAACAATGTCACAAGGTCGTCTAAAGAAACACACAGCCACTGCTGTCCTGTGTTTGAAGACCCTGACCTTCATCTTTATGTCTATTGATGACTGAAAAAGGCATACGTTTTGTGGAACATGTCGTTCTCAATCCTGTCTGCATTGTATGCATATCGTGCTTACCAAATAAGAGGCATTTAACCATGAATTCAGGGAGAAGACAAACATATAACACACATATCTCCCAGAGTAGAAGTCTCTGTATTAGTTTTATTCAAGCAGATACATAAAAAAACGCAAACTATTCCTTTGGTGCAAGAAAGATGGGAAGAGCCCAACCCAGTAACTTTTGACCCATGACAAACTTGGACACACAAAAACACACTAACACCTCATCCGCAATCAAACATTGTGCTTTTTTGTGTGTGCAGAATCTGGAGTCTTTTCCCAGGAGTGATTAGGAAATAGGACAAGTACTAAAGATGTAGCCTCGAGGTTACACTTTCTCTCACGAGATATGTAATGAATAAAGTCTCCTGGCTGCGATTCTGCTGAAATGTACACGTCTTCACAGTGGCAGTAGTACGTACAATCAGTGTAGGAAGTGTACTGCAATCCATGTGTATATGACATAATACAGTTTCTCGGACTGTATCAAATTCTAAGCTTCTTTAATAACATTGGAAAGCTTAACAGCTTTTTTTGCATGTCTATTCAATGTGTTTAAAGACAGTTTGTTTCTGCCCAGTTGCAGATAAAGATCAGGCTACACTAATACTGTCATAATATTAGTCTTAAACGTGAGCAGGAGAAAAGAGCAGGGAAGACAAGGTGGCATTGAAATCCCAGGAGGAGAAGAAAGAAAGAACCCTGCGCAGCCTCATGAGCCATTTTTTTTTTTTGATCTAATTTGTGGTCCCAAACAAACATCCCTCCTCCACATCTTGAATCTAGTTAGCTCCTTGGTGAGGATGCAAACCAGCTGGAGTCATTTCAGAGAATTGCAAGTCAATTTAATATTGAGATTTAGTCTGACCCAATATAAGAATAAGAACGCGTGCTCTCCCTGTGGCCGCCTCTTCTCCCTCCCCTCATGGCCTGTCGCCATGGCACAGCCGTGACCTCTAACGTCAACACACACAGCGGCTGTGTCACAGCTTCCAACTGATTAGGGGACAGGGGGCAACTTCTTGACTCAGATATGGTTTGGCTTTTCTCTTGACTTATGTATGATTGTTTTAGGAGTAAACTTAATCTAAACACTGACCACTAACATCAATTACAAAAGGAGAAATGTGACTGTATCCCCTCTCCCAACTAAAGTTCTGTAGCTTCAACCGTATACGCAAAACTCGTGTTTAGCTCGGCTTTAAACATTTCAAACACCAACAATAATTTCTGCTGTTTGCAGCACATGGCCTAATTCTGAACCCTGACTCTGACCTAGGTCTACTGTTGACTGACTCATAATGATGATCAAACAGATGTGTTCACTTCTCTGGGTGGATATTTGAGAGGCTGCAGCCTTTGAGGAATGGTAGAGGAACAGAAACATAATCCAAATAAATGTTTTCCATTTACACAAACATATGAATTGAGAGTGTAAACATTGTCCTCCACAAGGTCCTCAAAAAGTGTCACAAAGAAAAAATAGGTCAAGTTAGCTAGATTTAAAAAAAGAAAAAACTTGAATAGCTCATTCAGCCACAATGTTGCACCACCGCCCTTTTTGCACGTCTATACGCGACCACATCCTAAGTAGCGGCCTTTTTGCCCCATTTAAACTTCCTGTGACATCAAAAATACCCTTATAGCTGAGGCATAAAAGCAGCTCACCGAGCTATCGAAATAAAAACTGAACAGTAAATTGGATCTTGTAGAAGCCACACATTTACTTTATTTACACATCCTAGCTGTTACAGAGCAACATTGTCATTCATTTGAAGTTGTGTTTTTGTTTGACCGTCTCTTAAGATCTGTTTCTTAGTCACCAGCTCGTCTGTCTTCCGTTTGGTCCGTGGACAGGTTGTGAACTGTGGGCGTTTACGCTTTTTCACTGGAAAATGCGACATGATTATAGCAGCTTTAAAGTATTAGTATCAATATTGTCATTATTATTTATAGGCTGTTATTATTATTATTATTATTATTATTATTATTATTATTATTAATAATATTATAGTAGTAGTGGTAGAAGTAGCATATGACCAATAAGAAGGCATTCAGGAGGGGGGACAAGGACTTGTACACAGAGTCAAAATACAGGTTTAGCAAGGCGGTGAGAGATGCTAAACGACTGTACTCTTAGAAACTGCAACAACAGCTCTCAGCAAGTGACTCTGCTTCTGTCTGGAGAGGGCTCAGGCAGATCACCAATTACAAGCCGAAAACCCCCCACGTCATGAACGACCTCCGCCTAGCAGATGAGCTGAACGAGTTCTACTGTCGCTTTGAAAGACAATGGAGCAGTCCTGACGCCACGCCCCACAGGCCCATCAACCAGCCACAGACCATCATCTCCCCCTCCCCCAGCCCATCGGAGGCTCACGCCTCCCCAGCGACGACCCTCACTATTCTGGAGAGGGACGTCAACAGGCTCTTCAAAAAGCAGAACCCCCGCAAAGCAGCGGGCCCGGACTCTGTCTCACCCTCCACCCTGAAGCACTGTGCTGATCAGCTGTCCCCGGTGTTCACTGAGATCTTCAACACCTCCCTGGAGACATGCCACGTGCCAGCCTGCTTCAAGGCCTCCACCATCATCCCCGTCCCCAAGAAACCCAGGATCACAGGACTCAATGACTACAGGCCCGTTGCCCTGACCTCTGTGGTCATGAAGTCTTTTGAGCGCCTGGTCCTGTCCCACCTCAAAACCCTGACTGACCCACTCCTGGACCCTCTGCAGTTCGCCTACAGGGCCAACAGGTCTGTAAATGATGCTGTCAACATGGCCCTCCACTACATCCTCCAGCATCTGGACTCCCCAGGAACCTACGCCAGGATCCTGTTCGTGGACTTCAGCTCTGCCTTCAACACCATCATCCCATCTCTGCTGCAGGACAAGCTCTCCCAGCTGCACGTGCCCGACTCCACCTGCAGGTGGATCACAGACTTCCTGACTGAAAGGAAGCAGCACGTGAGGCTGGGGAAACACGTCTCAGGCTCTCGGACCACCAGCACCGGTTCCCCCCAAGGCTGCGTTCTTTCCCCTCTGCTCTTCTCGCTGTACACCAACAGCTGCACCTCCAGTCACCAGTCCGTCAAGCTCCTGAAGTTCGCGGATGATACCACCCTCATTGGACTCATCTCTGGTGGGGACGAGTCCGCCTACAGGTGGGAGACTGACCACCTGTTGACCTGGTACAGCCAGAACAACCTGGAGCTCAACGCTCTGAAGACAGTGGAGATGGTTGTGGACTTCAGAAAGAACGCAGCCCCAACCGCCCCTCTCATCCTGTGTGACTCCCCCGTCGACGCTGTGGAGTCCTTCCGCTTCCTGGGCTCCATCATTTCCCAGGACCTCAAGTGGGAACTGAACATCAGCTCCATCGCCAAGAAGGCCCAGCAGAGGATGTTCTTCCTGAGGCAGCTGAAGAAGTTCAACCTGCCGATGAAAATGATGGTGCACTTCTACACTGCCATCGTTGAGTCCATCCTCTGCTCCTCCATCACCGTCTGGCACACCGCAGCCACTGCCAAGGACAAGGCCAGGCTGCAGCGCATCATCCGCTCTGCTGAGAGGGTGATTGGCTGTAATCTGCCATCCCTCCAGGACTTGTTCACCTCCAGGACTCTGAGGCGAGCTAGGAAGATTGCAGCTGACCCCTCTCACCCTGGACATATCCTGTTCGAGTCCCTCCCCTCTGGCAGGAGGCTGAGGTCCATCAGGACCAAGACCTCACGCCACACAAACAGTTTCTTCCCGTCAGCAGTCGGGCTCATCAATGGGGCTCGGGTCCCCCACTGACTGTCTCTGTCACCCCCAGCTATTTTAATTTTTAATTTTAACTCTTAATTTTTATTTTTATTTTTATTTTCTCTTCTTTATTTTTATTTCTCTTTACCATTCACTCCTCTGCACACCGCATACTTAAACACTTGTCACTTTAACATACACTTTAACTTAAATACACATGTCACTTTAACGTACATTCACATTAACGTATCTGTTGACTAAGCACTTGCTTATCTTACACATATTTTAATACCAATTGCACTGTTGTTTTCGTTGATTGTTGATTGTTGATTGTTGTTTGTCTCGTCTTACGTCCCATGTCCATGTCCAATGTATGTACCTTCCGCCTTAAAAAATTCCTCGTTTGTGTGAAAACATTCCTGGCAAATAAACGGTTTCTGATTCTGATTCTGATCAGAAAGCAACGTTTAAAAGTAACACGGTTTCTATTGGCTAAGGTTAAAAATGATGGCAGGGAGTTGGAGTAGGTGTTTATTGATATTTATAGTGTTTATAGAATATGTATTGATACACTAGCATCTTGACACTGACTGTGTAAAGGTGTTTTGTTCTCCAGGTCAACTCCATGTTTCCCAAGCCTGCAGAGCAGCTCTTCTTATGACTTGTATTATTTTTAGCACATTTTTGTCTGGTTTCCTCATGACTTGAGTGAGTTCCATTAAATGTTACTTTAATCAAGCCTATGCGGTCCTCTGGGAGTGGTGTTGACATTGTTTTCCAGGAAACTGATTGGTGAGGGGGCATTTGCATCGGACACCCTGAAGTCAACATGCGGGTTACCATGGCGATCCACCTCACTTAAAAGGGAGCCAACTGTACCCGACACTGGGAAATCACTCCGAAACATGCAGTTACCTCACTGATCCCAAAGTGGAGCATTGTGTTCAGGTGTACCACATTTAGCACTGATCATAATGTTCTACTAGAGATAACGTCAGAGTCAAGATCAAAGCTGATCTTGGATGACATTTGCAATAATAAACAAAGGGAGCACAATGCCCATTAAATCTCCCATAGCTTTTGTCACTGCAACATATGCAAGCAACAAGATGAAAGCCAATCCCATACAGTATGTTTATGCTGGGTCTCATCCAATTACAGCTGAGGCGCTGTGGTAAGTCCAAGCTGCTTTGTTTGTCTTTTTCACGGATGGTCACTCTCTATGAGCTACAAAGCTGAGCATGTTCCCTTTGAGGTTGCAGGGTGCTGTTTACGCGTGTGTGTGTGTGTGTGTGTGTGTGTGTGTGTGTGTGTGTGTGTGTGTGTGTGTGTGTGTGTGTGTGTGTGTGTTCTTTGTGCCAGCACTGAATGTACAGTAAACAGAACAAAAGCCCTTGACTACAGCGTGCTGGCTGACGAGCCTGACTATGAAAAAGGGCATGCGGGACCAGCAACTTGGATAAAGGTCGAATCTGCTAATATATTCTGCAGAAATTGTTAATCACGGCACTGAAGGATTTATTGATAATATTCTGGGAATCTGTGTTTCTCGTGAAGAGGATATCTAAAGTCATGTTATAACTGGGCACTAGTTATAACAATAAAACACTGCAGCACATAATTTACTTATGTAACATCAATAATGTGTGTAGCAAGTCATAATGTAATAACTGTGCATAATGTAATAATTTAATGACTTGTTTTAAAATTCATGCTCATTCTTGGACAGTCTGTCAATCTCTACTGAGAATGACAGATTCCAACTGTCAACACCTGTAAGGTCAGGCAACTATTTCTGCAACCAACATGACAATAGTTTCTTGAATTATTGAGATTTGCAAAAAATCAAATCCCCACATTATTTATTATTTAACTTTAGGAGATAAGTTAAAAGTACAAGACAAGCGATGGCCTCTGTTACTGCTGTCTAGATTATTTACAAGTCAACATTTAGGAGCTCACACTACTTAGAAATAGTCAACAATGTTAAAGATTTAATGTTGAGTATATGCCAGTAGACCAAAGACCATATTGGTTCAATGTGATGCTGAAGACAAACATTCATTTTCCATTCTATGTTCAGAAATGTTTCAAACTATCAAAGCTTTAACATTAGTTCTCTCGTATACTCAGATTTCCTCACAGTATATTGCATGCTACTCAGTCGCATAGCCCACACACACACACACACACAAACGCACGCAAACGCACGTGTCATCACTCTACACTGAATTAAAGAGCCTTTCCGGAGCTGCTTCTGAGAGACGTTTGAACCCATGAGATCTTTACAGAGCTGTCAGTCGCTGTTGGCAGTCAATCTTCCTCTGACTCCAGTGAGGGGAAGTCAGTGCACATTATCATTAATTGCAGTCACTTAATCTGTATTGTAGCTCAAAGGACACAAGCAGTCTGACTTTCTTCTAGATTCAACAACAGAATCCTTTATACTCCCACGTAAAATCACAGCCGTTAGTCGCAGCTGTTTGAAATCATGCTTTATATGAGGCTAAAAATGATCTGTCACACTTATTTGCACTTGTCTGTTCACGAATAATCAGGACATTATGTCTCTGCACACTGTGTGAATCTGCCTCATCCCTCTTGTATGTTTTAGAGGAATCTGCAAGAGAAAATCATTATTTCTCACTATATCTCGATGAGTTTTAATTTTTCTTTAGAATTTTGTTTCGCTTTTCATATGTTTGAGTTTATTTAGCTTGAGTTCTGAGCATTTCTAATAAATGTGTGGTTACATTTAACTTTTAACTCATGATTATAACCCTCAGAAGTCCTTGGCCCTTTTAAAATCCTCAACTTGAACTGGATTGTGATTACTTCCTGTGACAGTCACCCTTCATGAATGCTGTCATTTTAACATGTGATAGTAGCCGGCTGTGCCCAGACAACAGCGTGGCACACGCTCAAGGTGAATAAGGGGAACAATAAGACAATGTGTAGCTTACCAGCAACCTGACATGGGATTTTACTCAATACCACACTTGCCAAGGGCAGCGATGTTATTTATATGTGTTCAGTTCCCTCAATCAATCAGTCAGAATTTCTCAAAAGCGAAAACATTTGTTTCAGTCTTCCACTTCCAGTCAGTCACTCAATGATGACAGTATGTGGAGTGCTCTTGAAACGGCTCTAAGGACATCAAGAGTGAATGCCGGGAAGGAAGTTCTAATGTGAAGGGATAACACACATAGAAAATGACCTTTAGCAGAGTCGCAGACAAAAATAGAGCCCCATGAACCAATAATGTCCCAACAATGACGCAATAAAAAACAGCAACAATAAAAGCCCACAGCCGCTTTGCAACCCATGGACGAGCAAAGAAAAACCTCTAATGTTGACCCGATTCACAGCAGAGATTTGAAGAACAAGAAAACATGCTTTTCTCTGTTGTAGGAAACTTCTCAACGGCCTTGTTCACTTGGTGGTCTGCACAGGGCTGCATTAAATACTGAAGAAAAACAATCCTTTGAGATGTGACCTATTTTAATCCTGATTGACATATGGCGTAGGTCTTTATAGAGTGTGAGAACATGTGAAAATGCAATAACAAATAAATATAGTATCGCTGACTTTCCCGATATCTTTTTTTCATTTTTTTTTAAGATAAGATAAAACCTCTAACCCTTTTGCCATTACTTCATAAGTGGCATGGGAATTGATTTTTCCCCATTTGCAATTTATATATTTGTCCATCAGAAAATAAAAAGTAACTGTTCAGTAGTTTCACTGGAGAGAAAATATTTTTCTACACTGACGTCAGCATCATGTTCTCAGTGGTGGGAGAAGTATTTAGATATTGTAATTAAACGTAAAGTAACATACTCCATTAGAAACAAAAGAAGTACTATCAGCAATGTTTATGAAAATTATAGCATCTGGTCTATTTGTTTTTCTCCATGGATTCACATGCACTGAGAGGTCTGAAATCATTGTGTAGTTGTGGATACAAACGCATAGTCACAAGGGCTGACGCTGCCCTTGTTGGCATCCTGCCTTAGTAAACAATATTGTCTGAGATCTCTACAATGCAAATTGTGTCACTCCCTTTTTATTTTTACACACACGCACATCCTGCCTCTGCACGGCCTGTTTATATCACTTAGCACACATTCAAACTTTAGCATGTCGTGAGCTGTGCATAAACACACACAGATCACAACAAATCTGTGTGGGTCCGAGCGGAAATTAAGTGCCTGTTATGATAATGAAATGGTTTATTTTAGGAATAAATACTGTAGGATTTCTGAGAAGTAGAGATATGAGCATTGCAGTTCCCATATCTAAACAGACGGCATGCCCAAATAAACGGAGAAGATAATCCTACCATGTGTGTATGATACGAGATTAAGTTTTGTACTTATAGACCCTGCTGCATTGATTTAGGAAATGATGTCACGGAAAAATTACACATCATGGTTTTTGTAAAAAATGGGGTCAGCTATTTTGTGTGACAGACCGATGGATGAAAAGAAAAAAAGAAAGAAACATGCACTTTTATTAATCCCCTTGGGGAAATTCTTCTCTGCATTTGACCCATCCCTGGATAGGGAGCAGTGGGCAGCCCTGTGAGGCGCCCGGGGAGCAGTTGAGGGTTGGGTGTCTTGCTCAGGGACACTTCGACATGTGAGCTATGGGGGGACTGGGGATCGAACCGGCTACCTTGTGGTTACGGGATGACGACACATCCCCCTGAGCTACAGACGCCCTCATGATGGGTGGACACAGTGTGTGTGAGAGGAAATAAAGTCAGGTCACTGTCTTACTAGGCACACATTTAGAAGGTTAGCCCCTCTGATGTAGAATGTTGAGACAGAAAAGCCTTATTTGGACTTCAACATCCACTGTTCACTGTTCAAAGAGACGGCACCAAATATTCCCAATGAGTCTGATCTTTTCTACGTACAGGGAAGGCAGTCAAGGCTTGTGTTCTGAGAATACCCCAAAAATATACCTGATATTAAAAAAGATGCATTATTAGATTAAAAAATAGGTTTGGTGCCCAGGCAAAGTCACAGTCTTGTTTTAGTGTCTGACGTGCCACGACAATAATAGAGTTTAACATAACAATCTTGAGGTAAAGATAAGCCAGTCAAAATGAAGGACCTGCTCTATGTTAGTGGGAGCTCACTATTACTTGACATTTTCTTATTGTTTCAGGAAGAGTAAACACCTTACCAACTGTATGCAGAGTGAGCTTGGAAAGTACGTTTTTATTCAAAGAACCATTTGAAATGTATAGTATGGGAACAGTCTCAAGAGAAGAAACAGAGATGGTATAACAGAGACAATGCAAGCATACAACCAGCAAATAAAGAAAGAATTAAATCGCAAGTTCTGTTACTTGTCCATTTTTTAATCTTCAGAAAAATAGAGCAGTGTGGTAACACCCAGTGCCTTTTTGCCCTATCTCTCGCAGCATAGTATGTTTGTTTTATTTATTTGTTACAGAATACATCGACTAATCATATTAATGGCTGCATTGGCTACAAGTTGCAATGTTGGATAATGTTACACGCTTAAAGTGTAGTTGTGAATACCGTAAATTTCGGGTTACAAGCCGCTCCTACGGCTGATCAGTGTCCCCGCTGTAGCAAGCTAGTAGCAATGCTAGCGCTGCTAGCTAGCGCTTCTGCTGCTACCGGCCACTGCTGCTGCTACTGCCCGCTGCTGCTGCTACTGCCCGCTGCTGCTGCTACTGCCCGCGTCCCCTCTGCCCAAGTCGGGTGTCGAGCCTGGTCCCGCTACCTTCGGTGGTTTTCAGGGAGTTAGCGGAAGTTAGCAGGGAAGTGACGGAGCGCTAGCAGGAGCCCCAGCTGGCTACAGCGGGGAGCTGTCTGGGACACTGACCGAAGGTAGTAGCGGCTTTTAACCCGAAATGTACGGTACTATAACAGCAACAACCTGACTAAATAATGTTAGTTATAAAGTATTATTTGTTATACATTTGCTAACATTAACCACCATCAGTGGTCATTCCAGACCAAGCAGGGCTGCAGTGTACAGAGCTGAGTACGGTGTGTTTTTTATTTATTTGTGCGATAATGTATTGTAAGAATTAGTTATTTCTCCTTTCAAAAGTCACATAGTCTTGCTTTATAGTGCAGAAGCTCTCTGCCCGTAATGAATTACAATAAATGACTTTGGCATCCGACTGATGCACTTTTAATATCTTAGAGAGAGTGAGTTCTGGCTGACGAGATCAACTGTCCCAAAATAGAAAATGAAGTTGTGTGTGTGTGTGTGTGTGTGTGTGTGTGTGTGTGTGTGTGTGTGTGTGTGTGTGTGTGTGTGTGTGTGTGTGTGTGTGTGTGTGTGTGTGAATGTGTGTGCGCAGAAGAGAAACACTGAGCTCACGCACGACAGACGGAAAGAACATTAATCTCAATTAAAAGACATAGATCCCAGAAGCCTCATACATATTACTACCACAATGACACCTGCAATAAAATACTAATATTCATGGACCTTGTCCTCCGACACTTATACAACGCAGAAACAGCTGTTCATGAATATGTTGAACCTTGCTGTGTACTGCGATCCTAACAAATGCATGCACACATTTAACTGTGCTAATTAGTTTAAAAAAAATCAGCATCTTACTGTAGTACTTACTGTACTCTACATAAGAAGTATGTGTAAAACCTTCCTACATTACATTTCTTCCACATGCTTTCCCTTGATTGAATAGGAACATAATGCAGAAAAACATACTTATGGATACAAACACACTATTACATGAATACACTCACTAACACACCTCTCAGCAACAATCATCTCCTATTTCGACACAGTGGTTCTTGGCATCATGGGAAAAACCTGGACACCCGACGGAAAATACACGCACTCAAAACACACAGTGCATATTTAATTCATATCAACAGTATTATATCTTTATCTTTTCCTTTCTGCAACACCAGAGACACAACCTCACATTCTACGAGTCATCGAGTTGTATGAGGTAGTCTTGAAAGACTGCATACACAGCACAACATCATTACTGCTATGCTCTGTTAGTCATTCAGTGAGGCGGACACAGATCTAATCAAGAGTGAAATGCCACATGGGATGAGAGTGATCTTTGTGCAAAGATTAGAAAAGGGGTGGCTCTCCTAACAGTGACCGCCGATGATACCGTTTTATTTGCAGTTCCCTGTTTCATTTAATAATATATAGCAGTCTAGCAAATACAAAAAACACATTTTCTCAGAACAGTTCCTCAGAACAGTTCTGACACTAAAGCAAACCTTCCTGTCTGTGCTGATGCTGAATCAAACCCCTGGTTAGGTAATGAACTGGAAAGGATCTGCAGCTCACTAAGAGCTGCCGGGCAATGGCCCTGACATCCTCTCTCCTGCTGCTTCTCTGAGCGACATGATAAGGGCTCCATAATTAGGGAGATAGATAGGTATAGTATGGGCCAGGAATTGTAAACACTAATGTGCTCACTAAACTGGCATCCATTAACAAGCTTTCTGAGGCCTGCTGTCAGTGGTGCGCTATGGCAAAAACATAATCATCTTCTCATACATCACAATGAGGAGCAACATGGATGCTGAGATTTGGAACAAAGATAGAAATAATGGAGTGTTATGGACAGATGCAACATGTTGACTGTTTCATTAGTGAACTGGATATGACAGAGAAAAAGGATAAGCAGGAGAGAAAATGTCCAACAGTGGAAGCTACTGCAGTCTGAATTAATGTTTCATCTTGTTCCTTGTAATTATTCAGCCAACCAGTCTTTTTTTTAGAAACTCATTTCCATGTTAAATATATTCAAGTCTGAGGTTACTGTAATGCATCAAGAGCATCCGGGGACTGTAGCGTTTATGTCAGCTTTCTGGCTGAGCCAGTTGGGTGTGGGTTTACTGTGTCTTGCATTAAAATATGGTTAAAGCTGCAGGATTTGAAACTTTTGGACACATTCAAGTCTATCAGTGTGTTACATAGTTGTAAAGAAAGCTCTCTGATACAGTACAGCAGAGAAGAGACAAAGATGTTACATTAATAGAGCTGGACTGACCTTGAATTAGAACACAAATGACTTTCCCCACCCGCAACCGTTTGGACTGCTCACCACAGTCCAAACATAGAACCAACAAACTCTTTTAGTGTAAAACTCTCTCCCACTTTACAGCTGACACACCCACTTAGTGGAGACAAAGGTGGTGATATCAGGCAGCTTCTGTGCAGATCTCCCAGCAGTGTAGAATAGGATATAATATGATTGTGTTGCAACTGAATTTACTGAAACATGAATAGAGGGACAGGAAGAACTAGACAAAAAAAAAGTAAATAAAGAAAAAAGAAACGGACAGAAATCCAGGTATGTTATTGTACATAGACACAGTTAAGGTGCAGTAACAGTGTAGGCTGATGTGAAATGGCCGAATGTTTACAGAGGCAAGAGAGGGCAAAGGGAAAGCAATAGGGAGCACTTTGGCCTGCCATCAGCAAGCTTTTAAGAGCCTGAATGAGGGGTGGCGTAACTTCATTAGTGCTCCTGGGCAGCAGTGAGAGCAGGTGGGGAGCATTTAGGGACTCAAGGGAAGGATCCCATCTGCAGCCATACAAGCAATTAGACACACAGAGTCTCTGCCACCTGCCTCGGCTGGGACAAATAAAAGGATGAAGATTGGCGTGTAATTATGACGGCTATCTAAGCCAACTACCGTGTGTGTGGTGTTGCTGTTCATGTTTGATTTTGATGTGTCTGTGTCAGAGGGATTTTAATATTCAAGAGTATAATAGTAGCACATGAAACTGCCGTCTGCAACTCAGTGAGGGTGATGGCAAAGAGGGCACTTATTGATTCTAGACACTGTGAACACAGACTCTCAGAGGGAGTTACTAACTGTGAAATGGAAAAAACAGGAAGATTGTTAATGTGTTACTATAACAACAGTTTGATTAAGGCCATGCCACTACAAGCTCAGAAATTCAAATTGTGGGTGGGTGTTTTTTGATTCATTATTTTTATTATTTTCTTTTACTTTTATTAATATTTGTATTTCTTCTCATTTTGTTTCCTGTTATTTTCTTCCTTACTATTGTAAACGGATTAACACATACACAAAAAAAACAAAATACTTGTTCTCTGATCCTTGTATGTCATATTGTGCATACTTATTAATAAAGTATATATATATATATATATATATATATATATATATATATATATATAAAAAGAAATACAGATTCCCATTTGTACACGAAGAAAGTAAAGAATCCCTTTATTTTCCTTCATTTTAGTGATGATAATGTTTAAGTCGAATACCTGAAAAATCATTCTCTAAGAGTCTGGATGAAAAGTAAGGAAAGGAACACACACATTTAGGTCTATGTTACAAACTCTGAAGTATGTTTATAATCCGTAAAATAATTGGTCTCAAAGTAAATACAGTGAACCTTCATTAACTAATCTCCAATTGTTTCTCCTTCTGTTCAATGGAAACCTTTGCTTGTGGTATATAGGCATGTTTTTGTTGTTGGGTGCCACGTAAAGAGTTAACATACGCAATAACTTTTAACTGTTCTCTAAGATTCATGGCATAATGGCAGCCATTGCCAAGTTCTACAACCTAAGGATGGCTCGCTCCATCCTTCACTGTGTTTTGACCTGTAGCAGCATCTAGTGGACACATAATGTCATATCAGCACACTAGTGATAATACATTAAGTGTAAAGTAAAAGGATGCACATCAAATTTGTGATTTGCATAATGAGAGCAGCAGATTCAGATATTATGACCCTATTTCAGTCAAATAAAGTGGCACAGTTTGACTCATTTGTTCTTTTTATCTTGATTATTTTGTACTGCAGGTTAAGTGGTTTACCAGTTAATTTGAAAGGTCTAAAAAATATGTACAGGTCATTTCAAAACGACAAGACTAAAACACCACACTATGTGAATGAGTCTTCTATGTGTATATGGATATGTGCATACGGGTTAAATGCAGTGACATTTTCCTAGGTCAGATGTACACTCATCTGAGAAAAAGTCACTGCACACTCGGCTGTCTCTTTGCGAAGAACAAGAACAAGAACAAGAACAAGAACAAGAATTTCCCAAATTACCCAAGAAACACATTCAAGGACTTCCTTTGTCTGATTATATTTATGAAGACTTTATCTTAACTTTTGTCTTTATCTCGGGCACTTAAACACATAGTTTTGTAGGTTTGAGTGAAGGCAAAACAAGTCATACGCTGATATATTGGTCATATTTTTTATAATAGATTTATAATATTTGCCCTTTCCCTCAGTTTCCCATTTGGAGGAAGCAGCATCCTTTTCCTCTCCTGCAGTGAGTAGCCTCGGGCCAGCTCATTACTGTTACTGCGGATGAGGCAGCAACTGGATGTTAGCTTGAAAACAAACAAATCACAAGAACAAATAGACATGAGTGTTTACAACTGCATGAATGAGATTTAATGTAGCCCACTGGTTGTATTAAGCACAGCACATTGTGTTCTCTTTCCTCTTTGTCTTCTGATTATTATTCCTCCTTGCCGCTTGCACACACTTTCAGCCCAAAACCTACGTCACATTTCCACAAGTTTAGCTTTTTACATGTTCTGTGGTTTCTAAAATATTGACCTTTCTAATTTTAGCTTTTTCCCAAAAAAATGTGTGTACTGTGAAGAAACTATGTTTGGCACACACATGTTTGATAAAGATGCCAATAGTGCCATCCTGTGGCCAGTGTTGAAGCACTTTGATGGTTGGCTTCCTGCAGTCATACTCTAACAGATATGACTTATATCTGTGTTGCTTATTATGTAATTAGCGCAGCTTCAGAGGAAAACGGCATTCTCCACCTTTTAACCAACACCAAAGACCTTGAAAGGAGGCAGTATGAAATACACACAGACAGAGGTTACAAATATTTGACTTTGATTCTATGAATACATGCATACATGTATGCTCCTGGTTCACTGAGTTCAAAATGAGCAAAGCAGCAGGCTAGTTAGTCATCTAAACAGGGATTTGTACCAATTTACTGTGTAAACCGAAAGCATTATTTACACACTAATACAATTGGAGTTACATGCAGATAATTTATTTTAAGAATATTTAAGAATTTTGGAACAAACAGCATTCTAAAATTAAAATTAAAATCGCAATATTCTTCCTTTGACTAATCAATATGAAATTGAGTATTTGATTACTTGATCTGTAAACAAATAAAAAATAAAAAAAGTGAATATCACTAACCCTAATTTGCATTATAAGTTACAGTTTGCAGGCAAGTGCTCCCTCATGCATGTCTTTATCTTCTGCCATAAAAAAGCATTTACTCATATATACATGAATGCTGAAATGGGCCCACATGCAATGCACCTCTCGTGTAACTTCCAACATCCACACACGCAAATGCACCAGCACACTCCTCCACACACCCGCTCAATATCAGGGGTAAACCATGTGACAATCCAGTGAAGCAAAATAATGTGGTCTTCCTCATCTATTTTGAACAAAGTAGGACACTGAGTCAGACCCTGTGATATGAAGGCACATAGCAAGATAATATGGACCACTGAAATTAGAACGTTGGTACAAACCATCAATTCGAAAATGCATTTACAAGATGGATACACTTTTAAGACGATGCATTTGATTGGCAATAATGGTAAGATGTCCAGTGGCATTCAAGCGTGCCTCCCCTTTTATCAAGGGGCCCAGTGTTTTTTCTAAACACTGTTTGCACTGTCACACACAGAACGACATGATCAATATAATTTTGCTTTCAGGCCCGCTATTAGCTCGTTGTCAACTGGAGGATTGGCCATTCTGGAGGCACAAGGGAAAACTCACTAGCAGCTTCCACTACTGTATGTCCCATTCAAAGACACTAAATACTCTATTGTCCATTTTAACTGTCCACTGATACAATGTATGTCCTGATAATCAGCTCTATACATTCGCCTTTAAAACCGTCTCTGTCTGCGCTGACTGAAGTAGATTCAAAATGTGCAGTCAATATCAGAATATACTGTAGCAAAATGCATAATTTAAAGAGGCATAACATATTCTAGTCTATACAAATGTTGAGCTTAAGGAATTTGTGCGGATCAAAGATTTACTTACCCAGGTAATGAAAAGGTAGTTTGAATTTAATGCAGAAAGATGCTTTATGTTGTACATGCTGTTCCATACTGGGCCAGGTGAAGGATGACAGATTACATAATTTCACAAATCCATGTCTATTTTTTTAATCCAATAAAGGTTAATCCAGATATAGTTTCCATTTTTACAATTTGGGATTTATTTACATTTTTGGATCATGTCTCATTCTTATCTGCATAATATAAAGCCATTATATCTATATATATAAAGATCCATTTAACCATTACGAAATATTAAACTAGATATTCATCACATGGACGTAGAATCTGAGATGCTATAGTAATATATCACAAACCCATCAATGGGTGAGCACACATATAGACCTCAGTTTAAAAAGGTATGATGCATGCACTTACTCTCCTTTGTGATTAGAACTGTGACATACACAAATACTGAATAAAGGCAGACACACGCATGAGGTCAGGCTGTATTGAGATCTATTCCTGTTTCTGACAGCTTCACGCATCACTGCTTGGTTTTGTCTGAGCCAATAAGCAAATAGCTCACTGGTTGTTTCTTTTTACTGCAGCGGGAGTTAACAAGAGCTTGGCAGAAAAAAATGACTGAAAAGGAAAAAAAGAAATGCTGAAAGGTGTGAGACAGAAGGAGAGCGATCAGACCACTTATTACAGTGACGTGAATTTGTTAAGTGTACATCAAACAGAAGAGCCGTGTCACGCCGGATGGACCAATAGGAGGCAGAGAAATGGGGCCACTTATGACATCAATGCTGGCATGGCATGAGAGTTGCCTGCATGAGGGAGCTTTCCAATGAGTAGACAGACGGAGTGAGCATACAGTGATACTCCAGTCATCAGCAATACAAAAACAACCCACACATACCCACATAATCCATGTTTGGCTCATTTTGCCCGAGCCAAACATTTTCTTGTTTTTCATTCACACTAATGTTTACATACAGAGCATAGATGCACACAGATTGAAAAACATTCACAGATGGTGATTCCTGCAAAACATTAAACACTGTGATATAACATGTGTGCTGTATGTTCTGTTCTGCTGTATGTTGTATCTGCAGAGTAAGTGTGCAGATATTTTTTCTATCAGTTTGAGCTTTTTGATACTTCCAGCATCTTATTTAAGATAAAGCTGGGTGGTTATGCTGTGTTCTTGATAAAATCCCTTATATACAAATGTAAACTATGTCCCATTATATGTGAATGTTGTGCATAATAAGTTGCCTTTTTGTTTCAACATAATAGCACAACATTGATATTTGGACATATGGGAAAATGTATTTATTTATCATGTGAATAGTCAGATATGTCTCACTTTATAGTTAGTGGTGGAGTCTGTCATTGCATGACAAATTATTATTATTATTGATGAAAAATAGCAAATGCAAAATAGTGTTTCAATGATTGAAGTACATATTCTAGATATATATAATAAACTTGACTGTAAGTTGTATTAAAAAAAGTCTAAGGTAGTAGTAGTAGTAGTAAGGAAGACTAATAGAACACACTAAAGTCCACTACGACCAAAGACACACAGTTATACAGATCCACCTTAAAAGCCTTCAGTGTGTACGAAGTGTACAAAATCTTAAGGCAAACTTCTCTGCTCCAACTTTGAGATGCTTCTGTGCGTGGTCATGCAAAGATACATCCGTGAAATAGTCAAAAACACACGCACGCACATAAAGGACTACGGAGTAATCCAAGTCGTCAGATCAGGTTTCTTTCATCAGCAAAGAAATCTGTGTGTGTGTGTGTGTGTGTGTGTGTGTGTGTGTGTGTGTGTGTGTGTGTGTGTGTGTGTGTGTGTGTGTGTGTGTGTGTGCGTGTGCGTGTGCGTGTGTGCGTATGTGTGTGTGTGCGCGCGTGCAAGAGACGGACACATTGACTAAGACTGCGGCAGCTGCTGCTGCTCATACCATATTCCACGGTTTTGTTACTCATCACGAACAGAGCAGAACAGAGTATTATTGTACGTTTTTGATTCTGCTGGGTAGTTAAGATATAACACATCATCTAAAAACGTTTATCATTTGTCAATATGCTTTACAATAATAGCATTTTGGCAAGTAGCTTGTTAACATGTATGTATGCAAGTCTTAAATTCAAAGCAAATCAGCAGGCACGAACATGTGTACATGCATGATTCATGAATATTGATGGGAGTATCTACACACAGTGTGTGTATAGTATGTACTGTGTGCGAGGTAATGCTAAAACATTATTGATCCCAGAGAGAAGGATATATTCTCACACACACACACACACACACACACACACACACACACACACACACACACACACACACACACACACACACACACACACACACACACACACTTTGTGAATGAGCTCTTATTGATCGGAGACCTTCACTTTTGAAGAGATGAAATCCCTGACAACTTGTAATGCCTTTTAAATGCCCATTATGTAGGGACAGTAATGTGGCAATCCCTGGAGTACTGACAGTGGCACTCATGCATGCTGTTTTGTGTACATAAACAGTAAATGCATGCAAACACATGTGCACAATCACTAACACTTTTCTGGCTGAACTGATATGTTGTGCCCTACAAACATGCTGTTTTCGTCCAATATTTGAGTCAGGAACGCCCATTCAAAGTGTACTGATGCACTCCATTATTCAGGCTTGGTTTGGAAGCAACAACGTTTACCAGTAAAACAAAACACGGGCCACTTGGCTGAGGTGGCATAAAGCAGCTGGATGAGGTGGCCCGAACATGTTCATAACAAATGTTTCCATAACAATGCTTGTTACAGTGGTATAATTTTTTTCAGCTATTGCCAAACGTGAGGTCAAGGCAAGGTCTCATAAGAAAGGACACTGCTAATGCTCAGTGTCACTCAGGAAACGGCAATGAGAGAGAATCACAAACTTTGAATAGAAGTACCTCTGAGGATTGTGGGAAATCTATGATGTCATGACATTCTTCTCAAAAGGGGACGTGACTAATCAGAGGGGCCTGTCAACTTGTCCCATTATGTTCCCACATAGTTGTGTGATAATGACAAGTTGTGCATTTCTTTGTTCATACATATATTTGTATGCAATGATACAAGTATGAAAGCATTCATTAAACTTGCATTCACACTGCTTATGTCAACCGTCACTATCTGTGCACACTGTGAATTACTAAGACTCTAGAAGAGAAACATGCCTTGTCATATCAATAATGTATTATTAAAAAAAAGTGTTTTCTAATACACAACATGAATTTTAAGTGTTGGGAACAAATTGAGCATTGTCCATCTGGCTGCACTCACAGTATTAAAAACAATGCACATTAAGTCCATGTCGAATAATGATGTGAATTTTCCATGGGCACTCATTGCAGAAGCTGATGTGATTGTTACAAGAAATACCCCTCTGAAAAAGACCCCTGGGATGTTACTATACATAAATCTGCATTTCCATCTACTTTCTTTCTCGCTTTCTCACCCTCCCTCCCGCTCTCTGTTGCTTTAAGCCCACAGCTCCTATGGGAAGGTGTTTGGACGATAAGAAACGGTCTGGAGAGCGGGAAGAGGCAGGAAGGGAGCAGGGGAGTGGGGCTTTCACAGCTGTTTGTAGTGCGTTATTGTCTTTCTATTTATGATTCCCAGATGTTTGTAAGGCAAATCCTGGTTTAGCCATGTACACATGCACACATGACGCACACATCAGGATAAATTGCTAAATGTCCTGTGTGAGTGTATTAGGCATTTAGCACATTGCTTTGCTACGGTAGTGCATTTTGATGCATAACTTTAACATGTTGCATTGTTCAGGAACTACTTTACAAAGAAAAGAGGCAGAAATAATATAAGCAAGCAGGAAGAAGCATACAGTATGAGGTAAGGACAGTAGCTGCGACAGAGGGGAGTGTTGCTCATTTATTCTCTGTAGCTTTTTGCTGCTTTTCTAAGGCGTCAAACCATTGACCTTGTGGGCACATGTACAGTGCTGTAACCCTGTATATACCTCCATCTCCCACAGTAAATTGTAGAGCATTACATCTTTTGTGTTTGTTACAATATCCCTACTTATTTTTATTTAAAAAAGGCCTATTCTGTGATGTTTGAATTGGATGTAATACATCCACAAGATAGAATGGTACAAACCAAATGAACAACTAAGAAACAAACTATATGTGCTATATGCTTATAGCTTTGGAGTTTGTGTTCTCTTCTCGTATACTCTCTTTCAAAAATTATTTCATGATGTTTCTCCTCACCTCTCTGGATGCCCACCGCTGGGTTTATGGCTTCACTGATAAGGCCAATTACATGTGCTTCCGGGTATGCCTGCTTACTGTGAGCCAGTGTGACACTGGTACAATGGGCCAATAATGGCTCTCTTGCTGGGCAATAAGTCCATAAGGATAATGACTAAATGGACTAGGCTTTTCCTTATGCCTCTCCAGTTGCGTGCTTTCTCCCCTATTTAGTGCTTTTATGCCCGCTTGTGTGTACATGTGCATGTGGGTTTGTATACATGAATGTATTTAAATAAAGAGCAAGCCAGAAAACCTTTGTAAGGTAATACCAGGCTGGGAAATGTAATACATCTTTAGCTGCATTTCCTCCCAGTTGGTGGCCTCTGTGTCCCCAGTGAGGAGCATCGGGGGGAGCCTCTTTGTGAATTGCCTGAGGAACACAAACAGACCAGCAACCCTGCAGGGAAATCTGCGTTGGGCAGTTTGTATCCACAAGCTCAGTCTTTTGGTCACTACCTGGCAATGATGTAGCCACAGCACTTCCTTAATAATTCATGTCTCAACACTTTTAACGGTTACTTGAATAAGGACAGGAGGCTCCAGAATAACCGGTTCCATGCGATTTGTTGTCCTGCCATGCATGATAGCAAACATGTATAGTTCTTCTGAACAGCTACATAGAAAGACAAAAATGAAAAGCCAGCCATCATAGTAAGGGGATCAATCTTGATTTATGGGGACAACAACGCTCATTTTCATGCAGTCCATGCTGGAACAAATTCATGGTGTTTTGAGCTCAATTGTTAGTGTGAGAAGTGACAGCCAACTTTCTCATCTCATGTCAATGTTGGATTGTCAGTAGCTAGAAAGGTGTTGGGGGTTTCCAACGCTTTTCAAACATCCAACAAGCACTTGAGTTTAAGCATACTGACAGCCCCTGTTTTCTCATTTGAGACGTGCCAGAGCGGTCTTTATCATGACCGCATCTTAAACATTTTAGTCCAATTATGCAAAAAAGAATGAAGTAACCCGTATGTCCCAAAACTGACATCATAAATATGAGAGGGAATAAGGTCCTTTCAAAATTCTGATGGCCACCTTGAACATGCTTGACTCAATGCACCCGGTCTTAGTGTACAGGTTGTGGACCATTCAACTACCGGGATGGAGTCTGCATCATTCACTCGGAATCTGAGGTTTAACTTTCGACCAAAGTAAGAATAATATACATTTGCAACAAAGACAAAATGTTTCTTATATGTTCTGTCGAGAGCAGTGCCGTATCATAAAAGATGAATGTGCTATATTAAAGCAGAATTATGCTTCTTTCTTTATTTTAGTAGAGAATGTCAGGGTATAACAAATGACTGCAATAAAGGACTGATGGAATTCAGTCCTCCACACATATGCATTTCAAAGCTCTTATGAAGGGGGTGGGGGGTAATGTGACAAACAAATTCAATAGAGCAGAAGAGATGAATCGACACAGAATAAGAAAAACAGACTACTGTTTCACATCCAAACAGTTCTACCCAATTGTACCAGAAATTCACTCATTCGTGTACACACACACACACACACACACACACACACACACACACACACACACACACACACACACACACACACACACACACACACACACACACACACACACACACACACACATTTGGCCAGTGTTGACCATTAAACAATGCTAGTATGGCATTGGCGATGACAGATGAAAACAGTCAACTCTTTGTAAGCATGTAGGCTTTAAAGACTGATCCACTGTGGCAGCATTTCCCTATTTTGTCTGGAATTCAACTAACTTGAAACATCCATCGGCCAGTCGCAAAGCAGTGTTATTGGTGGCCGTCCAGAATTAAAGTGCTGCAGAAGCTTAACCACCACAATGTCCCTCAGGAATGGTTTCTATTTCAGTATAAGTACACTGTCTGCCAATGGATATGGATGATGTGATTGGAGGAGGTTTGAAGGAGAGAGACAGGAATATTTTATCCCAGAGCAAACCTGCTTGGCAACTTGTTTTGGCTGTTAAGCTTTGATCATCTTGTGTATCATAATGCTTAGAGCTGAACAAAATACATTTGGAATGGTACAGTAAATCCAGTAATAAACAGCTTCATTACTGGGTTACTTTGTTTCTGTTACAGTGTGAGGCAACACCCCATACATCTATCCTCTGTTGTGTATAGCAAAGAGCACCCTCTAATCTGACTTAATGGATCCTGGCGTATAAACTTTGCATCACTTTCCAGGTCTCACTGCAGCGTTAATTAACTTATCGCCTCTTTACTTCACTCCAGCCAACATATATGTAAGTGTGGCTGGAGTTCTTTACAAAACAATGATGACAACTGTAAAAAAAGAAAAAAAAGAAGAAAAAATAGGAGCTCAAGTCAGTGCAGTAATGATGAGAACAGGGAGGAGCCACGATCTTAAAGACGGGCATGGAGGCTTGGACTGCTGATCTGCGTTGACCAGAGTTCAACCAGGGACAGCAGTAAGGGAGCGTACGATGTTAAGACGAAGGGAAGATCGTGCTTAATGGACTGGTTTTGTCTGGGCCTCTCCTTTAACTGGTACAAAAGGCCAAATTGAGGGATAATTGTTGCGGCCCTCAGTTGATTCTAAACTTAGAGTTGGGTTTGTTTGTATTGGTGCTGCATCTCCTTTCTCTCAGTGTGTGTGTTTTCTTCTGTGTTCACATTTGTGTATCTCTGGTTGCGTATTTGTGTGTACTGCAGTGGCGGGCCGTGGATTTTCTACCTGCGCATTCAGCTGTTCAACAGCTGGGTGCGGCGCAAAAAAAATTAGGCCAGCAGAGAAGGCTTAGCAGGCCCTGACGGCCCGCCACTGGTGTACTGGTGTTATTTTTCAAGCATGTGCAACCATGCATGGAAGTGTCTTTCCCTGTCAGCCTGAATACATCTTAATGTTAGCATTTGGAAATGTTTCAGAACTTTGGCTGCATGCTATGATGTCATCATGTTATGGGAATTATGTTTATTGGACGTTTTAAGGAGAGATTTTCACACCTTGTTCGGATATATGAGGTTAAAAAAGTGATATGGCTAATATGTTGCTTTTCATAACTGGTCAAATAACCCATTGGTATATTACCATTCACTTGCCCCAGTTCTGCTGTGGGGAATATACAGTGGTATAAAAGAGTGATGTGATGCTGATGAAGATATTACAAAAAACAAAAAGAATCATGTTTATTGGTGTGTGTACGTGCTTGGGCTGTATGTAAAGAAGGTAGTTCAGTGGTTTGATGTTAATCAAGCTTGACAGTAACATTAACTTCAAAGTCTCGCTCTCCTTCTTTGACTCTCTTTCCACCATCTCTGTCAGTCAGCAGCTCTGCACTGATAGGTTAAAGGTGTACATAGCTCTTTAGGCTTTACTTTAGTCAAGTATAATTAGCGAAACACAACTATATTAAAATGATAATTTCAATTTGGCAACTTATTAAAATAAATGTACTTGCTGGGAAATGTGTTACAATAATGAAGTTACTGCAGTCAGTCCTGCTCTTGAAACAAAAAAGCTGCATGCTAATCATACCACCAGGGAGGTACTTTAGCCCCAGGTATGCAATGTTTGACATTGCAGTGATTGGTAATGTGCCAACATAGAATCTGCACTGACATAGAGGCAAACAGCAGATGTAAGCCGCGTACAGTAATACACACAGAGGACTATGCAAGAAAGCTCAAAAGCTGTCCCAAAATGTCAAACTATTCCTTTAATAGTCATTATGTGTGGGTAAAGATAACCAAATATAAGTATCCAAAAGTTTGCATAGGTTTGAATGATAATACAGTAAGGACTAACTGACTTAATATTTTGTGTTTTGTGTTGTCTTTTTAAGACATTCTTACATGCTTCAGTGAAATTGGTATTGTGGCAAGCAAGGAGAAGCTTTATAATTATTGTAATGTGATGCATGTATTATGAAACCACATCATTAGGTGAGTAATTATTCAATCAGCTGCACACATACAAACAACAAACAACACACTATTGTGAGTAGCACAGATGTATAAATAGATTATTGGCATAAGGTTCAAAAGCATAAAACAACTCACGCTAGATGGGATACTTGTCCAGAGGACAGCAAGAGCCCTTGGAGTTGCACACATGAAAGCACACACGCACACGCACACAGACGCAGTCCCTCCTCTATCGCCCTCCTTCTTATCTCATCGCCAAGTAAACGAACAAGTCCAAAAAAAAAGAAGGCCTGACACTTCTCCACATGTTCTGCAGAAATGCATTTGTTTCATTTACATATTACTATAATGGGAGAGTATATGCAGCTTACTGTTCATATTTGGTTTGGTTTTATCAATGCATCCATGTGAGGATGCTTGCATCATTATGACACCCATTTGGGTGACTTGGTCAGATAATGAGCTGTTTGTCTGCGATGGAGTGTGGTTTGTGTGGACTTGTGAGTGTGCAGGATGTGTAAAGCTTAGGTGTATGCTTACATGCATGTGTTGCCATGTATTTGTATGATTTACGTATGGACAAGAACCTGCTGTTTTGTAGCTTGAAAAGTACCCAAAATGGAGTTTGGGACAACATGCGTGCTGCACTGCTCTGTCTAATCTAGGGTGACCGGACGTCCTCTTTTTCCCGGACATGTCCTCTTTTCGAGACCTAAAAAAAGCGTCCGGCAGGGATTCCAAAAACGTCCGGGATTTTGCTACGTTCGGGAAAATAGTTATTACCCCCTTACAAGTTTTGGAAATGGTACGTCCGGGATTTTGCTACGTTCAGGAAAATAGTTATTACCCCCTTACAAGTTTTGGAAATGGTATCTCCCTCACGTTCCACCTTCTTGCGCAAGCTCTGACTGTAGAGAGAACTGTCATTGGTCGACCGATCTCAACGTAAATGTAGAGAGAGAGAGGAACCTAGACTGAAGAATTTTGTATTTACACATATATTCGAATATGTTCGAATATATGTGTTTTTTTAAAGGGAATATTCAAACGTCATTTTTTAGCAATTTTGACAGCCCTAGTGCACACACACAAACACACAATGCATGCACACATACTGAACCCTTCCAGAAACTTGCACAAGCAGCTGTGTTCTTTCATGACGCCAAACTTCCGTTATATGAAAGCCCAAGAAATCCCCAAATTATTTGATTATTTGATTATACTGATGGCAACATGTTCTCCATATAACATGTCTGTGTTGTGCTCACAACTTGTTTCTGCTACTACCAAGCGACCTAAAAAAAAAAGCTGTGCAGGTTTAAGTAACATTATTATTGTACCTTGTACATCTTGGTTTACTCACCTTGGAGTAAAATTATTTAATCCTGCAGATTCAAGAAAGACGCCGCACGAACCCACCAGGATCTACTTGATGAAAACTGAACACTGACCCTTTTCTTTACTTTTTGTAAATTTGCTTCAAATATCAACATATTTGAATGGAAACACAACTTGTGTTTCTAATACTATACAAAACTGTAAAAACTGTTCGTCAGCCTCATCTTGTAGCATCAGTAGTCGGATTTTGTCACGAACATATAAGGCGACAGGCTGTTAAATATTCATAACATCAACCCTTTCTATATAATTCATTGGTATTTTCTGTAAAGCCGCCACACCTCACGTCTCTTCATCTCGCACCACTTATACTGTCACACCAGGTTGGACCGTATATTTGTTCTGTTTAAGTGGGATTTGTAAAGCACAGTGGTCCTGCTGTGTGTGTGTGTGTGTGTGTGTGTGTGTGTGTGTGTGTGTGTGTGTGTGTGTGTGTGTGTGTGTGTGTGTGTGTGCGTGTGTGTGTGCGTGTGTGTGTGTGTGTGTGTGTGTGTGTGTGTGTGTTATCCCAGTGGTTTGTAGATAGCTAGACAAAAACACATTGATAAAGGGTCAGTCAGAGGTGGAAGAAGTGGGAGGGAGACGCAGAAGAATGGAGAGACTGTGTGCAAATAAATTGGACTGAGACCAGTGGTGAAGCTCAGGTACAACTTGTAATAAAAACATATTTCCTTTTCTCTGTCTCTTCATACGCTGAGGTCACACAGTACCATGCAAACAAATAAAAAAGTACTCTGAACCACATCCCCTGTAATCCCATATATCAGGGGTTCCTAAACTGTTCAATGCAAAGGCCCCCCAAATTGCATTAGCTTAGACTTCTTTAAAACATTGTTGGCAATACAAGGGCCTATGGACAATGTGTATAGAACTTTTAAAATATATTTATTTACCTTATTAATTAATTCATAATTCATAATTAAATTAATTAATAATTAAATGTCTAGTTCTAATCTTAAATTACACCATTCAATTTCAATATTTTTTTTTCCATTAAAAGATTAATACCGCCAAGCTAGCTAGCTAGCAAAAAAATATGAGCAGCAGAGTTTCTTGGCAGGCACAGACCATTGCAGAACAACGATAATAATCCTAAACACATACTTACACATAATTTATATACATACTTACACACACACTTATATACAAACTGACACATACTGACACATATGTATATGCAAACCATTCAATGTGAGGTATGGCAATGCTCTTAATTTCTTATAGGCTAGCCCTTTTCTGGCCTTTGACGACCTAAGTGAGACACACACACACACACACACACACACACACACACACACACACACACACACACACACACACACACACACACACACACACACACACACACACACACCGAGGCCACTCTCACAGACCTGATAAGCAGTCCATAGATTCCTGAAGGGTTAGAAGACACAACTTGTCATGCTATCATGCTGCTGACAGCAGCATGAGCAGCCCGTATTAGGCCGGGCGCCTGGGTCAGTTCGGAAGAGAAGTTTGCAATTTGTTTTTCTCCTTGTAAAACATAGATAGGTCTTGGAAAAAGACACAATAATAAAATGCATATTTCATTATCATATTGTGAGTTGTCTTCCTCTGTTGCAATACATGCACATACAGACCTATAAAGAGTAAGTGTTTGAGCTACATGTCCAAGTCATTACTGGTGCGAACAGGCCAATGTTGGAGAGTACCAAACAGGATATGTTTTATTTTCTCATAAACTTCAAATTAACTCATAAACAACTCCTAATCCATCATATGGTAACAATTTGAAAAAGACAGAGCTAGACTGAATACCATGTGTGTGTGCGGGTTGGGGTATTGCATGTGTGCATATTAGTGTAATCTTTATATTTTCCTGTTTAGCAAAGCTTTTTCATCAAATAAACTGGAATAAGTAAAATCCCGTACCTTTGGAATGATCCCACGGAGCAATTGTGCATTATTTGCTAATTAAGAGACAACCTATAATTGTTGAGGTCTCTGCTAAATGTTTCCTCCTGGAGGAAGACAAGTTAAATGTCTACATTTGTGTCAATCTTAGATTGCTGTACGTGACTTCTGGAAAACATAAATCATCTTAAATCTGCGAAACAGCCGTCTCTGCATTCCTCATTACTTAAAAAGTGATGATGTAACTATATACCAGTAGATACAATACCGTGCATCCTGTTCATCTTGTCTGTTTGTGGACAATCAGTGCTGCTTTGTTCTCTTCTCGTAGTGCATTGATGTCTTTTGCTTCAGTGTAACAGATCTCAGGCAATATTGGTTCTCTATGACGTCCACAGCTTCCTCTATCACTATTCAGTCAATGTTTCTTGCATTAAAGACTTCTGCACTTTCATTCCACTTACAATAACCAAAGCCGTTATGAAGATCTTCAAAGTTCTCCGTGCAGATAATGTTTAGGACAGGTTTTATGTTAAGCTTCTTGCAAGACTTTCTCAATTCACAAGGTAGGTTTGTCTTTGTCACGGTAAATGATTTAGTGAGAATTCAGTGGCCTTGCTTCAAATGTGAGATGCTGTTTTTCTCTCTAAAGGAAAGGAAAATGTTTTCATGATCAACAGATTTCTGTGCTCTGCAGACTTTCTTCATGCTGTCAGTTTTGCATCCCGTGTATTTTCAGCTGCTCAGAGATGGCAGATGCTGCTACAAGCAAGTGAACGGCACCACAACACATGTTGGTGTCGAGCCAAAAGAAAGATGACATGATATATTCCTGCACTTCTTGCCTAGATGGACTAGTTACTCACTCACAATTACTTATATTTTCATTTGAATGATGATAAAAAAAATACTTTTTGTATAATTCTTTGTAATGAGAAAGAATTAAAGCAATACAGTACAATATGTCCATTTCAGGAAAAAATACTGTCTTTCTGCCTTCAGCTGATCATAGTTATGTTCACAAGCACACCTTATGATTGGCTCTGTATGTTTAACTAATGCAACTTTTCAAATTCTCCGCATGCATGTTTTAATGGGGATCAACATACACAGTACAGTATAGTACAGAGAAAGTGTCAGAGCAGTATAACATTTCTGATGTTTGGGGAAACACAGAGAGGTGGAGGAAAAAGTGAGACAGCAGTCATCTCAATGCTGCATAGCTCACAGAGACAAGACACAGAGACGGTCGAAAAGTCAAACAATTACAAAATGAAAACAGACAATTCACTCTTCCAAAATTAATGAATTCAATATCAATATTTCCTTTGTGCAATAATGTAGATTAAACTTTTAAGTTATATTTAACACTTTAACAGTTTATACTTTTTCATAGGCCTAACTTTCTTTTTTTTCTTTTTCTGATGCTTCTTGTTATTGAGAATTTATATTTACTGTTCATTTGATTTGATATTATTTACATTATGAACAGTTTTTACATATTTGTAATATGTTCAAAGTAAATTAACACATATAAAATGTAACAAAATGGTTGTCGTGGTCTATTCATATTTATCAACATGAATCACATTAGTTTATGACAGTATGGCAATACTTGTTAAACCTGTGCAAGATTGTTTCGTTTGTTTTTCATGGACGTCCGAATGGTGCGTCACTTTCTGTCCTTGAAAGAAGATAAATGTATCCTATACTAAAGTAGCTAGGAAAGGAAACATTGAAGCACCTTTCTTTAGCATTCAGGGAATTTAAACAGCTCTTATCATGACGGCCACTTAGATACTTCCGGGTCATTTCATTCAGTTAGGAACCTTCCTATAAGGCAAAAGGACTTTTCGACCGCAGCCATTCTCTCCTCACCTTTGCACATGTAGATGGGTTCAGCCAGAGTTACAACCTGCAGTCTCCTTCAACACGCACAAACACAGGCAGTCTGTTGTCCCAGGTAGCCAAACAACTGGCCAGTGACGTCTCTCCAGCCCAGTGTGTCAGAACATGACGGATAGTTTAATGAGCACATTATCCCAAAAAGGTTATGACAACAGGAACACATTCTACAATGTCTAAAAGCAGAAGTTACACATGCAGCAGTAAGAGGCTGTAAACTTTACCCATGTGTATAGCTTGGAGGTAAACCAAAAACAGTCATACACTCAGGTTTGGTTTACATTTTTACAGCCACAAAATAAAATATAATGATGTGTGACTGCAATGTGTAACAGTGCATTGTGCGTATGTTTGTGTGTGGGTGTATGCTTTGGAAATCCTTGGCTCATTAGCAGAAGTTAGACAAATGCTTTAACCTGATATGTTTTTTTTCCTCAGCAATACATTGATTTGAACTTAAAGCCTGATTTAAATGATAGAAGATAAACTAAATTAAATCAGAATCCTTTGAGAATGGCCTACAACCTTGGACCGTGTGGACGACATATTTAATGTGAACGTCCAGATCGCCAGAGCTCCAAGGTCTCAGTTAATCATGAAAAAGCTGAATAGTGAAGCATAACAAAAAATGTAATCTGTTATTATTATGAGTCACCCCATCATTTGGAAACTTGTAATTCTAGCTGTTTTATAGTACTATTTGTGCTCATGATTGCACTTGGTGTACTTTTTTTAATCTGTGTTATAATAAATAGGAGCCATGTGTCCAGAACATATTTGGAGTTCTATTTTTGAGGGCTCTTGCCTGGGTTGATGAGGTCAAAATGTGTGATTTTGCTACTCCATCACTTGCACCTTAATAAAGTCACATTATGCAGTTTTCGTGCACATGAGGAAAACAGATTGTGATTTAACTTTTTATGACAAGTATTTCAGATGCATCTTTTATCTGTGAAGCATGCCATATCAGTTCAACTGATCCTGGAGAAACACAGCAGTGTCACAGATCAGAATGGGATATACTGAACTACTGCAAAGTCCTGAGGCTATTGTCTTTTTAAGCTTAAAAGAGCAATTTACGGCATTTAGAGCATTTATGTAGCAGCAAACAACTAATTGCTATGTCAAGATATAGTAGGTGAGTAATGTCTACCTGAGCAGAGAATGAAGTCGCTCTCCCTCTGTGTGTTATATCTGAGCTTCTCCTAGCTGTGTTGACATAGCCAGTCCCGACACACTTACTTTTAGTGCATGTTAGTGCATGTGAGCATGCACCACTGGTTAGCTCATGGCCGCCGCCGCTCTGCACCGTTCTCATATGGCGGTTACAGCTGATAACGCCGTCCCGACCGTCGCCATCCCTCCGGTTCCCTCTCAGGTAAACACTGTTTGCTCCGTCAGCAAGACAGCAACGCATACATTTGATGTCAGTATAGCGCAATGTCTCTATCAGGATATCCAAGTGTGGTCGTGTAAGCGAACCACATACAGATAAGCTGGTGAAGGCCAAAAATGAAACACACACACTCACACTCATTCTTCAAGCACTTCACAATGATAGATGACACTGTTACAACACTTCCTTAGTACAACTGGAGGAGTGTGTCTGGACAACGTCTCTGAGAGCAAAGGTCGATGGATGTTATTATCATGGCCACCTTTGCCAAAAAGTGGTTTACATTGTGTTCGTGCTGATGTACTGCAAAGACAGGGCTGAACCCTGCTAGGGCCGGCACGGACTGAGTCCGCTTCTTAATTGCACCTGTGGGTCCCAACAGCTCATTTCTTTTCTTTGAGATGGTTGCGTTGGCATCTGACTTGTAAACAGTCCACGAGTACAAAACAACTATGTGTCTGTCAGCATCCTTTGACCAGTCAAATGTCAGAACATTTGGATTGTGATGTGGACTGTGCTGTTTATCACTTTGGAAAGTTGTCATCAAGTATAAGAAAATAGAACAAAATAAAGTTAAAACTCATTTGGCATTTTGTGCCCTACGTTTTCGTCTCTCGACCTCGCTGACATGCACACCTGGTTTTTCCAGAGCTTGAATCAGAGTGAACAGTTTGTACTGGCACATATCCACTGTCTGTTGTAATGGGAAGACTCAAACTGGAGATGTATGCACTGATTGCACTCAACTGATTGTACTGAACCATGTTGTGTAACGCCACTGTATTTAAAACACTGTTCCTATGTTTCATCATACCTCAAACTACTAATGGGGGAAACAAGAAACCAAATACGTTCTGGTGCATATATTGGCAACTCATAACAATATCAATGTACCTAGTGTATTACACAGATGTTTTTCCTCTAGGGGCTTTACAGTCTGTACAGACAGTCTGTACAGAATACAACACCCTCGGTTCACATGACGAAAATAATGGAAGAAACCTCAGGAAGAGAAACAAATGAGGGATCCCCTTTCATTATAATATGGCAATATAGTGTGTGTGTACAGAGTAGATCAACATGGTAAAATTAGAGTATAGACAATTGGGATGACAAAATAAACATATAAGAAGAATATGTATATCCAGGAGGACATCCACATGACATCCACTCAGTAATGGAGACCCGGGAAGAGGATATGCACAATATTCATACAGATGGGAGAAAGGACACAGATACACATGGGAGAAAGAGAGACAAGAGGATAGGGCGAATCTCCTGACAAAGATCCATATCCAAAACATCTGGAGTTACACTGAAAGAGAGGAGGTCCCAGGAAGGCTGATGGTCCAGCACAGGAAATGAAGAGAGAGGACAATGAGGGAAAGAAAGAGGCACAGAGCTTGTGCTTATGTGACACAAACAAACAGGGTTAGAGATGCAGTGGTTTTCAGAAAATGTACAGTTTTCTATTTGGGAGGACGAACATGGTCTATACATTATGGCTTAACAGATTAATTGAGACTGAGACCGACCCGCAGGAAAAGTTAATAACCGATACAAGGTCTTAAATACTGAATGAATGCATGTGATGGAATAAAGAGATCAGAAAGGTATAATGGGGTGTGCCCATGTAACATTTTGAAAGTTATCAGATGTCTGACTTGACATTGGAAGCCAATGGAAGGAAGCTAAAATTGGTGTTGCCTTATTTGATCAAATGTTCTAGTTTTAGTTCAAATTCTAGCTGCAGCATTCTGAACCACTTGAAGACTTTTAGTGCGAGGACACAGCAGTCCTGACTACACAGATGTTCCCACAACAGATTTATACTATTTAGTTGAGCGACTTATGCGATTGCAGTGCATCATTTTAAATCCTCACATAAAATGTAGGGCAAACAGGTGAACTTGTCCTCGGCCATTCTGCCACACAGGAGGCAGAGGATGATGTGATTTAGGATTTTAATCCAGGAAAAAAAAATACATATCATGGGTAGCAAGATAAGTATTACTACAGCTGAATTCTGCTCTTTGTATAGGCATCTCATCTTATGGTGTGTCTGTTTTTCTGAGTACATCCACGAATGACCAAAGTGAAATAAGTCGCTTCCTGAAGACATACAGATTTCTAGAGAGTTTTGAGTACAACCTGATCCTGATAAATTATATAGTTTTAAATTCCGTGGTAGAATGTTATTTTTAGACGTTTAGGTCTCTTGTCATATTTATACAGTGGAGTACCTCCAAAATGTATTACAGGATTAATATAGTTAATACACATTATGGGCTGCTCTCTTCCAGAACAAGCCTGGAAATCTTCATGTAAACATGGCAACCGTCCACTGTGAACTGAGTCACATCAGCCTGCAGAATGAACAAAAACAAGTGGAAGAGCTGAAACGTGATGGAGGAATCACTGGAGTGGCACACACACACATACACACACACGCGCGCGCACACGCACACATATATATATATAAACACAGACAAAAAAGGTCTAGTGGCAGGGGAGAGAAAGAGAGAGAGAGGGTGAGTGAGTGAGTGAGAGAGAGACTATGGGGAGGAGTGGAAGCAGTGGCCTAGATGTGTGAAAAGCCAGGGGTTGCTTTTTTGGTTCACTGGTTGTCGACCAGAGGCAACCCAATAGCAGACCAAATGTAATGGGGAAGTTGTGAACCACAAAAGTTAAAGAAAAGTTGTGAACCCAATAATTTGTCAAATTTGAAGTTGATTGAACTTTTTGTTTTGGAGGCATTCGCCACTGACCACTGTGTTTCTGTTTCTGCCTGCGGAGCACATAACATGCCCGATGATGGGAATCACAGGATGAGACGCAGACACAGAGACTAAAGCTGTTATCCTCCTGGACGTTCCGCTTGACTGACAGCGATGGCCTTGGAGGCGGACAGCGACAGAGGTTCATCAAGAAGTGCTCATGAAAAATATCCCCGGGCAGCGTTGGAGCGCAACGGCTACGTGAAGACATGTGTCACCCCGTTGCGCCGGGACGCAAGGAGCCAGTCGTGGCTGAGACTCGCTGTAACATGGACTTGCCGAGGAGTGTCGTCTGCGCTCTGCGTCGCCTCCGTCTCCGTTATCCTCGCTCTGCTGCTCAGATTGGTCGACTGGGATGCGAGCAGCGGCAGCAGCGGAAATAACAGCGGCTCCGGCTCTCGTCTTCATTTCGCGTCGGGCTGCGCTGCGGAGCTGCTGTTGACTGCGTGCTACTGCGTATCCCCAGTGTTTACGCTCGTATGTGCCTTCTTCTGGGGCGGGCTGTATTTGATTCGCTGCGGGGTGCTCGTCCGCACAGCGGTGTTCCTATTAGCCGTGTGCCACTTTGGCGAATCCGCGGCGCAGTTCCTCCTGCGCGGCGCCGCCGAGGAGCAGCTGCTGTCCCACTACGCAACCCTGGTAGTCCTCGGCTGCCTGGGCAGCGGCGCTCTGCTGGTCGTCCGGCTGCGTCAGGGAGTGCTCATCATCGTCTTCATTAGCGTCATCAGGGCAGTCTCTCTCGTCTCTCTGGGCAGATTCCGGGCCAGCTGGAGACCCTACCTGGCCTACCTGCTGGGACTGCTGGGGGTTTTGCTTGCGAGGTATGCTGACCGGCTCCTGCCGGCCCCAGGGACCAGCGGGACGGGGTGCTGTGGCTCTGTGACCGGGGCGAAGGAGGAGGACATCCCTGTCTTCAAAAGGAGACGGAGGTCCAGCTCCATATCGGCCTCGGAAATGATGGCTCACACTCAGAGCAACAGCAAGTCCCACCGCAGGACTTCGCTGCCTTGCAATCCGCGGGACCAGGTAAGACATGTCCGGCTCCGGAAGTCTGAACCAGAGCACGACGGATTTGTTTTTGATTTGCTTTTGACCGGTCAGATACTTAAATTAAACGCTTTTTTGTCTCTTTTTGCTGATGGCATGTGTGACACCTTTACGCGCGTTTCCTTGATGGCAACGGGCAAGCCGAGGTAACACAGATCGTAATAACACACTTTATTATTATGATACTAATGATGTATGTACTTCAAAGACCTACATCTACACTTTTGAAGACCCAGCTTAGTATTTTTGTGATTTACACGCTTGCACTGCCTTTTCTCTGACACTGCTGTTAATGCGGTCATCGCTGCGCTGTGTGTATGTGTGTGTGTGTATGTGTGTGTGTCTGTGCTGATTATGATCAAATGCATGGTGCACATAGCTTCCCAGGTCACTGAGAGAGCGCGTGTGTGAGTGTGCGCGCGCACACATGCACATGCATAGGTGTGAGGTCACATGTAAATATGTTGAAGTGTGTCTTATAAGAACCCCCTCTTATGGCGCATGATTATTACAGTATTAGTGGAAATAAAACACACAGAATAGTCACAGTTACATTGTATTGGCTAATCAGATGTGTATACATGTATACTTTTTTGTAGAGAATGCAGCAATTCTGTTGGATGTCACCAAAAATGTGCTCTGCCCCAAATACTCTTCCGATGTGCTTACTTGGAGCTTGAAGCACACTCTCTGTTGTCCCAAAAAAGCACTGATTTCAACTTCTGAACGTACAAAATGTGTTGGTTTATCTGTAATTAAAACACTTTGTATTTTTGGCATGTAAGTGATACACTGTTTCGGATAATCAGCATGTGTAAACATCTAGCTTTTGTTCTGATTTTAAAATGTACTTCTGACTGTTATTGACTCCTGCTTGTGGATATATAAGAATATATATATATATATATATATATATATATATATATATATATATATATATATATATACAGACACTCGGGTTATTTGTTGAATCTACTATGTTTAGTTTAACCTGAGCCTCTACCAACTGTCCTTGGATTACTTTGTGATTCAATTTTTAGTGCCACACCACTTAACACAAAGTTGAATGTTCACTAATACATATAGTGGGATACACTATAATTTACTTTTCAGATATGGCGTGCCTGGCCTGCAGGGTTAAACTTGCATCCACATCACATTGTATAGCCCCTGAAGAACAGTAAGACATATTACCATGCCAAAAGTGAGCTTGGAGAAAAATCTGTCAATAACGTGGAGGGAAACTTAAGGCCAACATTAATTATCTTTTAGGCCCGGCAAGTGGTCCTGTATTTCTGTGTTTTCTAGCTTACATTGAAGCATTTTTCCACAACGGATCGTAGCATATTATATGTATCCCGCTCGCTTACTCACTCACATTTGCATATGGAAACATATTAAATCATATTTTGATGTAATGTTCTTTATGGCCGGGTTTTGACCTCCCGTTGAAACAGGTGATGCTTCCACCGATTATCCTTTTACACCCATGAATGCCTCCACCACTGAAAGTTACTTTCTTGCAGTCGTTGTCCCTGAATGTCCTCTTGCCCTCTAGTGATAAACACCAAGAGATTTGTGAGGAATGATCAAGGAGCTGGCAATGTTTTTGCCACATGGGAAATAGAGACAGTGATCCATACACATGCATGTGCAGTGGGGAATTCAGAGGGATAATTCTAAGTGGGTGAGCTTTTGTCATACTCACCCATGTATGGCTTAGCTGTAGAAGCAGCATAATCCTAACTGATGACACTGGTCTTTCCCCTCTCTTGGCAACATTGCCCTGATCTCATTTGCAGATTTTGTGACGAGAGAAGGAAATAAAGTGTGACTGAGAAAAAGAAAAAAAAGCCCTCTTTTTTATTTCCGATGTAGCTGACAGGGTAAATGTTCAAAAGGTGTAGATGATAGGTTACTCTGTTGGCTGTGTGTTATCCTTTACATTGTATAGCTACAAGTTAGAAATCGTCATAGATTTAGATTTTTATGAAAAAGCTTGACATTATCTTAGCGTGTACTAGTCTGTATGCGTAGTCAGTGTAGGTGATGGTGAGTCACCAATGGCCCTGCTACAGCAGATCACATACAGCTTTCAGAGTGCCCTGATCCAGAATCACACATCTCTCAACGTTCATTCTCTCATTTAGCTAGCGCTGATCCCACATCAGCTGTCAGACTTTGGATGCTTGGTTGTTCATTGCTAGTTGGTATCCAGGGAACGCTGAGTTAGTGGACTATCTGTACTATTAGAAGAGCTCCATTACCCGTTCCACCCTATCGTGTTTGGAACAGGATGATGACAAATTGAACTTTGAAACTTGAAATACCTCAGTAAGTTGACCAGATGCTGAGGACAGCGTGTCCTCACTGTGTAATCGGTGGGACCAGTGAGAGGAACATGGAGATTGATGGAAGGTACAAAGAGAGAGAAACACAAACAGATGGATTGCACCTTGGGTTTCAAAGAAGTTAAATACATTTCCAAAATGGTGCCATTTTTAAAATGATTGAGTCATTGCAATTCATTTTTGTCATAAGTGTAGTTGAACATGTAAATATCTTTACAGTTTATATAATATAAACATACCTTAAACCGATGTTCTAATACCCAAAAAACGAGGAGGATTCCACTTTCTGGCCCATTGATGAATGGGAAATCATGACAATCTTGTCCTTTTAGCTCCATTATGGTCTTTTATCTTCCGAGACTTTCTTCACCATTTAGTCGCTAACGTTTGTCCTTCTGTTGCTGTTTGATACTGAACTTAATATCCAGCTTGTTGTCAGAGCAGTTAAAGAACAGTTGTCTGCTGCAGTTGTGAATATTTTATTTGGGTGACCAACTTCGAAGGGTAAAGTACATTCACTGTTATCGTTAAAAGTTTACATGATGGAATGAAAATGTGTGCCATGTACATTATACTTTTTGCTAAATACACAATATTGCAATTATTCGCTCTTAATAGATGTATAATTTCAAGTTATGACGGTGCGGGTAAAAAATATGAGTATTTGTTATTGTCAAACATGTACTACTCCTTGTAGAGTAAACTTCAGAGGGTGTATTATGACGGCAGTGGTGAATAAGTGAACAAGGGAGTGATTTCGAACACAGCCCCAGTCTGCATATATATACTGCCATAATTATTTAATATTTGAAGAATATATTTGACATCTCGTGATTCCTCCTACTAGTACGGCATGTTGTTAAACTGAAATGATTGTTCCTTTACGTGAACACACGTAAACCTTGTTTGTGTGTGCTTGTTGACCTAAAATGTGTCCATTTGCTTGTTTTAATAAAGAACAGACATTTAAGAAACTAGTCAAATCACTCACATTTTCTTTCTCTAAATCTCTTCTTTCCTTCTTCCACAAAGTCTCTCTCTGACACAAACACACACAGTTTGTAGGTACAGTTTATCTGTACTGTAGATAATGAAGCTCTCCAGAGTGCAGTTGTACCTGAGAGAAGAGGGGGTTTTCATCAAGCGTTGGTTGTGCAGTATTTATGAAGCAGGCGGGTGCAGCCTGCCAAGCCAGAGGCAAGACAGGCACTCTGCTGAACTAGGAGCTGAAATATAGCATCAGCTATGTTGCTGTACTTTTGTTGAGAGGGATTTATTGTTTTGGGGTTGTACTGCGATGCAGAGCCAAAGATCTTATATAAATGTAATGAGAGGTTTATATACTATCGATATATGATGACAAGTTGAGTTTTTTGACATGAACTTTACTCCACTGTGATCTTTCAGGGCTCCCTCCAGACAGAGGCCTTGTGTTTTGACCGAAGTTGTTTGTCTTTTATGCAGGGTCTCAGTGTAATGGGGGATTTGTTTGGGGAAAAGGCCTCCGATAGTGTTTTTTGGGTCACCTGCAGTTGAAAGGCGCTCGCTACAGGATACCAATAGACATAAATAGAATGTTTAAAAAAAGCAACAATGTTTTTCCAAGTGTGTTTTTCTTACAGTTTCTTTCCCTCTCTGTTACAAAGTCACACTAGTTTATTACATGTTATCATTCAGTCACTTGTTTCATCCAAGGCCATGAAAGATGACAACGTTTCTGTATGATAAGCTGCACTACAAAGGGAAACATGTTAAAGTATAATGCCTTATCAGAGTGAAACTAATTAATTAATTTCTAAAACTTGATTAATTTGAATTTGGAGGTCAGACCTTGAATAAGGTCACGTTGCATAACATATTCATCATCTCATCATCATATACAGTATGTGTGTGTGAGAATTTTTGAGGAGAAACATGTGCTCGGCGATCTATTTGAGGGAAGGCCCACATTCTCTCATTGACGTAAATGCATTTCCAGGGAGACAACCTGTTCTGGTTGCCGGAGCTGTCCGACTTTGTGTAACATTGAGGCTTATTATACCTTTAATGAGATAATGGAGAATATTTTTACATGTCAATGAATACATAACACATGAAGGTTTGATCAACCCATTTCACCAGAGAAATGATTTGTATTGGACTTTTGTTTTCATGAGATTGGGCACAAGTGTGAATGCGTGTACATGTCATACAAAGAACACAAGACATTCCCCATCCTCTACATTTAGTCTACAGTGCACACCCCTCTGTAGATGGCTCCTTTGCAAAAGAATGATCCTTTCATCCTAAAATACATGCAGATTAGTTATAGATAAAACTTCTGCAATTAATATCTCAGTAAAAAAGACAGACGAATGCTAATTCAATCAGGGGGCAAAAGTGCCAGTGCATAATCCGATGAAATACCAAGTGTCCCACTCTTAGGGACTCTTGATTGTTTGATTGCTTGATTGTTTATTGCTGGAATAAGGGAATGGAAGAGTAGTGTTCAGCAGAGAAAGGGGAAGGAAGAAGGGGAGTGAGATGTGCAGAATTTAGGCACGGTGAAGGAAAAACATGGTTTGAATTCAGTAGCCAGGTCTGTGTTGCCAGAGATGTAGCTGTGGTCTTTATCGTGTCATTCAATAGAAACATAGAAAAGGTAGACAGAGGGACAGAGATGGAAAGATGGATTAAAGAAAAGAAGTGATTGAAGGAAAAGAACACACTGGCATTAGCACAGGCTGCATCACGCCCCAAGCAGCAGTCAAATAGACGTGTGTGTGTGTGTGTGTGTGTGTGTGTGTGTGTGTGTGTGTGTGTGTGTGTGTGTGTGTGTGTGTGTGTGTGTGTGTGTGTGTGTGAGTGAGTGTGTGTGTGTGAGAGAGAGAGAGAGAGAGAGAGAGAGAGAGAGAGAGAGGAAAAGGAGGGGGGTGAACAAACTAGCTTGAGGGGACCTAATGAGCTTCTGCGTGAGAGAGGAGCAGGGAAGGAGGGGAAAGAGAGAGTGTTGAAAGATTTGCTGGGGAGGGTGAGGGAAGGAGGGGGAGTGAGAGGAGGTTTGCTGCCAAGCGCAGCAGAAGTGTTGATGGTAAAAGGACAACTATCTGGTCCCTGTGACCAACCTCTCTTCTTGATGGTGTGTTCCTAAACATATCATCGCTCCGAGCTCTAACACAGACTCACAGACGACACTGTTGAGGCAAGTTTGTATTGATCACATGTTGTTTTGTGCAACAGATATTGCATGTGTGAGTTTGTGTGTTTTGTCTCCACATGATGCGAATATGGCCCCATGCCCATATGCTCCCACAGTGAGAGGGAAAGAGAGCAACACAAATGTGTGTGTTTGTATGTGTGTGAAAGAGAGAGTGGCCTCCATGACTTGCTTCTGAAAGGCAGCAGCAAATAATTTTAACCTGGCCTGGCCACTACTGTATACACTTGCTCAAACACACACACACACACACACACACACACACACACACACACACACACACACACACACACACACACACACACACACACACACACACACACACACACACACACACACACGTACAGTGGCTTCCCTGCTGGCTGTCCAGATGAGGTTTGGTGGCCCTTGGACAAGGATGGCCTTGTTACTTGAGTCAATGGTGTGTTTTAGCTCCAAAATATGCTCGGTGAGAGGTGAGCGGGGAGAAGGGGGTCGGGCTGGTCCGGCTGCAGCATCGACAGGCAGAATATAGATCTGTCCATACGTCCGTCTGCATGTCTGTGTATGTTACTCTTGCACTACAGTAAACTCCCAGTCAGTAGAAAGAGGTTATAAACAGGTCTGCTCTGACTGTTTACTGTGAGTGATTTACTTTTAATGACATGTGTCAGTTTCAGCTTTTAAGTAAATCAATTTCCCAGATCTTAACAGATGTTGAAGATGTGCCTTTGCATAGCATTTAATGATGATGATATGTATTGATAAAGTGTATGGACAGCAGTGTGTGCCTTTTACCATTTGTTGACACCTCCTGACCTACCTGGGAGATGTCCAATAGTATAACAGTATTGCAGTGTTACTGACTGGGCTACATAGCTTAAATCTTAGTATCAGCAAATCCCATGAAAACCAACACATAATAAAAATATAATGTAAACAAGCAGCTACAGGCTACAGGCCTCAGTGCCATTATCTGCCCAAAACTATTAAAAACACATGAAAGAGCCATGCAGTTGCACTGGATGACTTGTTTGTTGATTCACACTGATAATATAATTTAATCTCAGCTCGTCTGTTTTAAATGTATTTCCTCTTGTTAGCAGGATACATTCATTGTATCTGTTTTGGTATTTTCATTGGATTTGTTGAACATAATAAAAAGATAAAACAATGTCAGCCTAAAAGCAATTCTCGCTGATCTCGGAAGAGAGGACATTACTTATTCAGTAATCTTGCACAGTGACACAATTTCAGAGGCCATTTGTAAGAATCCTCATTTAAATGTAGAAGCAATTAAAAATTCTGCCTTTGGCCTTTATTATCCTGCGTTGTATGACGACAATGTCTCCAAACCTCTGTTTCTTTATAGAAAAGTGAGATTATTTATTCACCACACTTTAGCACTCCCATCTAATTACAAAAAAAACATTATTTAAGTCTCAGTTTCAGTAAACTTTAGGCCACAAGTAAGTTCAACCTGTGACTCAAAAAACTAGGATGACAGAAAACAACATCTGAAGCCTGACTAGTCTACAGCCCTGGACCCAAGTGTAAAACTGGGAAAAGGATGAGGGGTAAATGAGGTTACATGCATAGACAGTAGTGGTAGCAATCTGTCGATCTCAAGGTAGCCCCGCCCTAAAGCCTACCCTGCTTTATGGACTATTTTACTCTAAATGAGACCGTAATTTACTCATCTTTACTTATGCTGTATTGAAGAGGACGCGAAACTAGCAATTGAGATCATAATCTCGTGTTTACAATGTTTACTGAGGTAACATGACCCAGGCCGTCATTATTAACAATGGATCAAATGACATGTGAAGGCATCGTTCGTATTATGCAGTTCCCCTCAGTTCTGCAGGTCTAATGAAAATGATTGTTCCCAAAACATATTTGCCGAGTGCTCTCATGTGATTAATGATAAGACTGTGTTTAGAAAACTCCCTATTCAAAAGATTATGCCACATTTTAAGATGAGTTTTCTTTGCACTAAACACTCAAAGAGATAAGTTACCCTACTTTCTGTTTTGTTTTTGTGGTGAGAACTTTGTGGTACTGCACTTAAAGCAACCTCTGTTAGCAAATTAAAGCTAAACCGCTTTCCTTTACTACATCCTATATGATGTGTATTCGGCACAGTTAATGATGTGTGTATAACTAACATTGCATAAAGACACGTGCGGACAAAACATGTACACACACACACACACACACACACTGAGCCTTCGTGAAGCTTCCAGATGTGCTGTGTCCTCGTAAAGCAGGACCTCTTTTCAGATTGCAGATTGAGTTGAAGTGTCATTGGGGGTTAGATCACTGACCCAGTCTAGCGATGTCTCCGTCTCTTGTTTACACACACACACACACACACACGCACACACACACACACACACACACACACACACACACACACACACACACACACACACACACACACACACACACACACACACACACAACACACAGCACATATGGTCAGCTGCCAGCCTCATATGGATGTATGTGTTTTCACAAATGTTACAATACAATCAGCAGCTCGGTTTCCTCAGTTTGCCACCATCATACATAGATTCTCATTCCCTCTATACCTCGCCAAACATGCAATATAGAGAAGCCCCTCAAATGCAATTGTTTGTTTATATATGTGAGTGTGTGTGAGTGTGTATGTGTGAGTGTGTGTATGTGTGAGTGTGCACGCGCTTCCTAGTGGTTTATGCTCGGTCAACAGTCTGCTGACAGTGTGTTTGCCTTGGACGCCTCCAGCCTGCCTGTAGATTACCCAATCAGATAATCAAGGGTATAATTGCATCACATGCATCTGGGAGTGTTTTTCCCTTCCATTATCCCTCATAATGCATGCATATACGTCACACACAGACACACACGCACACGCACACACGCTGCAGACCCAAATTGATGACGTACATACGTCTGTTCGGCGTTGTCGTCGTCGTCTGGACATACAAATGCGAGCGCTGCATCTTCACGTGCTGCACTCCGTTTCGACACGAGAGTTCACTGAGAGAGACTCTGGCATACCTGCTCCTTTGAAACTGGGCCCCAAGTTATTATAATGATGGGGAAGTGGACCGTGAAATGATGGATAAGAGAATACAATGTTACTTTGCCTCTGATGTTTAAAATAACTCGCAAGGGATATTTCGGTATTTCGGCCCTGTTTTGATGCGATGGACTCATTTAGTTACATCGTACCAATGTAACATGGTTTTTACATTTCAACATTTGGTCACTGAAAGACATTTATTACTTATCACCTGCATCATTAGTTACCAACGCAATGGCATTTTATGATTAGTAGGGTGTTAGTTTGATATAAGTTACATAAGTGTATTTTATAACTTATCATTAAAACACAGGATTGGAATCTCATTCCCAAATCTGTTGGCAGGTATGTTAATACTGGAATTAACACTGGGCATAGGCTAAGTATAATGTATGAACACATAAAACACTTGTGCCCATGAATATTACACACCACTGCAGTAGATATGCCGACATCACAGTCTCATCAAAAAGGATGTCTTAATTTTCAAAAGGCAGATATGCCACTAAAAACGTCCCGGTTCCAGATTGGAACTAAGTTCCACCTGGATCTGGGTTGTTCTTCATAGATCCCAAATGAGTATGTTGAGGAACAGACCTTTTCTTGTGCATTAGGTTGCAAAATCCCAAATGTACCTTATTCTGAGATACAACTTTTTTTGAAATTGGGCGCAAAGCTAAGCAGCTATTAGATAAGCCAACATCAGAAGTCCCGGCGGTCTAAATTGGGATGCATCTGATCCCCTGTCTTAAAATTAAAAGGAAGTGTTTTTCAGTTTTCAAGGGGACATGATGAAAAACTCTGATTAAACATTCATGAGGAGTCATCTTAAATTAAATATGTGCATGTCTCAAGTCTGTAAATGAATTTCACTTCCCAAGTAGACCTCATGCCTGGAGAATTGTACACATTTGAATACATCCAGATATTTCTTTTCATTGTCTTATACAGTTCAATATGCGATGCCATTATTCATTCGTATAGTGTTTTTAATTTGGTTACAAATGTATCATTCATTCATTATATCTGAGCCCCCACCCCTTTGATAGACAATGCACAAACCTCCCTCGACCTCACCTCAAAGGTTGCTTTACGCATTGAAGGGTATTGAAATAATGCATAAAATATAGTTATGAATAAAAGTACTTCGGTTCTTTAATTCATAGTCTCGAGCTGCAGTGCATAGTCAAAGGGGAAAGGCTTGAGCGACTCATGATGAAATAGAAAGCTGAGAAGACATGAAGATGAATGGACTGCAGGATTAATTTGGGTAATATTTTCCCTCAGGGCATTTTGCCTCAGGCCATGGGCATCTGTAGTAAAAAAAATCCCTCTCTCTCTCTTTCTCTGTTTGTATCTCTTTCATTCTCTCAGCCGTTCCCTCTCCATGTCTGTTTCTCTCACACACACACACACACACACACACACACACACACACACACACACACACACACACACTTTCTGTCTGTTTTCTCTCCCACTCACCCGATTTCCTCTCTGTCCAACTTTCACAGGACAAATGCCAAAGGCGGTATTATTGTGTCCTCAGCTGCCATCACTCACTGTGTTATGTAAGGCACTGTGGATATGTGTGTATGTGTGTGTGTCTCTCTGTGCATGTGTGCTTGTGTTGTTGCCTGGCTTCAGTCCTGATATGTCTTCTCTGAATTCACAATCATGCCAGCGTATCCAAACTAAGGTCAGGCTTGTTTCAGCACTACAGACGTGTGGTGTTATTCAACCTTGATCTCTTGTTCTACGGCTACGCTCAGTTTTCAATCTATATAAAATTGTCTGAAGTGAGGTGGAGTTAGTAAAGAGAATCATGTATATCTAAATTATGCAGGTTATAGTACTTTAATACACTGTGAATTAAAGCAGATCTTATATATCATATGCATTTTACCTTATTAGACAAGGTGTGTCCAACTAAATGGTTTCGATACAAACTTTGGTATCTATCCTTGCAACTGCATCGTTTGAAAGCCTAAATATGATTTTAAACTGTTAAAGGAAAATTGTTAGACAATGTGTAAACATGCAAGCTGTGCGCCGGTGTGTGAGGAGAGGAAGGCAGCCACAGTGACAAGGGCTAGCTAAAGTTAACCAACCTAAGTGTAGGAGAAGTAAAGCCATCATGATGGAAAGAAAGGGTACCTGTCTTTTACATCAATGCTTTTATTTATTTTTTATTTTTACTTTTACAAATAAACTTGAAGACGTTGTCATATGTGTCTTTTTTAAAGTTAAGTGACATGTTATATTGTCAATCCCCTCCTCGACTGATTAGTGAGTGGTTATTTATCAGGCAGAGAATGGAAGCCAAACCATTAGCCAAAATATAACTAAAATATAACTAGCTCAAATTAATGATCAGATAGTGGACTGTCTTTGAGATAAACTAGGGAAAAAATACTTGAACTAGTTCTCAAATCAAGCAGTAAAGTGGTTGTGTAGTGGACCATGATTGGCCTATTTTTATTTACACTGCATACTTTGCAATGGGACAATTTCACACATAAAACCACTCTGTTCAGCCCCACTGCAACTGAATGTACTGTCAAAATAAAAAGAGAACATGGATGTAACTGACTCAAATGGATCTTAAGATTACTTAATTCAAGGAAATACATCACTTTGCACCAAAGGCATTCAAAACCAGGAGATCATAGACCAAGGGTCATCAACTACTGTATATTTGTCCAGGGCACATAATTCTTCTAATTAGACAGGCTGGACTTTTAAATAAAACAAATAAATAAAAGATTTAGCCTTAATTAGCTTTCATTGATAATATTTTCACTGTCTTTATTTGTACTAGTCTATATCAATGTGAACAGATGTTCAAATACCATTGTTCAGATACCTGAACACTTGTATCGACCAATACCGAGTACCGATCCCATCCACTGGTCATACCCCTGTATGGATGTGATATGATTGTTGTATTGTCATTGTTGTATGGCCCTTAAATCCTTTGTGAAACATGAACACATACATACAATGAATAAATGCCATAGAACCTTTTATTATTATCTAGTTTGACAGATTTTTCACAGTATAAATTATTGCCAAGTTGCTAACATTTTGCTAGTTCTGGCTAATGTAGTGAAATGAGCTACTTCCAAATTTAAATTTCAGAAGCAGCTATTGTGTTTTCTGGTGTTGATGATGGAAGTAGCTACAAAGTGACCCATCTCTCTTCTTTCTCGTCTCCGTTGAGAGTTTCACATGCACAATATCGATCAGGCCGGTGGTCTGAATCCGGTAGCGAGTGACACGTTTTGTTGTTTCTGTGGACAGTAAATGAGGTGACAAATCATATAACGTGAAATCGGACCGGTGCATAGACCGTGTGTGTGTGTGTGTGTGTGTGTGTGTGTGTGTGTGTGTGTGTGTGTGTGTGTGTGTGTGTGTGTGTGTGTGTGTGTGTGTGTGTGTGTGTGTGTGGCCTGCTTGGTTCCTTTAGGCCTGATGCAGCTTGCGCTAATGTCAACGCGTTCCCTTCGTTCATTCAGCTAACTTTCACCAACATCTTTCACTCTCTGCCTCCGCCTCCCACTTTTTTCCTTTTCTGTCCAATCTCATTCAACAAGGAATTCAATGAACACGTCCTTATTGGATGAAGCTGCTCTGGTGTGAAACCACTGAGTGTCTTTAGTTTAGCCTGGAGACAAGGCTACCCAGAAAAGCCACTTTCTTTCTATGGATTTGTTCTCCTTCAAGTTTCATATTATGTGTCTTTCTTTTTGTTTTGTAAGTGTTATCTTTTGTGTACACAAACAAGATACACACACATAAAAGGTCATAGCTTATGAATGGACTATATACCAGCCTCTTTTCCTTTATCATTGTTATTTGTTCATAGCGTTATATGTATATACTATTTGAGTGGTTTACAGATACTAGTGGGATTTAAGTAAATTTCTTCGCATTTGATTTGACCGCTAAAAGTGGGCTGGCTTAGAATGTACACACCTCGCTTGTCACTAAAAGTTGAGTTGAGTTTAGTTTCAGGAATTAAAGATGATTAGATGTTAATAAAAAAATATAAATAAATTGATTGAAAAAAGGCACATAATATGACCAGGGCTGTGACCTTTGATGGATAAAAAGGATTAAGGATTAAAAAGGGTCAAATTTTTAATTTAATTTCAATTTAAATGTGGGTAACCGACCTGTGTTGAACAATGAAAAAATAGAAAAAATATATATATGCATACTATTAAGAATATTTATGAGCTTACTTATTTACTGAACGTTTTGCCCTGCTCCCCATGGGTATACAGCTCATGGATGTTTTATAAAATAGAAAAAGTGAGGAAGTAAAGCAAATATAACTATTATTACCGCCACATACTATGTAAAACTGGATATGTATTATTACGCATGCAGGGCGGAAAGGTCGCTCATTATGCCTTGAAAAATGACACCATGTTCGGCTATTTGTGAACTTTACAACTATTAGGACATGACGGGAAGTGGAATTACCTCAAATAAAAAAGCTCCTCTGATTTACAGATATCTTTATACATCTATTGTCATGGATTCATTTGCGTTTAAAGTCCAAAATGGCGGCAGCGCTACTGCAACGCCATCTAGTGAGGCTTTTCAAAAAAAGCAAGAGCGTTTCATTGATCGCTTCTGTACCCTTTGACCCGCCTTGCACCTGACTAGAGGTGTAATCAGTCACCGTGAGTGAAAACACCTGTGTGGGTCTGAGTGGTCAAGCAATTGATCACATAATGATCCTTATACATGCTCTGTACATTCACCATATAGTTTCAGTTGGACACATATTTATGATTGTCAGCAAGAAGTGATTTTTGTTTGGAGCAGATTTCAATAAATATCGGACTTTTATCTATTTCTATATCAATGTTGAAAAATGCATAGGACTTCCTGTTGTTGTCCAGCTGAGTTTGTTTTTGATGACTGAGCTTTTGCATTTCATGGAAGAACAGTTGCATGCCCTGTCTTTAAAAACTACAACTTGTGAGAACATTACAGTAAGACAGACACAATTCTGACATAAATATTAGAGCAAATTATTGAGACATTAAAACAGCAAATAACAATCAATTAAAACAATTCAATTAAAAATAATTGAATTGAATTGAATTGATGCACACTGTACATCGTACTGAGAAATGCTCCGCAGGGTCCTAATGCCAACTCTTTATTTTATTTTGCATCATAAATCAGGCAGACGAAGCGCAATCATTTAGGGATTTGTAGAAGCAGAAATACAAAACTTTAGTGTATTGTAGACAAATAATGAAAACTGTTGGTATATGGTCTTGAAGGGTTTCAAAGTGATTATTGCTATTACATTTATAAATGCTTTAATTTTATTTGCTGCTACTGTAGCACTAACACAGGTTATTACAGTACAACCTATTTTTTCACAAATGTCTGTCCATAGAACACAAACATACATGTTCATTAGCACAAAACTGAAATGTTTGCAACACAATTCTGAATCTGAGGTATAACAGAAACAGTGTTGTGGCACAAATGTCTGTTATGAGTCATCTCCCTTAAAGAGCATCGTCTAGGAGATTTTGGTGAGGGAAATGTGAAAAAGCACAGACACAAAGTGGGATGTAAGTCATTATGCATGCAGGTCCAAATGGAAGACCGGTGTCTGGACGCTGACGTTGTTTTCTCATGGGACTCAGCCTGAAATGCTAACGGTCGGCAACGTCGTTGTCAATCAGCGTGAGCAGAAAGCTGACAGAGAGAAGTGGGGAGTGGGAGCTGTGACGCACTCCCCTCTCACGGTAATAGGAGTAGAGAATGACAAGCTGGCGTCAGTAGCCTAACATGGGTAGAACAACATGAGGGAAAAGCACTCCACTTAGCCGTGGAGGGAGGAAGGAGGGGAGGGAGGAAGAAGACGGGAATTGAATGGTGTGTGTGTGTGTGTGTGTGTGTGTGTGTGTGTGTGTGTGTGTGTGTGTGTGTGTGTGTGTGTGTGTGTGTGTGTGTGTGTGTGTGTTCAGATGAGTTATGTGCATGCATGAGGGCCCGTTTGCATGTGATTCAGCGTACTCAGTAAAGTAAAGATGACAAGTAGATCGTGCAAGAATATGAATGCACCCTGTTATCATTCTTACCGTTATGTATGTATAAATGTGTTGTGTAAGCCACATTCTGGACACCATCAAGTCAAAGGATCTATTTTTTACTGCACAAATGTTGATTTCTATTTAAATCCAACATGATTGTGTGATATGTATAAAATCAGGTATATGTTTTTGATAAAGTGTTGTATAAAGTACCCAAAAGCCGTACTTGAGTAAAAGTAAAGATACCTTACTGGAAAATTACTCCAGTAAAAGTAAAAGTCACCTAATAAAATACTACTTGAGTAAAAGTCTTAAAGTATCTGATATTTTCTGTACTTAAGTATCAAAAGTATTTTTCTGATATAAAATGTACTTAAGTATTGAAAGTAAAAGTACATGCTTTTATAAAAAAGCAAAGGGTCAGAATTTTGAGAATGATGAAGTTTATTCTTTTAAGTGCTGTGGTCACCATGACCAAGGACAAGGAGTTGTGTTGATACAATAACTGGGTTGGCTGGGATCCATCCATATATATTATGTTCAACATAATATATTGTACCTAAGTATACTTTTGCATCTACTATGAACTTATCATCATAATTCTCCAAAAAGCAATATGACACTATGAAGGACTTGTAACAGTGTGGTTATAAGTATGCTCATTCCGCCCGCCGTGGGTCTCTTGGTACCGGTCTGTGGGTCTCTTGGTACCGGTCTGTGGGTCTCTTGGTACCGGTCCGTGGGTCTCTTGGTACCGGTCTGTGGGTCTCTTGGTACCGGTCTGTGGGTCTCTTGGTACCGGGCCACAGAAAGAATGAATAAAACATTTCAATTAAATAAAAAAAAATCAAGGCCGGAAAGATGTTTTATTGTGAAAAATGACCGCATACATCCGTCTGTGGTAACCTCAGACGGAATCTCTTGACACATGTCAAGATGTTACGTTACTCTAAAAATGAAACGTAAGTCTGTTACAACTCTGTCGGTGATCTGGAAACCAAGGCAGAGTATCCTGAGATCGCCAAAAAAGCATGAAAACCTGCTTCCATTCCAACATCCTGTCTTTGTGCAGCGCGTTATAAGTTAAGCAGTAGACTGGACTAAAGGTTTAGTTAGGAGTAGACTGGACATAACGAACACACGTCAGGTCGTTGTCTCCCGTCTCTCCGAGGTCGGACCCGGTCTGTGAAAATATTGTCTTCACGTAACCGGTCCGTGACGCATAAAGGTTTGGGAGCGCTGGACTAGAGGATGTAGAGGGAAAATGTAAAACATTGTGATTGAAAACCTGCTTGGTGGAGTCTGTGTTCCACCACAGTCCCCGATGTTTTTTTTTTTTTTTTAAAGATAGATTTGATTTTGTAGCGAGTAACGAAGGTTTCAGGAGAAATGTATCGGAGTAAAAGTACCAGTTTTCTTTGCAAAATGTAGTGAAGTAAAAGTAAAAGTAAACAGAAATATAAATAGTAAAGTAGAGTACAGATATCCCCAAAAACTACTTAAGTACAGTAACGAAGTATTTCTACTTCGTTACTATACACCACTGGATGTAGTGATATATAATGAAATAGTACATCTGGAGATCTAATTTGTCATTTAAAACAAAATGTAATTTCTATAATACAGTATTATGTTATTTTTGTTGGTCGAGAAAACCAAAACATAGAACTGAAATTGTCTAAAAGCCTTGGTGTTTATTCTCAGTTGTGTTGGTAACACTAGCAACTTTATCATTTGTCAAGTATCATTTGATTCAATGTTTATTAAAAAGAATCTCACAGAATACATCAAGTGCAGTTTCAAAGCAGGTAAGGACAAACTAGCATCGAAAGAAACATCTTGAGTATATTGATTGCTGGTTTTGCATTCATACGTATATTTAAAGAGTCAGTCAACACAGACAACTCCTCCCTCATTCATTTAGCAGAGTGTAATTACTCAGGGCACAGTTATATATCAATAACTAATAAATCAATGATTATATATCATCAACACATAAGGAAAATATAAAGATGTATATCTAAATGTGCTGACAGATGCATGCATGCATTTACTTGACAGTAGTACATGCAAAGGCTTAGTCATGCAACTCTGCTGTGAAACACACATACTGGCCTGAGGATGTTGGTGGCTGTCATTAGCACAATTCATTCATAGGGGACAAAAGAGGGTAGATATACAAATATAAAGATGAACATAAATTGCGGTTTTCTGAATCAAACACAATTTTTTATCTGTATATTATCTGATAGTGTTAACATGTTTTTCATTTTTGGACATGTTTTGAACAGTATATGTACTACAACGTGAGAGAAAGGCTTTCCCCCAGCTCCCTCGCCTACTTTTACTTATTCATATCTACTGTGAACAAGTCATCTTGACTTCTGGGAATGCAGCAAATTTAGGGGAACTTGCATGGATGGATTGCCATGGCATTTTATACAGAAATTCATAGTGGCCAGAAGATTATTTGTAATACTTTTCCTTCTAAACCACCTGAGATTAGCAATAGTGTTTTTTTTTTATGTAAATCAATATAGGACGGATTGACAGTCATGTCTCCCTTAACTTCTCTATCTAGTGCCATAATAAGGTAGCTATTTCACTTAGTTTAATACTTAGTTTTTTTAGCAAAACGTATGGCATTCCCATCAGCGTCCATTGCACTTTAGTGCTAATTAGCATATGTTAGCACTAAGCTAAGATGGTGACAACAGTTCTGTATACCTGCTAAACATCAGCACGTTAGCAATGTCATTGTGAGCATGTTAGCATTTATGATTTAAAGTAATGCCTCACATGGCTGCTAGCATGACTCTTAGGGGCCGTTCACACCAGACGCGACTCTCAAAAACGCGTCGCTACCAAAACCATTTAAATGCTGCGCGTCGCGTTTTTCTAGCGTTTTTTCGGCGCGCCGAAAAGTTGAAATATTCTCAACTTTTAAGCGCCTTGCGCGGAGTTGCACAGCTCATCAATGTCAGTGTGTATCGCCTGGTTGCGCACGCAGGCCTGCTCCACAGGCGAACCGAGCTGTTTTGCCCGGCGAGTTTTTGCCAAGGCGTTTTAGAGGCGACTGCACTTTTAAAAGTCGTGTCTGGTGTGAACGGGCCCTGAGTCTTGTTTCAAGAAATAAAACTGAGTTCACATGTTTTGTATTGATTGTATGGATCATCCTCAGTTTTAAATAGTTGTCGCGTTGGGGACAGTCAGAGCGCCGATTGATCTGTCAATCGTCTCTCTCACATGTGCACACGGGCCTACAAGCGCTTGCTTGATAGAGTGACGTGAGCGTGTAATGAGATCAATAAGCAATCGCTGGTGTGGTCTGGTTTCACAGTGCATTGACAGGGCCCCTGATACACTGATTGGAAACAATTAGCATCAGCCGCGCTAACATGGGTTTGAGTGATGACGGTGATGAGTGCATTTCTGAACTCGCGTTTGTGAGTCTGTGGGTGGGTGAGTCATCATCATCCAGCCCAGGAGGCCCATCTCTCTCCCTCTAACACACACACACACACACACACACACACACACACACACACACACACACACACACACACACACACACTGGCAAAAGCACGCATACACAGGGAGCTTTGCCAAATCCTTTTGGCAAGCTAGTTGTGTTGAGTGGGTAGACAGTGATTCTTGGGGTTACTATGAACTGGTTGGTATAGAAAACAGTATGTGCTGTATCATCAGTGAATCTGATGAATCTGCTTTTACCTCAGTCAGGAATACAACCGAATTGTGGCGAGCCTTTGTTGGCCGCCTTAATACAACAACATTGATTTAGCATGATTGGGTTTAAGATGAGATGAAGGGAGATGTTCCCTCCGATCATTTGACATTATCTTTTCACAGCACATATATTTTTTAGATTTTTGTTATACTAAATACTAAATATAATTTTATTTTTGACTTTTTGGTAAATTGGATTGCGACAATTTTAACATATTATGTTATCATTTACTAAATGTGGCTTTCCAATAAAGCTATAATGAAAAAGTTTTAGTTTTAACATGTTACACGTTTGACATATCACTAGATAAAAAGAAGTGGGATGAGGTAATGATACATCAGCTCAGATACATGATATGCTCTTTGGTGTCTTTCGTTGTTTTCACTTTAATTATTCAGATTAGGAACTATTTCTTTATTCTACGGTTAGTTCTTGTCTTTCAAATTTGTATTTGGGATCATCACTTCATGTGTTATGTCTCTCCCTGCTGTCTCCTTTTTCTGCTTCAGCTGGGATCTGGTGAGAACAGTTGCTGGCCAGTAGGGGATTTGGTCTGGCTTGCTGGGTTCTTCAGGACCCGAGTGTCTGAGTCGTGACAAACCGAGAGCATGCGTGTCAGTGTGTGTTAATGTTTGTTTTTGCATGTGTGTGTTCACTGGTGTGTGCAAGTGTGTTGAAGTGTATGCGTAAAGGTAGACTCACATACATTCATCCAGGTGGATATTTGGTCCCATTAGCCCTTACATAGCTTTGTATATTAGTATGCCCTGACATGCACAGTTACACACACACACACACACACACACACACACCGCACCCAGGGTTTAAGGACAGTCACACAGTGTGTGCCATTCCTGTAAACAACCCAAAAGGGTTCCACATTGACAGAATGTATATGTAATATTACGTACTTTCAGAGCAATTCAAGAAAAAAATCATTGTATTTCCATATGTTACCTGTGATGAATTGAAGTAATAATTTTTACAATGCAAAACAAGGATGTTTTTCTTAAACCTAAGGGGCTGACCAATAAATGCTATCTGTTAAGTGGTTTTGAATGGTATCATGTTGTTATAATACATTATAATAAATTACAGATTGATGCTCTACTACATGCTATTTAAAAGAAGTCAAGATTAACATATGTCATCTACGATGTGCGTAATAGACTACAGTGTTTATTGTATTATGTGTTACATTCTTCTTTAATTGGAGAGCTTGATAAATAATGTCTCTCTAAGACAAAGCTCTAATTTGTTACAGATGACAGTTGATGGTTTGTACTATGACCATGTTTGGAACGATGGTACTCTCTGGATGGAGATTTAGCTTTTTTGTGTGTTTTAAAATTCAAAATACATGCAAGTCAGATGAAACAAAAAACACTGCGCTATGAAGAGTTGTTGTCTGTGTTAGTGCGGTGATGGACTGGTGACCTCGCTGTCGAGGTTGCAATACTGCTGTCTGTCCAGTGCTGGATGGAATGGGATCCATCCCTTTGAATTGAACATAAAAACATTTGTGAATTCACAGAGGATTTGTGTTTATTCAAGTCTTTCCTTTAAAAACATTGACATAAGTGCATAATTATATGGTTGTTTTTTAAATGCATTCTGGGGTCATTTTTAGCTCAAAGTTTTATGATGTTGTTAAATGTATGGATCTTATCACATATGCAGGAGGCTTGTCCTTGTCAATAGATTTAAGTTCTGCATGCCACAGGAATGCCCCTGAGACCAGTAGTGTTCACGTACACAAAAAGAGCTCTCTGCAGACTGCAGTGTGTTCATGCCTGTGTTGGTTTACCCAGCAATGTAACACACAGGCGTGTGTGAGAAGAGGAACCATTCTTACTTGCACACAATGTTGACATTTAGTTTTACCTATGTTGATATGAACTATTCATACATTTGCAATTAGAAGCAGTCTACTTAAGACTGAATGATGGAGCTGTCAAAGATTATGTGGCTCAGAAGTGCATTAGGCCTCTGTGATTTCCCAGACTCTTATAGACTTGACATGCAAAGTGTATTTGAGCCGTAATTGAGGCCTTCAAGGAACAGCAGAGCACAGAAGAGGATTTAGGAACCTGGGCAAATGATATAAGCTGAAATGTGAGTATAGGTTGTGATAAACAGAAAAGGGACTCATTTGGTTTTCTTAAGTCTGATGTATGCCATGATGCAGCACTCTAACGGCCTCATTACTTTAATATGGCACCTTTTTTTATTGTCCGGACTCTTAAATAAACATTATTAACAAAAAAGAACGGCACACACAGTATTCCGAAATGAGGTATGATTATTTTACATGATGATGGAGCTCAGTGGGATTCAGCATTACAGTGCTTTTATTCTTCCAAACAACCATCCTGTGGGGCTCACATAAAACATGAATCCACTGTATTAGGCAGATTATCTCATCTGCCATTCAAAATGCAAAGTCATCCCCAGTGGATGACAGTTGCACTGTCAGGTCATCTCACTTTATACCATTTTATATATCAGCCTACTTACTATGACAGCTAGGGCAGTCTACAGACGTAACACACACTCACAGACACACACAGCCATGCACAGTACAGTTTGCCTGGGACCAGTTATTACAATTACAATTATTATCAAGAATTAAGCAACATCTATCATAAAAATTATCCATTTCTTTTTGCACAAGACACATTCTGCACGTTGACCTTATTCAATTAAATGGAAGATACAGTAAATCCAAAGCTATGTTTACAAATTAATTGACATTACACTCTTTATGAATGACATGACTATCATCAAAACTTAACGTTCGTTTGGATTTTTTTGTATATTTGCTTGTTGTATTTGAATGAAAAGGGTCATCTTTATTTTATGTCCAGTTGAAATTACAAAATACTTTTCTACTGCTCAAATGATCAACAGTGTGGTGAGTCTTTCTGAAGGATCTCTGATCTGAAGATTAGCTATAGGGAACAGTCAAGTACATTTACTGACTGTATGTTTATCATTGGCAGACAATGTACCTGCAACATGTCATTTTTTCCACAACCACTTTAAAATGTTGTAATTCAAGAATAGCAATTAATAATAATAATAATAATAATAATAATAATAATAATAATAATAATAATATGTACATAATTAATGTATGATGTCACTAAATGAGGTGGTGTCTTACTATTATTATTACTGATCCCAGGGACAATTTTTTTTTCAATTTAAAGAGAACTATAATATTGCACTGATTCATTGTTCATTCAGTTGTTTTATTTATATATATATATATATATATATATATATATATATATATATATATATATATATATATATATATATATATATATATATATATATATTCTATAACTTAAATATTACATAACTACAATAGTTGCATTCACCTTGTTATTTTGTTTTATGAAATTATTATTTTAAATCTATAGAAACAGAACTTTAACAAGGTGAATTCCGGTGATTATTGTGTCAACCTTTGCTCTTAGTTGTGGTGACAAGCCCTGTAAAGCAAGGGATGGAAATAATTGAATTCAGTGTAGTGTGAAGCTCCACTGGACAACATTTTTTAATGCAAAAGCCCACTCATTTATAGTTAATGCAGTGGGAAAAGCAGCATAGTATCCTAACTGAGATGCTATAGCTTCCATATTAACCTCAGCTGTAAGGTGCAGTAGGATTACTAGTGTCAAGCCCTCTGTATACCTGACATGATTCATCAAAATTAAAGTGCAAAATGTTCAACTTGCTCCAGCACAGCAACGGTTCGTTTTTAATTTAGTCTGAGATGGGCTTCACATTTTTGGCTCTTCCTCATCCCCACTTCACCGGTTAAAGGTGCCTCCCAAAAACTTCAAAGATGTCACATTTAGGAAAAGCCACTCTGAAACCCATTGTCTGACTGTGAAATTGAATTACAGTTTCCTCTTATTGAACAAAAATGGAAAATCATTGCAGTGAGGGGACAGATAGAGGGTGGTGGAGTGCGGTATGTAGATCAGCCCTCCGGCATTAAGAGTGATGTGTTCTTTCCTTTTTTTCATTAGCAGTGCCTGCTCTTTTTTTATTTTTAGATGGGTTGACGGAGAGAGGGATGAAGGGAGGAGGAAGTAAAGGAGATAAGTTATGTGCTTGGATACAGTAGTGCTGTATTGTGTCACAGAGTGGACAGGTCTCTGAAAGTAGCTTCTGTCTCCACATTATGTGCCAGCCAGAATGGGACTTCAAGAGAGCTCTGAGCAGATCTCAGGTCAGTGCAGCCCTGAGGGAAAGGGGAGGAATGGTGTGTGCGTGTTTGGCATAATTTTTCTCAGCTTTGTGTAGTAGAATAGCACTTGGCTCGTTACTGCATGACGTTTTGAAGGAACTCATTTTGATTCGTTTGTGAGTTCATAGATGTGTTCCGATTTAATCGCTGGCCTGAATGCCCTAATAAAGCCTTAACTTATGAGCTTTTTATTCTCTTCATCTCTCCTAAGGTTTAGGCCAGTAGATCCTTCTACTTTTGCTAGTTAATTTGCCTGTCCAATCTGTACCAAGTACTCTTTTAGTTAAGTAATTAAGTAGCTTGGTTTTCTCAAATAGGTTTTTAAGTGTTTCGTTATATGGCATTTTTAAATCATGTAGCTTGAAATGATCTTATTTCAATCTTGAATGTTTCCTTGGTTTACATTGGAATGAGCTGAAAGCCTGCACCGTCTCATACAGGTGCTAAAGGGTGCCTTGTGCAGCTGTATCAAGTCCTATGATGGAGTTATAACCTGTGGAGCCAGACCTTTCTTTAACGCTGACACAGCGCTTTGGAGAAAGCTGTTTACTATGTGAGACTAGCAAACAGCTTACTACTTGTGCATCAAGAACAAACAGAACACCGTTGGCATCCTCTTGGATTCATCTTCGTGCCCATCTGTTAATTACAAGTTCAACACGGTTTGGTTTATGTACTAATGAGGGAGATATCTTGCTCTTTTTGGCGAGCTTAATGTTTGACATTCTTCACATCGCATTATTTATACATGCTACATTATCTCATGTTTTACTAGTAGGTGGCCAATTATTTTTTCAGATTGAGAAAATAATAAACTAAAACCTGCTCAAATTGAAAGCAGCAAAGTCAGATGTTGTTCTTCAATGCCATCAGCAGTGCTAACAACACTTTCACATTACTGGGAGTCAGTTGATTCAATTTCAATATAAACATATTACTCAATGTATCATGTTAGCTTAGCTCAGTTTAGGGTTAGCTTAGCAATAAGACTTTCAAGCCAAGCTCAAAACCAAAGTAATGTCAAAGTAAAAGAAAACAAGAAGTTCATCTTCATGGTATCTTTGTCAGCAGCTACAGGTCTGAGAGGCTGGACAGAATGCCTTAACTAGAGTTCCTTCCCAAAAGTTATGCAGTCCACATAACTGCATAATTAAGCTATACAGTCGTGGACTGTGTAGCTTAATTGTGGACTGTATGCTTTTTTTTCTTGCTTACGTCATATCTGTACTAATGTTAGTCTAATTCCACCAACCTAACTGTGTGGTAATAAAAGAAACACACACTTTCTGGGATTTGAAATAAAGTTGACCCCATCCTTTAAAGTGTAAAAACAAGATGCTGCTTGTTGAACTGGTCACACATCTCCTCACCGCTAATTAGGCCAGGATCATTTGTTGTAATTGTCATAAGCATGCAAAGCAAGATGAATACACATACTTGGTTAAGAAAGAAAATCAGAAAAAAATCCAAGTTTATTCATAGACATTTTGGGGGAAAAAGTCAGTGACTAGTTTTCACCCTCGATATTGCTGGTTTGACTTTTCACAACAAGGCTCCCAGATTAAAGAAATCAGCATGTTCTTTTAGATAAACAATTGAAAACTGACTTTAAACTATACTCTCCACCTATGTATTACATTGGTTTATATGTATTGTTTAAATTATCCATATTCTTCTCTCATATTGGACAAGCATCTCCAGCTTTAGCCAACAACAAACCTACCATCTTAATCGACTTTTAATGAATCAATATGTCGCTCAGTTTCCTGATGCACAAAGCCCTATTCTGATAATGCACACTACTTGCTGCTTGGTTGTCATGCAGCATCTGCTATCACAGGAAACACTTCACAAGTAGTGGGAGCAGTATAACTGTGGCCAACTGAGCCCCAAACAACAATTTTATGGTCCATAGTCGAGTCACTTTGATCTTTGTCCCGATGTATCCTGGCAACCAGGTATTTTCAATACAACTGATTTCAATGTACTGCAGGTCCTCTCATCTCTGAACCACCAGTGAACATTTACAATTGGCAGATGCAGAGGTAGGGGCGGGTGAGAGGACAGAGGGAGGTCCATGAAGCAGCAGAGAAGAGGAGAGCAGAGGAGAGGAAAGGGCGAGGAAGTGTCCGTGGACTACATTATTGAAATGTCAGTTGCTTTGGACTGAGATTCTTACGACATTTGAACAAAGGTTAAAGGAAAGAAAGAGAGCGTAAAGCTTCTGTATCATATCTATAGGAATCTAGACGGCAAGATCAGGTTTGAGCAGTTGTGTTTAAACCGAATACGAATGATGCAGAGAAGGCACTCAGCAAGTATCATGGGACGCCATCAGGACAATACACACCCTCCCAAACAGGTGGAGTAATGGTTTAACTGGGGTCTCTCCCCTTTAGTCTGGATGTATGTGCTCTATGTATGTGTGTGTGTGTGTGTGTGTGTGTGTGTGTGTGTGTGTGTGTGTGTGTGTGTGTGTGTGTGTGTGTGTCACAGGAAGAGGAGAGCCATTTAATCAGTGATGATGAGATTGTTTAAATAGGACAACTTGAAGCAATGTCTAAATTAAGCTTCTTGAGTTTTTAGGTCAATTACGCATGTGAGAGACTGGTGTTCGTAAGCAGGAGAGTGAAGCCACTGTTGAGAGATTCAGTGTCACTCTTGTTCTATTTGTTGAGCAGCATGTCTTATCCGGGTGGACGTGTTTATAGATACGTGTTATCTCAAACTAAGACAATGGGTTACATAGTTTCATTATCTTCAACTCAAACTTGAAGACCATCGATATCTATTGATTTTGCGTTAGCACCACCTCTGCACATCGTGACTATGAGAGACAGGTAGATTTATTGCAAATTGGCAGATGGTAGTGTCTGGCGTTCATACATCTTAACCAGCTCAGAAGAAACACCTGAGCCTGTACTCTGTCTTGTACTTACAGAATCAATCAATATATTTGTTAATGATCAATAGCCTTGCAACTGTGAGACACGTCTGTAATCCTGCAACTGTTTGCAATTCTGCAATCATCCTCCTGTATCCAGAACATGAACTTGGCCTCTGGCATGTTTTGCTGGCTACTATTCAATTCAATTCAGTTTATTTTATATAGCCCAACATCACAAATACAAGTTTTCCTCGGAGGGCTTTACAATCTGTACACATAACATCCCTGTCCCGGGACCTCACATCGGATCAGGAAAAACTCCCCTAAAAAGATAGTAAAAACCCTTTCACAGGGAAAAAAGGGAAGAAACCTGAGGGAGAGCAACAGAGGAGGATCCCTCTCCCCGGATGGACAGAAGCAATAGATGTCATGTGGCCAGAATGAATAGCGTAGTTACAGCACATTCAATGAATATGACAGAAATTATTCATATAATGAGTATTAGGCATGGTCCATGATCCTGATACTACTGCTTCATCATTAATATGAAAGCAGCGCGAGGCAAGCTTTCTCCTTATTTTACTTTTTTTCTGCACGGTTGGTGTAGCAGTACAGAAACAATGGGCAGCGCCCCACTGTAGTGCTGTATTTACAGTTGTTGTAGATTAGTCTGTGGAGGAGCTCAGCTGGCCTGCTCGAGTGAGCTGTTCTCTTTTACACTTCACTGGCCATGGACTGCCTGTGGACCTCTCTCTCTCTCTATCTCTCTCTCTCTCTCTCTCTCTCTCTCTCTCTCTCTCTCTCTGCCCATCACTCTCTCTCTCTCTCTCTCTCTCTCTCTCTCTCTCTCTCTCTCTCTCTCTCTCTCTCTCTCTGTCTCTCTTTATCTCCCTCTCTCTCTCTCTCTCTCTCTCTCTCTCTCTCTGTCTCTCTTTATCTCCCTGTCTCTGCTCTCACCATCTGCCTTTTTGCCTGATCTGCCTACATATCTCCTTTACTGTTTTTCAGTAGAGGGCTGGGGGATGGGGTAGAGAGTGAAAACTGAAATAGTGGAGAAAGGGGAGAAGACAGATATGAGAAAAAGGAAGACGGGATGTAGGACACTGGAGGATAATACTTGCAAGAGGGAAAGAGAGAAAGAGAGTGATAGTGTACATCACCATGAAAATAGCATAGACAAAGGGAATAGTCCAATAGTGTGCGTGGCTCAGGCATGTGACTTGTGTTTATTGTGCTTGGTTGCCTTTTTAAATATCAAGGTAATTTAATAGAGAAAAGCACATTATAATGGGGATATCCAGTGGTGAATAATTTCATTCACTGCTCCTTTCTTACTTTTCTTGGCTAAAAAACAATATAATGAAATCTACTTGGATTAAATAGTCCAGCAATAACTGTTATACAGCTGTTTATTTAAATGTCAGACATGTAGTGACTCAATATTATGGTCATTCTGTAATGTATACACACTTTTAAAGTTCACATTTGTATGTATCCATCTAAATGCACAACCTCTCTCTGAATGGATATTTGTTTATCTTTTAACACTGATGATGTTATCAGCTTTGACTAGAGATCCAAATCAGTGGTTCTATTCGTGGGAGCTTGTTGTACAAAGATTCTGTTTTATTTTGTTCATCGTTATATACCAGTTATTAATATTGTCTTCTGTTACACTGCACTGCATTTGTTGAAGGATTGTGACCCATCTTTCTGTGCGCAGTGTGTACTGTATTACTCTGAAAGCCGGACAGAGTCCCAAAGGGCAATTCTGGTACACGCATGCCTGTGTGTGTGTATGTGTGTGTGTGTGTGTGTGTGTGTGTGTGTGTGTGTGTGTGTGTGTGTGTGTGTGTGTGTGTGTGTGTGTGTGTGTGTGTGTATGTGTGTGTGTGTGTGTGTGTGTGTGTGTGTGTGTGTGTGTGTGTGTGTGTGTATACACTCATCTGTTCCCACTGTTGATTTACCCATTGACCATCGCTCCGCCTGCTGTCTCCTGTGGGCCTTTATGCTGGGAGGGATCAATAACCTTCTTCCTCACCTTGCCTCTCCACTGTGTCTCTACAAGATCGGTGCTCTGTAACGCTCCATCAGCTCAAATGCTTATGCATGTTGCACTGAAATGAGCTTGCAAATGTACACATATACCGTAGGCTTGTTCTTTTTTTTAAATGCTCAAATATCAGAAATCTAACAGATGAAAGGGTCCTAAAAAACGCTGCAAAACACACACACACACACACACACACACACACACACACACACACACACACACACACACACACACACACACACACACACACACACACACACACACACACACATTCATGCTCCCTCTATCTCACTCTCTCCCTGACATTAGCTGAACAGAGACCATTACTGCCAGGTAATAGGTAAATGTCACAATAGCAGGATGTCATAAAGCTCTGGAGTGGTCTAATGGGTTTTGTTCAGGTTGAGGTGACACATGCACACTCGCACATACAGACACACGCTCTTCCTGGAAACTATATTCCTAGGTGCTTGATGCATTTACTCATCACATTACAGCTCTAAGCTGTGACATGTTTGAACAGCTAATACAATCTGTTTCAGGAAGAAACATTTTGAGTCATCTGTCACTTTGTTTAAAAACAGAGGGGTGGTTCTGCTGTTACATTTGATGTTTTCCCCTTTACTCCACCTGCTTTGTGTTTGCTTAGAGTAAGTACAGCGACAGATACAGTATATGTACAGAAAAGTTATAGCGAGTAAGAAGTCAAAAGTAAAAAAGACACAGATACAAGCAGAGAGCCAAAAGCAGAGGTTGTTGCTAGTCGCCTCGGGAGGCGGGCAGATGGGAGGGTGAAGGCTTATGGATGGAGTGATCACGTGAGCTTATTTGCTTCATGTGTTGGCACAGTGGGGGAGAGAAGGATGCAGGAGGAGAGCAGGATTGGAAGTTGAGAGAACATGACGGCTAGTTTGTCTTTATAAACCCATCCATTGGCCATTGTTCCATGAGCTTTCCTATTATTCCATTTCAAAACCTTTTCCTTTTACATTTAGAGCATTTTATTTTTGGCTGCTTTCCTCTAGCTGTCAAGAGTAGAGGCAGTTACATTAGTGGGATATTTATATTTTCCAAATACAAGTCTTCCTTAAGCTTGAGGCATGAACACACATCCCGGTTGTTAGATGGGGCTGGGTTTGGGTATTGAACCAACTGAAATGTGACAGGAGTTTAAAGCCACTGTTGGTAACTTTAATAGGAACAACTTGTTGTGAGAGACTCTCATTGGTTGTTTTTCTTCTGGTGCAGTTGAATCTTGCAAATTCCATGAGGAGCATTGAAAAGAGGGAGAGGAACCTGCTTTTTGTTCTGTTCTGGTACTGTTGATTGTCTTGGGACAATATGTATCTTCTGTATAGTATATACAGTATATATTCTTTCTTATCTTAATATGTCTCAATGTAAATAATGCAAAAACATTTTTGTATTGGTAAAAAGACGGGTATTGTCTTCAGTGCTTGGCTGAAGAAAGTAAAATTTTAGCTTTCTGGTCCCGTCACTGCCAGTCATTCCCAAGATTATTTTAAACATTCACAAAGCTCTATGATTGTATCTTGAAGTGTCAACATCACAGGCACAAGTGGGAGAAACACTACTTTGAAAAAATATCTAAGAATGGCAAGTAAACTGAAAAACTGTGTGATCGGCCACGAGTCTGACAGCATTGTTTCATAACACGGTTCATCCAGGGTTCAGTGGGGAGCCACAGCTCAGCTGACTCTTACAAAGTTCACTCACCTCCAACTCTCTCTGCAGTGTGCAGGTGTCTCTTCTGTTACCAAATGGTGTGTTTTCCTTTAATTGTTTTCAACTATTCCACGTACTCAGTTTTTTTAGTTGTGTCCCTTTGTGACTTAAAAAATAGTTAGCGCAAGTTGATGAAAATAGGTTGTAATGTGTTGTGATACATCTTAAAAACACAATTGAACTCATTGCTGATAACTGTGACATGTAAACATATGTCTATTCATTATTACTCATTTTTACTTTTTAGAAAAATCAGCCTTACACTATCAAACCACATTCAAGTGTTCCATGGTTGCATTGTTACATCCAAAGTCTACAGAATCAACTACTTATTTTTCATGTGTTCTTTAGCTTACCCCGCATTCATATTGACTAACTTTGCTCATTACAAATGCTAATTGTTGCATGCATGCACTTATATATACTGTACACGTATATACATTTGTGTATGTGTGGATACATGTGTTTCAAAGTGTCTGGACATTGATTATACGCTGTAGAGGAGCTGATTAGCAAATTGTGACATTAACGCTGGAATCCATTACTGTAACCTAACATGATTGACCTTTGACATAGATGGACTTTTGGGCTTATCAGTCAATATGATGAATCAATCAGTGACAGCTACATGTAGGCAGTGGGGGTGGCGTGGGAGTGGATGTGTTATTATTTATAGGAATATTGTAGGATGTCTATTGATGATGTTTTTTATGGCTATGAAAGAAAAAAATCCCCCATAGGGGGAGAAGACTCAGTGATTGTTATATACAACTGTAAATCATAGCTTGTTTTATGAAAAAAAAGGCCCAAACTGCTGTATTTGGATGTATTGAACACCATAAGTAATATCCAAGTGAAATATATGGTTTGGTAAAATGTCACAGATGTGCGCAAATGTGGGCAAATGCAAATTTTGGAGACCTCGCCTGAATTTTCTCTGTAATAAACCCTCTCTAACTTTGTTCTGCTTCACTTTATCAAAGTCAACCTTTGCAGAGAGAATGTTCACATATTGTGCTATGATTTGGGTTACAATTAGACCTTACAGCTGCATCATTTTAAAGAAATAATCATCCTGAAAGTGCTTTTTTTCTAGGCGGACCTGAAACCTTGTCATTTTTGCTGTGTGTCATCTTCATTTACTCTTAACCAGTAACATATAGACTGATATGTACACATCTGAACAAAATCTCACATGTACCTTTTACTATGACAACAAAATTATTCAAATAGCCCTAGTGGTTGCAGAGATACACCCTTTTTAGTTTGGGTATGCAATTTGAGGAAAGGGCCTAAAAAATAGGTTGATTTTCTATTGGTTGACAATCATTAATAACCTCTACACGTTCAACGCATGAAGTCATCATGCTACTAGCTTTATCTTCTATCACATTTTATCACATGACCAGGCAATAGACAGGATGTCGAAGTGTGTTCCTTCTGGGAACGTAACATGTTTAATTTAGTATAAAGACAGATGCTCTCTCTCTCACACACACACACACACACACACACACACACACACACACACACACACACACACTGTACATGTGCCATCTCCAGAACACACACACACACACACACACACAATCAAAAACAGTTGTGTGTGTCGGTGTGGTGTGACTTTTGTTCACTGCATCATCAATGCATTACACGAGAGAAGATAAACAAAGATCGATTATCTCATTCTCTTCCTCCTCTTCTTCAGTGTTCGAGTACGAGCGTGGTGGTGGACATTGCGGTGATGGGTGAGGCCCACGGTCTGATCTCAGACCTGCTGGCAGACCCCTCGCTGCCCCCTAACACCTGCAGCTCTCTGAAGGCCGTCAGCAGCCTCCTCAGCACCCAGATCAGCCTCCAGCCGCTCCACCGGCTTCGCATCCCTGCGGACACACACACCTGCTCTGACTCTGAGGAGGGGCCAGAGAAAACAGAGAGACTGGCCATTCCAAAGGTAAATGTTTGTCTTCCTTAAAAATGTGTTTTGGTTCATTCTTGTGTCTTTGGTTCGGTGTTAAAGATCATTTCCAATGGCTGAACCCCAATTTCAAATTTCTATGATGTAAGGATTTAAATAGGAAGTTTACTCACCAGATAATAGGAAGCATTGATTGGCCGCCCAGAATGACTAATTGCCCCAAGACTGATTGTGGGAATTACAATAATTGTGCTCAATCACAACTGTGGTGTGTTGTATAAAGCTGATTAATACAGATTTGAAAAGGGTCAGGACCACAAGATGATTCAAAAGATTAGTGCAATAATAAACATTCTCTCACCTCCCCATGCCTCTACATTGCTCATATTATATTTTCTGAGAAGTAGAAATCGTTTTTTTTTTGGTTGAGCTGCTGACAATGCATCACAATCAGATATCACTTCATTTGAAAAGAGTACTCCACAGCTTTAGTATTGCACTACTATGACATTGTGAGACTCACATTTGACAAGGAAAAATATAAAAACCAATGCAGCACAACCTACGCATTCTCCTTCCTTGTCAAAACTTTGACCCTACATTACGTATAATGCTTCTCAACCACCGACAGTTCTGTAGAAAATTCAGGGGGTGTTATTGCAGTTAAAGCAGAAATGAGGAACGAGCAGAAGAGGTCTGGTATGCTCATATCTTTTTAACTCGACACCCACGGACTCTTGTAGTGTTCAACCCCTTGATCAGATTTCATGCAGCTGCCCCACAAGCCACAAAAGGCAACCATTTTTCCATATGTAGTAGTCCTCCCAAGGACATTGATGTGTACAATCGTTGGATTTCCACTTTAGACTAAAATAAAGTTTACCATCATAAAATATTACAAACAAAAATATCTCTGAATCAGAGAAGCTAGAAGTATTACGATACGTGTGTTCATATAAACAGACCCAGTTGTATCAAAGGTACGTTTTGTCGTCTGCTGCAGAACATGTCAATACACACACTTGTGCGTATGCCACTTCCTGCAGTCGTCACCTCCATTTTCTCCGTCACTGCTGGCGTAGTGTGTGCCTCTAATGTAGCTAACAATGACGCACGGGCTTCCAGAGGGCTTTTTAATGTTTTACAAGGCCAGTGCTTCAAAATGTGTGTGTTCACTTCAGGCGGCAAAGGAAACTAAATAAAGCGTGTGATGCAATGCAGGATAGCCCACCAGGAAAGTGGCAAGCAGCTTTAACGCTGCCTGGGTGCACTCAAATGCTCGACCCATGTCGTGAAACTCAATGAGATACTGTCTCATTTTAGCTCATTGGAGATACGTGAGTCTGCATAAAGCAGTGGTTAAAGTTGGTGGTTCAGCTCACCAGCTCTTGTACAGGTCCGAACAGAAATAGCTGAGATGTTGATGACTGAGAGGCATTTGTTTCTCTCGTTTAGATTTCCCCAAGCATACCATAGTGATTTATACTCATTTAGCTCTAGAGTGAAAATAAAGAGACTTTATGTAAAAACATCCATGATGACATGCAGCAATACATGATCACTGCCAACATCAAGTCTTTGAATATTATTGTCAGCTACATTACAGGTATTTCAGATCTGCACTTAGAGCTGTATTCCCTTCACAAAGGCAAAATCAGACATGATGCTGACAGTAATTGATTACCACCAAATGCCCTTTCACTCTTTCTTCCTCTGTCTTTCCTTAAATAATAGATTACTTTGATGAGCTTTTCTTGACAACAGGAGGAAAGTGTACCACAGAGCACTATGAGGTCATGCGTGTGCGTGCGTGTGTGTGTTTATTTGCTTAAGAAGTGAACAGACAAAGAGGGATGGATATGCTTTCCTTCAGTAAAAGTGTAATCCTCTGCTGCCCTCTATAGTCCTGTGTGAGAGAGCGAGAGAGAGAGAGAGAGAGAGAGAGAGAGAGATAGAGAGAGAGAGAGAGAGAGAGAGAGAGAGAGAGAGAGAGAGAGAGAGAGAGAGATTGAATATATTGACGCCACAGAGGAAACTTACCATTCACATACTTTTAAAAAACAGGGATGGGCTAGACTAACAAATATGGCATCCCTCTAGTTTGATGTATTTATGTTTCTGCAGGAAACTAAAGCTCTGTTTATTGGTTAAAACATGTTCCTGAGGCTGAAATGTCACTTTGAGTACAATATTTGTGAGGTACTGTATCTGCCTTTCTTTTTTGATGTTCTATTTAGTCTCTTGCTGTGCAAACTGTGTGTGACCTTTAGGGTAGTTTTGACTTTTTTATGGTCATAGAGTAAATGTTACCCGAGCTCTTTGTCAACCTTTCCTGTCATTCTCAAAACATTGTTGTTTAGAAGATGAAACAAGATCAGACTTTTAATTATTTTGGAAACGATGATGGAGAATAACACCATTGCAGCATTCATAAGGCCACATCTATGTTGTCTCCAAAAAGGTGCAATTATTAGTAGCTTTTGATTGCAGACATGTTTTTGTTTATCTTTATTACAGCGTCTAAGACGGAGTCTGCCCCCAGGGTTGCTGAGGAGAATCTCGTCAACTTGGACCACGACCACCTCAGCTACAGGGATGCCTACCTTAGAGCCGGGCCCTGTACGCCGAAACCGCTCCGCCAGCATCAAACACACCACAGACAGGTAATTCTTACTCACTCATGCACTACAATCAACAGGACTACAGTATTTTAGACCTGTAACAGTGATGGTTTTCTCACATTAAATCAGTGAATCATGGAACAACTCAGTGATGATGACCATCTCAAAGAGTCGCTCCATGTCCTGTGCTGCCTCTGTCACCTCCAACCACCTCTACAGCAAGCCACTGGGAAGACCAGGTGTGTGTGTGTGTGTGTGTGTGTGTGTGTGTGTGTGTGTGTGTGTGTGTGTGTGTGTGTGTGTGTGTGTGTGTATGTGTGTGTGTGTGTGTGTGTGTGTGTGTGTTAATCTACTTGAGTATGTTACATGGGTAAATTATTCTCAGCTTGACTATTCAATGCACATAGTTCAAAGATAGACGAATACTAGTATCAAGAGCAAATCACGACTGAAACATTAGCGTCAGTATCGCTCTCTTTTTCAGGTTTCCCCCCCTCCAACGTATCACCTCTCGGCTCTCCGTGCCCATCTCCTCCCACCCAGGGCACGCCCGCCTCAAGCCCTACCATCAAAACATGTTCAGTGCAGCTTCCTGAGCCGTCCGGGCCCCTGACAGAGCAAACCCCCGGCTCTGTGGCCCTCAAGAGCCACCACAGAGCCTTAACTCACAGTCAGAGCGCCCCGAGCTCCACCACCCCTTACTGGCGGCCTCCACCACTCTGCGGCAGGTAAAAATACACGCGATCACACGCTGGAATAATTCTCCTGTTACACGTTGATGAGCAGTTATAAATATAGACAGTTCAAGTTGTGTGTGAGTATATGTGTGTGTAAATAAGGGGAATGAGTCGATCATCAGTCTGTGCTGGGGTGGACAGGACTTGTTTTGATGATCAGATGAGAGAGAGAATGATCCGGATGGACAAGCTTCTCCTCTGATTGGTTGGTGTTTCTCTGCTCTCTTTCCATCAGCTGTGGCAGACCATTCAACAATAGACTAAACCACAGGGTAGAATCTGACGACAAAGGGGACAGAATACCCCATCCAGGTAAACGGGTAGCAAGCACAGCCTATGATGGCAGCCTATGAGTGTGATGTACAATAAAATGCTTCTAGAATCTAACCTGGTTCATGAATATAGGCTATTCTTCCATCGTATTTTCTAAGTTGACCATTTGGTTCACTCATACTGTTGTTCTCCGCACCTGTATCTTTGTTTAACCGTTACACGGTGACATTACATAGCACGTCTAACAAGTTTAATGTCTCCACAGACGAGCGTGCCATTGCTTCTTCGGACTATGACAGCACCTACGACAGCACCTATGAGACCAACCACAGTGACAGCAGCGACTTTGCACAGAATGAAGAAGAGGGCGAGGGAGGCAAGAAGCTGACTGAAGCAAGGGAAGGTTGCAGGGAGTATCTGGCAGAGGACATTGTTCTTCACCCACTCCTGCCGTCACCAGAGGTATGTAATCAGAGAGGCTTAATTTGGTAACTGGAAAAAAAGTCTGTTATCTTTTATGTGCTTTAATGTGCTTCAAATCCCTCCAAAGACGGGGAGAAATACATAACTTTGATTATATCTTTTGATTAGGATTATTTTTACAATGATTTATCCAATGTCATTAGGTAGAAATACTGCTCCATAAACATCATATATTTTTGAAAATGGTTTTGCAAAATGCTAGAAAACTAAGCAGCGGTGGAGTCTAATAATGTATATCTACATATTGACCCAAGCCTGTTGTTGAGCATCAAACTGTGGTGACATAACAGTTATTTTACTGTACTTGCAACTATGTGTCTGACCGCTCCTCTTACCTGATAGGACAAACAAATCTTGGCCGCAGAGCCTTTAGCATTGCCAACGCTGGAGCCTGTGATGAGTCAACTCAACAACTGGAACTTTCCCATTTTCAGTCTCATGGAGAAGACTCATGGCAAGACAGGCTGCATCCTCAGTCAGGTAAACACCAATTAGTGAGGAAATGTTGAAGCCCAGATGACATTTATGTAATGAAAACACATCCATACTGTTTCTATTAAAATGATCTCATATTGATGGCCATTTTTTATGTAGTTAGCAGCTCAATGTGGTACAGAGTCAGTGTCGGCAATGGGAAGACTTGATTTACATTTTAAAGCTTGTAGCCACAACAATGCTAGAGAATTAAAGCAAAAATCAGACATGCAATGTTGGCCAAGACGCCATCATCAGTTCCAAAAACTATTTTGCGTGAGCAGATACTAGACTTTTCTATAAGAAAAGGTGTGCTGTGGAATGGGAAGTGACTTGACCCAACTTTACATCTGAACCTCTACAAAGATGTGATATGACTCACAGTGTGTTTTCCTCATGTTCTATTCCAGGTTTCCTATAAGCTCTTTGAAGACACAGGTCTATTTCAGACCTTCAGAATTCCTGTACAAGAGTTCATGAACTACTTCCATGCTTTGGAGAACGGATACAGGGTCATTCCTTGTGAGTAGAAGATCTCCATTTTTTATCAAATTCTTCAAGTTAAATATTGATACTCAGCATTACCTTTATCTGCCACACGGGGGATGTAATGCATTGTCATAGTAGTAAAAGACCAGGCCTGCTGTCTGCCTTAGTAATATGTCATAATCTGATTGTTCACAGTTGGCAGGGATATCAAGTTTCCTGATGGTGATTGATATCAGAAGATGATAATATCAAATTAACTATGTTTGTGTCAATTCATATTGAAACTAAAGATGTATCTGACAGGTAGAACTTGTAAATGGTTTTAGAGCATCTACCATCTTTATTTCTTAATGGTATTTGAATGACAGTACATGACAAAAGAAAGAACAAATAAATAATGTTTTGATCTGTAAATTATAAATAAAATATTTCTAACTTTTTATACTGTGATATTCAATTGTATACTTAACACAGTTTCAGGGGGACATTCTACTTTTGTAAACATGTCTCAGAAGTAAACAGCCTTGTATCCTATACATTTACTGTCAATAACATGTATTGCCTAGTCCTGAGCTACATGCCAAATAACATAGTAGCTTTGTCTCCATTGTCCATTTTGTCTTAACTCATATTTAAACATGGGTCAACATGAAACTTTCCCATAAAATAGATCTATATTAAATGGTAGAAGGCCATTATTTCAGCAATGTTATATTCCTTGTCTGGAAGGGGATTTAGTTTTCAGTTAGATAGTGTTACACTTACATTTTAAATAACATTGTAAAAAACTGCTCCAGGTGGAATGAGATAACAGTGGTCTTACTGCCCTCCACTGGTGTGAATAGGCATTTCATTTGACTCTCCCCAGACCACAACCGGATCCACGCCACTGACGTGCTCCATGCTGTTTGGTACCTCACCACTCAGCCGGTACCAGGCCTACCCATTCTGTTGTCTGAGAATGGGATACACACTGGTGAGGAAGTTTGATACATACAGGTTTAGAAAAATAAACAAATATGCAAACTTAGTTTGCATAATTTCCTCCTTCAATTGAATCATCAATAACCCTAGCACCACCTTTGTCGTTTAGTTAGTCACTGTATATACTTTATATACACTTTATATACTTTGCATTTTCTTTATTATTAAATGTTCTTAAATGTAATATGTTCTGCTCTGCTATTTTATTGTATTTTGAGTATTTTCCATACTTAATATGTTTACTCTGTAATTTGCTTGTCGCTACCACAAACAAATTACCCCCTGGGGATGAATACAGTATTTATTTATCTATCTATCTATTCACTAGTCTCATGTGATAGCATACCTCCTGGTCATTCTACCTTCACATTTATATACCGTATCTATTTTATTTTCTCACCTGTTGTGGCATGATATTGTTTAGTCACTTATGACTCATTTTATAGTAAAAACATCCTTTTGATACATAATGTAGGTGTAATAAGTTAACCTGCTGAATGTTATTCCTGAATGAGTCCAACAGAACAAGGTTGTACAGCAGCCAATGAGGTGGCAGTATTTTTTTTAAAGAGCATCATCAGTGACTGGGGAGAGTGCTGTGTTTTGTTTTTTTGCCAGTAGACTCAGAGAATGGCATTAATCCTGGTGCCGCAGGCTTCCTTGTGTCCAAGATGAACTCTGTGCTGGAAGACGGTTATGGCTCCCTGGCTGGCCTTATCCCTGGCCTGGAGCTCATGGCCCTGTATGTAGCCGCCGCCATGCACGATTATGACCATCCTGGAAGAACCAACGCCTTTCTAGTAGCTACTAGTGCACCACAGGTAAATGAGTGCAGCAGCATAAATCTTTACAATAGGAGCTCAGTTTAGTTTAGATGATATGAAGAAGAGTATTTATATGTTGCAGTGTATGTACCAACCAACAACCAAAAGACCGATAAGCTCAACCACTACGAGACAGCAATTCACAACCAATACCAAAACTCTGATGGTGAAACACAGAGCAGCTTACATCTTGAATGCCACGACTGATTATTAATTACATGTTCTCCTCTGACCTTCCATTGTAGGCTCTTCTGTACAATGATCGTTCAGTCTTGGAAAATCACCATGCAGCTTCAGCGTGGAACCTCTTCATGTCTCGACCCGAGTATAACTTCCTGGCTAACCTTGAACATGTGGAGTTCAAGCGCTTCCGCTTCTTAGTCATTGAAGCCATTCTTGCCACTGACCTCAAAAAGCACTTTGACTTCCTTGCAGAGTTTAATGCAAAGGTAAAAATCTCTATAATAAAAGGTGATCATCCATCGTCGATCTGCAATTATTGTCTGTTCTCAGCTTCTGTTAGTCAATTTGTTCTGTTCCTGGAATAAAAAAACTAAAGCTGAAAATCAATCAGTAGGGAATTCTTGACAATCCATAGTCCTGTGTCTTTTTTACACAAACCTTCCTGTACACATCTCCCCAGGTGGGTGATGAAGGGATGTCTGGTATTGACTGGACCAACGAAAACGACCGAATGCTGGTGTGCCAGATGTGCATCAAGCTGGCTGATGTCAACGGGCCGCTGAAGTGCAAGGAGCTGCACCTGCAGTGGACAGAGGGGATTGTCAACGAGTTCTACGAACAAGTATGTTCATAAATCTCTCTCCAAATCTCACTTTCAAGTTATTAGCATTTAGACAGACTAGTGCGGTGTCCGGTTGCTTGGCTCCTACTATTGCTGCTTTCACGGCTGTCAAGGGGCAACCAATGAAGGCAACGAGCACGAGCCAAGAACAAGGCCATTTGGAGCGTGTGCTGTTCGGAAGATGTGCTGTTCGGAGCACACCGATTGCTTGGCACCCTTAACAAATAGTGTGTCTCTCGAACCACGTTTTGCCAAGATGACTCACACACGATTCATCAGTTGAAAACAATACTGTGGCTGGACAGTACATCTAGCGGTATTATTAGACTTAACAGTCAAAAAGTAATTGTATCGGCTAAATCATGACTGTGTGGGAGTGGGTCGATCAGATTTGATTGACAGTGACAACAACCCACTAACTGCTCCCAAGAGGCAGTTCATCTTTTTGCTCACTTCCTCCCCAGCAAGGTCAGGCTCAATTGTGTAACAGCACCTCTGCAGATGATAGTGATTAACTGTTTTGCTTGGGGACCCCTGAGCAAGTGTTTTATGTGTGCAACTGGATGTTCCCTTTGAACAGAAATAGAATAGTCAAAAGACCTCGCCTACTGGATTGGATTATGATGAATTTGTTAGAGACTACTACAGATGACTATTCATTTTAAGACGGTTTGCAAAGTTTGAATTCAAATATCACGAATACATCACTTAAAATATCACTTGTTAAGAAGTGATGTTCAGTTGATTGAAACGACTGCACGATTCATTTCAAGTCAATAGCTTTTTTCTCTCTCTTGAAATCTTATCATTATAAAATATAATGAGTGTGTATTTTCCATTTTCCAGCACATTGACAGTTTATCATTTCTGTGCTTCTCACATCGCCCTTTTTTTACCATCCCAGGGTGACGAAGAGTCAAACCTAGGCCTTCCCATCAGCCCGTTCATGGACCGCTCTGCTCCGCAGCTTGCTAAACTACAGGAGTCGTTCATCACTCACATAGTGGGACCTCTGTGCTCATCCTATGACTCTGCTGCTCTTATGCCGGGACGCTGGGTTGACCTGCCTGAGGGAGAGACGGAGCCAGACGACGCCAAGGACGGACATGATACAGAAGAGGAGGATATGGCAGATGAGGACGCGTCAACAAGTTCCGATACCTCCCGTATGACAACTTCTTAATAATGAACGTTGCAGAAAATATCTTACAGATCTGTCTCTGTCATTGTTTTAATAGAAATGGTCTTATTTACATTTATTGAAAGGCAATTGCACCACTTGACCACTTCATTCAACTGTGATATAGTTGGAAATAATGCCAAAAGAGATTCCAACCGATCAAAATATCCACTTGAATAAATAGTTTGACATTTTAGGGAATACACTTATTCACTTTCTTCCTGAGATTTAGATTCAAAGATTGATACGACTCATTTATTTCTGTGATAATATGATGCTGGAGCCAGGAGATGGTTAGCTTAGCTTAGTTTAGCATAAAGACAGGAAACAGCAAGCCTAAACCTGTTCAAGGGTAACAAAACAAAAAATATATATTTACCAACGCTGCTAAAACTCAACAACGAAAATGAAACAATTGTTTCTTCTTTAATCTGTAACAAACAGAAACTTAGTGTAGTAGTGTTGTCAGTGTGAGGTTGCCATGCAACAATAGGGACATTTAGGTATGTGTATGTATCAGACTAACGAGATACAACGTGTTGATTAGAGGGTCTTAGATGTTCTGTTGGCCAGTCAAACAAGCTGTTTCACCTTGTTTGCTCTCTTGATGATAAGCCGTTAACAGGCTCCTGGCTGTAGCTTCATATTTAATGTGCAGACATCAGAATGTAGAAATCCTTTCATATAACTCTTGTCAAGAAAGCATTGTCATGACCAACTTTCCCAGGATGGTGTCTAACTGTTGACTTTGTGTCTGACAGAGCAAAGAGAAACCAAAAAGGTGAGCAGGAGGAAAGTGTTTTGCCAGATAACACAGCATATTCTGGAAAACCATGAAATGTGGAAAAGAGTCATTGCTGCAGAGGCCGAGGAAGAGGATGAGAGAGGGGACCCGAACTGCATCGGCAGCCCCACCGATCCAATCACAGCCATTCACGAGGAAGAGGAGGAGCAAGCAAGCAAAGAGGAGGAGTCGATTGACGGTCTTGATGAAAGGGAACAGGTGCCGACTATAGAGGAAGAAGAAATTCTTCAATCAGAGACTTCAGGGGATAAAGAGGAGGATCCAGAGTAATATTATGAACTTTGACCTCCTCTTATAACCAGGAATCTCAACGTTGTGTAAACATTTTTGTTTCTTTCCTTACTAAACTCTTGATATGGTAGCCAGCACATCACTTTGACACAACACTGTAGAAGATTTTTGGGGTAATATGTGCCTAACAAAAACTGGGAGGACAGGGATGATGCATGCCCAGTTCATCCGATGAGATGAGCAAAAGATGATGTGACAGCAGAGTAGTAGAAGAAGAAGAAAAAAAGAGAATGATTGGGACTGTACTTGTTTTTGCTGTAGTATTTGTTTTAGTCTGGATCTGCTGCCCTGCCCTTACCCAGGCTGCCCATCATGCACTACAGGCCAAACACGCTGATTCACAGATTCACTCCACCAGTGAGTAATACACTGTCACCCTACCTCCCCCCTTTTTGTTTCTCCTGTGTTATCAGCACACTGTAGCCACCCAGCCGGTTGAGGACGTGTAGCAAGTCCTTTCTCTTTGAAGACAATGGGATGAAAGCCAGGGAAAAAGCTGTGTCCACTGAGGCTCAGCCGTGTGGATTTCAGTAGGCGACAGAAGAAAAAAAAAGGGCCAGTTGTAGTCCATTGTGTGTACAAACATACACAAGCTTCACAGACACATATACACATGCAGCGACTGTAAAAACACATTTTGTATCATAACAGATAGGAAGTTTAACAAAGAACCCTGTTGCTCTAAAAGCTTTATATTCGCTCAAGGAAAAACATACAAAACTAGTTTTTCTTCATGTGAAACAATGTTTTCTCCCTGCCTTTTGTTACTCGGTCAGTCCAGCACTCCTACACGTTTCCAGGCCAAATAACTCAGGAAGGCAGAAACCCGCAGAGAAAATGAAACAAAGGAAGACTTGCAGTTTCCTTCTCCTTTTATTCGCCACTGCTTCAGGATTTTCTGTATCTGCTGTTTGCGGCGCTATTACTGAGACATGCAGTTCCCTTTCCGAATCTTAAAGGAACCGCAAGAGAAACACGATTATTGATCACACTATACTGTATACCACAAACAATCAAAAAAAAAAAAAAAAACACAGCTAATGAGGTAATGTTGTTTTTCTAAGAAAATATAATTTTTGTCAACATTTTATGCCACTTCCCAACTTGTGCTTTCTTACTTTTACACAGTAATGTACTCAGTAATGAAAATAATTCGTTCTTCTTTGCAATATCATTTATAGCCTGGTATGTAGGTCAAATTTCTCAGAAGTAAATCCAGTAAGCCATAGTGGCCCAGGCCAGAGCTGACTCACTCCTCCAAAGAGGATTCACATCAATAAGACATAAAAGAAGAGCCTCCTGCCATCCCGGGGGGTGCTGTGTACCCTCAGGAAACTATCTGCACGTCTCAATCAGATCCAAATCATTAATTTGTTATAATCTCAGTTACTGTTGTCTGTAATCAGGGTTGTATCTACCTACACTGAGGAAATCAAAGACGGCAAATAAAAAAAGCCTGAATGAGAGAGTTTTACTTGCAGATAAGGAGAGAAATGTACTTTGACACAAGCTGTCTTTGAAGACGACGTCTGCGTTTTTCGTGGTTTCTTTTTGAAGACCTCAAAGTGCAGTAACGTAAGAGAAAGTCCCACTGAAATCTGATCATAGGTCACTAGACCTCTGTTTTTTTTCTGCATTTGTAGTCCTTAATGTTGTATGGGTTAACACGTTGTGTCCGTGCTCTCCTTTGATGTCCTCGGATTCTGATTGGTGGTGATGGAGGAAAGTGTGAACAAGGAGAACAGCCTCAGTAATGAGACTAATGAAAGAGGAAGGAGGAGAGGGAGAAGCCTTTTAGCTTGGCTTGTAGCTGCTTATAAAGGGTCAGGGGGGTCTCAGATCTTTTTCACATTTCAGTAAATTCCTCAAGCTGTAACTCTTTGATGATGAGCCAGTTCGGTTGGATTCAAAATCATGTGACGATAAATACATCTACAAGTCTGCAAAATGTGTTACAGGAATAAGCGATACGGTGTGATTTCATCTGACATTTGATAAGCAACTCTGGGGATTCAGAGCCAGAGATTTAAGGATACTTTGTGTCTTCACTTACTGTAGCAGGTACTTTGTTTCAAAATTGCAGAGTGGATAAGGGCACATTGTAATTCATTTGGAAGACTTTCTTGGATTTTGACAGCATTTTAAAAAGCAGCTTCTTGGTAAATCAGAGTAGGGTGTGTGTGGTTATATGTGCACTGGCAGTAGTTGTCAGAAGCATCTAAACAGCCTTGATTTGTAACTTTTGTTTCAGCTCTTTAGCACGTTGGTAATTTGCAACATTGCAGTTGCAAATCCCCCAATGATTAGCGTAGGTGCACAGGAGACGACACAACATGCCCAGGAGTACTGAAATCTCTTAAGTCTCCAGCATCCAGACACAAAATAGCAAGCAGACAACTTGAAGCCATGTAGGTTGCTGGTGGCTGGTGAGTTCCTGTGTTGGGGCCGATAACTGATCTCTACCTGAGATGAATGAAACGGAGAGAAAAACATTAAATGGGAGGAAAAATTCAAACGGCAACCACAGCATAAGATATAAATACAAACATTCGCCAAGGATACAATATTCCTGCAATGCAACCAGTCCATTAAGCAGTATTCACAAACACTCGATAAAAACAGACAAAGCAATTAATTTAACAGGCTTGTTTACAGACATTACGTTTTTACTGGCTGAACTTGCCCTACTGTGAACCAATTTCTTAACTCAATTAGAGTTAAGCTAATGTTAATACTAAATCCTCAACTGTATCCATTGCAGTTATCAAAACGTCCATTGTGCAAAGGAGGGATAAAATGTGCCACATAATGCCATTGACTGCTTATTCACTGTACTTACAAAAGTGTGCAGTGGTTGACCTTTTTTTGTACTGCTATGAAAAAGAAAGCTTGTGCTTATTGTTTGTGTACTTGAGAGAAAAGGCAAGGCAAGTTATCACCTTTCAACAAGGCAACTGAAAGTGATTCACATAAGACATGAAAGACATTAAGAAAATAGATACACAGCAATATAAAAAAAAAACTTTAAATAGGAATTAAATTGTGAAATAAAATTGAAGATTAGAAAAAGCTCAAATAGAATAACATTAAAGTGGCAAACAGAACATTTGTACACCCTGATTTATAAGAATCAAGCCTTAGAAAACTGTTTCTCTGAGAAAAACTGAATGCTGCTTCTTTGCGTGTAGTTTTGACTTTGGCGACAGTAAGCAGACCTGTGGCAGATGATCTGAGACGTCTGGGCATTTCACAAAGGAGCAGCAGATCAGAAATATATTTTGACCCTAAACCATTCAGTGCTTTACTAACCAACAGTAAATTATTTGACATTCAGGAACTCCATGCAAAGCTCTGCTAACTGGACCGGTCTCTTGTGGTCTTAGTGAGGATTCTGTTCTGAACCAGCTGTTTGAGCAACTTTTAGAGAGAGCCTATGGAGATAAATGAATTGAGATGTTTTTCTAAATCCTGCTGCAACCCAAGTATTACAATTTTTGATTGATTCTTAAGTTGATGGTTTCCTGATTTAGTAATTGACGTAATGTGGCTCTTAAAATCCATGACGACACCACGATTTCTGGCTTCATTGGTGGTCTAAAAGATCTCACAAACTGTAAGTGAATTTATTAAAAGAAAATTGTACCTCCAGTGATGGAAGTGAATGAGACGGGAAGCACCAGAAAAAAAAAAATCCATAATGTTCCTTGGCAACTGAGAAAAGAAACAGGCAACGTGATATCTGACACCTGAATGACCTGCCAACACAAAGTGCAGCAGTGTATTTGTAGCTTATACAGCACGATGCAGTTGGATTTATCCAAGTCCCCACCTGGACAAAATGTCTTCCAATAGCCTTACACTGGCTTGTCACTATACGTCTACCTGTAGCAGTAGAAAAGATCTGGAAACACCAGCTGATACTCGACTGATCTACACGCCTGTGGGTCATGTGAGGCATCGACTGGGGTCTTTTACTTGAGCATTTTTTAAGCTCTGTATAGCAACATAGTTTTCAATCTTCAGTTATTCTAAAAAATAACCAATACTGTAAAAAGCTCCGCAAGCATCCTGCCACCTGTAAACAACAGGCGTACGAGCCCACGTGAATGGGCGTGTGCTCCTGCACTGTAAATACCTGACGCACCATACAGTATATTGATGCTTCACTTGTAGTCTAATGTGCATACTCTTGCTATGACTTTTTTCCTTATATCTTACATTTGTATCATTCCATGCTCCACCTCTATGTTTGGGAATTTGTAGACTTCCTTTTTACTCCTTTCACTTTATTTGCTTGAACTCTGTGTGATCAGAGAATTGAAAGCTCACTCGGGATCCAGTTAGTAAAAATGGACACCTCCCACCTCGGATCCCCTTTCCGCCCTGCCTCACTTACTGTGTTCACTACAGTGCAGCAATCAAAGAGACTTAATCAAAGCTGTGATCGAATTTGGGGTTTGCTATATTTTCTATTAATAATCCAAAGTTGTTTATTGTTTTTAAAATGAGACATAAGGGAATGGTCTACTTGTTGTTTCCTACAATCTTCTAAGAACAGGTTTCAGTTGTTTTTGCAATGAAATGAAAGGACCATACCAGTGTTTTTGCCAGTGTTTGCCACAAATGTATACTTAACATACCAAATCAAACCATTGTTTTTCATGTATTTCTCTTCAGTATAAAATCCTTTAGCACAGTCCATCACACTGCATTACTTCAGAAGAACAATGTAACTTTCAAAATTCAATGCAGACTTGATGTTCATTCAAATGAATGGAAACCAATGGATGCCTGGAACTGTTGATAAAAATCTAAATTTGAAAAATTGAAACACAGCAGCATTGTTTGCAAAACGTGTAATGTCAAGTTTAAGTGATTTAGTAAAAGGGCCTAAAACATGGGAACCACTGATATGGTCTCAGTTTACAGTAACTTAACACCATTCTGTAAAGCCGTGGAATTAGTCAGAAATTGTCTTTGTTGCACCTGTAGCCACACCCAGCGGTGATGCCACTGTGTACGGACACACCCTGGAGTGCATCACTGCAGCAAAGTTAGACCACTGGAGGTCAGCAACAACAAGATTTTCAGAGGGTGTTGTTCTTAAATGTCACTTGACTCCCCTCTGCTTGGTCCTTGGTAATATCAACTACCTGCAGGCTCTCAATTTGTGTGTCACTTTTGTTTTGTTTTTGCAAACATGGGCCAGTGGTTTGTAGCAGCCAATCACACGTCATTCATAAATCTCGTTTTACCATATCCTTGTCTAAAAACTGGGCCAGAAAGCAACAAACATACAGGGTCTACAACAAAATGATATTAGTTTATCAAAGCCAATGTCAGTGGTTTATTTGTAATGACTATGAGAAGAAGGGGATTGCTGCACACTGGATTAACTTGTGCAAACCAAAGAAACTTTCTAAACTGTGTTTTTGTTGTTGTTGTGATTTGCACAAAATGAGCACTTAAACGAGCATTGTTCTTGCATCTTCTTATTTGTCAGTGGTATCCAAAAACCCGGGAAGGACGTCTGGATATGAATATGTTTTTTAACAGTTCTCATGTGAAGACGGGACAGATTAAAGCAACATAATAACCATTTTAGCATTCTGACGGACCAGAGCTGTCCTTGCTGTCTGTTGTTATTTCACTGCCGTGTCAGTAGGCAGCAGTAGCACTTCACTTCTGACTAAAGCCCTTGTAGTTTCTTCTCATGGTTTAAACCAAAAACATTCCTTTTTTGTATTGTTTGTTGTTTCAGTCATTTTAAAATGGGGCTATGCTCCTGTGCCATATCATTTTCATATGTATGTACAGTATGTCTACATTGTTTGAACGCTACATTCATCAGCTTTCCTTGTTCGCCACAAGGGAAACCAAAACAAACTTTTTTTTCATCATCTTGAAAGCAAGAAAAACAAGACTGGTATGTTTTTATTTTCAATGGCAGGCACTTCACAGATTCAATTCTTTTCTTCACTCCAGTATCTTGCACTTAACACATGTAGCAATACCTACAGGATGGGGAAATTGTGTGATGCACCAGTAATTGTTTAAGTGGAATATGACATTTTATTTCTAGATATTGTTTGACTTTGTATAGAAATATATACTGTACAGATTCAAAAGTATATTATAACAAAAAACTTTTAGAAAAATATTTATTTTTACTGTTTTGTAATTTAGACACAATACTGTAGCTCCTCTATTGCCAGACTTACTGGAAGTGCCTCTCGATAATGTATTACAAAGTAACTATACAATATATTGGGATTATTAGAACCTGTCACTAGCAGAGCAGTGTTGATGTTGTAATGTGAATATTGTTGAATAATAAGATTTATAAATGCTGCACACGTGTTTGTCTGGTTCTTTGGCCATTTCTCAAAGTTTCAGTTAGACTTCACAACATGTTTAAAACTAAAAAGTTGTAATTAGACAAAGTACAATATGAGTTTGACTTCATATAAGTTGCAATTTTTTAACATATATTTTCAACTAGTAATAAGTGACATGTACTCCGCATACCTGCTTCATTATGCCTCTGCAGCAGCGACAGCCGTGGCCTTAGGCATTATGTTTCCGAGATCTCCGTCCGTGTGTCAAGCAATATCTCAGGAACGTCTTGAGGGAATTTGTTCAAATTTGGCAAAAACGTCCACTTGGACTCAAGGAAGAACTGATTTCATTTTGATGGTCAAAGGAAACTGTGACCTCACAAAACAGGTTTTGGGCCATAACTTAAGAATTCATACACTAAATATGACAAGATTTCACACAAATGTCTAATAGAATTAAAATCATAAAGTTATGAGATTGTTTTTCTCCAAAAGATCCATTATTTCACCCTATAACTCTGGAACAGAAGGGGAGATTGTGATAATGTTTCACATTTAGTCAAACACTGAATGGGTTACATGGTTCAACAGTGCTGTTGGTCCATAATGAATGAATTTGGCTCACAGTAGAGCCGAGCCTAACAAACACAAAGCGCAGCTCTATCTCTTTGTCCTATTTAATTGTGACTCTGACCGTTGCTGTTGATGACTTTGTAACAGATAATGCTGTTAGACTTTGATGTATGTATAATTAACCTCACAATATGTGTAATGGAAATGCAGCACAGTGAAATACAGTAACACATCTCTACACAATATCGAGAGAGCAGTCCGTGTCAACAAATACACCCACAGTATTGTGGACAACACTGTACATCTAGTTGGTAAGTAAGTCACTTTGCAGCATGGCGTATACATTACAGCTGAACATTGCTCCATCTATTCATTGTTGGTATAGGACCCACATGTGCTACTTGCTAATGTCATTATGTCTACCTTCAACCCCATAGTTCAGTAAGCACTTATGAGTTATAAGCATATTGTTGAGTTAATTATTATGATTTAATCGAATTACGTTACTTTGTCAGAAGAGAAAGAAAAGAAAAGGAAAAAGAGAGAAAAAACTGCAAGTCCCAGAATGCACCGCCAGTAGGCCAGTGCAGGCTGCTGATCACTTAATTGGAAACACCTGCAAAGGGAAGCTCTGACAGCAAACATTTCAGCTGAGGCAGAGAGAGAGGGAACCGATGGTACAGCCAAAGAAGCCCACTGGTACTGTAGCTTTTATTTATTCATTTGTTGGCGAGAATTGTTTAAAGTTTATTTACATTTTGGTTGTATAACTTTTTGCTTTTTGTGTTCGAAGGTTTTCAACCTAGATGGACCAACCAGCCAACAATTGAGAAATAAGAAAAACAATAAAGATTGAGCTGTGTTGGAAACGAGTTGTCCCGTGCGTCCTTTGGGATCACATGTACCAGGTCATTGCAAGTTGGACCAAGAGTTGACCGAAAAATACGTAGGAACTTGACACATATCCATATTGAAAATTAAGCGGAGCTTTTTTTTGTGTAAAATTGTGTCTCGTGTCTACATGACCCACAATACAATACAGCAATAATATAGCCTTGATTCAAACTTTCAAAGACTATATCATCAAATCATCTTTAAGATTTTGTCTTTATTTCCAGTGCAGAAGATTTCATAAATTGACTAAATGTTCTGTCTAGGACAGATTGAAAGTAATCCCTTTGCTAATCTTGTTTTCATTGAAGCTGCCTTCTCTTTGAAGCGCTCCTTGTCTGATCAATTTTGCCTCAGCTTTTGGAATTTACCAGCGAGTGTGTTTTAAATATCAACATCAGACATCCTTTTCTTCCCTTCATTGGGTAGACTAATGCTGCATTTCCACTGCACGGCACAGCACGGCTCTACTCAATTCGATTTGCTGTTTTTTGGTTTTCCATCAGCAAAAGTTGTGGATTTCTTTCTGTACCACCTCAGTTAAGGCTCCAAGTGAGCTGAGCCGGTTCTAGAAGGTGAGGAGGGGAGATTTTCAAAGCTTCCGTACGTGCTTTTCCTCCTCTTCCTCTGTTGCTCCACAGGAACCAACTCGTAAACATCTCACCTCACTTCGTTGTTTTCTAGTGAACTGGCTTCTTGTTGCACTTTTCTCCTCTAACGTCAGCACAAACTGTACAATTGTCCAACAGCACAGACAGTAGTTCCCTAAAGAACCCGACAGGTTTATATCATAAAAACACTGTTTTTAATTTCTGCTCAAACTTAAAACTTCCTCCATGATTGTTTGATCATAAATATCTGTTCTTTAAAAAAAAAAAAATATTGACATACTATGATTTATTTATTTTGTACTTTATATTGACAAATTGTGACTTAAAACAACTTTTTATTGACGTACTTTTTATTTTGTATTGTTTTACTATTTATTGACAAGCTGACTTAAACAAAACGTGTATTGACATACTATGATTTCTTTATTTTTCTTTTTATTAACTGCCCGTCAACAGGGACCCGCCAAATTCTACACAAAGTGCAAGTTCCTTGGAGTATTTTTTCCACTACAAATGTTAAGCGATACAAGTAACATTGGTCATTTAATTGATTTAGGTGTGATATAAACACCAATTTGAGAAATATGTTTTTTTTTTGTCAATCAGTCAGAGTTGCAGATCCCAATAGTCCCAAAACACAGTTCAGACAACTTCAGTGTTTATAGAGTAAGTAAAGAAACAAACAAACCTGGGTAATCTGAACTTTAAGGTAACTTGGACCACTTCTACCAAATGCAATTAAGCAAATTATTTGATCCAGAACGTAACGATGCCAATTATTAGAAGTTGAAGCGTTAAACAGTAAGCAGGACTGTGTTGGAACCAATGTATTGGTTCATGTTATAAGTTTTATAGCAACACCTAGTGGCGATCGTGTATAGCTGCACTGAAGAGGAAGTGAGCTAATCATAAGTAACAGGAAGTGATGTGCAGGAAGTTCCGTTTGCCCATGAGGTCACACACAGAGAATCTCAGTTTACAATCCTCGCAATCCTTGGTTTAAAGTCCACAAAATCGGCTTCATCTGTAAGTCATCTATTATTTATAGTTATATTAACATGTTTAGCTGAATATTTCTTTGGTTGAATACAGTATTGTTTGATGTTTATTTATTGTCAACTACATATGGATGTGTTGTTGTGTAGTACTTACAAAGGCATGTGTTTGTGCTCTTTTTCAGTTTTACAAAATTATTACATATTTTCCTACATTAAATTCTGCCAACTACAACAACCTGTCTGTTCCTTGGAGAATACGGTGCTGGAGAATATATATGTCAAGCTGGCTGGAAAGCTGAAGAATACGTTTCTCACAACAATCTTTAGCGAAGACAGTACAGTAAAAAGATGATCACCTACCGTGAGATTTAAAGGAGGATTTCAAGATAGACAAGCTACACTGTGCTTCATTATGAAGGAATCTACATCCAGGTCACAGGTTCCAGATGAACACAGAGGAGAAGGCTTACAAGATGGTGTTGAGACAGGTACAGTCATCTCTCACCATCGCTCCAGAACATCTCCCTCTTCACGCTCATCAACAAGCTCTAGAGTCAGCTTAGAAGCAGCAAGGGCCCGTGCTAAAGCAGAGGCAGCCAAAACCCGGCTGGCCTTCACAAGCAAGGAGAGTGAACTCAAAATTGAGAAAGCCAGGCTGGAAGCCAGAATTGACTCCATCAAGCTAGAGCGAGAAGCTGAAGCTGCGCATGCAGAAGCTGTAGTGCTGGAGAGAGCAGCTGCAGATATGGATGGCTCGCACCATAGTAAAGAACTTGATTTCTTTCCCTTTCAAGAAAATGCACAAAAAAGAACATATGACTATGTCATGCAACATGCCCGGCATCACTCCACACAGGGACCCAGTGAGGAGAAGGATGTCTGCCCCTTACGTCCAATACTCACTCCCCAACACGACGACAGTGCTCAAACCCAGTTGCACATCATCAATAGGAGACCAGTGTATCAACAAAGGGACTCGCAGCAGCTTCCCACAGATGTGTTACAGGAAGGGAATTATGACCATCAGTACAGTGCTTCCCCCCCCCAAAGTCATCACACTTTAACACAGTGTCAAACACAACACTGCATCAGCTGATATTGCCAAGTTTCTTGCTAAAAACCAGCTCGTGTCCTCAGGATTGACAAAGTTTGATGACTTACCTGAACACTACCAAGCTTGGAGAGAGACCTTCATCAAGACAATTGAAAACCTTGAGCTGTCAACAAGTGAAGAGATGGATTTGCTGATCAAATGGCTGGGTAAGGATTCACGTGAGCAGGCACTTAGGATTAGGTCTGTAAATGTCAGAGAACCTTCCCTCGGTCTCAAAACTATTTGGGAAAGATTAAACAAAACATATGGATCTCCAGAAGTATTAGAGGGAGCTCTGTTTAGTAAAGTAGGGAACTTCTCGAAAATCCAAAACAGAGATAGTAAAAAACTTCAAGAGTTGGCAGACTTACTGATAGAATTGGATGTTGTCAAAAGAGACGGATACCTACCAGGGCTAGCTTACCTTGACACAACAAGGGGAGTGCAGCCCATTGTCGAGAAGCTGCCCTTATATCTCCAAGGTAAGTGGCTGTCCCGAGGATGCCAATACAAAAGAGAACATTGTGTTGCGTTTCCTCCTTTCTGTTTTTTTTAAAGACTTTATCTGCAGAGAGGCTGAAGAAAGAAATGACCCAAGCTTTAACTTTCCCATTCTCGCTCCAACCTCTTACAAGAATGAGAAGTTAAGTCACATGAAACCGGTCTCTGTACATAAAACGAGCATACCATCATCAGATGCAGTGACCAAACCAGAAAATATCGACAGACTGTGTGTCCCATACATGACAAACCACACCCACTGAAGACATGCAGAGGGTTCAGGAAAATGTTCTTAGATGAAAGAAAGAAATTCTTAAAAGAGAACAATATCTGCTTTCGCTGCTGTGCTTCTACTACACACATGGCTAAATCGTGTGAAGCCCACATCAAATGTACAGAGTGTGACAGCAATAAACACCTCACAGCTCTTCACCCTGGTCCTGCTCCACAATTCCAGCCAGGTTTCTTCCCCTACTCAGAGAACGGCGGGGAGAGGGAGGACACAAGGCAGCCATATATCACATCGAGGTGTACCAAAGTATGTGGTGAGGACTTCAAAGGAAAATCCTGCTCAAAGATCTGCTCTGTGAGCGTGTACCCCAATGGTCATCGCAACCTACAGAGAAAAATGTATGCCATTTTAGATGACCAAAGCAATGTGTCATTAGCTCGATCAGAGTTTTTTTAAATGTTCAACATCAAGGGAGCAGCAGTGACATACACACTCAAAACCTGTGCAGGGAAGGTGGAAACATCTGGCAGAAAAGCTCACGGATTCACAGTAGAATCTATAGATGGGAAAATAAACATCCCACTACCTACACTAACTGAGTGTAATCCCCAACAATAGATCAGAGATACCAACACCAGAAGCTGCGTACTACCACCAACACCTAAGACAGATAGCAACGTAAATCCCACCTCTGGATCCCGACGCTGACATCCTGCTGCTATTGGGAAGGGACATCATAAGAGCCCATAAGGTTCGTAAACAGTACAATGGCCCTCACTATGCACCATATGCACAAAAGCTAGACCTTGGGTGGGTTATCATAGGGGATGTATGCCTAGGAAGCACACACAAGACAAACACGGTGAGTGCCATGAAGACATGCATCCTTGAAAATGGAAGACCAATTTGCCTTACTCCATGTGAGAATCAGATACGAGTGAAATAAAGCTATGGTATTGATAGTAATGGCAAGAATCCTCTACTGCACAAACCTACAAAAAGTGCATTTATGGCGTCAAAGATGGATAACCTTGGAAAAACGGTTTTCTGTACAACCGAGAATGACAACCTGCTCGCTCACTCTGTTGAGGATCTAGCCTTCCTTCAGATCATGGAACGAGAGGTAACGCAAGATGACACAAACAGCTGGGTTGCTCCTCTTCCTTTCCGTCATCCACGGAGACGTCTGCCCAACAATAGGGATTATGCTCACGGCCGTCTGATGTCGCTACGACGGACGTTACAGAAGAAGCCTGGAATGAAAGTGCACTTTACTGAATTCATGCAAAAAATGCTCGACAATCAGCATGCTGAGCTTGCACCGCCACTCAAAAAGGGGACAGCATGTTGGTATCTCCCTACCTTTGGAGTCTATCACCCTCAAAAACCAGGACAGATTTGTGTGGTGTTTGATTCCAGTGCACAGTATGATGGAATCTCACTGAATGAGGTGTTGCTTTCTGGGCCAGACCTTAACAACAGTCTCATCGGAGTCCTTCTCGGATTCAGAAGAGAACCTGTTGCAGTGACAGCAGATATACGGCAAATGTTCTACTGTTTTGTGGTGCGTGAAGATTGCAGAGACTTCCTACGGTTCTTGTGGTATCGAAAAAATGATCTCAACAAAGAAGTGGTGGAGTATCGCATGCAAGTTCATGTTTTTGGGAACAGCCCATCACCTGCAGTGGCAATTTTTGGCCTGAGGAGAGCAGCGAAAAACCAAGAGGAAGGCTATGGCAGTGATGCGAGGCACTTTGTTGAGAGGGATTTTTACGTCGATGATGGTCTTCGATCATTCGCAACCGAAGCTGAGGCCATTGACGTGATGCGTCGAACACAGCAAATGTTGGCTATGTCAAACATAAGGCTACACAAGATAGCCTCAAATCGAACAGAAGTGATGAATGCCTTTCCGGCAGAGGAAAGAGCAAACGACATCAAAGAGCTCAACCTCTCTGTAGACGACTTACCTGTCCAACGGAGCCTTGGGGTAAACTGGAATATTATGTCTGACACTTTCACTTTCCATGTTCCTGAAGGTCAAAAACCATTAACACGCCGAGGCGTACTGTCAACAGTAAACAGTCTGTTTGATCCACTGGGTTTCTTGGCTCCTATCACTATTGAAGGCAGACTGCTCCTCAGAGTTTTCGACCCAAGATACAGAATGGGACACGTGTCTTCCTGAGGCTAAATCTGAAGATTGGAGAAGATGGCATGAATCGCTGTCAGCACTAAAAGAGGTACATATCCCACGCACATATGCATCATTCTCTACTTCCAAAGCTCAGAACACAGAACTGTGTGTCTTCTCTGATGCCTCTGTCAAAGCAATATCAGCAGTGGCTTACCTGAAGGTAACAAATGAGCGGGGTCACAGTGAAGTAGGATTTGTCTTCGGTAAATCCAAGCTCGCTCCCCAACCTGAGCTGACGATCCCTAGGTTAGAGTTATGTGCAGCTGTATTGGCTGTTGAAATTGCAGAGCTCGCCATCAAAGAGATTGACCTGAAGGTAAATACAACAAAATTCTACACCGACAGCAGAGTTGTGTTAGGATACATACACAATGAGAGAAGAAGATTTTACGTCTATGTGAGTAACCGTGTACAGCGCATTCGACAGTCAACACGACCGGAGCAGTGGAGTTATGTTCCCTCTGAGTTAAATCCAGCAGATCATGGATCCCGATCTGTTCCTGCTGCCAAGCTTACAGGTACCACATGGCTGACGGGACCAGCTTTCTTGACCAAGCTGGAAAGTCCAGTAGTCAACACTGAAGAGGAGATGACATATGTCCTCGTAGATCCAGATTCTGATGCTGAGATTCGCGGCAAAGTAACATCCCTCGCCACAAGAGTTACTGAAGACAAGCTGGGTTCAAAGAGGTTTGAGCGTTTTTCTAAATGGAGCTCACTCACCAAAGCTGTGGCCTGCCTCTGTCACATAGCTCAATGCTTCTCTCTCCCATCAAACAAACAAAACTGTGCTGCCTGGCACATGTGCAAGAAGATGTCAGTTGCTGACATCGTCAAAGCAGAGCACGTCATCATAAAGTGTGTGCAACATGAAAGCTATTCAGAAGAGTTGAAATGCGTTAGGTCAAACCGTGACCTCTCTAAAACCAGTCCTCTTCATAAACTTCGGCCAGTCATCGACAATGAAGGCCTGCTGAGAATAGGTGAACGCATCGATCAAGCACAACTTGAAAGTTGTGAAGCCCATCCTATCATTATCCCAGGTCGTAACCACATATCAACTCTGCTTGTCCGCCACCATCATGAATGTGTGAAACATCAGGGCAGACGCTTCACTGAAGGTGCAATCCGCGCCAGTGGTCTGGATAGTAGGAGGAAAACGTCTCATCAGCAGCTGCATTTATATGTGTGTCACATGCAAAAAGCTGCGAGGAAGAATGGAACAACAACAAATGCCTGATCTACCTGTTGAACGTTTGCAGGTTGACCCTCCATTTTCCTATGTGGGACTTGACGTTTTTTGGGCCATGGGAGGTCATCACACGTCGCACCAGAGCTGGCTAAGCTAGGGACAAAAGGTGGGCAGTTCTGTTTACGTGTATGTCCACACGTGCCATTCATATTGAGGTAATCGAAACAATGACCTCCTCAAGCTTCATAAAAGCCCTCAGGAGATTTTTCTCCATCAGAGGCCATGCTAAACAGCTTTAATCAGACTGTGGGACCAATTTTGTTGGAGCATCTAAGGAGCTGAAAATGGATTTACAGTGTAATCCAGATACAAGCATAGAAGACTACCTTCTTCAACAAAAATGCACCTGGGTTTTCAACCCTCCTCACTCCTCTCATATGGGTGGCGCTTGGGAGCGCATGACTGGAGTTTCTAGGCGAATTCTAGATTGCATGCTCCTCCAAGTTGGACCTTTGAAACTCACACATGAAGTGCTAATCACCTTTATGGCAGAGGTCAGCGCTATCGTGAATGCTAGACCGTTAATCCCTGTATCTACCGACCCAGAGGCTCCCCTCATTCTAACCCCTGCCATGTTACTGACACAGAAAACGGGTGCATCTCCTTGTCCAGCTAGCGAGTTTTCAAAAGGAGATTTGCTCAAGAACCAGTGGAAGAGGGTTCAGGCCTTGGCAGAGACTTTTTGGGCTAGGTGGCGGCAAGAATATTTGAGCACGCTACAACAACGTCAAAAGTGGCAAGCACCAAAACCCAATCTCAAAGAAGGAGACATAGTTCTGATGAAGGACAGCCAGACAAAAAGAAATCAGTGGCCAATGGGAGTTATTGTGACTGCTATTCCCAGTAAAGATGGACTGGTAAGGAAGGTGGAAGTAAAAGTGACAAGAAATCAGACTGTCAAGATATTCTCCAGACCCATTTCTGAGGTGGTACTGCTGTTCTCCCAAGAAGACAAGGAAACGCCAACAAGTTCTCATTCAACACATCAGTCTCTGCAGCATGGAGGTCAATAACAGAGCAGCGTGGTCAACTCACTGCAAAACCGCATTCAGATATTTGGTACAATAGCGGTTGTTCTCCTGTACAGACTCGGACTAGAAAGGACTGTGGGTTAATATGTACTTAGTGACATATTTCTTAATATGTCAGGCGGGGAGTGTGTTGGAACCAATGTATTGGTTCGTTTTATAGCAACACCTAGTGGCGATCGTGTATAGCTGCACTGAAGAGGAAGTGAGCTAATCATAAGTAACAGGAAGTGATGTGCAGGAAGTTCCGTTTGCCCATGAGGTCACACAGAGAGAATCTCAGTTTACAATCCTCGCAATCCTTGGTTTAAAGTCCACAAAATCGGCTTCATCTGTAAGTCATCTATTATTTATAGTTATATTAACATGTTTAGCTGAATATTTCTTTAGTTGAATACAGTAATGTTTGATGTTTATTTACTGTCAACTACATATGGATGTGTTGTTGTGTAGTACTTACAAAGGCATGTGTTTGTGCTCTTTTTCAGTTTTACAAAATTATTACATATTTTCCTACATTAAATTCTGCCAACTACAACAACCTGTCTGTTCCTTGGAGAATACGGTGCTGGAGAATATATATGTCAAGCTGGCTGGAAAGCTGAAGAATACGTTTCTCACAACAATCTTTAGCAAAGACAGTACAATGACTTTTACAAGACTATGCTGGCACGGGGGGGGGGGGGGGGGGACATTTATTTCTGTTCAGGGTAACAGAGACGGATCTTAATCAGCAAAATAAACACTTTTATAAACATTGCCTAAAGCTTAAGCAGTCATCTCATAAGTAATTAAATCAGGGAAACTCATTATAAACTGCAGGCTGCAGTTTATAATGAGTTTCCCTGATTTAATTACCATGTGACCATGACACAGCTCAAGAGGGGAATACACAGCAGTGATCAAATCTCATAATAAAAAAACAAATAAAAAAATGGAAACAACTATCAAAACTATTAGTTTCCAAGCATGATGCTTTTAAATCAGTGGTTTAATAAAATTAGAGCAGCCTATTGACAAATGCACGTCACTGTAAATGCTATATGATTCTAATAAAGCAGAAATGAGAGGGGGGCGGGAGGGAGAGGGAGGGAGGCTGTAGGGCGGGAGACAGAAGGAAAGAGAGCGGCTCTACTGAAGCTCATTTATCTGCAGATTCAATTCGAGAAAAAAGAGGGAGCCGCGGGGTCACTTCGCTGTGGTGCGTTCGAGATCTCCAAGCTGCCTTTCACTGATGAACAACAACTAGAAATGTTGCAGGAGATACAAATAATATAAAAAAAAAATCTCTCTTTGATCTGGATTAGTCTGCTCGGGAGTTACCGTGAAGTCGGCTGGAGATGAACTGTGGAGATAAATGTCGGTGTAAGAGCATTCATGATCAAAGTCGACGCGTCTCCTCCGCTCCCCTCCCCATGAGAAGCTTGACCGGAGCTGGTTGAAGGGAGGCTGCCCGTGTTTCCGATTGGCTGTACATCTTTGTAGCTCACGCACCTGGGAGACTGTTTCACACGACACTGTGGTAAGTGGTGCGCCCTTCTCATCCCGATGCTATTTGTTTGATATCCTAATTGTTTGATTTAGGATGTCTAATGAAAAAATGCAATTTTGCTTGTGTGTCTGCGCTATTACGCGGTCACAATCTGACTTCATTGCACTTTTAAACTGTGTTTAACTAGTAAATATCGAATTAAAATACAAGGATTACTTTATAAAAACATACGACTGGAAAGAGTATTTGAATGAATATTTAATGATTATCTTGATGAACTGTTTTACACAGTGAACAGCATTCAGTGAACAGGCTGAACATGTGCGGGTGGGAGTTCTCCACAAGGCACCTGCTGTACCTGCAAAACATCCTGGTTTATAGGGGAATACTTTATCCTTGAGTCCAGGTTGCCAACTTTTAGTAAATTCCCTCGAGGCGCTCCTGAGTTATTGCGATAAAGAGCATGGACTAGACAGATGGACTGACGGACAACCGCAAACTATAAATTGTGCAATTGTTGCAAATACATTACAATTCAGAAAGCTATGCTTTAATTTGCTATCAGCTGAAAACAGAGTTTTCTGAGTTCAATAAGATATACCTTATAGGACGAGAAAACAATTTAATGGAATAAAATAAACAACTCAACATTAGATATGATCTGAAATTTGAACAATCTTAAACATCCACAGTAGTAAAATGCCACATACACATTAATGCAGCTAGCAGTCATGTAAATCCAGAAACATCATAAACAGTATAATAGTAAAACACTGACGCATCCCCTCAGATGAGCACTGTTAGCATTGTTACACTGTTAGCTATGAGCCGCTGGCTCACATCTACAGGTTGAGATCATTGATCAACAGTCGAAATGCTCCCAATCTCGGATCTTGTAGGTTTTAAATGCAGGATTTTTACTTTAAGTGTTTCAGAGTGGGGTGTCAATACTTTTACTTATGAAAAGGATCTCAATTATTCTTACACCACTGGCTTGAACTAGTTTTTACTGATTAAAAACATTTCTGTTCACGTTGGGTTTTATCTGAGTTTAATGTACTGCAGTCATTGGTTTCATTTGTTCAGTGGTGTATATATATGGTGAAGTAGAAATACTTTTTTGGATATCTGTACTTTACTTTAATATTTATATTTCTGTTGACTTTCACTTTTACTTCACTAGATTTAGCAAAGAAAACTGATACTTTGACTCCGATAAATTTCCCCTGAAACCTTTGTTACTCGCTACTAAATCTTTAGAAAAAAAAAGGAATCATGAGACCAACATCGGGGACTGTGGTGGAACACAGATACATATTTCCCAGTGATGCCCAGGATGCTAGCTAGCGATGCCCAGGATGCTAGCTAGCGAGCGACTGAGTAGAATTCTGATTTCATGACGGAAGCAAAAATGGAAGCACCTGCTACTCCCGCAACAAACAACGGTGGTGACGAAGACCAACACCCGTGGCCGTATTTGCGAGAAATGTTTTCTTATGTTTGGAGTGAAAGATTCTTCGTACCGGATGACGTGCCTCTATGCTTACCCAAAGCTTCTGAAATATTGGCCCTCAAAAACTCCCCATCCAACCTCAGGAAACATATTGAGGTAAATTAAGATAAATCCCATGAGCCTCAACGTTAATGTTTAGTTATCATAATTAGCATAAACCTGTTAAGATATATAGCAGTGTTTCCCACAGGATTGGAGTATATATTTGTCAGGGGAGGGGGGGGGAGACAGGTGTCTGATCTTCTAATTTAGCTATACATGGTGTATGTTAGGCTAACATTCGCTAGCTAACGTTAGTGAGCTGAGGAAGCGTTGACAGTTGTGAGATTTTGTTGATTTGAGCCATCTTAGCTATAATCATTGCATCACTAGTTGGTTAATGTTAGCTAACTTAACGTTAGCTAGCCACCACACCATAGGATTGACAGGAGCCTCGAGAGCGCAGCATTACGTTTTGAACCACGTCGGAGTTGGAGATGCATGGAAGTGTGTGTAGCAAGTGGGGCTAGCTAAAGTTGTTATGCTTACACAATGTCTCTCTCACTGTTTCAGAGAAACCTCCTGGATGGATCACAGCCAACCCAACTCCTTGTCCTTGGTCATGGTGGCCACAGCACTTCAAAGAATAAACTTCATAATTATCACATTTCTGACCCTTTGCTTTTTTATTAACAGCATTTACTTGTACTTTTACTTTCAATACTTAAGTGCATTTAATATCAGAAAATTACTTTTGATACTTAAGTACAGTAAATATCAGATACTTTCAGACTTTCTCTTTTACTGGAGTCATTTTCCAGTAAGGAAAGGTAACTTTACTTTTACTCAAGTATGGCTTTTGAGTATTCATACACCACTGCATTTGTTGTTGTTGTTGACAGGAAGGAACCCTAAATGCAAAGAAACCTGTGCTCATTCTATCATACTAATGAACTCTTTAGTGCCTTCACATGTGGCACAGTGAGAGGCTGACGTTGTTTATTGGCTCTCTCGCTTCTCTTCCTGAGGCACAGTTATCGCTCTATTTTTAAGAACTCTGTTGTCTTAATAATAACAAATGTGTTACAGCAGCATGAAACATGCTGGAGCAAAGCATAACCAATAATACTAGTGAATGATTATGATCTGAACATTTATATGTATTGATAACCTTTGAGAACAATATATTGTAAATATACACTGCCACAAGGATCTTCTTGCTGTTTACAGAGCTTAAGTTAAAGCTTGAAGCCTACTAGGCTTTTGACATATACAATATCATTTTAATATTTCATTATCTATACTGTGGCCTAACTTGACTATCTGGATGAAATTAGCCACTTTCATCCCTGTTGCAGTGACTACGTTTGAGTCTGAATGAAAGAATACAAGACATTACATAACAGTGAAAGAAAAATGTTGTTTAATATAATACTGTACTGAGTGGGAATGAGAGAAAGAGGTTCACATGAGTAAAATCACTGGTGGTACACAGGAAAAAGCAGTGCACTACGGCTTCATATTGTCCTACTTAAAGCTGCTGTTGGTCTAATTCCTTGAAAGTAGGTCAAACCTGTTGCTGTGGTCTTCAAGACATAATTCAGTCAGAAATCAGAATGTGTATTTTGTACCAGATGCAGTACAATTGACAGAAATGGTGATGGTAATGTGGTTGTGTGTCCTTTGCCTCTTGAGCAATACATTCACATTTTCGCATGACTACTGGAAATTAACTGAGGGAGGAGGAGAGGGCAATAAGTGAAATAAGAAAGATGAATGTGAAGAGTTAGAATAAAGTCTTAATTGAAAGGGAGAGGTGGAGAAAGAGGGGAAAAGAGACAAAAGATATGAAGTATAAAAACACTGGTAGGCTTTTACAGTGAAGCAGCTGCTACCAGGAAGTATTGCACTCTATTATCTTTGAGGCAAATACAAATAGCAAAAGAGGGGATCAGAAAATGCTGAGGCTTCTTTCCAGACTGTACATGTGTTATCAGAATAGGAACCTGCATGTTGAGCACAGTTCAAACAACAACAATAGCTTCTACTTTAGACAAGAGCTATAATACAACTGAAAGGTTAGCATATGCAAGTGTTCTTAGTAGTGCCTTTTCTTCGGTTCATTGGAGCCACTCTGACCATCAGCTGAGGGTGGCACGGTCATGCTCTGGCCCTGTTCACAAGCACTGCATGGATACTGCATAGGTTGGCTCAGAAATTTCCTGCTGAGAATGCATTATGGAACAGATCGGCACAACAGCTAAAGTCGGTTATAGCATGCTAAGTGGTTAAAGTATACTGTACATGTACATCATCCAGCCATTGTTGCATTTTTGCCATATTCTGCTTACAGTATAAACATGTGGCAAACAAGGGAACACAAGTCCAACACATGTATTCCACACATCACTCATGTTTGCCAGTTAAAAAAAAAGTTGAAAGGTAGTGGAGGTTCCAAAAAAGAGCAGCCAAGCTTAGTTAAATGGCACCATGTTGGCTCTGCATCAGAACATGTGTTTGGTGAACCTGAGCAGTAATACCACTTTTTGCATTCCTTACGCCTTATTAACAGATGTTGGAAAAAAACGTGATTAGTTGTGATTTATGCGAACACATACAGGGACTATTGTTTGTGTGTCAATCTCCCCTCTGTTGGCTGATGGCTGTTTGTGTGCAGAGGATGATAAGTGGGTCACATGCTTGAATTATCCATTTGCAGGGTTGCATGCATCAGTGCCAAGAAGCTGCATTACGTGGGGGACTTCTGCAAAGGAGACACAGAGACGTTTCTGAATGATGGAGGTGGGAGCTGAGCAAGGACGCTCACAGGGGAATGGACGCAGTGACGCCGCGGCCAGAGAACCGCGCTCCTCTCCCTGCACCAGCCTTAAGGTACTGAATGTTAACGTGTCTCGAGTGAAGGTGTTTCAGTTGATCCCTATTTCTTGTGTGTGTGTGTGTGTGTGTGTGTGTGTGTGTGTGTGTGTGTGTGTGTGTGTGTGTGTGTGTGTGAGACAAAGGAGTCACGCGTTCTCTTAGTATGTCTGCTTGCATGCATCTCTGCGTGTAGAGACCCGTACTAAGTAAATAACCAAATGAGTGCCACCGAAACATTTAACTCTAAACAGTCATTTTGCCGGTTTCCAGCAAGTTGCTTTATTTCTAAATAATGAAAATACCCATATACTGTGTAAGTTATTGTGGCTTTACGATGAGTTTTCCACCACACTGCTGCACAATTGTTTGTTAACAGGAAGTCCATCTATCGATGTGAGGTCCCGGGACAGGGATGTTATGTGTACAGATTGTAAAGCCCTCCGGGGCAAATTTGTATTTGTGATTTTGAGCTATACAAAATAAACTGAATTGAATCTATTGGCACTTATCTTGTTGCCACTTTTATGGAAAGCCTTGCCTTCTGCCAGAATGCTTTTGGCAGAAGGCAAGGCTTTACAGTGCTGATGCTTCCTTCCTTCCTTACTGCTCACAAAACACAACTCGACTGATCCAATCTCCTTCATTGTTCTTTGTCAAAGACATAATGCAATGAGAGTTCATTTTTAGCTTGAAATAGCAGTTGACAAAACAATCTCACTTCCAGACGAGAGGTAGACCTACTGTCGTTGCTATTCTGGATCTTTCTGTCGTATCACAGGATCTTAAACAGCGGATTGAGTTTGCTCAGATGTTCTTAGCACTTCAAGGATTTCTCATTCATATTGGCTTAAAAGACAGCAATTGATAAAACAAGGTTCATTTAGATGCTGTTGTGGAGCTATTGATCATGTCACACAATCTTCATAATCTTGACCTTAGAAAGTTTCAAATAGTTGTTCTTTATTTATCTGTAAAGTTAAGCACATGCAGAAAGTGGTGAGTAAGAGTCAACTGTAACTTTTATGCATTACAGTAGCTTACTGTCACGGACACTTCTGAACGTAGTTGAACTACAATGTGTCAACATTTGTCACTTACAACACAAAGCATGGGATAATAGGACCTGGTTGAAAAAAAAGAGAATAAAGGTTTTTAAAAAGGCTCTTTGAACTAACATGATATGTCCATTGCATTTAGGGAATCAAATATCCTGCCACAGCCTCTGTATTATGCATAAGTGTGAACAATAAATCAAAACCTTTTTTAATATAGGAAAAAAATACATCATACGCAATTTTTATTTTAACTATATTTATGAAATCATATTTTTTCAACGGGGAACTTCACACCACAGCTTATTCATCTTATCATTTCATCAAGTTGAGGCAGAAGTCAGGGATACATAACGACCCTTAAACCAAGCAAACTTAAAGTAATGGCTTTCTATTTCAGCAACCACATTTTTTTAACAACAATGTTGCTCTTTTGTCATCTTGTTGCCATAGTGCCAAAATATCAACGTCAATGATAAACATTTCTTCAAGAAAATAAGGCAGAACATCAGTGAATCTCATACTGTTGTAAATAGACCACTTCAGGCTTTTTTCCCCCATTCTCTTTTCTCTCCAACCTCAAACAACCTTAAAAAAAAATGGATCAGACATAGCCGACAATCTTGTTGCTTTCCCCAACATGAAAGTGATGTGAGACAATGGTGTTCAAGCAGCTTATGATAATACAGACTGCAGTGGCAGGACAGACTTGTGTTTCTTCTCAGAATTGTTTTATTCCCTGACTGGCTGGGTGGGACATGGCATCAACTTTAATCCTGGGCTCTGTTATTTTTATTTTTTTTATTCCATCAATAAGACTAAAACTTTGGTGCAACAATTTCCCATCTGTTTCTCATTCTTTTGTTTCAAACACCAGCTGAACTCCCGAAACACTTTGGCATTGTATAATAAATTATTGTTCTTTTTTATATCACTCCTACAAATAACTAAAACCTGTGTGTGTGTGTGTGTGTGTGTGTGTGTGTGTGTGTGTGTGTGTGTGTGTGTGTGTGTGTGTGTGTGTGTGTGCGCGCGTGCGCGTCGGACTCATGATGTTAGTCTAAGCGTATTAGGTGTTTAACATCAATGAGCTAAGAACAAAAGCGGGTCGCAGGTCAGGTGGAGGCGTTGTTTAAATGTTCAAACACACTTACTCTGAATCCCTTTTCAATGACCTTTGATCACAATGTGGCCACCGCTTATTTAGCACTTGATAAAACCAATTAAAATAACAGAATGAAAATCTCACAATGCATACCATTGTTGCAAATCCACAAATGAGCAAGATGTTATTAAGAAAATGTAATTCATTACTCATGATTTACTCAATAAGGAAAGTAATTACTTTGCCGTCTTTCTGAGAGTTAGATGAGAATATATATCCGCCCATTAAATGTAAGGCATCAGCGAGCAGTCAGTTGGCTTAGCTTAGCACAAATACTGGAAACAGGGTAAGAAAAACTTGGCTCTGTCCAAAGTTAACAAAATGTTTGTTTCCCTTCTCTAATGGAAACTATTGAATAAGAGCAAAAAATACACTACATATAATAATGTGAGGGGAATGTGTGTGGGACTGACATGCATCCGCCATCTGAATCCAATTATCTGTTCCCATATCCTTTAAAAGCAGTGTTGATGAACAGTTAAAAAAAGTTCAATCTTTGATTTTACAATTATTTTGCAAAAATAAGTTTCTAAACGGACTCTGATACCCACTCTGGTACAAACAATGTCATAGTGAGCCACTAAAACAGAAACTAGTCCGCCAAAACTGACTCTTTGTTGCAAAACGTGAGTCAAATTAAGCATATTGGTCTGACCCAAACAGCTATAAATGTGAAATAGAATAACTAAGAATGGGTTTGGAGGAAATCCACCACTGGATTTTCTGACAATCCCTAGCAAGTGCACAATTTCACCAACAAATGAGGGAGAAGTAGACAGTAAGTACTAAATAAGAAAAGTATTTTCCTTGTTTGAATGAATGAATGAATGAATGAATGAATATATACTTTATTAATCCCCGAGGGGAAATTTGGTGTCGGGGGTAGCAGCAATTTACAACAAAATAAACAAAAACAGCAGGACGAAAGATAAAAGATATATACAATAATAATTATAATAGTAATAATAATAATAATAATAATAATAATAAAATAGAATAAAATAGAAATAGCTGGGATTGTGCAAAAATATATATATATACATGTTGTTAGGTAAACGTTAATTGCATGCTTGGTTGCGCGTTAATCCCCACAGGAAATGCACTACTAAAGATAAACTACTTTTGTTAATGCACCACTGTCCCCACTATGTGGCTAGCATGACCTCAACAGAGGTTTGTTGCATTGATCCCATCATATATGTAAATGTACACTTTGTATGAGGATGTATAAAACAAGTTATTACAGCAAAACTCCTGATTATCACACAACTGTTGTCGTACATGCTGAATAGACTTCTACCTAGACTACCTGATAGACTTCTAATGCTTCTGTTTCTCTCTCTAATTTTGTTAGTGTTGTTTTATCAGCGTTGGTAGCATAGTCAGCTGTCTCTAATTCAACTACCACTGAATGTTCAAATTGATTATCTACACTTTTTGAGCGATTTTGTTGAGATATGTTACATGTGAATAATACTTCCAGCCATTGTTCTGTCTGCGACCATGGTGTGACTTTGCCTGATCGTTTGTGTAATGGGACTCTCATGTGCACTGCTGTTCTCACGTCAGTACTGGATACTCAGTAAGGGGCCGGAATGCAGTACAAGAACCATGACCAAGGCCACAAACCATTACTTATTCACAAGCATTCATGGAGACTGAAAGAGATTAGACAGTCTTAGAAAACAAAAAGGCTTTTATTCTCCTCTTGTCAAACTCTGTAAGAAACCACTGACATTTTGTCCTCAAGGCAAATTGGTAGAAAAAAAAAAAGGAGCAAGTACTTTACTTATATGAAGTGGAATGAGAGTCAATGAGGAGGAGTAAGAGCAACAAAGAAGCATGAGTAAAAGAAAAAGAGTTGTGTGGCCGTGTACACACGAAAAATGCATAAACCTGTACAGGCTGAGGTAACATACCAATATTAGTGTTGTTTACATAAGAGCCTTTAATAACAAATGTCAAGTTAATGCTTGAATAGCAATTTTACTTTTACACGGTCACATTTTGTAGAGTTCAGCTTCCAGTTTCTCCCACACACACATAATCAGCTCATTCAGTACACCTGTTGATCACACCTCGTCAGCTCTATCACTCTCACCTGCTCACTCTGCTGCCCTCACCTAATCAGCTCACCTAAAATGCACCTGTTAGTCACACCCATCTCGTCAGCTCCATCACTCTCACCTGTTCACTCTGCTGAACCTATTCCCTCGAGTATTCCAGAAGCATTGTTTTGAGCCTGGCCAATTTTAGACTCAAATTATCAAAAGGAGTTGCTTTCTGATATTAGCCTGCATTCATCCAGCTATTATATAATGGATGTTATTAGTGTCTAGCTACAGTTTGTTAGCCTTGAAAAATACACGGATTGAAATAATTTAATATTTGGGATTGACATTCCCCAATTCCTTTCATGTTATGCAAGGTGGTTTTTGTGTGTCTTTCTGTTGTCAGCACTTGTTGCATAAACAAGCATGTGAATAAATGTGCCCCAAACCCTTCAGCCCTTTTATATCAGGAAAATCAAGAAAAAATCATGGTATAAATCCCTCCCCCCCAAAAAAACAAACATGTTAGGTATCAAATTAAACATAAAAATCAGGGCTACAATAATATATAATCCCGATGTACAACCTATCAACACAACTCAAACAATAAATAGGATTAGGTGTTAGGGTTAGGGTTATTAGGGTTAGGGTTAGGGCTTAAAGTTACGACACAATACATAACTTTATTGTGGATATTTTTCTCTGTGCTTTTTGTTATATATTTTTTTAAATAAACAGAAAATGTGCGTTCTATGACACAGATATTTATGTATACTTTACACCAAAAAGTATCTCTACTTCTTAGGCAAGCATGGGAAAACATGTGACTCTAGATTAGATTAAACTAGTCTATTTCTGATACAGTATGTCAGGGGAAGCTGTGTTAAACTGTTAATTGTGTGTTCTCTTTAATGATCTCCACACCAAATCGTAAAAAATAAAGCATACAAATGCAACATACAGCCACAAAATGAACAGAGGATAAAGAAGGAAAGCTGGGGACAATAAAGACTAATTTAAGGACTCCACTGTATTTTGTTGTTGAATCAAAAATGTTTCTCTCTACTTCTTTTCTCGCCACCTCAAAGCTTTCCACAAAATCGGACAGGGGAACTTTTTGGGGGGGGAGTTTTTCCTGATCCGATAGGAGGTCCCGGGACAGGGATGTCGTATGTGTACAGATTGTAAAGCCCTCCGAGGCAAATTTGTATTTGTGATTTTGGGCTATACAAAATAAACTGAATTTGAACTGTGGTTGGCCTTGGTGAGGTGCCCAACGATCATATTGTCCATATTGATGTTGTGTATTTAAACTCCATGATTCAATGAAATTATTTTGTATAGTCCAAAATCACAAATTTGCCTCAGAGGGCTTTACAATCTGTACACATACGACATCCTCTGTCCTGGGACCATCAGTACTTATTTGTGTACTTAAGTGTGAACATCATTCAATCAAGTAGATCATTATTAGTGACAATTAGGTTAAAACACTTTATGTATGTATTTGCATTCTCCTGTGCATAATATTAATGTAAATTCCCTTTCTCTCTTTTTTCCTCATCTCACTCTCTTCTACCAGATGTTTCTGGTGGCTTTGTCATTTGCCTATTTTGCAAAGGCTCTGTCGGGGAGCTACATGAAGAGCACAATAACTCAGCTGGAGAGGCGATTTGACATCCCCAGTTACCTAATAGGTGTCATTGACGGGAGCTTCGAGGTAGGTGAGTAGACCTGCCAGTCACTGTTGTTATGTTGATGCTCTGTTCACAGCCTCTGATTCATGGGCGCCCCTCCCTTCTCTCTTTGGGACGGAAATATGAATGGGTCACTGAGGTATTCAAGCTGCAGATAAAGGATTCATCTGGCTTCCAAGAAGAAGGCTGAGGTGTGTGTGTGTGTGTGTGTGTGTGTGTGTGTGTGTGTGTGTGTGTGTGTGTGTGTGTGTGTGTGTGTTGGTGTCGAGCAGGGACATAACAGGCTCCCAGCTCTCTCTTTGCTGTGGACAGTCGGACTCCAGAATGTGTAAGGTTTTATTGTGCAATACATCAAAGTCCGTTAGCAGGTCTTGCAGAGTACTACTACATATGTGGAATACAAGTTGTATGAAGCCTTATGTGGCTCCAGAGGGAGCTGTCTGAAGTCTGCACTGTGTTATTGTCCTAAAGTGATGTCACTTGAGTCAGTGTCAGCTGAAGAATCTGGAGGTGTGAAGTTAGAAAGAAGTGAGTCGACCAGCCCTCTGTAGCGTGCTCCTCATCTCGGCTTGAGGCTAACAGCTCATCAATCGCCACTAGCACAACACACCCAAATCAGGAATCGACTGTTTAGTCGCATTGTGGGGAAAGTAGGCGTCAGGTTTTAACAAGTGAGATACATGCGTGGAATATAATTTTTATTTTCCTGCGTCAAGCAATTTTCAGTTTTTCAAGTTCCACTTATTAAATATAACATGTTGAAATACCTGATTCTTAGTACCAGTAGTGCAATATCACACATACAGCTAGTGCTAGTGAGTAGATCTGGCTTGCATCACTTATATACCTCAACTTCTGCACATACTGTATGTGACCTGTTGGTCCTCTTAACACTGAACATTTCTGCAAAGTGTGTTCCCAGATTGTCCCCTAAACCAGTTTCTAGGTCAGTTATGTAAGACTAGCTCCCTCAACTAAAGTGTCTTTTGTCGGTTATGAACAGTGGTGTATAGTAACGAAGTAGAAATACTTCGTTACTGTACTTAAGTAGTTTTTGGGGATATCTGTACTCTACTTTACTATTTATATTTCTGTTTACTTTTACTTTTACTTCACTACATTTTGCAAAGAAAACTGATACTTTTACTCCGATACATTTCTCCTGAAACCTTCGTTACTCGCTACAAAATCAAATCTATCTTTAGAAAAAAACAAAAACATCGGGGACTGTGGTGGAACACAGACTCCACCAAGCAGGTTTTGCGAATCACAATGTTTTGCATTTTCCCTCTACATCCTCTCGTCCAGCGCTCCCAAACCTTTATGCGTCACGGACCGGTTACGTGAAGACAATATTTTCACGGACCGGGTCCGACCTCGGAGAGACGGGAGACAACGACACCCAACGTGTGTTCGTTATGTCCAGTCTACTGACTCTACTCCTAACTAAACCTTTAGTCCAGTCTACTCCTAACTAAACCTTTAGTCCAGTCTACTGCTTAACTTATAACCCGCTGCACAAAGACAGGATGTTGGAATGGAAGCAGGTTTTCATGCTTTTTTGGCGATCTCAGGATACTCTGCCTTGGTTTCCAGATCACCGACAGAGTTGTAACAGACTTACGTTTCATTTTTAGAGTAACGTAACATCTTGACATGTGTCAAGAGATTCCGTCTGAGGTTACCACAGACGGATGTATGCGGTCATTTTTCACAATAAAACATCTTTCCGGCCTTGATTTTTTTTATTTAATTGAAATGTTTCATTCATTCTTTCTGTGGCCCGGTACCAAGAGACCCACAGACCGGTACCAAGAGACCCACAGACCGGTACCAAGAGACCCACGGCGGGCGGAATGAGCATACTTATAACCACACTGTTACAAGTCCTTCATAGTGTCATATTGCTTTTTGGAGAATTATGATGATAAGTTCATAGTAGATGCAAAAGTATACTTAGGTACAATATATTATGTTGAACATAATATATATGGATGGATCCCAGCCAACCCAGTTATTGTATCAACACAACTCCTGGTCCTTGGTCACGGTGGCCACAGCACTTAAAAGAATAAACTTCATAATTCTCAAAATTCTGACCCTTTGCTTTTTTATTAAAAGCATGTACTTGTACTTTTACTTTCAATACTTAAGTACATTTTATATCAGAAAAATACTTTTGATACTTAAGTACAGAAAATATCAGATACTTTAAGACTTTTACTCAAGTAGTATTTTAATAGGTGACTTTTACTTTTACTGGAGTAATTTTCCAGTAAGGTATCTTTACTTTTACTCAAGTACGGCTTTTGGGTACTTTATACACCACTGGTTATGAATAAGAAAAAGCTTGAAGAGCGAGATGAGACCCTGAGACATGATTCATACAAGAAACAAGTAGTAATCCACTGTCAGCCATTCTATTTCTGTGGTTTTGCTGCCAGGGAGTCAGTGTTGGCCCACGGTGACACGACAGTAGTGAAGAATAAATAAAATAAAGAATAAACAGTAACATTATGGCAGAGTGTGCAGGAAAGCTGTTACTCTGATGGAGATGCTGGACTGAAAAGGTGGGGACGACACCTCCGAGTCAGAGTTGAATACCCCGGATCTCTCTCCTTCCGTATCTCTCCATCTCATGTGAAAGCTGCTTCTCTCGCGTGGCCTAGGCAACGAGCTTTTTCTTTAAGACCGTTGCCAGGGTAACATAGAGGCAGACCAACGTGAAGAGGGAAGAAAAAGGGAGCGGAAAGTGCAAGAAACAAGAGGAGAGCAGAGTGGATAGAAGACAAAGGAGGAGAGGAAAAAGGAAAAGGAGAGTACAGGCTGCTAACGATTGATGAGGCACAGGTTATGAGCACAGATAATTAACCCCACCTGATGTATACACACTTGTACTGCACACATAATTCTTAGCATGTACTTACACATGCATATACTGTACATAAAAAAAGCAGAGAAGAAATATATGTTTTATCCCTGGCCATATTGTGTGCCTATTGAACAAAATATGCAAATATTCTACATAAAAAAAAAAAATCAAAATCCAATCGTCTTTTCTTTTTGTAAAACAACATATGACGTGTGCTTCATTACATAAGCTGGTACCAACCAATAATATCATGACATCCATCCATCGAGTAAAGCTGCAATTTTTAGAGAAAAGGGAGTTGTGTGGAGCTCCATGTTAAGCTCCATTCTAAGCCACTTTTTAACGGTAACTGTACTGCTTAAATATTCTGTTTCACTGGGGAATACTCACAGTATGATAATGGGGCTCTAACATAAAAGCACTTCTAAGATTTATTTATACGCCAAGGTTACACATGCAGATTTACTCATAATGACTTGACATTTCTCAATGCTGCTCTCTATCGCTCACATACACAACAACACATGTATTGTTGAAGGGGTTTGACGTCATCCCGTCTAATTAGCCTTTCCAATAGAAAAAGGTCAAGTTAGTTTTCCACCTTGTTTTTCCACTGAAGTTTCCATGTCACCAATAATAGACAAAATGCACCTAAAAAGGTGACAAAACAGTAATTGCCATGTTTGATTTTGATTTGCATTGTTTAGTTGTTACGCCATCAGCCATGTTTGCTGCTGCATTTTTTAGTAAATAATACAAATCTCTTGAAGCATCAAGATAATGCATCACATGTAAGAGCACAACCTTATCTGTCTTTCAAACTACATATGCAACATTTTTGTTGTCGGTTTTCATCTGGTACTTCTCTTTTAATGCTGAAGTATTTCGAAAAAGGCACGTACAAATGTTTGGTATCCTATTGTTATGATAGCTATGTGCAGTAAGTAATGGATATTATTCTGGCTAAGGCACATTGGAAAAATAACTTTTGGATGATTGTTTTCCAGATTTTCTTTTAGCTTTTTCATTGCATTTCTGTCAAATGTACGGGGTCAGGGTAGTCTCAATAGTAATGAATGCACATAGAAGGATTGACAAATGTATTTTGTGATTTATATATAAATGACTCAACAAAAATATGTTTCAACGCACACAAAATTGTGATCATTAAATATAAATGTAAGCAAAATACACATTTGAAATAATACAATTTGTAATTTCTGATGCACACAAATATTTCTTGTTTTAAATACATTTCAAAGAAATCCACAAATATATTTAAAAATAATGAAACAACCAAACATGGGAAGAACAGTCTGCTAGTATCCTGAAAACAATCCAAACGAAGCGGATAATAAACTAGATTAAAGGTTACAATCAACATGTTGAAGAAAAGACGATCATATGGCTAACAAACGTATGACTACGGCAACGTAAGCTAACGTAACCTAACATAAGCTAACGCTGGAGGGACAGCGAGTTTTACGACAGTGGCGAGCTTGTAAAAGTGTTAACGCAAAGTTTTAGAGTTCAGCCATTCAGCTAAACAGTCGCTGTGTCTCTTTGTTTGGATTCTTTTGAGGATGTTTGCAGACTTATCTGCCTTCTTTTAGTTGTTCCAACACTTAACTGGGGTACACAAGTCAGATGTTTGGACCTCAAAAGCTACCGATGTACCCTCCTTTCACTCTCCTCACCGTTCCTTAGCCGGTTATGACGGAAAGGTATACCGTTGTATATTGGCTGCACACCTGTATATCATTAGTTGCCAATCAGACGTCTGATTGACTACAGATTATTTATTCTCTGTTGGAAACAAATGCATTTGTGAATCGAGCGAGTGAATTTCACACATGACAAGCAGTTTGTAAATGCAGGTTCAAAAACAGTTTGTATCCAAATGTGACAACATCCAAATATGTTTTTAATAAAACTATAAAATTTGTTTATATGCAATTATTTGTGGATTTCTATTACATTTACTTTAAACAAAAACTATTAGTGTGTACATCAGAAATATATTTGGGAGTTGTATTTTTTCATATGTGGAGTTTGTGTGTATTGACCTTTTTTTTGGAACGAGTTGTATATATATAAATCACAAAATGCATTTGTGAATTCTTACATAGGCACGCCTGTATACATCAAACATAGTGAAGGAATGATTATGTTCCCTTCTCAAAAATGACTAGTTACTTCTTGATATTCCTCACAGGTAACCTGTTGGTGATAGCTTTCGTCAGTTACTTTGGGGCCAAGCTCCATCGGCCAAAGATCATTGCAGTGGGTTGTGTACTGATGTCAATTGGCACCTTCATTATCGCTCTGCCTCACTTCATCATCGGACGGTGAGTTAAAATAGCCAATGGGCCTGGTTGTTGTATGACTTCAACTATAGACGCAATCTCAAGTACTTAAAAAATAAATACAATAAACCAAACAAACATTGAATTAATTTTGATTTAATACAAGTAAATCTTTGCGTTTCCAACATTTGTGAATCTGTGGCAATTTTGATTTGTTGTTGAGGTGATTTACAGTCTTGTAAAAATCTAATTAAAAAAACATGCTTAACAAGCTGTGCTAAATATTATTGTACCAAATTAGATCTACAAGAAGACTCTGTACACAATGTACTGCATCACTAACCAATAAGATAAAGTCTCATTGACTCCACATGAACATTTCCATAATATATTACTGCACCTTGCCTCGCACTGTAACTGGGTCAGACTATACCAGGTCAAACACATTGCTGTTCTAATGAGTCTTGACTGGAGATGCTTCAATGGCTTCACTTTGTTCAGCAGGAACTTCCTGACTAGCATTTTACTTATGACATTAACTTCCATTAAGATTCACAGATTGTTTCCTATAACCTAGTAATCATGATTATTTGTTATTTCTTCTCCGTGCATTTTAACAGTCCCATTTGTGTTTTGTGTACAGCTATGAATTCGAAACATCGGTGCGGTGGGTCGCAAACTCAACACAAAACCCTTCTCCTTGTCCTGTGGGCTCGCCAGCAGAGCTGACTCATGATGGTAGACTGCCTCAAGTGCCAGCCACAGGTGAGCACTTTTACACAAACACACTAGTGTAGACAAGTCAATATGTCTGAGATTGCACTCATCTGTTCCTCCAGGTTGTGAGGGTGACTCCAACCTGTCAATGTGGATCTATGTGCTGCTGGGAAATGTCTTGCGGGGGATTGGAGAGACGCCTGTTCAGCCACTTGGGATCTCTTACATCGATGATTTTGCATCTGAGGAGAATGCTGCGCTGTATGTTGGTAAGGAAAATCTCACCCAGTGGTAGAAATATACTTCTAGTATGAAAGTAAACACACTCTATCATTAATTATATGACATGCACATGATCCCCAAAAGTAAAAATGTGTTTAAGCCTCAACCAAAAATGAGCAGTTCACGGGTTCTGTAGAGACACACCTTGATGTTAGTTAAACACGACTTACATTTAAATCCGTGCAACTTCTTTTATCCACGACTTAACAACTCTGTGGATTTATATTTCTTTGATCCATTAAAATATAAATCTGAACAATAATCAAGATATATACTCTCTGTATTACAATTTGGTGTCATACTATATTTTACAATAGTTTCAAGGCAAAGCATATTTTCCATGCAGTCAGCACCACAGCACACTGCTGACACACCCAAGACAAAAAGCATGCCCGGACTGAAGGAGACCAGAAGTGTCGCATTAGTGTCACATTAACTGATTTATAAGTCTGAGACAAAGGTCACAATACTTGATAAAACACTACTGCTACTTATTATTATTGCTGCTACTCAAGTACTAAAAAGCTTTAAAAAGGCATAATAATATTTGGAGTGCTTGGTTGTCCACAAAACTGTGAGCAAATGTGCTCTTTGGTAGTAAATCAAAACAGTCAAAGGATGGTCATTTCAGAGTAAAAGCCAGTGAAGAAAATATGCATGTTTCATGCTTATTGCAGCCCTCGTGTGAAGCAGCCAGCACAGCCTTCTTCAGAGCACAATACAGTATATCACAATAACGCCGTGCTTGTTGAATTGAAAGCTCTGCCACATGGTGGTGTTTTGCTCGGATATTAGCAAAGCAGTAAATCCCTTTAGTGTTCTACAATAGCAGATGAGTATTACTGAAGAGGAGCATGCTTACTGAGCAAGTCTCTCTCAAACAAAGGAGGCATTAACACAGGTTTAAAACATTTATATAGTGTAAATCAATATGTATGTACAATTTGTGGTAGAATATTTTTGTACTATCTAGTGTCTCAGTTGTTAGTACAGACAGCTAGAATCCTAACCAGCGTGTGTGTTGTGTTTCTCTGTGGGTATGTTCACCATATCCTAGGCTGTGTACAGACCATTGCAGTGATTGGACCTGTGTTTGGCTACCTGTTAGGCTCCCTTTGTGCCAAAATCTATGTGGACATTGGATTTGTAAAATTGGGTGAGTCTAAACAAAAATACATGTCTAAATAGTTTAAGGCCAGTACGTGAATTGGCAGACTGTCTAGACACAGTTGATGTCAATTACCCCTCATCAAAGACGCTTAGTAGAATGCTCTCGAACCCCAAAATGTAAAGTAGGTCTTTTTCACGGAATACATTTGTCCCAGGGTGAAAAGCACAGGTATAAGTAATAAAATGAATGATGGCTGAATATTGTTTCAGGGTCCTGGTATATTGCACGCCGTCTCACTGTCATGACTTTCTGGGACACCTGAATAGAACGGAGTCATCTGTAATGTTATTAGTAAAACCTGAACTTTCCCAACCATTACAGATCAAAATATCTGCTGTGAACAAAGACTGTTTCATTCATAAAACTGAGACATGATTACATCAGATATAATTATGGGTGGCTCACAGGCCGTATATGTATGGCTCACAGACCCAGAACAGGTGTACAGGATTAGCATCGATTAGCTAATGAACAGGGTATGGTGGGGGATAAGAAGGATAAAGCCCAGCGATACGCTATAATCAAATAGAGTGCAGTAGGGGGACAAGGAGAACCAACAATCAGACAAAGAGACAAATAGAGAAGTAGCAAAATAAATGAAGTGAAGAGAGAAAAGACAGGACAGAAGGGAGAGAAACACAGGAAAGGGGGATGTAACCGGCAACAGAAAAAAAGGAAAAGAATGAGCGTCAGAAGAAAGAATGGCAAAACAAGTTATGTCAGAAGACCAGTTAATAAACCAATGAAAAAAACATTATCCGGTGATAAAAATAGTTATTAAAAAAAGCTAGCCAAGGCCATAAAATGTTTCTGCTTTCACTGACAGCCCAATCAGACTGCAAAATTCCATGTTTGGCTTTTAATTTAAGAAATTGTAGCTATGAAAAGGCTGAATGCAGCTCTGTTGTGCCTTATCCTTTCATTTGGGTATTCAGTCATTATAGAGAGTTCAGTAAGCTTTAGAAAGCCTTGAATGAAAGTATAAAAAACACTGCATTTCATATTATATAGTTGTCCCACTAAACCTTACAGGATCTGTGTTTATCCATATCCACTGGGCATTCATTCCATGTCATCCTCTGTACCCCCAACACAGAAACTATCACCATCACCCCAGCAGATTCCCGCTGGGTGGGGGCCTGGTGGCTAGGCTACCTCATAGCTGGGTTCATCACCCTGCTCTCTTCTATCCCATTCTGGTTTCTGCCCCGCTCCCTTGCCGTATCTGGGACCCAGGGCCCAGAAAAATGCACGCCAGAGCAGACAAGTTTCATTAATGATCCCCCTCTTCTGAAGCACAAGTATCCTGCAGACGAACATACTAATTTCATAGAGATGGCCAAAGGTAAGGATGGATTTAGAGGTTTGTAGTAATTTAACAATAAGTGATTGCATATTGTTATAAGTGTAATGCCACTAAAGAGCTGTTTAAATGTTTGAAAGCACATCGACTGCACCATTTTTCACTTTGATTGTTTAAGTGTATCTCCAAAGGTGTGCCATTACAATAATTCACAATAGTAATATAATCGCAGCAAAAGTCTGCACATAGGGTCTTTAAAATTGAGAAATATTTGCAAAGCCAATTTAGAAAAAAATGTTTTACATCATCATCATTGTTTATATCTATGTTTACTCACTCAAAGTCTTGTTCACTGTCTTTGTTGGCGCATGACCAGGTTTGTTGAAGCGTTACCGCCACCAGCTGTCTAAAAGCGGAATAGTCTGAAACCAGCAGAAGGATGTGAATTGTGACGACCATGTGCTTGAGCTCGCATAATACCAATACAAACTCAAGTCACTACATATTGTAGCTGGCATTGTGTTTTTATTGACACTGACATTTTTAAATTCTACATTTGTATTGGCTGCATTTTGACCGACTGTCACAAGACTTATAGTTTTTTTAAATATAAATGTTATCTATATGCTCTTCTTTTTTTTTATTACCTATTTGCACTTTATTATTATTCCTATATGTATTCACTATATGTTGGACAGGAGAGGAATGTACTTTTAAATCTTCTGTATGTTTGCAAAAATTGACATTAAAGCTGACTTTGACTTTGACAAGGCACTACTCCTTCACTTCCTATTACTTCATGTAGACCGAAACACACAGTACATATCATAGCAATAATCAGACATGTTTACAGCCAGTAGTCACTTTTGCATAGAGACATTGGATATTTATTTTTTGACAGGTGTGTTTTGACTCAGATTTCTATTCCTCTACAGACTTTATTCCAACCGTGCGAAATTTGCTGGGAAACCCTGTGTATTTGATCTACCTGTGTGTGACAATCATCCAGCTGAACTCGCTCATCGGCATGGTCACCTACAAGCCCAAGTACATCGAGCAGCACTTCAGGCAGTCGGCCTCAAAGGCCAACTTTCTAATGGGTATGGCGCATGTGCTCCAGATCACATCAATTATTTGTGTATTACAACCTGGAAAATCGGCACATAACCGACGCGGGGATTGCTTTTATGCTTGCTTCACATTGTATTGGAGAAAGACCTCTTGGATTTGCCTAGTTATCTCAAATCAATTGTAATATCAAGTACATACACAACATACACTGTAAAGCTTACATACTTAACATGTTTATAATTCCAAATGCATGCAGTTTTCAGTGTAAAATTGTTATTCAGGTCAGCGTTGTGTTCCCAGTTAATTTATGGTATTATGCATTTGCTGAATGAAGCAGAAAAAAATTATGAAGAGGGGATATCATTAAAGAGAGGAGAACTGAGTCGGGGTTGTAATTCAGCCTACTAAACTGCAGAGAAGTGAGCTTAGTGGATATGAAAAGTGCTTTGCATATAAAATGAAATATCTAATGAAGCTGATAACACAAGATGAAAGTCTCTACATCAAGGGAGATGCCTGCACTGAATAGACTGGCTGCATATGAAAGAGAATGCAATATTAGTGACCAGAGCAAATTACATGGTTGTAGATAAAAGAGCATGTCTTCACATTGATGTTAAATGACAGTAGAAGAAAAGAAACTGAACATTTAAAAAAGCAGGGCTCTTTTTTTTTCTTTTTTTCATCAAGACGACTTCAAATGTGTGTCGTCTTATTTTACCCCTCTCTTTTAGCAAGTGTGAAAAATGATAGCCGAGCTTTGAGACAATATCAGATTATATTGTCTGTTTTTTTCCAATCCAGAGTAAGCTTTTGAAATAACGATTAATTTCAGATAATATTGATCTTGTGTTTTGCTGTCACTTTTAATAGGCATGATCAATATCCCAGCCGTGGCACTGGGGATGTTTACTGGAGGTCTGCTGATGAAGAGGCTTAAGCTGAACATCATGGGAGCAGCCAGGTTTGCCTTCGGCACGTCTCTGATCGGTTACATCCTGTCGCTGTTCTTCTTCGCAATGAGCTGCGAGAATGCCAAGGTCGCTGGTGTGACACTCTCATACAACAGGTGAGATGTAGAAAGTCACATGGTGTGTCAGGGTTTCTGTTTTCAAGTCATAATATTATTAAAAATGCAGTACTTTACAGTACACATATTGATCTAACAGACAGGTCAGTACTTACTGGGCCTTAAATGCATCTCATGAGTTGCTGCTTCTGGGATTGGGGCATGCAAGTACATATGGTTGGATGTAACAACAACAAAGATTGTACATGTACAATAGAGACAGAATCAAATACCAAGTAAGGTGTGTAAAGGTTAAACTAAGAGAATTTGGACCAGTACCTAGCAACAAAATGGCAAAGGTTTCCATGGGGGCCACAGATGAAAGAGCAGCATGAGAACTGCAAACAGAACAGGAGGAACATGCAGACTGCTTCTTAACACTGATGCAACCAGAGGTAATCACACACCTAAAGCCAGACGGAAATACCACAGCAGACCAAAAAGGTGTTTTTTAAGGTTTGACATTTAGGAGAGAAAGCAACATTAAGATTAAATTAAATGAATTATTTTCTCTCAAAGGAACACTCTCTTTTTCTCACTAATGTATTCAAATATGTTTCTGCTAGCTACTACGTATGTAATACTACTAGGATGTTCATGTTAAATGATTTCCTCTCACGTGTACTTTTCTCTCGCTCTATTCCTTCCAGCATGGATATGATATCTTATGATAAACACTCAGTGTTCGCAGCCTGCAACTCAGACTGTTTTTGTTCAAAGAGTGACTGGGACCCAGTCTGTGGAGAGAATGGCATCACATATGTCTCTCCCTGTCTGGCTGGCTGCACCACCTCTGCTGGCTCAGGGAAAAACACAGTAAGTTGACAAGGTACTCAAACTATAAGAAATATTACACATGGAAAATGTATTTCTGGTATTAGATACCGTAGTACACAACTTTGGCAGGTTCACAATATTGGTACATACCTAAAACTGAACGTTATGCGTGGTCAAATACACTGTTGACGTTATGTTGATAAGATAGTAATAATAATGTTACTGTGTGGTCTATGGGCCATCACGAGTTATGGAAATTTTTTGGTGCATAAATGAGAAGGTTTTACACATACCATAATATTGTTTGTTTACAGCCGTTTTCTTGTTTACAGCTATTGCCATTGTAGCGCCCTGAAATATGTTATTTCATATGTCTTACTAATTTAATACAACTGTGTCCATTACTAACGATTTGCTTTAAATTGTGTTAATTGTGTTAAGTTAAGTCATATATTGTTGTTCCAATGTTTGAGAACAGTACATTACCTGTACATATACTGGCTGTCAAGGGCAGACAGTATTGCATGCAGTTTAGAAAAGAGCGCTATCTCTTTAAGAAAATAAGTGAAGTTGACGTGCGGTATTTTCTGGCTGGAGAAAAAAAACGTATGCTTGTTATGAAACTGGGATTTGTTAAATAAAAGTTGCCAAACTGAAGAAGGACGTGTTTGTGGACAGTTCGTTTTAAGGGTGCAACATAATTTTGGTGTTTCCGCCCGGTCCAAAGCAAGTTTTCAGCCGAAAAAAAAAATGTGTTTTTGAAGCAGATGGCACCACGGACGAGTTGAGCCGAGCTAGCTTGTAATGGCGGCTAGCAGCAGCAACCAGGTCATGACGCAGCAGTAAAGACACACGCAGGGAAAATAAACAAAGCATTCTTGCTTTCTTCAAGCTGTGAGTTTATCCAAAGACTGAGCAAATATGGACAGTGAGTGGGAATCGCTACTGGCTAAGGTGGAGGAGAAGCTTCTCACTTTATCACTAAGAGATCTCACTGCAGTAAGGGAGGAGCTAGGACTTCGGCCCAGTGCTGAGATCAGATCTTCATGTCGCCTACTGAGAAGGCTGATCCTAGGTCACCTGGAGAGTGAAGATGTTACTGGTGTGGAGGATGCAGGACTCTCAGAGCTTTTAGCCATGAACGATTTCATTGATGACTTGGACCAACGGCCTAACTTTGCTGGTGGGGAGTATGTATCAGCACGTGAGGGGCAGAAGGTTGGACAGCCAGGAGCAGCTACGTGGCGCCCCCTGTCGACGGTACATGGTACTGCACCTCAACCAGTTTTGTCACCACAGAGGCCAAGCCATTTAACAGGCTCAGAGAGAGACTCAGTACAAAGCAGAAACAACATGAATCTGCATCCCATGTACAGGAAGGATTTTAAGATTACTGGTCAAATTGGTGAAATGGGACAAAAAGACAAACTGAATTTCACCAGCCTTGAAAGACAGATTGAACGTGGACTACAAAAAGGCTATGATGAAGGTGAGATTGTAGAAGCAGTAATCCAGTCTATTGTACCTGAAGTCAGATTAAAGAGTTATTTGGAGAGCAGACAAGAACTGTCACTGAACTCTTTAAGACAAGTCCTTAGGACTCATTTCATTGAGAAAGATGCCACAGAACTATATCATTCACTGACCTGTGCTGTCCAAGAGCCAAAAGAAACCCCTGTGCAGTTTCTAATTCGCACTATGGACCTCAGACAGAAAGTTCTGTTTGCATCAGAAAGAGCCAAGGTAGGGCTGAAGTATAACCCTGAACTTATACAGACCCAGTTCTTGCATACATTGGTGACAGGATTACAAGACGATGCTGTATGTTCCGATATCAAGCCTTACCTGCAGGATCCATCTGTACCAGATGAAGTGTTACTTGAGAAAATGAGCGCTGCTTACAGTATGGAACAGCAACGGAGAAGCAAACTCTTTTCTGTCTCCAAACAAAAAGTAGTGAGAGCGGCCATGGTTCAAGAGGAGAACATTGAAGTTGAACAGTGTAATGATGAGAAGAAAAATAAAAGCCACACAGCTAAACCCAACACCATACTGGAGAAGCTTGATGCTGGTAATAAAGTAATCTGTGAAGCTTTGCAGAACCTCACTACACATGTTGCTAGTCTCAACCAAGGCCATAAAAGAAAAGAAGAAGACAGACCATTTCAAACTATGCAAAACAACTCTGGTAGTGCTGTACGGAACCCAAGAAAGTGTTCGGACTGTGAGAAATCAAACCGTGAGGGCCGATGTACACACTGTTACAAGTGTGGCAGCAGTGAACATTGGGCCATTGGATGTCGAAAAAGAAAAGATATCACTGCCAGCACATGCAAAATAGAAGTGGCCGATGTTAAGTTGGACAATGTTGCTATGCTAAGTAGTCAGGATTCATTAACAAGAAAACAAGAAAGAACAGCAAAGTTAGTGGGACGCAAAAGTCTTGTCCAGTGTAACCTTGGTGGAGTTCAGACTACAGTGTTATGGGATACAGGATCCCAAGTTTCTATTGTTGACATGGACTGGAAAAAGACACACTTACCAGATGCTGAGATTCGACCTGTACAAGAGCTCTTTGATGAGGGAAAATTGGATCTTTCCGCTGCAAATGGGACAAAGATACCATATGAAGGATGGATAGGAGTGGAGTTCAGCCTACTAGCAAACAAGGACAGTGAACTACTAGTGCCGTTATTGGTGACCACTAGCCCACTTGCAAAACCAATAATAGGGTTCAATGTTATTGAAGAGTTAGCACAGACTAGCATATCTACTGACAGAACAGTAGAAGGCAAATTTGTGCATAGTCTTGGATCAGCCCTGGATGTCGGAAAAAAAACAGCAAGAGCAGTATATTCTGTCTTGAAAAAGCAGGAAGGCTTCTCAGAGAGTCAGATTGCAAGGCTGGGAAGACAGGATCTTATTATCCCAAAGCACAAGATGGTAAAGGTGGTCTGTGGGAAACTCAACAAGAGCATATTGAGGGTCCAGTATGCAATACTGGAACCGAATGAAGATGCACCATGGCCTGCTGGACTGGATATAAAGCAACAGTTAGTACAGTTACCCAGTGACGATAAAGCCACCATTTTAGTTGTGATTGAAAACAACACAGAAGATGATATCAGACTTCAAAACAGAACTGTACTTGGCTGGTTGCATGCTGTAGATGCTGTAAAGGAAGCTGAGGAAAAAGCCACATCTGAGCCACAAAAGGAAAATGCAGGTTTGAGTGAAAATGAACAAATAAAACCATGTCCGAAAACAACAGTCAAAGGTTTTAATGAAAGTAAACCTGAAAAGCAACTCTGGGACCCACCTGTCAATCTTTCTCACCTGACATCAGAACAGCAACACAAAGTGAGACAGATGCTGAGGGAAGAGAGTGAAGTTTTTGCAAGGGATGATTGGGACACTGGATGTATTCCTGATCTACAGATGAAAATATGTTTGAAGGACAACATCCCAGTGACAAAGACATACAATTCCATCCCACGTCACCTGTATGAGGAAGTGAAAAAACACATTCAAGACCTCCTCAGCAGAGGATGGATCCAGAAGTCAACCTCTTCCTACTCATCACCGATCGTGATTGTGAGAAAAAAGGATTCTACTATCAGACTCTGTGTCGATTACAGACGGCTAAATGAAAAGACATTCCCGGATCGACATCCCATCCCAAGAATCCAGGAACTCTTGGAAAATCTTGGAGGAAACTCATGGTTCACAGTACTTGATCAAGGTAAAGCCTACCATCAGGGCTTCATCAGCGAAGAGAGCCGCACATGCACTGCCTTCATCACGCCTTGGGGATTATATGAATGGCTCAGGATCCCCTTTGGACTGACAAATGCTCCTGCTGCTTTCCAGCGGTACATGGAGGGTTGCCTCGGAGACCTGAGAGATGAGATATGTGTGCCTTACCTTGATGATGTCTTGGTGTTTAGTAAGAACTTTGACCTCCATGTGGAGAATGTGAGGAAGGTGCTGCAAAGGCAAAAAGACTGTGGAATCAAACTCAGACCAAAGAAGTGTGACTTCTTTAAAAAGGAAGTTTGCTATGTGGGACGTGTCATTTCAGAGGAGGGATACAAAATGAATCCGACAGAGGTAGAGGCTGTTCAAGCTCTGAAAAAAAGAAATCCAAAAACAGTCAGAGAGGTGAGATCACTGGTTAGCTTCTTGGGCTACTACAGGTAATTCATTGCTGATTTTTCCAGGATTGCCAAGCCGCTTTATGAGCTGCTGTCTCACCCAAAGACTGAGAAGAAACGGATAAAGAAGGGTCGAGGCTGTCGTTCTCCCCAGCTGCCTCCATCTCAGCCAGTGGAGTGGACAGCAGTACATCAGCAGGTGTTGGACAGACTGGTTAACACACTGTCAGATCCTCCAGTAATGGCATATCCTGATCTTGAGAAGCCATTGGTGCTACATGTTGATGCATCTGAGGAAGGGCTTGGAGCCGTTTTGTATCAGCGTCAAGAAGGAACATTAAGAGTAATAGGATACGGATCGCGAACGCTGACTCCCACAGAAAAGAACTACAGACTCCATTCCGGGAAGCTGGAATTCCTAGCTCTCAAATGGGCTGTAACTGAGCGATTCCGCGATTATCTCTTCCATGCCCCTCACTTTACCGTGTACAGCGATAATAATCCCTTGACGTACGTGATGAAGACAGCAAAACTAAATGCTGTGGGACATCGCTGGGTGTCAGAGTTAGCAGATTTCCGCTTCACTCTGAAATACAGACCAGGAACTGTCAACTGTGATGCAGACTTCTTATCCCGGCAACCATCAGAAATGGACGAGATAATGAAAGAATGCACAGAGGAGTGTAAACCAGACGACATTGCAGCAGTTGGAGAAGGACTGCAAGCTCAGAAAAAAAGGCGACACTGATTGGATTTCAGCCATCACATATAACGTAGATGTGTTACCTGAACTGACCACTACATGTGAAACTACTGTCAAACCAATACCAGTTGAAGAAATTCAGGCAAGTCAAAGAGAGGATGAAGCGATAAGCAGAGTCATCGCTCTAAAACAACAGAATGAACGCCTGAAATACAAAGACAAGATCAAAGAGTCAATGACGGTGAAATGCCTCCTGAGGGAGTGGCCTCGTCTTCACTTGGATAAGGATGGAATCCTGCGACGAAAGACAAAATCTCGAATCCAGCTTGTGGTTCCTGAAAAGCTCAAGACACTGATCTATCAGCAACTACATGAGGAAATGGGACATTTAGGAGCTGACAAGATTATATCTTTAGCCAGAGAAAGATTCTTTTGGCCAAAAATGAGAGAAGAAATTGAACATTATGTGACAAAAGTGTGCCGGTGCTTGAAGCAGAAAAAGCCAAACAGACAAACAAGAACACCTCTGCAAAGCATAACGACAGCACCTCTTGAAATGATCTCCATAGATTATATGCATCTAGAGAGAAGCAAAGGGGGTGTAGAATACATTCTGGTAATAGTTGACCACTTTACAAAGTTTGCACAGGCGTATGCAACACCAAATAAGTCAGGCAAGACAGCTGCACGCAAGATCTTTGATGACTTCATTTTGAGATTTGGCTTTCCTGCAAAAATTCACCATGATCAGGGAAGAGAATTCGAAAATGAGTTGTTCAAGAAACTGCAACGCTACAGTGGGATAAAACATTCAAGGACGACTCCATATCATCCCCAGTCTAACCCACCTGAGCGATTTAACAGAACTTTGCTGAGTATGCTTCGGACACTAGAAGAGACACAGAAACCTAACTGGAAAGACTATTTGAACAAAGTGGTTCATGCATACAACTCCACTGCCCATGAATCAACAGGATTTTCCCCTTTTTTCCTGCTGTTTGGTAGAGAGCCTACCTTACCCATTGATCTGATGTTTCCCAGAGAAGAAGCAAGTCCACAGTCTCATGCTAAATATGCCGAGAAATGGCGAGTGTCAATGCAAGAGGCCTACAACATTGCACAGGAAAACATGAGAAAAGCTTGTGAAAGAGGACAAAAACACTACAACCAGAGAGCATGGAGTTCTGTACTTGAGCCTGGAGACCATGTACTAATCCGGAACTTATCCGAGAGAGGAGGACCAGGAAAGATCCGAGCTTATTGGGAAAACAAGGTACATGTGGTCAAAGACAGAAGAGGAGCGAACAGTCCTGTGTATGTGGTGGAACCTCTGGATGGAGAAGGTAGAGTGAGAACCCTGCACAGAAATATTCTGTTACCTTGTCCTTACCTTACTGATGGACAAAGCACCAACGATAATAAAGTAAGAAATGAAGACCAGAAGAAAGAAAAGGACAACATGCTCAAATCAAGAGTAAAAACTCTGACTTACCGTGGAGATTCTGAGAGTTCAAGCGAGGAAGAATATGCTTTGTGGGTGCCTGGACATCGTCAAAAGACTCACCTTAACCCTCAAGCCCCAGTCTTCAAGCCCACAACGAGACGACTTTCCAGAGTAGAAACTCAGGCTGAAAGACCCATTCAGAACGAAAGGAGCCAGCTACAAGAAGAGGACACTACTCAGGACAGAGGTCAAATGGAGGAGACAATGCTTCAGGAGCAGGAGATGAGTCAACACTCGGATGCTGAGGAAGTACCAGAACCAGAACACCAAGTGTATGAAGAAGATACAGTGTCTTCAGAGGACGAATATGAACCCGAGAGAGTCAGACGTTCTACAAGGACACGCCAACCAAGATGTATCCTTATGTATAATGAGTTAGGGAAACCTAGTTTTACACACCTGTGAAAGTAGGGAATGGAAATTAAAGTGTTTGAGTTCATCAAAAACACAGCTAATTCTAATTTGAGTATTCATATTTGTTTGAATGATATCTGTTCAGTAATACAGTTGCAGTAAGTCATAAGTCATTATTCAGAAATCCATTTTTGGAAACTGAAAAAAAAAAACACGGTTATTTGCAGAAAAGGTGGTGTTACAATGTAACAAGATGACACAAAAGGTATTCTGTAAGTAATAGTACTACACGTTGAAGCATGTATAATGTTAAGGTACATTAAGTATGTTGGGATGATAGATATTGCCAGATGTGACTTAATGGATTTGGGAGGCCTACCAATATACCTATGGATTAAGACAATACAACTAGACAGGAAAATAAATAGTTGCCTATTTATCCTGTAGTCATGCTGTGATAGTCATCAGAGGTGTAGCTATTGACATGTATGATTGTGTAACTGTATACTAGTCAGTACTCATCTCATGAGTTTCAAAAGTGTTATCTGGTCGTTAAACTAATGTTGATACCAGAGAAAGAAATGTTTTGCTAACATTGTATTATTTTTAGTGGGGGAGGGTGTAGCGCCCTGAAATATGTTATTTCATATGTCTTACTAATTTAATACAACTGTGTCCATTACTAACGATTTGCTTTAAATTGTGTTAATTGTGTTAAGTTAAGTCATATATTGTTGTTCCAATGTTTGAGAACAGTACATTACCTGTACATATACTGGCTGTCAAGGGCAGACAGTATTGCATGCAGTTTAGAAAAGAGCGCTGTCTCTTTAAGAAAATAAGTGAAGTTGACGTGCGGTATTTTCTGGCTGGAGAAAAAAAACGTATGCTTGTTATGAAACTGGGATTTGTTAAATAAAAGTTGCCAAACTGAAGAAGGACGTGTTTGTGGACAGTTCGTTTTAAGGGTGCAACACCATGTACGTTGAACATACGAGGAATTTGACTCGGTGAAAGGTGCATAACAATAAAGATAGACATAGAATAAAAAAATAAACATTGTGCAATAATAGATGCATAAATATTGTCTTTTCTGTGCCTGGTTGGCTTTTAAGAAAATGATTATGGATCATTGACGATTGCAGTAATGTTGTTGCTCTGCAGCCACATATGAGTGTTTGTAAATATACAGTATGTGTATATATGTGTCTATGTCCTGCTTTACATGTTCACGTGGGCGTGTCTCTCCAGGTCTTCTCTAACTGTAGTTGTGTCGGTGTGGCTGGTAATTTTACGGCCAGTACAGGCCAGTGCCCTCACAAGGATGACTGTGACAGGATGTTCCCGTACTTCCTGGCTCTCTCTGTCGTCACTTCCTTTATCATCTCCCTTGGGGGCACACCAGGCTACATGTTTCTCATCAGGTCAGATTTAATGTCACAATTTGGGCATAGATGATGGACCCTTTGGAGCTGTGTTTGTCTTTGTGCTTGTTTCAGAAGCTCTTTTATAGCAAACAAATGTTGCTAACTGGCATTCCACTAAGTATGGTCTATATGTGTAGTTATGTTTATTAGGTTAGAGTTCTCCAGTGACATGTACAGTCAATAGCATTTCTCTTATTTTTTGTTATTATTTGTTACTTTGATTCAGTTTTCTTTTAAAGAAAGAAAATCTATCTATTTAGAGATAGATTTAAAAAAATCCCATGTATGCCCTGGTTTGATTTCAAATTGTTGCTCTTTGCTGCGTGTCACCGCCTCTCTTCCCAGCTCTCACTCTCAAGCTGTTGGAATAAAGGCAATAGTAGAGTAGAGTATGCCATAAAACATCATAGAATAATCAGAAAAGGTCAGAAAATAGTATGTGATTAAAAAAAAACTCACAAAAGTCATGTCATAGTATGTCATAAAAATGTCATTCAAAATTCATATGGCATACAAAGAAAGACACTTTTACCTACACAAGACAGGCAAACACTCAAGGTCTTCTAAAGCCATATCAGCTGATCCTGATCCTGTTCGAATGAAGCGGCCTCACTGGAATTTAATTAGTTTGTGCTGTTTTAATGTACTCCTTCCTCATGGTATAGTTACATTGTTGGAGTATTTTGTTTGACTAAACCATTTTTTATTTTTATTTTTTTCTTAAGGCCTTCGAAAGGAACTTGAGTTAACCTTGAGTGTGTTTTGTTTTGTGCTGTTTAGAGAGTATGAGCAAAATTTCCTAACCATTTTGTTTATGAGATTTCCTGAAAAATTTAATTTCTCTTTATGAAGGTGCATCAAACCACAGCTAAAATCTTTGGCGTTGGGTTTCCATGCTCTGGCAACACGTACCCTCGGTATGTCTCCTTCGAAACTTATCTTTTATCAAGCATGTTCGAGTGGGTCAGGGTTAAGATAAGATAAAATAAGATAATCCTTTCTTAGTCCCGCAGTGGGGAAATTGCAGGATTACAGCAGCAGTGCACACAAGAGAAACATGGTAAATACAAATCAAGTAATATAAATAAACAGTAAAGAAGATGCAAACTCTGTAAATGTGTTATCTTGGGTTTATTTCTATATTTCTCCCAAACTTTCCTGTCACTTGAACTACCAGATACAATCCAACGTGTCAGTGTTTCAGTCTTTTTCTGACTGCTTTGAGCAGTATAATCTATTGTGTTTCAGTTCTTGGGGATGTGGTTGTGAAGATATGTGTTTGGTTTTACAGCGGGGATCCCAGCACCCATCTACTTCGGAGCAATCATTGACACCACATGCCTGAAGTGGGGTCAGAAAAGGTGTGGCGGCATAGGAGCCTGTAGGATCTACAACACCACTTCATACAGGTAGTACTATCGGTTCAGCACACGGTATTCAGCTTGTTATGGATCTTTAATTTTCTGTATTTGTAAGATTAAGTTAATATCACAGTTTCAGGCTCAGACTTTTTATATAAAACTGATTTGAACAAAAATAACAGCTCAGCACCATGAGATTGCCAGGTTTGACATTTGTGTTAATCTTTTATTGATGTGTTTGATTGCAATTCAAAGGATAATTAATATGGTAAACTTTGAAGTAACACATTCTGTTCTGCAATTGCTGCTGCACATTGTCTGCTCTATGTCTTTTGGTAACAGGAGCTTTAACTTGTAACCACTGTCCCTAGTTGCCTTAAATAATGCTACTTCTGGGAGTCATAACTCAATCAAATCCGAACACACAGACATGATACATGTATTTAGATTGAGTGGAACTTACACTTACCGATAACATTGTCATCCATGGGTACATTGTAGTTATTTACTGTTTCAGACATGTCCTCAGTCTGTTCTCTGCCTTATTGCATGTCTCCTCCTGTATAATCAGAAGAAAGCTAACCTTTACAGAATCAGTAATATTTTGACATCTTGCCTTCTCAGGAAAGCATACCTGGGTCTGACTCTGAGCCTACGGACTGTCTCGTTCATTATTTGCATCCCGGGCTTCTTTCTACTCAGTCGACAGCAGAGGAAGGAGGAAATAAATGCCCTCCACGGGGATCCGGCCAACGGCGGAACAGAGCTGGAGGCACTCCGGAAGGAAGAGTTTGTGACGTCTAATTCTGACCAATCCCAACAAACGCCAGACAACAACACAGACAGGGAGACACGGCTGTGACAGATCCAGCAAAACTGACTCACCTTGTCTCCACACACACACACACACACACACACACACACACACACACACACACACACACACACACACACACACACACACACACACTTACTTTGCAGGGAATCATCTCATATAAAAAGCATAAATTATATATTTGTACTACTGAACCTGTGAAAGCTTTGTGAATTTTAAAGAATTGTAATACAACTGAAATATTTCTTAAATGTTTTTTTCAATATAACAATGTTTTTATTTGTTTTTTTCAATATAAAAATGTTTTTTAGATTTGAATGGTTGCACTTGAGATTAGATGGGACATCTATCAGCACTTATAAAGCTGCCTCTTTTAGATTTTTCTTCCTGAAATTACAAGAAGAAAAGTGGCCTTATAAACCAGAGGCGTGGCACTAAATTTAAACAAAAAAAGTATAGGTAAGGTTGGGAAAATTAGGCCTTCAACGGGACAGGAAGTAAGGATATATTTTTCGCAGAAAAATATAAAAGACAAAACAGTTTTTTGTTAAAATGAAGATGTATTTCAGTAACTTTTAGAAGGCTTGGCAGAGGTTGATATGACGTATGTGCCTCATTCACTCAACAATGTCTTAACACTCGCTCAGAAAAACAAGTTTAATTTCTTACAGACTAAAGGTTTTGGGTATTACTTTAAGCCCAAAGTCAGGTGAGATTGTATTATAGTTTGTGTGTTTGTGCGCTTTCTGGATCTGAACCTGTTCCTCTGGTACTCTCACTAAAAATGGAAATTTTATTTCAATGAGATTTGCGTACTCGTTTGTCTCGTGGAGGATGCTCCATATTTCTAAACTTTCAACAAGCATCAGCACCAATTAACTCAAAAACTAATCTGGTATTAAGGAAAAATAAATGTTATATCAAGAACACACAGCATATTAAACTGTCATGACACCAGTTGTTCGGATTGATAAAACATAACTTGTACTTCTGCAACGTTGACTAAAGATATCACCACAGGAAATGCGCATTTGTGTTATTGATGTGTATAAACTAACTATGTTTCACTGGTCTATTTTTAGGTTGTTTTTTTGTGTGTATTTGCATGAACTCCTGTACATAAACATACAAACAGAAAGATCATGGTCTATTCTCAGGTTTTACCATCAATTTCATTCTTATAAACAGCTTAATCCCATTATCAGAACACATTTCCTTGAAATCGGTCACAATTTCTGAAGCAAAAATAATCGACTATACTGTAAGTTTGTTTTATCTTTGTAAACGTATAGCATATCATTTTGTAAGACTTTTCCAAAGTGGATATGTCACATTTTGTTAATTTACACTATGTGGTGACTGAATCATTTTTTCAACTCAGGTTTACTTTCAGGCACAGGTCACAAGCAGAGGTGTAGAGGAAGGACGTCATTATCTCCGTAACGCAAGGCCTTTACTTGCATTAAAGAAATCAAAATGTAAATAATTTTCTTGGATTATTTTTTGTAAAATTGCAAATGTAATACTAAAATAAAACTTTTAATATCCAATTAAATGACTTGGTGTTATTTATTCAAAACAAGGCATGGCATAGAGGAATGTATCTTTATTCAACAAATTGTTGCTAAAAAAGGCACAGAAATATCTGAATACAATTTAAATAGGACTTTTTGACCAGAAAGTTAACTTTGGTAAACCCCAAAACCTATTTATTTATCAATAAAAAAAATTGAAGCATGTGGTGATTACAATCTCATCTCTTTCAGTGACAGGGGTCTGTGTGGGTAACGGAAATATAATATAACTTTTCACTACACATGCAGTGCAACACAGTGCAGCAAATATACGACAATATGAACATTACAAGTTTTAAGCAAAGACATTTAAAGTTAGATCATAAGTGGTTGAATCAATTTCCCACAGGTATTCAGTTTTTAGAGATACCCATCTTCAACATTTAAAAGTTCAAGTTAAGGAGGGAACAAAAAAAGAAAACAAAACATGTACCAGTTGTACAGATCATCAGCTGGAATACAGCAAAAACATGTGGAGTACAACTGTAATGCCATCTATATTTGCACAGCCATGCAAGCACTGACTGAATGTACATACTGTTCAGCTCAAAGTGGGTGCAGCAAGTGTCCCTGCTGCACAGAAATAAGTATCAAAATACATTCATAGGTGCTCCAGCTTTTGACAAATCTTACACTCTATGCACCTGGCTAGAGCCACTGATAAACTATGAAGCAACACTCATCCTTGTTGCATATTTCTTTTAACATCTGCAAAGTCAGGCATCAGGTAGAAGCACGAAACTGTCCAGTATTACTCCTTCCAATAAACAGTCTCACCTCCATGCTTTAAAACCATTACAGATATCAGCAAAAGTCTGTATCTCAGATGAGCCAATCCTGTATTTATGATGTGCACTGTGACAAGGTGTTATATGAAGATAAAGCATGTGTTGCAGTGGCTCTCTCGTGATTGGGCTAATTTTCTGTGTAAACACTTCAACCTTTAAGTATCTTACAACAACTAGTCGTCTTTTTTGTTTTCACTGTCTTGAAGATTCTGAAACGACAAAAAATAAGTGAAAAGAAAATGTCAGTTAATATGTTATATAACAGAAACAAAATATAATCTATTTATCTAATGTCAATCTAACTTTTATAAAGATCCTGAAAATACATTGGATTTGTTCTCTTCACTAGAATAACAACCTTTGTTTTCAATATCTATAAAAACAAAAAAACATAGCCTTTGAGTTGATGACGAAATGGACGGACTTCTTAAAAACATGAATTATTCTGTTGTGTTTAGGACTAAGCATCACCTGGAGCTCCTGATGTTCCTTCAGCAGCCGGTCATACTCCCTGGTGAGGCCCTCCATCTGCTTCTTCATTATATCTGCCTCTGACTGGGAGTTCGTGAGTGCTGGAAAGGAAACACACACACATCAGCACAGGGCATCCTCATTGGCCTTTAGGAATGAACAATAATACATTTTATTTGTCTAGCGTTTTAAAAAGGTACTCAAGGTCATTTACATAGTAAAGACAAATAATAGCGGCAGCAATCAAATAAGAACGATGACAATAATCCTGTAATTTCCCCACTGCGGGACTAATAAAGGATTATCTTATTTTATCTAATAGTGAAAAATAAAAAAAACAAGTATCACAGGTTAAAAGCAGATTTAAATAAATTTGTTTTAAGTGCTGTTTTGAAAGTGTCGAGTGATGGAGAATGTCTGCGGTGCTGAGGGAGAGAGTTCCAGAGGGAATAGTTTTAAAGTTTACAGTTCTATATTAGAAAATAACACCAACCCAAACATTACGGTGAACATGTGCACATGTACAGGATTACTAACCATCTCCGGAGGTCCTCAGTTCTTCATTCAGTTTCTCCACCTCTTTTCTCAGCAGCACCATGCCCTCTGCGGTAGCCTCATTACCCTTCCCGTCCATCAGAGTCTGAAATACATCAAATTAAATGAACCTCAAGTAATAATAATACATTTTATTTTGAGGCGCCTTTCAAGGCACCCAAGGTCGCCTTACAAAAATAATACAGGGTGGGTAAAAGATAAAAGCATGAATGATAAAAACAACAGTAAAACAAAACATCAATATAAGAACATAGGAACAAGTGAAGTGCACAGGGACCAGTTATAAAGTGAATGCCAGTTTGAACAGGTGAGTTTTGAGTTGTGACTTGAATGATGTGATGGAGTCTGCTTGTCTTATGTGTGGGGGGAGGGAGTTCCAGAGCCTGGGTGCTGAGCAGCTGAAGGCTCGGGCACCCATGGTACTGAGGCGAGGCGTGGGGATGGATAGTAGTCCAGAAGAGGATGAGCGGAGAGTGCGGGAGGGAGTGTATTCCTGAAGGAGGTCGTAGAGGTAAGTGGGGGCCAGATTGTGGAGAGCTTTATAGGTGAGGAGAAGGTTTTTGTAGTTGATGTGGTATTGTACTGGGAGCCAGTGAAGTTGGATGAGTACAGGAGTGATGTGGTCCGATGATTTGGTACAGGTGATGATCCGGGCGGCTGAGTTCTGAATGATTTGCAGTCTGTTGATGAGTTTGGTGGGGAGTCCGGTGAGGAGGGCATTGCAGTAGTCGATGCGGGATGTGACAAATGAGTGGACCAGGATTTCGGTGCTGGACTGGGTCAGTGATGGGCGGAGTCTGGAGATGTTGCGGAGGTGGAAGAATGCAGTCCGGGTGATGTTTTGAATATGGGCTGCAAATGAAAGGGTGCTGTCCAGAATGACGCCGAGACTCTTGACTTGGGGGGAGAAGGGTACAGGGAATCCGTCGACGATGATGGGTGGAGCTGGGGTGTGTAGGGATTTGGTGATTATGGATTTGGAGCCGATGAGCAGGGCCTCAGTTTTAGTGCCGTTTAGTTTTAGGAAGTTCCTGCTCATCCAGCTCCGGATGTCTTCAAGGCAGGTGATGAGGGAGGTAGGAGGGATGGCAGCGTAGTACATGAAATGAGGCTCTTTGCCATCTCCTTGAAATCTGATGTAAAATGTTCAGAATCAGAATCTGTTTATTAGTCAGGAATGTTTTCACAAACGAAGAATTTTACGAGGCGGAAGGTGCATACATTGGACATGGACATGGGACGTTAGACGAGACAAACAACAATCAACGATAACGATAACAACAGTGCAGTGGGTATTAAATAAGTGTAAGATAAGAAAGTGGTCAGACAACAGATACGTTAATGTGAGTGTACGTTAAAGTGACATGTGTGTTTAAGTTAAAGTGTATGTTAAAGTGACGGACGAGTGTTTAAGTTAAAAGTGTATGTTAGTAGCATGAGTGTTTAAATATGAGGTGTGCAGAGGAGTGAACGGTAAAGAGAAAGAAAGAGAAAAAATAAAAATGAAAATAATAAAAATAAAAAGTAAAAAATTAAAATAAAATTAAAATAACTGGGAGACAGTCAGTGGGGGACCCTGGCCCTGTTGATGAGCCCGACTGCCGACGGGAAGAAACTGTGTGGCGTGAGGTCTTGGTCCTGATGGACCTCAGCCTCCTGCCAGAGGGGAGGGACTCGAACAGGTTATGTCCAGGGTGAGAGGGGTCAGCTGCAATCTTCCTAGCTCGCCTCAGAGTCCTGGAGGCGAACAAGTCTTGGAGGGATGGCAGATTACAGCCAATCACCCTCTCAGCAGAGCGGATGATGCGCCGCAGCCTGGCCTTGTCCTTGGCAGTGGCTGCGGTGTGCCAGACGGTGATGGAGGAGCAGAGGATGGACTCAACGATGGCAGTGTAGAAGTGCACCATCATTTTCTTCGGCAGGTTGAATTTCTTCAGCTGCCTCAGGAAGAACATCCTCTGCTGGGCCTTCTTGGCGATGGAGCTGATGTTCAGTTCCCACTTGAGGTCCTGGGAAATGATGGAGCCCAGGAAGCGGAAGGACTCCACAGCGTCGACGGGGGAGTCACACAGGGTGAGAGGGGCGGTTGGGGCTGCGTTCTTTCTGAAGTCCACAACCATCTCCACTGTCTTCAGAGCGTTGAGCTCCAGGTTGTTCTGGCTGTACCAGGTCAACAGGTGGTCAGTCACCTGTAGACGGACTCGTCCCCACCAGAGATGAGTCCAATGAGGGTGGTGTCATCCGCGAACTTCAGGAGCTTGACGGACTGGTGACTGGAGGTGCAGCTGTTGGTGTACAGCGAGAAGAGCAGAGGGGAAAGGACGCAGCCTTGGGGGGAACCGGTGCTGGTGGACCGAGAGCCTGAGACGTGTTTCCCCAGCCTCACGTGCTGCTTCCTGTCAGTCAGGAAGTCTGTGATCCACCTGCAGGTGGAGTCGGGCACGTGCAGCTGGGAGAGCTTGTCCTGCAGCAGAGATGGGATGATGGTGTTGAAGGCAGAGCTGAAGTCCACGAACAGGATCCTGGCGTAGGTTCCTGGGGAGTCCAGATGCTGGAGGATGTAGTGGAGGGCCATGTTGACAGCATCGTTTACAGACCTGTTGGCCCTGTAGGCGAACTGCAGAGGGTCCAGGAGTGGGTCAGTCAGGGTTTTGAGGTGGGACAGGACCAGGCGCTCAAAAGACTTCATGACCACAGAGGTCAGGGCGGCGGGCCTGTAGTCATTGAGTCCTGTGATCCTGGGTTTCTTGGGGACGGGGATGATGGTGGAGGCCTTGAAGAAGGCTGGCACGTGGCATGTCTCCAGGGAGGTGTTGAAGATCTCAGTGAACACCGGAGACAGCTGATCAGCACAGTGCTTCAGGGTGGAGGGTGAGACAGAGTCCGGGCCCGCTGCTTTGCGGGGGTTCTGCTTTTTAAAGAGCCTGTTGACGTCCCTCTCCAGAATAGTGAGGGTCGTCACTGGGGAGGTGTGAGCCCCCGATGGGTGTGCGTGTTCTCAGTTAGAGGTTTAATGGAGGGGATCAAACCCAGTGTGAGGGTTTTGGTAGACAACTGTTCCCAACACAAGTGTAGTGTCTGCCTCTAAATGTGCACTGAAACAAGTTCACAAGGCCACCACCAATCTGAGCCAGCAGATCCACCAAACAAAGAGAGCCACTGAGATAGTTGTGAATAACAGGGTTGTGGACTATTGAAAGTACATGAACAAAAGTCCAAGTCTGTCTCATCCATTAGCCTCTTACCTGATCATGTGGATTTGATGTTGGGAGACAAAAAGCACTCAGTGATCCCACCTTTAAATAACTGAAGATGTGTCTTTCTAACGATGTATAATGGAAGCTTAACAAACCAGTGGAGTTGAAATTAAATGCAATAAACTCACCACCTAAAATCGGACACAAAACTTTTATATTTCAGGTGCATACAAATCCATTTCTTCATTCACTAGTATTGTCTGATCAATTAAAGGTATATTTTGCAGTTGTGATTCTTTGAGTCTTTGCCCAATCAAAGTGAAGTCTACCTGTTTCAGCAGCTCGTTCTCCTCTTTGTATTTATTGGCAGTCTGGGTAGTACTGTCAGCCTGCGCCTGAAGAGCGGCCGTAGAGGCAGCTGCTGACGCCAGTTGGTTAATCAAGGTGACCACACGCTTCATAACCCTGCAATTAGAATGAAATACCAGGGGTTTGAGAAACACCTTTGCAGTGTTTCCCCTAGGTTTACAGCTTCAGGGAGGGGGGGCGGCACGGCGGCGGGGGCGACGGTGGGGGCGACGGCGACGACACCAACACAAACACTTAAAGTAGTGGTTCTCAAACTTTTTCTGTAAATAACTTCATTTTGTGACTCCATCTGTGCTTTTATAAATAACAGAAGAAAGAAAATTGCAATCACTTTCAAGTAAATCAGATTGCTCCATCAGACATTTTTTAATTTTATTTTTTAATTGCAATCACTTAGAACAATGAAAATAAAGTTATCTGTGCAAAAAAATAACTAATATTTAGTTACTACTAAATAGCTATTGTGGAAAACAATAAGCTTTTTTTTTTTTGCCAAACAAAACAGAATGAGTGCAGATATGTGAGCATCAGGTTGCATCAGTATTAGTGGAGCAGTGAGCCTCTACACATCTTTATAAACGGGGTTGTAGATTTGATACAATTCAATCTCAACGTTGATCTGAGATCTGTTTTCTGTTTTGAGACACGCAGAAGGGCGGAACTCTGCTGTGCGCGACGCAGAGCAGAGGAGAAGTGTTAACGCGACCATGTAGAGACCGAAATGACAAGCTGTGTGTGGATAAGATCAATAAAATACGGCCGTTTAGTTTGTTTAATAACAGAACAAGGTGTAGACCGGTTCTATAGGAAAGAGAAACTTAAATGACGACTTGTGATCTGGCGCTGTCGAGAAAATTACAGGGGGGCGGAGGGTTTCTTCAGGGGGGCGCCCCGCCCCCCTATTCTAACGGTGGGGGAAACACTGCCTTTGACATGCCATTTGGGTATCAGTGTAAGAGAGCCAAGACTCACAGCCAGAGGAAGACAGCGAAGCCAGAGATGTAAAGGTTCCTCTGGGCTCTGAAAAGCTTCATGTGCAGGTGATCAAACATGTTTGGTTGCAGCTTGGTGTCGGTGCCGAGTTCTTTAGATGAATATTTCCTCACTTCACGCACTGCATCTAAAGAAAAAAATGCATCAAGCAATTACTACAATGTCAATCCTTTTCTGCTATATACCCTCTTCATATAGTTTTTAGTTTATGTTACAGGCTTCAATAGTATAGCCAAGATGCCAATTTACCCCTAGCTGACTGTTGTTTTGAGACTAGACAGTGCACACAATATTGAGTGGTCCAACTTGGAGTGACTATCTTCAGTATCTACTAGGCTGTAAGAAGAAGAAAGAAAAAACTGACACACTTTATGTCACACTTACCAAGGAAGAGAACAATGAGTATTATGATCATTGTGAGAAACACTTTGTTCCAGAACCTTGTCACACAGCTCCAGATCCTCAGCTGGAAGATGCTCTGCCATCTAAAACCACACACATAGACACATTATAGGCAGGCAGCATGTTGGAGTATGTCAGCGATTCTGAGCAGTGGTTACTTACCTCCTGGCTGAGATGAAGGGGATACAGAGCATCACAAGGATGCCCATCTCCACATAGAGAAAGAGAGCCACGACAGTCCATTGCAGCGTCATCTCCAGCTATAACCTGACAAAGACAGACACGAAACCTTACAGAAAGTTACGGACTGGGTCCTGACCAGCCTCCTCTCAGAGTATGCTCTTTATAGTGTGTTGTTGAGGCGAGTAGAACTGGGAGGTTTAGCTAGCGGGCATCGCTTTTATTCCACTTGGACAACAATGCAGCCTCAGTTGATAAACATGCTAATTTAAGCGCCTTATCGACTCTGTTCAAAGTGCACGTACTTTCACGTAAACTCACAAAAGCTACAGATAACTCTGGCAAACGCACGTTATTGTATTATAGCGTTACTTAACGTTATGTTACATCCGCATCACAAGCACGGGACAACAAAATAAGTTCTTAAATGCTTATACATATTCATAACATGTGCTTTCACATATGATTTCACTCTTTTCGCCCTCCATCTATGTTCACAATCATAACTCCAACGCTCCATCAACACGAGCTGACGACACTTAGCTGAAAGCTAACGTAACGTGAACCTGTTCGAGTTACAAACAGCTAACGCCAACTAGCTAGCGTTAAACATTTGTAAATGGTAATACGATCATATCTGAGATAATGTCAGTATTCAGGCATTACGATTGACAACTTACCAGGAAAAATACGTACTTAAAACAGAGGACGTTAAGAGAGAGTTAACTTTTGAAATCGATCACAGAAAAGTTTGTACGTCTGCGTCCCACTTCCTGGTTCTGTCAGCGCATCTGAAGGACCTAGCTTCCGGTCCCATTTTCTTTTTCCAAAATGAAACACATTTCAAGATGATCTTCTTTGTTATAAAATATTTTTTCACGGGCATATTGTCCCAATAAATTAATCTATCTGCGAAATACACCGTTGTTTGTTAATCGGTTCAATAATACTTTTTGAAATTGAAGCAGTCCGTTCTAACTATTGTCTGTAAAACCCTCGACCTTTACTTTGGATTCATTTTAATCACTTTACTTCTGGTATTAACCTTACTCTGGAAAATTAAAACCTAATATACATTTAAATGATGTTATTTCTGCAAAAACAATATTTATATTCATTATGCCACTAAAATAGCAACACAAAGAAGTAATTATCGTCAATAAAGATTATACATACAATTACAAGGAAAAGAATCAATGCAAATTTCAATAAAATGACCTATCACTAGTTGTAATATCATAATTGATGATGACTTCAAATGACTTCAAATATTGCACTGAAATGTTCTTGTTGATAAAACTGATACAAATTATTGTGATCTTTGATGGTGCGCAGCTACATTTTACAAATTACATTTGGTAAATATTAAAGTTACATTACATTACATTTAGCTGACACTTGTATCCAAAATGACTTACATTTTTGCTCTATACACCGCAGACACAGCAACGAGGAGCAATTAGTGGTTAAGTGTCTTGCTCAAGGACACAACAAGGACTAGCGGGGACGGGGCTCGAATCACCAACCCTGATAGAAAGACGGGCATGCTAACCACTTAGCCAGTCACCAGTCTTAGTATGTAGCTTACATGTAGTCATTACTGTTAAAGACAATAATTAATAATTATAAGATAATTAGCTACATAATTACTTTTACGGCTTAATGGGAGAAAATATAGCAATAAAGAAGACAGACCTTGCCAGTTATAAACCTCTGAAGCTTTGCAGATTTATTTGGCATAAAAACAAAAACAAAGTAAAAATGTAACATTTCAATAGGCTTATGCTCCCAGATCATGCACTGGCCCATATGTGCTCTCGAGGTAATCTATTACAGCTGAGGTACTGGATAGAGAATTAAACACTTTTCTCTCAGGCTGGGAGCTAACCCTCTCCAGCATGTAGATAAGATGCTGGTGGAAGCAGGTGAATTGAGTGCCCTGCTCAATAGAGATGTCCACCCAGTCCCATATGCACTCCAAAGGAGTGTCCTCATAGCCGCTGAACATGGCAGGGTTTGCAAGCAACCCGCGCGCAACCATCACACCTAAAGAGCAAATCCAAACAAACAAGAAAATAACAAATTAAAAAGGAATATTGTATATATCTTGAAATTGTTAAGTGTACTTGTCATGAGTGCGATTTGTTGAAAGCAAACCTACCATCGACACCAGTAAGCTGGTGAGTGGACTCCACATCACGGAGGAACTTTATGTCCCCATTGGCGATTACAGGGATGGATACGCTGTCTTTGATCGTCTTGATGGCCTCATAATGGACTGGCTGGTGGCGTTCTTCTGCTGTGCGGCCGTGGACCGTTATCCACGACACACCTGCTGATTCGGCCTTCTGGCACAGATCCACTGTCCGCCTCAGGTCCTCGTGAATTCTGTGGGTGAAGTGAATTTCTCTTTATTTTTTTATTTTTTGGGTGGGGTTTATTTTGCAGGGACAATGCACACTAATCAACAGTAAAGCTGTAAGTGAGCCAGAGTTAGCCAGAGAGGCTAATTTTCATCTGCTGTCCCTGGCCAGATTTTTTTTATGGCAGCCTGAAAATACATTTTCAATAACACAATGCAACTAAGATAGACAGACAGTAATGTATAGACAAAACTAATTCACATCAAAGAAAAGTGTATCCACAGTAGATGCATATATAAAACACTGGAGGCACATAAAATATATTAACACTAAACAAGACAAATGCACAAATACACCAAATAAGCAGGCAGGACAGACAGTACATTAATGCTTGCACACCTGATGGCAACAAGCCATTCCTTAAGGCTATGTTTGAAAGTCTTGTACGTTCCTTTTGTGCATCTGTGTGATGGAAGAGCATTCCATGAGTTTGCTGAATTCACCGAAAATGCAGATTTGCTAAAAGAGCTTGACCTATGTGAAATGACACAATCACCTCTTGAAGCAGATCTAGTGTGTCTGCCATTTTGAGTGTGTTGTTTAATAAAATCACTAAGCGGAGGCGGAGCCATACCATGTAAAATTTTAAAAACCAGACACACATCAGTGAATTTAATGAGATTCTCCCAACTTAAGATATGGTGTTTGATGAGAATATTGCAGTGATGGTGACTTTTAGTTGTTTTATCCAGTGTCTTTAGAGTTTGTTTATGGAGAATATGGATAGGTTTTAATGTTGTGCTGCTGGCTTGTGCCCAGCTGGTTAAGCAGTAGGTGAGATGGGGGATAATCATTGCATTAAAATACAGTTTCACAGCCTGCATGGGTAGACAGTTTCTTATACATCTCAAATTCATGAGGTTACATTTTAAAACTTTTGTCACATGTTTACCTGCTTTTTAAAAGAGAGATTAGAATCAATAAAAATTCCTAAATATTTAAAATCTGACACTACCTGTAGCCTCTCACCAGCAACATAAACATCTGGCTCTGGTGACACTTTGCAAGCCCTCTTTGTGAAGAACATACAAACAGTCTTTTTAACATTCAGGTGGAGGCAGGAATCTGAAAGCCATTTAGTTTCATGTGTCATTGTTGACGTGAGCTTAAGTGCAGCTTGATCTTTGTTCTTTGCGTGCACATAAATCACTGTGTCATCAGTGTACATTTGAATATCACACCCATTGCACACACCCGGTAAATCATTAATGTATAAACTGAATAATAAAGGCCCTAAAATAGAACCCTGGGGTACTCCCACATTAGATCTCAGAGTAGAAGATGAAACACCACCCACTCTGACACACTGGGTTCTTCCTTCAAGGCAAGAGACTCTCGAGAAAAATTAAAATTTGACAGCTTATTAATCAGGACATCGTGATTAACTGTGTCAAACGCCTTCTTAAGGTCAAGAAAAACCGCTGCTACTACACCCCCTTTATCCATTTTAAGTTTCAAGTTCTCGAGGAGAAAGCAATCGGCTGTTTCAGTTGAATGATTCGCCCTGTAACCAAACTGCATAGGATGTAGCTGATATGGAGAGCTGTTGAGGTGTTTAATAAGTTGCTCTGCAACACATTTCTCAGCAATTTTGGAGGTAGCAGGGAGAATGCTGATTAGGGCTGTCAACGAATAATCGAAATTCGAATATATATTCGAATAGTTGTTAAAAACAGAATTTCGAATGTGAAAATTAATATTCGAATGTAAAAAAAAAAAAAAAAAAAGTATTTCGGAGGATAATTATCGTGAATCTGGCAACCCCCGCCGCGGCCGCGATGAAGTGTGTGTGTGTGTGTGTGTGTGTCCGTTCGGGGCAGAGTCTCTGACCCGGAGCAGACGTGAAGCTGGTTGAGGCTTTCACGGGGTTTTGCTGTTGTTGTGGCGTAGGCTGCGGTCCACAGTAGCCTGTTCTATGTTCCCTTAATAAACACCCTATAAGCCATCTAACGTCTTGTAGCTTTCCTGACCCAGGGTCGCTACACTATGTAAGCTAGAGTTAGCTTACCATTCAACGACAAGCAACTTGAGGCCACATCTCCAGAATGTGCACCCAAGAGAATATGGCATAAAATGTGGAACTTCAGAGAAACAGCCCCGTCTGGATACGTATTTTGCGCCGTCTGCCACAAGTTCGTTGTCTGCGGCACGACAGGAGGCCTGCACGCAAAAATTTATTTCGTTCGTATGCAAGGACATGAGGGCTTCAGGGAGTTCTGTGAAGCACTGGAACCGAGGTACCTTATCCCTGATCAGCACTCAGCATGTGTTTATTGTTGCCGTTCATTTAAACCGCTATGCGCGACCGACGGTGCGGTGCGGGGGGGGGAGTGAACACCTAAACTGAAGAATTTTGTATTTACACATATATTCGAATATATGTGTTTTTTTAAAGGGAATATTCAAACGTCATTTTTTAGCAATTTTGACAGCCCTAATGCTGATTGGCCGATAATTAGAGTCATCGGTTGAATCTCCTGATTTAAAAACGGGTGTTGTTATGGCTGATTTCCATCCTATTGGAAACACAAATTGCCTGAGAGATGTGTTGACAATACTTGTGATAGGCTGGGTGAGTGTCCCTTTGTGTTTTTTCACATATTGTCAATTCCATACACATCTTTGGCCCTAGAATTCTTGAGTGAGCCAAGAACTCGGGTGACAATAGATTCAGAGACTTCCTGAATAGAGAAGCAGGGTTGACCTTCATTTAATGGTGTAAGGTGAAATTGACCAATACTGGAGCTTTGAGTTAAAGCTTCCACTGAGTTGATAAAGTATGAATTGAAAGCTGTACAGATTACAACTTCATCTTGTGTAAGGCACCCGTTCACATTTATTTTAAATTGCTTCATTGAATTGGTGTTTTGTTTGTCTGTTAATTTCTTTAGATTATCCCATATCATTTTTTAATTACCCCATGCTTCATCAATGATCTTAATAAACAAATTAGCTTTTGCTTTTCTAAGTTCTTTCGTTACCTGGTTTCTCAGCATTGTGAATTTCTGCCTATCATTTCCTAATTCAAACTTGAGGGACAGTTTTAAAACATAGTCCCGTTTTTTCATTAAATTCCAGAGGTTACTATTTAACCATGGAAATGTGTTCATTTGATTTTTTTTAATTTTTTTTTTTTTAAGGAAACTGTTAATTATGGTCTGTATTGTGGATAAGAAGATGTTGCTATCATTTTCCACACTTGTGTGTTTTGATCATTCTTTCTGGTTTATTGCTAAAAATCAAATCAATCTGCGACTGAGAAGAGTGAGTTATTCTTGTGGGTTTGTTCACTAACTGAGTCATATTAAAACAATCAATTGTACGTTTTAGGGATTTTCTTCCAGATTTATCCTCCCAATTTACATTAAAATCTCCCATTAATATAACCTCTTTGTCAAAGTCACATTCCTTTAACATGGAATTAAGATGGTCATAGAATTCACATTTGGACGATGGTGGTCTGTAGAGACAGATAAGGGTAAGAGACATTTGAGTTGATAGTGTCACTTTCAGACCAATACATTCCAATGTGATATCACTTGACCACTCAATCTGGCTACAATTAAGGTGTTCTTTAAATGTAAAACATTACTCCTCCTCCTTTACCACTAGATCTAACTCTATTGTTGTTATTATTATTACGTGATTTTAATGCAGCAGGGGACAGTTACACATTAAAAAAAGTGTTCCATGTATTCTGACAGAAAACATTTACAATATAATGTATAGCCCAACCAATAATGTTTTTGTTTTTTTTAATCCAATAACAATATTGTCCAATGTTTTTTTTTTTTTAAACAAACAATCTTTTTCCAGACACTTTGGAATTATTTGAGTTTGACCAACAATATTAGGCGGGACATTTTAAAGTTGAAAATAAACAGTGCTCTCTGGTGGACAAAATATGTCATGTAAAATCAAATTGGTTCATTTTTTACCTAATTTTGATGGACGCTGTATAGTTTGGATTGTCCACTTGATTTCTGACAAGTCTGACCATGTCTTTCACAAGTTCAGGCTTGTTGATGAGGCACGCACCATACCCGGCTGACATGGCCCATCTGAAAACACAACACAACAATAAAAGGTAATCAAACAACCTAAATAAAGCATTCCGAAAGATTTGCAAGCATGTTTAGTGGGCACATGGTTTAATAGCTCTTTGTACAGGAATCCATTACGGGTAACACTTAATTAGTACACAAAATACTGGTGATGAAAACAGAAACATTCTATTTTTATTATTTTATGAGAAATTCATAATTCAAACAAATGGTTAGCTTTTTATCTTAACTCAAAATGCCGAAAAAAGAAGAGGAGTCCAAACTGTATCACAGCCTACTCTCAGTAACTGTACCTCTGGGGACAGCCACAGTTGAGGTCAACGCCATCTGAGAAAGGTGCGACCACACAGGCCGCATCAGCCAGACTCTGAGCATCATGGGCAGCAAACTGCACTATCAAGGGCCGGTCACCTGAGGGGGGAAAAGAAACAAGAAGAAAAACATGGTCATAAAAACTAAGACTTGCACATACTCAAAGTTATAGCAATATGGCATTATGGTAAAACGCTCCCAATTAACAACACGTTTATCATGTGCCAAAACCACACGACACAGGAACAGCTTCTTTCCACTAGCCGTCACTCTGATGAACAATTTGTATTAGTCCCACTGCGGGACTAATAAAGGAATATCTAATCTAATATGATATTAATCAATATATATTTATATTGTACATATTAGTTGAATGTTTCTGTGTTCTACTCTGTTGTCTATAATGTCATTTTTTAGATTTCTCTTGTTTATATGTACACAGTGGTGTATAAAGTACCCAAAAGCCGTACTTGAGTAAAAGTAAAGATACCTTACTGGAAAATTACTCCAGTAAAAGTAAAAGTCACCTATTAAAATACTACTTGAGTAAAAGTCTTAAAGTATCTGATATTTTCTGTACTTAAGTATCAAAAGTATTTTTCTGATATAAAATGTACTTAAGTATTGAAAGTAAAAGTACAAGTACATGCTTTTAATAAAAAAGCAAAGGGTCAGAATTTTGAGAATTATGAAGTTTATTCTTTTAAGTGCTGTGGTCACCGTGACCAAGGACCAGGAGTTGTGTTGATACAATAACTGGGTTGGCTGGGATCCATCCATATATATTATGTTCAACATAATATATTGTACCTAAGTATACTTTTGCATCTACTATGAACTTATCATCATAATTCTCCAAAAAGCAATATGACACTATGAAGGACTTGTAACAGTGTGGTTATAAGTATGCTCATTCCGCCCGCCGTGGGTCTCTTGGTACCGGTCTGTGGGTCTCTTGGTACCGGGCCACAGAAAGAATGAATGAAACATTAAATAAATAAAAAATCAAGGCCGGAAAGATGTTTTATTGTGAAAAATGACCGCATACATCCGTCTGTGGTAACCTCAGACGGAATCTATTGACACATGTCAAGATGTTACGTTACTCTAAAAATGAAACGTAAGTCTGTTACAACTCTGTCGGTGATCTGGAAACCAAGGGAAAGTATCCTGAGATCGCCAAAAAAGCATGAAAACCTGCTTCCATGTCAACATCCTGTCTTTGTGCAGCGCGTTATAAGTTAAGCAGTAGACTGGACTAAAGGTTTAGTTAGGAGTAGAGTCAGTAGACTGGACATAACGAACACACGTCAGGTGTCGTTGTCTCCCGTCTCTCCGAGGTCGGACCCGGTCTGTGAAAATATTGTCTTCACGTAACCGGTCCGTGACGCATAAAGGTTTGGGAGCGCTGGACTAGAGGATGTAGAGGGCTAATGCAAAACATTGTGATTCGCAAAACCTGCTTGGTGGAGTCTGTGTTCCTCCACAGTCCCCGATGTTTTTTTTCTTTTTCTAAAGATAGATTTGATTTTGTAGCGAGTAACGAAGGTTTCAGGAGAAATGTATCGGAGTAAAAGTATCATTTTTCTTTGCAAAATGTAGTGAAGTAAAAGTAAAAGTAAACAGAAATATAAATAGTAAAGTAGAGTACAGATATCCCCAAAAACTACTTAAGTACAGTAACGAAGTATTTCTACTTCGTTACTATACACCACTGTATGTACATAATATGTACATATGAACGACGAGAGCAAAGTGTAACTGGAGTCAAATTCCATGTATGTGTACACACATGGCCAATAAAGCTGATTCTGATCATGTGACACGATGGCCCTCTGTGTGTGAAGATGCAGTGCATTAAGTGGTGGTTCACTACTACTCACTCTCATTGGTGGTGAACTCACTGTCCCTGGCTTTGACAGATCGCATGAAGTCAGCAGCGACTATCATCGGGGTGAAGCAGATGTCACAGTCGTATTTCCTCACCAATGACCTGAACGCAAGCCTACGGACAAAAAAACAAACATACTTTATTGAGCATAGTTTGGAAAAGACACACCAAAGGACAGCTGTGCCCTACAGAATGATTTTCTCCTTTGCCTTTTCGCGTGGTTGCACAGGAATAACAAATAAAAAAAAACACGAATAGACGCAACACAGACTCCACTTACTTTGAATATCGAACCATTGGCGCACATATTTTCAGGACCTTTCCCTTTTCAAACATGTCCAGGATGGATGCGTTTCCGTTGGAGGTCTTCATGCTTCACGAGTGACGAGAAGCTAACAAGCGACAGGAGAGTTTAAGGGCGGATTCTGTCGTCTGACATCTATTTCCTCGTTTCGAAGACGAGAGCCAGCTGGATATGCGCCATGAAACCGCACACAGTCACATAAAGATACATGTAACGTTAGCTAGGTTCACTTTGGAATAACGATAAACAACGACGCTTGAGTCCACCATGCTGGAAAAAAATGTGGGCGTGTTTACGACCTCTGAACCCATAATACAACAAAGTGTTTGTGCTTATTTTATTGTTTTAAAAATCTTAAACACCGATACTCAAATGTAAACAGTTTAGGCTGTGCAATGATGTTATTTTGTGTTTTTGTTAATTAATTAAATATTGAATTGATGTATTGGTTCGACGTCACAGCATACGCAATCCTGCAATGCTGCGTTCAGGTTCTATGGGTAAAATGTAGATCATCAGCTGTCAAATCAAAGCAGATGCTACTTAATTTGTCCAATTAGGATAACTTGTTGAAACGGGCCCATTAGCACGTGTAAGGAGATACGAACAAGTCCAATGTCCTCAAAAAAAGCTTTTATTTTTCAGACATTTCACTTACAGATAAAATGTGAATGCAACATATAAATTGATGAGCTGAAAAAGTTCAGTAATTATTATTATAAATATTATTATTATTATAGACCGCCACTCAATAATAATAAGCTAAATTCTTAGGTTGTAAAAGGAAGTTCCATCAGTGCAACAATGGGTCAAATGTGTAGTGAAAAAATGCATACAAATACACCAAAAAGATGATGCAAGGTTACCCAATACCTACGGTTCCTAAGCTCTCATCAGGTCAGGACTGGTGCAGGCATCTTCCGAGGAAACTAAACATGCTTATGAATTCTTGAATTTATGGAATAAGCACTAATCCTGCAGATTTTTTACACACACTAAAGCTAATCAGTAAAAACAAAAGATGGTGGTCACAAGATAGAGTTGCCATGTTTTATGTAGAGTTTAACTTGGTGTGTTATTTGTGAAAGAAGTAAAAAGCCTAAATATGCAAAGTTTTGGCAGGTATCAGAAGGGGCTTTCTGATACGTTTGACATTTTGTCCTAGCAATTTACAATGCCTACACAATCCATTTGCCCAGATGACACAATGGGTGTAGCTGCATTTTCAATGTGTTACTGTTCTGTATTGTCTCTGTCCCAGAGACTGATGTATAATGTATTTTGCTACTTGCTCAGTTGCATTTCATCTCAATTGTGCCCGTTTTCTTAGTGTCTCACGTGTGTCGTTCCGAGTAAACAAAAAATCTTTAGGAAGAAAAAAGCACACGATCAACCTCGACCTGGAATTAAAGAAAGTCCCCTGTTGTACTTCCGCTCTCTGGCCACAGGAGGGCGATACAGAAGCACAATACTTAAGGTCTAAAATGGGATAATTAACAATTGCATGTGTAATTCACCCTGAACAGATCAAGAGCACAATCTACCTCCTAGGACATCAAGGATTTGCAAACGTTTCAATGTATTAGCAAGGCATTTTATTTGTGGCATTCAATGCATTAAAACACTCAAAATGTGTCTCTTATGTAGTAGCATGTAAAATCACGTGATAACACACAAACCATGTGAACAGTTGATTTTATTCCTGTGGTCAATTCTTTTTAGCGCATCTAATTTGTAGGCCAAAATGACAATTTCCACTTTCTGCTGTAATATAAAAAAAAAAAAGAAAAAAAGGAATACCTCCTCTTAAAACACAAAAATGTTGAACTGATGAACATTTTATTTAAAACTTGCACGGAATAAGTGAATTATCAAAAAGAGAAATGAATAAGCCACATCAATATGGCACAAAGGGCATCACAAAACTAGCCCTTGCATGACTGGACGGACCCGTTAAACAGCTGATAAAAATCCTAAAACTCCAACAGAATAAATACAGTCAAGCCAAAGAAAGTGATGGCAGTGGAATGCAGCTCGTTATTCTCACTACTAAACCAGTGAGTGATATCAAAAACAATATCCACTTTTCAGTAAACTCCACACTCATGATCCATCCATACCATCTATTTAAATTGGTTTGTTTACGCTTACACATCCCGACAAAAACAGAAAAGCTCAGTTAATTTACAAACATTTTCATAATACATTAAGAATCGCAGCCATATACAGTGGTCAGAGAGAAGGCTAGGGAAGAGCTTAGCTTGTGTCTGTAGTGCAGAAACACAATACCCTGTGAACAAACAAAAATATGCGTTAAGTATTTTCACCACATCCTCTGTACAGTGTGGAATAAAGTAGTGATTTCTTAGCATGCAGCCAAACTCACACACATTTAATTTGTCCTACTTCTGCCTTACATACAAGTAGCTTTGAACCATATACTAAGATAGCGGTTTTTAAAATAAATCTCCTCTACGATCGCAAACAAATAATTTGAACCGACAAGCCTCTTTGTTTAAACTCTGCATACTCGACCAACTTGGTTTGTCATGAGGAGAGAGACTATGCTGGGGGGCAAATAAGTATTCTCTCCATCCACGACCAGACAAGTCAATTTTTCAGCCAGTAAAACAAAAACAATGAAATACAATACGAGCTGGGAACCAACAAGCAGCAAAGTGAAGCATTTAACGAAAAATCCACTCCAACTGATAGATCGTCCATCGTCAGGAGTAGAACGACAGTAATGGACTGAATGGACACTTTAGCCACTTTGTTCATGTCTGCTCATCTCTGATATCCGTAACATCACAGCACAGGGGCTTTCCTGTCCACAGCTTAGAAGGGTACTTAAAAAGACAAACAACAGGCTACACAACTGTACAAAGACAACACAGCAGGTCAAAAACAGCCAGCCTTGGGGGAGCTACAGTATCGGGGCTGTGCGTCTCCAGCCACCTGCCCCCTCCCTCACTGAGGTAGCGCTCTGGGACCGGCCGCCTCCAGCTCCACACTGGAGAAGAAACGCTTGGATAGTCGGTGGCAGTCGTAGCTCAGCTCTGTGCTGTAGAGGGCACTGGTTTTCTTGGGGTAGACAATGGTGGTACTCTTGAAGTACTGTGGCCGGTGGCGAGGCTGGAAATCCAGCTGTGTCTTGTAGTGGCGCCAGGTGCTGTCGGGCACAGCCATAATGGTCTGCCTGCAGTGTTCTAGGCCCTGTCCCGTAGGCTGCAGGGCCACACCCTGGATGAAGTGCCGGTCCGAGTCGTAGTGCACGGATGAGGTAAATCTGTGGAAGAGGGAAAGGGGAAGGGTTTGAAAAGAGAGGCAAACTAGCCTGCAACCTCCTGCACCAACTATGCATTACATTACAAAGCAACGTTTGTCCAAGTCCACTGTTCTCTTGTAAGCTCATGTACACGCTTTGCATCCGTTAGCCGTCTTGGTGCATATTCAAATAAAAATGCTCCAGCATGCATGTCCCCATGGTGTGTCATGTTTTAGCATGTCCTCCAGCAGGTCTAACGCTGCACATAACGTATCAAAACCCACCTTATTTCCTTCGACGGTAACGGATCAAGTGCTATGCCTTCCCCATAGGACAATGGGTGTAGCTGCTGGAAAGAGCCAGGGGGTAAAACTGGAACCTGCAATGATAATAAATGTACAAAAATCAGCCCCACAGTCAACAGAAAAAAAAGACAAATACTGCAAAAGCTCTCATATGTCCAGTTGAGTGCTGAAGTGGCCTCTCAGGGGTTGTCAGCAGAGTTACTGTCAAGAACATCCACACACATTTGGTTTAAAACTACAAATTGCAGAGTTAGCAACACAGTGGTGTTCAGCTATTCCAATGCAAGACAACCTGCAATTTGTAGGAGAAAAAACAACAACCAACTACCACATAACATGTATCCTTTGTGGAGACTAGCAGGCTTGCAACACTAAGAACATGTAACGTCAGTCATGAAGTGACATTTAAAATAAGTGACCATATGCATTGCAGCGTTACCAACCAAAGAGCCCGTCCCCTCGTCCTCTGACACCGGGCTCACGCCCCCGGGTTTGTCCGCACACGCAGGCAGGAGCCAGGCGCTGGGGCTCGGGCTCGGGGGCAACCCGGAGTCCGGGCTGTCAAGTCCTCTGTCAGCCATGCAGCTCATATCCAGCGGGTCTCCTTCACATGCATTTGGCAAGTTCAACCTGCCAACCATTTCTAGTTTAAAAAAAAAAAAAAAAAAAGTTGCTAAATGTCCTGCGACTGCAACGCAGATTACGAAAGAGAAATACTTCCAGATTGCACTCGGTTTCCGTCCTCGGTGTTTGTCGCAATCAACGTCCGACCGGCGTTGCCGCTTAACTTCTCACCGGACAGGATGCACAGCGGGTCCGCTGGCAATGTGATCGACTCGGAGGTAACTCAGACACCCCAGGATCCGCCAGACCTTGAAAATCCGACAATTAAAACAGTTTCTTTGACATAAAAATAAATTAAAATGTCCAAAGCACAACCCAACTCCGCAGGAAATGTGTGTAAAGAGATGGAAACACAAAAAGTAGGTCCGCTGTTGGACTGAGCAGAGAGGACGCGAGGAGTATCCTGCCGCCCGCGGCTCGTCTTCAAACTTATTTCCCTCGAAGGGGCCTTCAGGTCCACGAAGGCACGAGAGGAAACGCCCCCTGAAGCATTTTACAGCCTCCTGATTGGATGGAGGGGAAGCGGGCAACCAGAGACGGAGCTGATCATGGGAACCTTTCCAGCCCCTCATTCAACACAGTGGACCCTGGTAAAATAAGGTTAACGTTTGTTCCTGGTGCGTTTACACACCCATTTGTTGCTCTCCCGAATGTTTCTTGCTTTTTCTCCACGTGAAAGTTTTTTTTCTTCTATTTTTTGGGGGAGTTTTTTCTGGTCCGATGTGAGGTCCCGGGACAGGGATGTCGTATGTGAAGAGATTGTAAAGCCCCCCCCCCCCCAGGCAAATTTGTAATTTTGGGCTATACAAAATAAACTGAATTTGATGAAGCACAAGGGGGAAATTGCCAATAATATTTTAATGGTGTTCAACAATTGCATGTGTCGCATACAATTCAGACAATACATACAAGCAACATTCTTGTACCAGAAGCCATGGATGTGTACACCAGGGATAGGGAACCTTTCTGCTAGGAGGTGCCTTTATTTTTTCCTTCTTGTTATCAGTGTGAAATACCAACATCAACGTTACCTTTAAGTTTAGTGATTGCACATCAACATTTAAATCTCAAATGGACATTTTCTCTCATAATCAGGTCATTGTAATTGTGTATACAAGAAGGCTGAGGAAAACAACTATATCTGTGAAAATCATTAATGCTATCAATCCTCCACCTATCTTGTTAATTAGAAGTACAATTCAGCAACAACAACTAGTCAATCAGAGACAGAGTATGGTGGGTCTTCAAAATCAAATCAAGCTACCACGAACAACAGGACACACAACTGCCAATCAATGGCCGTCAACGAGGTAATTTGTCATGCACTTCAACATTTCTCAAAAATCTCTGTTGCGCCATTGGTTAAGTAAACCGATGGTGGCCCTCGTGTCTCAAGTGGCCTACCCCTAATGTACACTAATGCAGTTACATTGACTTGAGTTACTACAACTGAGAGGCACTGGCATTCAAATCAGTGATAAGGACATTGGCTTCAAATAAAGAGCTGCTTTTCCTTTCTTACTGTGATGTACAGTATTTGACATTTAAGAGGGAGACCCAGAGATCACTAAGCATTTTGTTGCCCGACGGATATGTTGGGACGAATAAATGGATACACCTTGTTTACACGTCAAGGCAAAGGAGACGAAGGATTCAATTATCAAAGATTATTTTTGGACTGTTAAACAAATAAGACTGACCGCAAATGTGTGCTCTTATGGACACATATTTAGTATACGTGAAAAAGTGAAAAGACTTTTTTGTAAATACCAAGGGAAAGCCGGCCTCGCATCGGACTGATGATGCAGGAAATCAAAAGATTATATTTGTCTCAGTGATTAATTTTAGGCCACCGTTCACCCAAACAATCCCAACACCCATGTCCACTTCAATGGATGGCAGACATGCACATGAATTTCCACCTGTTCCTCCCCTAATTGAATATTAAAATAGTTGAGGAAAACCATGAACCATTGAAATATGTTATGTTAAAAAAAAATCAACTTTAATTAAGATCAGGCTTTCTGTACTCATTGTGGGTCAGACTTGTTCCAGAGAGGCAGCCAGAGGCTCTCGGAGCACACGTTAGTTAATAGCGCCGCAATTGTTTTTCTGAGTGCATACACTGTGCAATGATGTACTAATGTTACAAAACATTGGTGTCATGAAAAGAAAGGTGGGAAATTACAGAAGTAAATTAAATATGGAACAACAGCAAATAGCGTTTGAGGAAGTTTCTTCATAATCCAGCGTCAGCTTGGGTTCATTATACTGTCAGTCAGAAAATTCAGTCAACTTTTTGCTCTTTCTCCGCGATAACTGAATGGAGCAGAATGAAGTCATTGAGATGAATTACAGTAAAAAGGACTTGGCTACCATCCCAGCCAGCAGCCATTTTTCATTTCCAGGATGCAATTTCAATGCGTTCACAGTCTCTTCTTGATGAGTTTCTCGAGTCTGCGGATGCGAGACGACTCCTGTTCAGGAGTGGGGGTACTGAAGAGAGAGGGCCCGCCGTCGGCCCCGGAAGGTGGAGTGGGGAGCCGCTGCCTGAAGAGCTCCAGCATGCTGCTCTGCTCGCTGCGCTTCAGGCCCTACACACAAGTACACACAAGCACAGGGGAAATCACACAAAACACATTCTTAGAACACTAAACAAGAGGAAAATGCTAAACTAAGAGTGTGTTAGAAAACATATGCAAAACAGAATTATAGGGGAAAATGGAGATAACAGTGACAGAAAATGCAATATTACAATGTTAAAGCAATAGCATAACATTTTAGGAAACATGCTTATATGCTTTTTTTGTGGCAAAAGTTAGATGACAAGATAAATACAAGCCTGGTTCTGTCCAGCGGTAACACAACCACCTACCAGCACCTCTAAAGTTCACCAACACATTTCAATCAATACACAAAACAAAAAGGGACAAAGACTACAACTTGTAGTTTTATGGTTGGTTATGTACAGATGTTAATTTGTGAGCTCCAGAGCTGTTGGTGGGCAGATTTAGTTATCTTTGAACAGAACCGGGCTAGCTGATAAACTAAGCTGATCCAAGTCCACATTGAAGCTATAGATTTGAGAATATTATCAATCTTCTCATCTAACTCTCAAGGGAAAACAAAACAAATAACTGGATTTCCCAAAATGTCTAACTCTGTCTTTAAATCATTGGTACAGTGGAAACTGACCTTCATGTCCAGAATCTTTTGGAAGGTCTCAGGATTTCCATCAGCCAGGAGCTTGATGTAGTTATCGACAAACACCACTGGCGGTTCATGTGGGGCCATCACCACCTGTGGAAAAGTAGAGTTTAATGTTGGTTTCACCCCTCCCTCCCTTTTCTGTGAACCATCATGGAACGACCCAAGTGATCTTTAAATGATCCCACATGGGGCGGCTCGGGCCCAAATGAAGGGGGGGGCTACAACTGACAAACCAAACCAAGTAGTTCTAGCTGCAAACAAAGTTGAGACTATGGTTCTGTACTTAGGAGCCCACTACTCACTCTTTATTTCCCCCTTTTACACAGCAATTACTCCATGCATCGGTGGGCAAGAATTGGTTTCACCGGTAATTATTGTGCGGGTATAATGAGTCTGGGCAAAAAACTGCGAGAGTCAAGACCAAGCAGAAAAGGTTTAATGGGGCACATGTCTTTCTGGATGGGAGTCTATTTTTTCCCTCCCCGACAATAGAGCCTGAGAGGAAAACGTGGATCGGGTCGCATTTCTTGCAGCCGCTACAAAGCAGGCAGACCAACACATGGCCGACAGACCTCCACCTCCCATCTCATGCATACACATGCATGCAGGGATCATCAAAAAAAAAAAAAATCTCTTTTCCCTCACTTCTGAAAAAGAAAAAGACCCAATTTGTCCTTTCTGTGTTTACTCTTTTCTCCATAAGGTGAAACATATGAGAAGGTGCACTGCACAGGGAGGGACAGAGTGTAGCATCGGAAGCAGCAGAGAAAGAGAGGGAAGCGCAGGCATGAAAGGCTCAGGATTGTGTGGAATTCTTTGCTTTCTTACTAGCCCTGCTGACTGAGTGATTTACTTAGCAACTGTCCTGGAGCCAGGCCAAAGGAAAGGTCTGTAGGGACCTTGTAAAAAAAGAGAAGGAAAGGGGGAGAAGGAGTTTAAGAATGAAAACTAGCATAAAAAGGGAGAGTGAGCGCAACTGAGTAAGGAGCAGGGAAGTGGGGGGCATTTAGGCTGAACACGAGTGGGGAAGGGGGTTTGACTTTTAAATATTTCCCAGAAGAAAACTTTAGAGGTTGGAGAGAGCGCTGGAGCTATGGTGGGCTGGGCTGGAGGAGCGTGGAAAACAGCCACGTCTCACAAGCATCGTACCGGCCAGGCAAGGCCGTCTCAGACGGAATCCCATGTACTTTGTACATAAGTGAGCACTCGCTAAAAAAAAACCAGACAGCACACATCTACTCGTCTTCAGCACTCAAACATGCTCTGACAGCTGCATAAAGACTGTGGAAGGAGTGGAAGCATAAAAGGACTGAACTGATGCCCAGTTCATATATTATTCAGTCACTAATCAATATTCTTATATTAACAATTAAGGAAATGTGAAATGGATCGCTAGTATTAATAAATCCACATAGTTTATCACAGTTCCCTTCAGCTTTACGGGCTGTTTTAGCACCTTTAAGCTCATTGTTTGGGGTTTTGGACACAGAACTTCATTGTTTTGGTGCCGTCTCCCTCTCACTTCAGCAGCTGCTTTTAGCAAAAAAAAAGCTCTGACAAACCCCTGGGTGGTACCTGCCCAGCACCAAACAGCTGAGAGACAAAGTTAGCAGCTAGCTGGTGAACATTGTGAAGCTATTTGCTGCTAAAGAGACAAACATTCCCCTCGGGAGTCAACACCACAAACTCAAAATAAATATCTATGTTAGTCCATGTGTGCTAAATGTGTCAGTAGGCTAACGTAACAAATTTAAAGAAGAATGGTACTCAATGTTACTTCACACCTGTTTGCAGTGGTGTATAAAGTACCCAAAAGCCGTACTTGAGTAAAAGTAAAGATACCTTACTGGAAAATTACTCCAGTAAAAGTAAAAGCCACCTATTAAAATACTACTTGAGTAAAAGTCTTAAAGTATCTGATATTTTCTGTACTTAAGTATCAAAAGTATTTTTCTGATATAAAATGTACTTAAGTATTGAAAGTAAAAGTACAAGTACATGCTTTTAATAAAAAAGCAAAGGGTCAGAATTTTGAGAATTATGAAGTTTATTCTTTTAAGTGCTGTGGCCACCGTGACCAAGGACCAGGAGTTGTGTTGATACAATAGCTGGGTTGGCTGGGATCCATCCATATATATTATGTTCAACATAATATATTGTACCTAAGTATACTTTTGCATCTACTATGAACTTATCATCATAATTCTCCAAAAAGCAATATGACACTATGAAGGACTTGTAACAGTGTGGTTATAAGTATGCTCATTCCGCCCGCCGTGGGTCTCTTGGTACCGGTCTGTGGGTCTCTTGGTACCAGTCTGTGGGTCTCTTGGTACCGGGCCACAGAAAGAATGAATGAAACATTTCAATTAAATAAAAAAAAATCAAGGCCGGAAAGATGTTTTATTGTGAAAAATGACCGCATACATCCGTCTGTGGTAACCTCAGACGGAATCTCTTGACACATGTCAAGATGTTACGTTACTCTAAAAATGAAACGTAAGTCTGTTACAACTCTGTCGGTGATCTGGAAACCAAGGCAGAGTATCCTGAGATCGCCAAAAAAGCATGAAAACCTGCTTCCATTTCAACATCCTGTCTTTGTGCAGCGGGTTATAAGTTAAGCAGTAGACTGGACTAAAGGTTTAGTTAGGAGTAGAGTCAGTAGACTGGACATAAAAAATATTGTCTCACGTAACCGGTCCGTGACGCATAAAGGTTTGGGAGCGCTGGACTAGAGGATGTAGAGGGAAAATGCAAAACATTGTGATTCGCAAAACCTGCTTGGTGGAGTCTGTGTTCCACCACAGTCCCCGATGTTTTTTTTCTTTTTCTAAAGATAGATTTGATTTTGTAGCGAGTAACGAAGGTTTCAGGAGAAATGTATCGGAGTAAAAGTATCATTTTTCTTTGCAAAATGTAGTGAAGTAAAAGTAAAAGTAAACAGAAATATAAATAGTAAAGTAGAGTACAGATATCCCCAAAAACTACTTAAGTACAGTAACGAAGTATTTCTACTTCGTTACTATACACCACTGCCTGTTTGCAACATCAACAGGATAGTTTTGATTGGTTTGAGATCATCAAATCAACTTGAGAACCAAAACCTAAGATTGAAAATGTGCAAAACGTAGAAGCAATCAAGTCAACACCAAACACTAACCACAATTTTGGGAATAATTACTATTATATCATTTGTTTTAATCTAACACCACTGAAGGAAAAAAAAAGCATATCTAAAAGTTATGAGATAACTAGATGATCTGCTTAATCGAGTATTAGATTTCAGGACTAAGTGTAGAAACACAAGCTTTGCTTACCCCTCTGGACTATTTAAACAAGATTCAGTTTAGTTTAAGATCTCAAGGGTATTAATAAAAATGTGCAAAAACAACATGGTTCCACTTCAAATAATTGACATTATGCTTAATTATTTGAAATGTACAAGGAATCCTGCAGTGGGCTATCGGCTTAAATTTTAAAGTGAGATTTTTAAGTTTTAAAGTGCTCCTTCGAGTGTTCCCATGATTTGTAGTTTCTTGGTGGGTGTAAGCCAGATTTGATTTCAAGTCACAGCACCACAGAGTGTAATTTAAAACTACCCTCTTTAGATGGGTTTGTCTTTCAGAGGCTTCAGTCTCAGCCCAAGGTGGAAGCAATTACCTGTGAGGAACCTTGATGTTGCTCAAAGTTGATGGCTAAAGCGCTGGCCAGAGTACAAAAGCTTCTCTTTACTCATATGGGCTTTCTCTCTCAAAGGCCGGAAATGTTCACCAAAGACACTTTGTAGTTTTTTTTCCTAGGGGTGCAACCCAGATAACTCATCCTTTATGCCTTCTTGCTACCAGGGACCAAATGCAATGTTTGATTGTATCTTATTGGTTAGGACTGTATCATTCGTCTATCATTCCAATTATCAGGAAAACATTTCTTCTCAAAGATATTTGCTGTTTTTTCTATTGATATTTTCTTTTGCAGTATCACACTTCCTAGCCTCCACAATGATTATTATGTCTTGCGCTGTCACAGTAATCAATGTGAATCATTCGGAGGCCTTCATGCAGTGCAAGCTACATCTTTGAGAGCTCTTCAGAAGCATATAGATCACATTCCAGCTGAAGGGGCCCACTGGCAGTCCAATCCAGAAAAAGTGAATGCATTTCTATAATTCTATAATGTGAAAGCCCCTTTAATGTGTGGCAGATGAGTGGAAATGCTTTTATATACAGTACATTCAGGGCATTTTTCCAGGGAACAAAGAGAAACCTTAAACAGACCATATGGAACAGTGTGCATCCCAGTAGAAAACAGTCAGAATCAAAATCTGAAATGGTGAGAGGGATTTGTTGGACAGTCAATGTCTGAGACAACACAAAGTTAGTGTGCTGGAAGGCCCAAATCTAGGACCGTTTTTAAGAGTATTATACATTTTACAATATTATAACTACATTAAGTATAGCACAGCATAGCAGGGTTAGAGCAGGTCACACTAACTGCTGCAAATGTTAAGGCGGTCCAACCACCATAACTTCAGGAAGGAAAGAAGGCCTCCCAGGAGTCAAAGGGAAATCAAGGGACAGGCGCGCGTGTGTGTGTGTGTGTGTGTGTGTGTGTGTGTGTGTGTGTGTGCGTGCGTGCGTGCGTGCGTGTGCATTTCTGTACACTCCAGAGGCAGTTAAATAGGGTGTGGTTTATCTACAGCAGCCACATACCATTGTCCTCTAGGGTATCATGAGGTTAATTATGAAGCAAAGCAGAATCATGTTCATCCTCTTTACACCTTGTTGTACTGGACATGTTTTCGGGAGTAGACGCATGGTTGCATGTATCTATGTACTTACTCACTCATTTACACCTTTCCGTTGGCTCAAGGTCAACCACATACTGTGTTTAAGAATGTGTGTGTGTGTTGTGTTGTGTTGTGTTGTGTTGTGTTGTGTTGGCCCGTCTCTCACTCATTAAACCAGTAGTGAATGAGCTCGATTACTATTCCCGAGGTGGGTTATTTTATAGAAAAATGCTCATAAAGTGCTATTGTGAGAGGGGTTAAAGACACAATGAAAGGATTATTCTACCCAAAATAAACTCTAAGTAGATAATCTGCGTGACTCTGAGTGACTCAAAACAAACACTTTAATACTGGCTCGCCAATCAAACCACAGACACTCAAAGGAGAAATGTTGTCTTTTGTTGCTTCTTACGATGGAGCCTTAATCAGTGGAAAAACAGTTTGCTGCACGTTGTGCCAGTCTATTCTTGGTAAAGTGTTAGCATCAACACTAAAGCACATGTTTAACTGGATATGTCAGAATCTCAACATTAAATCTGTACAATGGCAAACAAGAGATAAAGAAAACTCCTTCAGACCGCACTCACACAAAAAGGTCTCTGTAAAGTTCCGAGCCTTTAAAGGTCAGAAAGTGAAGCTTTGGTTGTAAAAATGGCCAGCATGAATTTAGCCACCCAAGTTAAATATCATAAAATCTGAAGTGTCCCATAAAGATCAAGTGGCTCTGATAATGTGTTTAAGTTAAACTACTTTGTATTTAGAGAAGAACTCAAGTTCTCATTAAAATCCATCAGTTAAAGATACAAGCTAATTCTGTGTTTATACGTGACGGGTAAACTGTTTGAAATAATCTCTACTGGCCGTAAGAGCAAGGTCGAGTGTTTTTCCATCTTGCATCCAAGGTCGCTCACCTTAAGGATCATCTCTGCGCGGGTCATGCCTTTCACCACTATTTTGGTGTAGCTGGCAGGTGCCTTGCGGAGCACCTGGGAGCCGATGGAGGGCAGATCCAGCAGGACCGTCTTCAGGGAGTGAGTGTCTAGTAGGAGCTGGTTGAATTGGATACACAAGACAGAAACGCAGGCATAAGAACAGCTATTCCAGATTAAACTCGTATACCTGTGCACATAATGAATGTAAAGTATGAATGTTCTGAATTAACAGACATGTATTATCGCACATACATGCACGGTTTAAAACGTGCTTAAGAGGATGACTTACAGTGCAGCTCGAATTAAGCTTTAGGAAACCGTTAGCATAAATGAAACTTACTTGTTCAGCGCCCACCATGCTGATAGGCTTACATCGGAACAGGTGGTTGATAAATTTTGGAATGAATGAACTAAGGGCAAAAAAGAAGTGACAATTGAATCAATAATAATATTTGACTTATGGATAGAACAATGTGCATATAAATGTGTGTGTATATGTATCTATTGTACTTTGTGAACTTGATGCAGAATTGTGTGAAGTATTTGCGTGTGGAGGCCAGATTGTCTCTGATGTTCGGCACATTTTGCTTAATGTGCATGATGATTGATGTCACATAAGGACTTTGGTCACCCACATGCTCCACACTCTGCCACGGCATCTGAGAGAGAGAGAGAGAGAGAGAGAGAGAGAGAGAGAGAGAGAGAGGCATCAGAGGCTACAGACAAGTAGTGTTCAAATATTGTCCATCGTTAGGCTTATGTGCCAATCTCTTTAAGATATATGTTTTTGAATGTGGACATTTTAAAGTTTCTGAATGGTGATTGGTGGCAAAGAGACCTTCACAAAAAACGCCAGAAACCATATGTTATGTCATTTTCTTTCAAGGGCAAAAATTAATGGCAATAGTATTGGATACCAAATTCTTTATACTTTATGACCTGAATGTGTGACTATTTGTGTGTGTGTGCGTGTGTGTGCGTGTGTGTGTCAAACCTTGCTCATAGCAGTAAGAGCAGGGTCACAGGCAGCATCAAGATCTTGAACAAGTAGCTGGATACTGTTTGAAATCACACTGAGAACACATGGAAGTAAATAATTCACATTCTACTTTTTTTATAACAGAAACATTGCTGGTCTGGTAGTCGTCACTTACGTGCTGAATGTATCCATCTCCCCTGTCAAATTTATTCTTTCCACGAGGAGCTTATCTACCTTTTCCTTAAGTTTCTCTTCCAACTGGAACATACAAAAACAACAACACAAATATAACCACATAAAAAGCTTACTTTGAGTGCATCTTTTCAAATGTTTGTTGGGTTATTCTTTTTAACCCTCGTGTTGTCTTGGCAATTTTTACTGAATAAAAATTGCTGCATGTGTTGAAAAAAACGCATGGATGAAACCTTTTAGGGTGTATTGTAATCAGAACTGCCACTGTGAGTTCCTTAAAACGCTGATGAAACACAGGTCAAACATTGTGTAACTGCTACACGATGGGCATCGCTTGTGTTCCCTAGCGTATACAGTCACTGCAGTTCAACTTAAGGCATGGAGTCATAGATTATTCAAGCTTGTGCATCTGTATTCCTATTTTGTGTGCATGCCTGTTGTGTGGTCGCCAGGCAGTACTCCGCAGTGCTCAGGATGCTACAGATCAGGCAGAGTTCATCCATGGTGAACTTTGCAGCCTCTGGGCCTTCCTTCTCCTTCAGCAGACTGCTGATGGTAAGACCCCCGCTGCTACTGTTGGATCTGGATAGAGAGACAGACATAACAGGAGATAGAGACAGAGGGGTTAACATAAAAAGTGGGATATTACTTAAGGTCCAATCAGTAGTTTGTGTATATATGTGTATATATATATATATATATATATATATATATATATATATATATATATATATACACACACACACACACACACACACACACACGATAATTCACATAAATAACCCAAGAGTTTGACACTTTTGATAGAAAATCTGTATCTGGGTTTGTCAACTGATCAGAACTGTAAAACATAGAGTCTGCCAATAATGAATAATGAAGATTTAGCTGCTGTAAAGTGCTAGTACTCGTATTAAGGTATCCATCAATTGCTGGTTCAGTCTTGTGTATTTTAAATGTTTGTGGTGACTTCACTGTGTTTGAATAGATCATCGTGTGCCATTAAGTTATCGGGTGAATTAGAGGGATCAGGCTATGAGACAAAACCCACAGATGCTGTGTATTGCTTTTCCTAAAGATGACTGATGTGGACCTCCTTTGCGCCTTAAGAAAAACTATTTGCGGAACCACAGGTAAAGAAGTAATAACCGAGGCACAACAGGCATAACTACAAGCAGACGCAAGTGTCGGGATGCTGCACCAACGGAGCTTTAACAACAACCCAGTCATTAATAAACGTCATAACAGAGACGTGGGTAAAAACCACAACATAGTTCAAGCTCCTTTCGAGGGCCTCTCTCCAAGCCTCGCAAAACCAATTCATAGGACACCGCATTGGGCGACCGTGTCTGCATGCGTCTGCAAGTGTACGCTCTTGCAGAGCCTCTGAGTGCATCTTTGTGTCGTGTTTGCATACAGCTCAGAGTATGGTCTCCATTAGTAAAGTGTAATTAGCATGCATGCATATCTGAGACAGAGCACGCCTGTGTGTTTGTGTTCACCATAGCCAGTGATGAGTTCTAACGTTGCCACTGAGCCAGCTATGTTTTTACTGGTAGCATATTGGGCTTTGCCACAACATAACCAAATCCAGATCCCTCATAGCGTGCCATTCCAATCCATCAAACACAGCGAGGACTGAAGACATTACGTTTTAAACTAAACTCCCAAACAGCTCAGTCACCAAACCAAAAGAATTAACAAATATGGGCATGACATACTTGTTTATGAAAAATGAATCCTAAATATATATCTGTGTCACTGCCCAGAAAATGTAATGATTATTATGGTTGGAAACAGTTGAAATACTAGTGAGTGTTCTTGTCAGCATGATGGTGTATGTGTGATTCATGAATGGTGAGATTTTAATAGTTTTTGGAAAGTAATGGAGCTCTATGGCCCAGATAAATACACAGGCAATACTTATTAGTATGATTAATTTATTGTTGGCTTTGGCTTTGTTGAAAAAATGGAATATTGCCAGACTTATACTATAATATTAATATGAAATGACTGCATTTTGAGAAAGAAAATTAGGCTTTTCACTGTCAATTCAAATCAATCAGACTGTCTCAGAGCCATTATCTACTGACCATGACCGAACATATTAACTCTTGGCTTCAGCAACATAGCATAGAGTGTTGAAGTCACTCTGGACGTGTCTTCATATTGAAGCTGGTGGCTTTAGGAATGTCAGTAAAAAGTACAGTTAGTGTTGTCTACTCAGCACCTTGCTACAATGCTAATGCTTAACTTCTATTGCAGCACTGAATCTCTTTGTTTTAATTCTACTATGGGACAATGTTTACTCACGGAAAACCACAAGTATCCATCGCTTTATGTTAGGAGTATAACTTTACTGATACGAGAAAGGACAATTCTAAGATATTACTTTTTTTAAATGACCAAACCTGAACCATTCTTACTTAGGCAGGTTGCCAGAGAGGATCTTCCAAGCGTACTCTCTCAAGAATTTCTGGAAGATGGTTGTGAGGGCGATCATTGGTTCTCCTGTGCTCAGTTGGGAGCACTGCACCATGCATTTCTTGTAATAGACAAACAGGTCAGCACAGCTGGGCAGCACTGCTCCGCCCTCCTCTGTGCCGGCCTTGGGTGGACCTTGTGCTCTGAAGTCAGCCACAAACCGGTCAATCAGTTCGCCCAGGTTCCTGCAGATGCCCAGAAATGTACAGCCAAACACATGCACAAACGGGTGGTTGGATTAGAGGCACATGAAAGGAATTACATGAATCAAATATAAACACTTAAACATACGACTGGTTCCTAAACCCAAAAATAAATAAAAGGATAAAATAACAAGCAGAGAGACTTATTGCCACATGGATAACTAGGAGGACATATTCCAAGCATATCAAAAATCTTCAGTACCACAGTCAACAGGTCCAGTCAGTTGGTGTGGTTCAATCCTACTGAATCTGGGAACTAAAGCCAAGGACAAAACAAGCAGGCCACTGTTCTCTCCTGCTATGTCCCACTGGGAACAGGCTGATCTGGCTGTTGCCTGTTTAACACTTTTGGATTGAAATGAAGTTGTAGCTGCGGAATAGGTCAATCCTGTTCCCTCAGAGAGACAAACAGCATTTAACGGTCCAGACAGCCAAGAACCAGGGGCGGCATGCAAGCAAAGCTGTGCTCAGTTTCAGGAGCGATTGCCATGACTGGGGAAGGGGACTGATAGAGGAGAAGTAAAGGATGGGGGTAGAAGACAAAGGAAGGGGAGGAAGGAAGAGGACAGAAAAATACTGTAAAAAAATAGGGAGAGAAATACAAAAAATATATAGAAAGAGAAATTTAGATGAGGAAAAGAAGAATGAAAGAAACAGTACACAGAGAAAAAGAGGGGTACTAAAAAGGAAATAAAATAAAAGAGGTGGGAAGGAAAATAGGCAGATCTGCTGTGGCAGCACTTATTTAACCTCCCTCTCTTTCTCCCAGCGTCTGTGGTCGTGTAGCTAATGGGAAACATTTCTGCCACAGTGGAGACAGAGGCATGTACAGGAACAAGAGATGGAAAGACAGAAGAGGCCATGAAGTAGAATGGGAGGTGGGGGATCTGATTGATGAGTGGGCAATGGAAAAAGGATGCATGTGCCAGCTTTAAACACAACCTGCTCCTGCTCCTGATCCTGGCTTTGTACCACGACCCAATTTGGCCCAGTCGGCTTGTACGTGTGTGTGTGGCTCACTTGTCTTGGGATTCTATGTAGACGTAGAGATGAGGTTCAAAGCACTTGGAGACAATGCCATGGAAAGGGTTGTCCGGAGCTTTTGGCTTCCTTGGCTAAAATAAAAAGGCGGGAGACGAGGAATTAGGGAAAAGACAGGATTGAGTTGTAGCTCCTGATCAGTGAGTTTATGTTTTCCCTCCAGCTCAGCATGTTAGAAACTGAAGACATGTATTTCCTATGCATAAAATACACTCAACTACCACTTTATTCGCTCCACCTAACTCTAAAGTATTTAGTTAGTCACTGTACATACTTATATTTCAATGTATGTATATATATATATATATATATATATATATATATATATATATATATATATATATATATATATATATATATATATATATATTCACACTTCATATACTTTGCATTTTTAGTATGTAATTTTCTTAAATGTCTTCTATGTAACTTTGCTTGCTGCTGCCACGACCAAATTTCCCCTTGGGGATGAATAAAGTATAAATTCTATCCTCTCCTATCCTAAAGAAAGGCTATAATTTAAGTTATTTTTGTTAACTTGTCCAGAACATGGTAGAATATTTAAATATGGCTGCTACACCACTGTTCTACTTGCCACACCATTGCCAAGAGCAAATTAGCCAATCATATTCCCCTTATGAGTAAAAACCCCCACAAAAAAAAAATCAATGCTACCTAAAGAAAGGTCCACATCAAAGGAAGCAATAACTGATTGTCCCCCTTTATGCTGCTGAACAGGTCGGATGGGGTCATTCCAGGTCAACTCACTTTAGCCAGATCCTCGTCCTTATCTGCACCCACATCTTCGCCTCCCTCATCATCCAGGAAGGGGTTAGTGGAGGCGAGAGGGCTCTCTGGCTTCTTCTGCTATAAAAGCACAGATGGAACTTTAGTATTTGTTCTACTGCTCAATTATTAGAGCAGCATTAAGGGTTAGACTGCCACTAAGGCATGCCATGCCATGAATACTCTTGACTGACAGAACTGTTCTGTCAGTATCACAAACTCTTTTAAATAGAATCATTTGCTCCATGTTTACGTAGACCATTTCATGGGAAGCTTTGGTGAAACTGTACCTCCAATTATAAAATTCCACCCAACCAAATCCCTGATTGAATTACAGAACCAAACTGTCAAACAAAAGGGCCTCTGACTAGCCTAAATATGATCAGTTCTGAACAAGCTTGGCCTAGATGTCCCCCAACAAAATATAATCTGTCCATTCTCTGTGTGCCGCTTTTACCTCCACACGCCACCATTGACCTGGATCAAGCTGTGACACGGAGATTACTCTTTGTGTCACAGAGTGTTTAACACAACAGGCTACCAATCCGCAGTTTCATAGAAATGTGATTTTGGGACAAACAAAAACCAGCAACCTCAATTAAATATTTGACCTTAATGGGGCCAATCTGCACGCGACCATTTTGCTAAAACAACACTAAAAGTTTTCAGCTGTAGTTAATTATGAATACACCCGTATGCATTGTTTTTCTGTGTGTGCTTTTCTCACTCCGGGTGTGTCCGTCAAGGTGCATCCTGTGAAACGTTTGGCCAGAAGACCCTCGAAGTTTGTAGTCCTCTGAATAGCAAACAGAAGCAGCTTCACCTCGATCTCTTTCGCCCGTGTTCGCATCACTTTGGCTAGCTCCACCCTGAGAAACACACATGGAATTAAATTGGACATCAAATCAGTTTGATTTCTAAGCTTTAAAATCACAAAATGTTTCCAATGATCATTGTTTCATCTGTTTTTTCCCCGCAAAAACATGTCTTTTGTCTAAAGACACTTTGGCATTTTTTGCCAGATGTTTTTTATTGTCAGCTGCAGCTGGGAGAACACACAAACAATGCCCACTCCTTCTTCCCTCATGTAGTTGAGGGGAAAAGACTGAGAAATGTGGAGAGCAGGTCACTGCTCAACTGTACTGGGTCCAAATCACAGACTCAAGTCAGACACGCGATACCAGTGGGGTTCGCTTCATAATGCAGAAAAGTCCCACAACCAATTTTTCAATTTCTGCTGTTTTAATAAAACTTTAACTTAATTTAATTTTCTTTTCTTTTCTTGGGGCCAGAGAAACAACATAAAATATGAATTAAACAGGCGAAAGCCACAAAGCAAAACATTCAGAGAATGTGTATTTACCGGGTGATGTGACAGAACTCCACAGCAATACGCTCCGTCATGCACCACTCCTCAGGAAACATGCGTCCATACTTCTCTTCATAGTCCACCAGCTGCCGTTTGATCCAGGCATAGCGGCGATCAATCTTGTCTAGCCACGCAACCTGAGCAACAGAATACAATAGTTTTACATTTAATTCCCAAATACCACCTTTTTCAATTATTTATATTGTGAAATAAAAATTCTTACTCACATCTTGGTTTTCCTGGAATAATACCAGGTACTCTGAGAGGTGTTGCCTGATGAATTTTTTGATAATCTCCTGTTTAATGCGTGGATCCAGCACATTGGCCACCAGACAGGCATCTCTCAGCACGTTACTGGGACCACCTGGTCTCTGGATGGATGAATGGGTTGACATTAAGTTTTGTATGGGGGGGGGGGGGACAAGACAAGAACAATGTCTAAATAGAGAAAAATTCATATTCAGAAACATATTTACCTTAGAGCCTTGAGAGGGGAACGATTCTTCAAAATCTGCCAGGATCTGAGTCCCTAACTCACTCTGAGCTGCCTTTACTCTGGAATGGACCAAAGACGCTACATTATTCAGTGGATTCTCAATCAGTCAAATGTCACATTGGAATGGTGGCAATTTCATGTGGAAGCTTCTAATATATATAAAAAAAAATGTATGGCTAACATCCAGTTAGATACCTAGTTAAATTATTCTTAAAGAACTGCAGAGAAAGACACTATTGACAAGTTACTTGCTGGCAAACCTCAAGACCCAAAAATGTTTTTGAAGTGTCACAGCACCCACGTAAAATCGAGAGTTCAAAATATTTGGAAAACTACAAGAATGGTGGAGAAATGCTAATACAATGAGAGCTACTCAGACAATCCGAGTCTGTCCAGTCCCCAGAGATTCTGTGTTGGCCTGAAGGCATCCAGGCCGGGTTAACCAAGGACAGCACTCAAAGCCGTGACAATCGTCCAGAATGAACAGGAGAGGGTGCAGAGATAATATCACAGATGGATGGCAACTGAACTGGTCGCCTTCAGTTCAAGTGCCCACTGTCGGCTATCTACTAAACTACCCACATGTGTCTGGCTAGCGTATGAGACTCTAATCACACACACTGCTCCACAGCTCCTGTCTCACACTCTGATGAGCTGATGTCACAGAGAGCAAGCTGTCAGCAGCAGGTCTCACTGTGTCCAGTCTATGGCTGCGTTTTGTTTGTATGTCTTTTTATAGTATACAATAGTGCAACAAAGCCAAAGATGTTGTCTGCCTGTCAGCTGAACTGTGACAGCATCGAGCAATGAAAAGAAAAAGGCTTATTAAAGAAGAATCGTAGTTGATCCTGTTAAAACAGCTGCACTGACCGCATGTAGTCCTGTAAATACATCCTGTATGTTCTTATTAACTCCTCTTTAATATTTTTGTTTTAGCCTACATAAAAATAGTTTATTTATTCCTGTTCAGTTTTTAAATGTCTTTCGTTAATTTACAGAAATATTCCACCAAGATTATTCAAATTTGTTTTTACATATTTCTATAAGAATTCTTACAGATTTAAAGTAGGTCTACTCTTTTGTTTCATGTATGAATTCAGAATTTAAGAGAAATGTGTGGTCTTTTATAGTCTTGCTCTTATTAAATATAGAATAATGGTTTGACTTTAAAGGTAACAATATTCCCTAAACATCCCTGAGGTACTTTTCCTCCTGGCTGTAATTCTGTGAACTCACCATCTGGTCCAACATTCTGCCTCTATATCCAGTCTGCCCTTGTCTGTCAGAGCGGTTTTTCTATTACTTACTTTCTATTAACTGTTTGTGTCCAGCTGTCTGTCTGTCTGTCTGTCTGTACACCCCTCCCCATGTCTCCTATCATCTGTCTCTCCATTAGTGTCTCTTCTTCTACACAGCTGTTGTTTGGTATGAACAGTCTGCCACACCTCAGTCAAAACAGAACAGATGGTCATCCTTTTTTTGTTTTTAGGGATCAACACTACTTTGAACTTTAACATCAGCTTGGACAATGTGTCCCACATCGATTCTAATATTCTTGGAAAATAATATTACAATGGAAATTGAATCAGTCAGGACTGTGAGGAACAACAATGTAACAATGCACTTTGTTATGTGCGTAATGTATTAAATGCATCACACACACACACACATACACACTCACAAATCCTCAGATAATTATCCCCCTAATCTCTCACAATGAAATAAATTCTGGCATAATAAGACCCTATTCAGTGTTTCCTTCCCGTGAGTTCCTGTATGTGTGCGGTTGTGCGTGCATGCTTGTGGATATCTGCATAAACAGGATGTAATACACAAAATACCTCCAGCCAAGTTCAGTTGACGAGCTATGGAATATTTCAGCTGTAAGAAAAGATCAAGCTCTGAACTGGCTACTGGAAATGAGCTCTTACAGCTATGCCGCTCACCCAACCGCCTCGGTGAGCTCGAGCAAGGCGTTCAAGAGCGGCTGCAATGTAGCAGATACACTCAAGAGAGAGAAATAACTTAATGTAAGCACATCCAGTACCTCACTGGTGAGTGTGTGTGTGTTAATGTGTGCATATTAGTTACCTCTCAGAAAGCTGTCTGATCTGGGGTATGCCCATGTACTTGTGGAAATGTTCAAGCACATTGACCACTCCTTGCAGCAGATTGGCCACCTCACCATACTGCCTTTTTCTGGTCATGGCTCTGGAACACAATACAAATGTGATTTATTTATATTGTTATAGAAATAAACATATCTATATTGATATCCTCTATGCTAGAATTGTAAAGTGGTTACTCCACACAGCCATATAAATATAAAAGCCAAGCATCAATCAAGCTGTATATCTCTCACAAGTGTAAATGAATTCATACCATGCTATAAGTTAGAAAAATCAAACCTTAGCATTGCATACAGAAGTATATGCAGAGATTAAAATGATTAAGCCCCTTGTGGGGACTGCACAGTATGATTTTCTTCCCCCCCATCTGAAAAAAAGTGACATTTTGTGGGATTTTCTTCTTCTTCTTCTTTTGCAGTTAAATCAGATCATTCTGTAAATTTCATCAATATACATGAGCTGCTTTGCCCCCAGGTTTTGGGAATTTGTCAACATCACTGAAAACCAATTGTGCTTCAATAAAACTCATCATTCAGCCTATAGTTTTGGGGTTGGATGAGGTTTGATACAATACCTGCCTTGTACTGGCAGCAACTAATCATTTATCTTAAAATAAAGCCACTGAACAACCCCAAATACTTTATTTTGGTCTAATAAGCTTGAGGGTAAATTGTTAAACGTGATTGTACCCACTCTAAAGAGTCAACACCCCCTGCCAGCATATGCAAGTGGTTGAGGGTGGTGATGGATGTAGTTAGGTGGCGCTTGGCATGGTCCAGCTGCTTTATGTCCCTTGTAATCTCCTTGACCTGTGCAGAAAGAGGAACAAGTCAGACAGGTTGGTCAAATTGCATGAAGAAAGGAGAATTAAAAGAGCAAAGATGGGAAAAGAAGAAGCAGCAAGAGAAGGTGAACCACTGTAGGTGGTGCACTGGATGGGGTAATGGGACAAAGAGGAACGACACACACATTGGTTTGAGAAACCATTGCTCCTACATGCCTCCTGAGAGAGGGTCTGCTTGCCAACCAATCTCCCCTCATCCTTTCTCTACGCACACAGCCCACTAGCCTTCCTCCGACACACACACACACACACACACACACACAGACAGACACATGGAAGGTGCATTATCTCAACTATAAATAACTCTCCCCACTGTCCTCTATTGTAACGAAAGGATACAGGATATATCGACCCTGTGCTAGGGTCATTGCTCACGTCCCTTAGAAGCATTAACAGGACACCTTTGTGCGTGTGTAGGTGTGAACGTGTGTACATACCATTTGTTCAGACTTCTCTGCCTTGTCCTTGATGTCTTTGATTTTGCCAAAGAGCTGCTGGATGGCTATTTGGGCTTCTTCCAAAGCCTGCCGAAAAAGAAAAGAAAAATGCAATATGAAATATACAGAGAAGACGCAATTGAATTTCAACTGGTGTGTAAAACAACACTGATAATGTGTGTATGTCTGTCTGTATTCATAGGAATGGGCAACACAACTAAATAAGCGTCAAGTTCTAACTTTATATAACTATAGCACCGAAGTCCAGCTCAGTCTATCACTAATCACATATCTGTTGGCTGGTCGATCAATGTTTGGTGCTCCCTGAGATGCAATATATGTGTATCTTTAAGCTTATAAATGATTATTCTATCTTCACCCCGAACAGATTACTGTTCCTTCATACACAAAGTTAACAGACTGTACTGTGCTATAATTATAAATCAGTCCACCTAACAAATGTACAATAAACTGCTGGAAATAAAAAAATAAAAAAGAAGAAGAAATGAAAAGGTACAGACAGTCTGGATTTTTTTTCATCCACAAATTCATGGTCAGCAAACATGGGAACTTTTGTTTGAAAATGTATCATCCCAAACATAAAATACAAACTTCCCTTTAAATGTTCTAAATTACCAAACACACTCATAATACTTTGTTGTGGGAAGCCAGGCGGAGTGTGGAATAATTTTGTGCCAGCCTGGGGTCAAATTTCCCAAAATATTTTCTGATCCACACTCACCACTGTTTTTTTTTCTTTCCATTTTGAAAAATAATCCTGCTTTTGCCCGTTTCCAGGTCTTCTGTCCAGACTAATTGGCGAGCTATCGACATATCCGACATTGACAGGCCTTAATCTGATCTCTGCATAAAGGCTGTGACTGTAAAGACTAAAGAGACATTGTCAGCAGTTTCAACAGCCTGTAAAGCCAGACTGGATCAGATAACATTAGACAGCTACGATTGTAAGACTGTTAACCTGCTATTTTAATATGTCCCCATCATCTGACATGGCAGCTGTTCTTTGATGGTCCTAAACAGAGATTGCGCTCCGACATCTGATGCGAAGGTAATTGGCCTCTCTCTCTGCCTCTCTCTCTGCCTCTCTCTCTCTGCCTCTCTCTCTGCCTCTCTTTCCCTCCCTCCCGCTGAATGCTAACAGCCGGCACCAACTGTGCTAGGAATTTACCAAGTTTACAAGCATCTCCACACAAACATAAATACAGCTTGCACTGGCAGCAGAGGATTAATTCTCCCTCCTGATTGCAGCCAAAGCGCAGCACTTGGTGACAGTGTGGCGGAGACAGAGACGACGGCATACGATCAGGTCATGAAATCACACAAAAAAGCCATGTCGACATAAAAATAAATGTGTTAATTTAATTTATTAATCATTTAATTAATCCCTCCATGAAGAGTGTGAACCTGAATGTTCTTAAACTAATTTAATTTACTCTGTGTAATATGATTTTCTGTCAACAAAGTCTGTCACGGAGGCCAGACAGAGAGCGTTTCTTAAAGAAAGATAAGCAGAAGCTGACTGTAGCTTGCATGCACCCTTCTTTTTATGATTTAAGCCACCCTTCGGTTGTTGGGTGATTGAATAAATGAATTGGGTGGGGAAAAGCGGGCAGGTTATGCGATTACTCTTTGATCTGAGCGTTAGGAGGAAGGGAGTGCCACTGAATCTTTAGAGAAGTTCCCTGGAGGACGTCTTGAGCAAACAAAGTGCATGCAGATGCCAGAACCTTCAAGGCTGCAATTGTCGCTCATGCAAACTCAGCTGTGTCAATCTGGCTCGCTTCCTCGCGCTCATTTCCTGTATTTAGCCTTGAGGAAAGCAGAGAGAGACCACTGCCCAGCAGGCGCCTCCCTGCCTGAGATTGTTATCTGCTCTCACACAAACACACAAGTCAATATATCCCTAACATGCAATGAGCAGCAAGGGTCCACATATAGGTGGTATTATAGAGTTTCCATAGAGAGACCCTCAGACAGACAGTGTAACTTCTGAGTTGGGGGCCAAAAACTATAAATCTGATCAACCAAACAGGGTTATTTTGACAGTTGGATCATTGCCTGGGCACAACGCTTCATGTAAACATTCTTAAAGAGACAGTTTAGAGAGAAGAGTGTTTCACTTAACAGAGAAAAGAATAGCCCATGAAGTGCTTTTATATAGAATCACTCCGAGTGTTATAACAATTGTTTAACCATAGCTAAGCCTGACAGTAAATAATATCTAAAGCACCACTTCTTCTAATGTACTTTGTTATAAATATGCTACTATTCCACTGCAACACATTTCCTTGAATTTTTTCCATTTGTAAAGCAAAACAACATTTTGGCACAGCTGGTGTTTGCAGATGATGTTATAGTCAGATTTAAGAGGCTATACTGAAAAATGTACTCAACATAATTGAGGCACAGACTGAAAATGTATGTATAGTGTGACACCATTTTTTTTTTTAAGAAATATAAATACTGAAAAAAAATGCTTAAACACCATAAATTAAGCAACTTTTAAAACATACAAGAGTAAAATGTATGAGAAGATGAAAGCTTAAAAAACATCCTTTTATAAATTAACATTTACATTCTATCGTCATAATGCTTTTTCCATAAGACCACCAACTGACACCGTATTTTCTAATGCAGCGATATCAATACTGAGTGGTGGAATGTAACTAAGTATATTTACTCAAGTACTGTACTTAATTACAAATTCAAGTTACCTGTACTTTTCTTGACTATTTTATACTTCTACCTCACACACATTTAGTTACTTTTCAGATCAAACTTTTTAATCGTACATCAGCGTATGTATGGGGTAGGAAACTCTTGACTGACAGACTACAACCAGATACATATACTTTGTGTGCTAAGTTGTGTACATTTGCCAACACAACCAGACTGGTCGGGATATTCCAACAATCTGCCCTCATCTTCAGCACTTTAGGAAATAACATCTGTAATATTTTGACCACATGAAATGACCCAAATTAAAAGGGATTAGTCCAGATTGTTCAGAAATTAACCACATACGAGCACCGCCATAATAATTTATATTTAATGACAGCGTTCAGGTCATTATAACTGGGTCTGTCTCTGCCACGGGACACCATTTATTACAGTCAATCATACTGTCACCATGTTGGCTTGTGTGGCCATGTGTGTATGCATCCGTTTTAATGTAATGCAATATTTCTTTTTTTTTTGCGTTGCTAAGTAACACAGCCATCAACAAACTAAATATCAGCTCTGATAGCTGCCAGGGTCTGAGCTGCAGCATTTAACTGTCCCTACAGGAAAAGTAAAATCATTCCCCAGCTCAGACTTCCCCTACTTTCTCTCTCCTCCTATCTTGCTCTCTCCATCCTGCATAAATGTTGCCGTCTAGGATTTCGACCTTGGGATCGCATTTAGCTCAGTGAGTCTTGTTGGTTTTATTCTACTGCTGTCTTTATGTTTCAATCGCCATCTTGAAATGTGCACCTCTCCGTCTTTCCGTCTGCAGAAAGGATTTTCCCTCTGGAAATGTTGGAATGGCATTGTGGGGTTGGAAAAACAAACTCAAATTATTGTGTATGACTGTATAATGTTATTGGTCTGGAGGGGATTTGGAGCGTTTCCGCTTCCAAACGGTAGCTAACTGGGAAAGACAGGGCCACCAGGCCAGACACCCTGACGACAACGCACACCTAATCATGTCAACTGGTCAGAACATACACGACTCAGCCGTCAGGTGTCACATTCCCTTAAAGCCACAACTCCTTTATAGAGCGAGGACCTGGACTAAATCAGCAAGGGCTGTTCTTTTCCGTCATGCTCCCACAAGAAAAGGCAAGGACTCAAAAGCCTGGATTTAAAAGAAATTTAAGTATTTACATACGAGAATATATTTCCCAGACATGCTTTCCGTGGAGAGGGGCAGTTTGAGCAGTGTGAATGCTTCCATGGAAAAGGACAAGATGACTCAGAACCAATGTGGAGAGAGGAATGAGCAGGAAAGCGGGTTGGTTCTGGGTTGGGAGCAACCAGTGGCTTGAGTAGAAGAATGCTGTTTTGAGCACCACAAGTGATGAACAGATCTGGTGGTTTGTAAGTACAATATGTAGACGTAGCTGGTAATCTCCCCCATTAGGGCATGCAAGGTCTACATGCTGTATGTCTACAGTAATGTATGAGGAACAATACTGTATACCCTCATTCTATCTTAGACCAACACAAATATCAATCAGCCTTTGTGAACATAACGGATAAGTCTCTAGAGGCAAAGGGTAATCTTTTTTGGGGTCAGGTATAGCCAGCGGATATTCAGGCTAAGACTCCATTTCTGTGTGCTGCTCAGCGTTTACATCGTTACAGGATAGCCGGGGGGTTCAGAAACTGCATTTTGGCCAATTCTGCTTATTTTGTTCTACACATGGACTGTTTACCTGCATCGAACCAAACCCTGCTCAAATGTGATAAGTCACTACAACTCGATTTACAAGTGGAAACCAGAACTCTTCCAATGTCAAAATGATGTCCAGTTGCCGACAAAATCTGCACATGAATGCAGAATAACCGTAAAAAAAAAAAAAAAAAAAGAGACCACCGTAACGGGAAAATATAATTCAAGCACTTAAAAATACAGATTTATCTCAAATAAAAGGAATGTGATATTTTAGTCTTAAAGATGATCACCTTTATTACAGAAATTGTTTTTGCCATTTAAGTTTGTATGACCATTGTAGTGGGTCCCCATATGACCTGCAGCTCAACTCACCTGTCTGCCATCCTGGCCCACATTGGTCTGGCCTCTCACAACTGTTCTGATGTTGTCATCGAGGCGCCTATCATGTGTTACACAAAATGGCAAAAGTCAGATTGAGGGTAAACTACAGACAAAAGCAAGAAATGTGACATGTGTTATCAAGTCGTTGACGTCGACTCACCGGATCTTCAGCCGAATCTTGCTTACCACGTCATCAATATTAGCCAAAGACTGAGGGGAAACACAAAGACAAGAAATCAGGAAAACATGAAGAAACTTTACATACAGAGGAGAATGGAAGGATTACAGCCAAACACAAGTTGTCTTTTATATTAGTAATACACTTTATTATATAATTCTGGTAATTTATCCTGCTCTTTAATATGTTGTGCTGTTGACCCTATACACAAAACAAAACACATCTGTACAGAAACACATCATTTGTAGATTTTAATGCATTTGTGCTTAAACAAGCGGAATACTTTAGTTCAAATTATAAAAAGGTGTTCTATTATATCTACATATCAAATGCAGGGTATGTGTAACCCCTCACCCATTGAATAACTACACACTAAATCCAATGAGGTCAAATGCATGCAGACTACTAGAAGCCCTTTTAAGTATACTAGCACAAACTACAGTGACCCCTCATGGTGATAGAGTATATAAACAGACATGTATATGGATTAGGTATAACATATACCATATATATAATCTTAAAAACAAAAGTGCAACACATTCTTTTAGGTTATACACTAAAATAAATATGAGTTTGCATGACACCAGGGTAAGTCTGGCTGCAGATATTTCTGTCACTTCACTGTACCTGCTCGGTGGGGAACAGTGTGTTGATGTACTCTACAGCATTGAAGTCTGATCTGTCCAGGGGGTCCTGGCTGGGGAACACCTTTGTTCACAAAGGACAAATGACGGTTAGTCAGAGAGTAACAGACTGAATTACACTGAATATTTGATGGTGTATACATCGGGATGCCTTCAACATGCCTACTGGTTATGCCTTGTCACGTCATCGTTATTCAACGGTTCTATACTTTAGCCAAGCATTGCAGACAAACATGTACAAATATGTTTTTAAGGTGAAATTAATCGTGAATACATCATTATAGATGCTAATGAGTTTTACTAAAATTCACGAGTAAAAACTTCATAACGACAGTAACAGGTATTTTATCCAGCTGACGTTGACATCACCCCAATGTATATATATATATATATATATATATATATATATATATATATATATATATATATATATATATATATAAGCAACCCGACGTGTCTTAAGCTAAACGGTGTTCATATAGTGGGGGAATCCAGATTGTATAGCTATCGTGAGCGGCCATAATAGAGTAACGTCAGTGACACATCCAGACCGCCTGACAACAGCTGGTCTGTTATCAACAGCCGGAAACAAGCAGAGGCAACGAGGTCAAACTACCTGTTCAATGGCTAGTTGCACCTCTGGGGTTAGATGCAATATAGCCTCCAAATCCTCAGCAAATTCCAATTCCTCTTCCTCCATCATTGTCAAAACAAAACCAGAGCTCTCCGGCATACCACTTCCTGGTGAGGAGGCTTCTGGGATACCAGACGACGCTGGAGAAGCGGTGCGTTCACGGCTATCGGAAATCTGACCTAAATGTTGAACGATGGAAATATCATAACCCATACACATCTCTCGCTTCACCTTTCTCCCGCTTTCCGTTCCCGGCTTTCTTTGGGTGAAAAAAATGTATATCTAGTCAGACCCACCTCCCTTTTGAAAGTGCACATGAATTATCCAACGAGGGGTTTATAACTCGGCTCCGTTATTGGTTGGCAAGATGTGAGAATTAGTGAGTCAAAACTTTGATGAGTACAATTAATTGTAATAATGTATGTTTGCAGCATATTGTTAGCTGACATTCAAAGTACATACCAACTGTTTGTATTATTAGTTATATACATTTAACACATGAATACATCCGTGGGAGCAAGAGATGTTAAAGGTGGGCATCAGACTCCACAGAGTGCAGCTAAAGTCAGTGTGATATAAGGGTATATTTCTATTAATATGTTTTTATTCAAAACAATTATAAACACACATGCATGCATTAATCAGAATAAGAAGGGGAAACTTGGGGGGCTTGCTTATTTTGCAACTTAACTGAACGACTGACATACGTCTAGTATCTCTGCTATTGCTAGTGTTTTTGGATGATGCCTTCCCACAGACCTCCCACAGTATAATGATCTCCAATGTGCACAAGGGCAATTTAAAGTAACTAAAAATGCTACATATTCTCATGACTGAATCAATGGCTTGGAAATTGGAGAAAAAAAACTAAGTTAGATTAGTTAAAGTTAAAGTTAAGTTAGAGTTCAATTATCAAATAAAGAGTCCACTTACAAAATATGAACTTTTAACTTGTTTCCCCCTGCTTCTCTAAAATCCTACGTGAGCCGAGGTGATACAAATCCCTTATCAAACTATTTGAATGATATTTTACACAGCCTTGAAATATTTTACCACATTGTCTGTCCACAAATCTCCTCATCGTTCTGCTCTGATCCTAATACATCATGAGGTATCCTGACTTGTACAATGTTTTCATTGAGAATGTGCCCTGCAGTAACCTACCACAGTATCAGGATCGGCCTCCGACAGTGAAATATTGCTATCATCTGCGCACACATCTATATTTAAGGAGCAACAGCGCCCCCTGCTGTTGAAAGGCGCAACACACGCACACGAATGTTCCCATAAACCGCAGCTTATAAGCATTAAACTGTTCTGTTTTATTCCAAAGAGGCATATAAACCCACAAGAGAGCTTATAGAAAGGCTATTTAAAGGACTAGACAGACGAAGAGAGAGGCTTGACCAGAAAAAAAAAAAATAACGAGAGGAAGAAGTATAGAAGAGTAAGGAGAGTAGAGGACAAAGTATAAAAGAAGAAGAATGGGGTTGAGAAGAAATAATGGACAGAAAAGAGAGAAGAAGACAGAAATGGAAGTATCAGGTTTAACAGCATATTATAGGGATGAAAATCAATAGGTTATGGAGAAAAAGGTAATGGAGAACAAGACATCAGCTGATCAGGTATAACATGTTCTCGTCTTACACGTTGTGCAAAGACATTGAGGGAGCATCAAAAGGATATCATGACTCGTAGGACAAAGTATGGCTTTGAATCAAATTGATACAATTCGTTAGCAAATAAGCAGTGTCTGCTTGTTGACATTATAAAGGATGCAGGAAAATACTGAAATGTAAAAGAGGATGAGATTGGATCACAGAAGAGTTTAAAGAAAAGCAATAAGGAGTCACGTGACCAGCTGGACGGAGATGGCAGCATAAAGCTCAGCTCCTAGCCCAACCTTGCCAAATAGTTGTTTTAATTGGTTCCAACCTCGATATTTTATACTCTTTTGTTTGATAAAGACAGTTAAAGTAGAATGGCAGGCAAAAGCAGATCTCAACGCAACGACACTGATGCCATTGCAGAGGCAGTAATGGAGAAACAGCAAAGCTACTTCGAGCCACGCTTTGCTCGGATTCAACAGGTGGGGATCGACAACGACGAGAAGCTAACTGCTATCCATGCGCAGCTAGCATCTGTCACCGCGAGCCTTGGCTCTATCAGGTCTGAGGTCGACAGCCTAAGAACTACCGTGGAAAGTAATTCGAGCGTTCTTGACAGCCATGACCACGCTTTTGGAGAGCTGGAAGTGAAGCTAGCAGATATGGAGGACAGAAACCGGATGTGCAATATTCGTGTCATTGGTTTGAAAGAGGGGCTAGAAGGCTCTAACGCCACTCAATATCTTCTGCGCTCCCTATCTGAGTGGTTCCCACAACTGGCAGATCTTCAGATAGATATTATGAGAGCTCACCGAATCTACAGTGAACGGAAGAACAATGTCACCACTAATCGCACGTTGATTTTCAACGTGCTTCGCTACACAACCAGACAGGCGATCCTTCGGGCTGCGCGGAAATCGCCTCCCATCATCGATGGTCGGAAAATTCGCTTCTCTCCGGATTACAGCAACTACACGGTCAAACGCCGCCAAGCTTTTCGTCAAGCTATGGATACAGCTCGCACAAGGCTCTGGACTTTTTCCTGCTCTATCCGGCAACCCTGAAGATCAAGGAAGGCGCCCAGTATAGAGCATTCACCTCCGCTGAAGACGCTGAGAAGTACGTGAGTCGAGCTCCCTCTCACCCCCCGGCTGCGACGGAGAGGACCGGCGCATCGGCTGCTAACACGGAGCACGAGAACGCATTGGAAGGAGTGCAGGATTAAACCGTCTGCCTGACGAGAATGGACCCTCGGTTTGTCTAAATATCCCAGTTCTAGTGTTATTACATTGTTGTCTGCTTTATATAGACGGAATGCCATATTGAACTGTTTTTCGATAGCCTAGCCTGCTCGCTAGGCTTGCTAGGCTAAAACAAGTTAACTACTAGGCCACTACGCCTTCGTTTTTTCTGCTTTGTACTTTTGACGAGAAATCTGTTTATTTTACGTTCATTTAATGTGGAACCAGTTAATGTTATAAACCAGGTACATATGGGCTATGTGTTCCTTTTTACTGCCCCATATCCACTCTGGATCACAGACCTACTTTGAGTGTTAGCTTCTTAGCTACGTTTCCCCCCTTGCCCCCGCCTCCCCCTTTGTTTCATTGTCATGTCCGTCCGTGTTCCCTGTCTTGCGTGTTTTGTGTCGTGAGGGACCCAACTTTGGATGCAATATTGTTAAGATTTAACGAGGTGAAGGGCGGTAGCAATATGCTTCTCCACATGTACCTACACTTAGAACGCTGCCTTTTTGATAATGGGTGATCTTACATTTTTAGTTTGGAATTGTGGTGGACTGAATGCCCCTCATAAACGAACCAGCTCCTTAGGCTTACTAAAAAAGAGAAACGTTGACATTGCATTATTACAGGAGACTCATTTGCTGCAGGCTGATACCGGCCGTTTAGCCAATAGACTCTATCACACAATTGCGTCTTCCTCAGCCAGCACAAAAACGAAAGGAGTAGCCATTGTTGCAAAACGAAATCTCCCACTTAAAGTGCTGTCCTCTTGGTCAGATGATGCAGGCAGGATTGTGATCTCCGTGATAGAATTCAATAATAGGAAAATTGCTCTAGTGTCAGCCTATGCGCCTAATGGTTTTGATGGAAACTTCTATAATACGCTCACCAAACAAATGCTGGAGTTAACGGACTGTTCCTTCATTGTTGGTGCGGATTTCAATGCTGTTTGGGACCCCAATATTGATCGGTCAAACGCAAAGGCCACAGGGGTGCAGGCGCAGGCCACAAATGCTCTGAAGTCATGGGCCAACAGTTTAGGGCTTATAGATATCTGGCGCGCAGTGAACCCCACCTGTAAGGATTACTCCTTCTTCTCAGGCAGACATAAATCTTTTTCCAGAATAGATTTTCTTTTTGCATCCCCTCATTTATTTAACTCAATTGATAAAGCAGTGTTACTTCCAATGGCACTATCTGACCATAAAGGGGTCTTTTGCTCCACCACCCTAGGCCGACTGTCTCAGCGTGCTGCTAGATGGCGTTTCAATACCTCTTTATTAAATAGTGAATCCTATGTCACGCAATTTATTGTGGAACTCCAAACGTTTGCAGAAATTAATGTTGGCTCTGTAGAAGACCCAAGGATTCTATGGGACGCAATGAAAGGTTTTATTAGGAGCAATACCACACTGTTCTGCTCTAACGCACGCAAAGCTGGGGCACTCCAACTCCAAAACCTTGAATCTGAATTCACCAGATTAGACTCATTGATGCAAACAAACTTTACTGACCAAATAGTTTTAGAACGATCATTAGTTAAGAAGGAAATAAACAACATTCTGAAACGAAAATCTGAATTCCTAATTCATAGAACGAGACAGCGCTATTACTTTCAGGGCGCTAGACCTAGTCATTTACTTGCCATGAGAATCAGGTCAAGTGACCATTTTTCTGATATTCCTGCTGTTAAATCTTCAGATGGCAATATCAGAACTGACCCTGTTGAAATAAATACATCTTTTCAGTCATTTTATTCTAATTTGTATCAATCAGAGGTTACTTTGGATAAAATCCACTGTGACGGATGGTTAAATCAGCTTAACTTGCCCAAGTTATCAGTAGAGGAATCAGCTGACTTAGATAATTTGGTCACTATAGATGAACTAAGAAAGGCAGTACAGAATATGCAAAGGAACAAATCACCAGGTTTTGATGGGATCCCTCCTGAATTTTATGTTACCTTTTGGGAACAGTTAGGTCCATTCCTTCTTGACATGATTAACTTCTCTATTGGAAAGGGTGAATTCTCAAGGGATGTTAACACAGCTCTTATATCATTACTCTTGAAAAAGGATAAGGATCCTACAGAGTGCTCTAGCTATCGTCCGCTTAGCCTGTTAAATTCTGATTTAAAAATATTTGCTAAACTCCTAGCCCGTCGTCTGGAGTCTCATATGTCAAAATTAATAAACTCTGACCAAACAGGATTCATAAAAACAAGATTAGCAGCAGATAATGTTAGACGCCTTCTCCACATTATTGATGCTGCAGAAGACAGTAAGACACCAATGTCACTTCTCTCTCTTGACGCAATGAAAGCTTTTGATAGACTTGAGTGGCCATTTTTATGGTCAGTCTTAGAGGTGATGGGCTTTGGTAACACTTTCATTGGCATGATTAAAGTCATGTATTCTAACCCGTCAGCCCAAGTCTTAACAGGACGCACCCTCTCCTCTTTGTTCCCTGTTTCTAGATCTTCACGCCAAGGTTGCCCTCTGAGTCCTGCACTATTTGTCCTCTCCCTTGAGCCTCTGGCTCAAGCCATTCGCCAATCTGTAGTGGTGTCACCAATATGCATTCGAAATACGCAGCATCACCTTTCATTGTTTGCGGATGATGTGATGGTCTATTTGGAAAACGCCTCTCAGTCTCTTCCACCTCTTCTATCCTTATGCGAGGAATATGGAAGCCTATCAGGATTCAAAATTAACTGGTCAAAGTCTGCTTTACTCCATCTAAACGACTCTGCTTGCAATTCAACCATCCCTGCCAACATCCCCATTGTTAAACAGTTTAAATACTTGGGTGTTGATGTTTTTCCTTGTTTGAACAAGATTATTAAGCATAACTACTCTATTGCTCTGAACAACATATTGAAAGATATGGGAAAGTGGATGAGTCTTCCTATGTCTATTCAAGCCCGTATCTCTGTGGTTAAAATGAACATCTTACCCAGGATTAATTTTGTGAGCTCTATGCTACCTCTTTCTCCTCCTGCTGACTACTGGCATAAATTAGAGGCAGCGGTATCTAAATTTATTTGGAAAGGCAAGCGGCCACGACTTAAAAAGTCTACTCTACAGAGGAGAAAGGAGAATGGTGGTCTTTCAGTTCCCAACTTTAAACTTTATTTTTGGTCTTTTGTCTTAAGGCCTCTTCTTACATGGTTTGACCCAGATTCCTCAGTGTGCTGGCGTGCTTTAGAAGGTGCTATAACAGAACCATGGTCACTTCATGATGTCCTTTTTGCCAATATCTCTAACAAACAGTGCCAGTTGCGCTTTGGCCCCATTGTCTCTCATCTTATCAAAACCTGGAGATTGGTTGAAACATATTGCCATGTACCATGCAATTGGCATACACTTTCTCCACTATTCAACAATAAAGCACTCCTGATTGGTGGGAGGCCTTTAGCAGCTCCACATTGGGAACAAAGGGGGGTTCATTATCTAAAAGACATTTTTAACGAGACTGGCTTGTTATCTTTTACTGATTTACAAAACGCATTCAGTCTACCACGTTCCTCGTTTTTCTTTTACCTTCAATTAAGATCAGCACTCAAGGCATATGGTGTCCCCTGGCAGAGAGCTTTGCCCATTCATCCTATCCGGAAATTATTTACAATGCAGGTAAAATCCAGCGGTATGGTATCCAAGCTCTATCAGTTTTTGGTGACACCTGGCCGCTTAAGCCTTCCTATTGAGAGGGTCTGGGAACGTGATTGCCCAGACCTGGTCACTGATTTTGACTGGCATGATGTGTGGTCCAGCATCTCAGAAGCATCACGCAATCCAGACCATCAACAAATTCACTACAATTTCATTCATAGGACATACCTGACCCCTGTGAAAATGCACCACATGAAGGTGATTACCAATCCTGTATGCACTCTCTGTCCATTAAACACTCACGGTACATATCTTCACATGTTCTGGGATTGCTCCCCTGTTTGTCAGTTTTGGAACAGTATTGCATCCAAGTTATCTGTGTTGATTAATGTTACTGTGCCTGTCACTCTCAGGGTTTTGATTCTAAATGTTTTTGATTCAGATTTCCAGCTCTCTAAAATTCAAATGCGTGTTGCGTTTGCTGGACTCACAGCTGCTAAGAGAATGATTGCAACCCGTTGGAAACCACCTCATGACCTATCTATTCGAACTTGGACGCTTTCCTTTTTGGATGTTGTATATATGGAGATATCAACAGCTCGCATAAATGGAGCATCAGAAAAGACTTTGGACGCTTGGGTCAACATTGCTGATTCTCTGAAAAATATGCTGTAGATGTGTGCTATGGTCCCTTACCTCTAATTGCGCATGTCCTTGGTCCCTGTCAATGTTATTTGTCTGTCTGTCTGTCTGTCTCTTGTGTTATGTGTATATGTATGTTCCCCCCCCTCCCCCATCTTTCCTCTCTGCTTTATGGTTCTGGGAGACTCCTTTCTTCTCAGCATATTGTTTGTAATTTGAAAGGGCACCATGTGTTGGTGTTCCGTCATCCTGTGTGATTATGCTAAATAAAAATAAAAACATTTGATCGCAAAAAAAAGAAAAGCAATAAGAGAAAGAGGGCAGGAAGAGTGAAGAGAGCAGCTGTGAGACAGACGATATCTCTCCCACGGAGAAAATATATGACGTTGCACCAACTCACAAGGGGCCACAGCAAACAACGTAGACAAGCAGTGTGTGTGTGTGTGTGTGTGTGTGTGTGTGTGTGTGGTATACCATGTTAAATATTATTATATTTTGGGGAATGCGCAAATTTGCTTTCTTGCTGAGAATTAGATGAGAAGATCTGAACCACTGACACATCTGCATGTTCAATATGAAGCTGAAGCCAGCCGCCGGTTAGCTTAGCTTAGCATAAAGATGAGAGCAAGGCTAGCGTTTTCCTCCTATTTACATCGTATTAATCAATCTCATGTAATTCTTGGCAAGAAAGCGAATAAGAAATGGCCAGTGAGTAAGATATATATTTATATTCTATATTTGTATATTCTAAAGACTGATGCATTCAATGCATATACATTTGTTTAGTTGTGGTCAGAGGTTATTTCCACCAGGGGTATAAACACATAACACAAACACCATGAAAAAAGCTGGGAAGACAGAATAAGTTAACCACATTCATGATAGCATTTCATTTGGCATTTCTGATAGCGTGTGGAAAGCTATCTACTGCTAATGTCTGAGCCAACTATGCTGAACTGTTATTGTTTTCTTGTTGACTGGCAGAGTTCAAGAAACAAGAGACTTAAAGTCAAGCCAAAGCAAGTGGTTCAGCATGTTTAGGCATACTTGAGTTTCTGGAGAGGAAAAGAAAGGCAGATAAGATTAGTGCATGTCAGGATGAAGTCATCAAGGTCTTTGCTATGGATATTATGTCTTTCAGGGTCAGGAAGAGGTTAAGATTCAAAGCATTTATGAGAACAGCTGTTTGAAAGCCCTGAGAAGGAGACCCTACCCTTGATATGTATCACAGTGGATGTGTTTTGAAGCATCACTGTACAGCCACACAGTTTTATTTCGACATACCAATATGTAAAGCTCCACTGACCACCACCTCCACAGCTGTGTTGAAAGCTTTTCCCCCAAAATCAGCAGCTTTTGGCATAATTTTCTATTGGAAAAGCACTGAAGATTTGCAAAGTGGATGCAGCAGTCATGGAGTGTGGTCCAGGGGTTTAACAGCTCCTGGAAGAAAAGAAGGGAACGATGTAAGCAGAACCAAATTTCCCTCAACATTCAGTCCAAGATGTTCTGCTTGACGAGAAAAAGTTCCGTTAATTCAACAACTTCTTCAAAAAGCTTGAGAACAAATTGGCTAAGATCTCTGACTGGCTCAGGATTTGTACTGTGTACTGTGACTTTGAGGTATCACATGCATAAAAACATTTATTGCATTTTATCTTGGTCTGTGCTCTCACTTGCCTCTAGGAACAACCTGGCGAGGGACATGGAACATGCCATTTGCAGAGACCTGGAAGATACAATTATAGAGTAATAAACATACATTCATTGTATTGCAAAGGTGTTCACAGTCAGATGAGATCATTTAAACAGCTTGTCTGTTCAAGATAATAGCAATGCATACATCACGATGCATACAGCACGAAACAAACAATCTGCAACAATCCACTACCAATATCCCAGTAGGTGAAGAGCGAGCTGCTAACAAGATTCAAGGCTGGCAGAACTCAATGCTTTGTGCTCCAGCCAGCCTCCGAGCAGCATCCAGACAGCTTGCTGATCAAGCTGGAAAACCGATCAACTGAACATTCAGATCTTGCCATTTGAGCGCATACTTTTCCCACTTGGTCTCCACCACTCATCTAGAAATGTCATCCATGCTACCAATAAAGAAACAGTTAACTTAATACAGGGTAACATGAGGTGGGGCAGAATTAAAATTGTATTAGAAAACATGATATATAAGAAAATTAAAGATGCATTTTCTGTCTGTATACCTTATGATCATCTAGTAGTGAACATTTAAGATATCACAACCACCCCTGCACATAAGATTATGTGAAGCTAAATGTAATTTTGAAATCGAACACCCCGTCGTTAGCTCTTTGTTGTACAGTACCTACATGCTCTTTGTGACACAAAAGAAGCATACCGATTTAACTCTCCCTTAATCAGTGGAAATTAACAAGGAGATTTAAATGTCAAGGTTAGATTTATGAAGATTTAAAATGCACAAAAATAATCTTATTTTGCCAAGGTTATCTGTCACGGTGGATTTAGAGCCTTGCTTGTCTTGGAGCTGATGAGGAAAGGGAGACGGAGTGCTGGTTAATTTTAACTCTTAAATTAATCCAGCTACAAGGATTCATTAAAGCCTACTATGGCGTGTGTGTGTGTGTGTGTGTGTGTGTGTGTGTGTGTGTGTGTGTGTGTGTGTGTGTGTGTGTGTGTGTGTGTGTGTGTGTGTGTGCGTGCACACTGATTGAAGGGTAATATCATACTTGGCTTAAAAGCTTGCACCTTATTTAGCATAATGTGCTACATGAGTGTCCACATATCTTTCTCAAACGCATGAGGAAAAAAGAGATACAATTGGAAATCTATTGAAGCCTGAAGCTTAAAGACCCCAAATAACACCTGCAACCTTGCACGAATTTCTGCGTGTGTACTTTTGTTTTTAATGCACACGCACATGTCTTCAAACACATGCTTGTTTATGCATATGGCACAGGTGAATGTGGTGTGCGTGATTGTGTGTATGCGTGTGCAGTGACAGATGGTCCATTTAATAACCTTGCTTGCATGGTTGCCTGTGGAGTTGGCATGCCCAAGATGTGGGGAGTGACCTTGTTTTTTCCATGACCACAAAGAGAGCAACCTGTTACAACTGGGAGGGTTTATTGTGTGTGTATGTGTGTGCGCGTGTGCGTGTGCGTGTGTGTGTGTGTATGTGTGTGAAGCATGACCATCACTTAAAGGTCAATGTTCAATTACTCTACTGAATTTCTCAAAGCTTTTTTTTTTTAAGCAGATACCCTCTTGGATACTTTTACAGGTAAAGGTTAAAAAAGAAAGCAAATATAGAAATCCTTCAAAAATATGTTGTAACAAAATATAAAAGAAACAGTAGTTGGAGTAGTTAATAGTAAAATGTCCTCAAAACAGTGTTAAACATAATTAAGGCTAAGGAGAAAATGTGCATATAATATGTTTATTAACTTTCTTGCCAAGATCAATACTATTATTTAGACTACAGGCAGCAGCCTTTATCAAAAGCAAAGCTTTTGATAAAGGCTGGAAAAAGGCTGGAAAAACATGTAAACCTGGCTTAGAAATGTTTAATCCCTAAACAATCCAAAGTGTAGGAAGTGACTGCGCTAGGCCAGGAATTGTAAATTGTATGTATCAAACATATTTAGACATATATAAATTGTAAGTCAGTCGGCTAGAAGTGCTGGTGGGTAGTTTTTGTTACCTTCAAGAGGAGCCAGGAGCTGCTTCCCAGTCTTTATGCTAAAAGTTAACCACTGTGTCATATTTACCGTACAGATGAGAACAAGTAATCTTCTCAGTATTGAAAAGAAACCAAATGAGAACATTTTACAAAATGTCAAATAACTCCTTTAAGATTAATCATTTGTATTACACAAGCAAAACAACTAAACAACTAAAAAGAGAAGAAACATTCAAATGAATATAAGAAAATCTAATACGGACACACCAGAGAACAAACATGCATGGATCTGAATGTCATGTCATGCAGCCAGAATGTGCTTCATGACACAACCTGATATTAAAATACTGGTGAGGCCAAATTGAATCCATTTCCTGTCAGAAAGGGTGGTGCAAAATGAGACACAGCATCAACATTCAAGTGAAAAAACATTAACCTTCAGGATATATCACATTCATAGTCACACATCCTCTTACACAAAAACTAAAACTATTTCTGTCATTGAGATTAAACCTTTTTTTTCCTTCCAATGTCACTATTCTGTCTGTATTTGTCAAAACATTCACATTTCTCCCTTTATTTGTTTCATCTACCCTCTTTTTCTATCTTTTTTTCTCTTGGAGAAGTGCTGTGACAAACCAAAAGACTACCGTGTGTAGGAGTGCTGGCGTGCTTCCATGCAGGTGTGGATGCAAATGACTGCGAAGGGGCGTGCACATGATGTAGTGTGGGTTGTGATAATATAAATCGTTATATTCTGTAGATATTCTTCATTTCATTATTCTTATGTCTATTAGAGTTCAGGTTGTGCGAGGTCAGTTTAACAGATACTGTCTGTGAGAAGTTTCTGTGAGAAACGTTCCTCAAGGTTCCACGCTTTGCACTACAACACTCACACCTGTTTATCAGTATGTTGACATTAGGGAAGCAGACTGGTCGTTGCACGTCCCAGCCTTGTGAGAAAAGATGAGGACACGATTCTCCTCCTCTTAGACAAGTTAGAGCCAATTAAATGTTAGATGTTCATGACGGAAAACCGTGTATTAAAGAGCCGAACTTCCAGCTGTTCGGGGTGTTTTTGGACGGTCAACCTGTGTGTTGACTGGATGACTCCCTGCTATCGCGATGGCAGCACTTGTTACTTTACTGGTGATCAAGGAAAATAAATTCCGAGAGCGAGAGAAGTTGTTTGACTAAGTTCTTCCGGACGCTACACCAGGCATCCAATAATTATTACGCATTAACAGTTGCACGCTGTTCCCAGGAGCATGTGTGCATGAGAGTGTCTGTGTGAGTATCTGTGTACCTTTTGTGCCAGGAAGTGTTGGACTAATCAGAGCACGTAAGACCCTATAGTGGCTATAATAGTAGCAGAACACATGATGGTAGAGTACAGTAATGACTATTTCCATAACAATGTTTCTCTCTCTCTCTCAATCTTGATTGCAATGTCTGTCAGAGAAATCAACTGGATAATTACATGCATGACTGTCGCTCTCTGTCCCACTGGGTGTTTCTTTCTGTTCTTGTTTTCTTTTTTTTTTATGTACCAACAGCTTTTCGCTCCATGCCTCTCCCGGGGTATTTCTGAGTGAGAGTGAAGGCTTTGTGCTGATGTTCCTTTTCGTGGCATCGAGGCGGAGTACGTGGAAAAAAAGTAAGGAGACGATGTTGAGGAGAGAGAATGAATCAGATGTGGAGGAAGAGAGACCAGAAAAGCAGGAAATAAGGAAGGAACCAAAGAGGGAGACTAAAAGAAAAGAGATGTCGTGATGAGCAGTCTTCACACAGATTTTCCACAAGAACTTTCAAAACTCTTTACATTGAGAGATTGTATGCATCTCATGTCTTGCTCATGTCTGCTGCTCAGAGCTCTATCTTTCTAAATTCAACCTAGTCTATGTGCACATTGTGCTCCCATTAGTTTAATTGTTAAAAAATACTTTTCTGTATGTTTCTAGAAAGGAGCAACTTTATAGCTCCCTGTGTGCTCCTCCAAGGCCATATTGTTGTACTGTTCATGCACACATTGTACATAAGCTTTGTTTGTAATACATATGGATAATACAGGGTCATGTTTCTGTTCTTAGGTGTGATCAGTACCTGTTAAGACTGTGATTAGCCTTAAATATTGACGAGTATATTACAGCTGTGTAATTAGTTCACTGGAGTCATCCATTTCCTTTGCCAGATAAATGTGCCCTCAAGCTGTTGCGTTGGCACACAGGCACACAGGGAAACACACTTCATTAGACCTGATTTCTTGGATCTTGAAGAAAATCCACTGCTGGAATTGACAGCAAATGAGCTGAAGAGGCGTTTTGGTGTGTTTTAACCACTTGCAGCATGTGTTTCAAATAGTACTTCAATTAAACGTTGAACTGTGTCCTCCACACCTTGTCCTGCTCATCCACTGTACTAATAAACTTAATAGGTTGTCTTACATTCCGTTTGCACTCGTTCTCTCCACATAATGTTCTCATGATTTACGAAGGCAACAGCTCGTTATAAAATCAGTTCATGACCTCCGATATCCTCATCGGGTGTAGATGCATGCATGCTACAGGTAAAAATAAATAAAAAGTTTGACCAGTGTTGCCATCTTTTTTTGCCAATCTTTGCCGGCATTATGTTAGCAATCCTAGCAAGTCTTGCTGAAAATGGTCAGCTGAAAAGTGAAATGGGCCGAAGCCCTACTCGCTATTCTATTTTTTTACGGTGGGCTTATTTGGGGGCTTATTGAGAGGTATACGGTAAATAATCAGTGTGGGTACCCCACTGATTAGCACAGTGTATGTGAAACATTTGAGACAAATGCAACGTATACATACCTGTTGCTCTAGGAGGACTACAGACTGAAAAGAAAAGTAATTAAGACATTTTATAAACAGCCATTGATCTAAATCACTACAGACTGTTGTTATGTACCACGGTGGCTGGACCCATAAGCAGAACACAAGGCAGTTTGATTAAAAAAAAGCAAGTTTACTGGACTACACATACAGAACATCACAAGACAAACTCGCACAGGACAGGGAGTTGACACAGACTAAATACACAGGGGAATGAGACACAGGTGGAAACAATGAGGGCGGGGCTTGCAATCACACAGGAGGGCAGCACACGAGGAGGGAGGAGTCTGGAACGAGAGACAATGTGAGTGACAGACAACACAACAGACACAGACAGTGAACACAGAACTACCCAGAAGGTCTGGGTGTAACAACTGTGACTGTGACAACAATTGTTGTGTCCCCTTTTCTATTCAGTTCTAATCCACCTTGCCATTTCTTTTTGTCTTCTTAATACTCAATCTACTCTGTTCTATTTCACGTTTAATATCAATGAGCCTGCTGCAGTTCTACATAGCAGCGTGTGTGCATTTGGATCCTCAAGCAGTTACCCTTTATGATTTTAGAGCCTTATCTTGATGAACACTTTCCTATTGTACAGTCCTGTTATCCTAATGCATGAATTTCAATTCCATGTGACCAACATGTAGATCCTAACATACACTCAATATGCTGAAGTGACATAATCTCTTCAAATCCAACTCTTGTGTGCCGTTCCACCCACAACACTTTTTCTTTGCATCTTCCTCTTTCCAACCTCTTCTTGTTTTTCCAACTCTGCCTTTGTCTCAATTGCAGTAAAGATACCTAGAAAATAATGTAAACCTAACAAAGAAAGACACTATTGTTTTCTTGTGCGTTGTCGTAGCTTTTGAGGGGACTGCATCTTTTGCTAGTTGGTGTTAATCTTGCCTTCATTAAATGTGTTAATGCCTAGTGTTAATCAGGGCTTCTGTTGAATGTGTCTGTACGAACAACAGGCTGCTAAATATCAACTGTTACTGGATTATCTGCTGCCTGGAACCCCGTGATAATGATATAAGAAGAATGGTTTTCTGTGTGGGTGCTTCTGAAACCACGCATGCGTGCGTGTGATTGTGAATGTGCATGTGGTGATTAGGACAAGCTATTTCTATTTTTTCCTGGCTCCCTAAATGATTTCCTTTTGAGTGTAAATCCTTTAGCTGCCACTTTTATTAAATCAGAGGGAGACAGAGAGAAATCGCAACAGAGGAAGAAAGAGAGGGTGAAAGGAAGAGGGATACCGAGCCAGAGGAAAAGAAAGACAGAAAAAGAAGGACCAAAGTGGGGAGAGAGAGAGAGAGAGTTTTAAAGGACTGTATAATCCCTGTAGTGTTTGTTGTGGTTCCTGTCTGCAGGGTGGTAGAATTTAAACGCTCCATAAAAGCCAGGCTTGTGCTCAGCTATTCCAACTTACAAAGTCGTCTTCACCATAAGTGTTTCATTCATTGTTCTGTCAAACTGGCAACAAAACCAAGAAAAAGGCATGAAATGAGAAGCAACGCCACAAAATGATTAAACACTGAACACCTAGATACCCATAACCATTGCCTGTCTCAAACTCTTGCTCTCGTATCTCACACACACACAAAACAATACTTATGTAGATACACATCTACGTGCATACTTATTATCAGTGTGTCTCATTAAGTCAGGTTGTAAGACCTCAGAGTTAATAGAGTCATTTTGCTGGGTGACATAATCGGGTGCCCTAATTTCCGCTCCCTTCTGCCTTTATTTATAAGCTTACCTTTGATCTTTTGTATCTTTTTTCTGAACTCCTCTTATGGAGCCTCTCCGATTCCTCACCTCTGGCCCGATGTCTTCTCTCCTTCAATCTCATCATCTTCCTCTTCTTACACTTTCCCTGGCCTCAATCGGTCTACCTGCCCAACTCTTTCTGTTTTTTTGCCCTCTCCCCATCATTTACAACCAACCTGCCTTTCCCTCCATTCTTTTTTATATTTGAGTTGGACTTTGTAACCCTTCTCCCATAGTTTGTTGGTATAGTGTTTGTAGAGGCAGCAAAGATAAAAGAGTGACCTGTAGTTTCATGTAGCATTGCGTCACATGCCACCTGTAGCACACTGTACAGACAGAAGAATGCACAATATTTTGGATGTGCAAATCCCTGAAGCCCGTGTGACACTCGTAATAAAACACATCTAGATGCTGGTCTGTGTTACCGTGTAGCTTCATGGTCAGGGGCAACCCCATCGCTCTACATGACCTCTGTGACACCATCTGTTCTATTCTGCTGTCCACGTTATTAATTAATCAGTGTATGATATATTATTGATGGAAAAACATCGCAGACAAAATGCAAATGAAGTTCAAGGTAATGCGTTCATCATTTGCACAAAATAATCTTCCATAATGTAGTATAATTGTAATTTTGTTCAAGCAATAAAGGGTATTTATATTTATTCATGCTTGTCTTGAATAAGATTGACGATCACCATTTGTATTTCAGAGCACTTTTAGAGACATTTGTCTGGATTAAAAGTTTAGGGGCACTTCGTCGTCATGTTTGACAATAAACACGTGGTTGAGGTTCAGGAATGATCAACAACAAAACAGCTGTGCAAGTAAAGTCATCAGAAACAAGGGTCCATTCTAAAGCAGCCTATTGAAACGGCCTCCAGGTACTTTCTTTAGGTACTCCATTGGCCACTTTGAGAAGCCAAATTGTCCTTTCTGAATCTACTCTATTTGAGCTATGGGCGGCATTGACACGTTTCTGTTTCGTAAAGCAATACACAGTGGACACATCTGTGGACGCCAGGAAGCAGTACCAGTGTCTTCTAAACCAGTGGTTCTCAACCTTTTTTTTTTACCTCCTAACCAGCGCAAATAATTTTTGGTTGAAAAAAAGATGTAATACAAAGCGCTGTGGCATCAGTGTCTGATGTAATATAGAATATAGAACATTTGGTAACCCCTGGAGTGCCTTCACGTACCCCCATTTGAGAACCACTAAGCAATATGTTTCATTTGTGTCTTTAAAAGCTTTGAATCTCTTTTAAAAAAAATAATAAAACTAAAAACTTTTTCTTTTTAATCAGTTTTCTAGCTGTGTCTTTCTAGTATATAATTAACACATCTTCTCGCCATCAAACTTCATTTACAATTTTCCCACATTCCTGCTTCACCATAAAACACATGCTTTCACATTCACAAATTCCAGGTGTCTCCATATCTGTCAAATCATCGTTTTTCAGGCATTCAACAAATCAAACGGCCTGTGGATGTTGAACTTTAAATGTCATTGCTGTATCTTTGATTCTGTCTTTCAGGGTGAATGCTGCTCAACCCACCTTGTCCCCTATGAGGTGTTTGTATTATCCTTTGAGAGTTTCCATCACTGTCTGAAGTCTCTTCAGCACCACAAGTATCTTGAGTCTAAGGACACAATCTAGTGTTTTCTTTACCTACAATTTGCATGGGTATGGCTATCAGTTAGTAAAAGAAAACTAACAGGGAGGCACCTTGAAAGGTTTCTGTTCATGGAATAGGCTTTGCTCTACAACTACACATATGTTGTTTTTTTCCACCGCCATGAGCGGGTGAGCTTGTGCGTGCCATGGCCAGTATTGTGTCCATCGAACAACAACCGAGAGAACTGGTCAAACCCAGACAACGGGGCAAAGGATAAACAATTCAACAGTTATTTTAAAGCGTTGTTATGGAAGGCATTATCTGGGAAATACGATGTTTACTCACTTTACATGGAGCTAAACAGAATACTGTAATAGGTTAAATCATGTTCGTTGAATATATTAGTGTCTGTTTAGGAGTCATAGGAAATCATATATTATTTTCTAAAGGGTGTATCTATTGGTCAGTCATTTAAAATGGAAATGATCTTACCAAGGTGACAGGTTATGGGCGGGTTCACAAGTCCTGGAGTGCAGGATGTAAAGTTGTTAATCATAGTTGTAGTCTTTTAGAAACAGGTGAAGGAAGATAATTCTTCAGGTTCTTGTTTCTCAGGTCGACTGGAGGTCCTCTCAGACTGTTGGAGATGTTTCTGCTTGCAGTGAGCCTTTAAGCCTGCAGACACACACACACACACACACACACACACACACACACACACACACACACACACACACACACACACACACACACAGAACTCGCACACAGAGAACTCACACACACACACTTACTCTCTCACACACACACACACACACACACTTCGAGCTGTTATTGACAATAGTTCCCTGGTGTGATTTACCCTCCAGCTCTGCAGCAGATAAAACACGTTGCCCTTCTCTCCCATGTTCTCTCCTTTCCTGTTTTATTCTGGTCTGGTCATTCCTCTGTTTGTTCTGTACTTCTACACTTGGTTAGTTTTGATCTTTTTTTTACTTTGTGGTGCACTCTGCTCAGTTTTTTTTTATTTTTTTGACTCTTATATGTGTTTTGTTCTGTTCTTCAAACAAAAGAACAAATGGCTGGTTTTGGATAATTATATTGCATAGAGTTACTATGAGAATGATTTGTTTTCTCTCGTAAATGTACAATTGAGTACCACAGGTTTCTAAATATTGTTTCCTTCATATGGTCAAACAACAAACTGTTATTTTTGCATTTGATACTATAAACAAATATAAGTAAGACCAGCTGTGCTTTCAGTAGATATGGGGAATATGGTATAGAAATATAATTCACTTGTGTGTCTGGAATAAGAAGTTCTTTGTAAACACTCAAGAGACCAACATTATGGTACTGGTTTCTGTACTTGGCTAAATGTTTCTTTAATGGGAAACGTATGGCTCCCTTCATCAGAAAAGTCATTTAATATGCAATTGACTTAGATAGTCATCTACTGGAAAAGAACATCAGTACACAAAGTACAGTAGGGGATTGAGCTGCATTATGGGAAAGGATCCATTTACCCGTAACTCTCATATATTCAAATCCCCGATCAGCATTTAGGCTTATACTGATGAAGTTCTGCTGGCTGCAACCGTTACTCAGGGAAAAGAGCTGCTGGATGGTGTCTCTGACAATTATTGGCGTGCACTATTCAAATCTGATATACCTAAATATTCCCCTGTGTCAGTACCACTTGACTTAACGTTTTAAACTGTGTTTTTAGTATTATTGAATAGAATTGGATTTTATGAGAAAAAATTATGATAAATAAATAAATCACACAGAAATCTCTCTCCTCTTCCTCCATTTCTTTCATTCTCTCCGCCCCCTTCCTCTTTTTCTATCACTACGTTTCACTGTTTTCCTTCTCACTCCACATCCTCCGTTCTGTCAATGTTGATGTCTCCATTTTCTTCTGCTGTCAGTCATTCCCTTCACCTCTCCCTGTCGTCCTGCCTTGCTTCAGTTGGTCCTTTCCCTGGAGGCACAGGTCTGAAACAATTTCAGACAACAGAGAATAAAGCCATGAAATCAGGGGGGAGAGAGAGAGAGAGAGAGAGAGAGAGAGAGAGAGAGAGAGAGAGAGAGAGAGAGAGAGAGAGCAGGAGATGCTGATAGAAAGATGGTTAAATGAGGATCAGAAGATAGAGAGAAGGAGACACAATGAAGCGGAGAATGAGGTAAGTAAATAAGAGCTATACTGGTGCAATTAGGAAATAAACTGTCATACAAATCCAACTGGTAACCAACAGCCCCAAAATGCTAATGAATCTTCTTGTTAAATTAAACAGAGTATTTTACATCCGTCTCCTAAAAATGTTGTGGAAGACATCAGAATGAAATGCCAAGATAGTGTCCAGACTTGATGGACTCCATAATTGACCTCGAAACAAATCTGAGCTGTTATGATTGAAACCTGGCATGTGGGAGGGGTTCACTATATGGAGTTCACAGATTTATTCACAGATTTATTCCAAAACTGAAGTCAACAGCGTTCTCAGCGTCATGTTGTTGTTACAACAAACATTCCCCTTTCATCCAGTGCGTATGAATTACCATTTAGATGCACAATATAGTGAGTGGCAGATGTGAGTGATGTTTCAGTCGATAAGCTTTGTGAATGTGTGATAAACGTTACTTTGTTTTAAATGATCTAATTTGTGATTAACAGATACTATATTAAATGAATGCTGCAATTAGCTCCATAATATAGTTCAATAGTTCACAGGAGATATTTTATTATCATAATTCATAATTCATCAAATGTGTGTTTAGAATTGAAAGTGTTGGTTATTGAAGAAAAGTGATCAGAAATCCTGGGAGGTCATGTGGGGAATAATGTCCAGAGTCCAAAATGAGTTATACTCAAAATGATTTAATAAAAATGATGACAAACAGCTTATGCATTCTCGATCAAGGCCCCTTAATCCTCCATGAACTCCAGACCACAGGTCTTGTCCAGTTCCCGTCTCGGGCAAAAAAAGGGCCGCGCTCTCTCGCGCATGTTAGTTACAGGTTTCATTCACGGAGCTTAAGGCCCACCCATTGGTTCATTCTTTTCTCTCTTAACACCTTTGCACAGTCTCTGTTTGTTCGTTGGCCCTTCGGTTTCAGGGGCGGAGCTATTCTTCTTCTCTTCACAGAAAAGGGTAGATTCTGCACTCCAAACAATCCGCGCTACTGGAGTCCTTGGCTGCGGTCGAATAGTCAAATAATTACCTCCTAACCCTAAGCACTTTTCCTTAACCTCTGTGGAAAACGTCATGGGGTTAAGGAAAGATGGGAAGGAGAATTCATAAGGAGTTAGGAGAAGACAACCGCGGTGTTTGGCAAATCCGACTCCACTTTCACTAAGCGACGTAGTTATGACGCGACGGCAGGCGCATGTTAGTGACGTCAGTCTGTCTGCAGCGGTGAAACTACAATGCTGTAGTGTAGTCCATCTCGGACCACAATAAAGCGCATCTTAAATACTTTGTCCGTCTTCTTACAGTGTTGCGTCATGCAGACGACATAAACAACCCGGTTCATAGTATTACTTTATTACCATAAACAGCCTGGTTCATGGTTTTACTTTATTAACGAGGTTGGAATAGAAATGAACGAAGGAATATGAAAGTGAAACCCACGTATTTTTCACAGAGAGTACAAAGCTACTAAACTGTCTTTGTTCAGTTTCAAACATGCTGAATTAAATACGTAATCCCACTAACGATGTGTGTCTCATATGTGTGTCTCATATCCCTTTTTTTTGTTATGGTTTATATGCAGATGATAATCTGATCATAAAAATATGCAGACAGTTTATGAAACACCACACAACTCGTGTTGACTTGATATGTTTTATTGTAATGTGACAAAATAGTTGATTAAAAAGATGATAATCAGAAACATGACTCAGACTGAAGAGCTCGTCCAGTTTAACTCTTTAATTAAAGCTTCTGTAACTGAAGTAAAATAAAATAAAAGAATGAGGGCTGAAGCTGCAGTTCAACACCAGAGAGAATATCAAATACGTCAGTTTGATCACTTTACAGCACTTTTCAGCAACATAACATCCGTAGTTTGCCAGCAGGTTTAACAGATTATTGAAAGTATTTCCAAGTTATAGCAACAGTTATTTACATGATCTGCGTTTGTCGGTCATGATCGTTTGTTCTCGTGAACGGCCGAATGATACGTCACTTTAAATGTTGCCGCCGCAAGGAATTGTGGGTCGGCATTATCTCCTTTCCTTTCATAAAGGAAGGTCCAGTGGTTCCTATGCTAAAGGAGCTAAATTAGGAAGCATTGAAGCTCCTTTCCTTTGCGTTTGGACAATTCGACCGGCACTTATCATGGCGGCCACTTAGGTACTTCCGGGTCATTTCACTCAGTTAGGAAGGTTCCTAACCGAAATGGACTATTCGACCTCAGCCCTTTACTTCCACTGTCTCAACTTCCGGTGTTTCAATGTCCAACTCCGCCGCCTTCAGCCGAATAGGGGAACTACGCTTCCTTCTCAAAGAGACAGTCCACTGGCTCCCACATGCAGTATGCAAACTTTGTTTTAAAATCCATTCACATTAATCATTATACAGTACTAAAAACAGTGACCTTCATATGCATACAATTACACATTCTTCATAATAATATCCCTTATTAATTATCATATCTCTTATGCATTGTAATGTACACATAAACATTTTCTTTATTTTACATGTGCAAGTCCAAATTTTTCTCTACATTATCTAAACTACACTAGCTTATTGGCTTACTTATACCGTCAAATGGTTGTCACTGCTATCAGTTTGTGGTTGAAACACTGAAATAAACTAAGTAAATACTACAAAAACTCTAATCTGCTGGTCAATAAAGGCTATCAGACATTACTTTTAAAAGTCATATGTAATACATAAAGCTCTTCTGTTCATTGTTATCTGGCTTTGGACTGTGATGTGAAAATGCACAGTTCATGCAAAGACAAAACACTTAACAGACTGTGGCTCCCTGTATCTGTTATCATGAGTCCTGTATAGTGGATGGTTTCTTCCTGTCTGTCTGTAGTGATCCTGTGATGAACCCAAAACTTTCACTCACTTTAACCTAAAGGACTTTTCTGCTGGCTAATGCTAAAAAGAAAAGAAAAAAACTCCAGAGGAACGGAAAAAAATCTCTTTTGCAGAAATGGAACATTGCGTTCTGCCAAGCAAGAAAATATAGTGTCATGGGATGTCTTGTTGATGGTGAGACAGTATTAAACATGGTTACTGTCAGAAAATCTTTCCTTGGTCCCAAAATCACCCACATCAAAAAGCTTGACAGGAAAGTGTGTGAGTATGACTGAAAATGATCAGGAAGGATTCTATTAGTACTCTTCTGATAATTATTCTGAGACCTAAATATCAGAATCAGAATAAGGAATTACTAATGCAATACTAGTGCTAATTACAAAAGTATGCACATAGTTGTCTGACAATGATGGGGAAGGTTCTTATGTGTAAGGGAGACAGTAACTTAACTGGATTTCGGCTTGTGGGAGTTTTTGTTGTCTCATCTTTTTAAAAACCTATCCCCCCCTAGGGGGAGATTGAGCGATTGTTATATAAAACTGTAAATCATAGTTGTTTTATGAAGAAAAAAACTGCTATGATGTATTGAACACCATAAGTAATATATAAGTGAAATATATGGTTTGGTACAAAATAAAGTAAATGTCTCAGATGTGCGCAAATGTGCCCCAATGCAAATTTTTTAGACCTCGCCTGAATTTTCTCTGTACTAAACCCTCTCTAACTCTGTTCTGCTTCACTTTATCAAAGTCAACCTTTGTAGAGAGAGTGTTCACATATTGTGCTATGATTTGGGTTACAATTAGACTTTACAGCTGCATCATTTCAAAGAAATAATCATCCTGAAAGTGCTTTTTTTCTAGGCGGACCTGAAACCTTGTGTGTCATCTTCATTTACTCTTAACCAGTAACATATAGACTAATATTTACACATCTGAACAAAATCTCACATGTGTCCCTTTTATTATAACACCAAAATTATTCAAATAGCCCTAGTGGTTGCAGAGATACACCCTTTTTAGTTTTGGTATGCAGTTTTCAGGTGGAGGCCTAAAATTAGGTTGGTTTTCTATTGGTTATAGTAAGTATAAGGCTATTAGTGTCAATGTGCTGAAGCGCTGTACCTCATGATGTATAGTTGCTCTCCACTAATCCAAGCAAAAGCTCATAAATCACGTCTCATAACTTTAATCATGTTTCATCTTGAAAACCGACCATTTATCATTACAAAATTACGGGACTTATATATAATAATACTATTATCTCAATTACAAAGGGGAAAGCAAAAAGACATTAAAGGAACAAAAGACCTCCAGGATGACACATTTAATTTATCAACTGATCATTGATCATTTATATATTTCCAGCAGAGTGGGGATTGAATAAGTGCCATGTAATGAGGTTTACGTGAATTCAGAAACTTAATGAAAATGTCATAAAATTACCTTTTTATGATTGAGATTATTCACACCAGTTTGTGTGTTCTTGTCTATGTGCATGCCTACGACAGTTTTTTGTCAGTGTGTGTGTGCGTGCACGTGCACGTGTGTGTGTGCGCATATCACTGGAAATCTATTTGAGTGGAGGCAGGCCTTACAGCTGAAGGTCACACTGAATGGAAGCAGATAAATGAACTGGATTCACCAACAAGCGCATTACTGTAGAGCGCGTGCACACACACCACACACACTGACATGCACACTAGCACACACTAGCAAACACACTGCAGAGACTTATTACTCCTACTGTAGTGACATGAATTGCTCCCCCTCTGATTCTCTCTGTGATAACCTCAGTTGCTGAGACTTAAAGCCACTGATACAGAGGGGCAAGAAACAATACTGGGAACACGTATACAATATAATGCAATTCAGTTCAAAAGGTCTTCAAAAAATATTACTTGTGTGAAGCTAAGTACCTCACAAAATATATAATTTGACAGATTGTCCTCGGTTTTATGGTTGCATCAAGATTAAAAATTGAATGTAGCCTACGTTTTTTACTGTCACTTGCATCTTGTTTTAACACTTAATATTCATACAAATATAGCCAACTAGTGTATATGGATGCGTACGACAGCCTGACATAATGACAGGATCCTATTTGCAGCATTCAGCTTATACAAAACTATGTCAATATCTGGTATTTATTTTGACATTCACCAACATGTGACGACACATAATGACGCATGGACTCTACACTGTGAAAGATTGGATTTCTGGATAACCTGTGAGAGTCCTCTCTCAAGATCTGAGTGAGTGCTGCACTACAATAAATTGGAATTGACTTGTGTAACCCCATAGACCTTTTCCTTTCACAGAGAGAATACGTGTCAGGTCTTTGTGGTCAATTTGACAGTTTTGAAGCAGGTGCAAGGGAGATGTCTCAAATAGTTTGTGATTTCTATGAAGCAGACACAGTGACTGCCACTGTTGGAGTGTGAACCGCCTGGCTCACTTGAGGGTTCCCCCATATTTGTTCACACCATATGTGTAGAAACTTAATGTTAAAATGTCCTTAATGTTTTGTTTTTTAAACACATCTCAACTAAAACCATCTACACGTCAGCACTGAGGCTGCTGAGGAAACACCTCAATGACTCATAGAGAAAGGGTTTATGCTCAAACAAGGTAAATATACCTCAACTCAATAACTCAAACTAATAAGAAGAAAAGAGTACACAGATGCTATCGCCAATGTTGACGCTCTTCTATGCTGCATTCATGTGTTTTTGATGCAGGCCTTCACTCACCAGGATTAAAGTGAGCAGATTGAGCGATTGTACTGTATCTCTCCCGTGTGGTTTTTGCTTTGATTTACCCATTTCACTTCGCATTTTTAACACTGGCATGACACTGGCCAATGAGCTCGCCAGGCAACCGGAAATTCTCGAAGGAAAGTCCGGTCCTGCATTGCTGGCTGAAAAGCTGGCAGTCAGAGGCAGGTGTAACATACACTAATCATTTAAAGATTAGGCTATCGGGGCACACTTTCAGATTAAGGCATTTATTGTTTTGATCCTTTGATTTACAAATGAAAAGTGACAGAAAATAGTTGTGGCATGAATGATTTCTTGTGTGCACACACCAAGCCAATTGCACAAAGTGGGAGTGAATATCCAATTGTTGGTTTTGGAAAGTTACAGAAATTGCCCGATGCGGTTCTGTTGGAGTATACTGGTACCTAACAATTCACAGATTCCTTTTGTTTCCTTGATTTTAACCCTTGACAACAACTCATTTTACTGCAAACTTAAAATTCACAACATTCTTAAAATTTTTCTTAATTGACTGTTCACTAAAGCTGCCCCCTAACAACAATTATCCAACAATAGCTTCGCAACTATAGGCATGGTATGCAGAGTGTGATTGCAATGACAATCTCCGGGGCATGAAAGGAACTCTGACGGTGAACTAAATTAAAATAGCTAGAGAGTGAGCTTTTTACATTAACCTATACTGTCTCCATACACGATGCAAGTGGGCATAGACTTTAATGAGGACGGTAGCCTCTGCAATGATAGGAGTGAGCCAGACAGAGGGGTTGTTAAAGTGATGTCAAGGTTGAGAATTGATATGGTCCACTTTAGCTGAAATTATATTACAAGGTTCTTCCAGGCATGAATATTGGAAATATATTGTACTATTGAGTCACAATCATGTGGGGGTTCCATTCCTATGAGGGTTAGAGCACCCCCCCATTGCATTTTGAATCCTGATGGGAGGCCTGTCAAGCATTCATGGTCCATTATCAAGAGTATGAACGAATGGGGACTTTTTATTAAAGGAATTTTCAGCATTTTTTATTTTATTTTAGTTGTCAATTTGCAGAAACATAGTGATTGGATTGAAGTGTTCCTCCTGTATTCCGCTGAACACAGGTTTGTATTTTTTTTCTTGGTTCCTTTTCATTTGATTTGCCAGATATTTATGAGATGTATTACTGCACTCAAACAGTTTATGTCTCAGCCTGTGTATCAAAACTTGCGTATTCTGTTTAATTGAAATTTGTATTTTCTTGGGTCATTTTGTATTTCCTCTAAAACACACGCTACTTCATGTTCTGTTTTATATATACTCTTTTTATTGGAATTTAACCGAAAACAAGTACACAAAGAAAACAAATATCCACCCAACCTGGAACCCCAACATCCTCTTTGAAAAGATGAATGAAATGATTAAACAAATAGTACAAATTACACAAAACACCATATAGAGAGCTACAAAGAAGACACAGAAGAAGAAAACGAATATTGTATTAATTCAGAAGTGTAACCTAAGTGGTTATCAGTCCTTTACATCCTTCTCATTATCCAAATGATTTAAAATAGGTCCCCAAACCTCGTTAAATTTAACTTTTACTTGCCTCCAGAATATACTTTATTTCAAACAACCTGAAGTGAAACAGTTTATTTTATTTTTTATTATTTTATTTTTATTTTTTTTATTATTCAGCCATCTGGCATGACAAGGAGGTCTAGACCTCTTTTAGTTTAACAGAATAAGGCAGTGAGCCAGAAGTGTTGTGAATGCACATTAACAACAACAACATTATGCATATTAGGTGACCAATTTGAATTGAAACCAAACAAAGCAGTATTGGGTTACACATCAATAGTGCTACCATATGCCTCACTCAGAGATCCAAACACGGCCTCCCAGAAAACATGACGGCTGGGCATGACCAAAATATATGACAAAAGGCTTTTGTCAGTTTAGTATCAGAAAGGTAGGACTTATGCCGTGTTCACACCAAAAGCGTTGCGAAATATTCGCGCGTCCAGATTACATGTTAAATCAATGCACAGGCGCGTTAGGTTGCGAAAAAGCGAATTTTTCGCCGGGCGGCGCGATAGAGGCGAAATGGCGTTGCGAATATTCGCAAATCCGCTTTTCCGCTTTTTCGCCTTTTCGCTGGCGTTGAAATATTTCATCTCCAGCGAATAATTCGCCCGACGCGGAGTTGCGAAAGCCAATCGGCGTTGAGAAGCTCCACCCGGCATCACCGCCGTCATGCCGTCACTGAATCAGACTGCGGGTCCGCTGAAGGAGCGCTGGAAGCGGCTTCATTCAGACACTCGTCCTGGAGGAGTCGGAGCTGTGTGTGACTACGGATAATATTATGAACCCAGACACGGGGGCGTTTGATGTTCCGACGTGTGTGGGACTTCCTCGACAAGTATAAAGCAGAACTAGTGGTTATTTACATGGTGAATGGCGGAAATAGTAAATGTTTTCACAGACATGGAGATAAGCCCCGCCCCCTTTTCCCAGCGAATGGTTGCGAACAAATGAAAAACGAATTAACCACATAGAGCGAATTTTTCACCGGGCGACGCGATATAGGCGAAGTGGCGTTGCGAAAAATCGCAACGCTTTTGGTGTGAACACGGCAAGTACAGACGTTCATCTACATGGTAGATGGTGATGGTGGTTTATTGTAAAAATTAGTGTAGCCTTTCCTCAAACAGGCGTTTATCTGTAGATAGCAAAAAAGGTTACGGGGCTTCGTGCAAATGTTTCTGATTATTTGTTAAATGAAGCGAACACTCGTTTGATACATACTTACTTACTTAGGTCTTTATATTGCTTGTGGAATGTAGGCCATTGAAGAAAAGTTTCCACGGTGTCTGTCTTAGGCCTTTTCAATAAACATATAAATCCTTAATAAAACTAATTCCATTCCAATGTCAGGTTTGGAAATCCAGATCACGTTTAGCTGGAGTAAAGAGGTGGTTGGATAGAATGGGTGTCATCAAGGAAGCAAAATGTATTTCGAAACAGTGACCATGTTTTTATAGTCTGAAGAATGACTGGGTGATCAGCCCACAAGCTGAATATGAGGGGGAAGAGGTGGCTAGAGAATGAACAGGCCATCTGCGACTCCATCCTCATTCAGATATGAGCTGTCGGGTTAGAAATTATTCCAAACCCACCCAATAACCCTTTGATTTTCACTGGCCCAGCAGTAGAGGAGTAGGTTGGGTAGGGCCTATCCCCTTAAATATTTGGGGCTTTGCATTAATGTTTTATGAGTAAGTGGTTGCTTGTCATTTCAAATGACTAGAAATACTTTTATTGGGTTGTGAGAATATTCTCAAGGAGATGCAAATGTTCTGAATAAGATACTTTGTGGGTAATGCCCCCTCTATGTATTCTGTCATAAGCTGTGTTCTGACAGCGAGAGCCAACCAGGACTTGAATGACAACGTTAAAAGGTTATGGGGAAAATGGGCACCTCTGTCTCAGTAGACAGAGGAATCATCATTAGTACGGATGGAAGAGAACCTAGTGGGGACTAATATAGTAACTTAACCCATGAAATAAAATTAGCTCCAATTCCAAGCCTGTGTAAAATATCAAACAAGAAATCCCATTCCACTCAATCAAACTCCTTCTTCTTCACAAGTTCTGCTGTGTCTGACTCAGACTTGGAATAAATAATGTCAAAGAGCCATTCCAAATGTGATTATTTTTCCTCACAGTTTGCGTCAAGCCAACCCAAATAAGCTGGAGGTGGCGGTTGAGGTGTTCAACAATGCTTCATTTGTGAACAAATATTTTAAATAGTAGAAATTATTTTGCCTCAAAAGCCAAAACTTTTTGAACTACCATGTGACTTTGCCTGTCATGGCTCTAAAGTAATCTTGCTGAGCTACAAGAACGAGAAAGAGACAGCCGGAGAGCGTTTGTACGTCAGAGAGCAAGAACAAATATCAAACGCGCACTTTAAAATACCACATCTGATCCAAAGGATCTAAAAAAAGGACCCTTAGTTTTTGGGAACATGATGATCTGGATTCTCTTGTCTCTCCGTTCAGCCTCATTGTGTCTCATCTTGGCGTTCACACAACCCTTCATGGCCATGTCCCAACAACCAGATTATGGAAAAGATTAAGCAACATTTTGACAGTTCTAATGAAATCTGATAAGTGGATATGTTATGCTTATTTTGTTTGAGGAAATGGGAACAGAAATGGAGAAAAAAAAAACTAAACATTTTATTAAGAAAATGTGAGGATAGGTTAAACATGTTGCCCGAAATAGACAGAAAACTAAACAACGTCTGCCAGAAATTGCAAATGTTGTGAATACAGTAGGCCTACATTTACCTTTAAAGCATGAAACATGTTTATTAAATAGGCAGCCTGGTGGGTGCTGATTGAAGTTAGTTTTCTGAAGTGACAGAAGATGGATGTGTTTGGATTTCTGTCTACTCATGTGTATGTGTCCCTATGTGTGTGGCGTGTGTCAGAAAACAAGTGAATCCAAGTTAACCAAATATGAGTCACTCCATCCTGAAAGCCTGGAGGGTCGTTTTTTTAGAAACAACAGACTGGTGAGTGTAGGAGGGTTCTCTCTCTTCTCCTTTCTTTTCCCCTCTCACATCTTTTCTTTCTTACTTTCTCTGTCTTTCTTTCTGACCACAGGCCCTCCTCTCACTTCTTCCCACATGCATTTAAGAGGAAAAGCATCTTAAGAGGAGCTGTCTTCCTTTTCAGACCCCTAATCCCTTGTCTATTCATGTTCTTTTCTTCCATCCTCCCTCTTTCACCAGACACTAAAATGTCAAACACATGATTATCTCCCTTTCTCTTCCTTACCCCTCCCAGCTGCCCTTCTCTTCCATCTTCCTCTTCTCTCCACCCCCTTATATGCTCTAGTTAGTATGTCTCTGATGGTCTCCTAATCAAACCCATAAAAAAGCAACTTTGTCTTGGTTTCCTAAAATTAATTATGTGTTGATGACTTGACAAGTGTTAATTGGAATATGTCAAATAATACGGCAGATATGGTTTTGAAGAGGGTGTTCAAAACTAGGTCAGACCAATATAAACATTGGCATTTGATCAACACAGTTTGTACACCCCTGAAGTTAAACTAGATTATTTTTTCTGCATGTAAATACAGGAAACTACTAATCCTTTATGTAAGTGGTCTAAATAGTGATGCACTCCCTAGAATGACTTGTGGGCAAAGCCATGACTAATAAATATATCCTTGATTAATAGAGCCGTACCTACACCGCTTTAGATTATATATTTGCATAGGCTTAAACATATCCATCATTTAGTCTGCTCCAATCCTATTATTCACAAACTGGTCAAACAATTGTGTCAAACTCTTTTTTTCCTATTGTTGTTTCTGGCTAGCAGAGTTTTGGTGGATATGCTGTTTTTGTTCTAATGTAAAGCAAAAAAGTCATTTCTCAAGATACATTTCCAACCTCATGTCTGTTTGTGTCTCCTCCAGGAACATATTTTGGAGAAACTACACAAGGCAGAAGACTGAGATGAACCTGAAGTCAACACTGACAGAAGACAGGGATTTTACTTAGAACTTGCATAGAGAATTGCATTTTCGTGGGTAACAACCACACTCTACTGCTGCATTGGGATCTGATAGTGAAGGTCTCTAAACTTGTATCTGGCGCACAGATAAAGCAGAACAGCCATTACACTGGCATAAAGGAAGTTGGATGAGAATCAACAAAAATTCCTAGAGGAACCAATTTAAATGGTTTGAGATGATCTGTTTCTCATGGTAGGTGAGGCAGTAGGAATCCGTTAGGGAGCAAAGCATGAATGTCTACACCTAAAGAAATTAAAATATTCTGCAGAGCTGCAGCAGCAACACAAAGCTTTGGAGAGGGAGATAAACGTTATTGGCAGAAAACTGAATGAATGATACTACCACAGTAAATCCTACCAAGAACCTTTCACTAGCCAAGGTGTCTGAAGTGACTATTCGAAAGGAAGTTTGACATCTGTGCCCATATCGTTGACAAGCTCTCATACACCAATCTGATGCAGAGGGAGTGGGCTCTGAAAGTTTAGAGTCATAGACCATCAACACTTTGATAAAGGTGTGCTCTGCTGGAAATAAAAATGTATTTTACCTTGCCTTAGCTAGAAACACACCAACGGGACTTACAACGGACTAACAAACCTGAGCAAAAGCTTACCAAGAATTATATTTCAATTAAAAGAAAATATATTTGTGTCCATCCCCACAGTGACATGGCAGAATTAGAGAAACAAACAGAACAATCTCCACTCCTGATGTGGTTCAGTCTCACCCAGTGCTCTCTAAGAACAAACCAAAACACAGGATATGTCCACCAGCATTTTCTAAAGATGCTGCCGGACGAAAAACATATTGGACTACTGAATGAGAAATAAGAAACCTGCTGCACACATACTGATAGGTGAGAGTTGTGAAGCTGTAATCAAAGGAGTTGAGTATGCACAGCATGATTAGCACAGATGGGACCACACACTTGAAGAATCAAACCAAATGGCAGCCTGTGCTTCTAGAAGTTTACTGCTCTCTCATGCTAAATGAGCTGAATAAACAAAATGGGTCACTTGGGCACAGAAAGGCCATTACACTTGATTGGGGACTGTTTCTTTTGGCCCAAAATGAAAAGGGATATAAACCATTTTGTCAGAAATGTGTGCAAGTGCCTCAAGAACAGAAAGCAAACAGACAGGCATGTGCACATATAAGTATTGAGCCCATTCAACCATTCTAGTTGTTTTCACCTGACTGTGCATCTTTAAAAAAAGAAGAAGACAGTCGTGATAATGAACCATTAAATTGGTTTATTTGAGCAAATGCAATAAGGAGCTAATAAGCACAACAAAAACAAATCAGAAATGCTGTACCACAACTCAGGATGGGACTTATGGAGGTTCTCTTTTCAGAGCATTAATTTAGCATCAAATAACTATTTGTAATGTAAGGATATTGTGGAGTAATGTCTATCTGAGCAGAGAATGAAGTGACACTCTCGGTGTATGTTGTAATCTGAGCCCACACTCCACTCCAGTTCCTACCCAGTGGAACCCCACTGTTAGCTTGGTCCGTACGGTTGCCATCTCTTTCACTGTTAGCGTTGTTAGCACTGTTCGCTGCAAGCCACCACCTCAGCCGTCGCCATGTTGAGTGCCGCGTGGAGAAACTATATGCTCAGAATTTAGCAGGCCGGATTACTCTCTTGGAAATGGACTAAGAGAGAGGTTTAATGGAATTGTTCTCTTTATGTTAAGAACACTTCCCGATGAGCATAAATGGGATTTAGAAATTCACCCCCCCAAGGTCATGGGTGTAATTGCACAGCTAATGCCTCTTACATTGGCAGACAACCGACACTCCCAATAGACCTTCTGTTCAGAATTAAATTGGGAGACTGTCTATGCGCTTACAGCAGGACTATGTAGGGAGCAGATGAGTTCTGCACTTCAAGTGGGAAGCCACGTCCTGGGGCCTGTACTACAAAAGCGAGGTCAACATATCCTGTGTATGCTTTCGATATTTGGCCATCAAGTTAATGTATTGGTTAGATGTATTCGTAAAGAAAAGAGTAGAAGATAGGTCTACATTATGAATTCCCTTGGGGAAATTATGGCATGTTTGCCAATCTCAGCCTTATCTTTCAGCTGCAACCCTGGCAATTGAGCTAATATAAAATAGCATGAATATAAAAACATAATTCAAAACGGTAAGAAGCCTTACTTTCATATTTTATAATAACCCACAGCATACATCAAATTACTTATTGCAAAGTGATGAAAGGCAATGCAAACTGTCTGCGGGACAGTAAGCGCACAATTCCAGCTGCAACAAGAAGCTGACACACATAAGTGAATATATGATATGAATATATGATAAGAGAGTATTTACACATTTTGTACTAATGTGGTGATATAAATGTAATGTTTGGCATTGTTAGATTGATAGACCACCTGGTTAATTCCATGTGAGTTTTGCAGGAGACCAAACTGTTGTTTTTCTGATTTTACGTCAGTGAAAATGTTTATTTTATAAGGCTAAATACCAATAAATATGTATTAAACTGATCCTGATACTGATCATGGTTGTCTCTTCCAGTTGATCTTTGGGATCCTGAAGGAGGTATCCAGCACTCCAGTCTCTGAGTGAGGAGGAAAACTTTTATTAGTAACGCACACACAGCTTGTCGTCGGTGACATTCAACAAAAACTGCCCACACTGACATTCATTATTGCAGAATGATTGCGTTTCTGTTGGCATCTGAGGACATTTTGAGGAAAGGCTCCACCAGTCTGTGTTCTCTCTCGGCAGGTCAGGTTCTGGAGGCCACATCCGCAGGCCATATCCTCCCTGCAGTAGCAGCAGCAGCAGCCTAAACAGTCTCTCGCTGAAAATGGCTGAAATCTACAATTCAAAATCTACACTGTGAAAAATTCCCATCCATAACATCCTCTGCACTCATATTTTGGGATGCTTTTTTGGCTATTGAAAATGTAACAAAAGCAAAGAGATGTAGCTAAAGGAGTACTCTGTACTAGTGCGACACCTACTACGTTACTGTCAAGTGACTGGTATACAAAGTAAAACAGATTTTGCAGCTTTGCCCCAGAGACACAGGATACATCAGTTACAACTGCAGGCATTTAATACTCTTTATAGCTAACTTGGATGAAGTACAGAGAAGGTTGAAAATCAGCAAATGTTCCTTTAATATTTTCTCATTTTAATTGGGTAAACATGGAAATATTCTCTTATTGGGTGGCATACAACAGATAAAATGAAACAGAGTGCATCTGCAAAACTTTGTGTTGTACAGACTTGACAAAAGTCTGCATAGACTAATCCTAAAGCTTAAGGCGACAAGGTGACATTCTACTAAAAATAAAGTTGAAGCTACAGGGCGACGTAATATATGAACATGTATTCTTTATATTTAAAAGCCACTGGTGAAGACGGCTGTCACAGCTACTATAGTTCCCTATGGCAAAGTACAGATGTTTGGTGCAACTTGTTCTTCCTTTTTGCGGAAAACCTTGACTGAATCTGCATTTTTGTGTGTGTTCTTGAGAAACCAGGACATTTAGTCTTCAAAATGTGGGCCAAGTTGCCTGCTTTAAAGAAACTTGGTGGCAGTGCCAAAGTATTATTGGCTTGTGAGTGAATTTTTGTGTCCACATTAGCCAATACACAACCTTGTGGTCTATTATATAGTCTAAGTGATTGTTATGCCAAGCCCTCTTTCTTAACTCCAGTCTTTGGCAAGAGGACATTTATAATGTGAAATTGTTCCAGCATGAAAATAAAGATTGTAGAATGTGATTCATGACACACATGAACAAGAGATACTCATTTGTGCAACCATGGTTTTTTAAATCAAAGTAAAGATGAAACTCAAGCACATTATTGGTATTAAGGGCCCATATGAATGGAGTTTTATGATAGACCACAGGGATAGGTTCAGGTCTATCGGCAGGGTTGTCAGATGGCTAACTTAATCCTGCTGTCAGTTTTTTGATAAGTTTTCTTCGCCGTCTCTCTCTCCAATGCAAGACACCATTTTTCCTCCACGCCTTTGATGTTTTTCTCTTCCGCTCTTCACTTCTGTCCTTTATTCTAATCCACTTAGTCTCCATTTTTCAGTGTATCTCCCTGGCCCTCGCTGTAAAATTTTGATGAAACTTCTCAAGTTAAGAAACTGCTCTTCTCAGCTCCTGTCCCCCTATCATCCTTCCCTCCTATGCTAGGTGATTAGCAGCTGCTCTGCTCCTTACCTCAACCCTTTGCTGCCGTGCTGAGAAAATTATTCGGAATTAGAAGGAAGCGTGAGATTTCAAATAACCACTGAGCGGAGAGAATGAGAGAGACAGACAAGAAAGAAAAATGGAAAGTGGTTATTGATGATGGAAAGTGGGAAGACACCAAATGCACCGTGGAAAGGAAATGGACAGGATAACCAGGATCAACAAAGTTGAATGCAGAAAATAGTCAGAGAGGAAGACAGTTACAAGCAGATCCATAAACATAATAGACATAATGGCCTCTCTATCAGAGGCTGATAGAGAAACATGGAAGTAGCAGAAGTGTAACACCCTGTGTATTCTGTGTGTCTTCCCAGTGTGTCCTAATTTGTTTATTCCCTTCAGCTGTTCTTGTTCCAGACTCCTCCCTCCTTGTGTACCTTCCCATGTGTGATTGCAAAGCCCCGCCCTCATTGTTTCCACCTGTGCTTCTGCCTGTCTTCCCTGTATTTAGTCTGTATCTTTCCCTTGCAGGATTGTCTTCTTTGTCTCCCATGTATGTTCGGTGCGTTCAAGCTGTAGTTTTCTAGTTTGTGTTTCCCGTGCCAGTCTTTATCTTTGTTTGTGACTTTGTTTAGTAAAATACTTTTTTGATTTTGCCCTCAACCTGGCCTCCTGTCTGTTTCCACTGCTCCTGAGTCTCTGCCTCTCACACCCGGTTGTGACAATAAGGACATTTTCAATTTACAATTAGAGACACATAGCTGAGGGACTTTAAATGACTGTAACAGTAGAAAAAACCCCAAAACATGGATAGACAGATTTGAAGGTCAATATGCAAGCAGCCATATTGTATTCTGATTGGCAAATTAGCAGATGCGCAGACACACAAAGGCGAGCAAACTTTAAAATCAAAAGGCAGATCCACAAACAAGTAAGCAAAGAGGCAGTCAGGAATATTCAGCATCTTATGACTATATTGCTCTACTTTTTTTGTTCTCTGTATCATCAGTCACACTCTCTCATGCACGCATACACATGCTTATAGACAGACATACCGCCAAGCAATCCAGTGCTTACCCAGGCATGCCAGGCTGAGTGCCATCAGGAGCCAGGGAGAAGCAGCATGCAGCTTTTGAGTGCTTACACACAGACACGCACGCACAGCGAATGTAAAAGTGAGAGCGGGCATTGACATCTGTTACTGCCTCTAGTTCAGGCAAATCTACTTATGCCATGCTAGAACAGATTCACATATGTTCCTGATGAAGTGAGTCTTCATTCAGTATTCTTCAACAACACCAATCTTTCTCACCACAAAAACATGGGGCAAATGCCTGTTCAAGGCTTCAATCAACATATACAGAAAAGTAAAAAAAAACAAAAAACTATTTGGTTAGTGGTCATTTCTTTTTTGGCAGCATTCTCAACTGTAGCAGGGGTTGGACAGGCTTCATCCGGTCCTAGCTGCTTGTGTGTCTGCCTTGGTCAACTTCAAGCACAGATAGCAGCACACATCAGCCACTCTGCACACATCAGAGGAGAGAGACCGAGTGGGAAAACACTCCGACGCAACGACCCATTCTCATCCTTCAAATTCTGCCGCTTTGTATTTGACAGTGCTAAAGGGGGACTTTTGCCTCGATATAAGAAGTGGGGCGTGACAAAGTGCCGGTATTTGACAAACTTTACTGGCTACACCGCCCTGTGGGACCCAAAGACTCTTTGCTGACCCCCAGAAACTTCCTGAACACAGCAAACTATGAAGAAATGAGAAAATCCAGGCAGAGGGCGGGGTCTGTGTTGATACCACCACCAAACACTTCTAGTGGGTGATAAGTGATGATCAGGCGATGTTTGTATCATCCTACAGACTACTGAAGGTTTGTTGTATTTCTCAAACTCTGAAAGACAGTAGTGTGAATCCTATTTTGATGCTGCTGGAATGACCCAATTTCCCCACAGGGATAATTAAAGTTTTATGTCAAGAAGAAAAAGTAGTTTATTAATTCCTCTTATGGAATATTTTCACTCTATTGTCTATTGTTATTTGATCACATCAGAAGAGCACACATTTGCACAAACAGTAGTTGTGGAGATGCCAAGGATTCAGTGTCTTGCTCAAGGGCACCTCGACAGTGCCATAGCTGAGCTATTGTAAGTAAATGTAACAAAATGTAGGGATACTGGCATGTTTAGAAAAAGAAAGAGACCTGCTAAACTGTAACTATGCTCCATGCTCCAATACATATATGCATTATTTTTTTTTAAACTGTCGAATATAGTCATTGATATGGTGGACTTCCAGTGAACCACTATCCTACTTTGCTGTGTTTGTCAGGTTCAGCTTTGACATTGAGATAAGAGAAGACAGCGAGGGTTCTCACTGGAGTCATGGCTTCTTCTCTGGTATTGCCCACTTACAGCATCAAATCTCTCCCTCTTTAGTTCCCCTCTCTGTAATTTAGCTGTGAACTACATTTGCAGCCGCTATGTTCTGCTTCGTCTTCTCATTTATGCGCGTCTCCCTCTTCCTCCTCTTCTCTCTTATGCCCTCTGGGAGAAAAAAGGATCCAACTGAAAATGAAAGTGTGAAATTGAAATGAGCAAACAGCAGGAGTAAAAGAGAGAGATACTGTGGAAAGAGACTGAGTCGGTAGAGGAAAAGACTAAGTCAAAAGAATCAGTACAGGGCATCTGGGTTAAAAGATAGCAGGGTTAGCAAAAGGAAACTAAAAGGAAGGTTGAGTCTAGTGTGGGTAAAACGTTGATTGAAAAAGCAAAACATTTAAATTATAAAGTCAGTTAAGATGAGAAACAGTTTAACAATAATATCTGCATGACATGCATGTCTCACTGGGCCATACATTTTTTTTAAAGCACACATTATTTATCACAACACATTCCTAATGCAAAAAGAACTGCCTATACAGCACTGTTGATAACATGGCTTAAACTGTTTTGTTTTTGTGGTTGAAGGCTCTGGGAAACATTAATGAAGCAAAATTAAACTTAACTTTCCAGCTTAAGTGATGGCCATCCATCACAAAAAATAATACACATTGTACAATGGGGAAAAAAAAGAAGACTACTCTTTAGCATGCAAAAACCAGATGACCCTTCTTTCTCTCACACACACAGACAGACAGAGAGACTAGTATCTTTATTACTAAATCAATTCCGTTTACAATTGTACTGCTTCTTAAAACCTTAGAACAAAACTAAAAAAAAAAAAATAGTAAAGAAAACAACAACAAAAAAACACACAAATCACAAGTTCAGAACCAGAGCATCATCTCTAACTGAACACAGAACATCCCTCAGAGCCCATATGTTCACAAAGAGTTCTGTCTTTTTTGTCAGTCTGTAAAACCCAAACTCCACCCTGAGCCGGGCAGTCAGCAGCCCCATCAGCATGCAACTTGCATCCTCTGACCCTTCACCCCTCACACGTTTTTTCCTTGTTTTCCAAATTGCTAGTTTGGCCAGTCCTGAAAGGAAGTTCATTAGTGTGTGTATATGTTTTTTTTTAGCAGAGTAGTTTGGACCATAGATAAATAGACGGAAAGAAAAGTGTTCTCCTAAGCCCTGAAACCACACCTTCAGGCGGCTGAAGAGTCTGACCAGTCTGGAGCACTCAACAAACAGATGGTGGATGGTTTCAGTCTCAGCGCAGAAAGGACAGCCGTCTCCTGAGCCAGGATCAAGGTGCACCAGATACCTGTTTGTAGCTATGGCCCCATGTACAACCCTCCACTGGAGGTCTCCTGTCAGTTTGTCAATAGGAGGTTTGTATAGGGACCGCCAACAGCCCCCCGGGGAGGATCCCCTGCCAAAAAACTCAGTCCACCTCGACACCCTCACCCCCCCAGAGAACGCAAGTTTGAGACCTTCACAACGACCTGGTACATTGCTTTCCTCCCCAGAGTCTCAAAATCCCCCAGCTGGGGTGTCCTTAGAGACAGCAGGATGCCCTCCTCATCCCTCCACTGTCCTACCTCAGGACAGACAACTAGGGGTGGGAAGACATACTCGCACTCATCGTCCCATTGGTGAGATAATGTGGGGTCCCCAACAAACGCTCTAAGCGCTCCTGACAGGGAAGCACAGACCTCCTCCACCAGCCTGAGCAGCAGCCTGCTGGACCGGATGTTAGTCAGCTCTGCCAGATGAGGGATGGAAGTCTTCATCAGATGACCCAGCTTCACACACCCAGCCTCTCTTAGTCTGGACCTCACACTGACCGACGCCAGGACCTGGGACGTGATGTAGCTGCTCCCAAACAGCGGCTCTTCAAAGAGCCACATCCCCGGTGTGGTCACAGCTCCCCGGTGGACTGTAAAAACCTGCCACGCCTGTAAGACGGACTGGTAGAAAGGTGTCAGACCCGTTAAATCCACTGCCTGGAGCTGAAGTAGGAACAGGTGTTTGTCGTACCCTAATCGTCCAGCCCTCCTCAGCAGCACACAGGCAGTATCCGTCCATGGCAGGCCGAAACTGTAGAGCAGCCTCTGAGCAGTCTGCAATCTGAAGGCTTTGATGCGAGATGTGATATCCACCAGGCCCTGCCCTCCCTCCTGGACCGGCAGGTACAGCACCGCAGCTCTCAGCCAGTGAAGCCCGGACCAGAAGAAGTCCACCACTGCCCTCTGGATTCCTTCCGCCCTGTGGTGGAGGCAGGACTACCAGTCTGTGCCAAAGGGTCGAGGCAACCAAGTTATTGACAATTAGGACCCTCCCCCGGTAAGAGAGCTGAGGTAGCAGCCATTTCCATTTAGACAGCCTGGTGCACACTCTCTCCATAGCACCCTCCCAGTTCTGTTTTTGAAACTCCTCCGTTCCCAAAAAAACACCCAAAATCTTTAAGCCCTGCCTTCCCCACCTGATGTTTCCTGGCAGCTTTGGTGTTTCCTTGCCTAACCAGTGCCCAACCTGCAAAGCTTCACTCTTCCCCCAGTTTACCTTTGCTGAGGATGCCCTCTCAAACAAACCTAAACTACTACCTAGGACATTAACATCCTCCTGGTCTTTGACGAACACATTAATGTCATCGGCATATGCTGACACCACCAGCGAGGGACGCTGAGGCAGCCCAGGTAACATGAGTCCTGACAGACGGGATCTTAACCTATTAAGAAGAGGCTCGATGACAATGGAATATAGCTGTCCAGAGATAGGACATCCCTGTCTGATGCCCCTTTGGACCTGAACTGGACAGCTCAGCGCGCCCCCCACCTTCAGAAGACAAGAAGCTTCCTTGTACATCAAACCTAACAGTGACACAAACCCTTCACCAAAACCAAACGCCCTTAAAGTGGAAAAAAGAAAACCGTGATCAACCCTATCAAAAGCTTTCTCTTGATCTAATGATATAACACCAACATCAATATTGTACAGTTTGCAAAGGTCCAACAAGTCTCTCATGAGAAAGATGTTATCCATGATGGATCTATCCAGTACGCAGTACGACTGGTCTCTGTGGATCATAGTCTCTAGAAAATGCTTAAGCCGGTTGGCGAGCACCTTGGAAAGAAGTTTATAGTCTGTGCATAACAACGCCACCGGTCTCCAGTTTTTTAATAAGGATAAGTCTCCTTTTTTGGGTAACAGGGAAAGCACTGCATGCCGACATGTTGTCGGTAATAGGCCTGTCTGTGAACACTCTAGAAGCACCTCCCATAGGTTGGCTCCCAAACAGTTCCAGAAATGTTTATAAAAGTCTGCAGGCAGCCAGTCCAGTCCAGGAGCTCTACCAACAGCCATCTGACCCACAGCCGCGGTCAGCTCCTCGAGGGAAATGTTGGCGTCCAGGACAGCTCTATCCTCGGGGCCCAGCTGAGGAAGGTCCTGAAGCAGCTCGTCCACACTCCCTTTGTGGCTGTCGTCCTTCCTGAAGAGGGCGCTGTAGAAACTTACAGCATGCTGCCTCATGTCCATCGGGTCAGTGGTCATCTTGCCATCAGGGAGGCGGAGAGACACCATTTGCATGGCCCGAGAGACGGACTTCTCTAGATTAAAAAAATAGGAGGTAGGAGCATCCATGTCCCTCACACTGGTGAACCTCGACCTGACCAAAGCGCCCTTAGCCCGTTCTCGTAAAAAATAACCTAGATGTTGCTTCTTCTGTTGAAGCCTGTGAGTGTCTGTCCTAGTGTGCGTGAGTAGACTGTGCTCCAAATCCCTGATTTCCTTTCCTAAAACCTCAATGAGCTTTTTGATTTTACCCGTGGAGTGACTCGTAAACTGTTGTACAAAGACACGTATTTGTGCCTTTCCTACGTCCCACCACTGACTCAGGGACTCAAAGTCGCATTTCTTTTCTCTCCAGATCCCCCAAAAAACCTCAAACTTTTGACAGAAATCACTGTCCTGAAGCACCTTGATGTTAAAATGCCAGTAAGAGCTGCACTTGGTGGTTGGTGAGATGTGCACATCTAAAGTGATGGTCGGTGAATCCAACAGGATAAATGTGACTGTTCAATAACCGATTGCTAAAACTCTGAGATAAGTAAATCCTGTCCAGCTTGGCTGCCCTAATGCTCCCATCCACCACCTTCACCCACGTGTACTGCCTAGCCCGGGGATGTTTAACCCTCCATACGTCCACCACACCGGACTCTGCAATCACCTGTGATAAGGTGGCAGATGACTGTAGGTGAGGTTCCTCTCCTGTCCTATCCACTAAGGAATCTATGGTGCAGTTCCAGTCCCCCTCCCCCACCACTACACACTCGCTCTGATCACACTGCTGCAGGACATCCCTGAGTTTGTGGAAAATGTCCATCCTATGTGAGCCCTGGTTTGGAGCATAGATGTTAATAAAAACATATGTAATGTTTTGTATGGATGCTCTAACCAACAGAGCCCTGCCTGTTACTATCTCTGTGGAGGAGATGATGTCAACATCCAGCCCAGGTGCGAACAGAACAGCTACACCTGCAGACCGGTTGGTCCCATGTTTCCTGCAGGAACACTATGTCCAGTTGTTTCTGTTTAATCATATCTGCAGTTACCACTCTCTTCTCCTGGTCCCTCCCACCGTTAATATTTAACGAACCAACCCTCACCTTGTGCATTGAAAAAAGAAAAAGAGCGGTGACGTAAACAACCAACAGTACCAGACAAACTACGTGCAGCACATCCATCACAGACTCACTTGGGGCTTGACCTTTTGGAACCTTTGTTCCTCGGCATTGTCTTCCTCAGTGTCGTCAGATGTTTCCTCAGACGGAAACGTTTCTTATCATCTAATTTCCCCACCCCCAACCCCTTTTTGTATAGCCAAGACACTCTTTATAAATTTTTCTGCATCAGGGAAGTGATCTAAAATTTTAACAGCTTTACCGAACGTTTCGTCCAGGAAGTCATTAATCTCCTCTATCTTATACAGTTCCCCACTGTAAGCCTGGGATCCTGCGAGGGAGACAGAGACAGAGTCAGAGTCAGTCTCGTACTCCATCTCCTCCTCCACAATACAAGCCTCACTGACCTCTGGACCAGCAGCCTGACTCTGGTCAGCTTCAGCAGTCGGCTTTTTACTGCTTCCTGCTGCACTTTCCCTCATCCCCTCCACTGCTCCTGCAGTCAGTACTTTCTCTACCTTCTTTCTACCTTTAGTTGGACTCAGAACAGCTGAGTTCGCCTCCTTGCGGAGCAGCGACCTCCACCGTCTCGCTACCCAGCGGAGCCCCGGCGTTAGTCCGCTCCTCCGCCGGTGTGGCCCCCGGCTCCGGGTGCCCTTCGGCCGGCCCGTGCTCCTCCGCCGGTGTGGCCCCCGGCTCGGGACGCCCTTCGGCTGGTCTGTGCGGACAACGGCCCGCTTGTGCCCCACACCCCCACACTCAAAACATTTCACGCTACCCGTGCTCGCATACACCACATAGTGTCCCTCCCCGTGTTTCACCCTAAACGAGACCTCCAGCGTCTGAGACGGACAGGTGAGGAACATAAACAGCTGTCTCCTGAAGGACTGGACATGCTTCAGCTTGTCGTTCTTGCAGCCCAGCCCAACAGTTCTAAGGCTACTCGCTAGCTTCCTGTAGCGCTGCAGCTCTCGCTCCAACACACAGTGGAACCAAAAGACTTGTCCTTTTACAACACCTCAGTCAGTTAACATTTTTGTAAAAGACAGTTGACCATTAGAAACCTCACACAGTGCGTTCTTAAAACACCATCGCTCCTCGAGATCGGAGATGCTATGATAAAAAACGAATTTGGAGGTTTGTCTTCCACACTGCCGCCGCTTCCTGCCCATCTCCCTGCTCTATCTTCCTCTTCCTGCTCGTGTAGATAGCCAGTTTGGCTTGAGCTGAGAGGAAGTTGAGGAGCTGCCATTTGTTTTTACACTTTTTATTGTAGCCCGCTCCCATTATAAAAATCTTCTCAGTAAAAACAACGCCGAAGCGTATAAAAACCGATGCTAAAAGAGAGAAGAGACTGGTGAGTCTCTTACACTCAGTAAAAACGTGGTAGACTGTCTCACGTAACCCGCAAAATGGGCACCCGTTAAAAACGGCTGGATTAAGAACAGAAATAAAAGCGTTGGAAGCGACGGCACCGTGCAAGATCCTCCACTGGAGGTCGCCTGTTCGTTTTTTGAGGGGGGCTTTGTATAGGATCCTCCACTGTGGGCTGGGTCCATCCTGTCCCCATTTCTTTGCCCACACAGTGGGGGGTCTGCTGCTCAGTCCGGCCTGGTGGATGCACTTCACGCAGTTGCGGTATAGAGTCTCCTTGTCTGCTTTGCTTATTGTCAGTTTTTCAGCGTGTATGACTCTCAGGAGGGGGCCGGTCCTCTCTCCCAGGCCTGGGCTCAGGACGATGTCCGGGTAGGGGTCTGCAGTGCCCAAACTGCTTCCGGTCTGGTCGCTTATCAGGAGGTGCCGTTCTTTCCGCGTCAGCCTGAATGTGGTCGCTGACGTCCAGCCTGGCTCCATTGACCAGTGGTTCTCTCAACAACCAGTGCAGAGAGTTGGCTTCCGGGCACCTTTTGCGGTTAAAAAGGGCCCATGACCTGAAAACACCCTGATAAAAAGGAGGCAACATAGTTAGTTTTAAAAACGTAGGATCCGTTAGAAACAGAGCATCATCCAACCCCAGGTTATTGGCACGCCTCAGGATGCTGCCGGCCACATCCCTCCACACCAGATCTGCCGGGCCTGTGGGGTACCTTTGAATAAACTGTAATCTAAAAGTGGCAGTCCGGCTGGCCAGGTGGACAAGGCCCTGTCCCCCCTCCTCTCTGGCTAAAACCAGCACCCCCTGTGGCACCCAGTGTAGACCACCCCAGAGGAAGTCCACCATCTTCCTCTGGATTTCCACCAGTAGGCCTGGGGGGGGGGGGGGGTTCACACAAGTTAACCGGTGCCACAACTGGGAAGCCACCAAATTATTTAGTACCAGCACTCTCCCTCTAAGCGACATCTGGGGGAGCAGCCATTTCCATTTTTTTAGTTTATCTTCAACCTTTTCTATGACGGTCTCCCAGTTCTTCTTCACTATATGGTCTGCCCCTAGAAACACCCATTGATACTTTAAACCTCCTCTCTTCCACTCCAGGTTTCGAGGGAGAACTGGGAGACCGCCGCGCCACTCACCGACAGCGAGGGCTTCACTTTTTCCCCCAGTTGACCCTCGCTGCCGACGCTGAGCTAAAATCCTCTATAATGCCTGCTAAAATGTCGACCTCATTCTGGTTTTTAATAAAAAAATATAATATCGTCCGCATAAGCAGATAAAATCAATCTTTTATTAAAACCCGGATAAAACAAACCCAGAGTGCTGGCACATATTCTGTGGAGGAGAGGTTCAAGGGAGGGAGCGTAGAGCATCCCAGACAGAGCACAGCCCTGCCTGACCCCTCTACACACTCTAAAAGGAGCAATCAGACTGCCGTTGATTTTCAGCACACACTCAACATTCCTGTACAGCACCTTGATCTTGGCTATGAAACCAGCGCTGAACCCAAAACTCTCCATCACTTTCCACAAGAAACAGTGTTCAACGCGATCAAAAGCCTTTTCCTGGTCCAGGAAAATCAAACCAGCATCTACACCTAATAAACTAGAGACATCCAAAACATCCCGAATTAGGTGGACGTTGTCCACCATGGACCTGCCAGGGACGCAGTAGGTCTGGTCCCGGTGGATGACCTGCTCCATAACCATTCCCAGCCTGGAGGCCAAAGCTTTGGACAGGATCTTGTAATCCACGCAGAGCAGTGACACAGGGCGCCAGTTTTTGATGTCCTGCATCTTGGGCAGCAATGTGAGGACTGCCCTCCTGCAGGACACTGGCATGGAACCCGAGGCCAGACACTCATTAAAAACCTCTGAGACATCATATGCGATGATGTCCCAGTAGGCCTTATAAAATTCCACTGTGAGACCATCAATGCCAGGAGCCCGCCGTCCCTGCATGCCTTGCAGGGCGGTCCAGCAGCTCCTGCATCTGGAGGGGGCCTTCAAGCTGTGAGTTGGCCTCTGTAGAGACCTGGAGTAGACCCCTGCAGAAAAGCTCCAGGAGAGCTGGCTCTTCCTGGTATTCGGTGGCATATAACTGTTGATTAAAAACTCACAGCTCGCCCCCGTATCTGGCCCGGACAACAGTGCGTGGACCACCTTCCCCTGCCCGTTCTTCTTCTCCAGACTGAAGAAATAGTTAGAGGGAGCATCCATCTCTGTGATGTTCTGGAACCGGGACCTGACCAGGGCGCCCTGCACCTTACTATCCAGCAGGTCGGCTAGAGCCCTTTTTTTCTCTTTGAGGTTTTCAATATAACCTCAATTTCCTGTGGACTCACTTAAATGTTCCAGTTCCACTATGTCGGTCCCCAGATCTTTCATAGATCTGGTGCTATCTCGTGTGACATTTAAAGTGTGCTGCTGACACAGTAGTCTTATTTGCGTCTTACCATGGTCCCACCACTGCCTAAGACTGCCTTTCCTCTGTCTAAAAGCACCCCAAAAATAAATAAAAACCTCTCTAAAGCTCTTATCAAATGTTAAAACAGAATTAAAATGACAATAAGCACTTCTGGGTAAAACATTCCTGATAAAAACATGAGATAAGACCAGAGAATGATCACTAAAACCAGCAGGCATAATAGCACAGCTCTTAAAAGTGCTAAAATGATGCTTAAAACAATAAATACGATCTAACCTGGCTGAAGAGACCCTGCTCTCTCTGAGGTGGGACCAGGTGTACTGTCTGGAGTCTGGGTGCATCCTCCTCCATACGTCCACCAGGCCGTGAGAGCGGACCAGCTGCTTTAAGGCGTGCTGAGAGGCCGGATGAGGCTCTGCGTGGTTACGATCTAAAACTGCATCTTCTGTGCAGTTAAAATCACCCCCAAGGATAAAAAATCCTCCGTGGAGCAACCATCTAAAACTTCATTCACTTTGAGTAAAAACTGCTTCCTCTCTGCACCGGATGATGGAGCATACACGTTGATAAAAACAGCAGAAAATTTGTCGAACCGAGCTTTGACTAAAAGAAGCCTCCCCTCGATAAAATACTGGACCTCCAGTGCGTTGGGTTTAAAAGCCCATGAGAAGAGGAAGCCCACTCCTGCGCTAAGGGAGGTGTTGTGGCTTAAAATGACTTCCCCTTCCCACTCCCTTCTCCAGTCAGACTCATTGATAAAATCACTGTGTGTTTCCTGTAAAAAGAAGACGTCTATTCTTTTCATTTTTGCTGTTTCATAGATAGACGTTCTTTTCCGGACGTCTCTGGCACCATTTACATTTAAAAGCCCTACTTTAAAAACATCCATGGTGTATAGAGTTAGAATAAACACCAACCAATAAAACCAAGACTTAAAATACATGTCTCAAGCTGCCCTTCCCATCACTGATCTGTTGACGCTTTGCCTTGGGCACTAGTTTCTTTAGTCTGAAGGTTTCTTTTTCTGTGAGGCCAGACTCCTCCCCTTGGCTCGAGAAGGCTTTGACATGGACAAATGTATTGCCGAGGCAATAAAAAGACCCAGGTCTGGAAAGTGGTCGCTCACCTTCACCTGCCGGCCCTTTGTTTGTGCTAAAAACGTTTTCAGTTTCTCTGCTGTGAGCATTCTCTTCTTCTGGCTGCTGCTATACACATGGACATCACTGCAATCAGACACATACTCATCCGCACTCTCATCAGTCACCCACTCATTCATCGCCACCCCCCTGCCCGACCTCCTGTGCTTTGGTGCACTTTTAGTTTGGACTTTGTTTGCTTCTTCCATGTCTTCCATCTCCGCCTCCTCCACCTGCTCACTCCACAGCGCGCTGCGCTCCCCCCGTCCTTTTCCTGCTCCATTCCTACACCTGCCTCTACCCCCACCTCACCTGCCTTCTCCTCCACCTGCCCCACCTCACCTGCCTTCTCCTCCACCTGCCCCACACCCACACTGTTCACACCAGCCCCCATCTCTTTCTCCCCTACCCAGAGCACCCTCTCCTCCCAAAACAACCTGCTCACCCACCACCCCTTCTTCACGCAAAACACCCTCATCCAAACCACCCTTTTCACCCGTGGTTACCTCCACCCCCGGTGCCTCAAATGAACTCACCCCTTGTGCCGGGTCGATCACAGCGGCAGGTCCCCGCAGAGAGCTCCGGAGCCGCGACTGGCCGCTCGACAGCGCCCGCCGCGGGGAGCCCCGCGAGCGAGGCGCCCGCCACGGGGACGGCCCCCCCAGGCGGGAGTGCGCCGCTCTGGCTCCGGGGGCGGCGGGGGCTCCCGTGCCCGCAGCCGTTCCCGGGCCGGGTGGAGCTGGCTCGCCCCGCCTCGGACAGGCCCTCACTGTGTGTCCCTCCTCTCCACAACCGAAACACTTCATCCCCACCGAAGTGGCGAATATCGTGTAATCATAATCATCTACTTTCGCAACGAAACGGAGGTTGAGCTCCTCGTCCCGGTTGTTCAGTATCATATACAACTGTCTGCGATGAGACACCACGTGTTTCAGCAACGGAGACTTACATCCAGACAACATCCTGCGGATCGGGGACGCCACCTTCCCGTGCCTGGACAGCTCTCTGCTGAGGAACTCATCGCTGATGAAGGGAGGGACGTTCGACAGGACTACCTTGGTGGCGGGTTGGGACAAAGGCAGTACCTGCACGAAACAGCTTTTCACGGTGATTCCCGTCTCGACGACGGAGTTCACCTTCTCCACCCGGTCCAGGAAAACCACCACGGCACCGCTCATGCGAGCTGCCGACACGACCCCGCTATGACCGACCTTTCCCCCACGGCGAGGCCGATGTCCTCCACACTGCAGGGGAACGTGGCGCAGATTTTTACCCTGTGTTTCCGGGTCAGATTCCTGTAGCACGGGCTAGCCATGCTGCCAGCCAGGCCACCGGCAAAACGCTGGTGAGAAAAAATAATAAACCCACCAAGTACACCAAACTATAAAGTACTGTGAAACTGTGTTTATTAAATTATGTGAAAAATATAACATTAACAGAGTGAAAATACCGAAAAGACGCACAAACGCTCTGTCACCACCACCTGCTCTCAGCTCACACACACTGAGAGAGAGAGAGAGAGACATTTTTCTGTCTCAGGTCTACTACACTTACATAACCCATATGGATGTCTCCTTATGATTTGTACTTTTACTCAGCCCACCGTGACTAAGCCTGAGGGTGGTTATCTTGAGCATCCCTCCTTTCATCTGACATTAAGATATCTTTTCTTTTCACGACTTCCAGATTGAAAAATAAAGTCTTTAATTCCCCACACTGTTTCACCTCTTGCCCATATCAGCGAGCTAGCACAGCTAGTTTTAAGTCGCATGTAAAATAGTAGAGATGTCCCTGAGGGGAAATATTGGTTGCAAAAGCGGTAAAAAAAAAAGTGAATATTAATCACAGCAATGAATAAAATGGCAATCCATGAAATATATATATATATATATATATATATATACACACACATACACACACACACACACACACACACACACACACACACACACACACACGTTAGCAACAACATCCCTGTTGTCATTGTCACGTCATAAAAACCTTCAAAGTAGTATTACAACTTTATGATACCAAAGTGAAGTAAGCTAGAGGCCAAAACTTTTCACAGTTATTCCTTTATTCAACACCATTAATAACCTCGTCAATTTCCCACAAACAACCGTGACTGCCTCATCTCCAACAGACAGGGAAAAGTTCAGTGCCTTCTTTATTCACAAAATAAACAATATTAATGCACATATAACTTCTGCAACATCTGTCGATAATGTTGGCCCAGCAATAACCTTCGGACGCCATTGAACCTCATCTGCTCAATATTATAAACAGTTCTCTTTCCTTTGGATGTGTGCCTGAACTCTTTAAAATGGCATGTGTTCAGCCGCTTCTGAAAAGGCTCACATTGGATCCAGCTGACATACAAAACTTTCAGCCAATTTTGAATTATAAAATAAAATACGAGTAGTTTTGATGCAAATTTTAGAGGCACAAATACATCTTCGAAAGCTACGCAGGACAGAAACGTCTCTCCTTCATGTAACAAATGACTGAGTACTGGCTGCATCACCTCCCAACCTCCCTTTTCTTGGACCTCAACATGTTACCGCTTGGCCACACAACATCTTTTTTCCCTGTTACGTTGATAATATACAGTTATACCTCTCATTCAAACCACATGAATTGAACTATCTAACCATACTGCATTCCGGTTTATCCAATGACTGGACGGTAGCTAACTTCCTACAATTCAATAGCAATACAACTGAGGTTTTGCTCTTTCGTCCCGAACTTCATAAACTACAGATACAGTCCTCCCTTGGTTCACTTGCTAACAAGCGGGGGGGAACTGCTGACCCGGACTGTGGACATCGTCGTGCGGTGGAAAGAGCACTTTGAGGAACTCCTAAACCCGGCCAACATGTCCCCTGGAGAGGGGGCAGTGCCTGAAGTCCTTGGGGTGGTTGCACCCATATCCCTGGCAGAGGTCACTAAGATAGTCAAAAAGCTCCTTGGTGGCAAGGCGCCGGGGGTGGATGAGATCCGCCCTGAGATGCTGAAGGCGCTGGACATTGTTGCATGGGGGTTGAGAACAGTGCCCATGGACTGGCAGACCGGGGTGGTGGTTCCCATCTTCAAGAAGGGGGACCGGAGAGTGTGCTTGAACTATTGTGGTATCACACTGCTCAGCCTCCTGGGAAAAGCTTATGCCAGGGTGCTGGAAAGGAGGCTCCGACCGCTTGTCGAACCTCAGATTCAAGATGAACAGTGTGGATTCCGTCCCGGCCATGGAACAGTGGACCAGCTCTTTACCCTCGCAAGACTACTGGAGGGGTCCTGGGAGTTCGCCCAACAGTCTACATGTGCTTTGTAGACTTGGAGAAGGCTTTCGACCGGGTCCCTCTGGGGGTTTTGTGGGGGGTGCTACGGGAGTATGGGGTGCCGGACCCGTTGGCACGGGCCATCCGGTCTCTGTACGACTGCAGTAGGAGCTGTGTTTGTATCCTCGGTAGTAAGTCAAACACGTTCCCGGTGGGTGTTGGTCTCTGCCAGGGCTGCCCTTTATCACCGGTCCTGTTCGTGACTTTCACGGACAGGATATCTAGGCGCAGCCAGGGGGCGGAGAAGATCCGATTCGGGAGTCTCGGGATCGCATCTCTGCTGTTCGCAGATGATGTGGTTCTGTTTGCCTCCTCGGACCGTGACCTCCAGCATTCACTGGGGCGTTTTGCAGCCGAGTGTGAAGCAGCAGGGATGAGAGTTAGCACCTCCAAATCTGAGGCCATGGTGCTCTGCCGGAAACCGGTGGACTGCTCCCTCCAGGTGGGGACAAACTGCCTACCCCAAGCGAAGGAGTTCAAGTATCTCGGGGTCTTGTTCACGAGTGAGGGTAAGGTGGAGCGTGAGATCTATAGGCGGATCGGTGCGGCTGCAGCAGTAAAACAGGCGCTGTACCGGTCCGTCTTGGTGAAGAGGGAGCTGAGCCGGAAGGCGAAGCTCTCCATTTATTGGTCGGTCTACGTTCCAACCCTCACCTATGGTCACGAACTCTGGGTCGTGACCGAAAGAACGAGGTCTCGGATACAAGTGGCCAAAATGAGCTTCCTCCGTAGGGTGGCCGGGCTCAGACTTAGAGATAGGGTAAGGAGCTCGGACATCAGGAGGGAGCTTGGAGTCGAGTCGCTGCTCCTTCGTATCGAAAGGAGTCAGCTGAGGTGGTTCGGGCATCTAGTCAGGATGCCTCCTGGACGCCTCCCATTAGAGGTTTTCCAGGCACGTCCAACTGGTAGGAGACCCCGGGGAAGACCGAGGACACGCTGGAGGGATTATATCTCCCGGCTGGCCTTGGAACGCCTCGGGATCCCCCAGGATGAGCTGGAAAGTGTTGCGGGTGAGAGGGAAGCCTGGGTCGGTCTGCTGAACCTGCTGCCACCGCGACCCGACCCCGGATAAGCGGCCGAAAATGGATGGATGGATGGATGAATTACCTACCATGGTCCGGCACTAGATTTACACCCCTTACGGTTTACAGCCAAGCTGGGACCCTTAGAACAGCCCAAAACCTTGTTGTTCCACTGACCAAACTAAAAACCAAGGATGACCATGCATTGTTGGGCTATAGTCCCTTTGCTCTGGAACGGCATTCCCCTCAGTGTGAGACTCCACTGCAAATTTTAAGTGCCTCCTTAAATCTCACTCCATGGGTTTCTGGCTTTTTAATTTGTATTCTGTTGATCTTTTAAGCTGAGAAGCAATTTAGCTTTCGCTATAAAAGTGATACATAAATAACATGATGCTAATAATATTAATAATTTGTATGCTTGGCTATATTCCCCTTAGTATGCCCAAAGCAGACACTGAATACATGAACATCTTTGTTCCAGAATGAAATGCAAAACATTGATAATGTATATTAAAAGTCTTCTACAGATCTTTCATTCATCAAACCTTTGAGGCACAGTATATATTGAAATAAAGTATTGATATTTATGGAAACTAGATGCATCCTGACAGACTTTCTTGATTCAATGTAGATCAGGGCATGTCCTGAAGTACTGAAAAAATAATAATACAGAAGCATATCATTGTTATAAGAATCAGGTTGAACTGCAATAGAGTGACTGTGGTAAAATATTGACTCTCAGGTAGGGCACATCTGTGAAGTGGTGCAGCAATCAGGCTAATAGGCTTTATGACTGCTCCACAATAGAGAAAACATCCATTCAAACGTCTACGTATTACATAAAACATAGCAGTGGTACTCAGGTGTGTACGTTTGCAGATGTGGTCCACCATGAGAGTGACCAATGAGGGCACACATGATTCCTGTTTTCTTCAGTGACAATAGGCTGAGGACAATAAGGCTCTCTACTACATACCTTTCAGCAGAAAGAATTTAATGAAAACATTGACAATCAGGACAGCAAACTCAGGAACATCAGAGAAAAGGGAAATGGATAAAGATAATCCCTTGAGATGGAGATAAGAACACTTGTATTATTATTCTAAGGCCATACATGACAACAATCCCCTTGACTTTTGGCTTTCACAGAGTTCAACTCTGTGTCTACGTCTTGCCTTGGACCCTCTGAGTTTTTTTCTTACTTTCTGGGTATCACAGTTGTGCTCACTAAAGCTTATTATAACAAAGCCAGATAACTGAGATATAATACTGGTCTCAAACAAGTCAATACTGCTGTCATTTGTAACTTGAAATACAGTAAAACCTTGAGACAGTTTAATTTTCTTGTTGGTCAGTGTCTATAATTTAAGGGCTCCTTTATACGTTTTCATCTTCAAACTTAAATTACGAAATACTGATGCAAATTAAGCATAATAAAAGATACAATCACATGTGCCATATAATTTCAGTGCCCTAGTCAAATTGACTCATTGCAAGTCAAAATATCCAAAATATTGTGCATTTCCCTTTTTATCTTTTCGTACACCGAGATCAGAGGCTGAGCATTTGTTAGCAATATTCTTGCGTAACAGCAGATGGGCATCATCAGACAGAGGCATTATGTTTTCAATCTATTCAATGGTTCTCCCTTGATGCCAGCAAACATCTTGTATGAAATTACTTTCAGAGTATCATGCAATGTCAAAATTGAAAGTGTTGCGTTCTTCCAAATTCAAGTATATTGTTGTCTTGGAGATTTCACTATATTGCTGTAAAGTTTGTACTTGCGAGAGAGTGTGTGTGTGTGTGTGTGTGTGTGTGTGTGTGTGTGTGTGTGTGTGTGTGTGTGTGTGTGTGTGTGTGTATCTGTATCATCGTGCGTGTATCATCTTCATCATGTGAGCACAATGTATCAAGCAGCTTTTGATAAATGTTCCAACTGGTCAAAGAAGCAATAGTCTGGATTCCTCCCCCGCCCCTCCCAGAGTTTCTCAGGTTAAAGTCAAGAGGCAGCTTTGAAACTGTTAGTCAGCAGTTCAATCCCTTTTTTTCCCCAGCATTAGCTTGCTCTCTCTGACACTATATATCAGCATTCACAATGTACATTGTCCCTCTCAACAAATAAAAACTAAACTTGGTCAAGCTTACTCGCTGGTACTGTAGAGCATGTGACCTAATTTCCATAGTGTAAATTCCTTGCTTCTTACGCATTTTAATAATGATACTGCTCATGCTGTACTGTATTCTATATTTTGCAATATGCTATAACTTATGAAACCGTAATGATTGCCCTCTACAAAGGGTTTGAATTCAGAGGCTTCTTCCAATGAAACATCATGTTTTACTCATGAGAACATGGTTTATTGGCATGTCATGGCTGTGACATGTACATCTCACACAGCAATGATAGCAGTAATTTCCATAAGTGTTCAGTATCTCAGATGAGGGCAGCAGAGCGTATGAGCGGCAGGTGAAGAAAGCTAATTTGTTTTCCCCCACCACGATCCTATGACATTGACAGGTATGATCTATACTCCTGTGTTCCGTAAATGCTATTTTAGTGACCAGTAAGAAATATTTATATATATAACCAACAGAAAAAAAATCAGTTTCAGATGGACTTAGAAATCAGCAGCCACCATTAGCAACTACTAGTGGCCTATTTTGCCCATGGCCACAAATTGTAGCCCTTGGCCTGCTATCTGTGCCCTTCAGCAACACATTTCGGACCAGAGAGCGTGAGATGACTTTTAAGTTGTGGTGGTAAATACTTTCTGTGCAGACTGCTGCTTGGAGAGCCTGTTGTCATCCATTGGAGCAAAGTAGTTGGTAGACAGATTAAGAAATGAGATGTCCATGTCAATTTAAATCCAACTGTGGTCTCTTGTGTGTGCATAGTGTAGTGAAAAACCTTGACAAAGAGGTCCCTCAAACAGCACAAAGATTTGGTGGTGACAAGATGGCTAAAAGAGATGTGTTCCCCACATCGGCTTGAAATAGATGTGCATCGGCCATTCTCCCAGCAAGAATCTACTGTGTAGCCAGAAAGGAATGGAGTTTCAGTATAATCCCGTGGAATTAATTTGACCATTCTTAACCTTGCCCATCTCAAAAATGTCAAGATTTTTTTTTAATTAATCACAAGGACTGGGCCACACTAGTCTTTCTAGTCACTTTCTGGCTGATTACAATGTTATTGTTGTGTTAATGATCCCAGTTTCCAGAGACCAGACTGAAATTATCAATTTGGGTTTCATGAATGACAAAGATTGAAATTTTCGGCTCCTTTGGAATTATATATTTGACCTTGTTTAGCTCCAATTAGTGCAACTTAAACACATTTTCGAGTGGGTCGAACACTCCTTGAAAGAACCAGCAATATGCTTTTTTATCTTAATAATTTGCTTGGACAGCTTGTTCTGTGCTTGAGGCTTGATGAAGCTTTAGTGCAAAGTCCTGGCATGTTTAATAGTCTAGCATAGACCAAGCAGCGGCAATACGCCTAGACTTAAAAGTTATGACAGATGCAGAGGCATTTCATTAGGTCTCCTGTTGACCTATATGGTAAAGTCACAGTTAATGCTTCCTTATAAAATATCACATAGTTCTTTCAAAACTGTTCAAAAGATTGATTAATGATGAAAACATATTTTCATAACCTCGTCAACACAACCTGACTAGTCTAGCACCTCACAAGGATGACCCACATAATTCGTTACCATGCCTCCTCTTTGCTATTTCTACAGGGACCAGTAAATACACCACTCAGTTTTGTGTAGTTGCTGAGCTGGTGAATTCTGTTCCCTTCACACAAAAAACCCCAACTTCACTTCTTATACAGATATAAAAATGGAATAACATTTTGCAGGAACTACACTGGACACTCCCTCTTACAACTAAAACAAGAACAATTGTTAATATTCTCCCATAGATCAATGAGAAAATGTTTAACCTTAAACAGGCTTACAAGAAAGAAAATGGATGACAACAAAACTCCAGGTCGACTACCTATGAATGAAAGATCAGTTGATCTTGCTACTTCCTGCTTTCTTACTGTGCAGACGCTTTTCTGCTTGCTCTCACCTCTGTTTGCATTTTTCTGCTAATACCTTCTGATATTCTTGTTTTTCTTCTGTGAGAATCTTTGAGCAGCAGCTCCTGGACACTTGAAAACCACTGGGACTCTATTTCTCTATAGATTTGGCTGGCTATTGCCCTAATTCCGCTGGTTTAAAGATAAATTGCTATAGGCTACTTAGCAGCTAAGCTAAAGCTAAGGAGCAGCAAGATGCCATCCCTCTCCATGGACAACTACTACAAACTCCTGCAGAAGATTGCAGTTTTGGAAACAAAAATCTACCGAATAGAAGTGAACGTGGAGGTAAATGGACTGTGTCAGAATGATACCACTTTACCATGGACTCAAAATCCTGTACAAATGCAAGCTAAGACACAGATAACTAGCACCACCAGGCCTACCAAGAAACAGGAGGGCTGTGTAGCTTAGGGTGACCAGACGTCCTCTTTTTCCCGGACATGTCCTCTTTGAGACCTAAAAAAAGCGTCCGGCAGGGATTCCAAAAACGTCCGGGATTTTGCTACGTCCGGGAAAATAGTTATTACCCCCTTACAAGTTTTGGAAATGGTACGTCCGGGATTTTGCTACGTCCGGGAAAATAGTTATTACCCCCTTACAAGTTTTGGAAATGGTATCTCCCTCATGTTCCACCTTCTTGCGCAAGCTCTGACTGAAGAGAGAACTGTCATTGGTCGACCGATCTCAACGTAAATGTAAGTTCACGGCATGCTACACACTACTGCTACCCCCCCCCCCCCCCCCCCCTTTCACAAACTCAAATCTGGTCACCCTAGTGTAGCTGTTAACGAAACCTCAAATGGTAGTCCTTCCTGGAACTCTCTAGGTGCAAAGCCGAAGAGGCATTCACACCCTCAGGATGTGGGAGGACGACTAACAGGCAGAGCCCAGCACCCTGAGCTTTCTGATGCGACTGGCTGGCCTGCACTACCACGCAGGCAGAATTCCGTCTCAACCCCGGTACGCAGCTGGACACAGCCGAAAACAGCTGGGAAAAGTAAAACCAGCAAAAAAACTCCACAACAACCAAGCCTACAACTTAAAAACAGATTCGCTCCATTGTCGCAGGATCCTAAATCTGATGATCTGGATAAGCAGCTATCTTCTCAAAGCAGGGTAAGAACTGAGAGTGAATGTGAACGTAAAAGGCCGCAGGAAAAGCTACCGACTGGGCCTGAGACTCTGATTGTTGGAGACTATGCTGTAAAAGATGTCCGAACGATGTGCAGCAAGAATACCAAAATACTCTGCTTTCCTACAGATATGGTCTCTAACATGAGAGACAAAATCCTGGACATCATGGCTGACCATCCCACGGTGAAAAACCTCATTGTGCATACGGGAACCTGTGATATTGTGAAACAAGAGTCTGAAGTTCTGAAGCAAGACTTTATTGACTTGTTAAACACAGTCAGCTCTGTCGATGCTGAGGTGTTTATCAGTGGCCCTCTTCCACCAGCCAGGAGAGGAGATGAAAGATTCAGCAGGCTGTTTGAACTGAACGGATGGCTGTCAACTGCATCTACTGACCATACAGTACATTTTATCGACAATTTTTACATTTTCTGGGAGCGTATACATCTTTTTAAGGCAGATGGAGTTTGCCTGAACAAGTCAGGGGTAAAACTCTTTACCTCTAACTTATTTTTCTTCCTGTGTCACCCGTCTGTTCCCACTACCAAGGACAGGAGACAAGGGCCGTTTCTCAATACCAAGTACGCTAAGTCCAGACTTGTGAACTTTTGGAGTTTGGACTTGGGAGTTTGGACTTGGGAGTCCAGACTCTCAAGGACGGGAGGACACAGGACGGTCTTTCTGCAATTGGAACAGCAGCTGACTTGATGACGTCACCACCTCAGCTGTCGTTGTCATGAGTTACTCTGATTCTTCACTGTAAAGTATTTTTACAGTCAAACAAAATATGACAACCCTGCTTTTTTTGCACTGGTTTCACAGACATACACATATCATTGTGTGTGTGTATATATATACATATATATATATATATATATATATATATATATATATATATATATATATCATTGTATGTACACATATATATTATTGTGTTTATAAATATATATTATATATATATATATATATACTGTATACACAGATCCTTGTATATATATATATATATATATATATATATATTGTGTTTATAAATATGTATTTTATATACTTATATAGATACACATATAATTGCAAACAATTCGGTCAAAAGTAATAAGACTGTAGTTCAAAGTAAAAGTTAAATTAAAATCTTAAGTTATAAATCATAACCTTTCCCTCAGTCAAACTGATTTAATGTGACTGAATAAATAATAAAGATTGCTTGTTAGATCCTCAAAGTCGATTTATATCTCATGTTTAATCGATACGGAGACATCGGAGCCAGCGGATCATTTCAAAAAGTCCAGCCGAGATCAAGCTGCTGTCGGCGGGCAGCATAGCGCTGACGGCCCGGTGCTGACGGGGCTCACGGTCCCTCAGCAGGACCTCAACCCGTCGGCGTATCTTTTTAAATAAGATGAGTCTGGACAAACCGACCACAGATTTGATGCTTAAACAAATAACTTCTCGTCTGAAAACATCCTAAAATTACATCTCTCAAGTACGCTCAAGTCTGCTCTGATGCATCCCCGGTAAAATGGGAGGATCAAGTCACATCCGGGCATTTTCACCGTGCTTGGCGAGAAGCGGACTTTTGAATTGGAACAGTACTTGGGCCGCGACTGATGACGTTTCACGAGTCCACGAGAACACAAGTACAGAGAAGAACGCTTATTGAGAAACGGCCAAGAGGAGCCTAAACAAGAGATAACTACACAGCATCGCCGTGGAAACCTCATGGGAAGGAAGCAAAAGGAGAGCCAAGAGGAGGAGTGTCCATCAAGGATTGATACCCCCTTCGGAGAGGAGGAGTCTCCACCCTCATCATCAAGGATTGATCCCCCTCTCGGAGAGAACGAGTCTTTACTTCCCTCACCAGCACCTACTTCCACCCCCCCCCATACTTCATCCGTCCCTCTCCTCTCTATTCTATCCCTCCTCCCCATCCTCCCCCCACCTGGAGTTCACTGACCACATGAAAGAGCTGGTCATTGCTGGAACGAAATTCCCTCCCCTCCGCGCTCCCACGTCAGTGCTTTGACACAAACAACGAAGTTAAAGCGCCGTGCCCCTCTCCCGCCTCCACAACGGCTCCACAACCATCCTCTATCTCCTCTACCTGATAAAGACACAAATTGATATCTTTTGGGTCCGGACTACAAGGCTAATGACACCACTGATTATCTCCAGGAACAGTCGGGGCCCTGTATGAAGTTAGCCTTCTTAATTATTGTCCTGACTTATCGAAAAGGAAAGGTGAGGCTGCGAAGAAACATTAGTAAATCTGCAAATGTATCCACTTTAACATTCATTCCTCGTCAGTCTGTCCAAAGAAATAGGGCAAATAGAGTTTTAAACACATTAAACTTAGCTTTATTAAATGTCAGGTCTGTCAGGAAAAACATTTTTAATCAATGATTTCATTATTAGGCACAAACTTGATTTTTTTGTTTTTAACCGAAACATGGTTAGACCAAGATAACAGTGCAGCTGTTCTTATTGAATCAACACCTCCCAACTTCAGTTTCATGTGAAACAAGAGTGCATAAGAAAGGAGGTGGAATTGCTATTTTATTTAATGAGTCTCTTCAGTCTTTTGGTCATTTTACTTCCTTTGAATATGTGGCTCTCAATTCCACTCAAGTTTTATTCCTCAACATTTACAGACCACCTACATACTGTGCAACCTTCTTTGATGAGTTTACTGAACTGCTGTCTATAATCTGTATTGATTTTGATTGTGTTGTCATTGTTGGTGATTTTAATATCCATGTTGATAATCCCCGGGACAGGGGGTCTATAGAGCTATGTGGTGTCCTTGATAACTATGATCTGACTCAGCATGTAACAGGTCCCACCCACAACAAGGGACACACTCTAGACCTAATCATCACCAAAGGTCTGGACATTTCCAAGGTTGCTGTGACTGATGTTGCACTCTCTGATCATTTCTGTGTTTTCTTTGAGAGTGCAATCTCCCTACACACAAATGTCCAAACCGAGGTTGTGTCAAAGCGTTACATCACTGAAAACACCAGTGAACTATTTATTCATATGTTCTCCACATCAGCCCTCTCTTGCATCTCAGTCAATGAGCTTGTGGATGGCTTCAATTCTAAAAAATGTTATTGATGCCATTGCACACACTAAGGTGAAGGTTGTCTCGGGTAAGAAAAGATCCCCTTGGAGAAATGCCACGCTGGTCAGAATAGAGAAAAGAGAGTGTCGGAAAGCAGAGCGCAGGTTGCGAAAAACTAATCTCCAGGTTCACTGTGGTATCTATAAAGAGAGACTTCGCAATTATAATTTGGAACTTAGAAATGCATGACAGTCCTTCTTCTCTGACATCATAACCAAAAACAATAACAATACACGTGCCTTATTTGCTACCGTCGACAGGCTAACAAACCCTCCGGTGTCGGTAACTGCTACGTTCCAATCCACTTGTGCATGCAATCAATTTGTCTCCTATTTTGCTGACAAAATTCAGAAAATTAGACAAGCAGTCGGTGGCTCCACACCAACCACAGGATGTGTTGTCCCCATCTTTAAACAACATCCATTACAGTACAATTTCACTCAATTAACCAAAGAAGCCTAGAAAACATCCTCCTGCTGCTTGGATATTCTACCAATACACTTTTTCAAAAATATTTCACACTGCATGACCACTGATCTTTTACAAATTGTAAACACATCCCTTCTCTCAGGTGTCTTCCCACAAGCCCTAAAAACTGCAGTTATTAAACCACTCCTAAAGAAGGCTAGTTTAGACCCCGAAATAATGAAGAACTATAGGCCAATATCAAACCTCCCATTTTTAAGTAAAATAATGGAAAAAATGGCTAAATGCATTGAAGAAATCAATAACTGGATGTGCCAGAATTTTCTTCAATTAAACAAAGATAAAACAGAAGTAATTGTTTTTGGTCCCAAGGACGAACGATTGATTGCGCTCAGCTTCAATCACTGATGTTAAAAACCTCAAACCAAGCCAGAAATCTAGGTGTAGTCATGGATTCAGACCTCAACCTGAACAGCCGTATCAAGACAATTACAAAATCAGCCTACTATCACCTGAAGAATAAAGGGTTAGAGGACTATGTCTCAACAGGATTTGGAGAAACTTGTCCATGCATTTATCTTCAGTAGACTTGACTACTATAACGGTGTGTTCTCAGGCCTCTGTAAAAAGTCAATCAGAAAGCTGCAGCTGATTCAGAACGCTGCAGCTCGAGTCCTCACTAAGACCAGGAAAGTGGATAATAATAATAACTTTATTTATATAGCACCTTTAAAAACAAAGTTCACAAAGTGCTCTACATAGAAGCAAAGAAGATGTAACTTAAAAATCAGTAAACACAAAGGACCATGGGCAATGAATACTATAATAATCAATCAAAACAGACAAATAAATAAAATATACAAACAAAACCAGGGGAATAAAAGAACAGCATAATAGATCATAAAAGGACGACATCACTTAAAAGCAATTCTATAGAAATGGGTTTTCAGAAGTGATTTAAAAGAAGTTACTGATTCTGCCAGCCTTATCTCCTCCGGTAGGTCGTTCCAAAGTCGAGGGGCCCTGATGGCAAAAGCACAGTCCCCCTTTTGATTTAAGCCTCGACTTCGGAACAGCCAGGAGGGCCCCACCGGAGGATCTAAGGCTGCGAGTTGGCTCGTATTGAGTTTGCATGTCGCTAATGTAACTCGGGGCCAGACCCAGGCGGGCCTTAAAAGTGATCAATAAAATCTTAAAATCAATTCTAAAATCAACCGGGAGCCAGTGGAGAGAAGCCAGAACTGGATTAATGTGATGTTGTCTTTTAAAACCAGTAAGAAGCCTAGCTGCTGCATTCTGGACTAGTTGGAGGCGAGTGATAGATTTTTGGGTAATGCCGGAGAGGAGTGAGTTGCAGTAATCTAGTCTTGAGAAGATGAGTGCATGGATAACTTTTTCCAGATCAGAGTGTGACAGTATGGGTTTGATTCTGGAGATGGTTCGTAATTGAAAAAAGCAGGATCGGACGGTTGTTTTAATCTGTGTTTCAAAGTTTAGTTGAGTGTCGAACATTACTCCCAGGTTTCTTGCAACAGGTTTTATATAGGCAGACAGGGGACCAAGTTCGCTCTGAATGAAGCTAGTGTTATTGTTTGGGGAGTTGAATAATATGACTTCTGATTTTGAATTGTTGAGTTGTAAAAAGTTTTGTGCCATCCAACAGTTGACGTCAGAGAGACAGTCCAGGACAGCAGCTAGGCTCTTTGGGTCACCAGGTCTCACCGGAAGGTATATCTGTGTGTCGTCTGCATAGCAGTGAAAAGATACCTTGTGTCGTTGGAGGATTTGACCGAGTGGAAGCATGTAGATTGAAAATAAAATTGGGCCTAAAATTGAACCTTGTGGTACACCACAGGTAATGTGGGTCACATCACTCCAGTTCTGAGGTCTTTGCACTGGCTTCCTGTCAAACAAAGAATTGACTTTAAAATCCTGCTGCTGGTTTAGAAAGCACTGAATGGTTAGGGCCTAGTATGTTTGTGATCTGCTGCTACCTTATGAACCATCCCGGCCCCTCAGGTCGTCTGGGACGGGTCTACTTTCTGTTCCAAGAGTCAGAACTAAACATGGAGAAGCAGCGTTCAGCATTTCTGCTCCACATATCTGGAACAAGGTCCCTGAAAGCTGCAGGTCTGCTGAGACCCTCAGCTCCTTTAAATCCAGATTGAAGACTTTTCTGTTTGCTGTTGCCTTTAATTGAACCAGGTTCAACTGCTGCATCTCACTACTGTATTTTATTTCTTAAACTGCACTGCAACTTTTATTCAACAGTTTTAAATCCTGTTTTCTATGCTTTTAATGGTTTTATGTGAAGCACTTTGAATCGCGTTGTTGTTGAAATGTGCTATACAAATAAACTTGCCTTGCCTTACAATAAAAGAATAAAAGAAACGAGAGACCATTATTTCTCCGAGTTAATAACCACCAATCTGCCCAATTCAAAATGTTTATTCACAACCATTAATCAGCTTTTCAAATCTCCCACTTTGAGTCCCTCAGCTTCATTTGCTGCTGACTGTGAGAAATTTCGACCTTTCTTTTTCTACAAAACGTACTAAATTCGAGCAAACATCGCCATTCCAGCTTCTCCCATGATTCTTCCCTGTCCATATTCACATTTGCTAGATAGCTTTCAGCCAGTTGATATGGAAACTCTGACCAACACTGTCCCATATGAAACCCACATACAGTCATCTGGATATCATTCCGGCAAAACTGTTCAGATAAGTGTTGAGGGAAATGGCCCCACTCTGCTTTAAATTGAAAACGGTTTACTTTGCTCTGAATGTGTCCCAGAATGTTTTAACATAGCCTGTTTTCAGCCGCTGCTCAAAAGGACATGGTCTTGATCTATCAGTTTTGCATCTTTTTAAACCAATCTCAAAATTACCCTACTGGTTTTAGGACAACTTCTGGAAGCACTAAATAACAACCACATTGAAATTTCAATCCGGATTTCGCAAGCTACATAGTACCGAAACAGCTCTTCTAAGGGTTACAAATGACCTATTAATGGCTGCAGACTGTGGACACTGCTCTGTACTGGTGCTGCTTGACCTTAGTGCAGCGACACCATGAATCACGTTACGCTATTAAAAAGACTTAAGGATTGGTTTGGCATTTCTGCTCTGGAGAAGTTCTCCTCCTACCTATCAAATATACAATGTTATGTCTCAATTGATTCATTCATCTCTTCAACTGTACAGACATGTGGCTTACCTCAAGGATCTATTTTTTGACCACTTCTTTTCTCTCTGTATATGCTTCCTTTGTCATATCATTCAGCACCATAACAACTCATTTCACTGTTATGCAGACGATACACAGTTATATCTCTCCATTAAACCCTCTAAATACAACAAGCTACCCAAACTATTGAGCTGCATCACTGATATGAGAGAATGGATAACACAAAACGTGTCTGTTAACCAATGTACACAAAAAGGTTATATTTTTAATAAAACATGCTAAATAGACTGCACTTATATACAGTAGCACTTTTCATAAAACACAAAGTCCTCTGCAGTAAGAGAGTTGGAAAAGTATTTATCTCAGTAAAAATTGAAAAGAAAGTGACATTTAAGAATACAGTGGGGATGTAAAGACACAAGTTGAAGATTCAAAGAAAAGTATTTAGCAGCTGTTATAACAGCTGTAGAGTATAGTTTTCATGTAGAATATAAATTCAAGTCCAGACCTACATTGCAAGACTGAGATCCCAAAATTCTCTAAAATAGAATATAGGTGTTTAAAGTGTATTAAATGATAATGCCTGAGACCAGTTCAGAAGCCTTCATCAGACTTTGTGTCATGACATGTTTCCATACACTTAAGCCAGTGATTATCAAAATTGACATAAATGGATGGTAAAATACCGACACTGTCACCTCCAAGGTGGTGTCTGTCATGGGTCAATCGATAATCGATGCACAGTAGGAAAAGAATGGATGTGAATGAACAAAATCACAGTGGTTCCTCTGAGAACTCAGTCCAACCACTGGAAATGATTCAGGCAGAGTTGAGGCAAATTTGTTTAGGCCGGTGATGGAAAGGGCTATCACCCTCTCGAGGTCTTGTTTGACCTATGTCAGCAATTTCATGTTTCCATCTGGAAGAAAACCGCCTTGTCAGGACCAGGGCCCCGGCCATTAATTAACCTGTTCTAAGGACTCTACAAATGACAATTGGATTCATGTGGACTCAGCACACTTAACCAATATGACCATAAGGTATCACATTTTACTACAGGAGATGATAAATACATTTGAAATTCATTTATGTGTATGTAAATCCCCCCCCCCCCAAAAAAAATGACTAGGATGCTTTGATTTAATATCTTTGAAACCTAACTATAGCTAACCCTAACCTTAACCAAACCTTTCCAAACCCAAATTATAACCATACAATCATTGCACATTATAAAGCATTTTATATTGACTTATAAGGTCATGCATCATAATTGCTGGTGACATTTTTTGCAAGTATAATAGTGTGTATTGACTCTAAGTGGTCATCGTTTGCTGTGAGTAAAATATACAAATATATTGTTATATCTATGCAAAAAAAAACACGTAAAATGAATTTGTACTGGTCAAATATTTACAATTATATTGTGCTTTAAGCAGATTCAAATGCATTAACTTCTGCCGTCCCGTGCGTCCTTTACTGTACATTCTATTGTACACTGTACATCTATTTATAGTTCGGTACGAGTGCCACGTGTTTCTGGAAAACTATGATTCTTGTGATTCCAGCTGTGCACTCAGTGTCAAGATCAGACCACCACAGCTGCTACAAACCAGACTTTTGTCAGACAACAACAAACAAACAAACGATAGCTAAATCCAGGCAACTCACCGACGCCTCATATTGATCCATAAATCCAGAACATTCCAACAACAACGGCGTTGTTACGTCGTAAAGGTCCAATAAAAAAAAATCCCATAAAAGATTTAGTCTAAAACACGTGATTACATCCATAAATATCCACAAACTGGTGTTGCATCATTTCATATCAGCTGGAAGATATGAAACAATATATTTTTGTTTTTAGAAGAAAAGCAAGTTTGCATGAGAGCACAGAGGAAAGCTCCGCACCAGAATGACTGCCGAAATCTACTCTTTCTACTGAATCCTCACTTGAACCAATAGGAGCTTCATGTCCTGACTGACAAGCTACATTACCCAACCAGAAGCTACGTTGGATCAAGCCTGTCACGTCATAAGGCTTGGATGACAGGCGTTCCGTGTAGCCAATGAAATTGCATAAAAAACGAATACAAAGAAGAGGGGGTGGAGCTGATCCCAACAGCCTTCAGCTTCATGACACAGACCAGCTGCTGATAGATCCTCAGTTTGGCATTGAATTAGAACGGAAATGCATTTATACTTCATTTTCTCTGTCAGCAATACTGGTAGTAAATAGGAATAGTACCTCTATAAGTTTGCAAGACTATAAGCCTTTTTAATAGGTAGGTGTGTGTGTATATATATATATATATATATATATATATATATATATATATATATATATATATATATATATATATATATATATATATATCATGAATATTTTCAGTCTCAAAATGGAAAAACGCCTAGACATTTCATAAGAAAAACATGTGTAAAATATTCATTTACTCCAAGTAGTACAGCTTTCAATTTACTTTGGGTATACCTGGATAGGTGTTTTTTGTTAAATTTTACAGGAACGCTAATTAAGAGTATGTTTACAGTATTATAGACAGGGGTCAAAGAAAGTGTTTCCATTGTAGTTGAATACCAACAAAATGTCCAAACATTAGCGAACATTCCTCTCCTCTATATCCTTGTCAGGACATTTGGTATAAGAACACACACACACACACACACACACACACACACACACACACACACACACACACACACACACACACAGAGAGAGAGAAAGAAGGCAGCTTTCAAGGTTTGAGAGGCGTTAATAATTTGAGTTGAAATGAGCTTGTCTTCATTAATGACAGTCACTGCTAAACCGTTTATCTTTGTATACCCAGGTTACTGTGCTAAAATGACTCCCTCTATGCAATTCCTACTAATAGCTCTCTTTAATGTCAAAGAGAGAGCCTTGAGGAGAGTGCTTTCGTTTTGTCTTTGATACATTTGAAATACACAGGATGCATGGATGTGAAGAAATGTTGTCAAAAGGTAACATTAAAACAAAGCTACCGACTAGTTTCTCTCCAGGTCCTGGTTGTCCCTACAACCCATGTACAGTGATGACAGGTGTGAGCTAATTCATGTTATTCAGTCAATTCCAATTTGAATCAAAGTACAAAAGCATACAAATGATGACAACAAAATGAGCTCAGCATGGCCATGCATGTCAACTTGGCTATGCTAAGCAAGAAACACTATGTATAATTGGAAACTGCACAGTTTATGATATGTCTATCTATATCAATGTTGATCTATTATTAAGAAGATGAAGTGTATAAATAATTACCAAAATTGCCTTTACAACTGCATTAACCATAGCAACAGCATAGAGAGGTGATAAAGGACATGTTACTGTAAATACTGAATAGACATTCACATACTGTAGTGCAAAGTCCTCTTCAGTAATCTCTGTGGCACAGAGAATATTAACAGTGTGGACAACATGCTCAAAAAAGGACCTCGTGCAAAGCAGCTTATCCCTGGGAAAAGCAAGACCATTAAAGTGGTGAGACACTTCAACCCATAGCTGGGCAGCTAACTACTGCAACAAATGCAGTTGATTTTGGATCTTCCAAAATGTCCACAAAAACATTGTAGAATTAAGCATTTGAATTGCTCAAATACACATGGTTGTTTTGCTCGGGCTTAAAGCATCACCAAATATAAATGCTTTAAAAAGCAAAGGAAAAACATAAGAAAGAGTACTACAAATAATCTATGTGCAAGGATGTGTTCAGTCATGTCCTGTATGTAGACAATAGAGCACATGTCCTGCAAAAACATGGACAATTATTACACGGCCATTAGGGAAACCTATTCACAGAATAAATAAACAAAAGAGCCCCAGCTCTTACATATGTTTATACACTACCTCTAATATGGAGTTTAATACTCTCCATAGACATTAAATCTGTGGTTTTGTTCGGGGCTTTGTCTGTTGATGCTGCTTTATGCTCGGTTATCCATGTTGGATTTGCCAATGTACAGTCTGGGACAAGGACATTGTATTTGTGCTTGCCTTGGGATTTTAAGCTTGTAAAAGGGCAGACACAGCAATGTCCACAAGGCTGATGTCACAGTGATGGTGGCAGGTTATTGATGGTGGTTTGTCTCTGTTATTGTATGATGTGCATGAACAAATAGTCACTGCGGTTTGCATTGTGTTTTCTGTAAGTGCAACATTGGCATTTTCTTGAGTAAGCTGGTTAACTGTAGTACAGTACAAGCCAATGTTTCAGTAAAATCCCCTTTTATACAACTAGCTCTGCATCTGATTCTGCTTAAGATCTTAATACAACTACTGGCTACTTCAATACATAGGGCACAAAATCATATAGCGCAAATTTGACATTATTGTGATGCTCCGGAACTTTGCATAAGGAAATTCTCTCTAACTGGACCTCGTTGAATTTTAGTTGAATACCCCTGGAATATATGGTAGTTCCAAAATCTAAATGCAGAGCTCCCAAGGAACAATTAATAACCTTTACAAACACTTGGTCACTAAGAATTGTTATTAGAGAAGTTTTAAACTTTGAGGGAAAACAGTTTTAAATCACACAGGCTCTGCTCTCTACTGGACTCGGTAATACTTTACTTAAATCACGAGCATGCATTGTTCCACTGAAATTCGGCATAATTAAAGCCTGCTAATCAGGGTGTGCCAAACCAAATACATACAGACCCCACTCATATAAAGCATCACACACTGCTGTCTGCTTTCCTACACCGTCTCCATTGGGCAACGCAGGAGCGACGGGGCCCTCTTGTCAAATGGCAATTTTCCCTGACTGCTCATCTTCTCGGATGGAGTCGCCACTTCAAGAACCTCGTAAGTTCCCATCATATCCTGGACTCATCACTTGGATGGATCTACACATTGCCTAATTTGAATAACATGTCTACTCCCCAGGCAAATGAGGGGCTGATCTTTCTGCAAATTACCTGTTGCAAGGTAAAGTGGTCAGGGTCCCAATGCTGGTGCGAAGAAAGGAGGCTTCATCCCCTGTCCTGCAGTCTGGTCTATTCTCTCCTTTTAGCAGGGCTTGGCGGATAGAGGGATATCTAATGCCACTGTTAAAGCAGCCATTTCTTCCTGCCACAAGGGTTTTGGCAACTCACGAGTCTTTCACCACCCTCTCGTGAAGTTGCTCTTGCAGGGGGTCAGGAGACGACATCAGGTGTTGCGTGGCTTCTCCCTGCAGTAGGAACTGCCATTGCTGCTCGAGGACTTGGTGAAATGTCCCTTTAAGCCTGTGGAGCATTCTTCTCTGGAAGAGTTGCCATTCAAGATAGCTTTGCTACTTGCATTGACCTCCACTAAGAGAATGTTTGAACTTACCAAGATGATAGTGCATCCCCGTTGCTTGCTGCTTTGTGGTGACCATAGCTGGACTACCCTCAGACCAAGTCACTCCTTATTTTCAAGATCTTCTGGAGTTCTTCCAGGTCAAGGGTTACACAGTTCTATGTGATTTGTTATCCATGCTATACTGGTGTTAGTGGGGGAAGGTTACATCTGATTTGCCCAGTTTGTCCGTTGGCATGTTATGTTGAAAAGACAGCCCCCATCAGACACATTGAACAGCTGTCCGTGTGCTTTCTCTCCAAGAAAGACCTGGTGCGATGGCTTTGTGAGTGTTTTTCCCCAAGCCCGGGCGCTAAGAGACCCTCCCACTGTGGTCTGTGTGCACCCTACATGCAGCGTGGCAGTGTTTGCGGCTCCTTTTCCAGGTTTGTGCTCGTGGAAATGACACAGGATTGGTGAAAAGGGTGGGTGTGTGTCGGTTGGGCTTGCTACACCAAAATGTCCCATGAACTTTGAAGACCCGGGTAATTTGGTGTGCAGGGTGCCCAGTGCTTGTCTTTTTGACCCCTGCAGGGTTAGGCAATTAGGCAAAGTTGGGCAATATCTTTAGTAATGTGAGTGCCACAATCAATTGCGACTGTGGCTTAATGGTTAGTATGTCCATCTTTTTCTATTTTCTTTGATTTTAACAATTATCCTGCAGGCCGCACTGGACCCCCTGGCGGGCTGGATCCGGCCCGTGGGCCGTATTTTTGATACACCTGATCTACTCATTTAAGTTATGCACTACCTGGGTTGGCTGTGGTGACTGACCTCTCGCCAGTCAGGATCAGTGCGGTTGGGTCGAAAATATTTCGAGACAGGGAATGCTTTCATCACGTTCCACCCACTGTAGCCATAAAGTCCAATAGAGGGCGAAGCATGTGCTAATAGAACAAAGGTTACGATATTGCAAACCTAGTTCTATGAGCACATGCAGAGGACTTCACTCCTAGCGGAAGTGGGTGGAGTGTGGCAGTGACAGCAGTGTGTGCTTCATTAAATAGTGTTGGATCCGCACACATTCAGGTATACACGTCCCATTTGGCAAATGCTCACCCCTGTCTTGGTGATAAAGTTGACAGCTAACTTGGGGTGCATCTATGTGCTGTTGAGAAGCCCAAAAATCGATAATGTGACAGTTGGTTGCCAAAAACCAATGCATTAACAAGCTGTCAGACAATCAAACCCAATGCAAGAAGTACACAATTGACTAATCAATGGTGTCACTAGATATGGCATTAATGAAAACGGCAGGGTTTACTTGTTCTAGTCACTCAATGTGCCATAATAATGGGCTATACTCGCGGTCTGGAAAAAAATATCTCAATGACATTTAGCACAATAACGGCTTTGGATACATCAGTAGGAATCAAATAAATTAAATAAAGAAAACATAAAGACAAGCAGAAAAAAAACGGTCAAAAGTGGACTAAGACTGGACTAAGACTTAATTTGAATTAATCAGATAATCCTGGAAATTAGAGAACCATCTGATTTTGCTATCTTTTGGATACAGCCAAATCTGTATTGGTCTGAAATTAGTTGTTAGGTAATGCCCCTCTGAAACTATGAAAACTTCAGCCATATTTGGCTGAAGTATTTGGGCGTTTAACGTTGATATTGTTATGCTTTCAAGAGGTGGTCATTGTATAATTGAATTATATGAAAATAATATTGAAAATTAGAAGCCAATATGAAAGAACTCCATTGTAAACTATTTCTAACAAAGGCTACACCAGAACATGTTTTAAAATCTGTATTGTGTATACGTGAAGAGACAATGCCAATGTGTGCATATTGCCTATTGACATGCCAATAGCAGACCTTGCCTCTGTGTATGTGCTAATGTAGCCACTTGTATGCATCTTGTAATTTCCCCTTCCTGACCCATATGGATAACCCACAGCTGTTGAACTCTTGCCTTCCTTCCTTCTTTCACTGTCTCTCTTTCGCTCATCTGTAGGCAGGTGCTTGTCTGCTGGTACTGACAAGGTAATGGAGAGATAGGATGTGTGCTGACTACTGAGAGACTGGCTACACCAGCAAATGCAAGAGATGAAAAAGGAATGGAAAGAAGAAGAAAACTAAATAGAGGAAGGAGTGAGAATCAAGTCGAAAAGGGAAAAGTATGTTAGAGAAGATTTTTTTAGAACCATCGGAGAGGGAACAGCAAGACAAGGAAATAAATGGAGACTCTCGGGGTGATAGACAGGGAACACCACCAAGGACAATGTTGGCAACAATAGCAAGAATCCCTTTGAGAAAACCGGATCATCAAGAGAGTGAGGTGGTTGATGCTGCTAATTGCTTATTTTCAGGTTTGCTGTTTAAGCATCTGTATTTCCATACAAAGTGACTGACAAGATCCAAAGCCAGCTGGGAAGAAAAAAAGGGCTGATCAAGTTGAAACTGTGAATAATTTACAAGATTGATTGATGCTCCTCTTCAGTGTGTTTTCCAGATACAGCCCTGAACCTCCAGGCTCTATTACAGCCAACAGGTGTTAGACATTGCAATAATCTAATAAAAAATGATTCCTAGGAAATCAATAAAAGCTGCTCTACTTTATGTGTTACATACCACATGGGGCTATCCATTATCAAAACACGAGTACTGTTTCTTCTGGTTATAATCTTCCTAAAATGATTTTATTTTAATGGCTTTGATTCAGCAACCCTTTATTAAATTGGCCTTTTTATCAAATTCTGTACTAATATGGCCGATGGCAAGCCTCACAAGTGCAGTGAATTGTATCTGTCTTTCTTCTGAAGCCTCTCACTGAGCTTCCTCTTTGTTATCTCTTTTCTAACAAACTGTTATTGCACCTAACAGTGCTATTCAGGAAATTAGACCAGAACTTCCATGCTATTTGACACTGCTTAATCGCATGCCAAGTTGCAGAGCCCAGTATGATATACAACATGTCAATGAACTTAACGGGCCCACTGACGAATCAAATACAATGTTGAACTTATTTTAACGATCACCCGTTATTCCCTTACCTTAAAAGGACCATAATGAGGTAGTAATTCTGACCCATGATTTCCCCCCTAAATCTAACTAAACCTTAACCATAACCATGTTTGATCATCAAACGGATGATTGGAAATGACTTTGGAGGGCACTGAGTGTTTCTCTATACTGAGAAACACTTTATTTCTGTCAATAGCGGCATCATATCAAGGATTTATATATATATATATATATATATATATATATATATATATAATATGTCGTTCAAGAAAGCATGGACATACAATGTATTTTGTCTTTTTAGTTTAAAGGTCTTATAGTTTTTTCCCCTCTTACCCCAATCAATGTCCTTAAAACGAAATATATGCTTAATATAAGTCAATGTAAATAATTCTGACAGTTGATTAGATATGCATAAAGAGAATATAGCTGCCGTTTGTTGGTATCTTAATATTTTTTATGATTGGTTTAGTAACCCTGAAGAATTATGCTATTTTACATCTCTAGCATAAACAAAAGTTGAAATGGAGTTTACAACAACAGCACTCTTGTAATGTGCTAACAAGTGTGTGGCTTCAAATATTTATTCAAGTATTTATTTTACCATAAGCAGCTCTACTTGCGTGCTAAAGAATGTTGTCATATTGTAGTGAAATTGTGTGACGTAAACATAAATACGTAAACACAGGTTTAAATATATTTATTCATGTGCAAGCATAAGTTTAATATGATATTGAATTGCTGTCTATCATCTTGTGTACACATATTTAGTATCTACAGTTATGTTAAGTCGATGACCTGGCACTTTCAGCAGCTGGAGGTTATATGGTTAAGTAATGAGAGAGCAGAGGTTGGTCTCAGTTTGTCTGGTTCGGTGTTGGGACTCGACTAAAGTTATGAGGAAAACCCAGAATGTGTTGGACTGATTTATTCCTGATCCTACACCCACGTTGCTTATAATATCATTAGGTTAATTGAAATTGCTGACTGCTGTTTTATTAATTTTGTGCACTTCACTTGAGGGTCACTTAGTCCCAACTCATTAGAAACAACCTCGGTGGTCTCACCAACAGTGGTATAGAGGTCCATGAGTGTAAGCATGCTGCTGCCACAGCAGCTGTTATGCGATGCACTTTGCACCAGCAGGCATTGCCGCAACATAGCACATCAGCATATCATATGAATTAAACGTGGAATGCTGTTATGAATTCATGGGACATGTGTGTCTTATATAACTTGATTTCTCAACTGAAGAGCCTTTCCAGCTATGGCTCACCGAGCAATATTTTTTTTTTATATATCCAATAGTGTCGGTTGCTGAGGCTTGGTTGTTTTCCACCTCAACAATGAATTTCTCTTCCTCCTAATCGTGACAGCTAGCAGAGCTCTAGAGAGGATGTGCTATCACCTGACAAGAGCAGAAGTCATGGTCCAATAACTAGGATGTGCCAAGCAAGGAAGCAAGTCTCAGAAAAATGCTGCTATTACGGAGTGGCTGTCTTGGTGCATGTCGAAGGGCACCAGTATGTTTTGGTTGGTTATTCGACTCCACCTGTGTCTCTGTTATCTGGAAACGTGCTGCCAGTTAGCAAAAGTAAAGATATTTAAAGAGTTCAAAGGGACACCTTGCATCTCTTGGGTGTAACTCACGTAATGATGTGATGAACAGAACGAAAAATCGATGTGCTCCAGTCCCCTTGAGAACCAGAATAAAGAACCACTGACCGAGAACTTCATTGGGCATGTTACCTTGAACTCACCTGAAACAAATGGCTGCTGCCTACGATAAAACAAAAATACAGTACATGTTGCCTTTTGTTGAAATGCAGAAAATACTGGATTTATTACAAGACTTACTCATGAGACCCAGAGAAGATTATGGGGTTACGTTTGTGAACAGCAAGCTGTGTCTCTACTACAGGTGTAAAAGGTCAGGGCCTTTGGCCTTAAAAACTTTAAAGCTTAACATCTGGATGTAGTCAACAACTGACTGTCAAATTAAATAAAGAAAGTTCAATTGAATAACATCTAACCAATATGTTGGAGCCAAAATGGGGTTTTATTGTTTGAGGGAATCACTGGGTGGTAGTGGGGACATGTAGTTCCTTTATTTGGTGAGTGCCAGGTGATGGGAACAGGTGTGTGGATGGGAAGCGAAATAGTTTTCGACCATGGTCGAGACATCTTCTCGTGCCTTTCAGCTAAAATCAAGTGTTTTATCCTGTCTCGTGGCAGCTTGTGGTGTGACTAATGTAAAATGACTTTATGCCATGGTTTCACGGATTAAATGTATGGAAAAGAGACAGTGCTGGAATGGACAATGGATTTGTTTGTGGCAGAACACGCGTCCGAACTTGTTCGCCCCCCTAGTGGCTCGAATATTTAAATAGGTTTAGGTTTGAGCCTCTACACAATATCTATTATTACAGATGTCCAATTGAACTTGATTGATTATAAATAATACTACTCTAATAATAGATACATTATCTTCTCTTATTTAGAATGACCCTGTTAGTGACCTCTGATATATTCCATATGAAGCTGATCTGAGACCAAAAATAATTAAGGCACATTTTCAGGGTTGTTCGAAAGACATTAAATGACATAAATGAATGACACTGCTTAAAATTCCTCAATAGCAACACAATAGCTACATCGATAACCATTTATTTGAAGAACACTGCAGGGACGATAGACCTCTTCAAATGAGGTGATTGTAACAATTCAACCAACAATGGGCTATCAAAATAATGACACTTGACAGTGGTGAACTATTGGAGACACCACTGACAGTACCTGCCAATGATGACATACTCTAATCTGTACTCAGCAAGCCCCTGTAGTGCCACTGACCCTTATTCAGAGTCTATTGCATTATTTCACCGTTTTGTCAGTCGAAACTTGATTTTTAGTGGCGTTTTAAAAGATGACTGTCAGTTCAGAGGGATCTATTGGACTTCACCGCTCAGTGGTGAAGTCCAATAGATCCCTCTGGAATTCAGTACATAAATAAAATTAAGACCACACAAAAAAAAAAATGAAAGATGTGCTAACTGCACACAGTGTTACAGAATAGCACTATAGAGCAGGGACGTTTTGGGCTGCAAAATGTATCTGATTAAATAAGAGCCATTTTAGGTTATAACTATTAGATGGCAGTAAGTTGTTGTTTCAGCATGCTTATGGGAAGCCAATTGCTAACACTAATTATTTGTCCTCTTGTCTATACATATTAAAAAAACTCTGAAAAAGCACATTGCTGAATTAGCAATGTGTAACATTAGTTTATTTGTATATACCAATAAGAAAATGCAGATCACGGTACCATCATTTTTATAAACAACATCCATATAAAGTAAGCATTTAACTCACATAGAGAATACCTACACTATATTTATATAGAACAATATGACCTAAATGTACAGTATTACCAAGAGAGCATAAAGAGTAGATGAGGTACATGGGTACATTGGAGTCACAGTATGTGCTCTGAACCATGACACATACACTTTTAGAAGAAAAAGAAAATATATATATATATATATATATATATATATATATATATATATATATATATATATATATATATATATATAAATAATACAGTCATGTTATAATGTAAATAAAATAGATAAAAGATACAAAATGTATCAAACTCCAGCTGAAATCTTTAAGACAGGAGCTCCTGGTCGAATACTTGAATTTTATTTTAGGCGACAGCTGCAGAGGAAATGTGTGCGTATTATGAATTTCCCCAGTTAGAGTATCTCCTTTCTGTCTAGCCATCCCAAGAGTAGATTCATCCCATCCCGTTTTGTGACAAATTGTCAAAACACATACCAGTGAGTTTCCTCATTAACTTCAGTTAATTAAATAGGTCCGAATTTGAATCACTTGCCAGACTGAAAATTGATGAAACTGAAAGAGCTGAAAATGGTGGTATATTTTATCTGTGTAAAGGTAATATAGGGTGAGGGGGCAGGGGTTGATGACATTAGTGTCCTGAAAGAATGACACAATAATAAAGGTTGCACATGCAAGAATACCAATAGGAAACAAATGTAATAAAACAAAGTAAATAATAATTGTTGGGGAAAAATGAATCCTGTGCACTCTGAGAAATGATATAGCTTAGAAACTGTGCTATTTGCCAGATGTGTAACTGGATACCTGTGTCTCTGAAATGTCCATAGTTTACATTTACAAAAGTCTAACATGACCAAATATGGCTACACCAGAGAGGGACGGAGAGATGAAGTGTTTTACTTACACACGACCCTGTGCTCCTTTTTAAAAAGGTACACATTGCTCCTGTTCCATGTGTACATGTATGTCTCTATTCCCTGTTCCATCGAACAACAGAACACAGGGCGGGGTGGGCCTCTCTGGAGTATATTTAAGCAATAAGGTACTCGAGGCAGTACTGTGTCGTGCAATAATGTACTGTTCAAGGGAGTTGTTAGGCCCGACGCGCTGCGATTTACTGACCAGGTCGGTTGAAAGCAGGGTGGAGGATGACGCTCAGCCACCGATGTAAAGAAGTGCTCTCGCTGCTTCTGTCCGTCTTTTATCCGTCATTTTTCTCCTCCATGATGTTTAGAGAACTTGCCTCGCGTCGGGAAATTACCGACGTAATTATCTCTCACTGGAAATTATCACGATTTTGTGATCAAACCCTTTTCATTCCTCATCTTTAGGTTAGGGAGGAAGTGACGTGTGTGTTGTCGTTCGTTATGCTAGTGTGGGGGATGCTACGTGAGCTTGTTAGCTGTTCCGTTTGATCTACTGTTAGCGAAGAGCCCCGTTGCAATACTGTGAACACTCAAGCAATAAACCTGCAAGTTAAGGAAACCAACGTCTGCGAGTCGTTACTGCGGACGTGACAATATCAAAGTTTACCACGAAACATGTTTGGTAACTGTCAAGCTTGAAATGACAACTAACGGTCGCGCAATTTAAATCTACCTGTTATTTTAAGTGCGCACTGATATGGAACGCTCTAAATGTAAACAGGCTGTACAGTACTTTATGGCTGAATAAAATACACCCCGTGACTCACTCTCAACCAATCAGAATGCTTGATTTGATCTACCCGTATTATAATAAAGCTTGACTCTGCACGGGGAACTTGGTCAGAACATTCCGTCTCCTCTCCGTAGGAGGAAGAACATTCTGAACCATTCAGCTGAATGTAACATGACTTCTGTCTGTACTATGGCTCATGTGTGATTACTGGTAACCTCGTTATAATCTTTCTATATATTATCCTGTAATAAATTGTTCAAAGACTAACTTGCTTAATCTTGATTTCTCACAAGGAAACTATATTAATTTCCACCACAATAATGAACATAACATTTTATAATTAAGTAAAGGGGCAAAGTGTATGGAAGCATAGGCAGGAGGATGAATGGACATCACAATAACAGAATTTCTGGATGATTGGCCAATCTGAGATTCTTGGACATTTGTCTATTCACAAACCAAATGTTAGCCTCTCACACGATCAGTGAAGTTAATAGAGCCTGAAATTGTCCACTTAACAAGCCATTCACTCTGTTGATCTCATTTATTGATCACTTTACACCCTTCCGGTTCAGTTCAGACACTTGCTTTGGTCTTGACAGTATGGTCATAAACCTGAACAAAATTAAAGCACTGCTTTCACTGAAATGTAAAAATAATTTTCCCTTTCAGTTTATATATTTATTTATTTTAAAAAGGAGGAAAACCAAATCTGAAATCCGAACTCTAAGTGAATTTGACTTAACACGCAGAACTCAACACCATAATTTACCAGCTAATCTGTATTTAAAGGGGGATTCAAGATGTTCACATCATTTTGGAGATCATTAGATCAGATGTGTTTAAATCAAGCCTACTGCTCTTATGAAATGTAAATTAATTCCTGAAAAAACTCGAATCAGATACAGAAAGCATGAAAGAAAGAATATAGGAATATAATAAATCAGAAAATTGTGTGTTAACCTCTGCTATAAGCCTACATCCGTCCTTCTTTTGATCAGCAATGAGGTATAAATGTCTGTACCACTGCACTCTGCTCGTGGTAATGGGGCTTGAAATGGGCTGCAGGTACAACCAAGCGCACCGACTCACTAAATTAGCTTGTGATTTTGCTGAGTGATAGATTTCTGATCCCACAGACTGATTAACCCATGTAAAAAAAAAAAAAAAAGACAGAACTTCAGCAATTTAAGGAAGATCTTGTAATCCTAAACACATGACCTAACCCCTTGATCAAGATGGCATGAGATAACAAAAAAAGAATATAACAAATTGTAATTGGAGGGTTGAAAGAGTAAATCCTGGATAAAAAGTAAAACCCTTTTCCTACTGTACATGTATGAAACGCACACCTTGTATCTATAATAGCAAGTAATTCCAACACAGTCTCACAATGGATTATGAAAGATCGCAAAATTTGAATCTAGTTATTTGTGTCCACTCAGGATGACAGACTTTCCAACTGAAAAATGTATTTCACTTGGAAGTATCATTCATGCCTGCATCACGTTTTTTTCCTGTCTGTCGGGACGATATTATGCAATAGACTAACGTTAGGTTTAGGCAACAAAATCACTTACGTGCAGTCTCGAACATCAGTGTCATGGTTGAAAGTCCTGTGTTTGTTTGCTGTCACAGTTCCCTGTTATTACCCTTACCTACTGTCTTGGCTACGATTGACCATGTGCTGAAGGCAATTGTCTTATAGAAAACAAATTGTATTTACAGGTTCCCTCTACAGTGGTTACATGATTGAAAACAGATGGAATACTGATGTGTGCAGACCTCTTTGAGACAAACAGTAATCACACACTGCTACCGATTACCAAATGCTGGAGAGTCGGCTCTAACATGACATTTCTGCCTTTCAAAACATGCTGGCTAAATGTTGTATTCGAATAAGCTGACTGTCGGTGACACTTCTACTGAGCATGATCAGAACCTGCACACTGTCTTTGAATAAATAGACTGGGTTAAGCGGAGTGACAATAAATATCACTCTAAATCCCAGGCTATTAAGTGCATCATTTGATCAATTATATGCTATTAGTTAAATATGTAGTTTTTTTGTCAGTGTTAGAATGTTGAGTGGTCATGGAGACAAATGAGCCGATCCGGAGTCAAAAGCCGTGAGGTTGCAACTTCATTTTTATTTGCTCTTCTCGTTCAGTGGTCGCACCAACGTCAGCCAGTCTCTACTGGTCTCCACACGTCTCTTCGCAAACAAATTGAGCCCCTTATATACACCCCTGGTGACTAATTACATCAGACCTACCATCGAGAGGTCAGTCTCTCTATAACAAAATAAGTGCACTAAATATTTACATGATTTTACCAACCCCCAAAATATCCCTAGTAATTTACTCTTATTTATAACTCCTATAAATAAAGTAAATTATAAATCCATATAGTTTTATTTAACTAAACACAGCAACACATATCTTAACTACCCGCTTCCTCCAGTTGGTATTTCCCAGAACTATAATTGGATGCTCAGGCCCCCGGGGAAGTCTTTTGCCCGAACACCCTGGGAAGAGGAAACAGGTAGAGGTAAGTTGTTGCACCACATATATATCCACACCAATGTTCTGCCACTTTACATTTATCAGAATTTCAGTTCAAGCTATCACTCATATCACCACTACACACTATCAGTGGTCTAGTAACGGCGGCGCGTCGTTACAGTCAGTAAAACTGACTCTCACTCAAATATATTTTTGTCAACGTTCACAACGTACACAACTATGGCAACTAAAGTACATTTGACTGAAAAGTCCCTCATTACAACAACAGCTAATCATCCAGCAGTGGTGGCAAAGAGCTGTCAGTCACTGACTGATTGACTCGTGTTCATTTTCATGGGTCAGACAGGATTGGAAGGTCCTGCCTCCTGCCATGGCCCTGCTGATGCCCCTCCTCTCTATTTCCTTCTGCTGAAATGGATCGTGATTATCTGGATCATGGTCCATGCCTACTACTCATTATATGAATAATTTGTCATATTCATTGTATGTGCTGTAACTCTGTTACGTTGTTCATTCTGTACACATGACATATATTGCTTCTGTCCATACGGGGAGAGGGATCCTCCTCTGTTGCTCTCCCGAAGGTTTCTTCCCTTTTCACCGTTTTTTTGGGGGGAGTTTTTTTCGATGTGAGGTCCCAGTGTAACAGGCCATAGTATACCCCTAGTCCGGACTATACCCGGGGTTAAAGGGGCCAGGCTAGATTATACCCCGGGTATATTATGGCCTAGGCCAATTTATACCCCTCAGGCCAGATCATACCCCCATGATATCAGCAGTGTTGAGTGATACACACAATAATTACTTAATTTTTCAACATTTTATTGGGGGTTCAGCTTTGTCAGGTAAATTAAGTGAGAAAGCTAACTGACTTAAATCTTAAAACTCTAAAACATAGACTTTTATTACTTCAACCAGAAAAACAGAACAAATAGATTAGAACAACTCCTCTTGGCTGAAGCTACTGTCACTGGTAGCGTTGCACTGATACTGCTACTATAGTTAGCTAACGTTAACTAACTATCAAGATTACCTGACATTAGATTCAAGATTCAAGATATTTTTATTGTCATATGCACAAATAACAGTTACTCTGTACAATGAAAAGCTTATTTTGCTGGGTCCTCCCTAACACACAGAATTACAATAAACTTAAGGTACAAAATAAATCAATAAACTTAAATATATATAAATAAATAAAAATAAGGCACAAAATATAGTAACAGTATTGCACAAAAATATGATAACAGTATTGCACAATCAGTGTATAAAGTGCACTATGCATTGCTACAAATATACACCCTTGGGTATACGCTGGCCTGGAAGGGTATAGTATGGCCTAGGCTATTTTACACCCCCGGGTATAGTTTGGCCTGAGCCAAAGTATACCCAGGTATACTCTGGGCCGGGGTTCATTTGGCCTGTTACACCGGGACAGAGATGCCGTATGTCTACAGATTGTAAAGCCCTCTGAGGCAAATTTGTGATTCTGGGCTATACAAAATAAACAGAATTGAAAGATTCCACAATCTTAAAACCTTTGCCACAACCTTTGGTATCTTTTTGGTACCAATGTCAATTTCACTCTTTGGCCAGGTAGAAAATAATGTAAATCATCTTTCCCAGCCCTTTTCTGTATTCACTTATCAATCTATCAAAGCATATTTGTTAAGTGTTGCTTTTAATTTACATGGAAATGTTGCATTGTGTCTGCATGGACAATTACCAAAAAAGTACATAACCTACATGAGCAAAGTAAGCAAAATTGCAACTCATGCAGGACCTAAAAATGTGTGCAACCTTCATTTCACAATGGTTTGACCATAACTGACTTTGCTAACCAGAATACTTCAGGTGTAGCAAGACTTACATTATTTATGTCAACAACACTCAGAGCCCTAAAAAACACAAGACAGTATAAAGAATAAATATAGAAGTATAAATGTAAATCCATAGACGACACTAAAACTGAAGGCCTGAAGCTCCTCTGGTTTATGTGAAAGCAATCTAATGCTCTGTGGACCTTAGGGATGAAGGTATGTGTCCCTTGTGCACCATACAGAGTAGCTCTTTCTGCTCTCTCGTGCTGACATAATATGAAATTGCAGCAGCACAGGTCCTGAATTGAAGAAACCTGTAGGTCAAGGGCATAGTGATTGCAATACACTACACCCCATCACTGAGAATGTGAAAGGGCATGCATGTTCACACAGACTCTTAAATGTACTCCAAAAGGTACAGACTTCTGTGAAGGCCAATAGCCATTTACACTTTACGGAACATGTGACAAAATGGTTATACAAAGTCAGTGGCGGGCCGTGCATTTTCTACCTGGGCCTTCTGTGCCGTCTATTGTATACATAAATACTTGCATGACGGGATGCTGCGTCATTAACGGACAATGCATTTAGTCCACATCAACTAGAACAAATTCACAAGAACCAGTCACATTTAGTTATAACAAAACATGACAAAACAATCCAACAAAACTGTGACACTAAAACACCGCACACTCAAGAGCACGAGCCACGATCAGAAGAACAATATTAACTATATAATAAAAAATAACATAGACACATTAACACAACGCTACTGCAGATGTAAAAACACAAAAGCAGTTCACTCACCACTTGCTGTTCACTTAAAGACAAAGTCCATCCGCCTCTTTGTTAACAAACAGTTTAATGATGCGTTTGTGAAGTGTATCGGTGCGCTTCAACTCCAGTAACAGGTCCTTCTCGATGGCCATGGACACCAGTGATGTCCATAACCCTCCGTTAGAAAGGCGTTGTCAGTAAATCCGCCACCAAGTCCGTTTCTCCTCCTCCTTCAGCCATTGAGTGTAAAAAAAAAAAAACTACACCAAACAGAAAACTAAAAATGTCATAACTTCTCTTATGTTTCAACCTGAACACTTCTTACTACTACTGAGTACTGCTAGCTAGCTGTAATTATAAAATAGCTATAACTTTGTGATTCTGTTTAGGCCAGAAGAGAAGGCTTAGCTGGCCCTGACGGCCCACCACTTTGTAACAAAGTATAGTAGGGTGTGGTTTGGTCTATAAGCTGGATACACTTTAACATAACACTTTTCAAAGAAACTTTAATGTGTTTTTTTCTATTGACATAATAGAGCTCGGGCTAAGGCCTTGAATTACTTCACTCCACTGCCCTCTCAAGGCTTTGTAAAGCTGATAAATGACTGACATCAGGTGAAAACAAGAAACACTACCTGTAAATGTCTTATCTATACACTGTGAACAGCTTAAGCCTTGGACTAAAGGAAGGGAACTGCTTAAGAGGTTTGGTCCACAATCAGATGTGTTTAGATGATGTTGTCCCTGAACTCCCTCATACTGTGCATGTATGTTATTACATGAGCACCAATACTGTCATCCAACATAATATTTTTGAAATAAATACCACTATTCAAAGCTTATAATATTCAGTTACTGTCAAGACCGTTTCAGAAAGGTGCAGTTTTTCTTTTTGGGATGTTCTGGTATGGCATTACTGACAACAATCTGAATAAGACTATATACTTCTATCTAATTAAATTGTCTTCCGATTGAACAACATCTAGTGAAAGAAAAATAAGTAAACATTTTACAAAAAGGGATTTTGATTTTGTAAGGTTTGGGTTTTGGACAGGTCTAAAGGCAGGGCTATGCTCGAAACGAAGGATGTTGTACCACATGACGTCCAACCAGGTCGCAAGGCCAAGGTGTGTAAAGCATAACATTTGAATAGTGCAAAGTCACATCTGGTTTTGCAACGATATGATTGGCTTAAGGACACGGTGCAGCATCTGATTTATTGATTTAAAGTGGACTCCCCCAATCAGTTGATAGAGTAATTACAGGGAGAATTAGAGACAGATATTTATGAATGACCAGTCATGTAAAGAGAGTCTTCCTTCCAGAATGACCGCTTAAGCTCCATATGTACTTGTATGTATACAATGTATGTGTTTAAGTACATTTTTAAATGAGGAAGGCAACGGAAACTTCTGGACTTTCCTGCTGATTTGTGCGTACAGAAACAGTTATTCTGATGTTGAGGATGAGTCAAACTAAATCAAGGAATGAAAATATCAGGATGTTCTGAGCAGCCTGGTTTAGGGTAGTGGATGCCACTAAATACATACCATTTTCTCCTGTGGTTCACCTCCCAAGGCATAAAGTCAAAGGTTTGGCATCCATAGTCTTAGTGAGCCATGCAGCTTTTGTGTCCCCCTCTCCATGGGCTCAACAACAGCTGATTTATTCTGTTTGACAATTAACTTTGTCTGTCATGGTGTGTGTTACAGCACCATGCAATTCTCTCAGTCAGATCATTTCAGGTAAAACTTCTCCTCTTTTCATGCCTCCTGTTTAAATGTCAAACTGTCTCCCCATGTCAGCCTCTCTGCTGCAGCATTAATCTGTCCCATGTCAACCTCTGTGACGTCAGCAGCCTCGGTTTCTCTTCATATGCTCCATGCCCTGTGTCCCTTATTGAAATTGTCTATCTCTGGCATCAGATACATTTCATCTCAATTCTTCTTTGTTATTTACTAATGGAGAAAAGCTTAACCCATTAAGAATGAAGCATTTTATCTCCTTCTCTTCTGTCCCAGTCTTTTCCCCCATCCAAGTTTGGTTCACTTTCTGTCATCTTATACACTTTTCGCTCACTTGTTATTTCACTTCACTCTCTGACTCTCCTCCTCTATTACTTCCTCTTATTATATATTTACTACGGGTAGATGTCTTTATCATTCAGGTTGGGATCAGTGTTTTTCCTCTCCTTAATGTATTCCCTGCTTATGTTTCATTTTGTTTAGTTATTCAGGGATCTGTTAAATATACAGAGAGGCCTGCCGGTAATCAGCCAATTGGCATATCGTCATTGTGTGTTAACTGGAGCACGGCTGTGTGTGTGTGTGTGTGTGTGGGGGGGGGGTATTGCAGGGTTTTTGATGAATTCAAGGTTCCAGGGGAAAGAGGGAGCGATTTAGCAGACTGTTATCGATCAGATGTTTTATAGAGCCGTCCACATAGAAAACAAACTGTGTGAGGGGGAACAATGGAGCAACTTAGTAACGCCACTTACAATAAGAACAATGTTTTTAGCTGACCACACTTTCAGAGGGAATAAAGAAAAGACAACAGAACAAGAATAAAGACATGGCATAATTCAATAAACTCAGGTACTGTATGTTACTATCATTTCAGAAGCCATCATATTTACCATCAGTGTTGAGGTTTGTAGAGGCTCAAACCTTAACCTATTTAAATATTCGAGCCACTAGGGGGGCGAACGGGAGAAGGAGTTCGGACGCGTGTTCTGCCACAAACAAATTCATTGTCCATTCCAGCACTGTCTCTTTTCCGTGCATTTAATTCGTGACACCATGGCATAAAGTCATTTTACAGTAGTCACAGCAGAAGGTTCCACGAGACAGGATAAAACACTTGATCTTAACTGAAAGGGAAAAGCTGTCGCGACCACGGTCGAAAACTATTTCGCTTCCCATCCACACACCTGGTCCCATCACCTGGCACTCACCTATATGCTCTTTTAATTGAATGTGCCACCCTGTGTCCAAATAAAGGAACTACATGTCCCCACTACCACCCAGTGATTCCCTCAAACAATAAAACCCCATTTTGGCTCCAACACACCGGCCCCTAATTGTTGATGGCAGGAGGGCATAAACAATTCAATACATATTTATATAATGGAGCCAATAAACCTAAAATAAACAAACCCAAAAAATCCCTCTATGGTAAGAAGTACTTATATGTCAGCTTCTTGTAGAAGACAAAGTCTGCTCACTGGCCTGTCCAGCGTGCTAGTCTTAATTTGCACTTGTGCAGACCGCACCAGTCCTTTCTTGTCTGGATGTCTTTAGAACTCTTCCGAGCAATCACTAGATCCTTGAAGGGAACCATTAATAACCCACCCCAATAGGGTCTTAATGGCATATGGTCCGTTTCCATGGCTGTTGATTACTCTCCAAGGCTCAAGCATTTTGGAGGCGTTGGTACCTATCAACAACTCCACATCAGCTTGAATTCTAGGAACACCAACACCATCCAAGTATGGCCATTTTGCCAAATCCTCTTCTTTGATGAGGTTATCCGCGTTTGCAGGCATTCTCTTCTGGGTATAGACCTCTGGCAAGTCATAGAACCTTTTCCCGGTGAGACTTGAAATCTCCAAATCAGTCAACACGTAGCTGGAAACTGTTGCTCCTGAACCCGTGGTCCTTAAGTGGATTTGGGTTTTTCTTCCATTCAGATTAAGCCTCCTCATCAGGTTTTCAGAACAAAATGTTGCTGTACTGCCTGGATCTAGAAAAGCATATGTCTGTATGACTTGGTCTCCCTTATTGGATTTCACCTGTATTGGTACAATGGGTAGAATCCCATCACTTTTACCGGCCCCTGTATGATCACATGCGTGTAGCGAGACATGTGCGCTACGCAATGATTGTTCCTTAAGGTGTCTTGAGTTTGTGTCGACTAATTTCTCTCTTTGGAGGATGTGAAGAACACTGGGATGGTTTAGGCTGCACACCTTGCAAGTCAAGCGCCTATCGCACTCCTTGCTCATATGCCCAACACGAAGGCAGCCGAAACAGATTCCATTTTTCTTAAGAAAGTTCATCTTGTGCCTGTGTGTCATCTCCTCCAATCGTGGACACATCTCCAGTGTGTGACCTTGAGAGCAACGCAAACAAAGGCTGGTGTTCTTTGCAGATTAACTACTTTGTCCTGTATCATGTCTTAGCCTTCTGGCTTCAATGGTCGGTGTTACAACGGTAACAGAAGTTGCAAAGCTACTTGCTTTGAATCTTGGCTGCAGTTCCGATTTGATCCTGTTGATATTTGTGCCTACTGTAGACAGTTGTGTATCCTGAATGTCGCCAAAGATTGGGTCAGACACTATTTGGACTTCATGCTCAATGAATATGACAATATCAACGAACTGTGCCCTGCGTTTGAGGTTTTCCAGTAGCTCACATGCAGAGACTCTCCATTTTTCTCTTAGCTTGTACGGAAGCTTCAGAATCACTGCTCTCATATTTGCTGGCATATCCAGCTCTTTCATGTACTGTATGTCCTCCATTGCATTACAGCACTCACGCAGAAAGAGGGCATAGGCTTGGAGCGATTTGACATCCTCAGGCTTCACGACCGGCCAGCAGAGGGCTTTCTCCATATATGCTGCAGTAACTTTGTGTTCATTCCCAAAGTGTTCCTGAAGCAGATCCTTGGCTGTAGCATAGCCTCTGTCTGGAGACATATGCTGACAGCTACGCACCAGCTCCTTTGGTGGACCTCTTGTGTATTTATCCAAAAAATACAGACAGTCTCCTCGGTTACTTGCTTTACTCTCCACACAATGTTCAAAGGCTCTGATAAATGTTCTGTACTGCAGAGGGTCACCATCAAAAAGTGGAATCTCTCTTGGTGGTAGTAAATGAGAGGCTTGTTGTTGGATAAGCATAGTTGTTATTTCATTTTGCCTTTGCAGTAGTTTGTAGAGAGCTGATGTTTCATCACTTCCTTTATGAGAGCGTTGAGACTGAATGACAGCTGGATTTGTTCGCTGCACACGAGGATGATCCAAGAGAGATTTGACTGGTGCATTATCCGGGTTTAGTTGACGGACCTTACTGTTCTCCTGTGTTGCATACCTATATGCACACTGTTCTTGTATATGTGGTTGTTGCAAATCCACATATGCTGGTTGATATGCTTTGGCATGTCGGCTGAGAGTGGTAGAGTGTTCTTTTAACCTTGTTCCCCTTTCAAAGTATGATTCCATTCCATTTGATTGTGTATTTGACAAAGCTTGGTGACCAGAGGCATTCAATACTGCTAATTTAGCAGCAAAGGCGGCCATTTCTGTGTCGACCTCCAGCTTTTCCTTTCTCTTTCTCAGCAACTCAGCTTGCCCCTCCAGCTCGTGCTTCTCCTTTAAGGCTGCAGCGCGAACTTCAAGTGCTGCTCTCTCTGCCTCTATCTGAATCCGTACAGAGGCAGATGGTTTGCTGGTTCTTGAGCTGGTGTGACTTTTTCTGCTTGAGTTCCGATTAGAAACATTGGTTTCCACATTGGAAATACTGTCACTGGGTTTTACTTCACTCTCATGATCATTTTCACCAGTGTCTGCATTACACAACCACTTATTCACAGCATCACTAAATTCATGAACACTCAACATTTTTGCTTCGAACCATATCTCATGTTTCTCCCTTTCTTCATGAGGCAAGATTTGTGACAGATCGATGTTGTTCCTTGGCTTCTTTGCAAAGAGTTGTGTATTTATCAAAGTTACATTGCACCTCTGTTTCATGTTCTGTCATGCATTAGGTCTTGAATTGTCCTTTTAAGGTTAGAGGCTTTGTTTAATTTGGCCTTCCGAGTCTTTTTCAGCATGTCCAGTTTGCCCATTAGTGCCTTTTGTGTCAGTTTAAAAGGACGTTTAGTGACAGTTTCAGCCATGATTGGCTCCTTAACAATACAACCTTGATTTGATACCTTCAGGCCTATATCAGAATCAGTGGCGGTGCGTCAATAGAGGGCGCTAGGGCGCCGCCCCTCCTAAAATTTTGCGATGAAAAAAAAAAAAGAAGAAAAAAATATATAATATATACTGTCAAAAAACATTATATATCAAATAATTTAAATAATAAATATACTGTGTTGACGCGCTAAATGTGTGTGTGGGAGACCGTAAGCCCCTGTCAACAACCACTTAAGTTAAATATAATATATCGCCATTCATCATTACTGAGAAAAGCCCCTCCCCTCTCGGGGCGCCGGCCAAATGTGTGTCTATGGAAAGCTAACAAACATTTCACCCTCGTGACGGCAAGGACAGCTTTTCATTGGCGGATGAAACGTGAATCTTCGGGCGCACGAATCTGCGCCCTAGCCAATGACATCGTTTCTTATTGCAACGTGGTTGGACTATTCGTCCAATCAGAGACCTTTATCATTCCCTCACATCCCATGTAGCTACGCGAGCAACACAGCTAGCAGAGACTTTGATTATGTTAGTATGGCGACTGAAAACTATGTGGTATCTCTACGTGAAACACCTTTCAATCCACGATCAGATGTTGACAAGAAGAGGCTGAAAGAGTTGGGACCCGAACGTCCGGATTTAAATATTCAGCAGCAAAGCAGTGAAGCTACATGCACCAAGCTACATGCTAACCGGAGCTGCTAGCTGGAGGCTCCGTGTGTAGCAAAGCAGTGGCTCTGAGCAGCCGAGGAAGCGCCGGGCTGTGAAGGAAGATGAGCTTGAAGGATTGCTGCAGAGGTGAGTGTCAAAATCAGCAGATGCCTGTTAGAGTTTAATGTTTTATCTTTCCCACAGCAGAACACATGTTGGACATTGTTAGATTTGGGTGGATATCATATCAGGCTATAACTTTATCTAAAATACCAATTCAACCCCCAACAAGTTAGTGTGTGAGTGAGTGTGTGAGTGAGTGTGTGAGTGTGTGTGTGAGTGAGTGAGTGTGTGTGTGTGTGTGTGTGTGTGTGTCATAGCTACAGCCATCAAGGTGGCTCCTGGCCTTTTGTCTATGTTGCTGAGCCATCAAGACACACAAAACATAGTTTTTTGTCTGTAGTATGAAGCCTGTTTGTAGTAGATATTTCCCCACAACTTATCTGTCTCTGTCTCTCTCTATATATTTATCTGTAGGTTTGTGACACCATACTTGGACACACCAGGGAACGCTTTGCCTTCAAAGACATTCTCATCAGTGCCACCTTACTGCAGGGCCCCCAGTTTGAATGCTACGTCAATGTATTCCCTGAAGTTGCTCTGGCCACCACATTGAATGTTTCTTAAACCATTCTGCTCTGAACCTCTCATGCCCAAAGTTACAGTTTGTTGATAGTTGTTATTGGACAGTGTTGAGCACTGTGTTTTCTTGAAATAAAGCTTTGTTTTTTTAGAATATTCTACTCAAAACCTCTTTTCTTCTCATTGTGGAGTGCTATTTAAACCGCGCCGCCCAACTGCGCCCCCCCAAAACAAAATGTCACCAGCCGCCACTGATCAGAATCCATCATACATTAAACATTTCAAAATAAACCACCCGTACAGCTCTTATATTAGGCCTATAAGATGGAACCAACGCATTGTATTTATACACAAAAAATAAAAGTGCGCACACAACTTTAACATGTCCAGCTTGGTAGCGCTACATACCTCTCTGTCTATTCAGAGTTTCTATTGGTCCAAATCGTACCTTGCGTCACGGTGGTGAAGATCAGTTGTCCAATTATACTTCAACGCAAACACCACATCCTGCGATGTCCAATCGCTCCGCAGTTGAATCCAGCAAAGTCTACCTGCTGCTGAATCACGTGACGTTTGATCAGCTGTTGACTCCTGCGACGCGACCAGCGATGTCAACCAGCTGCGGAGTCCTGCGACGTTTGATCAGCTGTTGACTCCCGCGATGTCGATCAGCGATGTTGATCAGCTGTTGAGTCCAGCGCCTCCAATCCAGCCTGTTCCAATGAACGACGGTCCATACGCGTTCCCATGAAGCGTAGTTTTCGACTTAATGTAGAGGCTCAAACCTTAACCTATTTAAATATTCGAGCCACTAGGGGGGCGAACGGGAGAAGGAGTTTGGACGCGTGTTCTGCCACAAACAAATTCATTGTCCATTCCAGCACTGTCTCTTTTCCGTGCATTTAATTCGTGACACCATGGCATAAAGTCATTTTACAGTAGTCACAGCAGAAGGTTCCACGAGACAGGATAAAACACTTGATCTTAACTGAAAGGGAAAAGCTGTCGCGACCACGGTCGAAAACTATTTCGCTTCCCATCCACACACCTGTTCCCATCACCTGGCACTCACCTATATGCTCTTTTAATTGAATGTGCCACCCTGTGTCCAAATAAAGGAACTACATGTCCCCACTACCACCCAGTGATTCCCTCAAACAATAAAACCCCATTTTGGCTCCAACAAGGTTGTTTGTTGATTTACTGTGCAGTGTGCACGAGTCAAGTGTTAGACTGGGGGTGCATCCCAAGTCTCTTAATTGCATCCCCGTTTCCCTCACTTGCGTCTTTTCCTTGCGTCTTATGCCGTGTTCACACCAAAAGAGTTGCGAAATATTCACTCGTCCAGATTACATGTTAAGTCAATGCACAGACGCGAATGGTTGCGAAAAAGCTGATTTTTCGCCACGCGATACAGGCGAAGTGGCGTTGCGAATATTCGCTTTTTCGCCTTTTCGCTGGCGTTGAAATATTTCAACGGCAGCGAATAATTCGCCCGACGCAGAGTTCCGAAAGCCAATCGCCGTTGAGAAGCTCCGCCCGGCATCACCGCCGTCCTGCCGTCGCTGAATCAAACTGCGGGTCCACTGAAGGAGCGCTGGAAGCGGCTTCATTCAGACACTCATCCTGGAGGAGTCGGAGCTGTGTGTGACTACGGATAATATTATGAACCCAGACACGGGGGCGTTTGATGTTCCGACGTGTGTGGGACTTCCTCAACAAGTATAAAGCAGAACTAGTGGTTATTTCAATGGTGAATGCCGGAAATAGTAAATGTTTTCACAGACAGAGATAAGCCCCTTTCCCCAGCGAATGGTTGCGAAAAAATGAAAAACGAATTAACCACATAGAGCGAATTTGTCACCGGGCGACGTGATATAGGCGAAGTGGCGTTGCGAAAATTCGCAACTCTTTTCGTGTGAACACGGCATTAGTCCCTCCCACCAGGGATGCATGGAGAGACTGAAGGAAACCATGCGAGGAGTGAGGACACAAGGAAATATGTTTTAAGAGACATGAGACGTCCTTTCCTCTTAAGCGTCACGTGAAGCGATGTTGGTTTCTGATGACTGCGGCCGCCGATCACATCTGGATCAGCTGTCAGTCGCTTTAACAGAGACTTATGACGGAGTTTGTGTCTGTACACATGATCAGTTTAACAGAGTTGTTTTCTGGTCCGGACAGTTTTTAGCGAACATTCCAATAAAAATGCACTTAAAATATTGAGACAAAGGAACAAAATGTTTTCAGTTGATTTAATGGTGTTAATTTACTACTTGTATAAAGACACAGTTATCATCAGTGTCAGAGTAGAGATGTTTTCTCTGTAGTCTGTTACCTGTATCTTGCATGTGTGACGTATACTGTGTTCGGTGTCCTGCTTACGCGCAGGATTGATTTCTATGGGCGGAATGCATCTTATTTATTAATTGTTTATGTCTATGTTTTGAAATTCTGAATGTGACATTATAAAATAACCCACAATATGATTATGGAACAACAGATCAAATCTTTTAATAAATGAAGAAAGTTGTTTGTGGTCGTTTTGTTGTTTAGACCTACAATGAACATATTTTAACCAGATGGTGACTGAGTTTAATCTGTGATCGTCTTCACTCTGGTATGAAACTCCAGCGATCCGCAGCAGCGTCCAATCAAATAACTGATGCACAGTGAGGGGGCGTGTCGAGCGTTAAAACACTTTCTGGAAGCCCGCTCTTGTGGCTCCTCAATCATGGCTCCTCAGAGATCCCTCCTCGCTCCTCAGAGCAGAATAAGAGCTTTGGGACAATATGGCGGCTCAGAACCATTTCCGGTTCAAGCGAGGAGCGAGGAAACGACAATTAAGAGACTTGGGACGCACCCAGGGTGTTATGTTCTACCAGATGGCAACATTACGTGTGTGTGTGTGTGTGTGTGTGTGCAAGATCAATAAAACAGGTTATTGTGTTCCATGCATGTGACTGTGTATTACTCATAGACTGTATAAAACATGACGTCCCTCATTGGTTTCTGAAGAGCCAAAATGAAGCCCAAAGTGGACGTCTACGGCCATCTTGGCAGTGACGACACAGCCCAACTCTCGACTAATTACAAAAATGGGAAAGCGGTGGTACCGGTGCCAACATATATAACTAAAACAATACTTTTGTTGGAATTTCACTAAAAAAACTGAAGCACATGACTTCTTCATTTACGGCACCCACCTGTCATTGTTGTCGTGAATATTGATATGAGTTATAGAGACCAAAACAGCAATACAATGAACTGCAGTTTGTTACATTTGCTTAATTTTTCAGAATTGGAAATTGCCATTTGGAATTGCTGCATGCCGTCTAGAGCGTTTACAATGCAAATAAACCTGTTTTTACATCTTTTATACTCATAAGAATATACTCATATTCTAACTCTCGTTGCAAGACATATTCATCATAATGATGAGGATGATGAATTAACCCTTTTACTTGAGCTTCAAAACACTGAAAAATAGTAGCAAATATATTAAAGTAGAGATAGTGAAGAATAAATGTCTCAAATGTACTGCATTTAAGTGTTTTTAAAACAATGGTTGCAAAAAATCCAAGGAAGCTTCATGTTTCTTCCACCAATATGTAGCCCTATACTTTGTATGTATTCTTGAAAACTGGCATTTATACACACACATACTGTGTTCTGTGTTGGTATGTGTGTACAAGGCTATCACGAGGGCTGTACGCCTGAATATCCCACATTACTTTCATAGTGCATGATCACACATTTAAGATGAATTATCCTCTTCAAGGTCTTGTCTTTCTCTTTCTGTCCTTCACTTCTCGATTAACCCCTCTCTCCCACTCCTCATTTCACATCGCACTCTTTTTCCCCTTTGTGTCCAATCAGAGTTATTCAATACAAAGAGGTTGAGACAGTGTGCGTGTGTGGTACACTTAATGTGAAGAAATATTTTCTGTCACTGTTATATTCACATCAGATAACTATTTATGTTGAAGAATTTAAGCAGCTCCTCTTCACAAGCATATCTCAAATAACTTCATACTCCTATAAATCCCAACTGGTCCATCGCCATTTCCTCCCCTACTTTACCACATGCACCAAATACGTCTTTGACCACTGCTGTTGCATTAACCTTTCACGAAGCATTTTCTCTCTCAGATCCCATTCTTACATGGCACAATACAATTTACAGTATGCTAATATTAGTGGCAGATTTACCATTTCGAAATTTGCCGTATTTTCCGAGACAATTCGTTGTCAGAAAGATTTCAGATTTCTAGCCAACAACCATTTCATCAGCTCTATTAGCTAGCGCTAGCTAATTAGCTGGTGCTGATTCTGCTGGAAACTCCACTACACACAACGTTTTAATGATACCAGCTGACTTATGTAAAACTGAGAACCTTGTCAAAGAATCTTAAATATTCACATGATGGCTACATACATGTTACAATTCTCAAAGACAGTAAAGCGACATGGTCAACACATTTTTATGTTGTATTTTATTGCCAAACAGTTTTTATTTTTGGGGTTTGATTGAGGCTAAACACAAAAGACACAGCCCTCCCAACTCTTTGTATAGAGAGTACCGCTTTAACTGTAAACTAATTCACATCACTTTAACATGCAAAGAAGTCTAAAACGTGATAGACCTGCCTTTCCTACCCTTATGTTTGGACAATCCCTGTCTGAGGGGTTATGCCCAATGGTCAAATGTTACACTGTTTTAGAGGAAATATTTTTCTAAATTGAATGTAAGTGTCCTTTTTGAAGTAATGCATATTTGTGTATACATTTTCTACACTAAAACATGTTTTGGTGATCAGTATCTTCATTAACTTTTTATTCTAATACTTTTATCTTCTATCTTCGAATACAAACTTTCTTCTCTCCATTTTCGTTTCTTTCTTTCGCCCTCTCTGTCATTTGGTTCACTTTCCTGTGAAACATTATTCCCCACACTATACACGAAGATTAATGCACAGCTCAATACGTGTTGTATTGAGCTGTGCATTACATCCCACACTATCAACACACACTCACATAAACAAAATCTATTTGTCTATCAATCTATCTTCATCAGATTATTATCCACGGTGTACACCAAAATGAACACACACACACCTTAATATATACCTCCTATGCTAACACATACATAGATGCAAATAAACAAAAACACTATGTTGACTTGACAAAATGAAATGATCCCTGTCTGTGTATCTTAAATACAGGCAGGGGAACAAAGAGTCAACATTAGGGTGGATACACACATAACCTCTGTTGTCATGGTGAACACAATGCCTCATGGATGATCATCATCATATGTAATGCCTTTATTCTGGTTATGAGGGTCAGCATGAAGAAGGCCTCTGAGGCAGGAGGGGCAATCACTTGTGAGGTTAACTCTTTGAGCCCTAGGATTAAACATTACAATCAGGGCTACAATAATATATAATCCCCATGTACAACCTCTAAACACAACTCAAACAATAAATAGGGTTAGGGTGAGGGCTTAAAGGGCTACGTGGTGGACCTTTTAGAAGGTGTGGTCTGCACAGAGCAGCAAAAACGAATCAGAGGATGCAGCTAATTAGAGATAAAAAAAAAAAGTGTAGGTGCATTGCTCAAACAAATATGGTGTGCAAAAGTGTGTTTGTGTGTTATAATACGCGTCTCCTGTCACGCTTCATCCTCCTAAACTGCCTTGTTTCCTGTTTCTTAATGCCTGGGGCACCATGGCAACTTGGTGACCATGAAATGATGGATGTCACTTTCTGGATGTGTATCCATTTGTGTGTCTGAGAGAGGGAGAGAGACGTGAGGAAGGGGAAAGCATGCGCCTGTGTCTGAGTGTTAGATGAAGAGTTTTTAGGGTGTGTGTGTGTGTGTGTGTGTGTGTGTATGTGTGTGTGTGTGTGTGTATATATATATATATATATATATATATATATATATATATATATGTGTGTGTATATATATATATGTATATATGTGTGTGTGTGTATATATATATATATATATATATATATATATATATATATATATATATATATATATATATATATATATATATATATATGAGAGAGAGACAGGTACCGGCATCATGCTCAGTCTTGTTCTCTTTCGCACATCCTCTCACTTGTGCTCTATCTATATCTCACTGTTGGTTGGCAGGTTACCATGACAATGCCAAGAATCAGACCTGAAAACACAGATTTGGAATAGCACATCAGCATCATCATAGCCCTCACAGCAAAAGCCCCACTACCTCCTGAACAGCAACCTAGTTGCCCATGAGGCAGTAAGGCTTCTGGAGGAGTAATACACTGGGATGTTTTAATCACTCAGGAAAGTTTTTTTCCTGATGATACACAATTGTACCTGGCATTAGATTCAAGTTGACTTTGTGGATGTCAACACATTTTCTTCAGCTGAACTAAATAATCCTGCTATCTGCTGGTTCCCTATTGGATCACATGAAGCCTGTTGCAAAGAATCTTGGTGTCATAGTTTGACAGTCATTTCCGTTTGTATCCATTTTTAGAAAGTGTAAGGTTATAAAACAACTGATCTTGTATCTTTGGAACATGTGCAGCACTTGTGGCCTCCGCCCAGAGGCTACAGATGAAAATTAGCTTTTAGTTGTATCAGGTAAAATATATCTATTGTGCATTGTTCCTGCAAAATGAACATAAACAATCCGAAGAAAAATCTTTAAATTCCGATCAATCTTAACTTTTGAAGACTCAGAGAATAAAGATAATGCCGAGCTTACCCATGCCCTCATCGCAGAAGCGTCCGGCTCTCCACCAAGTAAACTCTGTTAGCTCTGTCACCACTGCTGATATTATTTGCACTTTTCGCGCTGTTAGCATCCATTGCCATGTTGAAAGTGGTGTGGAGGCAATCTCTCAATCATAGATATGCTCTGAATTTAACAACTTTTAAGTCCTTTCTGAAAACAGTTATTGAAGAGGCTTCTCTTGTTTTACTTGGGTTTTATTGTCCATTGAACTGTCATTTCCATTGCCTTTAAAAAAAAAAACTTATATTCTTACCTTTTTCTACACTATTTTCTATGCACAACATTGTTTTTTATCTGTTTCTTTTTAATCTCAGGATTTGTATGACCATTTCAGTCAGCTTCCTTTTTTAAACCACGTTGTAAAAGGATTTTGAAAAGAGGTCTTTAAATAAAGATTATTATCTTATCTTTCTGGTTTGATTGACAGATCTCCATCCATTTCATTTTCTAAATCAGTGGCTTGCATTTGAGTAAGATAAATAAGAAGACACATTTGTATGTGACTGAATTGGCTTAATGGGAAGACCTTCATCAGTGAGAGGCAGGCAAATATCAATCCTCAATATGGTGTTCATGTTGAAACTGCAAATATCTGTCTCATGACAAGAGGATTTGTATAGACTATTTTCAGCCTCCATATTAGCTCAAGGCTAACACATGTTGTCTAGAATGTGCAGTAGCTACTTTGCTTTCATTTTAATTAATGACTGAATGTGCCTAGCCTGTACTGTTCGTTGCACTGTAATGGCTCTTAGCGTTAATGTATATATGGTGATTTAATGGAATTTAATGCAATTTTCAGTGGCTGGTGTAATATAATTTTGCTTATAATCAAACACACACACACACACACAGACGTTCTACCAGAGATCAAAGTGGTAATGTAGCTCCTCTAGATTTTCTTTGAGAGTTGCATTGCATTACTGACTGACCGTCTGCTTTTGTGTCGGCATGTGATGGTTGTCATTGTCACTTCTCTGATTCATCGCCAGGCTTTCATCTGTTCCCACTTGTTTTTTTTTAGTAAATTCTACATCAGTGCCAGTCCTGTTCTCTGTTCAAAACAACGGCATTTGTTTCTTTTTTCTTTTGTATCTGGTTTAACTTCTCAAAACATGTGGTGCATCTAACGTACGTTCATTGCCTCAGGTGTATAACATACAGTGGGGAAAAAAAGTATTTAGTCAGCCACCAATTGTGCAAGTTCTCCCACTTGAAAAGATGAGAGGCTTGTAATTTTCATCATAGGTACACTTAAACTATGAGAGACAGAGTGGGGGGAAAGAATCCAGGAAATCACATTGTAGGATTTTTTTTAATGAATTAATTGGTGAATTCCTCTGTAAAATAAGTATTTGGTCACCTACAAACAAGATCTGGGGCTCCACGCAAGATCTCACCCCGTGGGGTCAAAATGATCACAAGAACGGTGAACAAAAATCCCAGAACCACACGGGGGAACCTAGTGAATGACCTGCAGAGAGATGGGACCAAAGTAACAAAGGCTACCATCAGTAACACACTACGTCGCCAGGGACTCAAATCCTGCAGTGCCAGACGTGTCCCCCTGCTCAAGCCAGTACATGTCCAGGCCCGTCTGAAGTTTGCAAGAGAGTATTTGGATGATCCAGAAGAGGATTGGGAGAATGTCATATGCTCAGATGAAACCAAAATATAACTTTTTGGTAGAAACTCAACTAGTCGTGTTTGGAGGAGAAAGAATGCTGAGTTGCATCCAAAGAACACCATACCTACTGTGAAGCATGGGGGTGGAAACATCATGCTTTGGGGCTGTTTTTCTGCAAAGGGACCAGGACGACTGATCCGTGTAAAGGAAAGAATGAATGGGGCCATGTATCGTGAGCTTTTGAGTGAAAACCTCCTTCCATCAGCAAGGGCATTGAAGATGAAATGTGGCTGGGTCTTTCAGCATGACAATGATCCCAAACACACCGCCCGGGCAACGAAGGAGTGGCTTCGTAAGAAGCATTTCAAGGTCCTGGAGTGGCCTAGCCAGTCTCCAAATCTCAACCCCATAGAAAATCTTTGGAGGGAGTTGAAAGTCTGTGTTGCCCAGAGACAGCCCCAAAACATCACTGCTCTATAGGAGATCTGCATGTAGGAATGGGCCAAAATACCAGCAACAGTGTGTGAAAACCTTGTGAAGACTTACAGAAAACGTTTGACCTCTGGCATTGCCAACAAAGGGTATATAATAAAGTATTGAGATGAACTTTTGTTATTGACCAAATACTTATTTTTCACCATAATTTGCAAATAAATTCTTTAAAACTCAGACAATGTGATTTTTTCTGGATTTTCTTTTCTCATTTTGTCTCTCATAGTTGAGGTATACCTATGATGAAAATTACAAGCCTCTCTCATCTTTTTAAGTGGGAGAACTTGCACAATTGGTGGCTGACTAAATACTTTTTTTCCCCACTGTACTTGGAAATGGGGGGTATTAAAAAAGCATCATACATTTAAAGTGAGTATGGTAATGTGGCCAGGTGGAACTAATGAGGGGGTGATTACGTTTTGGGCCGGACAGGTTATAGGGGTGCACCCGCCGGCGAAAGGAGGACTGATTTTCCCATGTCTCCGGGCGCCATTCGCGAGACGTCTGCCCGCGGTTCGCTGCGTCATACGTGACTGGATGCAGTGGTATGTGTGTGGGGTTCCGGGAGCCTCTGTTGGGAGGGGGGTCGTTTCCGGGTTGGCGGTTGCGGGTTGGCGGTTGCGGGTTCTTGATTATGTTTTCCTTTTATTTCTTTTGCAGCATGTGAACCGCTGCCTTGGTCTTCTGTTTATTTATTGATTTGTATTTGCCTGTCATAACGTGAAACCAGCTGCCACTGGAGAGCCCAATAAACGCTATTCTCCCACAACATGAGAGATGGCTAAAGAGAGAACATTGACTCGTTATGTGTGTTTACCTTTACGGTAGCTGGACCTAGGTATTGCAGCAACGGGATGCTACAGTTTGGCGCTGTGAGTAGGGTCACGTTGGGCAGTTGGGTGCTGGAGAAGCGGGTCTGGTGATAAGGCAATAGGTTTTAGACCAAGGCAGTGGGTCTCACGAAGTCTACACGGCTAGAAGAGCGGGATCGTCAGCTGGAGTAGACGGTGTGACCGGCCAAGATGGACGTCCTGCGAGAGGAGCTACAGGCCCTGAAGGACAGGGCGGTGCAGGACAAAGCAGCTATACAAGCCTTAAAGGACATTAATGATACCCTGAGGGAAGTGGGTGACAAGGCTGCTGATACCAGAGCCAGAGAGCGTGTCATGTATGTACCAAAAGAAAAAAAGTGTCCGGTATTCAATTGGGGGGTCCTGTGCTGAGTTTTATGAGTGGTTGGATGAGATAAATGCAGTTCTGGGTTACCGTCATTTTGAGGATACTGAGAAGGCGATGTACATTTATGACCATTTGGGTGGGGAAGCCAGACAGGAGATCCAATATCGGTCGCAGAGCGAGAGGAAAGACCCTAGGCGCATTCTGGAGATCTTGAAGGAAGTATATTGGCAGCCTGCGTCATTGACCAGATTGCAAAGACAATTTTTCGATCGGAGGCAGCGAGAAGGGGAATCCGTCAGGGAATATTCACACGGCTTGATGGCTGTTATGGAGGATATTAATCATGGTGACGTCAAGCAGGCCTGGTGTAGCGACTTTGCTTTGCGGGATCAATTCGCAGAGAATGTTCGGGATTTAGCGCTTCGTAGAGAGTTAAGGAAGGTGATTTGGCAAAAGACTAACATCAATTTCTTTGAGTTGCGCGATGAGGCGTTGAGGTGGGAAGATGGGGAGCAAGCAGGTGGTCAGAGTCGGAGGGGGGCAAGTTCATGTGAGATGGGAGCGTGCTCCGTGGAGTCCAATGTAGTTGTTGCAGCTGCTTGCCCCGAACCTGACCCACTGATGGTGGAAATCCTGCAAACTTTAAAGCAACAGCAGGTCCAGATTGAGAGCACGCTTGAAGCAACAGCAGTCTCAGATTTTTGATCTGGCGCAGAAAGTGTCTGATCTGTCCGGTCTAGGAATTAGCCGAGAGGGGGGCCGTGGGGAGTCGCCAAGGTTTGACGCTGATGGTCAACCTATATGTTTTAAATGTCAGGTCGTGGGCCACCTGGCGCGACAGTGTCGGGTAGGGGCTCCAAGCTGGGGGAGACCTCTGGGGGCGTACCAAGGGTCCAGGTCGCTGAGCAGCAGGGAAACTCTCCCCCCCCCCTGTGGTAATGAGTCCAACTACAGGTGAGGTTCAGTTGGGCTCACACGGAGAAGCACAAAGTTTTCGGGACACACGGGGTGTTCTGGTCAAACCCCGTCGGGCGGCGGTGTGCCAGCAGACCAGTGCCAGCCCCCAGCAAGATTATGTAGCACTTTACTGTATTTGCAGAAAGCTAGGACCAGATACTAGGTTCGGAGGAGCAGTTTAAAACTAGTTAAAATCAGAAGTAACAGACCACAGACCAAGGAGTATGTTTGAACGGCTGATTGATTTATGTAGAAAATATAGACATACACATCTGTACCATAACACGTTACCTCACAGATAAAGACAGTGGAATTGTGCAATTAAATCCCTTGAAAACATCCAAAATAAATACCAGAATCTCAGAAAATAAATATGTCTCTGTTTTATCTCACTTTGGTTTGATTTAAACCTATTTGAGATCAAGATAAATAATTCTACTTTAATTCCTTTAAGTTGTTATTTAGTTTCTCTTGTCTCTTTTAGTTGACTCCGTTCTAAGTTCTCATTCTATCATATTTTGACCTATTTAACCGTTTAGTCCTAACTTCTCATTAATTTACACAGCGGCTGCAGCTTTTTATCTTTCTCTCAATGTCTCTAGCCATTCTTGGCCAAAAGAATCTTGTTCTAGCGAGGTCAAGGGTCCGGTCAATACCTAAATGATCCATGTCGTCATGAAGGCTTCGCATGACCATGTCTCTCAACTCTTCTGGTAGAACCAGCTGACAGTGAGTTTCCTCACCAACTTGCCTCTTCCTGTAGAGGATTTCGTTCTGCAGTTCAAGTTTATTTATCTCTCGTAGAAGGATGGGAAGCTCTGGCAATTCTTTCCTTACCACTGGAGGATTAACACAACTCATGGTAACCCTAGGGTTCTCATCCTTTTTCGTCTGGCTGGATGATCTGGATTCAGTGGCACTCGCAGGGGATTTACCGAGCAACATTGTTGTAGCTGGAAAAGCCTGGTAAGTTACATGTGGTTCAGTAACTGATGGTTGTGCTGATTCTTTTTTAATCTAGGCAGCGGAAGGCTCATTCATGGGCTCTGTACTAACAGATACTGATTCACTGCATGTAGACAACTGCTCTTGCAGGATTTCTTCGAAGGATCTGCCACTCAGTTTAGCAATCTTTTTCAGTTCACTCAAATAGCCCTGGGTGGCACTACCGGTCACAATTGGTAGGTATTCACTAGATAGTGCTCTGATTTGGTATGTGACTTGACTGGCACTTTCATGGCTATACGGAAGTAAATGCTCAAGGTCATTCAGGGCACATCCCCTTTCATACTCTACAATAATATTTTTGTGGTATGGAGATTGGGGGTCATCTACTCTAACTATTCTTGCAATGTGCCCATACATTTGCAAGAAATCTGTTATTTCCTCATCTAACTCGGTTTCAGTGAGTCCACTAACAATAACTGAGTTAGGTACTTTAATATTCTCTCTATTTACTACTTCCATATTTGCCGGACTTTTAACAATTTTAGGTCTGTGTTCTGAAAACAAGCAAAATGACTTCTCTTAACTTTAACTAGCAACCACTCCTGGCTGGCTCGCCAATTATGTAGCACTTTACTGTATTTGCAGAAAGCTAGGACCAGATACTAGGTTCGGAGGAGCAGTTTAAAACTAGTTAAAATCAGAAGTAACAGACCAAGGAGTATGTTTGAACGGCTGATTGATTTATGTAGAAAATATAGACATACACATCTGTACCATAACACGTTACCTCACAGATAAAGACAGTGGAATTGTGCAATTAAATCCCTTGAAAACATCCAAAATAAATACCAGAATCTCAGAAAATAAATATGTCTCTATTTTATCTCACTTTGGTTTGATTTAAACCTATTTGAGATCAAGATAAATAATTCTACTTTAATTCCTTTAAGTTGTTATTTAGTTTCTCTTGTCTCTTTTAGACGACTCAGTTCTAAGTTCTCATTCTATCATATTTTGACCTATTTAACCATTTAGTCCTAACTTCTCATTAATTTACTTAAGTAGTAAATTAAGTTCAGACTTTACAGTAAGACAATCCCATTTGCATTGCCAGTTTGGCACAAAATCAAGGAAAAATAACAAACAACTTAATATAGAAACAAAATCCAAAACTCTCACACAATGGCATACAGTATATGATCATTGATGCAATTTCACAAGTAAATAGTCCTTTTGCAAAGTCTTTTGCTCTCCAAATTAATTCCACTGCGTGTTGCAGCAAAATATTGAAAGTCCCAGTCCTACCACGACTCAGGTGTGTGAATCAGTGTGTCCTTATCCAAGGAGTGTAGTTCCGTCTGGCAGAAGCAATGCTGTCCAACTCAATTTCTCTTCTATGGGTGGGTGGCTCGCCATCTTCTTTTCCCAGCTTCCGGTGTATAAACACCAAGCGATCATCTCAGCTACAAAAACCTGGCCAAATCCTGATTCAAAACTCGACCGAACCTCTTCCAGCAACAGCAACAGGAAGATAAAATCGTCCATGTACGGAACATTAAAGTTTACACTCTTCAAACGTATTTATGAACTCATTTGCTTGTCTCTTTACTCGTTTGCGACCTCTTTCACTCGTCACCCGCGATCTGCCACACTATCGCTGTATAGTCCCTCTCTCTCTCTCTCACACACACACACACACCAGCAAGCGGCGCTGCAGCGACGTTGGGTGCTGTATTCCTTAAAGCAACAGTACACAAATTAAACAGGTAAAACCAACAGTGTAAACCACCATTCTGAGAGTTATTGTGTAACCTTTTATTTGTTTACGGTTCTATTAACCTGGGTTACACTTCCATGTCTAGTTTTCCTGCATTCGATATGTCTTCCTTGGCTAGTTTGCAGCAGGTAGATGCCGTAATATCGTCGTTTCGAACGTACTGGGGGAGGGGTGTGAAGCCTTCTAGGGAGGAGAGGTTGCAGGAATGCAAAAGAACAGTGGGACTTTTGAGACAGTGGGGAAGGATTGTGGAACTGGGGTGTGTGCTGTACCGGACGTTGTGTGACCAGAAGGAGGGACAGATTAAGCAGTTTCTGTTGCCAGCGGTGTTACACCGGGAGGTGCTTGCTCGCATGCATACTGACCATGGGCACCAAGGGGTGGAAAGGACTTTCAAGTTGGTTCGAAGTCGGTGCTATTGGCCGGGAATGTTTGAGGATGTGGAAGTTATCTGTAAGACTTGTGAACAGTGTATTGTGTCTAAAGCGCGACAGCCAAGGGTGGTTGCAGCATTGGGGAGTTTGTTGGCTTCTAGGCTGTTGGAAGTTGTTGCCATGGACTTCACCGTGCTGGAACCATCGTCAGACAGACGAGAAAATGTTCTGGTTTTTACAGACGTGTTCTCCAAATTTACGGTCGCGGTGCCAACCCGAGACCAGCATGCGATCAGTTGTCAAGACCCTGGTGAAATATTGGATTCAGCCCTATGGGGTACCTTCGAGGTTGCACTCTGACCAGGGGAAGTGCTTCGAGGCTGAGGTTGTCCAGAGTCTCTGTGGGTTGTATGGGATGAAGAAGAGTCGAACTACCCTATATCATGCCCAGGGGAACGGACAGTGTGAGCGGTTTAATAGGACGCTGCATGATCTGTTGCGTACCCTGCACCCGGAGCAGAAAAGGAGGTGGGTTGAGTACCTGCCAGAGCTGGTGTATGCTTATAATACCACTGAACATCAGAGTACTGGCTACTCGCCATATTTTCTACTGTTTGGGAGGGCTCCAGTGATTCCGCTGGATGTCTGGCTGGGACAGGATAGAGATGATTTTGTGAGTAATGTGCCTGAGTGGGTTGAGGAACATCAAAGGAGGTTGGGCGGTGCCTATGCGCAGGCTAGAAAGAACATGGAGCAGGCAGCAGAAGCTCGTAAAAAGTATGCAGGCCCGCCTGTAGGTGACCATCCTTTAGAACCAGGCCAAATGGTGTACGTGAGGAACCGTCAGTTCTCGGGTAGGCATAAGATCCAGGATGTGTGGCTGCCCACCCCCCACAGAGTCATAGCTCAGCTGGGTGGTGATCTACCGGTGTATTCGGTAGTCCCGAGTGATTTTTCGAAACCCCAACGCAATCTGCATAGAAATGAGTTGCGGATTTGTGGTCCAAGCGTTCAACTAGAGAGGGAAGTGGGCGTGGAATGGCTGTCTCCTCCCCGCCCAGTGGACAGGGAGGGTGTAAGGGGAGGTGAAAGGTTACTGCCGTCACCTGTGGCGTCGCCGTCACCTCCACTTCGGAGGTCCAACCGTGCTACTGCTGGGATTCATCCCAACCCAAACCGACTGCAGAGGTCTGCGGTGGGCCAGCCAAGGGAGACGCGAGGGGCTTCGGTGGGGGTGGCACAGTTACGGCAGACGTGCGTGGAGGGGGTGAACACAAGGCATCAGTGGGACACTGAGTGTTTGAGGAGGGGGTGAATGTGGCCAGGTGGAACTAATGAGGGGGTGATTGCGTTTCGGGCCGGACGGGTTATAGGGGTGCACCCGCCGGCAAAAGGAGGACTGATTTTCCCCTGTCTCCGGGCGCCGTTCGCGAGACGTCTGCCCGCGGTTCGCTGCGTCATACATGACTGGATGCAATTCAGTTTAATTCAGTTTATTTTATACAGCCCAACATCACAAATACAAGTTTGCCTCGGAGGGCTTTACAATCTGTACACATAACATCCCTGTCCCGGGACCTCACATCGGATCAGGAAAAACTCCCCCAATAAAGATAGTAAAAACCCTTTCACAGGGAAAAAGGGGAAGAAACCTGAGGGAGAGCAACAGAGGAGGATTCCTCTCCCCGGATGGACAGAAGCAATAGATGTCATGTAGCCAGAATGAATAGCGTGGCGGAGTTACAGCACATTCAATGAATATGACAGAAATTATTCATATAATGTGTAGTAGGCATGGTCCATGATCCAGATAACCATGATCCATGAAGCAGAAGGAGGTAGAGAGAAGGGGGCACATCAGCAGAGCCATGGCAGCAGGCAGGACCGGTTCCAGGCCAGTTCCATCAGCAGGGCCATGGCAGCAGGCAGGACCGGTTCCAGGCAGCCACGATCCATGGCAGGGGGCAGAACCAGGGGCAGGACCGGTTCCAGGCAGCCATGAAGCCATGGAAAAAGAAAGTAGAGTTAGTAATGTGCATTGAAGAGACAATAGTTTATCCAGAAGGAGAGAAAGAAGAGGAGAGGAGCGAAAGAGGAAGAGAAGAGGAGCTCAGTGTATCCTAAGATGTCCCACTGTAGTCTAAGCCTATAGCAGCATATCTAGGGGCTGGACCAGGGCAAACCTGAGCCAGCCCTAACTATAAGCCTGAAACAGCCCTAAGTATAAGCGCTATCAAAGAGGAAAGTCTTAAGTCTACTCTTAAATGAGGTGACCGTGCCTGCCCCCCGGACTGAAAGTGGAAGCTGATTCCACAGAAGAGAAGCCGGATGACTGAAAGCTCTAGCCCCCAACCTACTTTTTAAGACTCTGGGAACCACAAGTAACCCTGCATTCAGTGAGCGTAACGCTCTAGTGGGATAATATGGCACTATAAGCTCCTTAAGATATGATGGTGCATCACCAGTTAAGGCTTTGTAGGTGAGGAGAAGGATTTTAAATATGATTCTCGATCTTACAGGAAGCCAGTGGAGAGCAGCTAGTACAGGAGTAATGTGATCTCTCTTCTGCGTCCTCGTTAGTACACGAGCTGCAGCATTCTGGATCAACTGGAGAGACCCAAGGGACTTACCGGAGCAGCCTGATAATAAGGAGTTACAGTAATCCAGTCTTGAAGTAACAGATACGTGGATCAATGTTTCTGCATCGCTTTGAAACAGGATGTGCCGGATCTTTGAGATCTTCCGTAGGTGAAAAAAGGCAGTCCTTGAGATCTGTTTCACGTGGGAGCCAAAGGATAGATCATGGTCAAAAATAACTCTGAGATTCCTTACGGTGGTGGTGGATGCCAGAGCGATGCCATCCAGAGAAACCTTATCATCAGATAATTGATTTCTGAGGTGTTCTGGGCCGAGTAGAATAACTTCAATCTTGTCAGAGTTCAGCAGCAGGAAGTTGCAGGTCATCCAGGTTTTGATGTCTTTAAGACACGCTTGAAGTTTAGCGACCTGGTGAATTTCATCTGGCTTGATCGACAAATATAGTTGAGTATCATCGGCATAACAGTGAAAGTTTATGGCGTGTTTTCTGATAATATTGCCTAAAGGAAGCATATATAAGGTGAATAAAATTGGTCCAAGCACAGAACCTTGTGGAACTCCATGACGAACGGCGGTGGTCATCGAGGCCTCATCGTTTACAAATACAAACTGAGATCGATCTGATAAATACGACTTAAACCAGCTTAATGCCGTACCTTTAATACCAATCGACTGGTCTAGTCTCTGTAATAAGATGCCATGGTCAATGGTGTCGAATGCTGCACTAAGGTCTAACAAGACAAGTACAGAGACAAGTCCCCTATCTGATGCAACTAGAAGGTCATTAGTAATTGTCACTAGTGCTGTCTCTGTGCTATGATGCTTTCTAAATCCTGACAAACTCCTCAAATAAACTATTTGTGGCAGGAGGCCGCTCTTGTCATTGGCTGGGGCAGCGGCACACCCCTTAATCAAAAGTGCCTCGCTGGCCAATCGCAGTGCGTGGGCCGCCCATAAAGTCTACGGGGATTCCCTCGGGCCCCTCACTGACGTCAAGCGCGTGTCCGGCTTCCCCCTCGTTAAACTTCCGCACGGTCGCAGTCAATCCCTGGGGCTCCCCCTCTTCCTGCACCGTAGACGCACTGCAGATTTGTGTTGGTGAGTTCTGTGTAGCTCTAGCGTTTATAGTATTAGGTGTCATGATAGTAACAACCTGCTCATATAGCTGCGGTGGCAGCAGTACACGGCCTCCTCCCCCCTCCGTGAAGCGGACGACTATTGCCTGATCGGTAGGTAGCTCCCATCCGTTAGTTTATATAATTTGGCTATTCTTATTCTATTAATTCGCTGTCATCCCTTGCACAGGGGACTACGTTGTTGGCTGGCTCTCGGCAGAACGCCGCCACAAAATGGCTGTTGCTAACCGCTCACCTCCGTTGTAGAGCGCTGCTGTTTTGCCTTCCAGCTCTGTTTTGCTTCCGGCTCTGTTTTTGGTTCCGTTTGACGGGTTCGGCTACGGCTGTACTGCCAACCGGCGGTTGATCCCCCGCGGTTTCGCTCCCGGCTGCGTCAGACTGGCAGCGCCGGCATACCGGCTCCAACAAGGAAGGGTGACGTCCCCAGCCTGGGTTCTAATGAACACTCCTTCCTTATACTGAGCCCTTTTTACTGTGTTTTACGAGCATTATTGTGGTTGTTTGGTCTTTCCTCCTTTTCCTTCTCTTTTGTTTGAGCCTGAGTAAATTGTGTTTTTCTGTGTTGTAGGGGCTGCTATCCCAAGGTGGCGAGGCTGGTACCGCCGGGTGCGGGTCTCTCCTTGTGTGCTGTGTGGTTTTTCGGTTACCCCGGGTTCCGACCCTCACGTGTGGCTGTGTGTGTGAGTGTGGTGTGCACGTGTGAGTGGGGTGCCCCTTTTTGCTTTTTGGGACCCGCACCTGCACTGGTTAACCTCTCGCCACTGGTGGGGTGCAGCCCTACACCTCCTTTTATATCTGACGAGTGTTTTATTTAGTATAGTGTTATATTTAGTATAGTCTTTTATTTAGTAGGGTGTGTTATTAGCATAGTGTGTCTTTTGAACCGCTGTGGTAAAATAAAAGATTGTTTTGTATACTGGAACCACGTCTCTGCCTAAAAATCTGTAAAGTGAACCTGAGTGTCCTCGGAGTCCTGCATTTGGCGGGCAAACTGAATCTTCCGGTGTAATTCCGGAGGTGGCGTTGTCGGGCACTGACCTTTAGTAAATATTCAAATCAACGAAAACAACGTAGTCCCCCCCCCCCCTCTCGCCACATATTGTTATGTAAAAAGTCACACAACTGATTTGCGACTACCTTCTCCAGTATCTTAGAGAGGAAGGGAAGGTTAGAGATAGGTCTGTAGTTAGCCAACACCTCTGGATCCAGGGTGGGCTTCTTAAGAAGAGATTTAATTACAGCTACTTTAAAAGACTGTGGTACATGACCCATTAGTAAAGACCCATTGATAATATCTAGTAGAGAGGTGCTAATTAAAGGTAAAACTTCCTTAAACAGCTTAGTCGGAACAGGGTCTAGGAGACGGGTAGAAGATTTAGAAGTAGAAACCATTGAAGACAGTTGGTCGAGGTTGATGGTAAACAATCCATCCAGACACACAACAGGGCCCACAGCCTCCTCCATGGCCATCCCACCTGAGGATGGACCGGCAGTAGTTGAGGGCAGGAGATCACCGATCCTGTCTCTAATAGCCAGAATCTTACCATTGAAGAAGTTCATAAAGTCATTACTACTGAGGTCTATAGGAATACATGGATCCACCGAGCTATGACTCTCAGCCAGCCTGGCCACAGTGCTAAAGAGAAATGATAATATAAATCCTTATATTCTGTAGATATTCTTCATTGCATTACTCTTCATGTCTATTAAAGTTCAGGTTAGCAAGGTCAGTATAACACAACTATGCAGCTGTTGTGTCTATGAAATGTCCAGTTCTCAAGGGAAGTTAGTCACACGCCTGCGCACTTCAACACCCACAACTGTTTATCAGTATATTGACATTATGGAAGCAGACTGGTCGTTGCACGTTCCAGTCTTGTGAGAAAAGATGAGAACACGGGATTCTCCTCCTCTTGACAGGATAGAGCGAATCAGATGTTAGGACGAGGCGAGACGAACCTGTGACGATAAACTGTGTATGAAAGGCCCCACTTCCGTGGTGGGGCAGTTGTTCTTTGCCCAACCTGCGTGTTGGCTGTACCACTCACTGCTTTTGCAATTGCAGCGCTTGCTACTTTGCTTGTGATCATTTAGTAAATAAATTTAGAGAACGAGAGAAGTTGTTGAACTGAGTTCTTCCAGGCATCCAATAATTGAAGCACACTATCAGTGGTGACCCCGACGTCGGTTGGTTGATCTGGACAAAGAGAAGTTGTTAAACTGAGTTCTTCCAGGCATCCAATAATTAGTACATGCTATCAGAAACCTAGGGTTGCTCTTGTTTTTCTCTATTAGTGATGAGTAGTAGGCTCCTCTGGCATTACGGAGGGCCTTCTTATATGTTCTCAGACTATCCCGCCAAACCAACCGGGACTCCTCCAGACCGTTGGAACGCCATATGCCCTCAAGCTTCCGTGATGCTTGCTTCAATATGCGGGTCTGAGGGTTGTACCATGGAGCGAGCCTCCTTTGCTTAATGATCCTCTTTTTTAGAGGGGCTATCGAGTCCAGTGTCACTCTTAGTGAGCCAGTAGCACCATCGACGAGCTGATCAATCTGGGAGGGAGTAAAGTTAGCACAGGAGTCCTCTGTTATATTGAGACATGGTAATGAGTCAAATACAGAAGGAATCGCTTCCTTAAATCTAGCAACAGCACCATCAGTTAGACATCTGGTGTAAAAACTCTTGCCTAATGCTGTACAATACGGTAGTATAAACTCAAAAGTTATAAGGCAATGGTCTGATAAAAGAGGGTTCTGTGGAAACACTACTAAATGCTCCACGTCAATGCCATATTTAAGAACAAGGTCGAGGGTGTGGTTAAAGCAGTGAGTCGGTTCCTGTACTGATAATATAAATCCTTATATTCTGCATTACTCTTCATGTCTATTAAAGTTCAGGTTAGCGAGGTCAGTATAACACAGCTATGGAGCTGGAGTTGGTTGTCTATGAAATGTCCAGTTCCCAAGGGAAGTTAGTCACACGCCTGCGCACTTCAACACCCACAACTGTTTATCAGTATATTGACATTATGGAAGCAGACTGGTCGTTGCACGTTCCAGTCTTGTGAGAAAAGATGAGAATACGGGATTTCATCCTCTTGACAGGATAGAGCGAATCAGATGTTAGGACGAGGCGAGACGAACCTGTGACGATAAACTGTGTATGAAAGGCCCCACTTCCGTTGGTGGGGCAGTTGTTCTTTGCCCAACCTGCGTGTTGGCTGTACCACTCACTGCTTTTGCAATTGCAGCGCTTACTACTTTGCTTGTAATCATTTAGTAAAAAAAATTTGAGAACGAGAGAAGTTGTTGAACTGAGTTCTTCCGGAGGCTACACCAGGCATCCAATAATTGACACACGCTATCAGTACTCTCTGACAGAAGCCAATCGAATCCAACAATGAGCTAAATGCAACACTAAGGCTATCATTGCTGACATCCACATGAATATTAAAATCACCTACAATAATAACCTTATCAGTCTTAAGGACCAAACTTGACAAAAAACTCTGAAAATTCAGATATAAATTCTGAGTACATACCTGGTGCCCACCACAAACAGAATCGGCTGTACTGTTTTCCAGGTTGGATGTGAAAGACTAAGAAGCAGGCTTTCAAATGAGTTGCAGTTCAGTCCAGGTTTAGGACCCATCAACAGACCCGAGTCAAAGATGGCAGCTATTCCACCTCCTCTGCCGGTGTCTCGAGGAATGTGCATATTAACATGACTTGGAGTAGATTCATTTAGGCTGACATATTCCTCATGTCTAAGCCAGGTTTCAGTAAGACAGAACACATCAATATGGTTGTCTGACATTAATTCATTTACTAATACAGCTTTAGAAGACAAAGATCTAATATTTAGGAGTCCACATTTAATTATCCTATCATGTTGCACTATTGCAGTAGTGGTGTTAACCTTTATGAGGTTATTTTCTATAACTCCTCTTTTGGTTACTTTTGATTTAATTAAGTGGCCGTGGGACAGACACAGTCTCTATAGAGTTAAAGGTGGGCAGCTGCCCTAAAGAAAATGCAGGAAATGCAGAGAAGGGTGTAAGACAGGGGTGTCCAAACTATTTATTGGCCCGCGGCAGATTCTAAAACTATAATGGAGAGAAAGTCAAGCAAACAGCAGCTAGCCTGCTAGCTCAACAATCGTATTTTTGCCGTCCGAACAAAACACGAGAAAATGCCTCATAACAGCTACGAGGTCGCTCAGCTCACAGCGCGACACTGAAACCTCTCAGATGAGACTTCATAACACAGAGCAGAAGACTTGTCAGCTAACCACAGACCCCTCACACCCTTGACACAAGCTGTTCCAATTCCTCCCCTCTGGTAGGCGCTACAGAGCACTGTACGCCAAAACCACCAGACACAGGAACAGCTTCTTCCCACTGGCCGTCACCCTGATGAACAGTTAAACATACTCTTCATCTGCACTATCTGCACTTTTTGTTTTGTTTTACTACCGTCTTTAATGTCCTTTTTATAATTTTTATATTTATCTTGTATATTGTGTGTGAAAAAAGTACGAAGAGCAAGTGAAACCGGAGTCAAATTCCATGTATGTGCATATTTACATGGCCATTAAAGCTGATTCTGAACTTAAAGCTGAGCTGAATACGGACCTCCTCTCTCTCTCTCTGAGGTGCGCTGCTCCGGCGCAGCTCAGCGTTGCAGCGTTTTATTCCCAGAATCTGACCTCTCAGGGTTTTATTCCCTGAGTCTGACCTCAGGGAATAAAACTGCTGCAGCGTTGAGCTGACCAGTTTTTGAGGACGACCTCTTCATGAGCTGAGTGACACACTATGGTTGGCAGACCTGGCCTCTGGTTGATCTTATCATCTCAACAAACTGAACAAGAGCCTGCAAGGCAAAGAGCAGGTAGTACCAAACCTCATGCACACATGAACCCGTTCTGTGTGAAGCTTTGTCTCTTTGAGACAACTACACAACGTCAACGCTGCTCTCTTCCCCACGCTGTCTGACATCAGAGCAGCTTTTCCAGAGGTCAACCTTTCTGCTAAACTGGGGAAATATGTGTCTGTCATCACATCTCATGACAGAACTCAGTCAGCGCTTCCAAGATCTTTCTGCATTGAGAAAGAAATCCAGCTGTTCTCGACTCCCTTCCTGATGTTGCAGAAGAAGTGAAGAGAGTCTGAACTAGAACTGATGGAGATGCAGTGTGATGATTACCTGAAGAATCAGCATTAGCTTCTCTCCTTACCTGACTTCTACCGGAGCTTGGAAAAGGCCAAGTTTCCTCTGATGTGTGTGTGTGTGTGTGTGTGTGTGTGTGTGTGTGTATGTGTATGTATGTGTATATATATATATATATATATATATGTGTATATATATATATATATATATATATATATATATATATATATATATATATATATATATTAGCATAATTGACCTCATTTGATTCATTTTATGATATACCTCACCTGAGTGGCCCAGACGTTACAGGTGTTTTATGCCCACTGCAATTCATATATCCAACACAGTTCGGATTCTCTTTGAAAAGACGCAAATGGTTTTGCCCTTACACATTTTTACCACATGCCTCTGTTGCAATTACAATGCAACGCTTCATGTGCTATACTTGCCAGACCTGATAGAAGGGGTGACATGATGCATGCAAGTGTTGCAGTAACCTTTTAGAGATGTGCTAAGACACCAAGAAATAGTTGGTGGGATTTGGCAGTCCTGAGGACATTCAGTGATGTAGAGATGAGATAGAACTTTTAATTGCTTTGTGTGTGTGTGTGTGTGTGTGTGTGTGTGTGTGTGTGTGTGTGTGTGTGTGTGTGTGTGTGTGTGTGTGTGTGTGTGTGCACGCTTCCCTTGTTTAAAATTTCCTGATAACCAGCACTGCATAAACTAGGAAGAATGCTGAGTTGTAACCAAGCACTCTGATTTCAACAGGAGAGGAGCACAAGCATTTCATTGCCTGCTGGATTACCAGTGACAAACTGACTACACTTCTTTTCCCCCTGTGCATGTGCAGTGAGGAGGAAAACCAGACTGTTCCTCAGGAAAATGTCACTTCACCAGCAAAACTTTCGCCTCATGCATTGAGCTGACACAAAATATGGTCCCTGTGTCAATTTTAACACGGTCAGTTATCTAAAGTTGCCGTCAATCTAGATCATCCAACCTCACAAAGTATTATTATATTAAAACTACTAAAATACAACAACATTATAATGTTCTACAGTATCAGTATTAATTGGGAATAGAACATCTTTGGTATAGTAAAAAAAAGAAAATCCTCTGTGAGAGCAGCACTTTTATCAAGAGAAAAATAGCAACATAAAGGGGACTTGCACTCTTATTACAATAATCAGCAAATGCAAAAGGAGAACTAAAAAGACCAAACATAAGCAGATGCTCCAACCCTACCCGAACAGAGACTTTGAAAAAAAATAAATGAATGATCAATTATTATATAGAAATCAAATAATGAACGTTATCTGAGAATATGTATCCATGTTGAATGGAGTTTTAATGATCATTATTAGTTTGCTGAAGCCTACCAAGGGCTGTATTAATCTAATGATGCATCGGGTCGAGAGGCTTTGTTGCACCCACATAGGCCGGTTCACAATGAAAACACTTCACACTACTTTGCAGCCTTACTTATGCACAGTCTAACTAGCAAAATGGTGTTGGTCACGCCATGAATGCACTTTAGACCATGCTCTCTAGTTCAAAGTAACAAAGCTCAATATCATTTCCATGAGTCAGGGTTAATTGTCATCATGATGATTAGCTCTCATGCCCACAAACAGTATGCTACTCGGATATCAAACAATGAACATTCACAATGAAACAAGAAAAATTAAAATATTAATGCATTTTGAATTAGCATATTATGACTCAAGCTTAAACAGAATATTAGAGGCAACGAGGGAAGTTTCCTTAGTGTGTGTCAAAATCACTCTGCTTGTGAAACAGAGAGCAAGGGAGAGAGATGAGTGTGTCTGGCTACATTACGTGTGTGTGTGTGTGTGTGTGTGTGTGTGTGTGTGTGTGTGTGTGTGTGTGTGTGTGTGTGTTTGTGTTTGAGGCCACAGTGCTGCACACAGGCAAAACCTTTTTGAACCGCTCTGCAACTTTGTGTGAAAAACTACCCCCAAAAATTGGCACTTATTTTTTCTCATTTTTTTGTTGCATTTGTGTGTGTTTGTATGTGTCTATGTGCAGTAACTGATGCAGGCAGCTACTGTGTTGGGAGGCGTTCAGACAGAAAATAGCATGGTGTGTGTTGATTGCATGGTGGGGGGTGGGGGTGTTGCTTTAGTACCACTTTGATGAGGAAATATGAGCCAGGAAGGATTGTCTTTGATAACATATTCAGAGAAAATACAACTATAGGCAAAGTACTGTTTATGGCAAGTACATAAATATAGATTACAAATGCATTAGAACATTTTAATTATGAAAAAGAATAACAATAAGATATATCTATATATTTTAGAATGAGAGAGCTAGTTGTATCCCCCATCTCAGTAATTGCAAGTAAGTAATATATTCAGTTACAATGTTTCAAAATTGTTTCTACAATATAAGTCAATGGCAGCTATGGTCCAGGTTAGGCAACTAAAACACACGAGTGATTTGACTCCATCAGCTATTGGCTTTTTAAATAAAATTGTACTTTATTGTAAAGCTCTGTTCCACTCTACGTACTTGCTTTGGCACCAGATGTGAACCTCCGGTTCTGACAGTTGAAGACAATGCAGAAGTGCCTTAAATTAGCATTAGCAGGTTCTATACAAGTCGATGAGAAAATGACTCTTTACTTACTTACTTTTTTACTTGATTTACCTTAGTAAACATTGTAAACATTGAGTTTATGGTCTAAATCCCTAGTTTCAAGTTTTCAAGAGGATGATGTTCATTTAGTAAATTGTGGTCCCATTTAAAGTAGAATAGACCATAAAACAGGGTATGCTTTAGGGTGTAAGTATGTATATAAATACAATTAAAAAAAAAATATGAATGTGAGTAAATACAAAATGGGAAAAACAGATTGACAGAGCACTGGAAAGAGGGAGATATAGACGGGAAACAGTAAGATACATACTAAAAGGAATGATAATGAAAGGGGACAGCCACTGCAACGCATCAGAGCACTTAAAACTCCTAGCTTCTACATCCTTCTGCTCACATATTCCCTATCCAAGGAGACACACTTAATATAAACACTGAGTCGACTAAATGCTCTCATTTCTTCTTATCACTTTGCTTATGTATATGGCAATATCATAAAGTCACTGCAAGTACTATTTCTATAATTGTAATATATGTCAATGTGGAGTAGCCCCAAAGCATTTTTTTATTAATCACTGCCTCTGTCCAGATTGGAGCTGAAGGTAAAATAGAGAAATTCACAAAATAAATAAATGGATAGAGCAGCCGAAAAGCAGAAGATGGACAAATTAAAACCACATTTGTATTGTATTATATGTTGTTGTTTTTTCATGTCATAGTAGACATAATCAATAATTTTCCAGTTGTGTCACTCGCCATCTCAAATTGTCCCAGACATACAATGTAAAATTCATAAACAGAAAAGTAGACTTTTGTAGCAGTGAATTTAAATGTAACACTGTTGTTAAATCATAATTAGAGTGGAAATAACCAACAACTTTGCATAATTTGTTTTTGTCAGAAAAGCAGGAGGCCACGACATGTTTTCTTGTCTCCTTGTTATGCAAAAAACTTCAGCTTTAGGAATTAAGTGTGGAATGGATCTGGAAGATGGAGACACAAGCTCATCTTATATCTTTTATTGTGCTGCTGTCATGGTTTTAATATGAGTTTATGATAAAGTTGAACATAGATCTGATTAAAAGCAATTGAATCAGTAAGATAATGTTTGTCATTTGTACACTATAACGGCATCGATGGCCGTGTCCATCTTTACTCCCACCGACAGGAAACTGTTCTGTTTTCAGTATCTTGTTAATGCCAAAAAAGACACACACACACACACACACACACACACACATACACACACACTTCTGTGGCGAATGTGGCACAGACGTTTGTGTCCACAACATATTTGGCCAAAGATGTATCGTGTCCTATATGGAATTATCACATTAAATGGTAATGTACAACCTGAGTGACAACACATTATGTAAATGAACTGATTTTCAAACTGTGCTCTAATTATTTTGACATGGATAGGTCCTCAGTCACTGGGCTCATTTCCAGAGCTAGCTTGCACAGCCGACATCTGCCCAATGTAACATTTACGCTTTTCTTCTTGACCACAGGTGCTGTGTCAGCTGGCATAAAAGGGACTTCTGAGCTGTCTGTTTTCCACTGCCTGGCACAGTCTGTAACCATAATGAGCAGACAGTCAGTGTCAGTCTGACACGATGCATAATCAAGAGATGTTGGTAGGCTGCAAATGGCTTTGGCTCAATCAGGCTGCTGTGATGATGCACAAATGATCAAATCTACCTGAAGTGGAGAATTGAGGCAGAGGTGTTAAAATGTAATAATCATTTCAAAATAAATATATTTATATAAAGATCATTAACTAAATAGTTCTATGGTGTCTGACTATTATTGCCCACGGTTATTATCCAAACCTTTTTAAAGGCAGCATGTACCCATACCTAAACGAGAGAATAGGTTGTTGCCAATGACTCCCAAAACAACAAATATGTTGGAGTACCAGCATCAGGCAACACCCAATTATCCTCCTACTGGTTGACGGCAAAGAAAGTGACTCGCTGGTAAAGAAAATTGGCTTAGAATTGCATCATATAAGAGGTTGTTGGGGCTTTAAAAGTGAATATTGGATTTATATCTGTCAGGTTGCCAGAAAAAGATGTCCAAATGAATGTTTGGTAAGACTTAATTACTGATTTTCTTTCAGCTGAATGTAGGTGGGTTTTATCCTGTGCTTGTGTGATTTCTTATGGATATAAGATGTCTATTAACATGTATTGCATTTATTTAGTATATAGCCTCGTATATGGAATAATACACTGATTGTATGCTGCTTACTCAATCCACTTGTCTCATACTACATACCACAATACATCAAATTGTTGCTCAGTTATGTCTTTTGTTTTGTGCAGATATCCTTTAACACATCAATGTAATACATGGTGTTACAAATTAATTAACTGGACAGTCGAACTGAACACGAGGAGAGACAGAAGAAGAAAACATGGGATCGAGATTTTATCTTACGTGACATGATATTAGTTTTGGATCCCTCTGAGGTATGGTAGCGTGATATATGGAGGAGAAGGTGTGGAGTGAAGTGAAGGCATGCAGGGGATTGATAAAATGAGGAAAGGGAGAAAGGGGAGCAGAGAAGGAGCATAAGGGAAGGTACAGGAGCGCGAAGACAGCAGGTGTGTTGAAATGATAGCTATTCAGATGATGGTGTAAATTTGGTCATAAAAATATTTTTTAGTGCTGTGTCAAATGTTCTTATCATACAGTCGACCTCGAGACCAAAAGAACATTTTAAACTTATTTTAGTTAAAGAAAACTGTATTCATTTGAGTATAGTTTGAGGTAATCCATTTTTTTTTTTTCAGTCAATCTATTCCAGCCCAAATATAACCATGTTTCTTTCTGCAAAGCCCTTTTCTTTTCTTTTCTTCATTATGAAATTTGACTTACAGTTAAAATCTCAAACACTTCGGTTTTGTGCTCATTGGTGCCTGTGGTGATAAGCAGTAATTGCAGATGTGTTTTTGCATCTCACCGCCAGAGAATGACACATTTGATTTTTCCTGGGAATGTCACCACTTGCACCAAATCCGTCATTATGCAAATGCCAGGGCTTCAATCAGTGGGCCATAGGCTCTATCACTATCGTGTTCCCTCATTCGGCAATAGATAGTGACTTCACAGACATTTAATTAAATGAAAATATTTCCAGGTCACAACACTGGTGCACACACCACAGAGAATGGAATGTATGCATTGAAAGGGAAGGAAGGAAAATGTTTAGAGATTTATGTATTTTTAATTTTTAAACAACAATATTACATGTTGATACAGTCACAGTTGGTGCTGTCCCGTCATGGTCTCACCTTAGTCATAAAAAAAATGTGACAACCACATGTGCAGAGGATGGAGGAGTTAAATGGAGAGCATAAGAAACAGCGATGAAGGCTGGAACAGATGGAAACAAAGTAGTAATGAGAGCAAGCACAGAGGAGAAAAGAAGTGACAGTTCGCATTAAAAGACAACACCTGCGTTCTCCATCTTGTGCCCTCCCACGCCATTCATTTAAACTCTCTCTTGCTACCATTTTCAGCTTTGCCCTCCCCTCAATTCAACCTCGCCAAACTCCAACCCCCTCCCTTCTCTTTCTCCCTCATCTTTGCCTTATTCGTTCTAACCAAGTTTGTGTATTTGATAGATGAGGTAATTACCAGGAAGTGTATAAGGATCCCACCTGAGAGGCTCAGTGCATGTGTGTGTGTGTGTGTGTGTGTGTGTGTGTGTGTGTGTGTGTGTGTGTGTGTGTGTGTGTGTGTGTGTGTGTGTGTGTGTGTGTGTGTGTGTGATCCAATGTAATTATAAGGGATTAAGATGTTTATCACACTGCTGTTGTAAATCTTGAGCTCACTGACTCACAGTAAGACACACACATACTGTCCCACAGTAATACACAAATGCTCAGACATAGATGCAAAGTAGTGCTGGCTCTGATGGTAAGTTAATTTGAGACTTCAAGATTTTTGGTTGTGAATGTGCTTGAATTATGATCTTTGCAACAGACAGAAAAAAATAAGATGACCATTAATCATACATTTCTAATATATATATTTTCTTGATATCAAAACACCTTTATGTGTCTTTTAATACAGGACCAGTTACATTTATGTAAAGGTTTATTAAAGGGCCACAAATCATAATACATCCATTTACTGATTTTTATTTTAAATAAGTCGTGTGTGTATATATATATATATATATATATATATATATATTCAAATGTTTATTTCACACTGTGGGTTGGCTCTCACAAACATGAGATTAATTTGCCACTGTCATACAATTTGCTTGCATTTTCAATCCAAACATGATCTAGTTCATATAGCTTTGAGGACATCTTAACCACAGTATTTACTGTGTAGCAAGAAGCAGCCAGTCGGTGTCATGAGATATGGAGCATCAGCTTCCTCCTCCTTAATCAGATAGGTATGCAACTATAGACACACTTTAGTGCACTTTGAACATTTTAACTCCTGTTAATAACCCTTTTTACTGTTGATAACACAAGGATGCTCAACTGTGGGCAGATACATTCTCCTTGACATGTTTTTAATAAACACAGATCTGAAGATTGACAAGTGTGTTAACTGGACAACTTCACTGGAGCCTCCAGCCCAGTGACACTCAACATTCTGCGACCAGATCGGGGTCCCGGTGGCCCGTCGACCATTTTTTAATTCACAGTGAAAATTCATTCATTTAAAATGGGAATGGAACACTGAATAATAAGTCAGTTCATTTGAAAATAAAGAATTACAAAGACAGATGAGCTTGAGGTCTTTCATTTTAATTAATTTAATCTAATAAATATAATTGTTTGCTTAATTACCAGCCCTTGGCATCCTGTCCTTTTGCAAAAGTGGCCCCTGGGCAAAGTAAAATGAGTATCCTTGCTCTTTATTTGTATTTTGTATTTTTTTCTCCCAATTGTGCATGATTGTTTCTACATGTGACTGTGTTTATGTTGTCCCTTCAGCAAAAAACAAGTGCCTTGCGGAAATGTCTTACTGTGAACGTAACTAAGTTCGTTGTTTGCCTGTTAAATGAATAAATACACAGATAAAGGTCTAATTATCACTTTTTCTCTCTGAGTGTTCTCTATGTATGTGTGTGTGTGTGTGTGTCAGTTTGTGTGTGTTTGATGATAGGTTGGCCTAGAGGCAGGTGAGTAGGAAGTTGTTTTCAGACGCACGCACACACACACACACACACACACACACACACACACACACACACACACACACACACACACACACACACACACACACGTTGTAATACTGTATGCCGCAAGTCTGAGAGGACGAAGAGGCAAAAAAAATAACTGAGAGGATGAAGGTGTACTTCATCACACAAATATACCTATTCCAGTTACAGTTTCTCTATCTCTCTCACTCTTTGATCTACCTAGCCATTATACTGACCATGGTCACTTTGGTATTCAAGCCTATGGAGGTGCTTTATAAACTGAAATATTGGGATAGACAGACATTGTAAAAAAAAAAAAGGGTAATTAATTGTAAAGTGTGTAAAACTGAGAGAAAGACATTTCAAATTGAAATTGTTCTCCACTGTAGGTGCAAAGGAAATGCCAACTGTTACAGGAAACATAAGCCTGCATTGTTACACAACTTTACAATGGTTACTTCATTTGGAGTTGCAAGAGTGTGACACTTAACTTTGGCCCAATGACAAACAGTGTCTGTCTTGTTACTCTGATGGTCTAGACATCTGACAGTGTAGTTAACTAAACTAGAACATGTACAGTAGATAGTGTTTTACTGTCTTGTGCACCACCAAGCATGAGTGAATCCATAGCTACCGTACAAAGGTGTCTGTAGCTACAGTAATGTTAAGTGTCCCCAGGTCGTACCATGATGAATGACCTCCTGTCCTCGCCTAATGAAAACATGAATGCACCGCTGTAATCACAGCTATGAATGCAAGTGAAAATCCATAACATGTTGCTCTCACTGCCAGAGCAATCAATGTGTAGCTCACACCGTTGGTCTTTGAATTATAAAAACAGGTCTGTTGCTGCAGGTAACAGGACAATAGGCCCGGGCCAATAAAACAAGAAACGATATTGGGTGGCGAAGTAGGTTTAAATTGGCCAAAAGATAAACTGGGAAAATAACAGGAGAGGACAGAGATAATAGAGGGAATAAACTGGAGAGAAAGTACTGAGAAGGTGATAACGCTGTGAATAGTGGCGAGCCATCATCATAAACTCATAAAAGAGAAAGTCAAGGGAGAGAATTAGTTGAAAAGTCGAGTAGATGACAACAAGGAGAGATGTGTTACAGAATAAAGATCACACAGGCAAAGAAAGAGAAAGGATGTCACAATACATGAACACAGAGCTTTTTAGAAAACTATCAGGGCAGGATGTTTTTGTTTGTTTGGTTTCTACAGAGTACTACATATTCCACAGCAAGAGAAACCATGTAAATTAAGACCCACAGCGTTGAGACTTTATTGTCTGAGCCATAGAATATGCACAGGGAGTGTCTAAACAACTTGATGAGATGAAACAAGTATGATCAAATCCTGTCTGGAGCAAAGGTGCTTATCAAGAGGAACTACACTTACTGAAGGAATTGTTTACCCCCATGAAAAATGGGCCACTGGGTTTTTGCACAAGAGATGGGCACGAGTCCGACAGTGATCTAAACACGCTTATTAACAGACATATACTTCACTGTCTGTCAAGTTGTAGATGATCGTCAAATGTTGTCGGGCTATCATGGGCATGATATCATGAGGTATAATTGGTTGGTGCAAGAAAACTATACATCTTTAAACATGTAGGTTGGGCTAATTCAACAAGGAGACACTGAAGAGGATGTCAATACGAAGAACTAATGAACAACACTGCTGCAATTTTGTCCTTACCACAAGCTGTTGGCAAATAGGAACAATAAATCCACATGCAGCTTACACAAAACTCTCAAGTCATGTCTGCGTGCGTTGTCTTGTGATTGTAAGTTCATTTTTGTTGTGTGAGTGCCTTTGTGTCTGCCTGTGTGTGAATGTACATTTGTGCGTTCACAACTAAACAGATCCTTGAGTTGTTATGCTATACTTCAAAGAAACCATATTCAGGAGATTATATAAAGTCTTCAATGTCTCAGCAAGAAGCAGCACAACCACATACCCGGACAATGACAAATAGATACTGATAGTCACACACACACACACTTCCAAAATAAAAAAGCTCTGCTATTGGAAGTTGATACAGCATAGCTTATTGTCCTGTTGGATGACTGTGCTGCTGCCAAAGCCACTTAGTCACTCATTTTGTTTGCACGCTCATGAAACCTTCTATCTCCAGTGTAGCCTTTTATGTCTCTATTTTAAGAGTTGCTTTTTCTCCAACCAGCATCTTCAATTTTTTGAAGGGATAAAAGATGTTTTGTTGCAAAATATACTTTAGTCATAGACATTTTGACTGTCATAGCAGGAAAAGCACAGGTGGAGCTCATAGCTTGAATGAAGGCTGTTCCATTTGGAAGCCTTACAGGTGAGAAAACATGCTTAATAGCAGGGAATAGCCTAGAACTTTAACACTTAATTGAAATGTAGCCAGTGTTTTGCTTCTATGAAATAGATCAGAAAACCCACTTTACACTATCTGTTCAGCACCAAACAGCAGATAGTGCAGTTAACTATAGCTGGTGAACTTAGTGGAGCATCTAGCAGTTTAAGAGCAAGGTATTTTCCTCAGGTTCCAGCAGATTCCAAACCAGAGCTAAAAGGAGTGGATAGTGAACTTACATTTAACAGGTGGACACAAACACAACTTTAATTTAATGGGAATATTGCTCTGTTAATGTGTGATGTGTAAATAGACAACAGTTTGCCATAAATGGTGTCAATAATGCAGTGTTGCATTAAAAAATGTGTGTGTGTGTATGTATATATATATATATGGACTGGGAAACACAAGGAGCATGACTCAAATGCAGACTCAGTAGGCAGGTGCAAAAACAATGTCTTTACTGGAGCAAGGTTTGGTACACAAGTAGTCAGTCACACAGGCAAAAGGTATCAAAAAACGGCAGGAAAAACTCCCTGGTACACGAAAACTGGTCGAGGCACGGAGACACACTGGGGAATCACTGGTAAGCTGACTGGTAACAGACTGAGACAAACTGGCACAGAACAAATAATTGACACAGACTAAATACACGGGGGAAGGCAGGCAACTAGGCACAGGTGGAAACAATGAGGGTGGGGCTTGCAATCACACTATAGTAACACATACCACTTGTATGGATGCTATCTTTCTTTTAGGCCTTTTTCATGGAAGCTATTTTGACATGTCACAGGATGAATAGCACAGGTGTACGTATTCAAATTGGACAATGGATACATTTAATGTAGCTGCTTCAGATTCAGGGTGCTGGTAATGTGCATGCTGGCTCACTCCCAGTTAATCAGTCTGACTTCTGAAGAGAACAGAGCCATCTTTAATGATATTAGTAACACCTGTGCTTTTCCTACTACCACAAGTCAAAAATGTCTGCTGTAAAAAAAGGCCTGTTCAGGAGTCACATGCAGTCTCAACTACTGTGTGCAAATTAATTAATCATTTTCATGGAATGTCAGTGAGAAATTAAACTGTTTCCCACCTTTTTAGATAATGTTGTTACCACACTAATCCTGTGTGTTTGTGTTTCAGTGGCCATGTCAGTGTGATTTTCGTTCATATTTTTTTCATTACAGGGATTGCCTATCAGCCTCCACAGAGGGACCTTGGTGTTCTGCAAATGGAACGTGGCCCACAACAGGCCTGGCATTGTCAACAGAGACACAGAGAGGAAGCGAGTGATAGGAGGGAGGCGGGGGTGCAAGGACAAAAAAAAACAGAAAGAAAGACAAGAAAATATATCTGGCATTAAGGAAGAGACAGGAAGGGATATTTCTGTTGTGGCTTGGTTTGAGTCAGGTAGTTTAACATGCTACATTAAGGGCCTTGGCATGCTGGCATTGACAAGAAGACTGAGAACAGATGAAGAAGAAAATGGGGCAGCAGGAACAAACCGAGGAAATGCGAAACAATAAGAATGAAAGATAAATGGAGAGAGAATGGCTGGCATTGGGAAGTGGCACGCTATCAGTGGAGCTGCAGGGACAGTTTGTCCATTCTAAACAAACAAGACATTAAGGTCGATTAGTAATCGCAGCTTTCAAGTCGGCTGTAATTCAGTAGTATGTTTTTTGATTCTTACACAGTTCACTCACTTGCTGGCACAAGTTGGTTGACCCAAAAAATATTGGTCATTGTGTTAAGCACGTAGTTTAACACAATGACCAATATTTTTTTTCTGGTGAAGAGTCGAGGCCTTTTGAGGACCAGGAATGACCAAGCAAGAACGCAAAGAACATGAAGAGCAGTTAAACAAGTTTTCAATTTGGCAAGATTAGCTAACATTGTACAAACAAATAAAATATTTTACATCTTTTATCTTTGAAACACAGTATCGTAAGCCACTATGACAAACCTAAGTACAAAAATGTCATGTCTAAAATAAAAGGTTTTAAGTCAGATCATAGCTTCAGCACCCCTCTATCTGTCTCTCACCTAAACCAATAAAAAGGAATATAAATAAGTAGTAGTATAAATAAATACCATATTCTGGGGCCAGGATTGGTGACCACAAACAATTTACAAACGTACTAAATTGGATTAAGTATATAGTCCCTCGATATTAAAATATTTGTGTGTGTGTATACTACACTGCTTTGATGTGATTATGTTTCAGATGTATGCTCAGACAAACAACACGTCTGTCCTCTGTGGATTCTCCCTGAAACCCTGCCTTCAGGCTGATCAGGAACAGCGTCGAAATCCTGGTCCAGATGTTGCCTCTTCAAAAGCCTTGAGGATGGAGCCACCAACCTATGGTGCTGGTCATTGTTTCCTGACATGTGTAGCTTTATGTACGGTAACAGTAGACGCCTTATCCATGCCAAGAACTAGGTGGCAGGACTGTGAAGGGAATGATGACTATCCTCCAAGGGGAATTACACTTTCTCAGGCCAGAGGGGATGTGGGACAAGCTTTGCTTGCCTTGCTGGCTGTGGGGAATTGTGAGTCTGGTGCCACATAAGGATTCTCCCTCGGGCAAACAACAGAAGAAATGCAATGTGAGTCTTTGGTGCTACTGCAAGGTGTCTGTGACGCCAGAGGTGCAGTTCTGGATGTTTACACTTCCAATGTAGTACACTTGACACACTTTTCCTCTGCAGGTCTCCTTTGTAAAAACATGGCCTGTCTTCTTTCTGTTTCAATCATGACCTAATGTCAATCTGTAGGAGGTAAGAACTCTCTCTTTTAAAACACTTTTGATTATTTACTTGCATATTAATAAGCAGAACAGGCTGAAGCATGTTACAACAAACTCACAGTTTAATTTATCTTTTGCATGCTTGCTGACAATCATCATTATGAGGGCGGTGGGGATCCAGCCTCTTTTTGCCTCTGAGGTCACTGCAGAGCATGCTGCTTCCTCCACAATGTCTGTGCAGCAGAAGGTGATGGAGGAAGAAGGCTCAAACCGTGATGACAATTTAGAAAAAGATGATGCGGATGAGAAGGAGCTGTTCAGAAATAGCTTCTGAGCAACAGCGCACGTGTCCACTACCGCAGAAGTGCCTGCGTGTCTGAGTCAGCATGACTACGTCTACATCTAGGGGGCAAACCTTTCCAGATGTAGATCATGGCTACTCTATACTCAATGTTAACGTTCAGCACCACCTACAATCAAAGACTTAACATCCTGCATCAAGCTCCTTATTTTGGGGCTGATCCTGTTAAATAGAGTAATGTCCTACTCACACCCAGCATACAGAACCCAAACAAAGGATAATAAAGCTAATGGTAGTATGAATTAAATAATAAAGAGTAGGGGTTACTTCAGTTGGGCCTCAGTTATGCTTGGACTGCTGTCATACAAGGCCTCATCTGTGTATGGATAACTGATATCCCTTGAAGAAGGAAGCCTCCACTTATTTAAAGTGAGGAAATCAACATTACACTTTGCAACATCCCATTAAAATGTCACAGTGTTTTGCTTTGGTGATTTGAAAGGTCATAAAGGAGTCTGAAGTCCCAAACACACTGAAAGACATAAATGCAATCCTCATTTGACGCACGCAATTGATGCTCCTATGACACTGCAGGCATCAGATTTAAAATGCCAACACAACAGAATAAGCAATATTTTAGGAAACAACATTTTTGTTAATTACAGAAACCCCTTTTTACCTTAACTTGATCAAATTTGAGTGTTTAATTAGATAATGTGGAATTAGCATCACGCGATTCCCTTGATGGAAGATATATCCCTCTGTTGGAGTTGTGGGACTACAAAGTCCACTCACTGCCGTACAGTAGTATTACAGAGTGAAGCTTCTCTTACCTCATAAACAGTCTTTGGCTGAGTGCAGACACCGTCCTGCAGAGAGCACACAAAACCGACAACATGCTGATGTGACTTACTGCTGGTGAGGTTTGTCATTTTAACCAGTGAAAGTGAAAGTGACAGTAAGAACCTTTCAACCATTTATTCCCTTTAGCTCTCTGCAAACGAGTACTGCAGCTGCAGAAAAAGAACGCTTTGGTCACTGGGTGCTCAATGACAACTCACGTCACTTACAGCTCAGCTGACAAAATATACTTTTACTTTTGCACCAGACACAAGCACCACTTTTCTGGACTAAAGTCCTGTGTGTGTTTGCCACATCCACCCACACTAAGCAGACTCTCACAGATTTTATTCTCCGTCACATTTTCTTATTGTCTATAATTTTGTGGGTTCATTCGGACGCCGTTTTTTTCAAATACACGTCTTTTCTTTTTCTGCTCTATCATGGTTGATCAGACCTTTACAATATGGTTAAATAGAGCTCTTTTTAATGCATTTCTTTTTGTGTTTGAGCAAAATTTGGAAACACAAATTGATTTTGACAACAAAAAAACTGAGAATGGAACCCATTTTCTGCATCACAATTTTTTCTGTAATCATCATTCCTCTATTACCACCCCCCCTTTTTGCTGATGGAAAAAAAAATCCATCCCTCTTTTGTTGAATAATCTGTTCCACTCAATAACATCTGCTTTCTGAACTCCAGTACATTAACCTCTACATACTGTGGTCTGCCATCAATAATTCAGCTTTGTGCATACGATGTGTATAAAAAATACAAGGGAATGAAACCATACTCTAGCAGTGGTTCTCAACTGGTCTGGCTCCGGGACCCACCATCACCCCTTAATGACAAGCCGCGACCCAAATCAAGGAACATTCTCAACTTCTCTAATTTATTTAATGAAAAGATGGCGCAGTTTGAACCTGAGATAGTACATAATATGTATGCCAACACAAAAACAAGTTTAATGATAAACCAAAACGACCAGCTGGTGGCGATGCTAGAGAGGGAACTATTCCCTTTTACACTCAATTAGCTGCATTTGAATTAAAAACCAAAAAGTGCATCTTCAGGACACAAGGTATTACAACATACATCACAATTCAGAATCTTCAGCAGTGGCGGCCGACCTTCAGCCACCAAAAAATAAATGAAAAATAAAATATTTATAATATTATTAATTATAAAAATTATAATAATATTGATAAATTATACAACTTGTCAATATGTGTGGTTTCGAGCTATGGAATATACCCAATAATATTTGTAAAATAGGATATCTGCACTCAATTCTCCTCACGACCTCCGAGTTTGCAGTTAGCGCCATCAGTTGTGAATTTTATATTCAGTAGGCTGTTTAATTTAATTATCCTAAAAACCCAGTCTCCCCCATATCAGGTTGGTTTGACCCAACCACATGCTGCTGAAAACATGGAGGGACAAGTACAAAACAAGTTGAACAACAGGTCGTCGCGAAAACAGGTCGTCGCGACCTACCAGTTGCGAATCACTGCTCTATAGCTTGTGTTTATGTTGAATGTAATTCATTACCGAACAGTGTTACAGTAGTACCTTCATTGAGTCAAAAGTTATTTTCCATAATTGGTCCTGCCTTAATCACATTGCAGCACAGAGGTACACACTCATACTTCTCTCTTTATTAACACTGCAGTGTGCACAGGTGTCAGCATTGCATGTGGGCATGTTGGAAGGCAACCACATGTGTTCAATTGCCGTGGCTGCTGTATCAAGGGGTGATTACACTGAGACATCTCTGGTTTCCGTCATTTTCTCCAACAGGGTCTGTTTTTTTTCTCCGGTCCTCTCTCTTTCCTCCAACAACTCAAACACTTTACTTACTTCCTCCAGTTACTGTCAATCCAAATATTTTCTCTCTCATTAAAGAGCGCTTACTGCTACAGTAAAAGGTTTCCTGTGAGTCTTGACACTCATGTGCCATCATGTTACTATTTTTAGTTGAACTCACTTGCTCCGCTTCATAAAATGACACTCACTCTGAAAATAGTCTTTATTATCTTTGCTATGTAGAAGTGACAGTATAACATGAAAATGTAGCTTGATTTATAGAGAATGCAAATGCCAGCACAGGTGTGGACCAAGGGTCAACCTCCAGTGCTAAGAAATGAAGCCAACGAGGAAGTGCCCTAAAGTTGAGGCTGGTTCCAAAAGAGTCAATCTATCTGAGGGCCTGGCCGCTTTGAATGACAGAGGGTGCCGTACCCGGTCATCAGCTGCTAGCTGTCTGCTCTGCTGCGTCACCCAGGCAGATGGCGACGGTTGGCTACGTCCATATTTTATACAGTCTGGTGTGGACTGCTTTCAGAGTAAACGGACTAAAGTGTGCTGTGGGAAGGATGATATACGCTAAAAGTGGCTTTAAGCGGGTTTAGTGCAAGTTATGTCTCGATGGAGCAGATGTACAGTACTTTTCACGCACTAGGAGCCTCATCATTGTATAGCTGACCATGTAAAGTATTGCCTGCAAGAGCACATTTAAGTTGGGCATGGTCTACATGAGTCAGAACCCTTTACATCCGGCAAGAAGTGGTGAAGAAGGTTTTTTACAAGCTCTATAATTACTGGTAAGATAACAAATCTGTAATGCATAATTAAATGTGGTAGGGTGGCCTTGATGGTGGTATAATGGGGATGCCACAAGTTTTCAGTCGCTGAGGTAGTGAGCTTGCTAGTTGCTAGCATTTGGAGCTAGATTTCAATATTGTATTAATATATTCAGAGTGACCTGTGAAGAAATCTCACACTGAAAGCTTAAATACTACCTAAAGTAGATCATTCTGATATTTTTATTTTATTTAATGTTGCATCAATCACTTTTAGACCACTAGTGGGCAGACATACTATCACAATTTCCTATACTTACACTTAGCCGACATCAGAATCAGCTTTATTGACCATGTGACCAGCAGACACATACCAGAAATGTTACTACGGATTTTGTTGCTATCATTGTACTGTACATACAGATACAGATATACAGCTAAAAACCAAAACGACAAAGCTGAACAAGAGTAAACATAAACATATAGCTATTACTACCAGTATGTGAAAGAACATGAATATATCTATATAGATAGATATACATACAAGGGTATACAAGGACCAAAATGGATCAACATGATATGATATTGATGATGATATTGGACTGTCATGTTTCTGGACACATGACAGTCCAATATCCTAACATTATCCTAAGCATTCTCCACAAACGTCAATTATACTCTTCAGAAAATAAATACAGTCATGCTGTATAGCAAGTATTCTATATAAGCTAATGAGCTACTCCTTAAGTGAAAAAGCACAGCCACTTTACTGCATTTTGTTGCAAATAAAAGCAAATCATCCCTTATTTTGCATCTTGTAGGCTTCAGACTATGAACTCCACTAATTATATCAACATGTATGCAGGGACTTGTTTTTTGTGGCCCATATTTTTGTTGTGATACAATATCAACTTGAAAGCTGCTATTCCTGTAAACATCATACACATTTTCGCTGGTCATTTTCCCTTCCACAAATGAAACAAACCATAATGTTCTTATTCTTCTCTCTCAAAGTCACATGATGAGACAAAAATCCTTTCTTCCACACTCTTGCTATCTGTTATTGTCAGAAACAATTCATGATAATAAAAGTATACCGTCATCTATTTATGCATATCTCTTTTTTCTCTATATTAATATCACCTTTCCCTTTAAGCGTTATTTTTAGAGTATAGCTGGTTTCACCTGACCTGCAAGTGACCTGTACAGCTTGCGATTCCTCTGCAAGTCAAGTTCTCATGCTTAGAATCTCTATAGAGAAATTATTTTCCAGATTAAGAAAGAATCCTAATCTCTTGATAAGGGAATCAAACTAATTACTTTCCCTCTCTTCATATCTCTGTGTGTTTTTCTTTCTCTGCTACCAGAAGTGAAGATGATTCTTATTGCAGCCTTGTCTCTCTCCCTCTCACTGGGCTAGCGTGCCAAAGACTCTGAATTAAGACATTAAGCTATCTAACTGTTGTCAATACGTTTTCCTGTTTCTCTGTCTGTCTTCTCCTCTTTTTGCTTTATTCGTCCTTTATTTTCCCAGCCGCATGCATGGAGTTCTCTAATTTAGCAGGGGTCCATTATCAGTGGTGGTTTAAAGATTATTTTTCTATGTAGATGTTCTGCTTTTTCTTCATCGAAACAAGATATTTTGAGTGTCCTATTTAAAGTTGATTTGCACGCATATCATAAAGCTTGGTGATAAAACTGTAATGTCACAGAGAGCAGAAGCCTTAACATCTGCTGTTGCAGCATCTGGAAGATAATGAGACCTCACATTTTCTTAAGCATCAGCTTGTCAGTAATTTCAGAGACGTTTTGACACTTCTTTGAAATAAAACAGATTTTAAATTGATGTCATGGTCACCAGGCTCATTACACGTATGGTATGTTCACATTATTCTGATGTTTTCAAAGTCTCTCTGCCGCTAACTTTTTATTATGTGAGGAGTGATTGCAAGGCTGAAAATGAGAAATTAGGTTAAGGAAAGAGAACACGTTTACATACACTGTTATAACTTGGTGACTGTAGAACTTGTTTAGATGCAGGTGGTCAGTAATCTGGATTATACGCTGTTTTCCATATTTTTTAACCAAGACTGACATACGTACGCATAATACATTAATATGATAAATTATACTGCGACCCTTCGTTTATGTTGTGGTCTGTAAGGAGAGAGCCCACTGTTTTCCCCACATGAGAATGTGTCACAACTTTTGAAACTGATTTATTTGTTTACTTATACGAATAAGATGTATCTGATAAAAAAAAAAAAACTTTTAATTGAATTTTCATTGAGCTAAAAGGTCAGCCAGCAGCTCAGCCTACTGAAACCTATTTTCTAAGTCTTAAAGGTGTAGTGCAGTGTTTTCTTTTGTGTGCAGCAAAATGGATCCAGTTTAATATCCTGACTTTAAGTCTTGAGTATAGGTTAAACCCCCAAAACACTGTTTCCTGCATTTAGCATAGTACAACTCAATGCTATCTTTCATTATTTATTGTAATACAGGGTCCCTGTTTGTATTCTCCATCACTATTACATCACCAGGATTATTTTTTCAACTTTAGAAAGCTCCCTCCAGAGCCATGACACAAAGCCAGTTTAAACAGGCTATGAAATACTCCTTGTGATGAGAAAACTGAACTCCATTTAAGGATTCTTGTTAACAAGGTTTAAGGTTACATAACATAAATTGTGGTCACTGCAAATAATTCCTGCAATAACTTGATGATTCTTAAATTAATGTAAATATGCTGACTGTTGCTAAATTCAGCCACAATATTCTGTCTGCGGTTTACTCCGCCTGTGTTGAAACAGGTGCTGCTGTGTCATTTGGTTTGCGACCCACAGGTGCATATTGAATGCTATTATCCAGCTGTGCCGACTCATCATGTCTTCAACGTGCTGGGGAAGGCCACTGTGAGCCTGACAAAGAATTAAGCAGTTAGATACAAAGATTGAACACAACCTTTAGGGCCTCATTATTTTGCATAACATTCCTCCATATTACAATGTACCCAAAACTCCACAAGTCGTAACAAGCCAAACACAGCATCTATCATTATGGGAACAAAGTGGTGTGCATGTTGTGTTGAGTTTAATTCATCAGGTTTTTAAAAGTTTTCTGTAGAACTCGTTCTCCTTGGTAATACACATGATCTCAAAACAGAAGTATAGTTTGTCCTATTAATACAGTCTGCTTCATTGAATATTTTTTTTCTTGAAACCAACTAACAGCAACACCCTCGACACACACCCACACCAACACGTCCTGTGTTATTCCAGCGATCACAGACCTGAAAAAATAAACTGACATGTACAAGATATAGAACATTATTGGACAAGGAGACGACCAAGACGCTACCATACATGTGTCCTTGATACTCACCCCGCCGCTACGGCTGAACTACTTGTCGACCACCTGCCTAGAGGCTTGGGACATACACTCACATAACCATCCTACTAGACATTTCCTGGAGAGGGTTCTACCTGCCACACCATCCTCAAAATACAGTTTGTTCAGTGCGCCTGATGAGGGCCGTGCATTTAACGTTAACTTGACAATGCATGAACTTGGCAAAGCAGATGTAACCTTGCCTCCCATTATGGGGTGGAAGACAAAAAACATCCAACTGTTTAACCCTCGACCTAAATGAACTCCTGAAGTTCTTGGGAACCAGCTGAGGTCTGTGGAATTAGCAACGCTGTCTTGAACAGAAAAAGCCTCGGTCAAAAATGTCTGGGAGGGGGCGTTACTCTGGGATACCGATCAACATTCAACTCCCAGTTGGCACTGGTTGGGCATCACTTGCAGGGAGTCCTTCCAGTCTTCTGCAGAAAGCTGATCGCAGACACAATAAGATATTGTTGTGAGGCCACTCCCCATCCACAATATTGGAATGGTCATATATGTGTATAGCTATAAGCGCTCAGCTGCTTGATGGGGTGCAATATTCAACCACTGACCCGTCACCTTAGCTGGAGGGCAAAAGAGAATTTTTGTTGAATAGGTTGACACTACACAAAACGCGATAAGAGCGAGACCTCCAACCTATGAGCTCTGAAAAAGTTCTGCTCCTGCTTTGGGGTCAAATTACTGCTTTGACTCTCTCCTGTCTTTTAAGATCCATTCAGGTGCATTCTGCGGTTTATTGAGTACAGTTTAGTATTTGATGAGCTGTTAAAGCAATCCACCCAACATAGATTAAAGGCTTTCTAGTCTGTAGTTTCTGAAAGCTCCTGTAAAACTGACATTTTCATGCTAAATTCTTAATGTTGACTGTTTTGCTTTAATATATGAATACCACAGTATAGTCTTCCTGTCAGAAACCCAAATAATTACTGTAGACTTTAACACAATACTAATTGGATCTTCCCAGTATGGTTCAACCCATGTGTAACATTCTTATATTTGCAGAAAGCTAGGACCAGATACTAGGTTCAGAGGATCAGTTTAAAACTAGTTAAAATCAGAAGTAACAGATGACAGATCAAGAAGTATGTTTGAACAGTTGACTTATGTACAACATATAGATCTACACATTGGCACCAAATCACATTACCTCTCAAATAAACACAGAGGAATGTTGCAGTTAAATCCCCAAATCTCAGAAAATAGATATTTCTCTCTGGAAAGAGCATCCATACATATAATCACAAAAATTCTCCGTCACAGCCAACTTGAGTGCCAGAAACTTAAGTTTGTGAGCTGGATAGCGAGATTCGCTCCTTGACAATCCACGGCTGGCAAATGTAATAGCACACATCTCCCCTTCCTGCTCTTGGTAGCGCTGCCCCTAGCCCAGTTATACTTGCATCTGTATGCAATACAAACGGCAGCTTTGGGTTTTCAAACCCTAACACTGGGGCTGTAGTGAGTTTGTTAATGATTTCTTCAAAAGTTTGTTGACAGCTGTTTGTCCACCTTCCTCCAAACGGCTCTTTTGGCTGGAAGTACTGACCACTGTTCTCTTTTGATCCACTACTCTTCCTAACTGGTGGGTACCCGGCAGTGAGGTTGTTCAGTGGCTTTACTGTCTTGGAGTAATCCTGGATAAACCGCCGGCATTAACCAGCAAACCCGAAGAACGAGTGCAGCTCCTTGACGTTTCTTGGACTTGGCCAGGTTTTCAGGGCCTCGACTTTCTGGGGGTCTGTTTCAACACCATGCTGCGATACGATGTGTCCTAGGTACCTCACCGACTTTTTTTCCAGGCACAGTTTCAATCCGTACTCCTTGAGACGGTTGAGTACATGGAGAAGGCACGGACTTGGGTTTTGTTTTCTAGTTTCCTGTTTTATTTTGAAGTCCTTGTCTCTGTTTCCTTGCACTTCCTGCCCCTTTGATTTTCTGCCCTGTCCCTGATTGTTTCCTCCTCTGTCTAAATCACCTGCATCTTCTCCGTATATTTAAACCCTGTTTATGTACAAAATATAGATATACACATTGGCCCCAAATCACATTACCTCACAAATGCACAGAGGAATTTAGCAGTTAAATCCCCAAGATAAATCCCCAAATCTCAGAAAATAAATATTTCTCCCTGTTTTATCACACTTTGGTTTGATTTAAACCTATTTGAGCTCAAGAGAAATATTTTTACTTAGGTTCCTTTAAAGTTGTTATTTAGTTTCTCTTGTCTCTTTTATTTGACTCAGCTATAAGTTCTCATTTTATCATAGTTGGGCCTATTTAACAGTTTAGTCCATAACCCAACCCTTTAGCTTTGCCGGTTTTGCACAAAATCAATGGAAAATAAAATAAAACTTAATATAGAATCAAAATCCCAAACTCCCACAGATCGATACACAGTATATGATCATTAACTCAATTTCACAAGTAAATAGTCCTCTTGAAAAGTCTTTTACAAATCCAAATGAATTCCACCGGGTGTTGCAGCAAAATATTGAAAGCTACTTCCTATCACGATTCAGGTGTATGAATCAATGTGTCCTTATCCAAGGTGCGTAGTTTGGTCTGGCAGAAGCTAACGCCGTCCAACTCGATTTCTCCTATGGGTGGCTCGCCATCTTCATTTCCCGGCTTCCGGTGTGTAAACACAAGCGATCTTCTTTACTAAAAAACCTGGCCTATTGTACAACAGTGTCATACACATACAGATTATTTAATCTTACATATTCCATCACAAAATGAAGTACTTGAGTAGAACTAGGACCTAAATACAAATTAACTACCACACTCTTAAAATGGCGGCGCTGTTCACCAAACCATGCTAACAAGGCTAAACTTGAACATGCGTGTTGTATGTAGCTTCTCAATTCACTTTACACAAAGAAAAATGCACAAACTACACAATATTAACTTATTCCCACCGTTTTAGTTTAGCTAGTGGCCATTTTGGCTCCATTTCAGCTTGACAAAACAAGGAGATAGCATACTAATTTGACAGATAAATCCTGAATCAAAACTCAATTGAACATATTCAAGCAACATCAGCAGGAACTTTAAAATGATCCACATACGGAACATTGAAGTTTACACTCTTGAAAACTTCTTTCTTTAATTCAATTCAGTTTATTTTATATAGCCCAACATCACAAATACAAGTTTGCCTCGGAGGGCTTTACAATCTGTACACATAACATCCCTGTCCTGGGACCTCACATCGGATCAGGAAAAACTCCCCCAAATAAAAATAGTAAAACGTACTCATTGGCTTTTCTCTTCACTCGTTTTCGACCTCTTTTGCTTGTCTCTAGCTTTATTGTTTCTCTCTCTCCAGCCAGCGGTGCTGCAGTAACGCTGGCTGCTGCATTTCTTAAAGGAATGGTCAGTGGCGGGCCGTGGATTTTCTACCTGCGCTTCAATCAGCTGCGCGGCCCATATGACAATTTTGTGAGAAAATGTCATTTTTAGGTCAGCACTGCTCTGTGTTCTTCTTGGTCAGCAAGAAAATGCGTTTGCTACTTTGTTCAGATTATACAGGGACTCCCCAGACACCCATCACTGCTTAGATAGTATGCATTATGCAGGGTTCAGTATGTGTGTGTGTGTGTGTGTGTGTGTGTGTGTGTGTGTGTGTGTGTGTGTGTGTGTGTGTGTGTGTGCGCGTGTGCGTGTGTGCGTGCGTGAGCACAAATACAAATTGGAGACATCAAGGTCAGAGTTAAGCCAGTGCTCTGATCTCACACCCTCACACACATTCTTGTTTTTGTCACATTTTGTTTCCCTTCTGACGACCATACATAGACCAACACTACATGCAATCCATAAAGATGCCTTTGGACAAAAATGATATAGAAAAACAAAATGCTTATGTTCATTTTGAAGGCCTAGCACTCATCAATATTTCTTATTTAACATTTGCAGTGTTGGCTCTGAAATACTGTCTGATTTTAGAAAATATGGTACCCATCACAGTATACCTCTGAAGAGACGAGCAAATTGGCAACTTTATCCCACAGCAATGTGGAGTTAATCATCTCTTGTCAGGAATAAGCCTGGAGGGGATCATGTGTTCGGTCATGTGTCTGTATTTGTGTATTTTTCTGTCCGCAGCTAATCTCGCAGACTACTGGATCCATCAGCCATGTATTATTTTAAGTATCTCTGAAGGTTGGGGTGAGACACAATTTTTGATAAACCTAATATATTGACTGCTCTGTTTGTATACCGTCATTAACTGCTGACTTTACATACCTCTTAACCGACAGGTAGGGCTGCAAGTGAATAACAACTGCTTTAGTAGCCTGTCCGTTGAAAGCCATATTTTTGCCTTTGTCGTGGCACAGTAATTGACATCCATAGAAAGGTTTGGGCTCATTGTGAACCAGCTTGGCCTACAGCACCAACTTCAGACCAAACTATACTGTTGTTGAGTTTTTTTCGCTGGAAATCAGTTGATGGAAATGGGTTTTTGGGACATTTCAAAAGTTGAATTGTCTTGCAAATTGAATGGACACACGGCTAATGTCTTTGAATTCTTTGTTAAAGTTTATTTTCGCTATTACACTTTGGCACAGGGAGGTGTTCAAATGCAACATTGTCTACTTTCTAGTTTGAAGTTGTTGTTTTTCCTGCAGACTCATCTAATTTGTATTTGACATCATAAGATAAATATGAGGCTAAAAAGCTCTGGGACATAGAGAAAGAGAGATAAATAGAGAGAGAGAGAGAGAGAGAGAGAGAGAGAGAGAGAGAGAGAGAGAGAGAGAGAGAGAGAGAAAGAGAGAGAAAGAGAGAGGTTTGTTTGAGTGCAGCCTTTGCAAGAGTTACTCACCCAAGCTCACCCCATCTTTTAGATCCCTATAGTGCCTAAGTCTCTACCTCTCCTGTACTCCTCCACCTCTTCTGCTGCAACATTTCTGTCAGTCTGTCTTTTCTTCTCATGTATCTTTGCCTTACCCGTTTCCTCCAGACCATAGAGGAGGCAATTTATTTGATAAATCTTCTTGCTTTAAATGTCACCTGCTAGATCTCTGCAGCCAAAAAAGCATATACGTACAGTGGGACACACTTAATCTTGGGTTCAAGCATTTACATATAGAGTTGTCTACAATACGTGGGTAAATTTGACCACATGCAAAACCAGTTTGTATTTTCAAGTCTCAGTTTCTACTTCGGTGACAAATTACCTTGCTGCAAAAAAGACAACATTAACTGAAAATAAGCACACACACATGTTTACAGATATGACTTTATTGAAATCTAGTATGCTAATCTGTTTACTATTTGTTTCTTTTCGTCGGCTTTCTTTTCGTCGGCTTTGTTTTTGATCACTTGGATTGTGGAATATAATCCAAATTAATTCCTTTGAAAAGGTTTCTTGATTTTACCTTTTAAATTCTGGTTACTCCAAGTCTTATTAGTCAGATCATGTAGTTAATATAGACAGCCTGAAAAGCTTAAAGGGTCTGTACACAGAACACTATTTATAATTAAAGCAAACCGTAGCTTTTCTTTATGTGCTCTAATTGCTCCCCAAGCATGTTTTTTTTTAACAAATATTTTTATTGTTGTCTTTTCCACAATGCACAAACAAACACAAGACAGAACTTAACAAAACAAAAGGCACAAAAAAATAACGTATAGGCATTTCAGATAAAGATATCAATATCCCTAGCATTTTTTTTTTTTCTCCTTTCTTTTTTTTTTGTTTTGTTAAGTGTTACTGACTGTTCCTCAACAGAGAACCAACAAATAACAATAGAAGATGACAGATATGCATATGCACAAATAGATACATATAATAACCGACAAATGGAATGCTCCCACATTCCTTAAATGTGACTTGTGAGAGAAGAAATAAAAGAGAGGACCAAAAGAAAAGAAAAAAAAAAAAAAATATATATATATATATATATATATATATATATATATATATATATATATATATATATACACATACATACATACATACACACATACATACATACATACATACATACACACACATACACATATACATACATACACACATTTACATATAAAAAGGGGAAACGATAGACTACAGCATTGCAACAAAATCTTCCCCCTCCAGAAACTCCATAAATGAGCCCCAAATGTTTGCAAAGGTGTTATATTTCTTTTTAACTACATAAGTAAGTTTCTCCAGGGCAAGGCACCGCAGCAGTCCTTCTATCCACTTTTGTTTGCTCGGCCTGTGGACAGATTTCCAAGCCATTGCAATGTTATGTTTAGCTTCCAGAAGGCAGTATATGACCATCTTTTTTTTGCTTTTGTTAAGTGTACTGTTTGCTGGGAAATACCCAAAAAGACAGAGTTTTGGACATAGTGTAAGTTGTTCGTTGATACAGATAGAAATAATAGTAATAATCTCTTTCCAGAAGTCTTGGATGAGAGTGCATTCCCAGAGGCAATGAGATAAACTACCTTTATGTATACCACATTTAACACATGTATCTGGTGTATTGGGGTAAATGCGATGTAATAACTCTGGAGTAATGTAAGTTCTCATCACCCATTTATACTGGAGTAGTTTAAATCTAGAGTTTATTGTTTGAACCTGACCCTGTAGACAGATGTCCTGCCACTCTTCTACCGTGATTTCCTCATTTAGGTCTGAACACCATGCTAGTCTTTTGTCCTCTGAAGATTCCTTTGCTGCAGCTATGATAGTATGGTAATACTTTGAGATTAGTCCAGCTGATCCATGATGTTTTAAAACTATCTTTTCTAATGAGTTTAGATAGGGGGGATTTACAGAGTTCTGTGTCTTTGTTATGAAACTTCTTATCTGGAGATACTTGAAAAAATGTGTTGTAGCTATGCTAAACTTGAGCTTGATCTCATTAAAACTTAAAAGAGTATGGCTTTTATAATCATACAAATCTGAAATCTTTGCGATACCTCTGTCTGCCCATAACTTAAAACCAGGGTCGTTAGTACCTGGTGTAAAGTTTCTGTTCCCCCATATAGGTGAATATTGGGATAGGAGTTTTTTCTCCAAGATAACTTAACACCTCATGCCATACTGTCAGCGTATTTTTAACAAAGGGGTTTGCCGTGTGCTTCTTTAAAGTGGCTAAGTTTGCTGAATAAAGGTAGAGATATAAGGGGATTTTTGAAGTTGTAGTTTCCTCCATTCTTATCCAGTGCAGCGTTGACTGGTGTTCAAACCAATATGAGGCTGCTCGTAGTTGGGCAGCCCAATAGTATCCCTGGAGGTAAGGGAGTTTTAACCCACCTCTTTCATATGGTAGGTATAGCAGGGTCATGCGCAGTCTTGAGCGTCTATCGTTCCAAATGTACTTACAAAAAAGCTGCTTCATTTTACTAAAAAAATTAGAAGGAGGAGCAAGTGGGATGGTTTGAAAAAGGTACAGAAATTTAGGAAGAATATTCATCTTCAGAATATTAATACGCCCAATCATGGAAATTGGCAAAGATTTCAATCTATTAATGGATTCAACTACTGACTCAGTCACAGGGTTATAGTTAGTAGGTACAATGGCTTCTATTGTAGGCGTGATTTTAACTCCGAGGTATGTAAAGCTGTCCACAATATTCTTAAATGGTGTATTTAGTGGTGGGGTTAGTCTCTCAGATTTTTTCAAGAATAGGATTGTAGACTTGGATGCATTAACCTTATAACCTGAGAAACTACCATATGTTTCTATAAAGCTTAATAAAGAAGGAATAGATCGTTTCAAGTCTGTCAGAAAGAGCACTATATCATCCGCAAATAATCCTATTTTATTCTCAATATCATTAATTGTGATACCAGTTATCTCACTATTGCCTCTAATTGCAATTGCTAGAGGTTCAATGGCCAGGACAAAAAGAAGAGGAGACAAAGGGCATCCTTGTCTTGTGCCTCTACAAAGAGAGAGCCGTTTTGATACCATATAGTTGGTCATTACTGAAGCACTTGATTGATGATATAAGAGTTTGATCCAACTAAGGAAGTAGTTGCCTATTCCAAAACGGTTAAGCACTTCAAATAGGTATTCATGCGCGACCCTATCAAAGGCCTTTTCCGCATCAAGTCCTATCACAGCCACATCAGGTATTTCTTTCTTGACATATATAATGTTCATCATTCTACGGATATTGTGAGAGCCCTGTCTTCCTTTAATAAATCCATTTTGATCTAAGGCTACAATAGATGGCAAATGTTTCTCCAACCTTCTGGCAAGGACTTTTGCTAATATTTTCACATCGTTATTAGTTAAGGAGATGGGGCGGTAGGATTCACACTTTGTGGAGGGTTTACCTGGCTTTAATATTAAGGTTATAAGAGCGTTCCGCAGAGATGGGGGGAGCGCATCATTTCCAAGTGATTCGTCAAACATATTCAGTAACGGAGCCAGTAGCATGTCCTTGAATTGTTTGTAGATTTAGATAGGTACACCGTCGGGTCCTGGAGCTTTACCGCCTTTCATACTGTCTATGGCCTCTGACAACTCAGATATTACAATTGGTGAATTAAGTTCCTGTTTTGCGCTCTCCCCAAGGAGCAGTATTTCTATCTGACCTAGGAAGCTGTGGAGTGTGTAAGATGTAGCTGGACTTTCTGATGTATACAATTTAGAATAGAATGCCTGGAAAGTGCTATTTATTTCTTGAGGGTTAGTAATTGTCCCTTTCTCTGATTCAATTTCTAAAATTGATCTTTCATTCTGCATTGACTTTAAACGCCAGGCCAGAAGTTTCCCTGCCCTTTCTCCTTGGTCGTAGAATGTCTGTTTCAGTTTCATTATGCTATATAATGCTTTATTTGTGGATAGTTCATTATACTGTGCTCTAAGAATGGCCAGTCTCTGTCTAATCTCACTTGTATCATTAAGATTAATTTCTGTCTCAAGTTCTTTGATATCTTTCTCTAGCTCCATCAATTTTAGGTGCTGTTTATTAGATATGCTGCTTGTATAGCTGATCATTTGGCCTCGTATATAGGCCTTAAATGCCTCCCATCTTGTAGACGCTGATGTTTGAGTAGTGTTGACTTCAAAATAGAGATCAATATTGGTTCCAACAAATTTGAAAAACTCATTATCATTATCATGTAATGTTATCATGTCCCCAAGCATGTTACTCAACTCAAGTAACTAAATTCAAGTAAATCTACTCTGCCAGTTCATGTTCATGCTATACTGGAATGAACTGCATGACTAATGCATTGAACTGCAGCATGTGAATGATTAGCTACAAAGCATACATTATTTTTAGTAAAGGGGCACAAGACATTGTTAAGTTTCAGACTCATGATTAATGGATTGGTAAATAATTGTTTGACACAAACAGTGATTGCTGGTGTCCAACCTTCTCATCAGGGTGGTGTGCATTGCTAAACAAGCTTGGTCAATATCATCAGCTCTTTTAAGGAATGCTCCAATTAGAAGAAGGCACTGCCTTCAAGCGCCATCAAAGCAGCATTTCAGACACTTTTTCCAAATCCGATCCAAGCATCAGACAGCACTGTGCTATTTAAGTGAGTTTTCAAAAGAGCGTCATTCTCAAAAAAACATATCTAGGGGGTGATTTCACTTTGTTCGCACATGGGTTCCCTGCCTGCCGATCTACTGAGGAGTTTTCAAACTCTGTCTGCATGTCATAAATGTCGGCTGTGCTTTGTTTGTACTTTTGCCACTGTTGGCAGTTTTGACATATGAATAAAGTTGCATCACTGATACAGTAACATCAGATACACAAACACCAACCACCTAAAACTTCAGGTGTGGTGTGTGTGTGTCTGTTCAAAAGGCTGTCTATATTAAAGACTGTCACATATAAGGAAGCACCTAAAGCTACCTAAAAGAGATGTTGCAAGATACAGCTCTGATTTGTAGAAATGAGTGGACGTGAGGAATAAAAGGTAAAGATTTAAAAAAAGGAAAAGAAAAGATGGAAAGAATGATAAATAGAAAATAATGTGTAAATAAGTGGAAGAGCGTAAGAAGTGATTAACTATATATCCAATTTGCTAACAACTATCAGTCAAGTTCATTGCTTCAATGATTTGGAACTAATAACTACTGCCTGAACACAAACCTGGTTAATATTACCATATTTCTTGACCTTACAAGTGCTCAATGGCTTCAAAATGCATCATTAAAGTGGATTTCACATCAAGGAACCGTGATCAGATTTGTGTACACTTGGTTTGGTCCAGTTTGTTTGATTAGTGTGAACACTCGATTAAATCATGTGTACTCAGGTACAGTTCGATTCAGGTGTGAAAACAAACTGTACCAAAATAAGCATGTGGACTGCTATTTAGGATGTGTTGCCATGACTACCCAAATTTTGTTCAGACATGGCCGCAAAAGGATCTCTCTGAGAAATGTTGGCAGAAGAAAACATCCAAGCACAACTGCAAAAAGCATAACAAAGTAGAGATGTATGGGATAATTCAGCAGTATTTACATGGAACAACAGAACAATGCAGTGATAAATTAAACAAAATGAGGCTGCAATACCAGAAAGGGGTACAGGTAGAGGTAGCTTAGCTGACAAAAAAGCAAAAAACAAGCAGTTGGTCTAATGTTATTGAGTCGCAACCCATCACACCCCCTCCAGAAACTTCATCATTTCCACAATCCAACATGAAAGTGCTTGAAACTGACTGCTGTCAATAAGACACTACTCAACACAGTACATATCCATATGTATACCTAATATGAAAAACCCCCCAAAAAAAAACCCTATGTGCATGGAACTGTGGGGTAACCGAAGGCTGTAGAGAACTGCATTTCTTGATTGCGTTTGGAAAAAGCCTTGGGAATGTGATTTGTTCCATTTGGTGTCAAAATGTGGAGGCAGTCCCTAAATTAGGGCACAACTTCTAATTATGAGACACCGTTTTGTACTTTAGCCCGCAGCACTCCTTTCAGCCTGAACCTTTTGCTCACCAATTAAGTCAAACGTTGTGTTCATTTCAAGTTTGAATTTCAAACTGTGACGCTCTTTTAAATCAACTCAAACTGTTTTTAAGTTCAGCTGGTGTCGTTTCATAATTTTCTATAATAGTAGACGTATCCTAAACTTCTGCTGTGGACTAAAATCTTCTCACGTCACTTCCCACGCAATAGTCTAACTGGCTTGTATTAAAAACACTAGATCCCATGGTATATCTATTTTTTTTTAACTATTTAAAACATTTTTGTATTCTGCCGAATGATGTATTTTACTGGTACATCTGATTCATGTAACGGTTGTCAGATAAATTATGTCAATAAGATAACCTGGATATTGTAGCAGTCAGATAATTAAAGTATAAGCACAACTTGAAAGCTCAAGCAATAATGTATCAACTCAAGGCCACAGTAGCCTGCAGCATGGCATTGTGTTTACTTTGCCTTGAAACTGATGGGACCCCATGAGGGAATTATGAGCCACACACAATAACAAAGCTGACAGAGCCCTTCTTTCTATATCCTTTATTTCCCCAGGTGTTCACTCTGAGTCATTAGTAATGAGAATATTTTTGAGGCAAAATTATATGGGAAAAGCTGACTGCACTGAGAGAGACATTGATTAATGGAGCAAAAAGCATACACACCATCACTGAAGGAAACCTATTTAGAACCAATATTTTATGTAAAACCAACAATACAAATACAAATATTATTCTAAAATCAAATGTCCCTCATTTTGTAAATGCCATGCATTCTTTGACTAAATAAAGTTTTTGTTCATATTTTGAGGGATCAATGGTGACACAGTATGTTGTGGTAATTTTTTACATTATCTATATCTCCAAAATTTGGGATTAATTCTTGCAGTAAAACTCTTTATAATTATAACATAATTACAGACACATTTCGAAACCCGCATTGTTTCATCTCTTTCATGGCCATTTAAAAGCCTGCAGATTGAGATGCACAATGAATAAAATAATCGTTTTGGAGATACATATGCATTGCTTAGTACTTATCAAGATCAACACTAATTCAGTTTAATGCCCAAAACCTTTATCAAAATGTCATTTTGTGACAGTAAAATGGATTATAGTCAAACTACACTCCAACTTCTTGTCTAATTTGTCAGGAATACATTCCACCTGCTTGAGAAGCGTAGAAGGGTTGTATTAAAATGTTCCAAGAAAATGTTCAAACTACTCTTGCAGCTTAATCCGCATGTCACCAATGTCCATTACATGTCATCAAAATGTTCAAGTAAATTTGTTTTTAACGGACCAAAAAAAACCACTATCCTAGTTTGGTTCTTAATCTCTGAATCACAGCCAACAGTTCAGAATTGTTCAGTGAGTCAGATGGTCTGGCCTGTGCAGCTTGCTAGCTACCTAATGTAGCTATAGCCATGGCCACAAAGCTGAACCATCTGAGAAGCATCGAAACCTGTTTGGAAAAGGGCATGCACTTTCAAGAAATAATTGGCAGTCCTTTACATCGAGAAAAACCTTCTTTGCTCCCCTTTAAAAGGAAAAAATATTCTTCAATCCTGATATAACTGATGCAGCATAACTTCTGTTTTCTAGTCTTCTGACCAGTCAAAGCGCTTTAACACTACTTGTCATCATTCACCCATTCACACCCATTCATACAGACGACACAACGGTCATCGGCATCATCAGCGACAGCGACGAGTCTGCGTACAGACGGGAGGTTGAACAGCTGGTCCTCTGGTGTGGTCAGAACCACCTGGAGCTGAACAAGGCCAAAACTGTAGAGATGACAGTAGACTTCAGGAGGAGCCCCCCAACACTACCCCCCCTCACAATACACAAGAGCACTGTTTCTGCGGTGGAGACCTTCAAGTTTCTGGGATCCACAATCTCCCGGGACCTGAAGTGGACCGCCAACATCAACACCATCCGGAAAAAGGCCCAGCAGAGGCTGTACTTCCTGCGCCAGCTCAGGAAGTTCAACCTGCCTCAGGAGCTGCTGATCCTGTTTTACTCCGCCATAATCCAGTCTGTCCTCTGCTCTTCCATCACTGTGTGGTTTGGATCGGCCACCAAACAGGACAGAGTCAGACTCCAACGGATCGTCAGGTCTGCAGAGAGAACCATTGGTTCCAGCCTGCCCTCCATCCTGGACTTGCACACTGCCAGAGTCAGGAAGCGGGCTGGAAAGATCACCACAGACCCCTCACACCCTGGACACAAGCTGTTCCAACTCCTCCCCTCTGGAAGGCGCTACAGAGCACTGTACGCCAAAACCACCAGACACAGAAACAGCCTCTTCCCACTGGCCGTCACTCTGATGAACAGTTAAACATACTCTTCATCTGCACTATCTGCACTTTTTTTGTTTTTTACTACAGTCTTTAATGTCCTTTTTATCATTTTTATATTTATCTTGTATATTGTGTGTGAAAAAAGTACGAAGAGCAAGTGAAACCGGAGTCAAATTCCATGTATGTGCAAATTTACATGGCCATTAAAGCTGATTCTGATTCTGATGGGAGTGGCTAAGGTCCCAACCTGCCCATCAGGAATAGCTAACATACATTGCCCACAGCATCCAGTAGCTCCTTACAAGGCGCCAACTGGACATAAACGCATTACTTGACGCCTGACAACATAGATCTTTAGGTCTATGTTGCAATCATCAGCATGCCCGGCTATCGAGCATACAGTAACCACATAGTGGATACCGATTCTCTTGGATTGTTGGAAGTAAACATCAGGGACATGCTTATTTAAAAAAAAAAAAAGAAAGACAAATGAAAGAAATGCTGCATGAGAGATTAACCCACATCACTGTCAATGACAGCAACATGTAGAAAGATTATCTGGAGTGCTGTTCAGCATCATGCATAAAGGCCAATACTGCATGTGGCTTGGTGTGTGTGTGAGTGTCTGAGTGTGTGTGTGTGTGTGTGTGTGTCCTTTGTGTGAGCATTCCATGTGCATTTGCATATGTGGAATCGCTGATGGACAATTCAGATGACTAATATGCCAGCTGGCTTCTCTCGTCACTGAGCCACTGATGATTGACATTTTACACCATTGTGACTGCATGATTGGTCACTTCACAGCTTGGTGATTGGTCATTGACCACATGCGACCAATTATGATTGGCATTTGTGTACCAACACAAACACACACATTGGCTGATTTTGTTGTTTATGACCTATAGAGCCTCGATAGATTGGGTAGCTTTTAAACATTGAGATGTCTTCAAATGTATGTAGGAGTGACACATGTTTTGGTTGTAATATTAGAACTTACCTCAAATTAAGATATCAAATGGCTGATCAATATCAGCAAATTATGAATACACTTACTTCATGATAGTATAGGTTACTTGTTACCTGTTTTCTTGTTATAGAGTTTGACTAGCTCTATTTCTTAGCTCCCTGTGTCATTTTCAAATCTCACTCCCTGCTGACGGCATCATTGCCCAACTTTATTGCCTCTTAAGGTTACCCATTCATCATTTCTTCTCAAAACAAAGACAGCAAACTCATTCAATCAGCATCATTTGTGGCTATAGTCTATACAAAAATGTTGTCCGTCGTTGTGGCTCACAGTAGTTTGATTTTCACTTTTCTGTCAGCAATATTGTTGGTCATTAATTTACAACAAAATGCTCGTCGATGGGAAATTACCAAAAGAATATGTACATGCTGTGGCATGGATCAACTATATTCATTTCTATAATTGATGTGTCTACGGTGAATAGAAAAACTGTAAGTCGCTTTGGATAAAAGTGTCAGCTAAATGAAATGTAATGTAATGCTAGTGTCCAGCCTTTAGTGTATGCAAGCAAAATAATGAGAAATAGTGAACACATCAGACATCACTATTAAACGTAGGCTGGGCTGATTCCTAAATAGGTTTCTATGTATACATACCCTTTGTTAATGTAGATTTAGATTCAATTCAATTCAATTCAGTTTATTTTATATAGCCCAACATCACAAATACAAGTTTGCCTCGGAGGGCTTTACAATCTGTACACATAACATCCCTGTCCCGGGACCTCACATCGGATCAGGAAAAACTCCCCTAAAAAGATAGTAAAAACCCTTTCACAGGGAAAAAAGGGAAGAAACCTGAGGGAGAGCAACAGAGGAGGATCCCTCTCCCCGGATGGACAGAAGCAATAGATGTCATGTGGCCAGAATGAATAGCGTAGTTACAGCACATTCAATGAATATGACAGAAATTATTCATATAATGAGTAGTAGGCATGGTCCATGATCCAGATAATCCACGATCCATGAAGCAGAAGGCGGTAGAGAGGAGGGGCATCAGCAGGGCCATGGCAGCAGGCAGGACCGGTTCCAGGCCGGTTCCATCAGCAGGGCCATGGAAGCAGGCAGGACCGGTTCCAGGCAGCCATGAATCCATGGCAGGGGGCAGGACCGGGGGCAGGACCCGGGGCAGGACCGGTTCCAGGCAGCCATGAATCCATGGAAAAAGAAAGTAGAGTTAGTAATGTGCATTGAAGAGACAATAGTCTATCCAGACGGAGAGAAAGAAGAGGAGAGGAGGAGTGAAAGAGGAAGAGAAGCGAAAGAGGAAGAGAAGAGGAGCTCAGTGTATCCTAAGATGTCCCCCAGCAGTCTAAGCCTATAGCAGCATATCTAGGGGCTGGACCAGGGCAAACCTGAGACAGCCCTAACTATAAGCCTGAAACAGCCCTAACTATAAGCGCTATCAAAGAGGAAAGTCTTAAGTCTACTCTTAAATGAGGTGACTGTGTCTGCCCCCCGGACTGAAAGTGGAAGCTGATACCACAGAAGAGGAGCCCGATAACTGAAAGCTCTAGCCCCCAACCTACCTTTTAAGACTCTGGGAACCACAAGTAACCCTGCATTCAGTGAGCGTAACGTTCTAGTGGGGTAATATGGCACTATGAGCTCTTTAAGATATGATGGTGCATCACCAGTTAAGGCTTTATAGGTGAGGAGAAGGATTTTAAATATGATTCTCGATCTTACAGGAAGCCAGTGGAGAGCAGCTAGTACAGGAGTAATGTGATCTCTCTTCCGAGTCCTTGTTAGTACACGAGCTGCAGCATTCTGGATCAGCTGGAGAGACCCAAGGGACTTTCCGGAGCAGCCTGATAATACGGAGTTACAGTAATCCAGTCTTGAAGTAACAAATGCGTGGATCAACGTTTCTGCATCGCTTTGAGACAGGATGTGCCGGATCTTTGAGATGTTCCGTAGGTGAAAAAAGGCAGTCCTTGAGATCTGTTTCACGTGGGAGCCAAAGGATAGGTCCTGGTCAAAAATAACTCTGAGATTCCTTACTGTGGTGGTGGATGCCAGAGCGATGCCATCCAGAGAAACCATATCGTCAGATAATTGATTTCTGAGGTGTTCTGGGCCGAGTAGAATGACTTCAGTCTTGTCCGAGTTCAGCAGCAGGAAGTTGCAGGTCATCCAGGTCTTGATGTCTTTAAGACACGCTTGAAGCTTAGCGACCTGGTGGATTTCATCTGGCTTGATTGACAGATATAGTTGAGTATCATCGGCATAACAGTGAAAGTTTATGGAGTGTTTTCTGATAATATTGCCTAAAGGAAGCATATATAAGGTGAATAAAATTGGTCCAAGCACAGAACCTTGTGGAACTCCATGACGAACGGCGGTGGTCATCGAGGCCTCATCGTTTACAAATACAAACTGAGATCGATCTGATAAATACGACTTAAACCAGCTTAATGCTGTACCTTTAATACCAATCGACTGGTCTAGTCTCTGTAATAAGATGCCATGGTCAATGGTGTCGAATGCTGCACTAAGGTCTAACAGGACAAGTACAGAGACAAGTCCCCTATCTGATGCAACTAGAAGGTCATTAGTAATTGTCACTAGTGCTGTCTCTGTGCTATGATGCTTTCTAAATCCTGACAAACTCCTCAAATAAACTATTGTTATGTAAAAAGTCACACAACTGATTTGCGACTACCTTCTCCAGTATCTTAGAGAGGAAGGGAAGGTTAGAGATAGGTATGTAGTTAGCCAACACCTCTGGATCCAGGGTGGGCTTCTTAAGAAGAGATTTAATTACAGCTACTTTAAAAGACTGTGGTACATGACCCATTAGTAAAGACCCATTTATAATATCTAGTACAGAGGTGCTAATTAAAGGGAAAACTTCTTTAAACAGCTTAGTCGGAACAGGGTCTAGGAGACAGGTAGAAGATTTAGAAGTAGAAACCATTGAAGACAGTTGGTCGAGGTTGATGGTAAAAAATCCATCCAGACGCACAACAGGGCCCACAGCCTCCTCCATGGTCATCCCACCTGAGGATGGACCGGCAGTAGTCGAGGGCAGGAGATCACCAATCCTGTCTCTAATAGCCAGAATCTTACCATTGAAGAAGTTCATAAAGTCATTACTACTGAGGTCTATAGGAATACACAGATCCACCGAGCTATGACTCTCAGCCAGCCTGGCCACAGTGTTAAAGAGAAACCTAGGGTTGCTCTTGTTTTTCTCTATTAGTGATGAGTAGTAGGCTCCTCTGGCATTACGGAGGGCCTTCTTATATGTTCTCAGACTATCCCGCCAAACCAACCGGGACTCCTCCAGAGCGTTGGAACGCCATATGCCCTCAAGCTTCCGTGATGCTTGCTTCAATATGCGGGTCTGAGGGTTGTACCATGGAGCGAGCCTCCTTTGCTTAATGATCCTCTTTTTTAGAGGGGCTATCGAGTCCAGTGTCACTCTCAGTGAGCCAGTAGCACCATCGACGAGCTGATCAATCTGGGAGGGAGTAAAGTTAGCACAGGAGTCCTCTGTTATATTGAGACATGGTAAAGAATTAAATACAGAAGGAATCGCTTCCTTAAATCTAGTAACAGCACCATCAGTTAGACATCTGGTGTAAAAACTCTTGCCTAACGCTGTACAATACGGTAGTATAAACTCAAAAGTTATAAGGCAATGGTCTGATAAAAGAGAGTTCTGTGTAAACACTACTAAATGCTCCACATCAATGCCATATGTAAGAACAAGGTCGAGGGTGTGGTTAAAGCAGTGAGTCGGTTCCTGTACTCTCTGACAGGAACCAATTGAATCCAACAATGAGCTGAATGCAACACTAAGGCTAGCATTGCTAACATCCACATGAATATTAAAATCACCTACAATAATAACCTTATCAGTCTTAAGGACCAAACTTGACAGAAACTCTGAAAATTCAGATATAAATTCTGAGTACGTACCTGGTGCTCGGTATACCACGACAAACAGAATCGGCTGTACTGTTTTCCAGGTTGGATGTGAAATACTAAGAACAAGGCTTTCAAATGAGTTGCAGTTCAATCCAGGTTTAGGACCCATCAACAGACCCGAGTCAAAGATGGCAGCTACTCCACCTCCTCGGCTGGTGTCTCGAGGAATGTGCATATTAACATGACTTGGAGGAGTAGATTCATTTAGGCTGACATATTCCTCATGTCTAAGCCAGGTTTCAGAAAGACAGAACACATCAATATGATTGTCAGATATTAATTCATTTACTAATACAGCTTTAGAAGACAAAGATCTAATATTTAGGAGTCCACATTTAATTATCCTATCGTGTTGCACTATTGCAGTAGTGGTGTTAACTCTTATGAGGTTATTTTCTATAACTCCTCTTTTGGTTACTTTTGATTTAATTAATTTAAGTGGCTGTGGGACAGACACAGTCTCTATAGAGTTAAAGGTGGGCAGCTGCCCTAAAGAAAATGCAGGAAATGCAGAGAAGGGTGTAAGACTACAACTCTGCTTCTGCTTCCTGGTCTGTCATGCACGAGGTCGACCAATAAACTTGGTCATATTTGCAGAAAGGAGATCCGCTCCATCCGAAGTGGGATGGATGCCGTCACCCCTAATCAGACCTGGGTTTCCCCGGAAAGACCGCCAGTTATCTACGAAGCCCACATTGTTTGCTGGACACCACCGTGACAACCAACGGCGGAAAGTTGACATGCGGCTATACATCTCATCAGTCACCGTGTTTGGGAGCGGGCCAGAGAAGACTACGGAGTCCGCCATTGTTTTGGCGTAAGCACACACCGACTCCACGCCGATTTTAGTGACTTCCGAGTGGCGAAGCCGGGAGTCATTAAAACCGACGTGTATTACAATCTTACTGTATTTACGTTTGTCTTTAGCCAACAGTTTTAAATAGGACTCAACATCGCCCGCCCTGGCCCCAGAAATACATTTGACTGTGGTCCCTGGTTTCGCAATCTTCACGTTTCTAACAATTGAGCTCCCGGCAACCAAGGTTGGTTTCTCAGTGCCGCTGAGTGGCGAGAGGCTAGAAACGGGAAGAGGCTGGCGGTGTCCAGAGGACTGCTTAGATCCCGGCTTCTGCCTCCCTCGTACAGTCACCCAGTCCCTCGGCTGCTCGGGGGCTGCCGGGGAACAGTTAACGTTATCAGAAGCTAAAGCAAGTTGGTCCGCACCGACTATGGGAGTTGGGCTGGCTAACGTAGCTAACGTCTGAGATTCAATGGTGCGGAGCCGTGCATCTAACCCACTGAGACCTGCCTCCAACCTAGCAAATAAACTACACTTCTTACATGTACCGTTATCATTAAAGAAGGCAGGGGAATAGCTATACATGTGACACGCTGAGCAGGAGAGAGCAGAGACATGGAAGACATCGCTAGCTGCTAGTGAGGTAGCTAACGACTAGCAGAACAAACAAAGTGAAAACAGGACAGTTAGATGCAGGCGGTGAGCCGCTAAAAGAAGAAGAGAGTTGAGTGTTTAGATGTGAAAGATGTACAGCAGGTGATCAGGCGCTTGTACTGGAGAATATCACACAATTAGCTCTGTTTAGCTGGAGCTGAGACAAGTACGTTATCAACACACACACACACGGTGGAACCGGAAGTGACGCAATACGCTTACCGTCAAATCAAAATAGACAAATTAGTTTAATATAGAAGAAGGCCATTGTTGACCTTTGGGATATAAATAGTGTCTGCATTTCTTTTCATAATCCAGCCACCATAAATAGTCGGCTGTGCATGTGGATCAATATTTTATGGATTGAGGCTACAGGTTACCAGCACATGTGACACATGTCTAGTGACAAGAATGGCATTAATATGATGCTTCATGCTGCTATGAGGCAAGGTAGGCTAGTGCCATAAGTGTGTGTGTGTGTGTGTGTGTGTGTGTGTGTGTGTGTGGTGGTGGTGGAGTTCAACATATCCTGCATTTGTTTTGCATATGCCATACAGTACAATGAACAAGTTTAATTCAATTGAAGGCAAGTAAGCGCTCTAATCCCTTGTATTCGACAAAGTTGGAATAGACAGCCCTGAAGAAAGAAGTTGTGGTGGGATTCAATCTTAAACTAATTAGGGCACACAGGCAGCAGATTTAACCACTTATACTGGTATGTGACACCAGAGAAAGGAATATGTTGTCAGCAGAGCCATCAAACTTTAACCTAGGCAGTGTTAGTGTCACGCTTCAAGTGTTGAGCACGGTGTCACGTCAACTACTCATAGCCTCCTGACTTGGCTGTCACCTTGCGCTGAATTGATGTTGGTTTGAATATGACTTTTTAATGGTGCTTGGTGAACGTTTCCCCTCTACCCCATCGTGTATTACTCCATGTAAGCCACACCTCTCTTCTCTCCACTAAAGCTTTTGACCACTTTCCTTACTCGTGTTGCATTCCTGTCACGGTATCTCCAACTTGTGGTAATTATGAGTGGGAATCTGAAAGCTTCAATAGCAACCATGTATTTTTATACTATGTACTACTAATTTGCAGTAGTGTATAGTAACAAAGTAGAAATACTTTGTTATTTTACTTAAGTCGTTTTTTGGGATATCTGTACTTTACTTTAGTATTCATATTTCTGTTGACTTTTACATTTTGCAAAGAAAACTGAAAACTGAAATCTGACTTTTACTCCGATACATTTCCCCTGAAACCTTCGTTACTCACTACAAAATCAAATCTATCTTTAGAAGAGAAAAAAAACATCAGGGACTGTGGTGGAACACAGACTCCACGCAAGCAGCTTTGGCGAATCACAATATTATGTATTTGCCCTCTACATCCTCTAGTCCAGCGGTCCCAAACCTTTATTGCACCACGGACCGGTTACGTGTAAGACAATATTTTCACGGACCGGGTCCCATCTCGGGGTGACTGGAGCGGCGACACCGGACATGTGTTCTTTATGTCCAGTCTACTCCTTAACTTAAACCTTTATGTCCAGTCTACTCCTTAACGTAAACCTTTATGTCCAGTCTACTCCTTAACTTAAACCCGCTTCACAAAGACAGGGTGTTGAAATGGAGGCAGGTTTCAGAGCTTTTTTGGCGATCTCAGGATACTCTGCCTTGATTTTAATCCAGAACCGGCAGAGTTGAAACAGACTTTTACGTTTCATTTTTGAGGTAACGTATCACGTGACCTCTTGACATGTGTCAGGAGGTTCCTTATGAGGTTACGCGGATGTATCTGGTCATTTTTCAAAATAAAACATCTTTCTGGCCTTGAATTTGTTTTCCTTCATTCTTTCTGTGCGGCCCGGTACCGGGCAGAACGAGCATACTTATAAACGCACTGTTACAACTCCTTCGTATTGTCATATTACTTTTTGGAGAATTATGCTGATAAATTCATAGTAGATGCAAAAGTATACTAAATATATTATGTTGAACATAGTTGCTCCTGGATGGATCACAGCCAACCCAGTTATTTTCAACACAACTCCTTGTCCTTGGTCATGGTGCCCACAGCACTTAAAACAGGGGTGTCCAAACTACGGCCCGCGGGCCAACTGCAGCCCGCGGCCCCTTTTTTATTGGCCCGCGGCAGATTCTAAAAATATAATGGAGAGAAAGTCAAGCAAACAGCAGCTAGCCTGCTAGCACAACAATTGTATTTTTGCCGTCCGAACAAAACACGAAAAAATGCCTCATAACAGCTACGAGGTCGCTCAGCTCACAGCGACACTGAAACCTCTCAGACGAGACTTCATAACAAGAGCAGAAGACTTGTCAGCTAACTTAAAGCGGAGCTGAACACGGACCTCCTCTCTCTCTCCGGCGCAGCTCAGCGTTCAGTGTTTTATTCCCTGAGTCTGACCTCTCAGGGTTTTATTCCCTGAGTCTGACCTCAGGGAATAAAACTACTGCAGTACTGAGCTGACCAGTTTTTGAAAGAGAAGGACGACGTCTTCATGAGCTGAGTGACACACTATGGTTGGCAGACCTGGCCTCTAGTTGATCTTATTATCATCTCACACTGAGCAAGAGCCTGCAAGGCACAGAACAGGTACCAAACCTCACGTACACATGAACCCGTTCTGTGTGAAGCTCCGTCTCTATGAGACACAACTACACAACGTCAACGCTGCTCTTCCCCACGCTGTCTGACATCAAAGTAGCTTTTCCAGAGGTCAACCTTTCTGCTAAAAAGGGGAAATATGTTTCTGTCATCACATCTCATGACAGAACTCAGTCAGCGCTTCCAAGATCTTTCTGCATTGAGAAATACATGAAGTTGTTCTCGACTCCCTTCCTGATGATGCAGAAGAAGTGAAGAGAGTCTGAACTAGAACTGATGGAGATGCAGTGATGATTCTCTGAAGAACCAGCTTCAGCTTCTCTCTCTACCCGACTTCTACTCGAGCTTGGCCAAATTTCCTCTGATGTGATTTTTAAAATATATATATATATATATATATATATATATATATATATATATATATATATAAAAAAAAGAATATATATATATATATATATATATATATATATATATATAAGCATAATTGACCTCATTTGATTCATTTTGCGATATACCTCACCTGAGCGGCCCAGACCTTCGTATATTTTTCTGTTTGTGGCCCTCGGTGAAAAAAGTTTGGACACCCCTGACTTAAAAGAATACACTTCATAATTCTCAAAATTCTGACCCTTTGCTTTTTTATTAACAGCATTTACTTGTACTTTTACTTTCAATACTTAAGTACATTTAATATCAGAAATTACTTTTGATAATTAAGTACAAAAAATATCAGACACTTTAAGACTTTTACTCAAGTAGTATTCTAATAGGTGACTTTTACTTTGGAGTCATTTTCCAGTAAGGTATCTTTACTTTTACTCAAGTATGGCTTTTGGGTACTTTATACACCACTGCTAATTTGCAATGCAACAGCAAATTAGAAAGATTTAGGGAAACACTGAGATAAATATAAGACATTATTAAATATTAAATATAAGACATTATTACCTAATTAGGAAACATTAATTAATGTATCTGGCAAGTCACTAAATATTTAGTTCAGTAGGCACTGAGTTACATTTTTCTCCAGGGATTAATTAGATAAAATATAACGTTTTCAGATTGTGAATTTGAGAGATGTTGGTAGGTGGATTTTGTAACTGTTGGACAGAGCCAGACAAGCTATTTTCAGTTTAGCTAAGCTCATCAGCATCTGGCTCTAGCTACATAGTGTACAGACATGAAAGGGTCTGTTAAGGATCTTCTCATCAAACTCTTGACAAGGGCATTTCCCAAAAACTATTTGGGGAAAGACTGGCAGCAGAGACAGCTAGCAGCACTTCATTTTTCATAACTTTAAGCCATGCTATGATTTAAACGGGTGAGTGATATAAAAATTCACCCACCACACAGTTGTCATGTACGGGGATATCATGGGGTACTGACTCACTTTTGGAGCGGCCATTTGAGTAACTGCAAGTTCGGCATTTTTTCAGCACCGGGGCTTGCCGCTTGCATCACTCCAGTGTCATGGCTCAATGCAGAGTCAATGTGGGGTTATGCTGCCGATGGATCAGGATGAAGTCAACACAAAATTAGTTTTTAATTAATAAACATAAAAGTAAATGTGTGAACTAGTATCTCCTGATTGAACTGCTGGTTTATAACAAGCATGGATTTCTGATAAAAAAAAAAAAAAAGCGATTACATTATATCCACTGGTTATTCCTTAATTTGTCCCTTTACAGAAGTTTGCTATTAAAGTGGTTGGTCCTGGTATATTAAACACCTGTTGAGGAATACAGCATATCTGAGGGGTTTTTCAATTGGTTTTCTTCCCTTACCTTGCAGAGAGTCTAAATCTGGCAATATTCATCTATCCCTGTTCCATCTTTCCCCTCGCTCTCCGTCTCTCTCCCATCTGTGCATGGAGATCTAAATGTGTTTACATCCACCCACTCTTTTCCAGCCTTCTCTCTCCTTCTCTCTCCATCCCTCTTTCACTCATCCAATCTGTCCTGGGCTACAAACTTGTTTACATTCCTCTGTCTGTTCAGCTTCACTCAAATTGAAACATATCTAATGTCTTTCCTTATTTATATATTTCTGCTTCTTAAAACCAAGAGAGAGGCCCAGCTGTGGTCATACCTGGTTTATGTATATGGGACACACACACACACACACACACACACACACACACACACACACACACACACACACACACACACACACACACCTACACACACACACTACTTCACCCTTTCTTTGTCACTCACAGACACAAACACAAATGTGTACTCAACATAGCGTGCAGCACATGCACACATACACATGCAGATGGAACAACATCAGACTGCTTGTAGACAAGTGGCTGAATCTTCCTGACAGGCCCGTCTCGGAGGGAAATAAAAGAGAGGGTGGGAGCGGAGATGGGAGGGAGGGAATGAGAGAGAAAGAGAGGGGCGCAGACATGATGGAGTGAAAGATGGTAGAAGGGAGAGAGGCGGTGAGGGTGAAAAGGAGAGGCAGAGGGGAAGGGAGAAAGAGTCACAGCGACACATGAGGGAAAGAGAGTTGTGGTTGGCAGACAGCAGCTGGAGGGAATGATCAACTTAGCTGACACATCAGTTCATATCACCACAGAGCGGTGGGACAGATGGGGGGAGGGTGGGACGGAGAGTGAAAGAAAAGGACATGTGGGTAAGAAACAGATAGACGTGGAGTAAGTGTGAGAGGAACATAATAAGACAGCAAGGTGGAGAGATAAGGAAGAAGACAGACTAAGACTGCGGGTTGGGGAAAAGGATGGAGAGTATGGTGGCAGTACAGAGGCAGAAGAAGGAGGGGAATTTGGTTTGAGCGGTGAGGGTTGGTAGGAGAGGTGGGAAGGAGACAGGAAGATTTAAAAAGGGTGGATTGGGAAAAAGTTGGAGAGAAGAAGTGAGTCAGGATGAGGTAGCAAGAGGGAGAGGATGAAGATAAATAGAAACAGAAAGACAGGATATGATAGTTATATATGTATGAGACAGCATGTGGCATGAGTTGTAAAATCAATTTCAAAGACTGACATTTAAAAGGACCACCTACTCTCATCTCATCTACTTTGCATTACATTCACACCTCCTTATTTATTGTTCTCTTCCCCTTTTTTCTCAAGGATGGTACTCAAGTCAAGTAAACTTATTAATATAGCCCAATATCACACATCTTAAATTCACCTCAGAGGCCTTGAGTCCCGCACTTTCCACGCATGCTTGAAACATTACAGTATCAAATGAGTAAAGCTAAGTGTGTATTGTTAAGACATAAGGAAAAGTGTATTTAGTTTTACAGAAGGCATTATGAAGGCGTCACATATCAAAGGTTTCTTATGTTAAGACAATGAAACAGAACCATTTATCTGTGGAAAAAAGTGTCATAATTATAGCATTCTGTTTTGTAAACGTCAAAATGTGCAGTGCAGAAGATTTATCAAAGACACAGAAACATTTACATTAAAAAAGTGTTTAATTCAGATTTACATTGGCTAAAGTAAGGGTGCATTAAGGAACATATAAGCAAACACCTTGATTTAAGAAATTCTCTTATTCTTAGTCCCATTTTGTGGTTATTCAAGATTCAAAGGTTGTATTTGTCACATATCCATACAATATGTGCAAGTAAACATACGCTTGAGGCTATGCAGAAAAGACTAATGTGTAATAAAGAGTATAAGAGTATGTATAATAACTACAAATAGTTCATTAAAAACAATCTAATATTAAAATAAATAGTAATGTAGGTCTTAAAATTCTTAAACATTTATCGGCCATGATGTAGGTGGGCTTTTTTTTTTAGTATATAACAATGTAAAACTAAATAAAGGCAAACTTTACAGTCAATGTTTGCTGAGAAAACAGAGTTCACCATCCTGGTGGCCTGAGGCAAAAAGTAGTGATGCATTTCGAACAGATTGCTGATGTTTCTTGACCCTTCTGACTTATATTCATTCCAGATTTTAGAAATTTAAATCCATGTTGTCATAAACTGACCTTATCACGAACTAACTTTGGAATAATCCTAATAGAAATACAGTATGTATATTACATTTGCAGCAAACTCATTGCATAGCAACTGACAGTATGTTTCTAAAGCTGGTGGAGATTCAGAACAATAGGTGGATGGTTAAAGTGCATCATAACAGCATGTCCTTTAGAGTAGGGTTCTGTATAAATTAATCAAAAGGCACAAAGTCCAGCAGGAACAATGACAATTTGTCCCGAGACCAAACCAGCCAGAGCACGGCTAATATCAATATGTATTACAATAGCATAAAGCCAATATTTTATTGTCACAGTAAACTCTTTCTCCCTCTCCCCGATTCACCATAAATATACAAATGGGTATGTTGCACGTAAAAGAGATATATCACAATTGATGAATGTGATGTTGTGGTTAATGTGTTGCAGTGAACCGTTGCCCACTGCCCAAGAATCATTGCCATGTTATTATTGAAGAACCAAATAGAAGTTCAATCCACAGTCCCTGGTATAATGGAGATGCTCCAGCAGCTCACTGTCAGACATATATATTGGTTAACTAATTGCAGATGAGAGCTACATACAAATAAGAGGAACTATTTCAAAATATTGGCTTTGGGATTTGGGATTTTTCCGGTTTAAAAACGTTTTTTCCTGGTGTCAATTCTAGTCTTTTCTCTCTCCTCTCGAGAGGTTCACCCCATTCACCAATCACTGCCTGAGTTTCTGGCCCCATTCATAAACTGGCCCTTTTCCTCATTCTTGTGTGTTGCTCATCTCTCAAACACTCATCACCTTCACAACTCCTGCACCTTCCACCAGATGAATCAAGCCTCCCCACTGGGCGAGGTTAACACACTCTCTCCTGCAGAGTGTCTGATTCTGCTTCAACTGCTGAGATTGTGCCAACATTTCTATCAATGCAATAATTTTGTATTTCATTCATGGGTGCCCTTAGAGTATGAGCTTCAGTTAAATGCTTTCTAAAGGGACAAGTTACGTTCACTTTCCCTCATATTAGCCCTCAGCTCCGCGAGGGGACCTTTTTTTTGAAAATCATAAGAATATAACACTATCTCCCACTTGATTGTTAAAATTCATGTGTAAATAACAAAAGAAAGAAAGAGACCGAAAAATAAGATGCAAAAATTCAGTTTGCAAGCAAAACATTTCACAGTTGATCTTTTGTAATGACTCAACGTGACTCAACTACTTCATAATAATCATCAGCTCAATTGGGAAGCATGGGAAGAGAGAGGCATGACATGCAACAAAAGCCCTAACATGACACAGACATAGCAGTCATATGGCATGTGTCACTTTATATGGGCACCGAGATAGATCGGCAGAATCATTGGATTCATATTCCAAGTCACACTCACCATGAAAGTTGTTATAGGCCAACATTGCCCCTTTCAATCAGTCAAGTTAATGACGTTTTGCATCTTAGATTAAAGCACTACATTTTTGCAAATTTCTAATCTTGTTGCTGTCATGTGTTGTGTTATTCCTAAAGAGGGTTGACGTGTCATGACCACATGACCTAAGGAAGCATCTGGTCAATATGATGAGACACGCTGAGTGCGTGTGTGTGTGTAATTGCATTTTGTATAAGGTCCCACTGTGTGTCGATGTTGGAGCAAGGACATTATAGATGTGTGTGTGTCCATCCTTCTTAGTTCTGCTTTGTTCCAGTCGAAGGGTTATATAATTCTGTACATGGTGCTTTGTGCAAAGACACGCTTGTGCACACACATTTTCACACACATATGCATTGTCTCTCTCTGACCTCTTTTCCTGTCCCTCTGTCCTCTCTCTCACACTCACAAACCACACACAGATGGTACTTGACAAGTTGATGCAGCAGCTGTGCTTGTATACGTCCATGCATTTATTAATGTTTAGTCAACAGAAAAAGTAGTTACCTGGAGGTAATTGTAAGTTCTACGAGTAAGCGCCCAACAGGGTTCAGAGTATTGTTTACCAAGATTAAGATTCCACCTCCTGGTGTCTGATCACTTTTCTGTTGCAAACAAAGGAGTTGTTATTTTTGTGTATGGAATGTTTATAACTATATAATCTTGTATACAGCATTTCAATTTAGTATGGTATTTGTCTCTTTGGCAAATTAACATGAACACGCTCGTACAATTAAAAGGCTATCTTCTCTTGTGATGTGTAAAACGTAAATTAAGAAATGCATTTATTTGCAATGCATTACTGTATGCTGCATATGTATGGCTTAATTTATTAATTTGTTTCTCAATCTACTTCTTTTTTCTTTCTTTGTGTATGGCACATTCTCAAATACATTGAAAAAAGAAGCAGCTTTCAGTGACTTCAGTTTAATTTAACATCCATGTCTGAACAACCGAATAATGTTTTGTTTTACACTTGGATGTTTGCTATAACCACCATTCCGCCTGAACACCCTGAGGATAAAAACTCTAAACCACGTCCAGTACACTGTGACGACCTGTAACTTTCCAATAAAATCACCATATTCCAAAGGCAAATTGAATTGACTATTATTAATTGATTAGAAAATGTAATTAGATAACTTTATTGGTCAAGGCCTGGTCTGAGCAGAATAATAAGTTGTCATTAAACATTGATGGTGAGGGTGTATGTTCATTGTAAAGATCATTCATAGTGAAATAAGAGTAGTCAATGAAATATTAAATTTGTTTTCAGTTAATCATGAGGAGAAATGAATACAATTACTGCAGAGTAAAAGTTTTTATGAAGATCAATACCCAAATTAACAAAATAACATGTTTGTGACAAATAGTATCACTTAGATGTGGGCATTTTAAAAACATTTAAAAAGAGCAGACATCGCACTTGACTATGAAAATGTATATTCAAAGCACTATCTTAAAGCACTACCGCAGAGAGAGTAACACTACAGTATGTCCTAAGAGCAAGCGCTACGTTACTTCATGTAAACAAACCACGTACTGTCATCTGTGCACCCGAGACCCGACTGGAGACTTATCCACTTAGAGATAGGGAAGTTGTTCTTGCTGCATATTTTTGAAAAACAGAAATATTATGATATTATCTGGAAATTGCATACAATTTAGCCAACAGCAAGTCGGAAACTTTCAGGCGATCTCCCTCCAGCCAGTTGCCACCTTGTTTAGGTTTTAGTAGTTAGGAGGTATCGTATGGATAACTCTTCATTTCAACTTCACATATCAGCCATTGTTCCTCCACTGCAGCACTTTCAAAATGAGTGATAGTGAAGAATATGTCCAAAAATCCTGGGAGGTGGTGCGAGGAATAATGTCCGGAGTCCAAAAAGAGTTAAACTAATCATTATTTAATAAAAGAAAGATGACAGAACAGCTTATACAATCCCGACCGGGGCACCTCGATCCCCAACGAACTTCAGGCTCGCAGGTCTATCTAGTCACGTTGGGAATTCAAAGAGACCGTCCTCTCGCGAGTGTTGTTAGTTACAGCCACATTCACTGAGCTTAAGGCCACTCATTGGTTATTTCTACACGGCCCTAAACACCTCTCCGTGGTTCCTCAGTGTCCGTTGGCCAAACTGTTTTTAGGAGCGGCGTTATTCTTCTTCTCTTTCTTCAAGAGGGTAGACTTCCGGTGTCTCAACTTCCAGTGTTTCAATGTCCTACACCGCCACCTCAGGCGAACAAGAGAACTACCATTCCTTAAAGCGACAGTTCATGCAACAACATGCAATATTGTCTAACATCCATTCACACATTAATCATTTCATAGTAAATAAAAGTGACCTTCATATGCATACAATTACAAATCCTTCATAATAATATCCCTTATTAATTATCATATTTCATTCATTGTAATGTACACATAAACAATTTATTTTTACACTGTACAAGTCCAAATGTGACAAACTAAGTTATTAAAACCCTTCAATAGGAATAAATAGAAACAGGGCTTATGACAAAAGTTCAGCTCAAAACGGCACACTGCGTCACTCCTGGCCATGGATATCATGCGATTACCACAATATGTCATTGGTGTCAGACATCGCTTCGCCATGACGACCCCTGCGGTGCTTTAATTGTGTCTACAATCTGGATCGGCCTAATGAAAAGCCTGATTAGATGTGGGCCCCACTGGCTCCACCTTCGACCAGCTAAATAAATGCTGATTTAAATTGGGAGCAGAACTATGGTCACAAGGCAGTAACATCTTGCAGGTGAGGCTGTAAGAGAGGCCCCTGCACGGCACAGGGGCAGGGAAAATAATTTCACAACTGCACACGTGGATACACCCAATAGGGAAAGCACCAAGAGGGCAAAGCCTATACTTATAGAATTGTAGAGACGTTTTTAGAACTTTTTCACTGAGGAAAGTAATCCAAAACAGTAAAGTTGCAGGCCTGACAGCTAACACGTGAGCTGAACCTCACTATAAAGCTCCATAGAGCTCAGGAGAGCAGATGCAGGAGTAAAGAAGGTTGTGATTCTGGGATCTGAGTGCTAACAGGAGCCTCATACAGTAACTACAAGAGAACTAATTTGATAGACTGACCTGTGTATTATCTAAGTTGAAGTCAACATTCTTAGGTGAGTAATGTTGACCCTTGGGGCTTGCAGCACACAGGAGAGGGTATGGTAGTGTTAGCGCGTAATAATTATTGGAAGCCTGGTGTAGCCTCCGGAAGAACTTCTCTCGTTCTCTCAATTTATTTTCTTTGATCACAAGCAAAGTAACAAGCGCTGCAATCGCGATAGCAGGGAGTCGTCCAGTCAACACGTAGGTTGACCGTCCAAAAACACCACGAAAAGCCAGAAGTTCGGCTCTTTAATACACGGTTTTCCGTCATGAACGTCTAACATTTAATTGGCTCTAACCCGTCTAGAAGGAGGAGAATTGTGTCCTCATCTTTTCTCACAAGGCTGGGACGTGCAACGACCAGTCTGCTTCCCTAATGTCAATATACTGATAAACAGCTGTGGGTGTTGTAGTGCAAAGCGTGGAACCTTTAGGAACGTTTCTCACAGACACTTCTTATAGACAGTATTTGTTAAACTGACCTTGCACAACCTGAACTGTCATATACATAAGAATAATGAAATGAAGAATATCTACAGAATATAACGACTTATAGGTAGCACTTTATAATAGGTAGACACTTTTTAGCATTAGTAAAGCATTAACAAACAATGAATTCATCATGAATTCATCATTTATAAAGCATTACTCCAACATGAATTACTCATTAGTAACTCATTCATAAACACAGTTTTAAATGTTCCATTCATGCTTAACTCACTGGACACTGGAGGTCATTTTCAGTCGATTTTCTCGATTTTCTCGATTTGACATAATTTTCTTAGATTCACCTTTTAAGGCACTTGCATATAAGATATATACCCATGTTTTACATCATAAATTGCAGAACAATCTCAGCTATCTATATAATGAGGCACCATTGTCATAAGGCAAAAGTGTAAAGAGAAAAACGTTATAATATGACACTAAAGCTGAAAAATGGAATCTCGATTTTTGGAAATTCTTCATATCGCTTGAAAAAACCTAACTTTACTCAGGTGGTGACTCTGTTTAGGTGATGGCAATTGGTTTACCAAAGGTTTTAGGTTCACAAAAGCAGTGAAATATATGAATAAAATGTTAGATACATGTAAATAAATGTCTAAAACTAAAGTTTTTATTATCGTTTTTTGAGTAGAAATATGGTCTTTCACACCTTTCACCAAAATGATAAAAATGGGACTGAGAAATGACTTCATTGTGCAGATAAAGCTTCATGGAGTGTGTGCAAATGAAAAATGACCATCACAACAATTTTTTTTTTTTGAAATAAAAATATGTATTATAAAAAAAAAAAAAATATGTACAGAATATATATTCAGAAATATAAAACAGAACAAAGACTAGACAAGTATATATGCTTCAATGGCTCATGCCATGGCATGCCAGTCTTTGAAACAGTTTCTATTCAGCTGCATGCAGAGGGGAACGTCACACGCCTCGCACTTCCACGCCGTGTCTTTTCGCACTTTCTTTATGCTGCACAGCTCGCAAACCCTGCGACCCACCGTTGACTTAGTTTTGGGGCAGGCTGCAGCAGCAGCAGAGACAGGCACAGGAACATGACTTGGATGTGCAGGTGGCGGGGCAGGAGCGGTGTGAAGCGGCTGTCCACAGAGATCAGCAGTCAGCTGCTCCATGAAACCCTTGTGCGTCATGGGTTCTGTTCGCTGGGCCGGACAGAGTTCCTGGTGGATGATGTAGCTGTTGGTGGCTGCAACGTCCACAAAATGAAAAAAAAGTGTTCTGTACCAGTGCATGGTCTTGCGATGTACAGAGTAATACTGGATGAGCTGGTCTGACAGATCAACTCCACCCATGTACTTGTTGTACTCTGCAACTGGTGTGGGACAGGGGACTGGTGCTCTTTCCCAGGAGCCATCTTGCTGCTTCACCCTCCTCTTCGCAGTTCCCCCAGAGTATGCAGAGTGAACTGTGGAGCAGGCCGATACTTCCCTTGTGTCCATCCATTTCACATAGACGATGGGGCCATCACGGATCCATCTCATGGAGCCTCTCGGTGACTTCTTTGTGAGGGCGTTCACATCAGTCCGAGGGCATTCCTTCCGGTACTCCCTGTACGTCCCACAGGCAGCAACTCTGCACTCAAGGAGAGCCCTGAAGAGCTTGGGGCTGGAATAAAAATTGTCAGTGTAAATGTGGTAGCCTGTGCCGAGGTAACCGGGTCGCACAAGGGTCATGACAGCGTCATAGGACAGGCCATGAACGGAGGGGATGCTACTTTTGCCGGGGTAAATGGAAAAGTCCACCGTGTAGCCATTCCTCGAGTCAGCCATGACGAACAACTTGAATCCCCACTTTGTGGGTTTGTCCTTCATGAACTGGCAGCACCCACTCTTAGCCCTGGAGGCGACCATTCTTTCATCCACAGCCAGCTCTCTGTGGGGATGGTAAAAGGCCTTACAGGCAGTCTTGATGGTGTCCATCAGGGGTTTCACTCTGAAAAGTTTGTCATGTTCGACTGTGCCCTTTTTACGGTCATTGTGGACGTCCTCATCAGGGTCGCTGAGATGAATGTTCCAAGATGTTGTGGTGAATCTGTCACGTGACATGACCAGACATGGCAACGGCACGGACATCAGGTGATCCCGCCTCCAGTAATCTGAAATACTGTGAAGCTTTAGCAGGCCGAAGTAGATAAGCAACCCAATGTAAGAAATCGACATCCAAGTCTGTCCATGTATATCTTTTTCCGTTTGCTAACTGTTTTGCAGCCCGTTTGTTTGTGTTTTCACACAGTGTCTGTACCGTTTGTTTCGGGAAGAACAATTTGAACAGTTCAATGGGTGTTGCTGTGGCACTGACATGTGGACCTGGTGTCCGGGCTGGCTGGAACTTGATGACGGGGGGAGCAGTGTCCGGGTCTTCATCCGTCCTCCAGGACAGCGTAGGTGCAGGTGGTGCACGTGCTGCTGTCTTTCTCGGCCTGGCCTGAGGTGAAAGCAGTCGCCGGGCAGCACGCGCCCTGTTTGCCGGCGATGGTGTTTGTAGTCGTCGGTCAACGCGCTGCCTCTTTGCTGGTCGTGATAGTCGCCGTCCAACACGCTGCCTCTTTGCTGGTCGGGGCGGCTGGTACTCCTCTCTGTAAAATAAATCAATACTAGTCAGTTGAAAGAATTAGTCATTTCTGCATAGCGCTCCGCATTGGATGTATAAATATTACACAGATCATAACTGTGGTAGTAATTTCTGCATAGCGCTCCGCATTGGATGTATAAATATTACACAGATCATAACTGTGGTAGTAATTTCTGCATAGCGCTCCGCATTGGATGTATAAATATTACACAGATCATAACTGTGGTAGTAACGTGGACAGAGTGTTGTACAAAGCAGACTGTGTGTAAACATTACTCCTACTTAGATCATGACTGTATAACGTGAACAGCAGTGTGCACCGAGTGGCTGGCTCTCGTGCTCTCGTGCACTAGTTTGTACACATTACTAGTTTGTACACATTACTAGTTTGTACACATTACTAGTTTGCACCATGCAGTCTTACAGACACGTAACAAAGTTTAGTAACTACACTTACCCATCTTCCTCAGAAGAACTAAAGCCTTCGAGCTCTGACGACGACGCGATTTCCTCCTCCTCGCTGGTCTCCAGAATCATCCGTTTTGCTTCCTCGGTGTTGAATCTCTTTGTCGTCATGTTGTTGATTTACTCTGACTGAAAAATGTAGCGCGAGTACATGCTGAAGTGGGTTGTCCTTTTGAGATTTTCCTGAGTGTACATTGGTTGTTTAGTTCACAAAATGGCGAAGTGACATGACTCAACAAATCACAGAGAAGGATTTTCGTTTTTTTTTTTTCCAGCGTCAGATGACACACTGCTGCCCTTTCGCTTGCCTGATGATGTTAAAATTATGCTGGGCTCTGCCTGGGCAGGCACCCGGAAGCAGGAAGCCTTCTCTTTCCGCCAGACGTAAAATTATATTTCTACGATGTATTATCGGGGTGCTGTGAATATTTTAGAAACTTAGAGAAACGTTTCAAGTGTCACCACGCGAAACCGCGGGCTCCGTGGACGAAGGGTTAACAAGCTATGGTTTCATACTTTATAAATGATGAATTCCCCATTTGTAAATGAAGTATTCATGACTTATAGATGATTAACAAGATCATTTGTAAAGTGTTAGTAAATGATACAAAATGCTGCAATTCATGATGAAATCAGGTAGTTACTACTCATTAGTTTGGTAGTTACTACTCATTAGTTAAGTATTAGTTAAGCATGTTCTGTAACAATCTAAAGTGTAGACTATTTATGCTTTACAAAACGTTAATAACTGTCATGACTAATTCACTAGTTACTACTCATTAATTAAGTAGTTACTAATCATTAGTTAAGTATTAGCTAAGCATGTTCTGTGGCTTAATATAAAGTGTAGACTATTTATGCTTTACAAAGCATTAATAAATGTCATGACGAATTCACTAGTTACTACTCATTAATTAAATAGTTACTAATCGTTAGTTAAGTATTAGCTAAGCATGTTCTGTGGCTTAATATAAAGTGGAGACTAGTTATGCTTTACAAAGCATTAATAAATGTCATGATGAATTCAGTAGTTACTATTTATTAATTCAGTAGCTACTACTGGTTAGTTAAGTATTAGTTAAGTATGTTCTGTAACTGAGACTTCAGCTAGCTTTGAGCCCCTGCAGTGGCAAACTAATGAGTAGTAACTACCTGATTTCATCATGAATTGCAGCATTTTGTATCATTTACTAACACTTTACAAATGATCTTGTTAATCATCTATAAGTCATGAATACTTCATTTACAAATGGGGAATTCATCATTTATAAAGTATGAAACCATAGCTTGTTAAGCATGAATGGAACATTTAAAACTGTGTTTATGAATGAGTTACTAATGAGTAATTCATGTTGGAGTAATGCTTTATAAATGATGAATTCATGATGAATTCATTGTTTGTTAATGCTTTACTTATGCTAAAAAGTGTCTACCTATTATAAAGTGCTACCGACTTATATTATCAGTAGCACAAAATATTGGGGAACTGACATGGTTTACTCCAAATTCGCAATCTGTGTAGTAGCAGGAGAGAGAATGTGATCTGGTGTGCCTGCATGTCTGCAGGAGGGGCTCACAGAAGGACAGGGACAAGCTCTTTTGGACAGAAAAAACAACAACAGTTCAGTCAACACAGCTTCTAGATATGTACATATATATATATATATATATATATATATATATATATATATATATATATATACATACATACATAAGTGTGGGGCCCACATTAACATTGGACACTGTAAGAAGAACTGGACATGAACCCCCCCCCCATATTCTCATTTGTTTATTATTTTTATTGATTGCTAATTGTTTTGTTTGTTCACCTGGCATCTGTTTGTGTATCTGCAAGGGAGGTTTGAAAGGTTAACTCACTGCACACTGGAGGTCATTTTCAGTCGATTTTCTCGATTTGACATAATTTTCTTAGATTCACCTTTTAAGGCACTTCCATATAAGATATATACCCATGTTTTACATCATAAATTGCAGAACAATCTCAGCTATCTATATAATGAGGCACCATTGTCGTAAGGCAAAAGTGTAAAGAAAAAAACTTTATAATATGACACTAAAGCTGAAAAATGGAATCTCGATTTTTGGAAATTCTTCATATCGCTTGAAAAAACCTAACTTTACTCAGGTGGTGACTCTGTTTAGGTGATGGCAATTGGTTTACCAAAGGTTTTAGGTTCACAAAAGCAGTGAAATATATGAATAAAATGTTAGATACATGTAAATAAATGTCTAAAACTAAAGTTTTTATTATCGTTTTTTGAGTAGAAATATGGTCTTTCACAGCTTTCACCAAAATGATAAAAATGGGACTGAGAAATGACTTCATAGTGCAGATAAAGCTTCAGGGAGTGTGTGCAAATGAAAAATGACCATCACAACAATTTTTTTTTTTTTTAAATAAAAATATGTATTATAAAAAAAAAAGAAAATATGTACAGAATATATATTCAGAAATATAAAACAGAACAAAGACTAGACCATTTACAATATACAAGTATATATGCTTCAATGGCATATCCTCATGCCATGGCATGCCAGTCATGGAAACAGTTTCTGTTCAGCTGCAGGCAGAGGGGAACGTTACACGCCTCGCACTTCCACGCCGTGTCTTTTCTCACTTTCTTCATGCTGCAAAGCTCGCAAACCCTGCGACCCACCGTGGACTTAGTTGGAAGAACAGTTTGAAGAGTTCAATGGGTGTTGCTGTGGCACTGACATGTGGACCTGGTGTCCGGGCTGGAACTTGATGACGGGGGAGCAGTGTCCGGGTCTTCATCCGTCCTCCAGGACAGCGTAGGTGCAGGTGGTGCACGTGCTGCTGTCTTTCTTGATCTGGCCTGAGGTGAAAGCAGTCGCCGGGCAGCACGCGCCCTGTTTGCTGGAGATGGTGTTTTTAGTCGTCGGTCAACGTGCTGCCTCTTTGCTGGTCGTGGTAGTTGCCGTCCAACACGCTGCCTCTTTGCTGACCAGGCTGGTCGGGGCGGATGGTGCTCCTCTCTGTAAAATAAATCAATACTAGTCAGTTGAAAGAAAGATGACGTAACGATTGAGCAGAATGCTCCGCATTGGATGTGCAAATATTATTCAGATCATGACTGTGGTAGTAATTTCAGCATAATGCTCCGCATTGGCTGTATAAATATTAGTGGTAGTAACGTGAAGCAGAGTATTGTACAAAGCAGATTGTGTGTAAACATTACTCAGATCATGACGTAGTAACGTGAGAAGCAGTGTGCACCGCGTGGCTGGCTCACGTGCTCTCCTACACAGTGTACACATTACTAGTTTGTACACATTACTAGTTTGTACACATTACTAGTTTGCACCATGCAGCCTTACAGACACGTAACAAAGTTTAGTAACTACACTTACCCATCTTCCTCAGAAGAACTAAAGCCTTCGAGCTCTGACGCGGTGTCGTCGTCCTCCTCGCTGGTCTCCAGAATCATGCGCTTTGCTTCCTCCGTGTTGAATCTCTTTGTCGTCATGATGTTGATTGTAAAATGTAGCGTGTGTACATGCTGTACAAGTGGGTAGTCCTTTTGAGATTTTCCTGAGTGTACATTGGTTGTTTAGTTCACGAAATGGCGACGGACATATGACTCAACTAATCACAGAGAAGGATTATTTATTTATTTTTTCCAGCGTCAGATGACACACTGCTGCCCTTTCGCTTGCTTGATGATGTTAAAATTATGCTGGGCTCTGCCTGGGCAGGCACCCGGAAGCAGGAAGCCGTCTCTTTCCGCCAGACGTAAAATTATATTTTTGCGATGTATTATCGGGGTGCTGTGAATATTTTAGAAACTTAGAGAAAAGTTTCAAGTGTCACCACGCGAAACCGCGGGCTCAGTGGACGAAGGGTTAATGTTGGTTACGAGGATTTAAGTTCAGGCAGACTTGGGTCAGCTCAGGGGTCCTTTGGGGAAAAGCGAGGGAAAAAGCTGCGCTCGCGCTATTCAGATTGGACTAGAATAGCCTGTTGTATGTAGTGTGGAGCTGATCAGAGTGTGTTTCTGTACTTTTCAGGTGGGTGAAAGTGATTAAATGGTATACAGGACTGTCTCAGAAAATTAGAATATTGTGATAAAGTTCTTTATTTTCTGTAATGCAATTAAAAAAACAAAAATGTCATGCATTCTGGATTCATTACAAATCAACTGAAATATTGCAAGCCTTTTATTCTATTAATATTGCTGATTATGGCTTACAGCTTAAGAAAACTCAAATATCCTATCTCTAAATATTAGAATATTTCCACAGACCAAGTAAAAAAAAAGATTGATAACAGCAAAACAAAATCAAACATTAGAAAATGTCCATTAATGCACTCAGTACTTGGTTGGGAATCCTTTTGCACGGATTACAGCATCAATGCGGCGTGGCATGGAGGCAATCAGCCTGTGGCATTGCTGAGGTGTTATGGATGCCCAGGATGCTTCAATAGCGGCCTTTAGCTCATTTGCATTGTTGGGTCTGGTGTCTTTCAGCTTCCTCTTCACAATACCCCACAAATTCTCTATGGGATTCAGGTCAGGGGAATTGGCAGGCCAATCGAGGACAGTAATGCCATGGGCAGTACACCAGTTACTGGTGGTTCTGGCACTGTGGGCAGGTGCCAGATCATGCTGGAAAATGAAATCCTCATCTCCATAGAGCTTTTCAGCAGACGGAAGCATGTAGTGCTCTAAAATCTCTTGGTACACAGCTGCATTTACTCTGGACTTGATGAAACACAGTGGACCAACACCAGCAGCTGACATGGCTCCCCAAACCATCACTGACTGTGGGAACTTCACACTGGATTTCAAGCAACTTGGATTTTGCTCCTCTCCAGCCTTTCTCCAGACTCTGGCGCCTTGACTTCCAAATGAAATACAACACTTGCTTTCGTCTGAAAAGAGGACTTTGGACCACTCTGCAACTGTCCGGTGCTTCTTTTCCATAGCCCAAGTCAGACGCTTCTTCCGTTGTCTTGAGTTCAGAAGTGGCTTGACCATGGGAATACGGCAGTAAATGCAGCTGTGTACCAAGAGATTTTAGAGCACTGCATGCTTCCGTCTGCTGAAAAGCTCTATGGAGATGAGGATTTCATTTTCCAGCATGATCTGGCACCTGCCCACAGTGCCAGAACCACCAGTAACTGGTGTACTGCCCATGGCATTACTGTCCTCGATTGGCCTGCCAATTCCCCTGACCTGAACCCCATAGAGAATTTGTGGGGTATTGTGAAGAGGAAGCTGAAAGACACCAGACCCAACAATGCAAATGAGCTAAACCGCTATTGAAGCATCCTGGGCATCCATAACACCTCAGCAATGCCACAGGCTGATTGCCTCCATGCCACGCCGCATTGATGCTGTAATCCGTGCAAAAGGATTCCCAACCAAGTACTGAGTGCATTAATGGACATTTTCTAATGTTTGATTTTGTTTTGCTGTTATCAATCTTTTTTTTTACTTGGTCTGAGGAAATATTCTAATATTTAGAGATAGGATATTTGAGTTTTCTTAAGCTGTAAGCCATAATCAGCAATATTAATAGAATAAAAGGCTTGCAATATTTCAGTTGATTTGTAATGAATCCAGAATGCATGACATTTTTGTTTTTTTAATTGCATTACAGAAAATAAAGAACTTTATCACAATATTCTAATTTTCTGAGACAGTCCTGTAGATGTAGCGACACATGGGCATAACTGTTTGGAAGGCAAATATGAATGTAACTTATGTTAGTTTGGAAGTTGAATGTCATGACGTGTCTGGAATATGATGAATCACTTAGCTTAGCTAGCTAGCGACCGGAAATACCGTAGTAACCACCTGTAGCCTGTGAGAATGACAGTTGTGTGAATGTGTAGAATGTCGCCAGTGTGAATGAAGTTGTTAGTAATAATATAAACTGATATGTATATATGTATAAGAAACCGTTTGATTCAGATTGGACTAGAATAGCCTGTTGTATGTAGTGTGGAGCTGATCAGAGTGTGTTTCTGTACTTTTCAGTGTGTTCGTGTACTTTTGCTCCTGTTTAGTAAAGAAATTCTTAAACAACCATGCACGCCTGGATCTCCTGTGTCCAAGTGCGCAACATATACACTCACCTAAAGGATTATTAGGAACACCTGTTCAATTTCTCATTAATGCAATTATCTAATCAACCAATCACATGGCAGTTGCTTCAATGCATTTAGGGGTGTGGTCCCGGTCAAGACAATCTCCTGAACTCCAAACTGAATGTCAGAATGGGAAAGAAAGGTGATTTAAGCAATTTTGAGCGTGGCATGGTTGTTGGTGCCAGACGGGCCGGTCTGAGTATTTCACAATCTGCTCAGTTACTGGGATTTTCACGCACAACCATTTCTAGGGTTTACAAAGAATGGTGTGAAAAGGGAAAAACATCCAGTATGCGGCAGTCCTGTGGGCAAAAATGCCTTGTTGATGCTAGAGGTCAGAGGAGAATGGGCCGACTGATTCAAGCTGATAGAAGAGCAACTTTGACTGAAATAACCACTCGTTACAACCGAGGTATGCAGCAAAGCATTTGTGAAGCCACAACACGCACAACCTTGAGGCGGATGGGCTACAACAGCAGAAGACCCCACCGGGTACCACTCATCTCCACTACAAATAGGAAAAAGAGGCTACAATTTGCAAGAGCTCACCAAAATTGGACAGTTGAAGACTGGAAAAATGTTGCCTGGTCTGATGAGTCTCGATTTCTGTTGAGCCATTCAGATGGTAGAGTCAGAATTTGGCGTAAACAGAATGAGAACATGGATCCATCATGCCTTGTTACCACTGTGCAGGCTGGTGGTGGTGGTGTAATGGTGTGGGGGATGTTTTCTTGGCACACTGTAGGCCCCTTAGTGCCAATTGGGCATCGTTTAAATGCCACGGCCTACCTGAGCATTGTTTCTGACCATGTCCATCCCTTTATGGCCACCATGTACCCATCCTCTGATGGCTACTTCCAGCAGGATAATGCACCATGTCACAAAGCTTGAATCATTTCAAATTGGTTTCTTGAACATGACAATGAGTTCACTGTACTAAAATGGCCCCCACAGTCACCAGATCTCAATCCAATAGAGCATCTTTGGGATGTGGTGGAACGGGAGCTTCGTGCCCTGGATGTGCATCCCACAAATCTCCATCAACTGCAAGATGCTATCCTATCAATATGGGCCAACATTTCTAAAGAATGCTTTCAGCACCTTGTTGAATCAATGCCACGTAGAATTAAGGCAGTTCTGAAGGCGAAAGGGGGTCAAACACAGTATTAGTATGGTGTTCCTAATAATCCTTTAGGTGAGTGTATATATATACATATATATATATATATATATATATATATATATACTATAAGGTTCTGCCAACTATTAACTCCAAAGTTATTGGATATATTTTTAGTTGCTCTGTAACTTGTGCTGGTAGCTGTAGAACATAAAGCAACATCATACTGCAATTTGAATCCAGCTACACAGGCATCACAGCCAACAGTCTGTCATCCCTGACCTTTCTGTCTTCGGTGCAAAAGTGCCCTTTCCAAATGTAAATCAAAGCATTTCTTTCCCTCTCATGATGTCTGTTTTTATCTTTTGGATAACGACAGACTGACCTAAATGGTACCACTTTAGCCTAAAAGACAGAGCACCCTTGACACAGTTTTGTACTGTTAATGCGCTCTCCCTCAGTTCCCCATTATCACCAGACCTCTCTGCCACCTGTGCCTCGTCTCTCATAAGACAGAGGCCTCTCAGCTCCAGGTGGGTTACGGTTGTTCACCCTTTTACCTGAACAATTTAGTTTTTCACTTCAGCTTGCCACCTAATGGTCTATCATTTATGATAGATTAGTTTTGAGTATACAGCTTGCAATGTGAAGAACACTTTGTGTATCAGTGTACTCTGTGGAATCAGCTTCCACTTTCAGTCCGGGGGGCAGACACAGTCACCTCATTTAAGAGTAGACTTAAGACTTTCCGCTTTGATAGCGCTTATAGTTAGGGCTGTTTCAGGCTTATAGTTAGGGCTGGCTCAGGTTCTCCCTGGTCCAGCCCCTAGATATGCTGCTATAGGCCTAGACTGCTGGGGGACATCGTAGGATACACTGAGCTCCTCTTCTCTTCCTCTTTCGCTCCTCTTCTCTTCCTCTTTCACTCCTCCTCTCCTCTTCTTTCTCTCCATCTGGATAAACTATTGTCTCTTCAATGCACATTACTAACTCTACTTTCTTTTTCCATGGATTCATGGCTGCCTGGAACCGGTCCTGCCCCGGGTCCTGCCCCCGGTCCAGGGATCCTCCTCTGTTGCTCTCCCTCAGGTTTCTTCCCTTTTTGCCCTGTGAAAGGGTTTTTACTATCTTTTTAGGGTAGTTTTTCCTGATCCGATGTGAGGTCCCGGGACAGGGATGTTATGTGTACAGATTGTAAAGCCCTCCGAGGCAAACTTGTATTTGTGATGTTGGGCTATATAAAATAAACTGAAACTAAACTGAAACTGAAACTGTATGCTTATTCCTGTTATACGTGCTGATATTGTTAAATAGCTGTTTTTAAACAACGCATGAACATAAAATAGAGTGCACAGTTTGGCAAACGAGAAGCAGATAACAAATGTCTGAATTATCAGCCCAGTGTCAAATCAATAAGTAGCCTATACAGAGCTAAGACAATTTTCCTGCACAGTATAAGTTGTAAGAACAACTTGTAAAAGTAATTTAGGATGGAGCTTGTCAAATGGGTCTGTGCAGTATTACAAACTGTCCTCAACTGTCCATATTGAAACTCTCAGTTTTCAATCTGTATAATGTGCACTCAAGGTCTACCTGCCAAAGCTGAGGCGGTTAAGAGGCGCTGGTCCTTTGCTCATTCAACCTCCGGATATGTTGATGTTTAACCCTCTGGGGTCTAAGCGTCACGCCGGCGTGTTATACATAGTTTAATTAAAAAAGAAAATCATATCTCCGCGAAAATACGGCGCAGATAAAAGAATCCGCTACTGTTAGAACCGCCAAACTCTGCAGTTTCCGGCCCCCTCCTCTGTGAGCTTCTGGGAGCCTGTAACAGAAGCTGACACTCCTCTAACCGTGATTAGTCAATTCAGGTGTCCGTCAAAAAAAGTTGTGACTACCTATGAACACTCAGGAAATCCCTAAGGCCCTCCCCACCCAGCTACGCTGCAAAAGACCTAGGATACAATAACCTCCACACCTGAGGTTTATATATATATGCTGTAGTTTACAGTCAGAAGCTAGAGATAATGGAGAGAACACAGTTCACAACAGAGGAGGACGTTGGAGAAATTTTGGCCAGCAGCGATGAGGACGGAGGAGCGTCAGACAGGCCCTGAAGGCTTCGACTCCTGGAGAGGATTATGCCGAGAGAAGGGATCCACTGGAAGATGGGTACGTGTATCTACTAACTCAACTTTGTTTTAGCATATTTACGCTAGCACAGTGAGCACATTTAGCTGGTCCCGATCCCTTCGGTGGTTTTCCCCGGTGCCCGAGTCTGATTCTGAGACGGGGCTGGCTGTTGGGGAGCTAGCAGGGAGCTAGCGCTAGCTCCGCGAGCTAACGGGAGATAGCTTGCTACAGCGGGGACACCACTCGAGGTAGTATCAGCTTATTACCCGACTGCATCGTCAATATCACTTAGTACCAACTAGTGCTGATCTTCGTTACGTGTTTGTAAGACGTAATGCTAACTATCGGTATGTGTTTACGTTAGCAACGTGCTAACGCGCTAACATGCTAACGTACCGTTTAGCTCGTGCCCGGAGCTCTGTTACTGTTTTGTTGTGTAATCGTAACTTTCTTTCATTGAACTTAGTACTGACTAGTAGTCATTTATGTTACAGAGAGGACTCACAGCTGTCGGGGTCCAGTGGACAACATGCAGCTTCGCTACAGCCACCTGCACCTATGCTATCGACGTGGAAGACTGAAGGCCTGGGCCCTGTTTACCAGGTAATGTACACAGCTCAGCTACACATGTACACCTGTTGAACTGTTCAAACTACTAACTAGTAGTCATTTATTTTACAGAGAGGATGTACCACCACCAGCCCCTCTAGCACAGCCATCCCCACCAGCCCCGGTCTGTTTTCTATTTCTGAACATGTATATGTGTAAATATTTTTTTATTTATGAATAATACATATTTTATTTGAAAACAAAACATGTTGTGATGGTAATTTTTCATTTGCACACACCCCATGAAGCTTTATCTGCAGTATGAAGTCATTTCTCAGTCCCATTTCTATCATTTTGGTGAAAGGTGTGACAGGCCACATTTCTGCTCAAAAAACGATAATATTTTTTTGGGTTTCAGACATTTATTTTCATGTTTCTAGCATGAATTCACATATTTCACTGCTTTTGTGAACCTAATACCTTTGGTAAACCAACTTCTAGCACCAAAACGTTTCGTCAACATGAGTAAAGGTATGTTTTCACAAGATATATGAAGACTTTTTAAAAATCAAACTTTAATTTTTCAGCTTTAGATTCATATTATCACTTTACACTTTTGCCTTATGGCAATTGTGCCTCATTATATAGATAGCTGAGATTGTTCTGCAATTTTAGATGTAACACATTGGTATGTATCTTATATGCAACTGCCTTAAAAGGAGACTTTAAGAAATTATGTAAAATCGAGAAAAAGGCTAAGACCCTGAAGGGTTAAAGCAATTACCGTTGTTGAAGTGTTAAACTCCAAATTCCCATGTCACCAATGAGTTTGTCCTCCAAGCAAAGGAGCATGCATACTGTATGTAACACACACTTTCATTATTATTGATCATTGTCTGGAAATATCGACAAACTAGAGACCATCTTGCGATGTGATCGCACCAGCTGCAATGCCAATTCGCTCTGGGGGTGTAAAGCGTGGTGGCCTATTTCTTCACTCCCTACTTATGGCACCCTTGTTTTGGTCACAACCATCTTTTGATCTCAACATAACACCTAATCTTACCAGGGGCAGAGAGAGGGGAATGTCCCCTGAGCTCAGACCACACCCATCTTTGAATGTGTCCTTTGATTGGATCTCAACTACACATCTGTAATGTGTTGTGACTGCATCTTGTATGGTTGAGACGCTATTGCGGTCACAAAATCCAAATTATAAACAGAGTAATATAAACATCTGTCAAAGTACTCAAAACCACTTGTGTGGTAGTTCCTGGCACAGTAGGCGTCACACAGACTCACAAGGTAAAGACACTACCATGCGTCACCGTCACAGCTGGTAATCACAAAAGAACAGTGTTGAGCCACTCTACTGAAATGTGCATTAACAGTCAGGGCTGTAGCAGTTCTGAAAAATACATGAAGTTAATTGGTGCTTTTTAGTATTCCTCTCCTTGAATAAAAGAGTTGTGTAACGAGGCTCCAAATAATTCTCTCCCTTCAAAAGCAATGCTCAGCTGCACCGCTATAGTTAATTGCATTATTATTCTCCCATCAGCCGGACAAAGAATTACAATTTGTATATAAATGCAATTACATTGACAATGGAAATGTAATTGAATTAGTGTTTGTGAATGATGTTGTTTGTAATGAAAGTGAGCATCATATCACAGAGTCTTAGTCATCCTGTTTCACTGATTTGCTTGCTAATTATCTGGCTGGCCAACAGATTCATTAATTGGCTGTAATTATTTTACTGACGACTACACAGTTCAATCATTTACTGTACATCCCAACTAACCTTCTGGTTTACTGATTCCTTGCAAAACAAAACATTTGATTAAATAACTGAAAGGGCATGATTGATAAACTGACTTCCCGACTTACATACAAAGTAACTGATTGATGGAACAAGTATCTGACTAAATCAGTGATTTATTGCACAAAGAGGAGTCTGATATTTTAGTTGTTTTGCTTCTCTCCTGCGTCCTTGCGTTGCAGTGATCCATCCTCATTTATATTATCTTGTACAATTACCTCTCTGTTGCTAGGAGACATCTAAGAGACATTTTCTACTGGGTTGTTGTGGTCCTCAAGGTCTCCAGTGGGAACACAGGTCTCTACTGCATGTGTGTATGTGTGTGATTATCACACACATGCGGTGGCAGTCGTGACTGCGTTATGCCAGACAAAGGCAGCATTCAACATCAACTGATTGGTACTCTAATCTTTCTTTTACATTTTTTTGTTTTTCTCTTTCTTCAACGGCCCTTCCCTCGCTCGCTACTGTACTTCTTCCCTTTCTGTTGCCACCCTCTCTCTAGAATATTTTTATCTCGCTCACTTTGCTTTTCTTTCCCTTGTTACATACTCTAGCTTGTCAGTTTACCCACACATTTGTCTCAGTCCCCATTGCACAACACCCATCGTACCACCTCCAACTCCTTATCTTCCTTTCATCATGGGAAACATATTTTAGATCACTTAGTACCAACAATATTTCCTGGTTTCAAGTTGTTGTACATTTCTCACACATTTTCCACATCTGTCTTAAATATTGTGATTAAATATAAGTACACTTAAAATCCTGTCCACCTCTTAACTGTTTAACTGCTTGTGATGTTGTACCCGGGGGCATTTCAATTTTTAAAGCGCTTTGAATTTCACGGACGTTTAACAAACTGAATGTGTGCAAGCACTCCCAGCAAGCCTTTAAGAAGTCTCTACATTCGGAATAAACGGTGAAACGCTCGCTGAACGCTTGAGAGGCCAGACATTTTCTTTCACAATTGGTTTCTTTAGTATCCTCCCCATCTGCGATGGAAATTCACATCATATCATTCAAATCTAAGTTTGCCTTGTGAAAGATGTAACAAAGAAAATATAATAACACTGCAGAAAACATTACATGTTGCAGTGTCATGTTACAATACAGTGCATACATGTTTCCTTTGCATTGCTCGTACACATTTTATTGATACCTTTACAATTCCAAACCGGCTTACAATTCCCTTCATCCCGTTGTCTCTGTTACTCTCCATCAATTCTCTATTTTCTCTATCTCTCCATCTCAAATCCATTTTCAACTTTTCACCCCTCTGTTCCCTCCCTCTCCTCCTCTGGTGTACCCTTGTCATTATATTTAGAGTACTTGTTAATTAAGATAATTGCAAACGCTAATGCACTTAGTTGATAAATACATGTGCATTATCCGTGCTTGGAATAGAGATGTTTTGAGTGGTGTCAGCAAATGTTAATAAAATGGCTAAGATCAGGGTTTCCAAAAGTAACCTGACATTATAGGAAGGTTTTACATAATCGGTTATCATGTTCCATTGATAGGTCCACAATTTTACAATATCATGTTTACAACTGCATGTTGCAGGTTGAAAATGTTAACACTGCTGGCTGGTATGCATCATGAAATACATATAAAAGATTGTATACTTTCCATAACAACAGTGACAAAAAACACTTCACCAAGATGATCTTTTTCACCCTCTTCTTCTTCAGCTTCTGCCATCTTCTTTGTACATGTATTATAATTTAATAATGTGTCCCAAGGCAACAGGCTACATTGTTCCATTTAGATCCCACATCAAAATAGTTGAAGAAACCCTTTTTTTCTTCTGTTGGCAGCACCTTTGATTAAAGCATTGTGAAGTTTTACAGCAAATGCCTGGGGTTGGGACGGGGGTGTTAGGGGAGATGCAGACATTTCAAATCAAGAGACTAGGCTCTGCAGTTGTAGGCATTAATCTACTGCCCGACCCAATGTACCCATAGCTACATCATTTCCATCCCCTGCCGATACAGCTCAGCTGATTGAGGCAGCAGAGGTCTAAATCAGTACATGAGCGTTCAACCTTCAACATTAGCTGCACTGCCAGGATTTCCTGCAACCAACTTGCAACTCAGAGGGGCAGCATTTTGTGACTGACTATTGATTTAGTAGTTACGTGTGTTGAAAAGAAAGGCGGAAACAGAACAAAGCAAAGAGGGAGAGAGTAAAAAGACAAAACTATCATCAGAGTGCTAGAAAATTCTGCTTTTATTTCCACAAATCTGATTTTTTGGAGTACCAACAAACAATGCATGACTAAACAGAATGGCAGTAAGAAACATTGTGGATTCACACTCTGTTCTATTGGTCTGGATGTAAATGGACATTTTATATATTAACAAAGTCAAATAAAAGTGTATTTAGGTTCTTTTGAAAAGCAGACCATGATCAATAATCTCACTAATATCATCAGGACTTTCGACATGTTTTCCTCTGCCATATATTTGTCCGTCTGATTCTGTTTCTCCCTCCGTATTACTTAATCTATTCATCCACTCTTTCATTTTGTTTGTCTGTTTCTTCTCTCCTCTCTCCTGTCTCTTTCTATCTTTTTCTGTCGGTCCCTCCTGTGGAGACATATCCTCTCTGCTTGATTGCTCTCTTCTGAGTTCTTCTCCTTGGGTGGTGTTTGTCAGAGGTGGGAGGGTTGCATGGGTGTTTGTTAGTGGGAGTCAAAACAAGCAAAACTCTGTCTTTCAATGATTTTGACAGCTCACAAGCCTGCTGATTGTGTTTGTGCCTGCCGAAACATTTTCACATGCTGTTTCTACAAGTTTTTGAGTCTCAAGTTTGCTACTTGTTGGTGCACTTAATCATCAAGTGTGCTTTTCCCAGCAACAGCGTGCACATACTGTATGAGGCTGCCACGTCCGCTACCCTTACAGACCATTCCAGTAGAGTTAATACAGGCCAAACTACTGTACACTTATGTTATTAGACCTATTAAGCTACTCTGTGACTTATAATCACTACAAATCCAACTGAAATTGATTTGCATATTTATTGTCTGCTACAGCACACATATCTGCTAAATATGTCACTTGTCCTGTGTTGAGAAACCACATCCAAATCTGAAATCAAAAGAAATAAATCTATATTTTAAAACAAATACATTTAATACAGGTTAGTGTCCATCTATGAATCTGAATATCTTATTTTGGATACAGTCAATTAAATCTTGCATAAAGCAGTAATGCCAGTGTTTTGGCAAGAGCAGAGCCGACGGTCACATTGACAGTAACCTGCTACTCAACACAAGAGGCACAGACTTTGAACAACCCACATTCGCTTTCATGATGAAGTCTCTCATTATGATATTTCCAAACATGAACAATAGTCTTGTTCCGCAGTTTAGCTTGTTGAACGAGCAACCAAACAAATTCAACAGGGGAGAGTGCTCTGCTAACATCGGTTTGTAGGCAAGTTTGATAATTAGATGCTCAACAGCACATTAAGCAGCACATAAACATACCTGCAAATGTCACTTGGGTTAGATGCTGCTGTTGTCCTTACTCCTCCATTCCACTACAACGGAGACATAATTTTTTCCAGCTATTTTGGTACTTTTTTTGGTACCGCCCCTCCAGAAAGCTAAAATGAAAAGGAACATATCTGATAATTCCCTTTTTTCTTCCTTCTCTGGAAAAAAAGCAACAGTACATTCAACAATACGGTAACAAAACAGGTTGACATTATTTTAAACAAAAAGGGATGACAAAATGTGTCAGTTGGACTTGAATTGATCATTCACTAAACCCTTCTCACGAACAATGATTGTTCACTCATTACAAATCAAAAGATATCCTACAAGAGCAAACGTGTACAGAATGGATTACGTGATATATTTATCTTCTCAAACTTAAAATGCCATTATTTACTAGATTTCTAAAAACCTGTTTTGTGCAAGCATATGCATACAACACCAGTTAATTCCTACATGGTCCATTAAAATGACATCCTTATATATTGAATGTGTACATTCACTGGTGTACTATACATTGATAGCTATTGTCGTCTGTTGCCATGGATCCAGTGTTTGGTGTCATGTTCAGTATGTAACACGAGATTGTACAATTTGAAATATGTACAATTTGAAATACATCTGACACTGAAAATAAATGGCAGTTAAATTTGACACAGGCCTTTAACAGCTTTTGGTTGGATGATTGGCATTTTTATGTAGGTTAAATGTTTTAATTTGATTGATTTTGAACAAAATCATTCCGATTTTGAGGGAAATTGAAGGGCCAAATGTTTTTTCTTTTTTTAATGGTACATGAAAATTATGAAAAGGTTCACCCCCAGAAAATGAGCTGAGAATCTTTTGTTGTTTAGTACGATCATCCTGAATGAGTTCTGTTGGGTCACCATATGAAGTACATTAAAAATATTTTTTCTTACTTTCTCAATCCTCTATTTTATCATTCTCCACTGCTCTCTTATAACAGAAGTTCTAAAAATAATCTTGAAAAAGAGAAATGACACATGTACAGTGATGAAAGAGTATATGGGAAAAGTGGTGGGCACGAAGGAGGGAGACATGGAGAGAGGGAGTTGTGGTCTCATTATAAAGTAATCACCAAAAAGAAAGGTCAGGTGGCTGTTACAACATCTATAAAATACTGAAGAGACCGAGAAAGACAGGAAGGGAGCGAGAGAGAGAGACATATCTGCTATAAAGCACTGACGGGAAAGGAGACGGTGAGCGATGGACAGTGAGAGAGAGGCAGAGAGGTGTAGGTGAGATCAACTTTCTAATATAGCCATAAAACACTGCCAGAAGGTTACTGTCAGGAAGGAGGGATTCTGTGGTAAAGAGGAAGAAAAAGGGGTGGGAATGGAATGGCCTTGCAGTGGCATTATATCATGGCTCCTTTGTGGCTTTCAGGTAAAGCACCCATTTCTGACATTTAATGCTAATAAAGTCCCTTATCTGATGAACGCATACACAATCCAAGACACCACAGGAGAAGAGGAATTTCTCAGTGACCTGCCAGGAGAATGCACATGTGTAAAGTAACAACTGAAGTCAGCGCAACACATGTAAAAAAGATAATAAGGCTCACAGATAAAAGTGCTGCTCGACAGCATTGGGCTCAGTGGCGCCACTTTTGCTGGCTTGACACTGTATTGCAACACTCTCCTGCATTAGTATGCACCAGTCTGCAGCCTCTAATATGAGGAATGTGCTGTGCAATTTGAAAGCATCATGTAATTATGCATGCATGAGTGTGGTTGCCTTAATTAAATCATGCAGTATGGCGCAAGGCTCCAACAAAACGTACACATCCTTCGGTCTTTTCTGCACAACAGATTGGTAAACAATTTCAAACAGGTTCAAGTAAAAACTAGAAAGGTCCACTCAGTAGAGTGCGGATCTCTGCCAGGTGTCTTTTTAATGACCACTGCTGTATCGTGTGATTGAATGAAAACAAGCCACAATTGGCTAATCCCCTGTCTAGACTGCAGCTGCATCAGATGTGTTTTTCACTTGTATGCTACACACAACAGACACATTTCATACAATAGTCCCAACAACAAAAGGTAACATCACCATAGTGTCTGGCCGCTTAGCAGAGGCTGAGTGACAGTGTGTTTACAGGTAGTTCCATTAGCGGTTAGCCATACACACCGCCCAAAACAATACCAATGTGCAAACTGTTCCCGCCCCACTGTGTCTCTGGGCGCAGAGTAGCAGCTGGGGGTCGGAGATGCACGTAGCTGTGTTGTCACTGGCCGACCCTAACGACCTGGGGCCGGTTATCAGTAGTGAGTAAGGAGTCAGCAGGCAGTCAATGGCAGTATAAAAAGGCTACAAAATGTGTTTTGAGAAAGTGTGAGTCACCGTAACCACAAGAGGTGACCCAAAATATTGTGCAGCAGAATGTCAGATTAGCTGTGGACAAACACAAAGGAGCACACTCACTCGCTCAGTCACGGACACACAGACTAACACAGTCACATTTACTCTCAGTCACGGAGGCAAACACGCAACCAATCACATGAGCCTCCTGGCAGAAATAATGATTAGAGAACAGGAGTTCTCTAATGTGCACACCTTTAACCCTAGAACGCTAACGTTAAAAATGGTAACACCATCACTAACGTCGGGTATATTTTACCCGATAATGTACCTGATAAAAAATACTTCTTATCAAAATATATTAAAATACAACAATACAAGGCAAATTGAAGTACTCTTCTTTTATTTTACCCTATAGAACTTCTCAAAATACGAAAAACAGGTCTCATGGGGGCACCCTAAAAAAAGGCAAAAAAATCGGGTGAAACATTTGGGAATTGTCAATAAAACATGATTCAAAATACAAATAATGGAACTATGAACTTGTTCTTTGGTCCACCTGTTCCTGGGACATGTGAGCCTTGTCCTGTGAAAATCACCCGAACACATGCCTGTTGAAAAAACAGGGATTGGAGCGGGGAGACGCGCCTACTTTCAATAACGTCAGTGAGCAGCATGACCCACCCCTTAGACAAAAGCAACACAATGAAAATAACGAAACCACAATCGCTCGGGTGAAAATCACGTGACGTTAGTGTTCTAGGGTTAACAATGCTGAAGGATCCCATGTTTACATGTTATTGTATCCTTTTAGTTTTTACAGTTTTTTTCAGGCGCTACCAAGCGTTTGTCCAACCAGTGGTCACATTTTCAAAACTCTAAACACAATTAGCACAGCATCGGTCTTTTGTGGCCATACCATTCACACATTTCATGTCATTTTCAAACAATATGCAGTCAGTGAACACATTTCCACAATGCTTACATTTTCTTAACAGACAAGCTATACCTCCCAACAAAATTATGGATTGTTTTTGTATTATTTACGAATGTTAACACACAACATCCAACAATGGCAAAAACAATATTCCAAACCTTAGATACAGTCTAAAAACCTCTTCTGCAATGATATCAGTTCTAAAACAATATATCTCAGCTGATAATAAACAAACAATTGAATAATTGACACACTTTATGTCGGGTAAATTGGGCAAACCACAGCTGATTCCAGTCTGGCTTAGACTCAGTGGCATTACTTATACAGTAAAAGGAGGACTTTGAGGAGTGATGTTTTTGGAAACAGAAATAGAAAAAGACAAACACTGTAATGTCTGGACGAGGAAGAGTAAGAGCAAGGGACCCAGGGAGAAGAGCAGGAGCAGTGAGAGATGCAGTGAGAGGTGCAGGAGCAGTGAGAGATGCAGTGAGAGGTGCAGTGAGAGGAGAAGGTGCAGTGAGAGGAGAAGGTGCAGTGAGAGGTGCAGGAGCAGTGAGAGGAGCAGGGCTAGGGAGAAGAGCAGGCCCAAGGAGAGGGCAAGGTAGAGGTGTAAGAATGCGTGGTGGTGGCATTCCAAGGGCTGCAAGAACAGTAGTCTGTGATGGAATTCGTGCCACTATCATTGACCATGTAATCAACCACGGTCTTTCACTAAGAGAGGCTGGTGAAAGAGTGCAGCCCAATTTGAGGCGGTCAACGGTTGCCTCCATTATACGCATCTTTCAACAAACCAACAGGTAAGTATTGCATTTTACATGGATTGTTTCTATTCTCACTTGACATGTCAATAAGGCCATACAGTAATGCATATGTTGAATTTTGTGTCCCTCTAAAGTAGGGGCAGCCAACACGGTGCCCGCGGGCACCTGGTCGCCCGCGAAGCATGTTCTAAAAATAGAACACGCTTATGAGCTTTCACAAGAAAAAGAATGAAAAAATAATTCAATGCCCTGCCCGCAGCGGTCGGAGCTACTCTATGTCATGGTTCTAACTTGTATCATGGTTCTAACTTTAGTCGCGGTTAAAACTTTATAACAACAATTAATAACCCACAACTAACACATTTTAACAGGGTAAAACACCAAGACACAACAGTTTGTGACTTATTAACAATTTGTAACACTAATAATTGTACATTTATAAAATTACACCACCGAGCATGCTGGGTACAGCTCGCCCACTATCACACCAAGAAGAAACTCCGTCGCAGGAAGAGACAGACCCTTCCTGTTTTTTTTCACCTACATTCCCCTGGGTCCTAAGTCCCTCCAGGTTTAGCTTCCTAACACCCTCTATGTACCAACGTAAAAACAGCTGTTCAGTTGGCCTGCGGTCCTTTTCAGCATCAATGAATGAATGTGTTTACTGAAGAAAAAAAATACGCCAGAATCTTACAAAATACTGTGATATTAATTTTTGGCCATACCGCCCAGCCCTAACTCCGACCATTTCTGAAGTCAAAGTTCAATATTGTGCGCATGTCAAACCACCATCTTAGTCTGAGACAAGAGAGGGGCGGAGCTACAATGGTCAGCTTGATGCGGTTTTTACCCTTGAAACAAGCTAAAACATGGCAGAAAAGCGAAAGAAATCTTATTATTTTCACAATGATTGGGAAGAAGAGTTCTTTTTTACATCGGTGAAAGAAAAATGCGTGTGTCTCATTTGCGGGGCGACTGTTGCGACAGCAAAGCGGCACAATGTGGAGAGACACTTCGCTACGTGTCACAAGAGCTTCAATGCTAACTACCCACCTGGCAGCTTACTACGGATCGAAAAAGCCCGTGACTTAAAGGCAGCTTTGGGAAAACAATAGTCTTTTTTCAAGAGGCCGGTGGTAAAATCACAAAAAGCAACTGAAGCTTCGTTTAGAGCTGCACATTTTTTGATAAAGAGCAAGAAAGCCTTTTCTGACGGGGAGGTCTTGAAAGAAGCAATGATGATCGTGGCAAACACTGTTTTTAAAGACGAGAAGAATGGTCCTGATGCCATCGCCACTCTCTCTGATGTCCAACTGGGGGCAAGTACAGTGGCTAGAAGAGTGTCAGCTATATCTGAAAATCTGACGGAGCAACTGGACCGGGATCTGGCTGAGTGCAGGTGGTTTAGTGTCCAGTGTGGCGAGTCAGTAGACAGCACCAGTGCAGCTCAGCTGATTATGTTTATCCGGATGGTGTTTGATGATTTCACCATCAAAGAAGAAGTCCTGACCCTTCTGCCCCTGAAGACAACAATGAGGGGAATTGACATCTACAACGAGGTGAAGAGGTTCTTTGTGGAGAAAAAGGTACCGTTAGAAAAGCTGGTGTCGGTGACAACAGACGGGGCTCCCGCTATGACGGGCCGGCATGCAGGCTTCATTGCGCAATGCAAAGGTGACCCAGACTTCCCAAAGTTTCTACATTACCACTGCATCATTCACCAGCAGGCGCTATGTGCAAAAGTAACCGGCTTTGAACATGTGATGACACCTGTCGTGAAGATCATAAATGGCATCCGCTCCAAAGCCAAACAGCACAGGATCTTCAAGGTGCTATTGGAGGAGCTGTCGGCTGAGTACGGTGACCTGTTACTCCACACAGAGATCCGATGGCTCAGCAGAGGACGAATTTTGCAGCGTTTATGGTCACTTTTGGGCGAAGTCAAAGAGTTCCTGCAATCCAAAGGGGAAGACACCTCGCTGCTCGAGGACACCTCGCGGTTACTTGACCTTGCATTTTTAACGGACATCACTGGGAAACTGAACCATTTGAACTGTGAGCTGCAAGGCAAAGGTAAAACAGTTGCTGACATGATAAGCGCTGTCAACACATTCAAAGCCAAGATGAACATTTTCTCTGTGCATCTACAGAAAAAAAAAGTGTTGCACTTTCCTTCCGTACAGTCAGTGTTGAATGACAACTTGTCTGCATCTGGGGCTTCAGACAAAGCTGTAGAAAAGTACTCTCAAGTCATAAACAGACTGGGGCAAGAGTCTGTGAACAGGTTTGATCAACTTGAGCCATGTGTGTCCTTTGTTTCAAATCCTTTCTTGCAAGGGGACATGACATGCATTGCTGAGCAACTAAGTGCTGTGTTCAACTTGGATGCTGGGCAGGTGGAGATGGAAATTGTAATATTGCAAAATGACCTCCACCTTAAAACCCATCATTCTGCACCAAACTTTTGGTGCCTTGTGGACACAGACAAGTACAAAGGTGTACGCACAGCAGCTATGAAAGTTGCCTGCTTGTTTGGTTCGACCTATCTCTGTGAATCAGCCTTTTCTCACATGAACTTCATAAAGAACAAACACAGAACATGCCTCACTGATGCACACCTACAAGACTCCCTCAGAGTTGCAGTGTCAAACTATACACCAGATTACAGCACATTGGTGAACAGTATGCAATGCCAAGCGTCCCACTAATAGACATGTACAGACAGAGAAAAAGACAACATAGGTTTTCATTGAAAACACCATGACAACATTAACACAAAAATGTGAAAAATTATTTGTTCAAAAAGTGTAACAGATGTTATTAAAATGCTACAGATTTGTTGATTAGTATTAATGTAATATGATTCATTTACATACCTGATCATTTGTACAGAGTTCATGATTTGTTAAATGTTACAAAGACTACTACTGTATCACTACTGGTCCTTCCTGCACTTAGGCTGCACTGATCAATCTGTATATTATATATTCTTTAGTTTTATCTGCAGAATACTTGTTTTGTGTGTGTTGGTACAACATTTCGTTGCTCTGTACATGGGTAATGACAATAAAGTTGAATCTGATCTGATCTAATAGTAGTTAGATATGACAGTTAATGATTTCCCCAAAAATGTTAGAAATGATAATTTGTAAAAACAAATATAATTGGTGTGATTTTGAACAAAATGCTTCATATGTGCTTCATAAAAAACTGTCAAATATATTTACAAAATGATCAGAGATGTGATATCTCTGACTTTCAAATGTTGAAACAGATTAAGAGAAATAAATCTTTCCTGTTTAAATATATCTGTTTCCTACCATCATTGTTGTGCAAATTGTTAATAATTATTGTGAGGAATAATTAACATTGATATGTGATCAGACAGTCACTTCACATATATTATTATTAAATAGATAGTGATCTGTGCAACTTTGTTGTTCAGGAAGTTTGTATCAAACAAGTAGCCCTTCGTATTATTTTGTACCCTTGAAGTAGCTCTCGGCTTCACAAAGGTTGGTGACCCCTGCTCTAAAGAATGCAACGTCTTCCTCCCTCCGGGGGAAGAGGAAAGCTCCTCACTAATGATCAAGAGCTTGCCATTGTAGAAATGGTTGTTTCAAATAATGCAATAAAACTGCATGAAATTCAAAGTAGAATTGTGGAGGACCATGAGATATTTGACAATATTGATAGCATCAGCCTCACAACCATTACGCGGACATTGTCCAAACACAGTGCGGATGAAGCAGCTCTACACTGTTCCCTTTGAGAGGAACAGTGAGAGTCAAGGAGCTACGACGACAATATGTCCAGGTATAGTGTATATTCAATTCAATGTCCAGTTCTATAAGTTTTGTACTTTTCAAGTAGGTAACCTACACAGTAATAGGTTACAGTATGGTATACAGTAATGATATGATTTACATAAACTTTGTTTCAGAGAGTTATGGAATTGGAGGCCAACCAGGCCCCTCATGAATTCATATACATAGATGAGGCAGGATTCAATCTGGCCAAAAGGCGTCGACGTGGACAAAATGTCATTGGAAAAAGGGCCACAGTTAATGTGCCAGGACAGAGAGGGGCAAACATTACCATGTGTGCAGCAATTGCAAATGCAGGATTACTCTTTCACAGATGTCAGGTTGGACTACAGGAGGTACAGTATTTATACTGTACCTCCTGTAGTAAACAATAAAGGGAAAAAAAACTGATTTGCTTTTTACTGGAATGCTTTTGAATGTGAACATTACATGTGGACATACAGTTCCCAACCAAGAAATTTAGTGTAAAAACAGTGGATTGCATGTTTTGCATGCAAATACCGGTAAAACTGAAACATAAAAGTCTATGCAGTTTTTGTAATGTCAGCAATAGCCAGTATTTTGAAACCTGGTGTACTTTGATTGACTGCAAGGACCTTGTGAAGTGAAAACAAGAGTTATTCTTTGACAGAATAATTTCATTTCGAGTCAGATTTCCAGTGTTTTGGTAAAGTTAGTGTGTGCAGAGAAAGATGTGTTCTATTTTGAAATGAAGAGTTAGTATATATTTAACAAAATGTGTTTTTGAGAAGAAAATTATCCATTTGGCCAATTGTGGTTTGTACGTGTGAGTCTGTGTTAAGAGTTTAGAAAAAGTATCTGAAGTATGGGTAAGCGCTTGTTAGCGATTTAAAAAAACTGTAGATGCTGAACTGTGTTCATGTGGTATGGAAACTTCCACCTGAACCCAACTTCAAATACTTTTTTAATTGAAAAAGAACACCAAATTGATATGATCTTTTTATGATGTTAATGTTTTCTCACTGTTTTCTAGTCATTATGAAATTACATATGATTGTACTAAAAAGCAGCTGGATCAGTTGTAGTATGAAATACTCCACACTAGCAACACGGACACAGAGAAGCCTCGGAATCTGAACAATATTGAGAGTATACAGAACATGGCATCTCGATTCAATCACACTAAATCTTAGTTCATTCACCATTAAGCCCTCAAGGTGTGTGACAAAGGAGAGAAGAAAAACAGCATGGTTTCACAAAATTTAAATTAAATGTTAGGTTTTTCCTGTCAGATGATATGCATGCTGCAATCATGTTAAAGGAGACCTACAGTATAGGAGGGATGCACAATTAAAGTTTATTGAATGCAGAACCCACTAGAAATGCACCACTAGCCTGACAATCACAAGAGCTGATTGATGAAAATTAGAATCATATATCCGACAATGGCAATGATGGGTAGCTTAATCAGCAAAGCCTGGTCTGCAGCCTGGAAGGCGTTTGCTAACAGTGCAGAAGTTAACCCTGCAATCATTTCATCGTATTGAATTCACAGCAAGTGACGATAAAAATGTGCTGTGATATTGGCCACAAGACACTTTATGGGAGACTATCCTCAGCAGAAAAAGACTGCATTGGTCAAATGCATAAAACAACTCTGACATACTACCTTGTGCAATCATGCAAATATTGACTGTTCTTCCTATTTAAGGAGTCATCTCTTGGATGACCCCCATTTATGGAGCATTTAAAACAAGACAACAAGACCTGTAGGAGCCTTGCACTCACATAGTCAGATCTCCTGTTCATCCTCACGTTTTGTTGTGTTAGTGCAGGGATTCCCAAAGTGTGGTGCTCTAGGGGGTGCGCGAGAGGAAAAATGTAATGGTGGTCTAATGGTGTAATAATTAATATTAAACATAATTAAAAAAAAATTAAGTAGGATTTTTTAATTATAAAAATTCCCTTTGTAAGATTTAAATTTAAAATTAAAAACGTACAATTTAATAAATAGATGCACTTCCGGTCCGGCCGCCAGACTGTCTTTTACGTACACACTAGCTAGCCTAGCTTGTGCCCCTAACGTCATTTCATTCATTCAGCAACATCCATGAAAATATGTTAAACTGGCTGAAATCGGGGAAGCTGTCAGGTGGGACATCTGAAGCTATCAGTAATAAAAGAGGAGAGGGACAGAGAGAGAGTGAGGAACCGGAGGCGAGAGAAACGGAGAGGTGAGTTGGGGAGAAACCGGGAGAAGAAATCGACCGGGAGTCGGAGAAAGAGGAGACGGAGGAGACCGAGAAGGAGGAAGGGATATCACAGACAAACCGGGAGCACAGAGGCCCATCGCGGAGTCAAGGTGAAAAAAGAGGAAACGAGAGTGAGCATCAGACTGGGAAAAAAAAGAGGAAATATGATGACAATTATCTGGGTCTGGGCTTCACTTGGATTGGCAATGCAGATTGCCCGAAGCCACACTGCGTGTTGTGCAGTGAGGTTCTGGCTAACAGCTGTCTGAAGCCCTCTTATTTGTGCCGCCACCTGAACACCAAGCATGCCAGTGCAAGTCAGAAGCCCCTTACATTTTTTAGATCAAAATTGGAAGAGTTACAAAACAGCCCAAAACAATTGCAGTCTCATTCATGTGTTGGGTCTACACAAAACGCACTACAGGCTTCATATCTGCTCAGTTACCGAATAGCAAGGAAGGGTCTACCTCACACAATCGGCGAAGACGTGTGCTTGCCTCCCTCTCTATCTCTCTTGCTGCAGGCTGAGCCACCTGCGCTGCATGTGAAAATCCTCATATGGACTCCTCCTTTTTTATTTATATCTGTTTCTGAGCCTATGCATGTGCCACTCTTTGTTCTTTACGTGGCTTACTGTGTTTAAGTAAATAAATGTGAAATGCAATCTGCCTCTGAGCCTGTGCGTGTGTCGTCGCCATCCTTATTGCTCTTTAAAAGTGACGCCTTGTGTAACTGAAATGTATACCTAAAAAGTTTGGGAACCGCTGTGTTAGTGTGTGAAACAGAAATCACTGGAATGCTGAAAAAACATGGGCAGAATATAGACCACAGTGAAATGAATGGCTGTATCATCATTCATGTATGTTGTGTTGCACATTTGCTTTTCTGTTCTCTGTTCCTCCACATATTGTGCTTTGATTTGGGTTATAGTTAGACCTTACAGCTGCATCATTTCAAAGAAATAATTATCCTGAAAGTGCTTTTTTTCTAGGCAGACCTGAAACCTTTTCATTTGTCGTGTCATCTTCATTTACTCTTAACCAGTAACATATAGACTGATATTTACACATCTGAACAAAATCTCACATGTGTATTTTATTATAACACCAAAATTATTCAAATAGCCCTAGTGGTTGCAGAGATACACCCTTTTTAGTTTGGGTATGCAATTTTCAGGTAGAGGCCTCAAATTAAGTTGGTTTTGAGATGTTGATGTATCATTGTAGGAAAAGCACTGTTGCAAATAAAAAAACATATATCTTTTCATTTAGCTGCTCCACTTTACGAGACCTGGTATTTTGCATGCTGACTTACTGTCCCACTGCCAGGGCTTACTGGGACACCTGAATATAACCGAGTCGTCATTAAAATCACTTTAACATTACATATGAAATGTAATTCATTTCTCAAATGCTTGTCCAAAGTGACTCACAATAACTACTTTCAACCTTCATGTAGGAATAAGAGCTCGATGTCATCAAATGTCTCACAATTTCTTCATCAACTCTCAATAACCCATATTTTTCTTTTTATATATATATATAATTTTTTTTTCTTTTGTCTCTCCTCTCCTCTTTTTCTCTGATCTGTCCATCTCCCCTGAATCACTCCCTGCTTTGTTTTCTGTCTACCCTCTCTTTCGCCTGCCCTCCCTCTCTCAGGGTAATGAGATATAAATGTTTCAGGACTTGGATCGCCTTCGGCACTAGACCTGTCTGTCTCTTTCACACAAAAACATACACAGACGCATACACAATTGGAATGCAGACAAAGACACATGCCAAATAGAAATAAACATGGGCGCTAATGTACAGTGTATTAGTAATGAGCAATTAAAGGACAGTGGGCTGTTGGCAGAATAACAGTCTGAGTTATAGAGTCTGCGTTTGTGAGGGCTATTGAGGAAAAACACAGTTGTGTGTGTACACGTGTGGAGGTGGTTGCAGGGAGAGTTGGAGGTTACGTAGCGGTTGCTTAACCAAATATAAACTTGGTGTTTCTAAGCTAAGGTCCCAGCTGATTTCTACTGCAACATTCAAACAGCAAATCTCACACATACAAACATGGGCATAACTTTCAATTTAGAAAAGGACATATTTGACCGATGCTTCACTAATACATTATATACTACCAAAACCAAACAATTGTTATCACCAAATGGGGAAAGATAACATACTCCAGAAAATGTTAATAAAGAGCTGCCCAGTGCGGTCCTGAAAAAAATAATAATTACAAACTTAGTCAAATGATATGTCCTCTGGTGGGTCATGCTAGAGCCTTAGGGCCCCTGATTGCAAAGGTTCAGATTTAAGCCTGACTCTGCAACAAACAAAAAAGACCTCTGCCTGATTACCATAAGCGCTTATGAAGCAGATAGGTCAACAATAGCAAAGACCAAGGCCATGAAGAGCCTTAAACACAACCATAACCTACTGTAACTCCGTATTATCAGGCTGCTCCGGAAAGTCCCTTGGGTCTCTCCAGCTGATCCAGAATGCTGCAGCTCGTGTACTAACAAGGACTCGGAAGAGAGATCACATTACTCCTGTATTAGCTGCTCTCCACTGGCTTCCTGTAAGATCGAGAATCATATTTAAAATCCTCCTCCTCACCTATAAAGCCTTAGCTGGTGATGCACCATCATATCTTAAAGAGCTTATAGTACCGTATTACCCCACTAGAGCGTTACGCTCACTGAATGCAGGGTTACTTGTGGTTCCCAGAGTCTTAAAAAGTAGGTTGGGGGCTAGAGCTTTCAGTTATCGGGCTCCTCTTCTGTGGAATCAGCTTCCACTTTCAGTCCGGGGGGCAGACACAGTCACCTCATTTAAGAGTAGACTTAAGACTTTCCTCTTTGATAGTGCTTATACTTAGGGCTGTTTCAGGCTTATAGTTAGGGCTGGCTCAGGTTTGCCCTGGTCCAGCCCCTAGATATGCTGCTATAGGCCTAGACTGCTGGGGGACATCTTAGGATACACTGAGCTCCTCTTCTCTTCCTCTTTCGCTCCTCTTCTCTTCCTCTTTCACTCCTCCTCTCCTCTTCTTTCTCTCCATCTGGATAAACTATTGTCTCTTCAATGCACATTACTAACTCTACTTTCTTTTTCCATGGATTCATGGCTGCCTGGAACCGGTCCTGCCCCGGGTCCTGCCCCCGGTCCTGCCCCCGGTCCTGCCCCCCGGTCCTGCACCCCGGTCCTGCCATGGATCCATGGCTGCCTGGAACTGGTCCTGCCTGCTACCATGGCCCTGCTGATGGAACCGGCCTGGAACCGGTCCTACCTGCTGCCATGGCCCTGCTGATGGAACCGGTCCTACCTGCTGCCATGGCCCTTCTGATGCCCCCCTCCTCTCTACCGCCTTCTGCTTCATGGATTATCAGGATCATGGACCATGCCTAATACTCATTATATGAATAATTTCTGTCATATTCATTGAATGTGCTGTAACTACGCTATTCATTCTGGCCACATGACATCTATTGCTTCTGTCCATCCGGGGAGAGGGATCCTCCTCTGTTGCTCTCCCTCAGGTTTCTTCCCTTTTTTCCCTGTGAAAGGGTTTTTACTATCTCTTTAGGGGAGTTTTTCCTGATCCGATGTGAGGTCCCGGGACAGGGATGTTATGTGTACAGATTGTAAAGCCCTCCGAGGCAAACTTGTATTTGTGATGTTGGGCTATATAAAATAAACTGAATTGAATTGAATTGAAAAGTAAATCATAAAACCCTAGGAGCCAGTGTCAAGAGGTTAAAGTAAAAACAAGTACACAAGACTTTTCATCCAGGAAACCTTTTAAGACCATTTGTGTCGCTTAGTTTTGTTACATAAATTAAGTTACAAGAGTACTTATTCACAACTTTAAGTTTCACTTTGACAAAGAGTTAGGTGCAGTTTGCCTCATCTGAAGCATTGACAGGGCGGTTACAACCACTGATGAAGCCAATTCAATCGGCAAATAACATTTACTGTGTGAGATTGCGTTTCACATGTGCTTTTTTTTTACAGACTTGTGTTAATGTTAACTTGAATTTACAATCACCACAAACAACTCCAAAAAAGCTGCAAATTACTTATTACGGGGGCAGAAGTTTACAATAAACATAACCAACCAGGACCTCCATCTTTTACCCTAAGTATTTTAAAGAAGATCGACATCTGTTTGACCAGGGGGCTGTAATAAGAGTGACATGAGTAACAAGTCAATGACCATCATGCTCAAGTGAATGAACATGCACTTGTTCATTATGATGTCTTGAAAAACCATCACAAGAACAAATGCACTGCAGTGAATCAATAATTCATAGAATTATACGTTGTTTTAATTTGTCAGTGATCAGTGGGTACAAATTATATTTTTCATGGAAATTAATGATTTATTTTTCGTTATTAGAATATGCAAATATGTCAAGGAATATTTTTAACAGATTTGATCTCTGGCTACATTCCTGTATTTGTTCAGAACAGAACATGCCTTCAGATCTGCTGCCAGGGTTTATATCATACTGCGTGCTACTTGTTTAACAATGTGTTGAAGCTGAATTCATTTAGATAGAATATGAATCATGTTAAGAACAAATTCTAAACATCTTCACTTCTTCCAGGGAAGAGGGGGGCAGTTAGTGCTGGCAGTAGAGCCAGAGGCATGCAACATGAAATCATATAAATTTACATCCAAATGGCCCATCGCTGATTCTGTTCGTCTATTCTTTTTTTATCTTCAACTGTTTCCTGCTGATCTGCTCTCACAGAAACTGATTACAGCTGAAAGCAAGTATATTCTAACTCAATTTGCCATTGTGTGAAGGCCAATATCAACTAACAATAGCAAGATAACAAATCTAATAGGTGTAATCAAATAATTACATCATGGATTAAAATGTAAAGCAGACAAACAATAACTTGGAAACCAATTAAACCACCCCAGCCCACAATTCCCCCCTCTCCCTATTTTCCCCATCAATTCTTTCCACATGTTCCTCTCCTTTTCTCTGCTCTGCCTGCACCTCCACAATCAATTCACACTTCCCTCCTCATCCTCCTCTACTTGCCTTTTATCTTCTCCTCTCTGTCCTGTGTTTCTCTCGCCTTAGCTGAAGGCCACAGCGGCAGAATAGGGACAGAGAGAAGTCTCTTCAGTGTGGAGTTCATCCATTTACATGTTATGTAACTCCATCACTTATACGGCTCCTTTCATACAAGCCATTTACTTCTTTGTATCCACTTTGTCTTAATGATGTTCAGCAGTGTATATGGGATCATATTAGCAACGTTTTTGACTATGGCACATTCTCATTAAGAGACGCTGCTCGGTCTTGTTACCCAAACATATTTGACAAGGATGCTTTCTAGTTGTGCTGATATCCTGACATTAGTGTTTGATGTGTTGACTAGGCGTCTTTCGCTGTCCAATGTTCTGTTCTCTGAGAAATGAGCCAAAACACTGCAGCTATAGCTGTCAAGGCAGGCACATTGTCTCTGATATGATGATGTATTTTATTTCAGCTATAACTTAGCATAATACCTGACATCCACTCAGCATTAGGGTATTGTGTTATTCATGTGCAATGTCCTGTTATAATGTCTGATGAAGAGGAGCATAAAGGAAGTTGATCATTGTTTTGGGCCATTGCCTGCCGAGAGATGCTGTTGGCTTTCTAATGTGCTGTGACTTGTTTGTTTTCCTGATACTCTGCTATCCACATTAGGCTGTCCTACTAATCCTATCCTATAATACGTATTATTCTTGTGTGTTAGACACATTGATGTTAGATATGTAATTTCTTGTATGAGTTTAAAAGTTATTTATTCGACTTTTCATGTGTTTTTCCATGTGTGATGTATAATCATTAGTCCAACTTCAATTTGAATTCTCTGTCTGAGTCTTATTTATAATAAGCTCTTAGCATTCAGCCTATTGTCTAATATGTGATCCCAAACACCCATTAGCTCTATTCAATTCTATGATGTTGCATTAGCGTGTACCTCTACTTGCTATTGCCATAATGCATATATCTTGTGCACTTCTCATATCAGCCCTGTTCACTCTGTGTGTGATATTTTGTTAGTTCTTGGCGCTATTCTTCATGAGTAATGTGACATTTGTGTTTGGCCTATACTTTCTAAAGTGTGATGTTAGTGTTTGGCAGATTTCGTGTGTGTAATATTTTCTCGACATTTGGCTTGGGTACTTTTATATTGAGTGACAGTCCATTAGCAGTTGCCCATATTCCTCCTAATGAAGCTCTAGCGTACGTTCAGACAGGAAGACAATCCACTCACGCCAGGCTCGTAGGCCTCTCACTCATACTGTCCCTCACCAGCAGCACACATCCCATACTGGATGTCCCTGTCAGAAGCGTCAGACTCTATCATCTGTTCAGAAGCTGAGCGAGCCCAGCCAATAGCGCAGTCACGCCCTCTTCGCTAGCCTATCAGCCTGTTGCCGTCTCCTTTAAATGTGCTGTATTCCCGCCTCTAGTGTCCTGCTGCTGTCTCATGCGACCCGCCGCATCCCCAGCACCAGCCGCCTTCTCAGATTCAGCACCCCATCTGCATCTCCAGCAACTCCAGCAGAACCTCCAGCCACCACCACCAGTGTCTGGACTCCTCGGGAGGGATCTACAGATTGCTGCCGCTCAGGGCAAACACAGTGTGATCTCAATCTCCTCGTGGAGTTCAAGCGCCAAATAAATTCTGTGTAACCCATGAACGGATCATCTGGCATAATAAACATTAACTACTAATCCCTCACTGTCTCTCCTGATTGAAATGGGCAGTGGTGTTTGTGAGACATGTAATCAAATGCTGTTTACTATGTGCCGTTTGTGTGGGCTTGTGTGACGTGTCCCGTTGGCTAGGCGATCTGATAATGGAAGCCCTAATATTCTGAACTCCAGCACTGAACGACTGTCAACGAGGCTAAACACATCTTCATAATCCCTTTAATGGACTCTGTGGGCTGGACAATATAATTTCACGCACACATCTGAGAAGAGACACCCACTCGCAGAGATGCACAGAGAGGATAATAGATGGTCTGCACATAACCACATTTTCTTTTGCTTTCTCATCTTGTGTGCTTGCCTTGAGTTGGGAAGTAAATAACCATCAACATTTAAATAAATGTTTGATACAAGACAGAAAAGACGTGCAGTACATATCCCAAAAACATGCAGATGCTGGAGAAAAAAAGTACATGTAGAAGATAACACTTGTCTCTTAGGCTCTATTAAAACCATGCAGCTGACTACATTCTTCAGAAAAACAATCCACGCAGGAAGTTGAAAGGTCACCTAACTCTGTCTCATCTTGCTCACTCAAGCAAGCTTGGCAAAATATCCAGGTAATAGCATTAGCTAGCTAGTCTTGCTCCACAAAATATGATTCAGAAAAAAAAAAGGTCCATTCCTGGCCTAAGTAATTTACATATTGAGATGAAATCACAATGCACTTGACCTTTTATTTTAATCTACATATCTTTAAAGATTTGTGAGTACATCTTGCCGGTTTGCGGCGCTGTCACAGTCACACAATCTATCCACAGACTTTTTTCATTTTTTTAAGTACTTAAAACTGCTGCTACTGTAGCAGTTCCTGCTACAGTATGTGTCTCCAGAACATGATAAAACACACACAGGATTCCTAAAATTGCTCCCCGGGCGCCGCTCAGGGCAGCCCACTGCCCCTTAAGATATCAAGGATGGGTTAAATGCAGAGGACACATTTCATGTATGTATGTACTATGACAATAAAAAACAATTTTCATTTAATGAGTGTTCTTAATTTGTGATTACATATCTCATGCTTCAAGATTTTTGTTGTTTTTGTTCAAATTAATGGCTGAAAATGTCCAATGGCAACGATACCAGGTCAGTTTGAATAGCTGATCTCCTTAAACCTGATCTTAAATTAGTTGGTGCTCTCTCTTACAGAAGCTAAAAAGGCCCTAAAGTCTTAATGTGTACACTCACTTTAAAGAATCAAAATTCCCTGATGCGGGACCTGCAGTCTCACAGGAAATGATGATATCCAATATGACACTAATCAAAACAACAGTTGAGGCAGCTAGCCATACACAACTCACACTGGATTCAGTACCCAGTGGTTATAAACTGTATCTGTTTAGAATCTGTAATCCCAAATGACACCACTTCCTTGGAACAATGCTGGTGTTGTGTATCACACATGTTTGATGTAATTAGGGCAGCACGGATCAGTTTGAGTTATTCAGGTTGGTAGGAATTTGAGCTGATTTAAACTCCATGAAGGAAAATTCTTGGACAGCTTGTTTAGACCGAGCACCTCAGTGGGATTTGTTTTCTGAACTGGTTCTGGTGTGTACAGCAGCCTCATGTTTGTTAGTGTGTACATCTGGGCAAATGAGGGATGCAAAGGAATGTGGGTACATTTCCTCCTTATGGTGTTGGTACAGTCACATTGTAAACCAACTAAGCCCTTCACACCTCACTTACCATTTCCACAGACATGTCACAGAGAAGATATGTTGGTGGGTGCATACATGTTCGGCAGACTGATACAGAAAGGATAGGTTCATGTGTAGTCCATGCGTCACCATTACAATATTGGCTTGCACCTAAACTTCAGCTGGTTTAGGGTTTTCTACGAAACAAAATAAAAGAGGTTCAAAGTTAATTCTTGACCTCAGAAACAGGAAATGCCAAGGCAATCTAACTTCTAGGTCCCATTGGTAGCTATGGAGCTTCCAATTAAATCTCTAAATCTCCATCAGCAGATTGGGTTTGCCTTTCGTCACAGATTTGGATAGTTGTTAAAATGTCTATTTGACTTTAAGGACTTCATATTCATGTTGGTGGTAAAGTTAAGTTTCAAAATTGTCAAAACTCCACCATCTGATGTTGTGATTGAAAGCTGTAGAATAGGTTTGTTTATTATGTGTTTTTTTATTTTTTCTCGGAAAGAAAAACTGTACGTCTAACTCACAGTCACTCACAGCATCCACCAACACCCACCCTTTGACATTTATTACAGCAGAAAGATTTAGTTTCTGTTGGCATCGGAGGGCAATTTGAGGACAAGCTGGTGTTTGCTCTCGGCAACTAATTGTCTGTAGGGTCCCCGGTAGCCATATCCTCCCCGCAGAAGCTGTAACCTTGCGCTCTCTGGCCAAAAAAAGGCTGAATTTCTGATTGAGTCAAAACGCTGTAAAATCGACACTGTAAAAAGTCCTCGTCCATAACACACACTGCACAGTGACACTCTGTAATTGCCGGGGTCCAGACCTTTTAATCCGCTTACTCCAACACTAACGAGTTGACAATTCTCTCCGAAATCAGGCAAACTCTGTAGTTCCTTTTCACTGCAAGTACATCACTGGGGTGAGGGAGAACAACAGATTTTCAGTTGCACCCTAGAGACACAGAAAACATCAGTAGTAACTGGAGACATTGTAAATCGGTTAAAGTTAAAAAAAAATCCTTCTAAAGCCTTTACAAACCACGGTTCTATTTTTTTGTGCGATTAATTTGCACGTCCCTTTTCTTTTTAACAGTTTTTTTTGTCACGAGTACTCACACAGACCCAGACATAAACTGTGAAACTGTTTACCAGAGGGAACTCAAATTCACTCTTAGCATTTTGCTAGGAATAAAGTAGCTCATAGTAGCTTAGGCTGTACAACAATTTGCATAAGACACCTGCCAGACGCTGCTCTGAGTCAATAGGATCCGGGTAATTGGTCATCTGCCTGTGCAAATCTATCCAAACCTTTTATTGAAAAGGTTTAGCAACTGTTGTGAATTTGCATCACTGTCAGTGTAAGAGTGTATTATTGGTAAAGTGTATTATTGGTAAATTAGAATTTCAGGAATGTTAATAATTTAATATTATTATGCTCATGGTGCAGGAACTATGATATGTAAAATATATTGAAATATATTTATGTTAATGATTGACGCTCCCTCTCCATGATTTAATGACGTCATGACGGCAGCAGGTGCAAAACAAAGAGCTGCATTAGTCATGGGAGCATATAGTTTTTCTACCGTTTGACAGTGTGACCAGTTTATTTATTTGTGAATTTAGTTAATGTTTTTTCTGCATAAAATAAAGATCAAAGGAAAAGAAGTAAACTATCTCCTCTCATTCGCGTAAGAAAAGGAACTCTCCGTGTCTGCAGCTCTTTAGCGGCTTAATAACGAACAACGCTGCTACAGTATGAATAGTTTTAAGTTGCATTTCCCGGGTCTTTATTCGTCTGGCCCTCTGTGTGTAAATACCTTTAAGCAACCATATTCATGTGCGCTGAGTTTTTACACTCAGCGCCAATTTTTTTTATTTTATGGTTAACTACACAAATGTAGTCTTTTGCAATTGCAAAAGACTACATTTGACAATATGTAGCGTGGAGGAATATGTAATCAAACCACAGGGATCCTTTAGCTGTAGCTGTTTACATTTTACTGTCTCTGACATTCAAAGTAATGACGTAACGCAGCGAGGAAGACCAGTTCTATCTGACAGGGTCCATGGCACCAAACATTGCAGGTACTCTGATGAAGTAGTTGGCTGTGAACACAGCCATAGCACAGTTGTGTATGAACTATTATTATATTATTTTAGCCCTATACTTATCTCTTCTGTTTCCTTTTTAGTTTTGTTCCATTTAGCTTTTTGCTCCATCCAGTCTTTTACCTTCTGTCCAGTCACTCAGTCAGACCCACAGATCAAGGGTTTTTTACGTAATGGAGCAGAATAACAAAAATGCATCCCGTCTTCTGTCATTGGGCCAGAAAGGGAGATGGTTGGCAAGAGGCATTCAGCTCAGCTGCGTATAAGAATAACACTCACTCTCATCACCCTCTTTTCCTCTCTTTCAGTCTTCCCTCCTTCCAGTTCTGTCTTGCATTCTCTCACACACATACACACAATCTACTTTGGCTATACAATAGCACTGTCGGATTTAGTGCATGCTGGGACTTGCTCGGTAAATGAGTGCAAGTTGATTGACGAGGAAGTTCAAAGTTGCGATCGTAACAACTCCTGATAGTTGTGCTTTCTTTGGTCGAGACAAATAAAGTGAAGGCATTGGTGAAGAGAAGAATACAAAGGATGGGTTGACACATCCCAGTGTTTCAACTTGTCAATCCTGCCAAGAGGTTTTTATCTCAAAGGAAGAAATACAGTATGTCTTGCCACAGTCAAGCCCTTTAATGATCAATGTTATAAATATCAAGCCGTATGTCTCTTTAGAAAGATGAATGAAATAATGATGCCAAGGAAGGATATTTCATGGAATGTGTGTGGTTGTGTGCGTGTCCAACCGATTGGACCAGACGATTGGATTTAGGCCGGACAGTCCAGATTTTCAATTACCTGTATTTGTCCTCCTTTTTGCATACCTGCAAACTTGTCACCTTTCGGCGAAATTGTGAACTGGCCGGCCAGCGTTTCTGAGATTGGAGTGAGACACGGAGAAAAGCTGATGTTGTGATTTTCGTAATAGAACATCTTTGATGTGTCGAGTCTTGGCCAATCAGCGTAAAGATGTCTACAGCGGCCGTTTCTCAATATGCGTTCTTCTCAGTACTTGATGAGAAAACACACAACTGAAAGTTGACATTCTCTGAATACTACTGTTGCTGGGTCAAAACATGTAATTTTAGGATGTTTTCAGGCGAGAAATTAGTTGTTTAAGCATCAAATATGTGGTTGGTTTGTCAAGAATCAGCCTACTTAAAAAGATACGCCGACGGTTTGAGGTCCGGTGAGCCCCGCGAGCACCGGGCCGTCAGCGCTCTGCTGCCCGCCGAGAGCAGCCTGATCTCGGCAGGACCTTCTTCGTAGCGGTTAAACATGAGATATAATTCAGTTTTGAGGATCTAACGAGCAATCTTTATTAGTTTATTATTTATTCACAGTAACGTTACATCAGTTTGACTGAGGGAAAGGTTAAGATTCATAACTTAAGATTTTAATTTTACTACAGCGGTGTCTTTTTACTTTTGACCAAATTGTTTGCAATTATATGTGTATCTATATAAATATACATATCAAATACATATTAATTAATTGTTAATTACAATTAATGATTACATATTAATAATATATTACATATATAATATATATATTACATATACATATTACAAATAAAAAAATACAATATATATATATATAATATATAATATATATATATATATATAAGAAAATATAATTAATTAATAAAGCAGGGTATGCTCCAAGGAGATCAATTACAGTAAAAAGGGCTCACATCGCCTCTCTTCACACTTAATAAAATCAAACTGCACCCCTCCTAATGCAATTATTCACAGCCTCACAAAATACCGCATAGTGTCCTCCTTTTTGGTGTTATGGATATGGTCACCCTAGTCCAACCACACACAATTACTATAGTAACTAGAAAGAGCATTTCCTGCTGAAAACGCATTGGAATACTAAAAGCTGAAAGCTTTAAGCTGAAATATTTGAAAAATAGCCGAATATAGCTGAAAATACAGAAAAGGGAAACTACCTGCTGAAAAGCATTGAACTGAAGTGCTGAAAAACCTCTATGCTTCCTCGCCTCAAGTTTCCATGGATCGTGGCTGTCTGGAGCCGGTCCTTGCGGCTCTGCTGATGCCCCTCCTCGCTACCTCCTTCTGCTGACATGGATCGTGGTTATCTGGATCGTGGTCCATGCCTATTACTCATTATATCAGGCCTGGCCAACCCGCCAATACGTTGACCCATTTAATGCAGAGACGGACTGTTTGAAAGCCCCGCTAGTCACAGCTTCTCTGACGCACCTTTAAATATTTAGGAAAACTTCTCCTCAGACCTCAATTGTGCTTATTGTGTGAATTACACCATCATTAGCTTGTAGCTGTGGAGTGGTCCAGGCTTTCTTCTTGCAGAGCGTTTGATGAAGAGCAGTGACTTCACATGCTGGGTGCTGATTTCCATGCAGAGGATGAATGCCAAGTTAATCGCATTTTTGTACATTTTTTCTAGCTGTGAATTCTCGTGACATTTCTAAACATAAATTCAACATACTTTCGAAATTGTCTAAACGGCATTCATACAACAACACAAAGAAGATGCCTGGCTGTATCTCTCTCTCTCTCTCTCTCTCTCTCTCTCTTCATTAAACATGACAAACGTCAGTAAACAGCTGGACAAGGCTTTGAATTCACGGGTTTCATGAGTTTTTAGTTTGTTTATTTTTTAGGAAACGTCGGACCAGTTGCGACGTAATATTTTCAGCGGCGCTAATGTTGTGGTTCATTTATCACCAAACAACGTCTGGGGATTGCACAAACACGTCATCATCTGTTTGTCTGATGCTGCGGGTCAGAGCAGAAGTAGCTGCATCCGTTTAGCGCTCAGCGCTGCATGAGCACTACGTGGAGGAGGAGGAGGAGGAGGGGGGGGAGGGGCGAAACTCTCACAAGAACTCAAATAAATGCCCGGTCAGATATCAAAACACATTTGGGGGGAATCGATGACAGAGAGAGTAATTTTTATTCTTAAATACTGATGAATGAAGAAAACAATTGGGCTCCAGCAGAAGGGGCACTTTTCTCATCCAGGGCAAAAGGGCAGGTGGGCAGGTGGGCAAAAGGGCAGGTTGAGCACCACTAGGGGTCTATCTGTGCACGTGCCTGCCCATGTGAAAGAATTGCTTCGAGTGGCAACAACGGAATACAAGCCAGATTTGAAGAGGATTGTTCAAGGCAAGGAATGCCAGAAGTCCCACTAAGCAACATGCATAGTAAAAGAAAAACGCTATTGTAAATTATTATATTTTTGTTTGTAGACTTGGTTGAACTGAGAGTTTGTGTGTGAGACAGTGCACACAATGTTCATTGTTGAAAATAACTGGCCTGTGGTCTTAGTACTGTAGGAGTCAATTTCTGTCATTATCATGTTGGTGTGTGACATTTACAGTAAATCTGGCTGAGCAGAGGTCTGTGTGTGTGTGAGGAAGGGATGGGGTGATGTTCATGTGTGCCCATGTGTGTGATGTGACTCTTTGCGGTAAGACAGTAAAAAATGTGGCTCTTATGCCGTGTTCACACACGGCGCGATAATTCGCGCCGCGTTCACCGCGGAAGTTTACTCGCGCGAGTGAAACGAAGGTGTTCACACCGAACTCGAAACATCGCGCAGCGAAAGGGGCGTGGCTTATCTCAGTCGCTTGTCTCTGTGAAAGGAGCTTTCATTTCCGCTATTGACCATGGAATAAATAACCACTACTTTTGCTTTATACTTGTTGTGGAAGTCCCAAACATGTCGGAACATGAAACGCCCTCGTGTCTGGGTTCATAACACCATCCGTAGCCGCACACAGCTCGGCGAATTTCTCCGACTCCTCCAGGAACTGCGTCTGGCTTCTCCGTAAAACGAATACCGATTCTGCCATCCACCATGGAAATAACCACTACCGCTACCAGCGCTGGTTCTGGCGAAGCAGCAGCAGTTTCATTCGGGACCGGCAAGACGGCGGTGATGACGGGCGGAGCTTCTCAACGCTGATTCTCAACGCTGATTGGCTGCCGCAACTTTGCGTCACGCAAATTCTCCGCTGGAGTTGGGATAATTCAACTCACGCAAATTCGCGCCGCGTCCTTCGCTCTGTTCGCCCCTCGTCAAACGTTCAGTTCGCAACGCCTCAAACGCGTCTATCGCGTCGCCCCGCGAAAAAATCGCCGAAAAATCGCCGATTCGGCGCGTCTGTGGATTGATTTTGCATGTAATCTGGTCGCGCCGCAAATTCGCGCCGCGTCCGGTGTGAACACGGCATTAGTCTCTGACTGGTTGGCCACCCCTGCATTATATGAATAATTTCTATAATGTCATAGGCGATGACTTTCCCTGTGCAGTTCCCTACAGGTCATAACACACTGGATGAAATGAGACACATTAAAGTAACACCCAGCAGTTATTTCAAAGCGAGGCTTTTCTGTATTGATGATCGCTTTGCCAGAGACACACAAACTATTTGTTCTTTGCACAGTTTGTGACTGAAATACACTTGGCCACATCCAGCCAAAAATAACTTCTGGTATGCTGCAAAATAAACGAGCGGTCGAGAAGCTGGTGAGAAATAAAGATGCAGTCCGATTCATGCAACCACTGAGAGGAACACCAGCTTATTGGGAGAAAACCACAAGAGATCTTTTTGCCATGATCAGACAGTTGGGAACTCAGTTGGGAACATTCTTTTGTACATTTTCTGCAGCTGAGATGCGTTGGCCTGAAGTGATTGAAGCAATTAAAAGACAGCAAGGTGAGGAGGTCAATTTTGAAGGGCTCGACTGGTCAGCCAAGTGTGACGTACTGAGAAGCAATCCTGTGACAACAATGCGCATGTTTGATAAGCGTGTTGAGGCATTATTCAGAGATTTGATATTATCTCCTGCACAGCCTTTCGGCAACGTTGTTGATTTCTTTTATCGAGTTGAGTTTCAGCACAGAGGAAGCCCACACATTCACTGTCTGATATGGGTAGAAGGTGCACCTGTGTTTGAGGAGGACTCTGATCAGACTGTGTCCGATTTTGTGTCCAAACACATCACAGTTCAGCCGCCTGACCCACATTCACAACCGGAACTCTACAAGAAGGTCACAGAAGTGCAAATACACAGCAAAAAACACTCAAGGACATGTTTCAGAAGTGCCAGCTCTGGTTGCAGATTTGGATTTCCCAAACCGCCTGCCAGAAACACATTCATAACGAGACCTGATGAGACCGTTGATCAACTCCAATTGCAAATATCAAAGTCAAAGCTCCAACCACTGAACTTGTTGCTGAATGAACCTGAAACTGCCTCACTCAGTTTTCAGCTGCTCCTCGCTAAATGTAACTTAACACTCCATGAGTATGAACAATGCCTCAATATGATCAACAAATCCAGTGCGATGATACTGAAACATGAGCCAAAAGACTGTTATATAATATATATAATCCACATCTACTTGAAGCCTGGAATGGCAACATTGATGTAAGTTATATTCTCAATGCATATTCGTGCATTGTGTATCTCACCAGCTACATAACCCAAAAATAATATGGACTTTCACAGTACTTCAAAACAGTCATTGCAAACTCCCCTAGAGACAACGTCAATGAATGTGATGAAATTTAGGAAATCATGCAGGCGTACTCTAAAAAGAGATCGGTCAATGCTCAGGAGTGTGTGACTCGTGCATGTGGCATTAACATGAAGAAGTGTTCACGTGGTGTCATATTCATACCGACACGATGACAACGCACTGAAAATGAGTTGTCCCATTTCTTACCTGGAGAACACGACATCAGAATGTGTAAATGTGTGGATGACATCTTTGACTGACAAATACAAGCCAGACCTGAAACACCAGAGTTTGAGGAGATGTGTTTGGCTGATTTTCCAGCTACTTGCAGAATTGTCTATGGACAACAGAAAAAAGGTAAAGATGTGTTGACCCTCCTCAATGAGATGGGATTTGTGCAAAAGCGTAAGAACGATAACCCTACAATCATCAAATTTTACCGCTGCTCACAAGAAAAATACCCTGAGACATTCTATGGCACATTGGTGAAACTCTACCTTCCTCACCGATCAGACCAAGAACTGAAAAGACCGTATTTCCCCACGTATGAGTCCTTTTATAAAAGTGTCTGTGTTCAACTACGAGGTTCTGAACATCCTGAGTATGTCAGACACATTGTGAAACGAAACAGAGATAAATATGATAAAAACAGTCAGGAGATTGAGAATGCAGTGGAAGAATTTGAACAGAACAGAGGCGTTTGATGAATGGTGTAATCTGGCTCCAGAATCTGAAGTGGCCAGGTTGGAATGTGTAGAAGAACTGGAGGCAAGAGAGCCAGATCATGAAAATGTACAAGAGAATGTCCCAGAATACAGTAATCAGGCTAATGCTGTAACAGAAGTCAGAGCCGTCAGAGAGCCCCCTGTATTAGACCGCACACAGTTACGGCAGATGTATCAGAACCTGAACCAGAAACAAGCATGTGTGTTCTATGCAGTTAGAGACTGGTGCTTAAAGTGTGTCTGTAGCCCAAATCCTGAGCAGTTTTTCTTTTACATCAATGGTGATGCTGGAACAGGAAAGTCACATATCATCAAATGCATCTACTCTGAGGCATCTAAGATACTGTGCAAACTGCCGAGACATTCTGACGAGGCTGACATCTCAAACCCCATTGTCCGGTTGACTGCTTTCACTGGAACTACAGCCTTTAATATATCAGGTACAACACTGCATCTCTGCTCAAGCTCCCACAAAGTCTGAAACCTCCATTTCAAGGACTTGGTAACCAACTGGATGAACTTTTAAATGTTGAAATCCTCATCATTGATGAAGTGTCCATGGTGCCAAAGCCCTTGTTGGCTTATGTGGATGCGATACTGAAACAGATCAAAGGCAATCACAGACCCTTTGGAGGAATGTCAGTAATAGCTGTTGGAGACTTTTATAAACTACCACCAGTGCGACAGCCCAAGACCCTCGGTGTGGTATCAGCCATGTGAGATTGACCTATGGCAGGAAAACTTTCAGATGATCACTCTAACTGAGATTATGCGTCAGAGGGATGATGTTGCCTTTGCAGAGATGTTGAACCGGATCCGTGTGAAAGGAAAGTCAGATAAATTGTCTGAATTAGACAGAGCCTTGTTGTCACAGACCATCACTGAACCTGCACTTTGTCCAACTGATGTCCTGCACATCTTTGCCACTAATAAACAGGTTGATTCACACAACTCAGCAACATTAGCTCCATTCTCATGTCACCAAAATGTATGCAGATAACTACAAGAGGGACCCACGAACTGGAAAAATGTCTCGACAAGACAAACCATATAAAGGAAACTGAAATGAGTTCCCAGATACACTAAACGTAGCTGAAGGTGCTCGAGTCATGCTCACCAAAAACTTAGACGTGTCTCAAGGATTGGTGAATGGATCGTTCGCTACTCTCGTCAGGGTAATAACCTCAGAACAAAGTGGTCTTGCACATGTCACTATGATTGGACTCAAGATAGATGATGAAACCCCTGGAAGGAATTACGGAAACAGACCACAAGGCAGAGCTGACGATCTAGTGTACATAGAGAGAGCAGAGGAGAATCTGAAACAGAAAGGAGTGGTACGCAGACAGTTTCCTGTTAGACTTGCCTTTGCTTGTACAATACAAGGCAAGGTTCAAGGCATGACACGGACATCAGCTGTAGTCTCACTAAAACACATTTTTTAACCTGGCATGGCTTATGGAGCTCTCAGTAGAGTGACCTCTCAGTGGACTGCAGGTGCTGTATGGGAGTAAAATCTATGCCAACCCAGAAATCACTGGAGCCCTCGAGACCATGAGACAAGTCAGCTTGGAAGACATGATGCCTCTTCTTTGTATCCAACAGACATTGAGCAGACATGACACGCTGACCATTGTTCATATAACACATAAGGTTTGCCATCATGTCAATGACATCAGGAGCCATCATGAACTGTGTCTTGCAGATGTTTTGTGTCTCACAGAAACTCACCTTCAAGGCTCCTTTGTTGCAGACAGTCTCCACTTAGAGGGCTACAACATGTTCAAACGCAATAGACACCTGTTGTACACAAATGTTCCACAAATGGCCGACAGAGGTGGTGGTGGAGTTGCTGACATACATAATGTAACTGACCTTGAGTTTGTGGTTTTAAAGGTCATCATTCCTGTCAAACCTGGGGAGCCTTCTGGACTCATTGGGGATCATGGACTATCGGCCCATCATTGTCTGTGGTGATTTCAACGAGAATCTCTTCTCCAACACAAGTAAGCCAATAATGTTTGGGGAGCCAGTTAGGTTCAAGTATAGACACACAGGGCTCAAGTATAGAGAACCATCCCCCTCACACACTGAACCATCAAAAGGTACATCCCCACAAGCATTTCACATGTAATAGTGTTCACCACAATTAACCACCACACATATCTCTCCTTTTAGAATGCTTGTGTATTTACAATTCATTGCAGGCAAACAAACACATTGAGTCCATCACACAGTTCCCCAAGTCCATCACGTATTTTCCTCTCATTCGCTTTCCCCCCCAAAATCCCAGTCTTCCCCGGGCAGTTCTGCTCAGTTCACCAAATACGGGAAAAACAGTTGGTCAAACAAAAAAGATCCCTCACGGTTTGTGCCAGAGTGTCGGAGAATCAGGTGGGTCCAGACCCGGAAGTCCAGTCCGGACCTTCCCAGTGCGTGACTCCTCGTCACGTTACAGTCCGCTTATGCTCCAGTCATCGTTGCCTTGTTTACCTGAAATGTGCACTTTATAATTTTATTTTGTACCGCCCTGTTTGGCAGTTGTTTTTCAATCAAATAAAACATTTGCATAAAGCAAGCCAATCCACTTTTTCATGTTGATAATAGCATTAAAATGAAGAAAACTAATTTGAGATTAATTGCGATTAATCGCGAGTTAACTATGACATAAATGCGATTAATGGCGATTAAATATTTGAATCGTTTGACAGCACTAATAATTACATGAACTTACGGTAAGTTAAATTTTTTCTGGACGGAGGAGCTTCAGACTTTTGCAAATTTTGTTGTTGTTGTATTTTGCCATTCACTCCACAATATTTACTTTTGAGGCATAATTTATATATGAAAACGTCGGAAATATTGTGCTTGTGGTACACATGTGTCGTGGTATCCAACAAACGAATACTGTTTCGTCAGCAAGCCTGAAAGCGACATGAAGTCTGGCCAACTGCTCCATCAACCTCCATGTTAAATCGGACCACAATTTTCTCTCATGACAGAAACGTGAGCACTTTATAAACTGAAGTTACCATCTCATTTCTAAATCCTTACAAATATTTAAGTAGACGGAAACGTTCTCAGAAGTCTTGTGCTTCTCATGATTACGTTATTTTCGCGATGGGATCCACGGTTGTCTGTCAAATACAATAGTTTGAAAGTTTGTTTTCTCATTAAATCCACAGTCCCGTGTCCCTGTGACACAGTGACACAGCTGCTTCAAGTGGCTGTCACCACGACAACCGGTGACACACACGCAGGAGGAGCCAACTGAAGTTGGTCAGCTGACATCCACAGTCTTAAGACACTCACGCTCACATTTTAAACTCTACAAAAAACGTTTCACACACACATTTTATATATCATACATTAGACTCAGACTTATGCCGTGTTCACACCGGACGCGACAAAATTTTATCGCGCGACCAGATTACATGCAAAGTCAATGTACAGACGCGAAGGTGCGACATTTCCGCCGGGTGACGCCACTGACGCGTTTAAGGCGGCGCGAACAGAATGTTTGACGCTGGGCGAACAGAGCGAAGGACGTGGGGTGAAGTCGCGCCAGTTGAAATAGCCCCACCCCAGCGACAAAAACGCGTGAGTCATAGTTGCGTCAGCCAATCAGCGTTGAGATGTTCCGCTCGTCACTGCCGTCCTGCCGGTGTTGCATCAGCCAAGATGGAGGACACAATAATCGTAGCGGTTTGTGGGCACCCCGAACTTTATAATACAACATTAAATGAATATCGGAACCAGACTATTAAAGACAAAGCTTGGCAAAAGATAAGCGAGGACTACCTGGTAAGTTTTGAATGTATGTATATGCTTTTATTCTAGCCATTTGTTGGACTTTACTATGAACCAACCGCCGGAATATATGTTTTTCATGTCAGGAGATATGCCGCCGTAGGTGGAAAGGTCTGAGGGACTCTTACCTCAGGGAAAGAAGAAGGGAAAGTGAAGTAAAGAGAAGTGCCAGTGGAACGCAGTCCACAAAAAAGTGGAAGTACTCTGCGGTCCTGTCATTCCTCGACCCCTTTATCACTCCGCGGGAGACGAGTGGGAATGAGTGGGATGTGCATGACCAAAGTTGGATTGCATTTTTTTGGTATGACTATAATTTATGCATTCATGGTATGTATTTCACTATGACAAATATTAATTTGACAAGTTATTGTAGTGATGGTGTTTCCATTTCATACAGGAAGAAGAAGGGCCGATAGAAGGGGCCTCGACAGGGAGAGGGAGAGAGATAGGGAGATCCAGGAGCTACTCATCACTGCCCTGAAGAGAAATGCCGCTCCTCCACCAACCCCGATTGAATCGTTTTTCAGAAGCAAAAAACATGGAGATGTTGTCACCCCAGCAGAAGGAATACGCAAAATTCGAAATTCAAAGTAATTTATGAAGCCAAGAATTTGAAACATTTGGAATAGATCTCTAGGGGACAATATTTCCATGGAACCAGTGTTTATAATTTTTTGTAAATACTTTTAAACTTTGTAAATACTGTTATTATTGTATATATTATATTATTATTATATATATTCTTGTATATATATATATATATATATATATATATATATATATATATGATGTTATATATATTATATTATATATATTTAATATTATATATATTAATATGTGAATATTGTTTCATATTATGTGTTAATATAATTGTTAAAATAAATGTATACATTTATTCAATGTTACTTTTTCCATGTTCTTTATTTCATTCACAAGAAAACTCTTAAATAAAGGAAAAGTTTCTTTAGTAGTAATGTGGTTGGCTCTTAAAAGAGCCGTTTTTTGTGTGCTTGGGCATGGTGTTACACGGTGTCTTGCCATGGGACGGTTCCTTCAGCAGAGAAGAAGGATGTGAAGGCCTCCCTCACCCTGATGGCCTCTCTCGCTGAGAGTTATTGGCAGCAATTCTTCCAAGATCTGGCAGTGGCTCCACCTCTCCAACCGGTATGTTCACTGCAGTTCGGGCTGTCCTCCGCAGGAAGTTATGCAGGACACATGTAGCCTTCATATGCATACAATTACAAATCCTTCATAATAATATCCCTTATTAATTATCATAATTCCATGCATTGTAATATACACATAAACAATTTCTCATTTTACATTGTGCAAGTCCAAATGTGACAAACTAGGCTCTAAAAACCCTACAGTCCCCAGTAGCAAGATATCTGCAGCACAGAAAACATTACATTTAATGTTATTAATGATTCTATTATAATGTTATTAATGATTCTGTTATAATGTTATTAATGATTCTGTTATGTTATTAATGATATTAATGATACTACAGGTGCTAATAGTAGTAGTTTTTTATTGATACGGCTTCAGATGCTATCATGAATGATACACATAAATGCTGGTGCGTTTACATAAGTTATATAGTATGTAGCTACATATGTACATAAACAAACACATGGCTGCCGTATCTGTGTATAATATGGATTACGTTAATTTGAGTCCAGATTGATGGATCCAAAACTTCATTAAGAAATCACAAAATGTAAAAGGGGCTTTCTTGACGTCTTGTGGACGGACCAGACAAAGCATGAATATATTTTATGAAACTGCCACTCACCGGAGACAGATGGACAGGCGCTCCGCAGCCGAGATTGAACGCCTGTAGTTGGTGTCCTCCCGAGAGATCCTGGCACCGATCCAAGCCAACATGTCATCAAACTGGTTAACATTTAGCCTGAAGTAGTCCTGGAAGCGGCGGTCATCCAGACGCAGTTCCTGGAGGAGTCAGTGAAATTCACCGAGCTGTGTGCGTTTACGGATGGTGTTATGGACCCAAACACAACGGCGTTTGAGGTTACGACGTTGTTGGGACTTCCACAACAAGTAGAACTCAGCAATAGTGGTTATTTCTTCCATGGTCGATAGCGAAAAAGATGGCTCTTTTTCTCGGAAAGAAGTGACTGTGATAAACCATGCGCCCTTTGTCGCGGAGGGAATTGTCTTGTCGCTTTGGTGTGAACACCCTCACAAAACTGGAGCAGTAAGCGGTCTTGTCGCGTCCGGTGTGAACACGGCGTTGACTTAGACACACACACACACACACGGTTGCGTGAACATAGTGGAGAGACAGAGAAGTGAATTTCATTGCTAGCATGAAGTTAGCTTTGTGTTAGACAAAGCTAACTGACTGTGTGTCTATGTGCGCGCACACGTTCACGTGTGTGCATGTCACTGTGATCAGCCAGCAGCAGTCATCAGAAATCGACCTTAATGTGACGCTTCAGATGAAAGGTCTCATGTCTGTTAAAACATACTTCCTCATGCCCTCTCTCCTCGCATGGTTTCTGATTTAGTTTTCATTTTTATATATAACTTTTTTTTTACATTTTAAAATATATTAATATTACTAAAAATAATGTTTAATTCTTCGACTTTTGATTTCTGATTCTGTTTTCATTGTTTATATATTACTTCTTTTTTACATTATAAAATATATTAATATTACTCAAAATAATGTTTGGTTCTACTTTTGATTTCTGATTCTGTTTTCATTTGTATATGTTACTTTATTTCCCATGTTGGTGTTTTGCTTTACATTTGAAAATATATTAAAAATAATCAGGCATGAAAACGGGTCAGGGCTGAAAAAGGTGAGAAGGATATTACCCCTCTAGGAGGGTCCGGGGGCATGCTCCCCCGTAAGAAAAATTTAAATATTCCATATTTTAAAGCATCAATCTGATGCATTTTGAGATGCTTTTTTTTGCCAACCTGGGGAGAGCTGGAGAAACTTAACTTCAGCCATGAGTCAAAAATGATTATGGCCTCCTTACTAAGTATTATGCAAGCCATTTCATGCCAGCCTGTCTAACATTTACAGTAAATGAGGCACAATGTGGTAAGGGAGAGCATGGCTTCCTTTGTTAGCATAATTTATATCTTTGATGCAGAGAATGCATCTGGCGAATCCCTGCCTGTTGATTTTGGAGAATACATCTCCTAGATGAAAGGACACCTCTTGCCCTTTTATTGAGACCTTGCCTTCCAGTTTTAGCCACGACCAGTTCCAGTTGCATTTCAATCCAGCTGTTTAACAATGGCTGCATCCTTCTCCCCTAACACACTCATTTTTCAAAAATAATGTTTGTATTAGTGTTAACTTCTAGTTTAGCCTTACCTGCCAACCTTGATATTTTTTGCGTACCGACGAGGGAGGGATGGGAATTGACAACGACTAATAGGGGACAAGTCATTAAATACTCGTCATGCATTATATTGCATTGCATATAATGTGTGCTGGTCAATTAGTCTAAAATTAATTTTAGACAATTTTTTACCAGCGTACTTTGACATCAAAATGCGTATCCGCTACGCAAATTGCGTACAGGTTGGCAGGTCTGCTTATTGATAGAACGGTGGACCACTTTACCTTCTGCCTTGTCAGTCCCTTCACCTCAAAATCTACCTCCTCAAAAACGGTAGCGTTAGCTAATACTTTTCTACCGGAGCTTTAGCTAGCTGGCTAACGTTGCGTTCTCTCCTGCTGTGTTCAATGTGTTCACTCACGCTCCCTTCTGGCACGCGCACCTGTTCGCAGTTCACTGAAAATAAATACCCCGTCCCCCAAAAAAAATGTCTCATCGAATCTACACGATTCACGTAGGTCACCTATTTTGGTTTCAAAACGGCGAATTTCGCCGAAAGGTGAGGGATTGAATAATGTTTGGGTTCTTCTACTTTTGATTTGTGATTCGGTTTTCATTTGTATATATATTTTAAAATATATTAATTAGTGCTGTCAAGCGATTAAAATATTTAATCGCGATTAATCGCATTTATGTCATAGTTAACTCGCGATTAATCGCAATTAATCGCAATTATTTTTTTTTGCATTTTAATGCTCTTATCAACATGAAAAAGTGGATTGGCTTGCTTTATTTTATTGAAAAACAACTGCCAAACAGGGCGGTACAAAATGAAATCACTGCACATTTCAGGTAAACAAGGGTTTACAAAATAAAATTATAGAGTGCACCAGGCATGAAAACGGGTCAGGGGTGAAAAAGGTGAGAAGGATATTACCCCTCTAGGGGGGTCCGGGGGCATGCTCCCCCGTAAGAAACATTTAAATATTCCATATTTTAAAGCATCAATCTGATGCATTTTGAGATGCTTTTTTTGCCAACCTGGGGAGAGCTGGAGAAACTTAACTTCAGCCATGAGTCAAAAATTATTATGGCATCCTTACTAAGTATTATGCAAGCCATTTCATGCCAGCCTGTCACTGGTCTAACATTTACAGTATATGAGGCACAATGTGGTAAGGGAGAGCATGGCTTCCTTTGTTAGCATAATTTATATATTTGATGCAGAGAATGCATCTGGCGAATCCCTGCCTGTTGATTTTGGAGAATACATCTCCTAGATGAAAGGACACCTCTTGCCCTTTTATTGAGACCTTGTCTTCCAGTTTTAGCCACGACCAGTTCCAGCTGCATTTCAATCCAGCATCCAGCTGTTTAACAATAGCTGCATCCTTCTCCCCTAACACACTCATGCTGCAAAAATAATGTTTGTATTAGTGTTAACTTCTAGTTTAGCCTTATTCAGACCTGCCAACCTTGATATATAACCTATATATTGATAAGTCATTAAATACTCGTCATGCATTATATTGCATTGCATATAATGTGTGCTGGTCAATTAGTCTAAAATTTATTTTAGACTAATTTTTACCAGCGTACTTTGACGTCAAAATGCGTATCCGCTACGCAAATTGCGTACAGCTTGGCAGGTCTGCTTATTGATAGAACGGTGGACCACTTTACCTTCTGCCTTGTCAGTCCCTTCACCTCAAAATCTACCTCCTCAAAAACGGTAGCGTTAGCTAATACTTTTCTACCGGAGCTTTAGCTAGCTGGCTAACGTTGCGTTCTCTCCTGCTGTGTTCAATGTGTTCACTCACGCTCCCTTCTGGCACGCGCACCTGTTCGCAGTTCACTGAAAATAAATACCCCATCCCCCAAAAAAAAAGTCTCATCGAATCTACACGATTCACGTAGGTCACCTATTTTGGTTTCAAAACGGCGAATTTCGCCGAAAGGTGAGGGATTGAATAATGTTTGGGTTCTTCTACTTTTGATTTGTGATTCGGTTTTCATTTGTATATATATTTTAAAATATATTAATTAGTGCTGTCAAGCGATTAAAATATTTAATCGCGATTAATCGCATTTATGTCATAGTTAACTCGCGATTAATCGCAATTAATCGCAATTATTTTTTTTTGCATTTTAATGCTCTTATCAACATGAAAAAGTGGATTGGCTTGCTTTATTTTATTGAAAAACAACTGCCAAACAGGGCGGTACAAAATGAAATCACTGCACATTTCAGGTAAACAAGGGTTTACAAAATAAAATTATAGAGTGCACCAGGCATGAAAACGGGTCAGGGGTGAAAAAGGTGAGAAGGATATTACCCCTCTAGGGGGGGTCCGGGGGCATGCTCCCCCGTAAGAAACATTTAAATATTCCATATTTTAAAGCATCAATCTGATGCATTTTGAGATGCTTTTTTTGCCAACCTGGGGAGAGCTGGAGAAACTTAACTTCAGCCATGAGTCAAAAATTATTATGGCATCCTTACTAAGTATTATGCAAGCCATTTCATGCCAGCCTGTCACTGGTCTAACATTTACAGTATATGAGGCACAATGTGGTAAGGGAGAGCATGGCTTCCTTTGTTAGCATAATTTATATATTTGATGCAGAGAATGCATCTGGGAATCCCTGCCTGTTGATTTTGGAGAATACATCTCCTAGATGAAAGGACACCTCTTGCCCTTTTATTGAGACCTTGTCTTCCAGTTTTAGCCACGACCAGTTCCAGCTGCATTTCAATCCAGCATCCAGCTGTTTAACAATAGCTGCATCCTTCTCCCCTAACACACTCATGCTGCAAAAATAATGTTTGTATTAGTGTTAACTTCTAGTTTAGCCTTATTCAGATCTGCCAACCTTGATATATAACCTATATATTGATAAGTCATTAAATACTCGTCATGCATTATATTGCATTGCATATAATGTGTGCTGGTCAATTAGTCTAAAATTTATTTTAGACTAATTTTTACCAGCGTACTTTGACGTCAAAATGCGTATCCGCTACGCAAATTGCGTACAGCTTGGCAGGTCTGCTTATTGATAGAACGGTGGACCACTTTACCTTCTGCCTTGTCAGTCCCTTCACCTCAAAATATACCTCCTCAAAAACGGTAGCGTTATGCCGTGTGGCGCGTCCGGTGTGAACACGGCATAAGCTAATAATTTTCCACCGGAGCTTTAGCTAGCTGGCTAACGTTGCGTTAAAAAAAAAAAAGATTGCCTGCTCCCCTGCCACTCCCCTTTTGATGCGCAAGTTCATTTTTTTACTTAAAGTTCACTGATTGGACCTGTCACCCAATGAGTCTGCCGTTGCTGGGGGAAATGGATAACACAACCAATCCAATTAGGCTCTTCCTATAGAATACATCTGATTGGCTCTTTTTGGATTTGGCTTCACTTAAAAGCATTACAGCATGCCTTCCAGCGTCTTTGACTCCAGTCTGAGGTGAGTGGCTGTTCACTAATGAACTAACGTCACTAGACCCTTTCACGGACGCCGTTAGCTCCCATTAGCCATTTCCGGACGTAGCCGACGTGACGCAGTTTCCGGTCTTTTCGCCGGCATTTTCGTCGGCGATCGCCAGGAAAATTTAAGTAGTATTACTTTATACATATCAAAGAATCTACGTGTTAAATTTCATGAATATATATGGACGTTTACATGTCTAAATACTATAGGAAAGTGACTTTGATGAGAGAAAGCAGTAAGAACGCTCGGGCGACAATCTTTACTCTGAAAAGTATCTCCATATTTTCATCGTACTGCTAATATGAGTCAGCATAGGAGTGTATTTTAACGCTAGCTTTAAGCTACTTTGTCTAGCCAATGAAAATGCACCATCATGTGTGACGTCATCTGTAGTCGAGGGGAGGAAGGGAGGGGGGCAGACAAACATATTTGATGTCTGAAAAAAAAAGTTGCGACAGCGGGAAAAACGAACAAATAATCTGAGCGCTATAAGGTAGGCAGCTGTTTGTTTGCACATCTGAAACATAAAGGCAGACATAATCAAATGTGTTTCTTGTTTTTCATAAGCCAGGCTACATCAAGTATTTAAGATCACAATAATCTTACTAATACAGGATGCAAATAATGTTGGTGTGTGTTTGAGAGTGAGGGAGAAAGAGACTGTCTGTACATTTGTTGAAAGTCAGCAGTGGCTCTTATGATTAGAAATATTGTTTGTGTAGATACACCTCCAATATAATAGTGTTATATATAAGGTTATATATAAGGTTCACCAAAATGTAATATTGTTAAGTAAATTTCTCTTTTGTGTGATTTATGTTCCTGCCTGAATACATAGACAAGAGTCAGAACAAGGAGACAAGAGAGTCCGACAGAACAAGGAGACAAGAGAGTCCGAACAAGGAGACAAGAGGGAGAGAGAACGAAGAGACAAGAGAGAGAGGACGAGTCAGAGCGAGGAGACAAGAGAGACAGAAAAGAAAGAATAGAAGCAGAAAAAGAAAAGAATAATCAGACGACTTGAAAAGAAAAGGTAGGTAACATGTGTCTGTGTGAGTTTTTTTCTTTTACAGGAGGATCAAGAAAAGATGGATATAGAAATTGTAAATCTGCAATAGTTTAAGGTAAATATATATATATATATATATATATATATATATATATATATATACATACATACGTCTATAAATGTGTCTATACATGGTAATCTGGCAATTTATAGAACATTATTAAGACATTTAAAACTTTTGAATTTAATTTCTGACTGCTAAAATGAATGTGTATTTGCAGATGCCAAACATCGGTTATATATAAGGTTCACCAAAATGTAGTAATGTTGAGTAAATTTCTCTCTTGTGTGATTTATGTTCCTGCCTGAAAACAGAGAAGAGAGAGAACGAGGAGACAAGAGAGACAGAAAAGAAAGATAGCAAGGAGAATAGAAGCAGAAAAAAAAAAAAAAATGAAAATCGTTTTTTATTGTCATAGTACATACATACATGAAATTTGTCCTCTGCATTTAACCCATCCTTAATATCTTAAGGAGCAGTGGGCTGCCCTGAGCGGCGCCCGGGGAGCAATTTTAGGGTTCAGTGTCTTGCTCAGGGACACTTCGACATGTGAGCTATGGGGGGACTGGGGATCGAACCGGCTAAAGAAAAGAATAACCAGAAGACTTGAAAGAAAAGAAAGGTAGGTAACATGTGTCTGTGTGAGTTTTTTTCCTTTACAGGAGGATCAAGAAAAGATGGATATAGAAATTGTAAATCTGCAATAGTTTAAGGTGAATATATATACACATATGTCTATAAATGTGTCTATACATGGTAATCTGGCAATTTATAGAGTTCATCAACATTATTAAGACATTTCAAACACATTTTAAATTTAATTTCTGACTGTGCCAAAATGAATGAGGCAGGCTCAGTGTTCGGCAGGCAGCCCAGGAGTTTGGGGTCCCGAAGTCCAGCCTGGGTGACCGAGTCAGTGGAAGGGTGTCCTCTGACTGTGGGCCTGGTCAGAAGACATTCCTCACCCCTGCAGATGAGGATTCCCTGGTGTACCTCTTGTACTCTGCCAGTCATGGGTTTCCACTGACGAAGCCTCAGGTCCTGGCCCACGCTCTGGCCATATACAATCACCGCCATCAGGCAGCCCAGCCCCTAAGACCGGGCTTGGCCAGACGTGGTGGATCAACTTCCGGGAGCGGCACCACCACCGCCTGACTGCCCGGACCCCAGACATTATTGACCGTGGGGAGTGCCCGCTGCTGCTCATTATGGATGGACATCAGTCCCATCTGGATCCAGAGCTGGTCCTCGCTACCTCCTCACCTCCTCCGCCAACCCCATCGGCATCTTCCTGGGCTGCGCCTGATGTTGCCCTTCCCTCCCAACAACCCCTTTCCCCAGCCCAACCCCCACCTGCCTCTCCTCCTCCTCCTCCCCCCCCCCCCCCCCCAAATCCTTACCTCACCCATCCCCTGGTAACATCAGGCCGGATTCCAGTCGACCTGGCCCACCTCCTGGCCGAAATAAATTACACCCGCAACACCAGTAAGGTTAGGAGGAATGTGACCAAGGCCAGGTTGCTGACAGCCCAGGAGATGTCCGAAGTCATTGAGGAGGCGGAGGACCGGGCTGCGAGGAGGGAAGCTCAAGCTCTGGCCAGAACAGACAGAGAGCAGCAGCGGGCCGGCCCGGCAGCCACTTCCTCCACCCTGTCTGGCGGCTCCCGCCCCAGCCGCAGAAGACCAGTGCCCCTCGGGGCTACTTCAGCCTCCAGCTCCGGCCTTTCCATCGCCGGTCCCTCATCCCGCTCCGTCCCCTCTTGTGCCACCCACGGTCCCCGGCTGCCTGCCAACCCCAGAACATCTCTCCCGAGCCTGCCTGCCACCTTCCCCAGTCTCCTGGTCAGCACACACCTATTTAGCATTTTAATTTACGTATAAATCTGAATGTATTAACTATTGTGACAGTTAGACATTATGTGTATGAATTTTTGTATTGTTATAATAAATTCTGATTATTATTTTAGAGCCTTCAACATCGGCAGTGGGATGTGGCCTCCGTGGGTCCCAACGTCGTTCCTCTCCCTCCTCCCACTGTAAATGCTTTATGTAACCTAAAAAAATACAATATTATAACATGGTGGTGACATTAGCATGATGAAGACTAAACAAAACATGGTTATGCTTTTTCTGTTATTCATGCAGCCTCCAGACCTGCAGATGCCGGACCATCATCCAGCTCCTCGTCTGCTGGACCCACGACATCCACCGGTGTTGACTTTCTTTGTATACCAATTTATGAAAATCTGATCATTTTCTTTGTTGTTTTTATTGTGAATAGGTCACACTCCTGAAGACATGGAGACTACAGTTTGGGAGTGTGGCCGGTGCAGGGAACCTGACCCTCCAGAGAGCTCGGAGGGCTTGGTGTTGTGGGTCCAGTGTGACAGCTGCCACGTGTGGTATCACACCGTGTGTGTGGGCTGGGACGAGGAACTGGATGAGGAGGAAGATTCCTTTAAATGTAATTTGTGTCCGTAATTATTTTGTACTTTTATGTAAATAAATGTTAATCTTTTCAAAGATTTGCACAAGTCATTTGTCTATTGCTAACCGTCCTGTTATCTTTGGGGTCAATATGACACCATTCAATGTTTAACATCTCTGCCCATATCTGATTGACATAATTTGTTTTGCTTCATATTTCATGACTTCCTAATTTAATTAGGGACAACTGGATACACATCAAATGAACACAATGATATGTTTTCAATGTCCTGTATTCATCGGTGTGCTTTGGAGAAAAGATGTTAGTACATTTGAAGGTAACAGGAGGGTTTTAACAATGAAGCTTTCAATCATGAATACTGGTGTTTTTAGTTGTAATATAACTCTTTCTCTGCACTGTGTGTTATGATAGTAATTGTTATATACAACATATGTGTGCATAATTGTTAAATGTCATGCATCAGCTGGTGTTAAGCGAGTGACTGACATGAGAAGACTTAACAAAACATCCAGCAGGTGGTGGTATACACTCAAATTGAAAATACGGAGCTTTTATTGCATAGTTTGGAGTTGTTGAAACGTGATATCTTATTGTGAAGGACATAACTACGATCCTGGATGTGTTGACTGCATTTTGGTGGCCCTGGAACAAGTTAATATCTAAAAAAAAACAGCAGCGCCGAGTGTTCACTACGAGGATAGAAGTGCGTCCGAAATTGGCTGATAATAGCTCACGGCTAATTTACCGGCATTAGCGTCCTTTTACTGGCTCTAGTAAAGTCAAAACTAACTCTAAAAATTAAAATAATATTTCGCTCGAAAGGTAAGAAGTTAAAGCTTAACTTGACACCATTCAATCAGCTGAAAACGTGATACGATCATTTTTATCAATATTTTAAGTGGGATTTTATCGGAATCTTTGCTAGAACGCGTCCGGAAAAGGAAGCCTTTCCGTTACATATTTAGCTAGCTAGCTAGCTAGCTAGCTGAACTGTTTAGTCTCAGTATTTTTAGGTTCTACTAGGCTGAGATATGACAATGTTTCATTGTTATTAAACCTAACCCCATTTTTTTAATATTATTTAGGTTGTCTTTTTAAACAATAGCCATTTAATAAATATTGAAGACTTAAACTTTTAAAGGACCCTCAAAGCGTCCACAGTTATGAATCAAAATGTTCTCTCTTATGTGTTTCCAGGCACTGTTTCACAAACAGCTTTCCTGTGATTGAGCCCTTCCTCACAGAGTTCCACAACCTGTACGTGGTTTCACAGCCCTGATTACATATTTCTCAGCCGCTGAGGCCCGAGATGCTGACCGCCAGATCCCACTGAACCGCATCGTGTTGGAGACAGATGCACCATATTTCCTGCCAAGACAGGTACATTTAAATTCACTGCTCTAATGTTATTAATGAATGCCATGCTTTGTTCTCCCAGCTCTTAATGTTGTTAATAACTGCACGTTATTACACATTTGAATAAATGTGTAATATAGTTACAGCTAAAGTCACTTTGTGCCAAGTTTAGCTGAAAGTGACTATGATGCTAATAACACTTTATTGCAGCCTGTGTACGTAGTAGTCCCGGCACCCGAATCTGCACGATACCAGATATTCATGTTTTTAAATCCTAATTTTTAGGATTCATTTGTCCTTCCGTGTTCCTATTGAACAACTCATTTAGCATAAAAGTCATTTTTTGGGGTTTCAGTGTCCAGTGATAAAGGTTGTCTGAAATAATGACGAGAATGGACAACAAATACTGTGCAAATATTGATTTATTGCGACAAAATATCAGCTATTGGCCACCTTAGTCTACAACTATTGGTAGTCATTTTCCAATTATTTGTATGTGTCGCCACAGAACGGCTAGTATTGTGCTGTTGACAGCAATGGTACAATTGGAACTAGCGGGGGGAGTACATTTTGATGACATACATGTGATAAGTGCATCTCTCTTAACAGGTGAGGAAAGATGTCTGCCGCTGTCACACCCTGGTATGGGAATCCATACACTGAAGGAGCTGAGTCTTCTGAAGGGAGAAGACATGGCCACAGTCCTCACCACAGTGCGCGACAACACCTATCAGCTTTATGGAATATAATCTTCAGTCTATCATCTGTTCTAATTTGTTTGATGTTTTTCTTTGCTGTTTGGTTTAGTTCCTTGTAAAAAAAATGTTTTAATTAAATAAAAATAATTGTTTGTTGGGAACATAAGAGTCCGATTATACATTGTTCCCCCCATGTTGCCGTTTTTTAAAACATTTTAAAATATATTAATATTACAAAAAATTATATTTGGTTTTTCGACTTTTGATTTCTGATTCTCTTTTCATTTTTATATATAACTTTTTTTTACATACCTTTTTTATTAATATTACAAAAATTATGTTTGGTTCTTATGAAACTATGGAAGCCCATTTCCGCCACAAAAACAAAAAGTCATAATTATGAGATAAAAAGTCATCATTATGAGTCATGAGATAATAAAGTCGAAATTATGAGACAAAAAGTCATTATTATGAGATAGTAAGTGCGCATGCGCTTCAGTGACGCTGGCTTTTATCCTTCCTGTTATCTGCGCTGTCTTCACAGGTCTCTTCATCCCCTCGCCGGTCTAACCATGCAAACGATATGCACACGTAACGGTTGACGTTTTAGCTCAACAAATAATAGCATTGCTATTAATGTAGCTGTTGCATGTGTTTCTCAAAGGGGGCTACTGGTACCACAGACTCCACATAGTCCTTTAATCAAGAAGTGGTTGTCATCACAGCCGTGATGTCCTACTAACGCTAATGCAGTATGTTAAAAAGTAACGCACATATTGTAACTGTGCACTGAGTTGTCCTCTGTCGTTTAGACAGGCGCTTTGCGGTGGAAAGTGTGTTAGCGCAATAACATTTAGAGAATGAAGAACAACACTGAGTCTCAAGCATATTGTAGCGACCCTTGGTCAGGAAAGCTACGAGACGTTATCTTGCTCATTGTGTGGTTTATTCGGGGACAATACACATGATACTGGGGGCCGTAGCCTCCACCAGCAACAATCAACACGTTAAACGTTCTCCGTCCCTCAAACTCCGCTCCCTGGTAACTATCCACAGGCAGCAACACATCCCACCTCACTCCAGGGTACCCCAAGGATTTTTCATCTCAAATTTAAGACTTTTTAAGACCTTTTCAAGACCACTTTAAATGAAATTTAAGACCAACATCGCACTTTTCCTGATATGCGTATGAATGAAAAAAATACGAAATCAATCAACTGTTAATTAATTAACTGTTATATTTTTCTCTTTTCACGGATACAAATAAAAAAGGCTGTGATTAGAATACGGGACAGGCGGGACTGGTTCTGTCCTACTCACAGACAGGCAATACCCTGCACCACACACTCCGGTACTTTAGGTTGGCGCTGTATGCACCTATTCAAGTTGGTCCCCTTCCATAACGTGTAGAAGAAGAACCCTTTAATTTACAGAGAAGACACATCTTTAGCTGGAGGACTGTGGACTCTGTAACACTACTGGCAAGTGCATCTGACCCTGCTTGTGAGACACGCGCGATGGAAACGGGAAAGCAGGTTCGCATAGCTCGATGCAAACCTGCGAGCGCGCTAGTTAGCGCGCTCGCAGGTTTGCAGGTTTGCTAGTTAGCGCGCTCGCGCTTGGGGAGGGGGGTGGCGCGCGATCAGCTGTTAAACTCTACAGCGTCTCAGCCAGTTCAGAGCCATATACAGGTTGCCTGATATTTTGGATGCGACGTTTGGGTGTACTAAGATTCGTTGTAACAACGAACAATAAACAAATGTTGTGGCGCCGTATCAAATAAGGAAGGGGGTAAAAATTAAGACTTGAACGAAATTTAAGACCTGTTGACAAAATGTAATACCTTTTTAAGGCCTTAAATTATGAATACTAAATTTGAGACTTTCAAGTTTTTAAGACCTCGCGGGTACCCTGTCACTCGCTCCGCCGCGCTTATGACCCAGCCGGCCCCATAGGTAGCTAGGATGATTGTTTCACAGCTACACAGGTTATGAGACAGTCACTGACCTCAGCAATTGCAACAATTGAGCTCAACTAGAATTTCTTCTTGTAAACACTTCCTGCATGCAGTCCCTCAGTGTACGGAGGCAGAGATTGTTTGCAACCTGTGGACCTGGAGAAGGTTCAAGTCTGCCTTGAAGAGTGTGTGTTTAAGGATTTCCCATGTTATGAAGATGTGTTCCATATCTGTGTGGACCTAATACAAGGTGAAATTAACCGGAGGTCAGTGACGGTCTCATGACCTGTGTAGCTGAGAGAGAGTGAGGTGCCTGTGCAGAGTTACCGGGAGCGGAGTTTGAGGACGTTAAGAGAACGCGACTGTTGATGACGGAGGCTGCGGCCACAGTAGCACGTGTACTGTCCCCAAATAAACCACACAATAAGCAAGATAACGTTTCGTAGCTTTCCTGCTTTTACCAGTAGCTCCCTTTGCAACAGCTACATTTATAGCAATGCTATTATTTGTTGAGCTAAAACGTCAACAGTTACGTGTGCAACAGTTACACTTTCATATTGTTTGAATGGTTAGACCGGCGAGGGGATGAAGAGACCTGTGAAGACAGCGCAGGTAACAGGAAGGATAAAAGCCAGCGTCACTGACACATAATAATGACTTTTTATCTCATAATAATGACTTTTTATCTCATCATTATGACTTTTTATTTATTTTAATCTCATAATTGACTTTTTTTGTGCGGAAATGGGCTTCTGTTTTTTCATTTTTATACATTACTTTTTTTTACATTTTAAAATATATTAATATTAACTAAAAATAATGTTTGTTCTTCTTCATATTAAAAGGAGATACACATTTTTTTGTTTTCCTAGCTATCACAACTGAGACCAAATTTTTAGTTTAACCGAATCTTTTATCTACATTAGAGTTTTGTTCATGCCTAAATTGTTTGTTGGGAACATAAGAGTCCTATTAGCCTATGCATGAAACATTGATAATACATTGTAAATATCACTTTCATCGAAAACAAGGTAATAAATTGTATTCTCCCAGGGAAACAGCATGTCATATACCTCAAAAATACAGATATTGCTTTTAATGCTAACTTACTACCTCAGTTGGTGCGTATATATATATATATATATATATATAAATAATGTACCTCGATAACCCATATCACTACCGGTAATATATATATAGAGACATCTTATGACAGTAGTAGCCACACTTTCAAAATTTCTTGCGAAATTTTCTAGTTATGCATATCATCGCTTTTCTCTCTACTATACATTTGCACTATTAACAGTATCTCTGCAAAGTTTGACTTTGATTAAGTGAAGTTAAATATTTGTAGTAATTAATTTAGTGCAGATTTCGTGAACCGTAGCTTTAGGTCCGCTGAAAGCAAAAATGCCTTAACTTTCTCCCTGGACCTTGGACAAATCTGGTTCCACAATAGATGGGCTCTGCTCAAGCAGATGTACCAATACATACCAAGCAAGTATCGTTTAATCCATAATTAAGTCATATTTCAGTGTTTTGGCTGAAAAAAAAATGCAATGTGGTTGATATCTTGCTGAGGCTTTGTCTGACAGTGGTTTTGGTGCAATTGTCGGATAATAAGGTTGTAGGTTGTAAACTTTCCAGAAACGTGTGGCATCAAGCTAGGGATATAAAAATTGAGTCATATTTATGGTTGAATTGTGTTATAAACATTTAAAATGACTATATGCTCTTGTAAGAGCAGCTAATACAGGAGTAATGTGATCTTTCTTCATAGTCCTCGTTAGTACACAAGCTGCAGCATTCTAGATCAACTGGAGAGACCCAAGAGACTTAACAGAGCAGCCTGATTACAGTAATCCAGTCTTGAAGTAACAAATGTGTGAATCAACTTTTCTGCATCGCTTTGAGACAAGATGTGCCTGATTTTTTTAAACAATACGTAGGTGAAAAAAGGCAGTCCTTGAGATTGTGGACGTTCCCCCCCAGGTGATATGAGAGCAAGGCATTGTGGATACTCACTCTCTCCAGAGTTGCAGCGTATACATCAAACTCAACCTCCTGTCCAGGCTGTCTACTGCTGCTGAGTTCTGTGAACATATGCTCACTCTAATCACCTGATGGGCTGCAGGTGTGACCAATGCCATGTACCGATGTTGGCTTCTTCTTCTTTTGCTTTGGTTGGCAAACAGCTTTTGGGTGCATTACCACCACCCATTAATCTGGAGTATGGATTTAAGGAAAGTAAATCTGTTATATGAAACCCAAACGAAAAATAAACAAACATAAAAATTAAATTAATTCACAGATTATATTTATTAGTCTTGTTGACTTAAAATATTCCAGAAGAATTTTCCAACATTTATCACTAAAGCTTATCTTCAGTACATTCATTATATTTCCCTCTCCCATCTCTCTTATGCTGTGTTTACACCAAAAGATTTGCCAATTATTCACGCGAGTAGATTACATGTAAAGTCAATGAACAGACGCGGAAAAGCAATTCGCCGGGCGAATGAGGCGAAAAAGCGTTGCGAAAAAGCGTTGCGAAAAAGCGTGAACGCAGCATTTGACCATTTTATTTAAATGTCTCTCGCTGACTTGTACCTCTGACAGAACAATAAAACATGGTCCTACGTTTTTTCTTCAAGGAATTCACACTTTTAAGGGAACTGTTAAGACCACTATATCCTGCACTCCCAACAAATGGTTTATTTTGCTCCCTTTTTTTCATTCATTCTGCCATATCTTTTTGATCTGTCCCTTAAATCACCACTTTAGCTTCTGACTTACTTTTTTAACGATATTTCTCCCACTCTTCAAAGCCCTTTTTGCTGCTTTATCCGCATTCTCATTGCCATCGACTCCAACATGCGCCAGGACCCACACAAAATGAACCGCAATCCGCATTTGATGGATTCTGAATAGTGATTGTACTATCTCATACAGTAAATCCTCTCTGCTTCTGGAGTGGCACAATTTCAAACTTGTTAGCACTGCACATGAGTCTGATGCAATTACCACTCTCTCTGGCCTGACATCATCTACCCACTGTAAAGCAATAACTATGGCCATCATCACTGAGTCTTTTCCCACACTCATAATGGAATTCTGGGATTACTGCTGCTGTTCTACCAGTGTTAGGGTCTTTAAATCCACCTGTACAAATTTGTATATAATTGTTGTAATTCCTCCTGATGTATGACTTGAAGATCTTACCGTTTCCCCCACATTCATCTCTCATCAGTTCAAGAAGACCAAGATCAATTTCAGGCTGTGGCAGTAGAGGAATTGCTGGCAGAACCACTGCTGGAGAATACCTCTGCCGAGTTTGGCTGCAGTCTGCATTTCCATGGGCTTTTCCAAACCTGTGCTCAACAGAAAAAGTTTTGCAACTCAAAAAAAACCCAAGTAACCCACACAGTGTCCTTGGCTGTTGACATCTATCTTAGTGGTGCATGATCAGGGTGAATTTTCTGCTCAGGAGGTAATATTGCAGCTTGGTTTGCGCCCATTTAATTGGGTTGTTAAAATATTACTATAATCTTCTGTGTGATGGCCCTCTTGCTTTAAGCAGGGCCTGCTGTATGCTTTTACTCTGGCTTGTCTTGCAGGTCCCTAGTAGACAGAGCTTATCAGTGCAACTGGGAGCACCTGGCCAGTCTCCCAGGAGTATTTAAGACCTGTCTGCTCCAGTGCTTGTGGGCTGGATCGCTGTTCGTCCAGCACAGTTTTGTTTTTTTAGCACACCACACTTGTCGTGTGGTTAACAATAAATGTACCTGTCCCGTTTAACAAAAGCCTCTGTGTCTCCTGTGTTTTGTCATGGCATAAGAGCCGAGTCGTGACATCTGCAATGTTGGTATTTCAATCTGAAAGTCAGAAATTAAAATGTAAAAAAAATCTCTAAATCATTTGATTGAAATAAAAACAATGTGTGACTGACTAATTTACAGTCCACCAGCGGGTCTCCTAACAGGATATGATTTTTAACTGAAGACAGCAAGACCAGCTCCTCTTGAGGCACATGTTTTTCCCTCTGGGCGGACACAGAAGTTAAGAGTGTTGTTAAAATATTACAATAATCTTCTGTAATGTTGGTATTTGAAAGTCAAGATCTGTGGCCTTATTGTGCACAAATTACAGTCTTTTCCATAGCAGGCAGCCTAAGAGACCTGTTGGACCAAATACATCTCTCTTTTGTTATTTGCTGGGCATTTAGATTAGTTGGCCATCGTGGTTGTTTTGCTTTATTACAGAAAAGAGTTTTAACTTGGTTCAACGCCAACATTTATGGCAGACTTTAAGAGCTGCTGCCCATGTTTACCCAGAAAGATTGGAGCACTACAGAGGGACCCAAACATTGGAAGAAAGTCTGTTAGAATCTAAAGCAATCAGGCAGGAGTGATCTCTCACTTCATGAAGTACCTACTGAGCCAATACCTTGAAAAGTTGACACTAAATAATTGTTTACCAGATGTTGTCAAGATTACTGTGCCACCATTCTACAAAGTATGTTTTTGTAGTGGGGAACACTCTCCAGAGAAGGCTCTTGAACGCAGCCCTTGGGCTGACTCCTCCCCCCAATCAGTGCCAATATAAAAGGCACCTGTTGGCATTGGCCTCATTCCCTTTTGGTCCGGTGGTGGCTCGCGGTGAGTTTAGATTAATTTATTATAAGTAATAAGAATCTTAAATTGTATGTTACAGCACGGTGTTACTCTTTTAATCTTTTGCTTATCATTTGTAGGTTCACCTGCTGTGCCAGGATCACTCGGTTGGACACGCGGGAGTGCCTCTCCATCCGGTGATTGGCAGTTTCATAAAATATATTCACGCTTTCTCTGGTCCGTTCACAAGATGTCAAGCAAGCCACTTTTACATTTTGTGATTTCTTAATAAAGTTTGGATCCATCAATCTGGTCTCCAACAATACACATACGTATCTACACACTATAACTTATTATGTAAACTCACTAGCATTTATGTTTATTCATGATAGCATCTGAAAAGCCATATCAATAAAAATAAACTAGTACTATTAGCACCTACAGTATCTTCAATACAACTCTGTTAAATTTAATGTTTTCTGTGCTGCAGATATCTTGCTACGGGGCACTCATTTAGGACCATTGCCAATGTCCATGTTGGAGTCTCCACTGTCTCTAATATTGTCCTATGTGTTGCCACAGCTATTTGGGACTGCCTTGTGGAGGAGTTCATGGCTGTGCCCACCATAGAGGACTGGAGGTCAATCGCTGTGGGGTTTGAGGAGCGTTGGAATTTTCCTCTCTGCTGTGGAGGATTGGATGGAAAGCATGTGGTCCTCGAAGCCCCTGCCAATTCAGGATCCCTTCTCATTGGTTCTCCTGGCAGTTGTTGATGCACAATATTGTTTCCGGCTAATTGATGTTGGGGGCTACGAACCAGTGCTGGTGGGAGTCTGGCAAACTCAGCTTTTGGCCAAGCACTGCAATCTGGCACCCTCCAACTGCCTGCTGACATGTCACTACCAGGAGCTGATCACCGAGGACTTCAGCCACATGTCTTTCCACTGAGGAAAAACTTCATGAGGCCCTATCCCGGCCGCATCCTTCCGAGGGAGCGCCGGATCTTCAATTACCGTCTCTCCTGAGCTCGGCTGGTTGTGGAGAATGCCTTTTGGGATCCTTTCTTCTCAGTGGAGGATGTACAGGCGTGCCATTGAGCTCCAACCAGAAGTTGCGGAGAAGTGTGTGTGAAGGCTACATGTGTCCTGCATAACTTCCTGCGGAGGACAGCCCGAACTGCAGTGAACATACCGGTTGGAGAGGTGGAGCCACTGGCAGATCTTGGAAGAATTGCTGCCAATAACTCAGCGAGAGAGGTCATCAGGGTGAGGGAGGCCTTCACATCCTTCTTCTCTGCTGAAGGAACCGTCCCATGGCAAGACACCGTGTAATGCCCAAGCACATCCAAAACGGCTCTTTTAAGAGCCCACCACACATTACTACTAAAGAAACTTTCCTTTGTTGGTTTTCTTGTAAATGAAATAAAGAACATGGAATAAATAACATTGAATACATTTATTTGAACACTTATATTAACACATAATAATATTCACATAATGTATATACATAATAATACATATATAATAAATAATAACAATATTTAAGTATTTACAAAAAAAATTTAAACACTGGTTCCTTCCATGGAAAGATTGTCCCCCAGAGATCTATTAATTTTTTTTCCAAATTCAGCACCACAGTACTGGCTTCATAAATTATTTAGTAAATTTGAAATTTAGCAAATTCCTTCTGCTGGGGTGACAATCTCTCCATGGAAGGAAGCAGGCTTCTAAAAAATTATTCGTCCTGAGGTGGAGGAGCGGCACTTCTCCTCAGGGCGATGAGGAGCAGCTCCTGAATCTCCCTATCCTCTCGAGGGACCTTTTCTGGACCCTTCTTCTTCCTGTATAAAATGGAAACACCATCACTACAATAGCTTGTCAAATTAATATTTGTCATAGTGAAATACGTACCATGAATGCATGAATTATAGTTATACCAAAAAAATGCAATCCAACTTTGGTCATGCACATACCTGAGGGTGGTCTGGAGGGACCAGCAGCAGGAGGAGAAGCAGGAGGACCAGGACTTTCTGCCTCTAGGTGATCCAGTGACAGATCTGGTTTATCTTTAAATATTAAGAATAAAACTGTTATAAACCAAAAGTGACACTGTAATTACATAGTAATGTTTCTGCAAATACAATCAAATTGTTGTTGTCCTTTAAAGTTACATAGTTGAAACTGATAATATCTTGTCTTTTTTTTTACATCATGTTAAAACTCAAATAAAATAAACTCCCTATAGCAAAACAAAGTTGTAATGGTAAATGTTTTGTACCCTGGTCTCTGGATGATTAAACTATGATTTAAACACTGGACTAAACATAGCTTTTACAAACAACAGAAAGGTGATCTGAATTGTGTTTAATTTACAAGACATCACAGATGAACATTAGCAGACACTTTAGTCTAGTGTTACTTCTTCAGCCATATGAATCTTTTCCTTATAAGTTAACCAGACTGTGATGTTGCGTCTTCACTTGTCGACTGACCTGCCCTGTGAGATGGCCCTGCTGCTGCCTCTGAGCTTTCCTGGACTGGCCTCGTACTATCATACTCTGCGGTCCTGACTTCCTCGACCCTCCGCCCCATGTTCCCACGGAGTAATAAAGGGGTCGAGCAACGACAGGACCGCAGAGTACTTCCACTTCTTGGTGGACTGCGCTCCACTTCCACTTCTCTTATCGCGCTCCCTTCTTTTTTCTCTGAGGTAAGTGTCCCGCAGTCCTTTCCATTTACGGCGGCATATCTCCTCTGACAACACATATGCCGGCGGTTGGTTCATAGTAAAGTACTATAAATAGCATATAAATAGAATAAAAGCATATACATACATTCAAAATGTACCAGGTAGTCCCACGTCTTCGCTGATTTTTTTCCACACAAGATCTTTTTTTTTGCGGTTCCGATACTGGTACAATGTTGTGTCGTAGCGCTCGGGGTGCCCAAAAAAATGCTACGATGATCGTATTCTCCATCTTGGCTGATGCAACGGCTGTGCACTGCCCAGTGTCCATCTGCATCTTTGAGACGCCTTCGTATGGTGTCCTCCGCATGAGCTGTTTGGAGGGTTGAACACATGAAAACGCCCCTTGTGTCTCGCCACTGGTCAAAGAGGAGGGAGTCCTTCTGGATCCAGCGAATGCTGCCACGGGCTGATTTCGAGACAAGACTGTTTACTTTGGTTTTGGGGAATCCAATTCTGTTTGTGCGGATGGTTCCGCACGCCCAGATCCTCTTTTGAGGTCAGTGAAAAAGGATTGTGTAGAAATTGTCCACATATAGCTTGTAGCCAGTGCCCAGCAAACGTGTGTCAATGAGTTCCATCACTGAATCGTAACTCAGTCCCTTGCCAGTCTTTCCCTGTAACTTGCCCTCATATATAAACAAGTCCCATGTATAGCCATTCCTGGAGTCCGCCAGAACAAAAAATGTAAATCCCCAGCGAACAGGCTTGTTTTTCATGTATTGCTTGAGAGCAATGCGGGCTTTGGAAGAATAACGTCTCCTCCAGCCATAAACAGTTCCTCTGGTTCAGAGTCAAAAGACATTTTGCTCTCTTCCTCGGATATTTCATCCCCAGAATTGTTGCTATCACACCGGAGACACATGTCCATTGCCTCTTTTGTAGAATAATAACAACATTATGGACATCCAACATTATGGACGCTGGATGAATTGAATTAAACTACATCCATGGCCCTGCTGATGCGCCCCCCCCCTCCTCTCTACCACCCTCTGCTTCATGAATCGTGGATTATCTGGATCATGGACCATGCCTACTACTCATTATATGAATAATTTCTGTCATTCATTGAATGTGCTGTAACTACGCTATTCATTCTGGCCACATGACATCTATTGCTTCTGTCCATCCGGGGAGAGGGATCCTCCTCTGTTGCTCTCCCTCAGGTTTCTTCCCTTTTTTCCCTGTGAAAGGGTTTTTACTATCTTTTTAGGGGAGTTTTTCCTGATCCGATGTGAGGTCCCGGGACAGGGATGTTGTGTACAGATTGTAAAGCCCTTCGAGGCAAACTTGTATTTGTGATGTTGGGCTATATAAAATAAACTGAATTGAATAGTAGCCAGCATTGTTCACGATGCGTATCACTTGTTTTTGTAACAAAACTGTTGAATTTATAGGTTGACCCCCACACTTCCACACAATAAGATAAATATGGAAGTATAAGTGAGCAATACATTATATACAAGGCCTTAGAAGTTAGTACATCTCTACATTTATACAGTATTGCTATTGACTTGAATTTTACCATTTATATATGCAATATGTTGTCTCCATGTTATGAATGAATGAATGAATATATACTTTATTAGTTTTTTTCAGGCGCTACCAAGCGTTTGTCCAACCAGTGGTCACATTTTCAAAACTCTAAACACAATTAGCACAGCATCGGTCTTTTGTGGCCATACCATTCACACATTTCATGTCGTTTTCAAACAATATGCAGTCAGTGAACACATTTCCACAATGCTTACATTTTCTTAACAGACAAGCTATACCTCCCAACAAAATTATGGATTGTTTTTGTATTATTTACGAATGTTAACACACAACATCCCACAATGGCAAAAACAATATTCCAAACCTTAGATACAGTCTAAAAATCTTTTCTGCAATGATATCAGTTCTAAAGCAATATATCTCAGCTGATAATAAACAAACAATTGAATAATTGACACACAGCTGATTTATGTTGGGTAAATTGGGCAAACCACAGCTGATTCCAGTCTGACTTAGACTCAGTGGCATTACTTATACAGTAAAAGGAAGACTTTGAGGAGTGATGTTTTTGGAAACAGAAAAAGACAAACACTGTAATGTCTGGACGAGGAAGAGTAAAAGGAAGGGACCCAGGGAGAAGAGCAGGAGCAGCGAGAGGTGCAGCGAGAGATGCAGGAGCAGTGAGAGGTGCAGGAGCAGTGAGAGGAGAAGGAGCAGTGAGAGGAGAAGGTGCAGTAAGAGGTGCAGGTGCAGTGAGAGGAGCAGGGCCAGGGAGAAGGAGAAGAGCAGGCCCAAGGAGAGGGCAAGGAAGAATGCGTGGTGGTTAGAGGTGTGGCATTCCAAGGGCGGCAAGAACAGTAGTCTGTGATGGAATTCGTGCCACTATCATTGACCATGTAATCAACCACGGTCTTTCACTGAGAGGCTGGTGAAAGAGTGCAGCCCAATTTGAGGCAGTCAACGGTTGCCTCCATTATACGCATCTTTCAACAAACCAACAGGTAAGTATTGTATTTTACATGGATTGTTTCTATTCTCACTTGACATGTCAATAAGGCCATACAGTAATGCATATGTTGAATTTTGTGTCCCTCTAAAGAATGCAACGTCTTCCTCCCTCCGGGGGAAGAGGAAAGCTCCTCACTAATGATCAAGAGCTTGCCATTGTAGAAATGGTTGTTGCAAATAATGCAATAAAACTGCATGAAATTCAAAGTAGAATTGTGGAGGACCATGAGATATTTGACTATCGATAGCATCAGCCTCACAACCATTACGCGGACATTGTTCAAACACAGAGTGCGGATGAAGCAGCGCTACACTGTTCCCTTTGAGAGGAACAGTGAGAGAGTCAAGGAGCTACGACGACAATATGTCCAGGTATAGTGTATATTCAATTCAATGTCCAGTTTTATAAGCTTTGCACTTTTCAAGTAGGTAACCTACACAGTAATAGGTTACAGTATGGTATACAGTAATGACATGATTTACATAAACTTTGTTTCAGAGAGTTATGGAATTGGAGGCCAACCAGGCCCCTCATGAATTCATATACATAGATGAGGCAGGCTTCAATCTGGCCAAAAGGCGTCGACGTGGACGAAACGTCATTGGAAAAAGGGCCACAGTTAATGTGCCAGGACAGAGAGGGGCAAACATTACCATGTGTGCAGCAATTGCAAATGCAGGATTACTCTTTCACAGATGTCAGGTTGGACCCTACAATACCGAGCGCCTCCTTCAGACATGAAAATCCCTCACCTTTCGGCGAAATTCGCCGTTTTGAAACCAAAATAGGTGACCTACGTGAATCGTGTAGATTCGATGAGAAATGTTTTTTTTTTGGGGGGGGTATTTATAGTCAGTGAACTGCGAACAGGTGCGCGTGCCAGAAGGGAGCGTGAGATTCAGTGAATTGCGAACAGGTGCGCGTGCCAGAAGGGAGCGCGAGTGAACACATTGAACACAGCAGGAGAGAACGCAACGTTAGCCAGCTAGCTAAAGCTCCGGTGGAAAATTATTAGCTAACGCTACCGTTTTTGAGGAAGTAGATTTTGAGGTGAGGGGACTGACAAGGCAGAAGGTAAAGTGGTCCACCTATTAATAAGCAGACCTGCCAACCTGTACGCAATTTGCGTAGCGGATACGCATTTTGACTTCAAAGTACGCTGGTAAAAATTTGTCTAAAATTAATTTTAGACTAGTTGACCAGCACACATTATATGCAATGCAATATAATGCATGACGAGTATTTAATGACTTGTCCCCTATTAGTCATCGTCAATTCCCATCCCCCCCTCGTTGGTACGCAAAAAATATCAAGGTTGGCAGGTCTGAATAAGGCTAAACTAGAAGTTAACACTAATACAAACATTATTTTTGCAGAATGAGTGTGTTAGGGGAGAAGGATGCAGCCATTGTTAAACAGCTGGATGCTGGATTGAAATGCAGCTGGAACTGGTCGTGGCTAAAACTGGAAGGCAAGGTCTCAATAAAAGGGCAAGAGGTGTCCTTTCATCTAGGAGACAGGCAGGGATTCGCCAGATGCATTCTCTGCATCAAAGATATAAATTATGCTAACAAAGCCAGCCATGCTCTCCCTTACCACATTGTGCCTCATATACTGTAAATGTTAGACCCAGTGACAGGCTGGCATGAAATGGCTTGCATAATACTTAGTAAGGAGGCCATAATAATGTAAGACATAACATCACAGTTGATGATTGCCAAGGGTGTAAACACAGTGGATTGCATGTTTTGCATGCAAATACCTGTAAAACTGAAACATAAAAGTCTATGCAGTTTTTGTAATGTCAGCAATAGCCAGTATTTTGAAACCTGGTGTACTTTGATTGACTGCAAGGACCTTGTGAAGTGAAAACAAGTTATTCTTTGACAGAATAATTTCATTTTGAGTCAGATTTCCAGTGTTTGGGTAAAGTTAGTGTGTGCAGAGAAAGATGTGTTCTATTTTGAAATGAAGAGTTAGTATATATTTAACAAAATGTGTTTTTGAGAAGAAAATTATCCATTTGGCCAATTGTGGTTTGTAGGTGTGAGTCTGTGTTAATAAGAGTTTTGAAAAAGTATCTGAAGTATGGGTAAGCGCTTGTTAGCGATTGAAAAAAAGCTAATCCCCCAAGGGAAAATTTGGTGTCGACGTAGCAGCAATTTACAGACAAAGAATAAGATATAAAAACAGGGATGAGATGTATACAATAATAAAAATAGCTGGGATGAAAGGGAAAAAAAGTGTGCAAAAATGCAAAGTATGTATGCGTATATTAAGTGTGTGAGGTGTAAATAAAAACAATAACAAACAATAGGGGAGTGCAAAAATGCCAATTATGTAAGTATATGAAGTGTGAAGTGTAGATAAACTTGTACAGTGATTAATCAGTCGGAGGATCTGGCAAGCGGTGACTTATTAAAAAGTCTTAATGCCGTAGGCAGGAATGTTTTCCTATAGCGGTCCTTGTGACAGCGGAGCGTGATGAATCTCTTGGAGAAAGTGCTCCGCTGGCCCTGTAGTAGGTGGTGGAGAGGGTGGACCGGGTTGTCCAATATGGACAATAGTTTCTTCAGTGTCCTCCTCTCCACCACCTGTTCCAGAAACTCCTGCTTGCAGCCGATGATGGAGCCGGCCTTCTTAACTAGCTTGTTAAGTCTGTTGGTATCACCGGCTCCCATGCTGCTCCCCCAGCAGACAATGGCGAAGTACAAGGCACTGGCCACAACCGACTGGTAGAACATCTCCAGCATCTTGCTGCACATCTTCCTGAGGATCGAAGCTTCCTCAGGAAAAAGAGTCGACTCATCCCCTTCTTGTACACAGCGTTGATGTTGGCCTTCCAGTTCAGTCGGCTGTCGATGGAGACACCCCCGAGGAATTTTGTCTCTCAAACTCTTTCAATTTTATCATCACAGAATTTTAATTCATTTGATTTCCGAAAAACATGAATTTTGTTTTCTTTATATTAAGAGATAATGCGTTAACATCGAACCAAGATTTGATCATTTCTAGCTCCTTTTCAATAACAAACAAAAGTTCCTTCAATCGTTTTCCTGAACAAAATAAGTTAGTATCGTCAGTAAAAATGACACATTTTAATAATTTTGTAACATTACAAATATCGTTAATGTAAAGTATAAAATGTATTGGACCAATCACTGATCCCTGTGGTACTCCACAGGTGACCTTCCTAAATCCTGACACCATGTCATTAACTTGCACACACTGCTGTCTATTTTGCAAGTAGCTTTTCAACCAAGAGTGAGCTATCCCTCTTATCCCATACTGCTCCAATTTCCTCAATAATTTACTGTGATCTATAGTATCAAAAGCCTTCTAGAGGTCAATGTAAATACCAATGGAATACTCATCATTTTCAACTGCCGTTGTTATTCCTTCCACCATCTCCATTAGTGCATGGGTAGTAGTTTATTTTTTCTTAAATCCATACTGATGGTCACTCAATTAATTTTTTACTTTTAGAGATCCAATGTTTGCACAAATAATTTCTCTAATATTTTAGCAAATTGAGGAAGGGATATTGGTCTATAATTATCCATGTACTTATCTCCATTTTTAAATATTTGTATTACCTTTGCAGTTTTCATTTTATTAGGAAAAATATTTTTGAAAAGACTGATTACATATATAGGTCAGAGGTCCTGCAATACAATCAATTACTTTAATGATTACCATATCAATAGAATATACAGTGGGTAGGGAAAGTATTCAGACCCCTTTACATGTTTCATTGCAGCCATTTGCTAAAATCAAAAAAGTTCATTTTATTTCTCATTAATGTACACTCAGCACCCCATCTTGACAGAAAAAAAAAAAAAAAACTAATGTAGACATGTAACGAGCTCCCGTTACCCCTGTGAGTTTCCCCCTTAGCCCAATGACACAGCACACCAGGGTTCCAGGTTCGTCTCCCGAGCGTCTAGCATACTCCTGCTTATGTAGGGACAAACACACAATTGGTACACCTGAGGCCAATCAGACCTCTTCCAGGTACCGTCCCCGAGCCACCCACAACCACACCCCTCTGCAGCTGAGCATAACCACGCCCCCGCCACCACAAGACATTTTTGCAAATTTATTAAAAAAGAAAAACTGAAATATCACATGGTCATAAATATTCAGACCCTTTGCTCAGTATTGAGTAGAAGCACCCTTTTGAGCTAGTACAGCCATGAGTCTTCTTGGGAATGATCCAACAAGTTTTTCACACCTGGATTTGGGGATCCTCTGCCATTCTTTCTTGCAGATCCTCTCCAGTTCCGTCAGGTTGGATGGTGAACGTTGGTGGACAGCCATTTTCAGGTCTCTCCAGAGATGCTCAATTGGGTTTAGGTCAGGGCTCTGGCTGGGCCAGTCAAGAATGGTCACAGAGTTGTTCCCGAAGCCACTCCTTTGTTATTTTAGCTGTGTGCTTAGGGTCATTGTCTTGTTGGAAGGTGAACCGTCGGCCCAGTCTGAGGTCCAGAGCACTCTGGAAGAGGTTTTCTTCCAGGATATCTCTGTACTTGGCCGCATTCATCTTTCCTTCAATTGCAACCAGTCATCCTGTCCCTGCAGCTGAAAAACAACCCGATAGCATGATGCTGCCACCACCATGTTTCACTGTTGGGATTGTATTGGGCAGGTGATGAGCAGTGCCTGGTTTTCTCCACACATACCGCTTAGAATTAACGCCAAAAAGTTCAATCTTGGTCTCATCAGACCAGAGAATCTTATTTCTCATAGTCTGGGAGTCCCTCACGTGTTTTTTGTCAAACTCTATGCAGGCTTTCATATTTCTTGCACTGAGGAGAGGCTTCCGTCGGGCCGCTCTGCCATAAAGCCCCGACTGGTGGAGGGCTGCAGTGATAGTTGACTTTGTGGAACTTTCTCCCATCTCCCTACTGCATCTCTGGAGCTCAGCCACAGTGATCTTTGGGTTCTTCTTTACCTCTCTCACCAAGGCTCTTCTCCCACGATTGCTCAGTTTGGCTGGACGGCCAGGTCTAGGAAGAGTTCTGGTCGTCCCAAACTTCTTCCATTTAAGGATTATGGAGGCCACTGTGCTCTTAGGAACCTTGAGTGCTGCAGAAATTCTTTTGTAACCTTGGCCAGATCTGTGCCTTGCCACAATTCTGCCTCTGAGCTCCTTGGGCAGTTCCTTCGACCTCATGATTCTCATTTGCTCTGACATGCACTGTGAGCTGTAAGGTCTTGTATAGACAGGTGTGTTCCTTTCCTAATCAAGTCCAATCAGTTTAATTAAACAAAGCTGCACTCCAATTAAGGAGTAGAACCATCTCAAGGAGGATCAGAAGAAAATGGAGTGTCACAGCAAAGGGTCTGAATACTTATGACCATGTGATATTTCAGTTTTTCTTTTTTAATAAACTTGCAAAAATGTCTACATTAGTTGTTTTTTTTCTGTCAAGATGGGGTGCTGAGTGTACATTAATGAGAAATAAAATGAACTTTTTTGATTTTAGCAAATGGCTGCAATGAAACAAAGAGTGACAAATGTAAAGGGGTCTGAATACTTTCCGTACCCACTGTATATCAGAAGATCTTTTGTTTTTTACAATTTCAATTATATCAGTTTAATTTACCGCACAAAGGAACATGGAATTTAAATTATCCTTAATAAGATTATCAAACAAGTATTTTTTGTTATCAGGCACAAGTATTATTTTGGCCAGAGTAGTTCCAACACCCACAAAATAATCATTGACATCAACAATACTTTTTAAATCGTCCACTTTGGCATCAGAGCCCTTTAGAAAATAACATGGAAATTCAGATTTGTAGCCTTTATTTTGGATAATCTGATTGACTTGCCAAGTCCTTTGAATATTGTTTTTACTCTCCTTTATTATAGTATTCCTTCTCTGATCTCATAATTGAAGTCAGTTTATTCTTATAAAACTTATATTTTCCTTCACTTTCATTGGTTCTCAGTTGTAAATGTTTCTTGTAACATGCTCTTTGCAGTCTTTTAGTCATCCATGGCTTTCCTCTATATGTATCCTTTACCCTGCAGCTTCTAATAGGACAATGCTTATTGTATAACTCCAAAAATATGAAAAAAAGTGTCATAGGCCTGATTAGGATCATCAGCATACACCTCATCCCAGCTATTGTTTTTAAGTTCCAACTTGAAAGCCTCACTTCTCTCAGGTGTTCTTATTCTTACCAATTTACAGGTAGGCTCACTGAACAGTTAACCTTTAAATTATGGAGGATCACAAAAATAGGAAAATGATCACTGATATCAGTTAAAAACAAACCACGTGTTACCTGAGGCCTGTCTCACGAAGCTGGATTTCGTTTTAGCGAGGTAACTTCTGGATTAACTTTTGGGTTTTCCGTCTCACGAAGCTGGTTCACTTCTTATCGGGGTGCGTTGCCCCGGTAACTTACGCTGAACGCCTAACCTGCTCCGGAGCAGGTTAAGTTCCCGGATAAGATCTCAGCAGGTCTATAAGACCGCCTACTGGCCAATCATTGTCTTGGAAAAACGGCCTGCCCATTTCTACAGAATCCCGTTGAGGAAGGCGCACGGATAGTAAGAGCAGCGCTCCAGAGAGCGTCTCTTAATCTGTTGCCTCCTCAGTGGCCGACATGAGAAGTGGCAAAATATTTCTTCCTCTTTAATGCACGATCAGCACCAACAGATTGCCTGTAAGTGTATGACAGTTTGAATTTACTGTTACCTTTTAACTTGCGCCCATGTTCTTTTAGCTCCACTGGGGTTGCAACTGAAATGAGGTTAAATTGTTAAAACGAAAAGATAATCAAAATAGGCACATACATTTGAGACAGTGATTTAATATTACAATCCCAGTAATTTATGCATTGGCGGAGTCGGCGATTTCCCCCCACGATTCCTTGCGGCTTCTGGCTGCTGCAGCAGTGTTGCTTTTTGCTTGTATTCTTTCTCTATATTTTTCGTACATTCTTAAGATTATGGTTTGCTCCTCCGTTGTAAAATATGTTGCTCTCGGCGGCTTCTCCATGGTGCCCAATTGGTCTAACGGAGTTAACTCCGCCCCTTTTATGTGCACGAGCACAGATCTAGAAGACACGCTCCTGGGTTCACTTAACGAGTTGATAACCGGCTTCGTGAGACCAATAAGCGAGACCGCGGACATCTGGTTAAGTGCAGCTGGATAACTGAGGGAAACCCCGGGTATGTTAATCCAGCTTCGTGAGACAGGCCTTTGGTCATGTACATTTGTAAAAATGTTATCAATAAGTGTGGCACTTTCCTTAGTTATCCTACTAGGTTTATCAATAAGAGGCCAGAGACCAAACCTAAACATTGCATTACAAAAAGCTGTTGTTAAAATGGAACAAACGCAAATTAACAGGTCAATATTAAAGTCACCACAAACAAAAATGGATTTATTTTTAGAAACTTTACCAAAAATATCAACGGTTTTCATAAATTGGTCAATGCAGGAACCATGCGTTCTATAAATGCAAACTAATGTTCGTGGTAGCTAGCTAGCTAGCATCCACGAACATTAGCAGTCTGAGCTAACGAGCTACTCTGATCTACTTTGATCACAAAGAAATGTAATGTTGTAATACATTTCTATGAATTTTGAAATTTTACCTCTTGACCACCATTATGATTACCTCTGATGTGTTAACTAGAGAGACAGATAGATGGTGGTGTGCAGTTACCCATAGTGATTTTCATGGTATGTCCATGCCTTATTTAAATTTATCATGATGAACACACACACACACGTACGTCCATTAGTCATCTTTCTGCCTGGCATGATCCCAGCATGAAATAGGAGACAGGAATAAATTGTTCGATTGGCTGATGAGCACCAAATGGGAACCTGATTGGTTTATTAGCATGTTGATCAGCGCTGAAGAGCCTCTCCGACTTGGAAACAGAGCTCCTGATATGAATTTTGGCCTGGTTTCATCAACACCTTCTACCGTGGCACCATCGAGAGCATCCTGACCAACTGCATCACTGTGTGGGGCGGAAGCTGCACAGACTACAGCAGGAAAGCCCTGCAGCGCATAGTGAATGCAGCTGGAAGAATCATTGGTGCCTCACTCCCCCCCCCCTCCCCTCCCTGCAGGACATATACAACACCCGCCTCACCCGCAAAGCGACCACGATTGTGAGCGACTCCTGCCACCCCTCACACGGTCTCTTCAGCCTCCTGCCCTCTGGGAGGAGATACCGGAGCCTCCGGGCTCGCACCACTAGGCTGTCAACCAGCTTCATCCACCAAGCTGTCAGGAAGCTGAACTCTCTACCTCACCACTCCCACATCTAGACTCTGCTGCTAAACTGTCTGACCGCTGCTATTAACACACACTTAAATAGTTTCCTAATCTGTTTTTGCACTATATGTTATATGTTTTTGCACTATGTTTATATGTCTTTGCACTATGTTTGTTATATGTTGTCTATTTTTGAATTTTTTTTTAAATGTGCACTATTCACTTTATGTTTCTGCACTATGTTTATATGTTATATGTTGTCTAGTTTAGATGTTGTTTATATGTTTATATGTTATATGTTGTCTATTTTTTACTTTTTTAAATGTTGCACTATTCACTTTTTTTCAGACAGTAGAGAAACATAATTTCAGGTCCTCTGTATGTTTGCACAATATGGAAGAAGTGACAAATAAAACTGACTTTGACTTTGACTTAGTTGTCACTCTGATTAATGACAAATTGCCGAGATATTCCTATGAAATCCCCTTTCTATGGCAAATGAAAGAATCAAATGAGGGAACAGTTTAAAGGACCTGTATTTTATATTTTGAACATTAATATAGCAACAATAAAACAATTTGCTATGTGGAGTAATGTCTACCTGAGCAGAGAATTAAGTCGCTTTCCCTCTGTGTGTTGCTATCCGAGCTTCTCCTGGCAATGCACTTCTCTGCACATGTTTGTAGTGCATGTGAGCGTGCCCCGCTCACATCCGCCACACTGCAATGCTCTCATACAACGGTTACAGCTGATAATGCCGTCCCGACCGTGGAAGTGTATAGCACCCACCCTCAGGTCCACAATGATAGCTGCACTTTTGCCGTAGTTTGCACTGTTAGTGTTGTTAGCTCTGTTAGTTGTGAGTTGCCAGCTCGCCGTCGTCATGTTGAGAGCTGCCGAGAACCATTCGAAATGCTCACAATCTCGGATCTTACAGCTCTAAAGAATATATATGAATATATATATATATATAATAAAATGGAATAGAAGTAATGAATAACTAGAAAATTGCCTCGCCACCAATTTGGCAAAACGTCCCCCAGAGGAAAGACTTTTGGATGATTTGGCTCATCAAAAGGGAACCAAAAATGAACTTATTTGGCTTTTTCCTCTAAAAGAAATGTCATCCACTGTTCCTGCTTGACAGAGAGCCGTGGTCTCTACAGAACAAAGACATGGACACTCACATTACATTTTCTCAGTGTAATGTAAAGCAATACAACTTTATAAACTGCAGCCTCAAATATTACCAAAGAGCTGAGTCAACATCTTTTGGGCACAGAGTCAACAACAATTGAACGTAATACGCTTCAAGAGTTTGTTTGAGGGCTGTTGTATTGAATTGTATTACATTAGATTAAACGGGTGTCCATGACATGGTGTACTCCTTAATTAATCAATAGTGGTTGTTTAAATTGGAGTAATGAGGGCTAGAAGTATGAATTCATTAAGGATTGATATTTCGCCAACAGAAAAATAGAAGAATCATACCATTCAAAAAGAGATCACACATATTGACACTGTGTACATGTGTTTGCATGTAAGCATCCATATTTAACACTGCATACAGCCTTGGCTCCTAGTATCAATAAGATGAAAAATTAATTATTACTATGCTGCCCTCAGTACATGTGCTGTGATACACCTTGGCAGTTAGACGAACTCCTTCCTGAAATCACGACTCTGAAGACAGTTGTCCGTTGTCGACAGGTTTAATGACGTAAGAAAGAGTAAAACTAAAAACACACAAAAAGGCATAATGAATACAAATAAAATGCTTTCTCTTTAACCTTACACATACACACAATGTCAACTATTTATTCATATTTACTGTCATATGTCATATGAACTTTAACAACAGTCATAGCGGAGTAGTCATTAACTATAATGACTCGATGGACTTTGTGCATAAAACTTCCCAAAACTAAACAGTCACAAAAATAATCATCTGCGATCATAAGTAACAATAAAACAAACCAATACATACCAACGATGCCACCAAAAGGCATAAGATGCAGGCAGACTCAACTAGATTGAAAAACTACTGAAAACAGCAGCTCTGAGCCATGCTCCTCTTCTTCTTCTTCTTCTTCTTCTTCTTCTTCTTGTCGTTTTACGGCGGTTGGCATCCATATATTTGGTGCATTACCGCCACCTTCTGCTCCGGAGTATGGACCAGACAGTAGGCTCTCTTTACCCCAGAAATGAGCCATGGGGTGCATCCCAAGTCTCTAAATTGCATCCCCGTTTCCCTCACTTGCGTCTTTTCCTTGCGTCTTAGTCCCTCCCACCAGGGATGCATAGAGAGACGCAAGGAAACCAAGCGAGGAGAGAAGACGCGAGGAAATATGTTTTAAGAGACATGAGACGTCCTTTCCTCTGATGCGTCAGGTGAAGCGAAGTCGGTTTATGATGATTGCAGCCGCCTGACAGCTGATCACAGCTGATCAGCTGTCAGTCGCTTTAACAGCTGATGAGTTTTGTCCGGAGAGTTTTAGTGAACATTCCAATAAAAATACACTTAAAATATTGATAAAAATGATCGTATGTTTTCAGTTCATTTAATGGTGTTAAACTACTACTTATATTAATAAAGACAAAGTTATCATGAGTGTCAGAGTGGAGATGTTTTCTCTGTCGTCTGTTACCGTTTAATAAACTGCATTGAGTATTTATACTGTGTCCTGCGTCCTGCTTATGCGCAGGATCCATTTCTACCAGCGGAATGCGTCTTATTTATTTATTTATTATTTACGTCGGTATGTTTTGAAATTCTGATTGTGACATCATTATAAAATAACCCACAATATAAATATGTTTTCTCTTCATTACGTGTTGTAAAAAGTGTTTCCTCTCTCCAGCTCTCTGATTTTAATTACATACATAATAAAAGTTATTGAGGGAAACAACAGATCAAATCTTTGAAGACATGTTTGTGGTCCTTTTGTTGTTCAGACCTACAATGAACATATTTTAACCAGATTGTGAATAAGAAAACAGATTTAATATATAGCTTGAGTTTAATCTGTGATCGTCTCTGGTATTAAAACTCCAGCATCATACCTGCAAACTTGTCACCTTTCGGCGAAATGAAAATATGTCATCCACGTGAATCGTGTAGATCCGAAGAGTTTTTGTTTTTGGGAGGGGGCCCCCCTCTTCGGATCAACTCGCACAGCGTTTCTGAGATCAGAGTGAGACACGAAAAAAAAAAGAAGAGTTGTGCTCTTCGCAAATAGAAGAGCTTTGTGTCGAGTCTTGGCCAATCAGCGTTAAGATGTCTACAGCGGCTTCATTTCCCTCCCACCAGTTTTTTTATAGCAAGCTATCACGTTAGCTAACGTTGTTGATAGAGACAGCGAGTGAGATTACTGGCAGCGGAGAGTCCGTGGCAGCGTGTGACGTCAGCCAGGAGAGCGGCGAGTCAGCGGCGCTGGTGGTTCTACCTACCGACACCTGACTACATATAAGGAGAGGACAATGGAGATTTTAATTAAAAAACAAGTGGCCGAAATGAGTTTCCTCCGTAGGGTGGCTATATATATATATATATATATATATATTAGTTATAGTTATGCGGTTATAATCGCTGTCACACTCGAGAGAGGTGTGCATGTTCAGGTTTACCTGGTGGAAAGATTATTCCAGTGTTCTAGACTAACAGTGACGTCTCCTCAAAGTAAAGTGGTATAACAGTATGACATAATATGGTTAAAATAAAACGGCTGGTACATTATACATATTATGGCATATAAGTGTAATATTATGAAGTGAAATGTAGTAGTAGCAAAACAATATTCAGTATAGTACAGCAGTATTGTAAGTATTAAGTCTACAAAATACATTATATATATATATATATATATATATATATATATATATATATATATATATACATACATACATACACACACGCACTACTGTTCAAAAGTTTGGGGTCACTTAGAAATTTCCTTATTTTTCAAAGAAAAGCACTCTTTTTTTTCAATGAAGATAACATTAAATTAATCAGAAATACTCTATACATTGTTAATTTGGTAAATGACTATTCTAGGTGGAAACGTCTGGTTTTTAATGAAATATCTACAGAGGTGTATAGAGGCCCATTTCCAGCAACTATCACTCCAGTGTTCTAATGGTACATTGTGTTTGCTCATCGCATAGAAGACTAATGGATGATTAGAAAACCCTTGAAAACCCTTGTGCAATTATGTTAGCACAGCGTAAAACAGTTATGCTGGTGAGAGGAGCTATAAAACTGGCCTTCCTTTGAGCTAGTTGAGTATCTGGAGCATCACATGTGTGGGTTCCATTATACTCTCAAAATAGCCAGAAAAAGAGAACTTTCATGTGAAACTCGCCAGTCTGTTCTTGTTCTTAGAAATGAAGGCTATTCCATGCTGGAAATTGCGAAGAAACTGAAAATTTGTCTGGGTGACCCCAAACTTTTGAACGTGTGTGTGTGTGTGTGTGTATGTATGTGTATATATATATATATATATATATATATATATATATATATATATATATATATATATATATAATATATATTTGTACACTTGGGTATTGCCAAAAGAAGAATTATAATACGGGTAGATCAAATCAAGCATTCTGATTGGTTGAGAGTGAGTCACAGGGTGTAGTTTATTCAGCCATAAAGTACTGTACAGCCTGTTTACATTTAGAGAGTTCCATATCAGTGCGCACTTAAAATAACAGGTAGATTTAAATTGCGCGACCGTTAGTGTTGGATTCTCGGTCCGCTCTTTAGTCTACAGTTTCTCCTCCTGGTTTCCGCCCACTGCCACGATGAAGGAGGGGGGCTCCTTCATCCCAGCTGTTGGCCGTTGCCTTGATCACCGGCAGGTGATTAAAGGTCCACAGCGTGACCCGGCTTATTGTCGGGTTGTTACTTTGTAAGAATTGGTCACACGAGCGGTTGAGTTGCCCTCCCGACTCTGGAGCAGGAGAGGTGGATCTCCTGTGTTCGCTGGACCTGACCGGTAGCATTCGTTTGTATCTGTTTGTGGTGTCTTGTTTACTTTAAATAAAGTCCGCCCGTGGAACTGTACTGCTGCGTGTGTTGCGTTTGGGTCCGCTACACCACACACTCCTAACAGTTAGTTGCCGTTTCAAGCTTGACAGTTAAAAACATGTTTGGTGTAAACTTTGATATTGTCACGTCCGCAGTAACGACTCGCAGACGTTGGTTTCCTTAACTTGCAGGTTTATTGCTTGAGTGTTCACAGTATTGCAACGGGGCTCTTCGCTGACAGTAAGTTAGCTCAAACGGAACAGCTAACAAGCTCACTTAGCATCCCCCACACTAGCATAACGAACGACAACACACACGTCACTTCCTCCCTAACCTAAAGATGAGGAATGAAAAGGGTTTGATCACAAAATCGTGATAATTTCCAGTGAGAGATAATTACGTCGGTAATTTCCCGACGCGAGGCAAGTTCTCTAAACATCATGGAGGAGAAAAATGACGGAGAAAAGACGGACAGAAGCAGCGAGAGCACTTCTTTACATCGGTGGCTGAGCGTCATCCTCCACCCTGCTTTCAACCGGGCTGGTCAGTAAATCGCAATATTCGAAATTCGAATATATATTCGAATAGTTGTTAAAAACAGAATTTCGAATGTGAAAATTAATATTCGAATGTAAAAAGAAAAAAAAGTATTTTGGAGGATAATTATCGTGAATCTGGCGGCCGCGATGAAGTGTCCTCTTTGTGTGTGTGTGTGTGTGTGTGTGTGTGTGTGACGAGCCGTTCGGGGCAGAGTCTCTGACCCGGAGCAGACGTCACGGGGTTTTGCTGTTGTTTTGGCGTAGGCTACGGCCCACAGTAGCCTGTTCTATGTTCCCTTAATAAACACCCTGTAAGCCATCTAACGTCTCGTAGCTGTCCTGACCCAGGGTCGCTACACTATGTAAGCTAGAGTTAGCTTACCATTCAACGACAAGCAACTTGAGGCCACATCTCCAGAATGTGCACCCAAGAGAATATGGCATAAAATGTGGAACTTCAGCGAAACAGCCCCGTCTGGATACGTATTTTGCGCCGTCCGCCACAAGTTCGTTGTCTGCGGCACAACAGGAGGCCTGCACGCAAACATTGATTTGTTCGTGTGCAAGGACATGAGGGCTTCAGGGAGTTCTGTGAAGCACTGGAACCGAGGAACCTTATCCCTGATCAGCACTCAGCGTGTGTTTATTGTTGCCGTTCATTTAAACCGCTATGCGCGACCGACGGTGCGGGGGGAGTGAACACCTAAACTATAGAATTTTGTATTTACACATATATTCGAATATGTTCAAATATATGTGTTTTTTTTTAAAGGGAATATTCGAACGTCATTTTTTAGCAATTTTGACAGCCCTATAATGATCATAGTTTGTCAGCTTCTCGACGAGTGACGCTGTTCGGCACTGACTCGCCCGCCACTACGCGCGCGCCCCCCGTGTTGGTGTCACCTTTTTCACCCCTCATGAGTTTGCAGGTCTGCAGCATCAGTCCGCTCAGCTGCAGCGTCCAATCACATAACAGATGAACAGTGAGGGGGCGTGTCCAGCGTTAAAACACTTCTTGGAAGCTCGCTCTCGGGGATCCTCGATCACGACTCCTCCGATTTCCCTCCTCGCTCCTCGATCCTCGCTCCTCCGAGCCGAATAAGAGCTTTGGGACGGCCGTCAAGATGGCGGCGCAGAACCACTTCCGGTTCAATCGAGGAGCAAGGAAACGACAATTTAGAGACTTGGGATGACACACCACTATTTACATATTTTTTTCCTATCTTCTTCACGTCTACAATGCCAGTTAAAAATACTCCATTGAAGTGCAAACAGTAGATGTCTCACCCCAGAACATCAGAGTTATGGCCACCGGCTATATAATCACAGCACAATTTCATCTGCACGACAGCTAATCGACAGCTACTCTAATCAACACTTTTAGAACTAACAGCACTCACGTTACTCAAATAGGTATCTCCATTGCAAATATCCTTCTTTTAACCCTAGAACACTAACATCGGGTGATTTTCACCCGAGCGATTGTTGTTATGTTATTTTCATTGTGTTGCTTTTGTCTGAGTTGCGTGGGTCCTTTTGTAGCTTCATGATGCTCACTGACGTTATTAAAAGGTAGGTCTTCCTGCTCCAATCACTGTTTTTTTTCTACAGGCACCTGTTTGGGTGATTTTCACCCGACGTTAGTGATAGTGTGACAATTCTTTCCGGATGGGTTTTAACACTGAGGGGAGACTTTTCCTTCACAGAACAAGACTCACATGTCCCAGGAACATGTGGACCAAATAACAAGTTCATAGCTCCTTTATTTATATTTGTAATCATTTTTTATTGACAATTCCCAAGTTTTTCACCAGATTTTGAGCCTTTTTTCAGGGTCTCTCCGTGATACCTGTTTATCGTTTAATGAGAAGTTCTATAGGATCAAATTAAAGAAGAGTACTTCAACTTGCCTTGTATTGTTGTAGTTTAATATATTTAGATGAGAAGTATATTTTATCAGGTACATTATATCGGGTGAAATTCACCCGACGTTAGTGATAGTGTGACTATTTTTAACGTTAGTGTTCTTAAATCAGATGTGAAGTATAAGAGGGGATACTGTACACTCGATGAATGGTTCTATGGTTTACTTTCTGCTACACTTGGAGGGCATGACAAATGCCGAAAATACAATGCATTTATTTTTTAAAGGAGAAGTATGTTGTCAACTTTTATGACAACCTCATCCGCAGGCCACTTTTTTTTTGACAGCATCAGCTCACTTCCATTTACTCCACTCCACGAAGGGAGGTGTCTGACTCCTTATGTCCTATTTTTCTTTAACATTGAGATGCCTGGGACTCCACTATATTGAACTATATCAAGTGAATGGAAGCAACTGAGACCTGCTGCTTCTACTTTCAACCAAAGATTGATCAGGACAGTCATTCTTTGATTCAAAGCCCACTGACAGTTATCCTTGCCCGTAAGAATAATTGAGGCTGTCAGTAGTAATTGAGGCTGTTAGTTTAAAATATGTTCCTTATTCTTTCCTGCGAATAGCTCTGGTAACTGCCAGCTGGTGCTGAATAAAGGTACCTTGAAGGGGTGCAAAGCTGGAGTTAATAGCTGTGACGTGTTTCATATCAGGCACGACATGCTATTCAGCAAGTTGCCACATGTTGTTTTTCTAAACTGTAAAACACTGAATGTTGATATAACAACAGGGAGGTAACTGGATAATGTGCGGCCGCTCAACTGTGCTTATTATTTTTTTACAATGACCACTAAAATTCCCCTGCGTCCCATATAGCATTCTCTCTATGAACCATCAATCGAAAAGATACGTACAACTGTTGATAGGACACCTCTAGCTATAAAAACATGATGAATTATTACTCTTTCTATTGTATATTTAAGACATGGAGTTTAATCTTTGTAAAACTTTCCTCAAGCCAAGAAAATGCTTTTTTTTCGAAATGACATCACTGCCAAATGGTTGGCTCGTTTTAATTGGTTCATTGGCCCAGCTGGGCCAGAGGCATGAAGGGATTAACACTACTGAGCATATTCAGTGGACCGCATAACCCCAGAAGGAAGACGGAAGCTAGAAACTTTTCTGGTGTACAGCCCTGGCAAGCAATTATTAATGGAATGAATAGGTACCATCTTGTGCTCCGGTATCGAGTTCTATAATACATCCATTGTTGTGACAGTAATACAAGTTTTGATATCCTCTTGGACTTCTTCATTTGTATTTTGAACAGAACACAAAGAAGAACTGAGGTTGATGTAGATGTCTGATACCTGCATGACATAGAAACCTGCGTTCGCTACTGGATTGTGACTTCGCAGCCACGACGTGTCCTTCGCTGACAAACAACAACAGCCTTGATTATGGATCAACAGTGGTTAGTCGTTGCTGACATTGTTGTCTTCACTAGCAGGTGTTGTGCAGTTAAATTCTGCCTTTAATCCTACTACTGCCGACATGAGGAGGAAGCAGCTGTTATTGGAGTGAAGACGGAGCATCGTCCAGTGGCATTGTAACTTAGTTTGACAAATAAAACATGAAATGTGTCTGTTTGAGTTTATAGAGATTATTTTAGAAGAAGAGCTTAAGTATACAACCTTTTATATATTATATTTATATATTTTCTGTAACTCAGCAACCAATCTATTTCCTGTATACACCGGCACCCGCATGCCCAGTGTACGTGAATAGTCATGTGGTATTTGTTTTCAGGCTTGCTAGTATGGACGTAAATAATTTAGCAAACTATGCTCAAATGCCTGTGTGGGAAGAGTTTATTATTTTTTTTATTAGTGTGGATGTAGCCTAATGCTGCGTTCACACCAAACGCGACACAATTTGTGGCAGCGCGTTTACCGCTTCAGTTTACTCGCACGAGTGAAAAGAGGGCTCGACAAAGACAAATCGCGCCGTGACAAAGGGGGCGTGGCTTATCGCCGTCGCTTCTCTCCATGAAAAAGAGTTATATTTTCCGGTATCGACTATGGAATAAATAACCACTAGTTCTGCTTTATACTTGTTGTGGAAGTCCCAAAAATGTCAGAACATCAAACGCCCTCGCGTTTGGGTTCATAACACCATCCGTAGCCGCACATAGCTCGGTGAATTTCACCGACTCCTCCAGGAACTGCGTCTGGCTTCTCTCCGTAAAACGGATACCATTTCCGCCATCCACCATGGAAATAACCACTAGTTCTGCTTTATACTTGTTGTGTAAATTTCACATAATGTATAAAGATGCAATGTATATTTATATTTACTACTGTGAAATGTTATAAAAGGTAAAATAGCAATACAATGTCAATAACCGCTTTATTCTTGCTCTATAATTTCATAATTACAACAAACTATAGTTTTTGTATAAATAATATGACTATATATGAACTTTATAAGCTGTGATATCAAATAGCTTTTACGGCTCCAGACAATTTTTTTGGGGTGTGAAAAAGGGCAAAATGGCTCTTTGACCCCTGGTTAACAGGTCGTCCAGCGATTTGCTGTATTTCTTCACATGTCGAGGGGCTGGGGGAAGGAAGCCGATATGACACATGAGCATGCAGGGCGGCACAGTCTCGTGGGTCTAAAGCGCGTTCATTATGCTATAATTTCAACAATGTTGGACCAATATTCGGCAGGCCGGATTAAAAAGCACAACGGGCCGTAGTTTGCCCACCCCTGCTCTAGAAGTTCGGGAGCCGATCGTCAAGCTGTTCTTTGCCGTCTTCGCTGTGGGGCCCTTGAAGGTCCTGAAACACTGGCACGTTGTGGCTCGTAGTCCTCATCCTCGTCACTGTAAACCCAAATGTGGAAGAAAAATAAATATTTGCGTTCAGTGGTTTGGTTCTGAAATACATGTAAACTAAAAAAAAAGCAATACACTTGGTACTATCCTCTGCACTGATGGGTGACAAACAAGCCCAGGCATAAATACGTTTGACCTTTTAATTAGCACCTCTCTACTAGATATTATCAATGTGTCTTTACTAACAGGTCATGTGCCACAGTCTTTTCAAAGTTAAGAAAAGGTTTAATTACAGCTACTCTGTAAGATCCTTGTAAAATCAAGAATCACATTTAAAATCCTTCTCACCTACACAGCCTTAATTAGTGATGCACCATCATATCTTAAGGAGCTTATAGTACCATATTACCCCACTAGAGAGCTGTGCTCACTGAATGCGGGGCTACTTGTGGTTCCTAGAGTCTTAAAAAAGAGGATGGGAGCCAGAGCCTTTAGTTATCAAGGTCCTCTTCTGTGGAACCTGCTTCCACTTTCAGACACAGTCACCACATTTAGAGTAGATTTAAGACTTTCCTCCTTGAACATGCTTATACCGTACTTTTCGGGTTATAAGCCGCTCCTACGGCTGATCAGTGTCCCCGCTGTAGCAAGCTAGTAGCGCTGCTAGCTAGCGCTGCTAGGTAGCGCTGCTAGTAGCGCTGCTAGCTAGCGCTTCTGCTGCTACCGGCCACTGCTGCTGCTACTGCCCGCGTCCCCTCTGCCCAAGTCGGGTGTCGAGCCTGGTCCCGCTACCTTCGGTGGTTTTCAGGGAGCTAGCGGAAGTTAGCGGGGAAGTGACGGAGCGCTAGCAGGAGCCCCAGCTGGCTACAGCGGGGAGCTGTCGGGGACACTGACCGAAGGCAGTAGCGGCTTATAACCCGAAAAGTACGGTAGTTAGGGCTGTTTCAGGTTTGCCCTGCTCCAGCCCCTAGATATGCTGCTATAGGCCTAGACTGCTGGGGGACATTTTAGGATACACTGAGCTCCTCTTTCCTCTTCTCTCTCGCTCCTTCTGGATGAATTCATGTCTCTTCAAAGCAAATTACTAACTCTACTTCTTCCCCGGATTCTTTGTGCTCTCGCCTCTCAAGTTTTCATGGATTGTGGCTGTGTCTGGAGCTGGCCCTGCCTCCTGCGTCCTTGGCCCTCCCTCCTGCCCTCCTGCCCTCTGCCTCCTGCCATGTGGCCCTGCTGATGCCCCTCCTCTCTATCTCCTTCTGTTTACATGGATCGTGGTTATCTGGATCGTGGTCCATGCATACTACTCATTATATGAATAATATAAAACATTCATATTCATTGAATGTGCTGTAACTCTGTTACGTTGTTCATTCTGTACACATTACATATATTGCTTCTGTCCATCCGGGGAGAGGGATCCTCCTCTGTTGCTCTTCCGAAGGTTTCTTACCTTTTTTTTTTCCTCAGTTTTTCCTGATCCGATGTGAGGTCCCGGGACAGGGATGTCGTATGTGTATACAGATTGTAAAGCCCTCTGAGTCAAATGTGTAATTTGTGATTCTAGCTATACAAAATAAACTGAATTGAATTAAATTGAATATTTCTATGGATAGGTGGACACCTTGGTCAGCTGGTGACACAAGATGAAAAGTTAGGAGATCACCAATGTCATTAATATTCATCCTCTGGATACAAGGCATGTTGGTACAAAGTTGAATGGCTTTAATCACGAGAGCCATACCAGCATGGCTAAATAAGTGTGGATCACATATTGACCAAAGGTTAGACAACAGGAAATGGAGTAAGATGGTCTAAATGACATTGAAAAAATAATGTACTTATTATTAAAAAAAAGTAATCTAAGAAGATTCAACAAAAGCATTTAGTGGAAGACGACTAAAATATGGTCAAGCCACATAAACTGTATATGGAAACACACAGGGCCCAGGTGTGTGTTTCACAGTGCTAATGGTGCTGAATAAAACAGTAACTCTAGTTTGTCTATGAAGCTCATGGATTTCCCAAACAGCATTAAAACATTTTTGTGGCAGCTTTTTCAGTGTACCTGCCAAAGGTCTATTGAAGCAATACAATTGTAATGGGAATGTCCCTTCAACCCATTCACATTCTTTGACTTTAACTATGTAGTTATGGCTGATGGGCAACAAGCTGGTGAAAATGGAAATAAATAGGTCTGAAAGAAAGATGGACTGCATTCACATCGTGCTGCTGAGCATTTAGATGTGTATGAGGATAATATATGCAGGTGGAGGAAGATTGATTTGCTGTGCCTAATGAGAATAAACATGTCGAACAACTTACCTTTTCTTTTTGCTTTCTTCCTCTAATTTCCTGTCACCTTTCCTCCTGTCATGTCAATTTTGCTTTGAGGCCATGAAAGACCTCTGTGCAATTTAGGATCACATTCTTAATGTTTTTTTTATAAGAGGGCAGAAAGCTGTGCATCACAGGCTTGAATAATGCCTCTACCACTGGAAGAATTAATCTATTTTAAGTCTGCTTGTTTTGCAGACACATTTGTTGCTTTATATATTCACAAGTGAATGGACACAAGCATTGAGGCTTTTGAAGACATGAATGTGGGCCCAATTCTGGGTTTAGATAGATGAGATAAGATTTAGATAAGAATATTACTGCATTAATTAATAGCATTGTGGATGAAAATAAGTAATACTTTTACATTATATTCACCCTGCAGCGAGACTCATTTGGGAGACAGAGTGAGTGTTGGACCGCCCATCTTGCACCCAGGCTGCCAACAGCATGGCATAAAGGTTTATATATATATATATATAGATATATATATATATATACACACAATGATTTCCCTTCGTAATCATCACGTACAACTGTGGGGTTGTTAATTTTGAATGCTTTCCAAAACGCAATACTTGTCGTGATGTTCATAATTTGCTCCATCTGAGATGAATGTTTCTGTGTATGCAGACCTGTTTTTCTCATTCAATGGCATGCTCCAATCGTTTGGTTGTTGGTTTGTATCTGTGTACCAAGATGTTGTTCACCCCGATGCCACCAGGCTGATGTGCTCCTCTGTTACAAAGATTCAGAGGTTTTGAGTGAAGAGTTCAAGCCTCAATTCTTTTGAACTATTCTTCAGGGTATAATAACTCATAACCACGGAAGAACTGACTTTTGAAAAGGAAAGTGATGGAAAACTGTAATCAAATTCTAATTTACTGTGACAATAAAGTACGGCACTGGTGCCCAGGGTTAAACACATTAAAATGATTGATCAAACAGAGTAGAAGAAACAGTATTTTATATATAATAATCAATGCAGTGACAAAGGTATTACTGATGGAACACTAGTGGAGATGGATCACTGCAATGCTCCTTTATCTGCTCATACAGATACATATTTGCACATAAAACAAACTGAAAATGTAAGTGTCCATTATTGGATATCCACAAATACATACACATTTAAATAAAAGTGGTGCTTTATTCACACACAATTTGCTAATCTGCTGCTTGAGTCAATTAACTATATGCATAGAACAGAATAGCTGATTGGTCAAGGACTCACTCCACTTCCACTGTCCCATGAAATATTTCTCCCATGGGCAAAGCTTTGATCTCTAACTGTCATCTGCTCCTAATCAGTTCTTACCTCACCATGCAGCTTTGGTATGCTGTGCAGTCATGACAAGGATCTTGTTTTTGGACTTCGTGAAATCTAATCTTCGGAAGAAAGATGAGTATGAGACACATTTCACTGCTCTGCTGTGTCACCTTCAATGAGACACTTACCTCATTTCTAACTATAATGGAATGACATCAAACGTGACATGGACCATCTTATTGCTTCTGGTGATTCAGGGTCATACCAGCAATGTTAATGTGAATTCTTCATTTGAAAGGCATCTCCTATTTCTTTGATCCATGGTCTCACACTGTCACACCTACAGAACGTTATCAATAATATGTTGTGGCCAATCAATATAATTTCTACGTGTTATTTAGTTATGCCTCTGTGTGTGTAAAGTACAACACAAAATTACCTATTTTCTGTTCAATGTGTATGCCTGCTATTTTCACAGTTTGATTGAAAGATTTGATATATTTTGTCCAGTGAGCAGGTAAAGAGGTCATTTTTAAACGAGGTGAAGCAGATTTCCCTGCTTGTGTGTCCTGCCTGTGCCTGTTCTGTATTTTCCAGGGCTTTCTGTGTGACATTGCTTGCACTGAAAACTGGAGTGCACTAGAGGGTATAGAGTCAACACAAATTGGGCTGCATAGTTAATTTATTTGTCTACAAAATATGGCTTAACATCCAAATACTCAGATTATGTTTTAACTGGTGCAGAGATGTTGTTTACTTTGGGCCATAGTTTTGGAAGTTACAGTCAACTGCTGATCCATTTTTCATTGACAGACGAGCACTACTGTCAACAGGTACGCTATATTCACTCAGCTGCTCTGATAACTACAATATTAGTATATTACTATGATGCAATTGTCTTTGAAATGCAATCAGTTTTGTAAAACAAAAGTCTACTCCGTGACTTAATTATATACCGCAGGTTTACACAGGCGTTTAGACTTTGTCAGCTTTTTTTTTTTTTGCTTTAATGTAAAACATGCAGCAAGTAGTTAGCTTTGTGTGGCGGCTCTTTGTTGTTGATTTGTGTATTCCCTAAAGCCCTGGCTTGGTCCCACAGTAATTCCTACTCAAAAAGACACATTCCTGCTTAGCGATGTCTATTTTGACTAATTTCTCTTGGCATTTTTATAGACTTATATAGACTGTTAACCAGTGGTTAACAGTTGAACGGGGACTATTACTTTGTTGCAGGTTTGCACTGCACTAATGCATTTTTTTATTGATCAATACCTTCTACCATGACTACTGTCGGCTGCTGTGATTTCTATCTTCTCCTACCACTCTACCTCTTGTGTGTCTTTGTGTGCCTGTGTGTGCCTGTGTGTGTGTGTGTGTGTGTGTGTGTGTGTGTGTGTGTGTGTGTGTGTGTGTGTGCTTGAGCAATGAGTCAGACATCTTTCTTCTGCACTCTCTGCCCTGTCTGTCTGAGGAGCCCACACAGAGCCCCCCAGCCTCAGCGAAGCAGAGTGGCGGTGGTGGTATTGGCTGTTCCACTTTACTGTGTTTCTAAGTTTTCATGGTTTTACAGCAATAAACAAAACCCTCTCCTAGTCTCTCCTCTCTCCTCTGGGTAGCGGGGCTCTCATTACTCATGTGCTCTAGTGGAGTTGGCCAGGTTAGAACTCTTGTACCTGACACAGCACTTTCCCTCCTGTTTGAATGACCTTGTCTTCCCACTGACATCTCAAATACCTCACTTCACCAAGCAGTGGGTGTGTAAACTTACCAAAGTGGAGGTTTTTGTTCTTGGGTGAATTTCCGCAACGATTACAAATAAATTGCCAGTTAAAATAAACAATCCATTCCTCAAAAATAAGTTTGGGGTAGAGGAGAAATCTGATTACTGACCATAGTCAAATATCTGTGATGTCCACCCTGTAGTGGCGTAAAATGTTGTATGATCTTTTCATCTAGAGGACAATCCCCCCAAAACAAACAACCCAAAATAAATGAGAAATAAGCATACACAATTAAATGCACAGCAGTCCTCCATGGAAGTGCTATCTGTACAATCTCAAAGAATAAATCACATCATTGGTGTTGTTTTGTTGGAGGACATGTCATTGCTTTCTCCCTGTGTTCTATGAACGTATTGTTTATTTGGACTTCAGTATCCAGTACTGCTGAGTCTCTCTTTAGCATGACAAATGAGCTGTATGAAAAGCCAGAGTGTGATTAGTCACTGTGTTTTTGAAGCTGGGACAGGGCAGTCTGTGTACACCACAGCTATGTGCCATGATGATTAATTTGCCGTAGGGCTCTTGTATACATTTGTTTTTGTTGTGGCAAGTTGAGTCTGTGTGTGGCTGCATATTACAGAGTAAGCCTACTTCAAATTAGAACAATGTACAAAATGCTTTTAATATTCTTATTCTTTTTTTGTGTAAAGGATATTTACCAGACTGCACAAATTATACATCATACAGTATATAAATAAATGACCTGCTATTGCATACTGGTAGAGATCAATCAACTTTCTCTGTGAATGGTAATGAGAAAGAGGAAGCCAGCACACCTGATGGTAATATAGCACCTGTTCCTCTGGGAGAGAAAATGGTAATAGATGAAGAGTGACTGAGGAAGTGTCTACCTCTTCGTGCTCTCTTTACTGCCTCTTTATCCCATGCTCTCACTCTCTTTCTGAGACACACACTGTTTACTGCTGAAGGGAGAAAACTTTGTGTCACTCAGTGTCAAATCTGAACACCAATCACATCTTGTCTCAAAGGCTTGACATAAAACACACATATAAGTGTTCTAGTCAGAACCTGAAATATTACGAGCACAATGGAAATTTTTTGGCATTCATTTATCATGCTGTGTGCATACATATTAATATATTTCCACAGGCAAATATTAACACATACTGTGTACAGGCATGATCGTTGTTTTTAAATAGTTTTCCTTCAACATTTGATCAATGCCTATTGAGACTGGCGCCTGCATTTCACAAAACATCTTGTTGATGTGTGTTACATACACAGTGGGAAATCCAGTGTCCCCAGGTTCTTAATTTATTAATACATCAATAATAACTAAACCAAACACTACAAAGTGTGCCTCAGGCTGAAAATAATAGCAGACCACCCCCATAGCTGGCAAGAAAACTATTTGAGAGACACACACAGCCATAATCGACATGCAACATTTAAATGAGTGTTGCCAAAAGAAATTAGAAGCAGAGAGAGAGAGAGAGAGAGAGAGAGAGAGAGAGAGAGAGAGAGAGAGAGAGAGAGAGAGAGAGAGAGAGAGAGAGAGAGAGAGAACAACTAAAACACATATTGTAACATCACAAAATGGCAAAATAGTTGGTATGTTCAGCTACATAATCTTTATAACCCTTTTCTCAGACAAATATATGAATTTGCTTTGATGTAGTTATATATGCTGTAGAGTGTATCAAGCAAATTGAACGGAATAAGGTCGTAAGTGTTTTCCTCAAACTGAAAGCAATTTAGGACGAACCCTGTAGCACAAAGTGTGTGCTTTCCTTATGCATAATATTGCTTTATTTGACATTTCCAAGCAATCAATAATTTGTGCTTGGGAGTTTTATGTCCTTGCCTTAATGTGGCGTGGCGTTAAGCGTGGTGTTTGCAGGCTATCAAACTGCCTCCCTTCAGTTTACAATTAGACAGGTGAAACGAGACCAAAGAAATTGACTCAGTAATATGAAGTTGGTCTGTCTCTATGCCTACCTGCCCCCTGCCCTTCCATCTAGCAAGCAGCTGGCCAGAGGTTAACTGTCTACAATTTTTTACAGATAGATAATGGTCTACCTAATTATGGAGCCAATCATTGGTAAAACAAAAAAGGTGGTAAGATACATTTCAAAGTCAGCTTTTATTGGCAGCCAGCCTTTCATTGTAACTGCAGGTTTAGTAGACTCTTGCATCACTAATGTTAATGTGTTTCCAGATTCCAGGCATGATGTGGATATGAATAAATAATTTAGATGTGTGTGTGTGTGTGTTTGTTTGTTTAACCCTCTGAGGTCGGCGCCCGCGTCGAAGCGTTAAACCAGGTGTCTAAATGTTTAATAAAATTATAATCATCACAATAATACGTCACATAAATATGGTTAAAAATCTGGCGGATATGGTTTCCACTTCCGCGTCTGAGCATCTAAACATGGACATGTATGAGGCGTGCAAAGCTTCACTGTGAGTCAGAAGGTGCCAAGCAAAGAGTCCTGAGCAAAGCTATATTGGAGGGGACTGACGGCGCAGCTTCAGAGCCTGAAGGATTCACTAACAGGAGCTAGACGGAGCTAACGGGCCAGATAGCTGGCCACAGCGTTTCTGTGAGACTGAACGGTGAGTAATCAATTGTTGAATCTATCACGTTAACTTGTTACAGTGAACATAGTACGACCAGTAGTGTTGGACCTCCATTATATGTTTGTAAGACAGTAAATAACATGTGTGTGTTGACGAGAGCTACGTAGCGGTTAGCACGTCAGTACACAGTGCCGTGTTGGCTGTTATCTTCCGTATATATGACTGAACGGGGCATAATCAATTGTTGAATCTATCACGTTAACTTGTTACAGTGAACATAGTACGACCAGTAGTGTTGGACCTCCATTATATGTTTGTAAGACAGTAAATAACATAACATGTGTGTGTTGACGATAGCTTCGTAGCGGTTAGCACGTCAGTACACAGTGCCGTGTTGTCTGTTACCTTCCGTATATATGGCTGAACGGGGCATAATCAATTGTTGTCTCTATCACGTTAACTTGTTACAGTGAACATAGTACGACCAGTAGTGTTGGACCTCCATTATATGTTTGTAAGACAGTAAATAACATGTGTGTGTTGACGAGAGCTACGTAGCGGTTAGCACGTCAGTACACAGTGCCGTGTTGGCTGTTATCTTCCGTATATATGACTGAACGGGGCATAATCAATTGTTGAATCTATCACGTTAACTTGTTACAGTGAACATAGTACGACCAGTAGTGTTGGACCTCCATTATATGTTTGTAAGACAGTAAATAACATAACATGTGTGTGTTGACGATAGCTTCGTAGCGGTTAGCACGTCAGTACACAGTGCCGTGTTGTCTGTTACCTTCCGTATATATGGCTGAACGGGGCATAATCAATTGTTGTCTCTATCACGTTAACTTGTTACAGTGAACATAGTACGACCAGTAGTGTTGGACCTCCATTATATGTTTGTAAGACAGTAAATAACATGTGTGTGTTGACGAGAGCTACGTAGCGGTTAGCACGTCAGTACACAGTGCCGTGTTGGCTGTTATCTTCCGTATATATGACTGAACGGGGCATAATCAATTGTTGTCTCTGTCACGTTAACTTGTTACAGTGAACATAGTACGACCAGTAGTGTTGGACCTCCATTATATGTTTGTAAGACAGTAAATAACATGTGTGTGTTGACGAGAGCTACGTAGCGGTTAGCACGTCAGTACACAGTGCCGTGTTGGCTGTTATCTTCCGTATATATGACTGAACGGGGCATAATCAATTGTTGTCTCTATCACGTTAACTTGTTACAGTGAACATAGTACGGCCAGTAGTGTTGGACCTCCGTTATATGTTTGTAAGACAGTAAATAACATAACATAGGGTGACCAGATTTGAGTTTGTGAAAAAGAGGACACTTCGCTCCGGGGGGGGGGGGGGGGGGGGGGGGGGGGGGGGGGGGGTGGAGGAGAGAGAGAGAGAGAGAGAGAGAGAGAGAGAGAGAGAGGAGGAGGAGGACACTTCGTCGCGGGGGGGGGGGTAGCAGTAGTGTGTAGCATGCCGTGAACTTACATTTACGTTGAAGGTGGAACGTGAGGGAGATACCATTTCCAAAACTTGTAAGGGGGTAATAACTATTTTCCCGCACGTAGCAAAATCCCGGACGTTTTTGGAATCATCATCCCCACCATATAATAATAAATTTGGTTTTAGACATTAAATTACATGTGTCTACCATTTTATTCATATATTCCACTGCTTTTGTGAACCTAAGACCTTTTGGTAAACCAATTTCCATCACCAAAACCGATATCCCACCGTAGTAAAGTTATGTTTTCACAACAAATATGAGACATTTCCAAAATCAAGATTACATTTTTCAGCTTTAGTCATATTTTCATATTTACACTTGTGCCTTTGGGACAATGGTGCCTCATTATATAGATAGCTGAGATTGTTCTGTATTTTTTTATATAGCAACACATGATTATATATCATATGCTAGTGACTTTAAAAAGGGGAATTTAAAAAGTATGTAAAATCAAGAAAAATCAAGAAATTGACCCCCAGACCCCCGAGTGTTAAGTGAAGCTTTGGTCTGGGTTGTGCTTGAAAATATTAATACTAGTGTGGATGTGAATGTGTCTGTGGTATGAAGGCAGATACTGTATATGTACATGTGTCTCTTTTTTCTAGACAAAACCAAAGCTACATAGAGAGTTACTGTAATATTGGGCTTGGATTATTTCAAGAAATGATGTGAGACCTGATGGTTATTCAATAGTTAACCAGCTTCATGACATGGCTAACTTTTCTCTGGTTGTTGTTGCTATCTGTAAGAGAACAGCCAACTAACACCACATTCAGATGTAAGAATTGGACACTTTGCTTTTCCTTAGTGTTGTGAGCTCAAATGCACAGAAAGGCTTCTTCTCCCCTATTTTCATATTCTAACTAGTCCTTTGAAGTCCCTTTATCTCTGCAGTTTTTGAGGATTATTCTACTCTGGATGAAAAATAAACTCATTTTTGTCCCCTCTCCCCTCCCTATCGGTTCTCCCTTCCCTCTTCTCTTTCCAACCCTCCTCTAATCCCATAGTCTCTCCCTCTCTCCTCTGAATTTTCCTTTTTTCCATTCCTTCTCTTCTCAATTACTGTCCCATCTCACCCTCTATTTTCTCCAATCCTCACCTCCCTTATCCCCATTTCTCCTTGACTCCCCTCCCCTCTCCCAATGTCCTCCTCCCTCATCTCCTCTCCACTTCCCTCTCCCATCTTAGCTTTGATCCTCTTGCAATTCCTCACCAGTCTTCACTCTTTATTCACTCGTCATATCTCCTCTCCTGCTCCATCCACTGCTCCTGCATGACTATGGCTGTGAACAATTTAAGTTTTTCTCTTTTGCGTGTCCTCTCCTTGCACCTTTTCTCCCCTCTCGACCTTTCACTTCTCAACTTTCTCACGTGACTCAGTCTCCCATCGCAAAGCAACATGTCTCCAAACAGAGAAGTGAAGAAATAAAATCTTGACAAAGCCCGAGGATCTGCCCTGCCAGTCCCTTCCATCTGCTCATCTATTCATTTGTTTGTGTTCCCCTATCCCTCCCTCGAACTCTGGTGTGTGTCTAACCCCCCTCAACCCCAGCTTGGTCTCACGCACGCACACACGCACACATGCAATGCATACACACGCACACATGCATACACACACACACACACACACACACACACACACACACACACACACACACACACACACACACACGCATGCACATAGAGGCTCTGATTGCGACCTGGCGGAGCGTTAAATTACAGCCTTACCAACACTGGTGTGAAGGAATTGCTGTGTGCTCTGCTTGCTGTCTCTTATCCTCTCCTCTTCTCGCCCTCCCTCATCGTCCTCTCCTCTTCTCTTCTATCTTTACAGATCTTCCCCTCCACCCTTGCCACTTAAATATTTCACCTGTGGTTTTCAACTTGTTACTTTTCTGTTTTTTTTTTTTTTTTCAATTTTATTTCAATTTTGTAACATTGCATGTCTTTTCTCTTCTGCTTTTTTTTTCCATTCACCTGTTGTTCCACATCTGTAAATTTTTCCTCTTGTGTCAATTAGCCTATCCCGCCTATTATCTCTTTTTTTCTTTGGACTAATTATTTATTGTATCCGTCCCTCTTCGGGTCCCATTTGCTGACATCTTCTTTTGTTACTTATACCCAGTGCTGCCACAGGCATTCCCTTTAGTTCACCCCGGCTCTTCCCATTCTCCCTCCACTCGGTCTTCCCCCCAAAGCTATCTCATGTTCTGGAGCTGCAGTTCTTCCTTTCTTACCCTAAGTATATCTCCTTACTTTCCCCTATAATTCCCCTATCACTGTCTCTTTCTGGCTTTTCCCATCACCATGCTCCTCTCTAACTCCTTTCCCCCTCCCATCTCCTTCCTTTCTCCCTCCTAGCACTTATTACCATGTGTGTATGTCTGTGTCAGTTTTAATCCTGTCAGTGAAAGGTCAGCAGCAGGGATTTCCCTAGGCATCACAGCTAGCAGCTTTAGCACTCTGCATCACCAGTCTTATGCTCTATATTAATAATAGTGCCAGCAGCAATGCCCCTTAATACCACCAGCCTGCATCTTAAACAGCTAACACCTAGCCCCAAGCTCCAGTAACAAAAGCATTCTACAGTGTAGGTTATTTAAAAGACCAGCAGCTTTAGCACTTATTGTCAACAGCTAACAGCTATAGCATAGCTTAACAGCAACAGCCTTTTGCTGCAAGCAGCTGTGGCAAAGGGGTTAAGCACTGAGCCATCATCGTTTTGCTGAGAAGGCTCAGGGAGGTCACACAGCATTTGGGTTAACAACCGTTATGCAATGAATTTTCCAGGTCTAACATATCAACAAATGTTCAATATACAATATTTACGACGTGAAATTCATCACAGCAGAATATACTTTGTTGCTTTTCATGTAATGCAGAAAGTATTGAAAGCACGTGCTAATTATTGGATGCCTGGTGTAGCCCCCGGAAGAACTTAGCCAAACAACTTCTCTCGTTCTCGAAATGTATTTTCCTGGTTCACAAACAAAGTAATAAGTGCTGCAATCGGGATAGCAGGGAGTCGTCCAGTCAACACGCAGGTTGACCGTCCAAAAACACCCCGAACAGCCGGAAGGTCGGCTCTTTAATACACGGTTTTCCGTCATGAATATCTATTGGCTCTAACTTGTCTAAGAGGAGGAGAATCGTGCCCTCATCTTTTCTCACAAGGCTGGGATGTGCAACGACCAGTCTGCTTCCCTAATGTCAACATACTGATAAACAGGTGTGAGTGTTATATTATCAGTATCATCATATAATACATGCCATTATCTGTACCATATAGAAATAGAAATGAGTCTGACTAAGTATTTTTCTTTAAGAATAATTACAGTAATTTTTTTATAGATTCATTCATGTAGTAGTGTACATGTATTTTCAATAGGAAGCATCGCTTTGAGCGCTCATAATGATAATGATAATGGTAACAGATTAATGGATTATTTTTGATCAGCGCTCCCTAGTTTGACAGTTTATTCTGAGTTTCCAAATGTGTGTGCTGGCTCCGGCCGTTGGGCAATGCTTATTTTACAACTGAACCATAAACTATAATATATTTCTGAAAACATTTGCAGTGAGAAATAAGCAATGCAGTAACAGAATATCAATTGTTGTTTATCAGCACTGCCTAGCGTGACTGTTTGATCTGAGTTTTGCGAGCCTGCTGCCTTGCGATGGACGGACATAAAGTTGAGGTTATGCAAATGTGGATACGACGAATGGTCAGTCAACTCGCTGTTGAATTTCTTTCTAGTTCTTCAGCATTCTTCCTCTGTTCATGGTCATCCAGGAGGTGAATCTATCTTCCAAGAAGGAGATGCATTACCTCTCAATCCAAGACCTCTTACAAAAACAGGCTGCGTCAGTTTTCCTCACTCAAAACAGACAAAAAGGGTTTTACACCCCATACTTCCTGGTTCCCGGGAACACAGGAGCTTTCAGACATGTGTTGAATCTTCTGATCAGTTACCGGAACTGGTTGAGCAGTTTCACCGCTGTCTATTTAAAGGTGCACACTTTCTGAGTGAGGCAGCTTCGAAAGTCATCTTCTTGCATTTCACCATCCAGGGGGATTGCCTCTAAGTATACAGCTTGACATTTGGCTTTGCCCATGCCCTCTCGAACCTTCGGCAGATGGGTGGACAGTGCAGCTGTAAGGGTGGGAAATAGATTTTTAGATCAAATGTCACAAAAGAATGGCATTATGGTCTATAATAATGAAATGGAAACAAAATTAAGTGAAGCTTGATAATTATTTCCATTTACTCTTGCACAGTTTCCCCAGACCCCAGAACATTTAATTTGGTTTAGGCTAATACTGTGTTGAGTCTAAACATTGTCTCAGCGATCCTAATGACAGATCTCTTGAGATTCAATCAGTTTCATGAGAGCATAAGCATCTAGGGTTAGATGGAAGGGCTTCGGCCACTAAGGGAACGTTAATTACTTTGATCTTCTCTTCACTACATTGGTTTGGGATAAGAAGTGGATGTGTCCCTAAATACCCTCTGTCTTAGCTGAGATTTGATGTAACGCTTGCTATCCAGAGAGCCTCACACAGGCCAGGCGCAGCAGTAATATCATCACTGAGCAAATCAAAACAGGATTATACCATGCGATGTGAAAGTTGTCTTTGTAATGGGAAATAAATATCGAACTAATGCAAAATCTTAAAAAGTATGTTCGTCTAATTACTAGTCAAAATATCTCACAAACTTAATACGCAACCACCAATCAAGGAACATTTTAGTGAGATACAAAGACTTGTTTATCAATAATGCATCTTCAATATCTTGCTATGTGAAAAAAATACTACTTTTGATATGACATTCTTGGATTGATATTGTAGGATTCTAAAATCTCTTTTCATCTTGAAAGGCCAAAATATTACATCATATTTGAAGAAATTGTGTTTGGCAAATTTGAACTGTGCCATTAGGACTAACAAGCAAAAACATTGAGTATTGGTTGTTTTCTTTTTAGCCTTTTTTTTAAATAGACATTTTTTCTGGGTATTACATCATGCAATGTAAGACAAATGTGGATACAGCTGGTCGTAAAAAAAATTAAAAAAATGTTCTTAAACCAAAGTAGGCTTCGTGTTATTATGCTTTTTATGTTATTATGTCATATACGTGCTGAAAATGTCTCCTGTTGGACAAACTTTGACTAAATTTGACATTTGCATGATTTGTCTAAGCTTAGAAGGTAAAGCAATTCATCTCCTGGAGGCAGTATTTGATTACAACCGTGGGATGAGGTCTTATGTGTCTTGTATTTAAAAATTATTATTGAGAGCTACTTCACATTTCAATGAGCTGGTCTGTTTATTCTCATATCTTAAAATATGTAATTTATGTCTGAAGTCAGGGAAAGTTCAAAAAGCTCCCATTCAAATTAGGTGATTTGAGAGGGTGTTGCATATTCCTCTGCTACAAGGGATTGTCAGCCTCAACTAACTCTGCACTTGTCATCAGACTGTGCCTATAATGTTAAGTCTACAGCTCAACATTTGTATGTTTTACCCCACGCAACACACTAAATATATTAAAAGATGATGGGCTGTGTGGATATATTGTTGTTGTTAAGAGAAAGGAGACAAATACAGCAATCCCTGAAAGATAAACATGAGCATTACATTACATTTCATTTAGCTGACGCTTTTAGGATGGGTTAAATGCAGAGAATACATTTCATGTATGTATGTACTATGACAAATAAAAAGGTTTCTTCTTCTTCTTCTTCTTTATCCAAAGCGACTTACAATAAGTGTATTCAACCTGAGTTGTTGTTCTGAGTACAAACTCAGAACAACAAGAATCAAGAAAGTACAATTTCTTCAATAACGTTAAACTACAAAGTGCTATCAGTAAGTGTCATTTAATTGCTACTAAAGTGCTACTACGGTGCTACTTTCCTTATTCAAGGTGTAGTCGAAAAAGATGTGTTTTTAGTTTGCGACGGAATATGTAGAGACTTTATGGTGTCCTGATGTCAATGGGGAGCTCATTCCACCATTGAGGAGCCAGGACAGCAACTAGTCGTGACTTTGTTGAGTGTTTAGCTCGCAGTGACGGAGCTACAAGCCGATTGGCAGAAGCCGAGCGGAGTGAACGAGCTGGGGTGTAAGGTTTGACCATGTCCTGGATGTAGATTGGACCTGATCTGTTCGCAGCCCAGTACGCAAGTACCAATGTTTTGAAGCGGATGCGGGCGGCCACCGGTAACCAGTGAAGGGCGCGGAGGAGTGGAGTAGTGTGGACCTGCTATGAGGGAGTTACAGTAGTCAAGGCACGAGATGATCAGAGCCTGGACGAGAACCTGTGCCGCCTTCTGGGTGAGAAGGGGACGTATTCTCCTGATGTTGTACAGCATGTACCTACAGGAACGTGTTGTTGTGGTAATGTTGGCAGTCAGGGAGAGTTGACTGTCGAATGTCACACCGAGGTTCCTGGCAGCCGGGGTCGGGGCCAACACTGAGTTGTTGAAGGTAATAGTGAGGTCGTGGGTGGGAGAGCCTTTTCCTGGAAGGAAAAATAGTTCAGTCTTGTCAGGGTTAATTTTCAGGTGGTGTGCGGACATCCACTGAGAGATTGTCCGTCAGACAGTCAGAGATTTCTGCTGCTACCTGTGTTTCCGATTGGGGAAACAAGAGGATCAGTTGGGTGTCATCAGCATAGCTATGGTAGGAAAAGCCAACCGAACGAATGACAGAGCCGAGAGAGTTGGTGTACAGAGAGAAGAGGAGAGGACCCAGGACGGAGCCTTGAGGGGCCCCAGTAGTGAGAGGACAAGGTTCAGACACAGATCCTCTCCAAGTTAACCGGTAGGTGCGGTCGTTGAGGTAGGATGAGAAGAGGGAGCGCGCAGTGCCTGAGATACCAAGGTCCTGGATGGAGGAAATAAGGATCTGGTGGTTCATTGTGTCAAAGGCAGCACAAAGGTCTAGAAAGATAAGGACAGAGGAGAGAGAGGCTGCTCTAACAGTGTGAAGCTGCTCAGAGACAGCAAGCAGTCTCTGTTGAGTGTCCGGCCTTGAATCCCTACTGGTGAGGGTCCAGAAGGTTGTTATGGTGGAGAAAGGAGGATACTTGGTTAACTCACTGCACACTGGAGGTCATTTTCAGTCGATTTTCTCGATTTGACATAATTTTCTTAGATTCACCTTTTAAGGCACTTGCATATAAGATATATACCCATGTTTTACATCATAAATTGCAGAACAATCTCAGCTATCTATATAATGAGGCACCATTGTCGTAAGGCAAAAGTGTAAAGAAAAAAACTTTATAATATGACACTAAAGCTGAAAAATGGAATCTCGATTTTTGGAAATTCTTCATATCGCTTGAAAAAACCTAACTTTACTCAGGTGGTGACTCTGTTTAGGTGATGGCAATTGGTTTACCAAAGGTTTTAGGTTCACAAAAGCAGTGAAATATATGAATAAAATGTTAGATACATGTAAATAAATGTCTAAAACTAAAGTTTTTATTATCGTTTTTTGAGTAGAAATATGGTCTTTCACAGCTTTCACCAAAATGATAAAAATGGGACTGAGAAATGACTTCATAGTGCAGATAAAGCTTCAGGGAGTGTGTGCAAATGAAAAATGACCATCACAACAATTTTTTTTTTTTTTAAATAAAAATATGTATTATAAAAAAAAAAGAAAATATGTACAGAATATATATTCAGAAATATAAAACAGAACAAAGACTAGACCATTTACAATATACAAGTATATATGCTTCAATGGCATATCCTCATGCCATGGCATGCCAGTCATGGAAACAGTTTCTGTTCAGCTGCAGGCAGAGGGGAACGTTACACGCCTCGCACTTCCACGCCGTGTCTTTGCTCACTTTCTTCATGCTGCAAAGCTCGCAAACCCTGCGACCCACCGTGGACTTAGTTGGAAGAACAGTTTGAAGAGTTCAATGGGTGTTGCTGTGGCACTGACATGTGGACCTGGTGTCCGGGCTGGAACTTGATGACGGGGGGGAGCAGTGTCCGGGTCTTCATCCGTCCTCCAGGACAGCGTAGGTGCAGGTGGTGCACGTGCTGCTCTCTTTCTTGATCTGGCCTGAGGTGAAAGCAGTCGCCGGGCAGCACGCGCCCTGTTTGCTGGAGATGGTGTCTTTAGTCGTCGGTCAACGCGCTGCCTCTTTGCTGGTCGTGGTAGTTGTCGTCCAACACGCTGCCTCTTTGCTGGCCAGGCTGGTCGGGGCGGCTGGTGCTCCTCTCTGTAAAATAAATCAATACTAGTCAGTTGAAAGAAAGATGACGTAACGATTGAGCAGAATGCTCCACATTGGATGTGCAAATATTATTCAGATCATGACTGTGGTAGTAATTTTAGCATAATGCTCCGCATTGGATCTATAAATATTAGTGGTAGTAACGTGAAGCAGAGTGTTGTACAAAGCAGACTGTGTGTAAACATTACTTAGATCATGACGTAGTAACGTGAACAGCAGTGTGCACCGTGTGGCTGGCTCTCGTGCACAGTGTACACATTACTAGTTTGTACACATTACTAGTTTGCACCATGCAGCCTTACAGACACGTAACAAAGTTTAGTAACTACACTTACCCATCTTCCTCAGAAGAACTAAAGCCTTCGAGCTCTGACGACAACGCGTCGTCCTCCTCCTCCTCGCTGGTCTCCAGAATCATGCGTTTTGCTTCCTCCGTGTTGAATCTCTTAGTATGAGAAACTGTAGTGTGTACATGCTGTACAAGTGGGTAGTCCTTTTGAGATTTTCCTGAGTGTACATTGGTTGTTTAGTTCACGAAATGGCGACGGACATATGACTCAACTAATCACAGAGAAGGTTTTTTTTTTTTCAGCGTCAGATGACACACTGCTGCCCTTTCGCTTGCCTGATGATGTTAAAATTATGCTGGGCTCTGCCTGGGCAGGCACCCGGAAGCAGGAAGCCGTCTCTTTCCGCCAGACGTAAAATTATATTTTTGCGATGTATTATCGGGGTGCTGTGAATATTTTAGAAACTTAGAGAAAAGTTTCAAGTGTCACCACGCGAAACCGCGGGCTCCGTGGACGAAGGGTTAAAGATAGCTCGCTCCAGAGTTTTATTTACTTGATACTTTTTCAAAAACGGAAACATGAGTGCTCCAGCACAGAAGTGCATAGCTTGTTACGGTATTAATTCACTCTCCCATATTAGATTAGAAGAATAAAGACAGCAAGCAACTGACAAGCAGTCAAAAGAGTCCTCTTCTAACCATTATAATTACTTGGGAAATTATGAATATGACCTGAGATCAACCCTAATGCCATATTTCCCTCATTAAGCCTAACAGGGCATCACATTCAAAGACAGAACAATTAATCATAGAGTTAAAAGCTATGTAAAGGATAAAAGGTAAAAGCGACTGTACTAAATCCAGAAAAGGGGAAGTGTGTGAAGGAGAGCTACATCCCTTTTATTCGGTTAGTTATGTAATGGCTGTGACATCTCCTGAAGAAACTATTTGTGCCCCATTATTGAATCCGAACAAATCAACCCAGTGGCATAAGGAACTACGCTGTGCCTGCTACTTGAATTTCATGTTAAAAAGGCCTGCCAAAGGGTTGTGAAGTGGAGTCAAACCTATGCTGTTTTTTCTTTGTTTAAATTACAATCTTTCAATCAAATTATCAATATGTGTTTTGGGATAGCTTCGGAGGGGAACAATATAACACTACCCACCTCCTTGTTTAAAGTTACATAGGCTTCTGCCCATCCACAAATCTTGTTTGCTATAGTTAGATTTGTATTATGCATTCTGCTGTGTTTAATGATGAAACACTTTGCAGCTGTGAATTGAAACACAATCCATAACTTCTCAGAAATAACGCAAAATTATGCTTGACTGTGGGCCAAATCAAATTTAATAGGATACCTACTGACATCAGGATGACATTTTAGTACTTGTTTACTCGTGCACACACACACACACACACACACACACACACACACACACACACACACACACACACAAAAAAGTGATGTAAAACATTCATGCCTTCATAAAAGCCTTTTTAGTTTGTATTTTCACTTTATATGAGATTACATTTCCCTCTTCCTTGTGATACTTTGATTAACCCAGATAATATGTTTGTTTTGCCAGCAGCTGGTTTGCTACAGCTACTGGGTGTTACTGCCGATTAGCATATTGCCTGTTCATGTTTGTTTTCACCTCTTTCATTTAGTTGTTCTAACAAGGATAACAGCCTCCTATTATAGTCCACACTCATAAACAAACACACACACACTGGAGGGTCCACACATAATGTGTAATTACAGCAGTAAGCACAGAGATACACAAGTGCATGTGAGCACACACGTGGCACAGAAACGCACACATGTGTGCAACACACACCTCTGCAGAACTCCTTTATGTTTATCATAATTTCTCATGCGATCTAGAGAACAGCCAGGCTCGTCTATGAATCGCTAATTATTTACTTCACCAAAAAATATAATGCCATTAACGTAATCAACCAATCTATTCATCACATATGTGGAGTGGAGATGTTATTTTAAGAGTGTGTGGGCAGTGTGGAGGTGTGTGTGTGTGTGTGTGAGTGGAGGGATGTCTGAGCATGCAAAAGAGGTCTGTGAATGCCTTTGTGCACTTGTTTGTATACCTGCATGCAAGTGGGCAGCTACTGAAGCACTGCCTTGAAGCAGTGCTTCAGTAGCTGGGGAGCTGCTATTAATTGTTTACAAGGTAGACACTAAAAGCAACTATTTATTGATGGAGGACTGAAGATTTTCTTCTCCAAGTGCAAAAACCCAAACCTAAAAAAATTGACCTATGTGTGTTTAAAAAATGAAGGTTAACCAAATACAAAGCACATGTTTGATTTCAGACTGTTTCTGCATGTTTTTGGCAGTGTGTGTGTGTTACGGGTCACCTTCCTTAACCCTAGAACACTAACGTTATAAATAGTCACACTATCACTAACGTCGGGTGATTTTCACACGATATAATTTACCTGATAAAAAATACTTCTCAACAAAATATATTAAAATACAACAATACATGTCAGGATCCCTGTCTGACCCTTTGTGTGCTTACCTCTGTTCCCCCATGTGTCTGTCATCCCCCTGTCTGTTGTGTTTTGCCATGTGCTCATTGTGGGTGTTCTTGGTCCTACCCCTTGACTACGCCCATGACCACACCCCCGAGCGGTGGACAGCTGCAGCCAATCCGGCTCATCACCGGCTGCATATCAACCCTGGTCCTGCAGACCTGGGTTGTCAGTCTGTTACGTCTTCAACCCCGGTAGCCATCACTGCCGCCCTGTGAGGTTCTCCGTGGTCTGGGTCGTTCTCTAACCCCATCTCTTGTCTCTTCCAGAGTTCCTGTTGTCCGCCCTCTTCCCCGGTGTCAAGCCACGGGACTTACACCCCGGATCTACCGCCCCAGCCTCCTGCGTCGTGCCACGGAGCTCACGTTGGGGACTGGTTGCTTTTGTGTCGGACCTCGGGCTCCACACGGTCTGGTGGAGACGCAAATAAATTCCTTTGAACTGATACTGTCCTCCTGTGGTCTGCATTTTGGGTCTGAACATTGTACTCCCGCGACAATACAAGGCAAATTGAAGTACTCTTCTTTTATTTTATCCTATATAACTTCTCAAAAAATGAAAAACAGGTATCATGGGGACACACAAAAAAAAGGCTAAAAAAATGTGTGAAAAATTAGGGAATCGTTAATGAAACATGAATAAAAATAATTATAATAGAGCTAGGAACTTGTTCTTTGGCCAAACCGTTCCTGGGACATATGAGCCTTGTCTGGTAAAGGCACAGTCTCCCTGCATCACTGACAACTGTGGGAGCGATAAACCAAAAATTGCTTTTTTTGAGGGGAAAAATGACAAAATATGTTTTTTTACCATATAAATTCCTTGGAAATGACCTAAATAAGTGCAAATGTAACAGCAGGACGTGTGTAGAAGACAGCAGGGCATGTGTCAGGGAGAGCAGGACATGTAGACAGAGGCAACAGTTCCTGGGGTGGCCATTTCTCTGGAATCATGACGTTTTCTGGACATATTTTTCTTCTTTATGACTGATAACTTGGACTGATACGCTCTGGTATCAAGGAGGAAATCGGCGCAGCTAACGATTGCCAACATAAACGGAGCGATCTTTTACTCACTTGTTGAGAAGGGAGTCACCAAGCCTGTAACAGGACGATAGCTCTGCATGAAATGGGGACGGCGGGAAAATAAGTTACACTAACACTAACGTCAGGTGAAATCCACCCGAAAATATGTTACCCTCTATCACTAACGTCGGGGTGAAAATCACCCGAACACGTCTCTGCTGGAAAAAACAGAGAACGGAGCAGAGAGAGACGCCCACCTTCATTAACTCACTGCACACTGGAGGTCATTTTCAGTCGATTTTCTCGATTTGACATAATTTTCTTAGATTCACCTTTTAAGGCACTTCCATATAAGATATATACCCATGTTTTACATCATAAATTGCAGAACAATCTCAGCTATCTATATAATGAGGCACCATTGTCGTAAGGCAAAAGTGTAAAGAAAAAAACTTTATAATATGACACTAAAGCTGAAAAATGGAATCTCGATTTTTGGAAATTCTTCATATCGCTTGAAAAAACCTAACTTTACTCAGGTGGTGACTCTGTTTAGGTGATGGCAATTGGTTTACCAAAGGTTTTAGGTTCACAAAAGCAGTGAAATATATGAATAAAATGTTAGATACATGTAAATAAATGTCTAAAACTAAAGTTTTTATTATCGTTTTTTGAGTAGAAATATGGTCTTTCACAGCTTTCACCAAAATGATAAAAATGGGACTGAGAAATGACTTCATAGTGCAGATAAAGCTTCAGGGAGTGTGTGCAAATGAAAAATGACCATCACAACAATTTTTTTTTTTTTAAATAAAAATATGTATTATAAAAAAAAAAGAAAATATGTACAGAATATATATTCAGAAATATAAAACAGAACAAAGACTAGACCATTTACAATATACAAGTATATATGCTTCAATGGCATATCCTCATGCCATGGCATACCAGTCATGGAAACAGTTTCTGTTCAGCTGCAGGCAGAGGGGAACGTTACACGCCTCGCACTTCCACGCCGTGTCTTTTCTCACTTTCTTCATGCTGCAAAGCTCGCAAACCCTGCGACCCACCGTGGACTTAGTTGGAAGAACAGTTTGAAGAGTTCAATGGGTGTTGCTGTGGCACTGACATGTGGACCTGGTGTCCGGGCTGGAACTTGATGACGGGGGGAGCAGTGTCCGGGTCTTCATCCGTCCTCCAGGACAGCGTAGGTGCAGGTGGTGCACGTGCTGCTGTCTTTCTTGATCTGGCCTGAGGTGAAAGCAGTCGCCGGGCAGCACGCGCCCTGTTTGCTGGAGATGGTGTTTTTAGTCGTCGGTCAACGCGCTGCCTCTTTGCTGGCCAGGCTGGTCGGGGCGGCTGGTGCTCCTCTCTGTAAAATAAATCAATACTAGTCAGTTGAAAGAAAGATGACGTAACGATTGAGCAGAATGCTCCACAGAATGCTCCACATTGGATTATTATTCAGATCATGACTGTGGTAGTAATTTTAGCATAGTGCTCCGCATTGGATGTATAAATATTAGTGGTAGTAACGTGAAGCAGAGTGTTGTACAAAGCAGATTGTGTATAAGCATTACTCAGATCATGACGTAGTAACGTGAACAGCAGTGTGCACCGCGTGGCTGGCTCTCGTGCTCTCCTACACAGTGTACACATTACTAGTTTGTACACATTAGGGGGGTAGGCGGGTGGTTAAGGAGGAAGTGACGTTGTGTGTTGTGGTTAGTTATGCTAGTGTGGGGGATGCTACGTGAGCAACTGTTAGCGAAGAGCCTGTTGCCAATCCTGGACCACTGTTGCAATAAAACCTGAAAGTTAACGCAACCAACGTCTGCGAGTCGTATCTGCGGACGTTACAATATTCATGCTCCCATTTATTGCACTCTGTTTATTGTTAAATGTTAAATGTTATGCACCTCCCGCCAGGACAAATTCCTTGTATGTGAAAACATACATGGCAATAAATGGTTCTGATTTAATTGAATTGAATATATAACGATGATATTACTGTGACTAAGTTTGAGAACCAAACATCATTGATGCATACACAGAGTCTGCCTCTCTTCGTATTACCTGAGTCTTGGGTTCTGTTGGTGTCGAACACAGTCTGCCCGTCAAATGCAATAACTTGGAGCCGGGTCTCTGTAAAGAAGTGGGCAAAATAGTCTCTGAATTCCTGTTACTGAGTTAGCCTGAGTCTAATTTCATCCATTTTCTTTGCCTGTGGCCGGACATCAGCCAGGAGTTCTCTCTCTCTCTCTCTCTCTCTCTCTCACTCACATTCACACTCACACTCACACACACACACACACACACACACACACACACACACACACATAAACACACACATAAACACACACAAAAGCAGGCAGGGCGGTGAAGCAGATGCGGTTGACGTTCTGCACCAGCGAAGCATAACCGTGTAGTTAGCCTGCTTGGCATGAAACAGAATGCCTCAGCACGGAACAGAGCACAGCAGGGCTGAGAGCCCTCTGGAGCAGCAGGGGCATCTCACATACGTTGTGAGTTCAAGTCCAGAGTATCACCTGTTGTTGCACATTGTTATCACTTCTTACACACTCCTGTTTAGTTTTCAGTCTTTACGGAAAACTAACCCACACAGCTATAAGGAAAGGAAAGCAAAGACAAGATACATATCTGAACATCTTTTGAATGGCTTGTCATAAACCTTTGTATAGCCAAGCATGATCCTCAGAGGATGAATCCTAGAGGACTTGACTCTTGACTTTTGATGAATCCCCTGAATCCAATTAGTGCCACCACCATGTCATATTTTCCATTTACCCAGTTTATTATCTCAACATTTACCTGACGTTTTGGCACCCATGTTTGGCATACATATATTTATTAGTTTTTAATAACTCATCTAATTCCACCACTAGTCAATAGTACTGTCAGTAAAAATATTGGATAGAATGTCATAGAATGTTGTAGATATTTGCATTATTCTCAAGATAAATTGTAATAATTGTGTTGATTGCTTAAGTTTCAATATAGTGCTAAATATATTCCTGCTAACATGCTAAACTAAGATGGTAAACATTTACCTGCTAAACATCAGCTTGTCAGCAGAGTGAGCATGATCAAAGAGCATTGCGCTCAAAGCAGTGCAGCATCACATAACTGACCGACTGTAGACTCTTGTCTGTTTTTACTGCACATTGGCCTTGACAATGACTAATAAAATGGGTTTTAATGATTCATAATGCCCTCATACATTTTCTGCTCATCTTGTTCAGGGCAGTGGGGAACCTCAGTGGGGAACCTCATCCAGCATGAACTGGCCAAGACGGAGGGCATATCTGGAGCAGTCTCGGGCTAACTCACATACAGGACACCATCACACTCACATTTGCACCTGCAGGCAAGTGAGTTTCAGTTTTGTCAAACCTCCATTTTTCATGTGTCTGTGCTAAACTAATCTGGTTCAATTCAATGTCTTTTGATGCAATGCGGGCCAAGCTATAAAATGAGAGCAGAATGGACCATTGATCTGTGCTTGATCACTGCACTTTCCCCCTGTCTTAATATAAAGACAATCAGGCCTATATCCTATGCTGTGCTTTAATGCGCAATGGTCTTTCATGCTTTGCTCTACAGTACCGTATCATGCTGAGCGGAAATGTGATTTTCCATGTAGTGCTGCTCCATACCTTTGCTGTGTTGTGCTGTCCCATGCAGATGCCCCGTGCTCAGAGGACATGCAGATGTCCCGTGCAGATGCCCCAATGCCCCGTGCTCAGAGGACTGAGCACAGGGCATTGCTGCAGTGCTCAGTTCTGCATGCTTCAGTGATCGCAACAATAAAATTATTTGATGAGCATATTGGATCCACGCCATAACCATTTGAGAGCCCTAGAAGCTGTTTAACAGCAACTTTGACAAAACCACAGCATTATAAATACACAGTCAGTGGCAAAGTGTTGAGAAATAAAATGCATCTTGTAAGTTTTAAAGTTGTCTGACAAAAGATTTAATTATAAATGTCTCTGATCATTTGTAACCATCCTACATAGATTATATATCATTATTAAATGAACACAAATTCAAGTTTAAAAACTGCATTTAATAACTTTTCTAAATTATTGTGTACATAAAAAAATATTTAATACATAAAATAATTTATTTTGCCATTTTTGTCTCCCTAATGGATTTGAGGAGGACAGCAGAGTGCTGGTTTGCTTTCACTGAATCATCACTTATAATTTGGGAAGCAACACATCTGCTACTAATTAAGGAGATTGATTGAATCAAGGCTTCCACTAGCACACACACGTGTGTGTGTTTGTGCGTCTGTCCGTGATGAGATTGTTTGGGAAATCACAACTTTTACATAATACTATACGGTCAACATGGAACAACAATTAGATGGCTACATTGAGAATGAGAAGTATGTTTAGTTACGTGTAGAACCGCCACTGCTTGTAGGTCTGTACTTACTTAATCTTGACACAGACACAAACACTCTGGAAATAACATCTGTTTACCGAACTTGTTATCACACTCTGCTTTAACAGCTTCCCCTGACGCACAGTCCTTCACATTGTAAATATACAGTATACCTGTTAACTACACCCACACACATACTCACAGGTAAGTAGTACTTTACACCAATACACAGGGCAACAGCTCATCTTAAACTTTGTTGTACCATTCTCTAAACACGCTCTTCCTTTCTCTCTACAGTGGCTGTATGTGTTATGAATATTTAATTTCCTCCATAGCACAGCCAACAAATAGGAAGGATGATACAAAAGTCATATCATGTCTGCTGCAATGTGCTAATCAAACTCATGTTTAACTGAACTTTAAATGGATGTTAGGAGTAAAAAGTCAAACTTTAAATAAAAGTCAACTAAATGTGTGTTTTTTAGGTCACTGTGACCAGAAACATTTACAGTCTTTTGTATTTAAGTCTTATCTCACCACATTTTTTGGTATCATGTGTTGTTGAAGAAAATCATGATATGGCATAGTTTGAACACCTTACATTTGGAATCATAAAAACAAGTATTATGTAACTTGTTATGATGAACACATCTGGTTTTATAACAAATAGTTCCTAGAAATTAGGAAGTTGGCAATAACACTTCCTGCGTCATGAAACTTTGGTCGAGTATACACATTTCCCGTACAGGAATCGTGTGTTCTACCAAAAGGTTATCTTGACCCAACCGAAGTAAATCAAATGAGTGGCCCAGTTCTCCTGTGAACTCCTGTGAACACACCAAAAGAACATACCATATTTGGAAAGCCGGATGGGCTTTGTTTGTGGTTCAACTGACTGGTTTGATTGGTGGAAAGTGATCTGAGAGGGCTGAATTTACATTATAAGATCATGCTGAAAGTTCTAATAGATTGGATTTATTGAATGGTGCCTTGTGCTCATTAAAACACTTCCCGCTGGGTTGCAACCCCAAATCAACATCTCTTCTCGTCATTTTGCCACAGTGTTTTATCAAATGTTCCTCTACTGTGTGAATATGATACAGGATTAATGCTTCCAGGGCTCAATTTAGCAAACTTGTGTGGATTTACTTTGTATTAATTGCTCTTTTTTCACATACATTCAGTATTATCAACAAACACTTTTGTGTGTGTGTATATATATATATATATATATATATATATATATATATATATATATATATATATATATATATATATTTATACACGATTGTGTCAGGCAATGTGAACTTTAAAAAGACTTTCGACATCACCACTCTGAATGCTTTGTTTGCATGCAAGTTGTCAGAGGAAAATAGAGAGAGGGAAGCACGTCGAAGCTTTCAGATTTTACACTGTTTTTATTTGTAAACGAAGGCAGTTAACCTTTGTTCAAAATACGATTACATATACACAGTAACCTGCACTGGATTGAGAGCTCAGTGACCTATGCTGAACAACCTCTAGAAATCTGAATACCGATGGGAAAAAAGTATTGTCTCTCCCTCCTATGGTCTTTCTCGACCTCTCACTCGGTCATGCTCTCACTATTGACTTTTTCTCTGCTCCTTATCTTCTTCCCATCACTCTTTCCCAGCCTGAGCCCCAGGAGATAGACATTTGCCAACTCTATCTCCTCTCTCCAACTCTCCTGTCCTCAATTTACTGATCTCCTTCAGTCTATCTCTACATCTAAGTCCCACCCTTCCCTCCACACAAGTTATCCCCCCCCTCCTCTTTCTCAAATGCAAAATCAGCATTGCTTAAAAACAGTAAAACGTTTTGTACATGTGCAGAATGTTCCACATTATTACTGTTCATGTTATGTGTTTTATAAACCTCACTCTCAGTCTCTCTCTGTCTGTCTCTGCTCCATCTCTCTTTATACTTTCAGAAGTAATGGATGACCACGTTGTGGTGGTGTCAGGGTCTCTACCACTCTCTCCGTCGCTCCACTCCCCCTCCATCTCCCTCTCCACATCAGCATGGTTACGGAGAGCAGTCTTTCTCTCTCGCTTTACCTGTCAGTCTATTGCTCTGTCTCGCTCTGTCTGTCCCCCAACTAATAGATGGCCATGGTGGGGTGAATGTGTTAGGAGAGGCATTATTGTTGGCTCCATTAAACTATAACCTTGCTACTCTGAAGGACAATACTATAACACCTATGTCTCTCTTTTCCTCACTCTGATTCTCTCATGAAAAAAAAGCAGGTAGCCTGGGAGCTTGTCTCACTCATAGATTTAATAAAAATGTCTCTTGCTACTGGAAAAAAAATAACTTAGTAATTTGTGAGAAATTGCATCAATGACCAGTGTTGAGGGAAACGCATTACAAAGTAATGTGATAGAGCACTGATTACCTTTTTGTTGTAATGAGTAACGTAACAGTTTGCAATTCAAACTACCAGTTATTTGGTTATGTTTTCAAATATGCTGTGAAATGCAAATTATGTCTGGGGAAGCATCTGTCAGCTGCCAAGAAGTCAACTCCAAATTAGAAGTCAGCCACTTACCCACAGCTCCACAACACAGGTTGGTAGCGAACTACATCAAGGAGGAGAACGATGCCGGTGCTGCACGAATTCTGAGGGAAACTATCAAGCTTGTAGCTGGTTACGTGGTGGAGGAGATGCTACTGATATCAACAAATAAATAAATACATAAAATTAATTTGACGCGTAACATCAATGGAACAATGCCATGAAAGAAAGAAAAATTGCCTTCTACCTCACTATAATAAAGACATCTACAGGGGATATTGCACATGTCTATCCTGCTGTTGTCTTTTGGGTTGTCTCTTTTGGTCAGAACCTTCTTCCAATTTGGTCTCACATTAATGTTGTTTTGCAACACAGCTGCAGCAAGGGCTGGGTGAAGTGGAAAGTCAAGCTGATGTATTTTTATTTCTTCATAAACCAGCATGGTGCTTCAAACACAGAAGCTGATGGATCTTGTCACAGCCATTGGTTAGCTGCCTGTGTTCTCTATTTCACTGATTTGGGACACAGAGAATTGTATTGGGCAAGATGTCGATTTGATTAGACAAAAAAATAATAATATATAATCAGACTGTACCATCCAACATCATTGTTTCAAAAAAGGAACGTGTCAGTGAAACATTCTTTGTATCAAATTGAAGTGAAATGGGAATTGTTTTGATTGTGTTGGTTGTATTATATTCGGCTATGAAAGGTAGAAAACCTGAGTTCTTGTTAAACTCTTCTAAGTTGCCAAGGCTGACTAATTGATAGTGGTGGTCTGTCTAAAATGTACTTTTAGAAAATAAAATGTTTTATGTACACTAATGTGAGATTTCTGCCTTTTCTGCTGAGAAATGCATTGGGCTGAGGGTCTTGTCTATTCTTATATTCTACACCTACTGGTTGATGTGTCTGTGTTAACAAGTGTCATCTCTGTTTCAACTCCATTCAACAATAATAAATGGGAGAGTGTTGTGACATGAATAGGCTAAATATATCTCCATAGAAAATAATGACAAGTGTGAACTTCACCAGTAAAGTCAATGAACCGGCTTCTGTTCCAATATGCATCCCTAATCCTCTGTAAAACAGACTTGTAAGCTTATTAATGAAACACTTACCCGGGGCATTAACTAATCATTGCCAATCAATTACTTGATTGAGCGATGGATCATCTGTCAGCCTGAGGCACTCGAGATCAGCTGATTGATTGATTGGTTCATTGACTGGTGCGACAATGTTGAACTGACAAGGGCAGAGAGTTTTTGGGATTGTACTGGATGTTGATGTGTGATTGTCACTTGAAAATAAATGTGTGTATTTGCCTAGCAAACACACACACACACACACACACACACACACACACACACACACACACACACACACACACACACACACACACACACACACACACACACACACTAAGATTAAACATGATATATATAATTGTTATGACTAACGTGTTATGCAGGAGGATAATCTGATGGCTAGGGTAAAACAGCATCATTCTGAAGAGAGCGAACAAAAAACAGGAAATTGTTAGCATGGCAGATAAGAAGGGAGGAGGATGTCTCTTGATGTATTCCTGCCAGTACACAGTGTGACAGGCATGAGTTGGACCACAACTCCATTCTCATAAATCAAGTCCTCTCAGATTTATAGCTCGAAGGGAGATGAGGCACAGGATATGTATGATTTCAATCTCCAAAGAAAACCGCCAATTGCTTATTGTTTTAGGAGCTACTCTGGAAATGTTGCAGAGTCTGTTGTATGGAGCTTTTTTCCTATCTTTATTCAGGAGTGAGGTCTTTCAATTTGAGAACGTGACTCATTGATTGCACGTTCAGATTTGGTCATGTTTTCCCTCCGAACTGTGTCTTCAAACTGGATTTGGTCTGTTTCTGCTCAAACTGTATGCTTGCATTGGGTTGCTTTAAAGAATGTCTAGTGCTTCAGCTTCCGCACTTCTCCTCACACTCAGTCTGCTTCTGTGTGAAATGTCAGCTCTCAGATTTCTCCTCTTGACAGATTATTTTTGTGCAATAACCCTGTCAAAATTAGGGTCCAGTAGAATGCCAGGTGTAGTGTTGCCATATAAATAATCCCTGCCTCGTCACTCTACTTCATAGCATGTCCCTGACGGGCCAAACCGGGTGAATCCACTTCCACCCACCCTGTTTTTGCTTTTTTACACTTTTAATTTTACGACATAAAAGTATTAATAAAAGGGTTCTTAAATAAATGATTATAGTCATTATGAACTCCTTATGCCAGGGTAGGATGCTTGAAATGCAAGTTATGTTACATTCAGTCAGTTGCTCTGATCGTAATGCTGCGGTTGTGCATCCAGTGTGCGAAATACCCGGTGGCAACCTTCTCCCCGTATAACAAACTCTGCTCCACATATTGCAGGTCCAACAAGAAAGTAACATAATAATAGTTAAAAAAATACACAACATTGTGGTGTAGAAATGTACTACGTTTTGCCAATATATTAATCATGTTGTGCTGTTTCTTTTCTTTTCTCTCTCTCTCTCTCACATTTTTTTTAAATGCATTTTTGTAAAAAACCACTATTTGTGCTTTTCGTAATACTGGATTCAGATCCACCCCTAATGTGGTGGAGTTTTGACCAACTGAGTTTGTGTGACTCAAAAATGACAACTTGACATGAATCATTCATTTGTAACATTGAATGAACTGATTTGAATGTATTGTAAGACAAAATCCCCTATAACAATAAAGTATGGTCATTCTTTCTGGGGGGTTTTCACCTTATGTTCTTTATACCCCTGTTTTCTCTGTGTATCTAAATTTCCCAGATTTTTATTTTTATTTTGATCTCCCTGTCCATTCCCTGTACTCCTCTCTCCAAGGACAAAACATACAGTCAGGTCCATAAATATTTGGACATTGACACATTTTTCACTATTTTGGCTCTGTACACCACAACAATGGAGTTGAAAAAAACTCCTTTTTTTAAGGCAAAGAAGTGGAATGTTCTGCAATGGTCAAGTCAATCACCTGACCTGAATCCAATTGAGCATGCATTTCACTTGCTGAAGACAAAACTGAAGGGAAAATGCCCCAAGAACCAGCAGGAACTGAAGACGGTTGCAGTAGAGGCCTGGCAGAGCATCACCAGGGACGAAACCCAGCGTCTGGTGATGTCTATGGAATCCAGACTTCAGGCTGTCATTGACTGCAAAGGATTTTCAACAAAGTATTAAAAGTGACAATTAGATTTATGATTATATTAATTTGTCCAATTACTTTTGGTCCCTTAAAAACGGGGTGGCCACATTTGAATGTGTTGTAGTTCCTACACCGTTCACCTGATTTGGATGTAAATACCCTCAAATTAAAGCTGAAAGTCTGCACTTTATTCATTTCAACTCCATTGTTGTGGTGTACAGAGCCAAAATAATGAAAAATGTGTCAATGTCCAAATATTTATGGACCTGACAGTACTTGTCCTGTTTAAAAATCACTCAACCGATTAAGTGCATAGTGTCCTTTTCAACTCTTCCTCTATATCTCCTCCTCAACATTTGTGGAGAAAAAGACAAAAGACCAGTTTACCAGGCGTGACAGACCATGAGTGACAGACACACTTACACACATACATGATGGACTTTTTGTCAACTATTTTTTTTATCCACAAAGAGAGCAGTCACGCAGAGAAATTATAAGAACAACTGTGAGATATTCGGGAGGGTGGCAGACAGGGGAAGAGGGAAGCAAAAGTGTATGAGAGAGAGAGAGAGAGAGAGAGAGAGAGAGATCAGAGCATGTTGAGAAGAGCTTTTGGCTTTTCTCTCTGAGGATAAAGCTTGTTCCGGCCTTGTGCTGCTGAGTCTCGCTGTAACACTGTCCATGGTGCTGAATCGGCTGGAGGGTCTTCCGTCTCTCTTTATCTCCCTCCCTCTCTTCCTCTGTTACATTTTCTCTCCTCCTCTCTGCGTTTATCTCTTGTGCCCCCTCATTGTCTTCTCTATATCTCCCTCTCAACTTAACAGACACTTTATGGTTATGAAACACAGCATGTTGCCACGGCAGTGACAAGATATTCAGTATTGAAATGACAATCAAACACCACAAAGCAGCAACAACTGCTGACTGAATAACCAAAATGAGATATGAAAATGAGTAAATCAGAAAACATATGCTATAAATAAATAACGTGGTCATGTTTTGTTTTAGTGTTTTTGTACTGGATTGCATTGGACTTGTTTTCCTCTATAGGGCTGCAACTATGTCTACATATTGTAAAGCCCTCTTTAGACAAATTTGTGATTTTGGGCAATACAAAATAAATTGAATTGAACTAAAGAATTCTAAAGGGGAAGATTGCTCTCAGCAGAATATGTACAGCACTGGTAATGTATTCAAATGCCTAAACTGTAACACGTTTACGTTAACCTTATAAGTACCTCTCAAGGGCTCTTGTTAACTCTTCTGTCTGGTTTCCAGGAAGCAAAGGCAGAAGTAGTGGCTATACCTTCACACAACCTCTTACGGAGGGAGGTTGGGTCACACATGTAACTGGAACATAATACAAGTGTTTGGATCTTTTTCCTACTAACGCCAGTGTTGTTTTCTTTTTAACTAACCAACTTAACCAACTTTACATGGGTTGTTTTGCCAGGCAGTGACAAAAGACCTATTATGTGGTTTAATTTTGAAATAAGTATCCGTAGTTTTATAATGAATCAAATACTGTTTTTATTTTTTTTTATATCATATAACAATGAAGAAATGTCCATTTCCTTTAATCAAAAGCCTCAGGTGACCTTCTTAAATTGCTGGTGTTGTTCAACACAGTCAATAACCGACACATTTTAATTTACAATGATACAAAACTAGGAATATAAACAAACTTTCATATTAAAAAAAATTGAAACTACCAGCTTGTTGAATGTTAGACATTTTTACTAAACCCATCCAATCATATAATTCTGCCTGAATGTAATAATTGGACAGACTGCCTGCCTGTCTACCTTAACTTCCTACCTTCATGCATTCTTCCCATGCATTCATTATGTGTCACCGGAGTCTTCCACAAGCTGCTAGTTTGACGGCTGTGAGAACTAACAAGCCATGTTTGTTGTTCATGTTCGTTATTATATGTTTAACTTTATAATGACAATTTGGGGGGACTGGCTTTGGAGAGAAGCTTGAAGGGACGGACCGTCAGTGTTGCCGTCTCGGATACTTCATCACAACATAGCAATTTTGTCTCATGCTGCTGGCTAATTTTGATCAACTAATTATGTATGTGCTAAATACATATTAAGCTTCAGTGGCAACATACCCCTTTTGACTCAAAAAATGCATTTTGTTTACGGGATTTTAGAAGGGAAAAAAGGACATATTGCCTTGAATTAGTCGACGGAAACATCTTAGATCAAGTGCCTTGCAAAAGGAAGTTCCCTCTCACCTTTCTTTTTCTGTGTTCACTGAGTGTGTATTATTTTTTCAACATTTCCATCCAGGGTTTATTAGTCACCCTCTGGTAGTTTGCCATCATGTAGACTGTCTATTTAGGGATTCATGTGTTTCCAGTTTGCATAAGGATTGTGTTCTCTCTCTAGTTGTGTTCTTTGTAGTTTGGTTTGGACAGATGCTGTAAAGAGTTAGTTTGATTATTTAACTGAATGAAGCTGTAGGGCCAGCTGGATGATTCAAACTTATCTTTGGGCTCTGCACTGTCGTGAGAGTTAAATGTGCTGTTTTCTAAATGAATGTTACATTTTGAAAACCATGTTTGATGTTTATTAGAATATATTGAATACATAAATTATGCCCCGTATGCTGAATCTTGAGTGCCTCTCTGAGGGCAGTAAAGATGTTCTGAATGTTACGCTCCTCTGTCTCTCTTCTTATCTCCCTCACCCTCTTTACACTCCTTTCCTTTGCTCATGAACTCAATGTCATTGCTTGATTTATTTGTATTTATTTGCACTGATCTTAACACAGCTCGGATAACACAACTTCTTTGTCATTTGAGGATACTAAAATGAGCAAATTGTCTTTCTCCCCAGGGAGCCGCAGTCTATTAAAACATTGCTGGATAAGAACCATCAGAAACAAGACTCTGACCCTTGTTTTGACCAGTAGTCGAAGAAATTCGCTGTAGGCTTATTAAAATCTCATCTCGTTACGTCTTCAAATACCACCAGATGTGACTTTTTTTTCATGTTTCCCCAATTCCAAAACCTCCACACCAAGAATATTTCTCTCAATCGGTCAATGTCTCTCACACATGCATTTATCTTTTATTCGACTGACCTTTAGTCTACATATCCCAGAGGTGTTTCTACTTAGATCAGGGTTATATAAAATGAAGCCAAACTGCAGAATTTTCATTTTCCTGGCACCCGTCTGATCTCTGCCCATTCTCTTTATCTGTTATTTCTGCCTTCCTCTGTTATTCTCTTTATCTTTTCATTATCCTCTGCCCTCCCAGCCCAACCACCTCCAACAACCACAACCCTGAACTACTTTTTGTTCTGCCAGCAGTGCACCATATAATATGTTTCTCGAAAAATGCTCATACAAATAACTTGACACTTGACACTGTGCTTCCTTGGGTTCTGAACAATACACCTGCCATGACATAGCTCTGTCATAAGCCTAAATTGCTACTAACGGTCAGAAATAGTAGCAAAATACACAAGGGGCAGACTTTTCCGTTCTATTTCAGGGTCTGTTGGCCCAATTAAAGGGCACCTAGCCAAGATTTGTTATCATGTTTTGATTTGAAAAGTATTGAATTATGATACTTTTCAAGCTCATTGTTGGCTGTAGCTCAGGGGGATGAGTGGTCGTCCCGCAACCACAAGGTAGCCGGTTCGATCCCCAGTCCCCCCATAGCTCGCATGTCGAAGTGTCCCTGAGCAAGACACTGAACCCTCAACTGCTCCCCGGGCGCCTCACAGGGCTGCCCACTGCTCCCGATTATGCAGAGAAGAATTTCCCCAAGGGGATTAATAAAGTCTTTTCATTGTACCCGGAAGTAACCCACAGCACTTAAAAAATATGCAACTCAACTGTACATTACTTACTGGGTACTTCTACTTCCGAAGAAAACATTGTAGTAATATATTTACTTGACAGAGCATGTGTCTGGCAATGTTGCAGATCCCACAATTTGTAGTTTTGTGACATTAAACAGGGGCTTACCAGGGGTAGCCCGGACGTTTTCCAAAAAAGATAAACAAAGACTATGGAACATTAAATTTACACAGAGACATTAACATTCAGAGCATAAGATGGTACATTACACATCTGGTTTGTTTATCAACTATTTATTTATCAAAGCTGTTTTGACCGTAACAAGTCGTTCAAATCAGGCCGGAGAAAAAAAAACTTCAATTATACATAACATGTTTTGGTGTCATCCCTGTAATACGTGGCTAGAATGTCCGGACCCATAGCTATTTATACCATTTCAAGCACATGCTACCTCTCAGACTCAACAGTTCAGGTGACTTCAGTTAAGTCCCTGAGTGTTCAGGGCTAAAGTCATGAGGGAGTGACAGTGGAATTGGGCCATACAGTCTCTCTCACAGTGGAAAAATACACCCAAGTAGCGGCCTACTCACGGTCAGAAACACCGGTGAAATACACCCTGGTTCGATTCTGCTTCCAGTTGACTTCAGAGAAGTTGAGAACAGTACACTGTTGCTCAGTGTAAAATATTGGATAAGCAGATCTTGGGATATACGTACATAGCATACAGACAGAAACATATTCCTTGTTTTGTAGATAAATGTACTGCCGGTATGTGGTTAGCTTAGCTTAGCATAAAGAGAGGAAACAAGGAGAAACAGCTAGCCTGGCTCTGTACAAATGCTGGAGTCTTGTTGTCAACATTAGGTTGCTGGCAAATACCAGTAGTGTTAAATATAGACTGTAAAGTACCAATCTTCTTATCTAACTCTCAGCAAGAGAGCACAAATGTAAACTCGCAAAACGTCAAACTATTGCTCGATGTAGCAACCAATTTTGCCTCAATTGGTAACCAGGAGTACACCTAAGGTAAGTTACAGCTCAACATGAATTTTATAATATACAATGTGTTTTTGGGGGAGATTGTGAGCACATTTACACCGAAAGAATAAACTGTGATTTTTATGGATTTCCATTTAGTTTCAAGTAAAAACGTTCTTTGTGTTGGATCCCAGAACATACAGATATAGTATTTAAAATAATATTTGATTACGTTTTTAAATACACTTGCCACTTTTCCATTACACTTTCACATACACTTAGAGTACACTTGTTTATAGTACAGTGTACTATATGTATAGTTTGTCTGTGCACTTTATTTTATATTTCATATTCTATTGTAAATGTAATATGTTTATATTTATTGCACTGTGTTGATTGTTGTTGTTTGTCTAATGTATGCACCACCCGTCAAGACAAATTCCTCGTATGGAAATATTCAGGTTCAGATTTTGTGTTATGGGGAAAACTTAAAGTCATAATAAACTGACCATCTCATAATAGGGTCACACGAGCTGCCCACAGGACAGCATTAACTACCCCCCTACTTCTGGCACCCTTGCTCGGACCACACCCAACCTCAAACCGCAGTCTTCATTTTGATCTCAAACTACACATTGGTAAAGTCTTCTTTTACCTAAAGACGCACTTTGCATCCCCACGGCCCTCTTGAGGTCCCCGTGCCTCACTTTGAAAACATCCGGTCGTGTCGGTGTGCGTTACAAACTCTACCGGCTGCTTCTTCCCAGGCAAGATATACCCCCGCGATGGAATCACGCACCGCCGTCATAACGTCTCCATCCGTTATTACCAGCTGATCCCGGAGCAGCGCGGCTTGTCAATAGGCAGAGCAGCACACGGACACAGAGGGAAGGAGACCGGCTGGAGAGGGGCGGGTATAGGCGGATCGCCTCCTGGGACAAAAAGCCGCACAGTGTGAAAGTAACTGCAGGAGGGGACGGAGAGGTTTCACCGTGGAGGACCTGAACGCTTTTTAACGACAGGGGAGGGGGGGAAAAAGACAGGATTGATTCGAGGCTGGTTTCATAGCAGGATTATTCATCTTTTGTTCTGACCTATACCGCCTCCATCTATAGGCTGCCACCCACCGGGCAGTACGCACTGCTGTCCGCGGCTCTCCTTGGAGAGACCGACGCGGCGAGAAGAGAGAGAGAGGTCAAGACAAAGTCACTTCTGTGGGTGAGAAGGGTTTGACGACCATTTGCCAAGATCCTCTGATTCTGCCGGTTTTTCTATCCACATTTTGTACTCTTATTGTTAAATATTTTACCTTAAGGTGGGTAATCAACTAGCCTACCGGCCAAAAACAAAACAAAAGGATTATTATTCTATAACCAAGTGCGGGTCCAATGCAAATAGCTGTGAATGAGTGAGATGTGGTGTTGTGCAGGAATGACAGCTGCTGACTGGGGAGAGCGTAAGAGCTTCTAAAGGGGAGCTTACGTGGAGACCGGCTGAGTAGCCCAAAAACGACGACCCGGTTGCACAGAGCGTTTCTTCACTCTCCCCGTGCAGGTTCTCTACTCTGGACACTGATTCAAAGAGATATTGTTGCCCAACGGTTGTGTGTTTCCTTTAAATGTCCGATTAACGGAGTCTTAACGGGAACGCTGGAGCTCATGTGGAGACCTAATGGGCGCGCAACGCGGCTGTGCGCCGGTTTGACGGCGTTTTTATCCACGCTCATAGTTCTGTCCCAGTGAATCAGCGGCGGACACCGGATTGCTGGAGGTTATCGGCTGCCACTGGTCGTGCAGGCCTATACCTGCAACGGGCTTTTAATGCAAACTCAACGGGAACTAACTGAAACGCTTGCCCCATCACCACCACTCCGGGAGCCCCGCAGCGCGACCACAAGAGTTCAGGTGCAAGACCACAGGTTCAAAAAGTGGATATGATCGTTTTATTTGGTTTGAACAATTGTCTGACCAGGAGGAGGATTATTTAACATAGGTTATTATCTGCTGATTGGAGTTCTTCCGCTGGCTTTACAAGAGGGGGAGATAACTGGAGGAGAAACAGCCTCCACCTAACCGGAGAGGAGGAGAGGGACACGCGCAGGTATGACAGTCTCTTTAACTACTTTTCTCATCTGTCCGATTATCGCACTGCTTCCTTCCTCCCTCCTCTCCTCCCGCTATCACTGTCTGCTTTGTGTGTCGCTTATTTGTGCCGCAACATTTTTCGAGAGGCTCATTTGCAATTTTAGAAGAGCCGATTGAGTACACAGAGCGGGGGAGAGAGAGAGAGAGAGAGAGAGAGAGAGAGAGAGAGAGAGAGAGAGAGAGAGAGAGAGAGAAAAGGGAAGGCAGATGGGGAGATAATGGCGTTGGTATTTTCTCTCTCTTGCGATGTCGAGGTGATATATTTTCTCTCGGAAAAAAAATGGAAGAAGGGGGGGATGCTGAGGTGGTTGTGGAGCATGGGAAGTGTGAAGAAAAGGGTATCAGAGGAGATGAGAAAGTGTACGATATGAGCAGAGATGGGATCAAATAGCATGGGGAGGAGAAGGGGCAAAGATGAGTCTGAGAGTTCAGAGGAGAAGGGGCGATGAGGGATGGATGGACATAAAAGAAAAACTGAAGGGAGGAGATTGTTGCAACCTATTCATTTGGGGAGAAAGCAGACGGGCTAGTCAAGCAGTTTTGAGGGAGCACAGACAGGGGAGAAGTGAGACAGGAGAGGCTTAAAAGAAGCTGGTAGGGGAAGAGGGCAGAGGAGAAGGTGCTGAGATGGAATACACAGGAGCAGAGAGGAGATGGGCTGGGTGATAGGTGAGGTGTTCAGGAACATGGGAGGATATAATGGCAGGTGAGGGGGAGGTCTGCTGGAGAGGTGAGTAAATTAAATAAGAGAGGACAGGAGAATAATGGAATAAAATAGATAGAGAAGAAGACATTGTTGAGGAAAGAGAAAAGTGCAGGTGTTGCAGCTGCTTTGAAATCATCCCTTAAAAGCTCTAATGGCATCATGCTGGAGGCCAAGTGTAAAATACCCTGACAGTGCTATGCTGTAGCAACTGCATGGTATTATCCAACGGACTGCTGTGTAATGGTCATTGCTGCACCATGGAGACAGAAGGAGAGACACAGAGAGAGAAGAGGGAAGCCACAGAAAGCTGCACACGGCCAACAATTTAGTTTGCCGTGTCAGCTCATCAGCTCCTCTTTACCTGGTAAATTCTCTCCTCCCTAACTGCCCCATTTGCATTTTGATGGGGTTCTGCAATGGCTATAAGCCCCTTTAAAACACATGTAAACACATGCTAGATTAAATTAGGTTTGGGGGAAGTCATTTACTCGTTTTCCTCTTTCTGTCTCTAAATGTGTATACCTATGGTTCAGCTGGAGCCTTGCTTCAATATTCAAATCTCTCTTGCCTGCAATACATTTTTGACATGCGGCCTTGCTTTTTTGTTGGTATATCATGTTTTAACATGGCTTGGAACACTGGCAGAGAAAGATTACGTTTTTAATGCATTTCAGATCACAATCTTAATGTATGTAATCATTGTCTTATCAGTATGCTAACATGCTGTACTGCAATGGGAAATGCTGTAAGTGAATGGAATCATAAAGAGCACTTGCCTTCAGCTTGCGTCTTTGATCATGACCTCATTTGCACCACGACATCCACAGTAAAACTCAAATACTGACAGAAGATTTTATTAAGATTGAGCTTAGAGCCTCAAATTTGGCAAATATACCCAGAGGAGATTGCAGGCTGACTTTTCCTCCAAACCTACACAGAAATACATTTCAATCATGCTTGTGTGTAATTAGTAGTTGATGTAGAGTGGGCTGTAATGAGCTTGGACTTGGTTCTCTAAATCATCTTGGTTACTGACATTTCTGTCACAGTCAGGGTGCCAACATGCACAGTATTCTGGGTTATATCCGATATTCTGGTCAACGTTTTATTTGAGATGCACTGCTCATGCATCCTCATACAATATCCCACTCATAAATACCACTATACATTACAAACACAGAAAACTCTCAGACTGCCATGGAAACAGAGTTTACACAGGCGGTCAAAAAATAAAAATACATTTTTAAAAGTACCTCTGGGAGATATTGTTAGGCCCTGCAGTTTTTCTTTAGTGTTTTTCATTGCATAATTCTAAATAATCCCTAGCGTAATTGGGAGTTATCTGTGCAAGCCAACACACAAATAAACAACAGTAATCTTTTAAAAAGCAATTGTTCTCAGCATTTTTGGTGATGTTGTAGCAAGGTGAGACTTTAAATTGTTTAACGATCGTAAATAGACACCATTGTGAAGCCACAGAATCTCAGATACTACACTAACTATATACATTCATGTCCAAAAAAAAATCATTGTTTTGTGTCTGATCTTGTATCTTGTATATAATCACCCTTGTTTGCTAGCTCAGAGCATATTAAAGCATACTAATGGTTAAAACTGAAAGATTTATCTAATTTAATTTAGATAAAGTTAATGTATTAATCTTGTTTGTTTTTACTGTGTGCTTCAACTTGATAAGCATATCAGTTTCATAGTGGTCAAGTAGTTTAAATGTGCTGAAGAGTCAGGGTCTCTCAGACTGTATCGGCGGTAAAAAGAAATATTGTGACATTTGCAAAATACACTTATTTGTGTTCTTGCTGAGAAATGCTAAGAGTAATGACAAGACTTTCTTGCCTGTATGGTAAATATGAAGCGGCTGCCAGCAGCGGGTTAGCTTAGCATACGGACTGGATTCTTCTAGCCTAGCTCTATTAAAAAGCAACACAATCTCTCAACCAGCACCTCTTAAATTGACCAAGTATGGTCTGTGTGAAAATGTATGTTTCTGCAGTCAGCACCAATGAATAATATAAAATGTCTAAATGTAGATGAGTGACTAACCCCAGTTACCTAGTTACACTATTACCATTACTGAGGACTTGTACAGTTGCTTTATAATAAAAGCCATAATCAATTATTTTATACTGAAAGGCTTTTTCAGTGAGTGCAGCTTTTACAGTCTTTACTGTGCATTAACAGCATGTAAATGTTATCGCAGTAGTTTGATTTGAATATTCCATAATACTTTTAAACATTATCATTTCTTGGAAAAAATAACATTTACAAGTTGAAGAAACATCATCAGTGTAACAGAAAAAAATGTTAGACAATTAGCTTAGCATATAGACTGGATTCCCCAACTAACACCTCTTACCTTGGCCAATTAACATACATACAAAATGTTCAGACCATATGGAGGACTGAAAATGACTTAAGTATAAATAAATAAATAAATAAATGCAGGAATAAATGCAGTAATAAATAAATAAATGCTTAAATAAATGTAGAAATAAATAAATAAATACAGGAATAAATAAATAAATGCTTAAATAAATGTAGAAAAAAATAAATAAATACAGGAATATATAAATATAAGTTATACCTAAACAGGACATCATTAAATAAATCTATTTCTACATTTCTGTATTTATTCATTTATTTATGCCTGTATTTATGTGTCCATACATATTTATACATTTATTTATGCCTTGTATTTCTGTGTCCTTGTATGCAAATGAGCTGGGCGGTCTGAACCTCTGTCTAAAGCATGATTGGTCACAGGAGTGTGATCGCTCCTGCTATGTTGTGCTCTACTACTTCTGCCTTCACATGTTGTTGAAGTTGGCAAGCTCAGCTAACCGTTAGCAGAAGTCCGGATTTTCAATGCCCTGTCCGGCGTCTGGCGCAGCATCAAGCCGGACGCGTATTTGTCCTCCTTTTTGCAGACCTGCAAACTTGTCACTTTATGGCGAAATTCGCCGTTTTGAAATCAAAATATATGAACTGGCCGGCCAGCGTTTCTGAGATTGGAGTGGTCATGATCTTCATAATAGAAGATCTTTGATGAGTCTTGGCCAATCAGCGTTAAGATGTCTCCAGCGGCCGTTTCTCAATACGCGTTCTTCTCTGTACTTGATGAGGAAACTCACAACTGAAAGTTGACGTTCTCTGAATACTACTGTTGTTAAGTCACAACATGTACTTTTAGGATGTTTTCAGGCGAGAAGTTAGTTGTTTAAGCATCAAATCTGTGATCGGTTATTCAAGAATCAGCCGACTTAAAAAGATACGGCGACCAGTTGAGTTCCTGCTGAGGGACCGTGAGTCCCGCAGCACCGGGCCGTCAGCGCTGTGCTGCCCGGCGAGAGCAGCCTGATCCCGGCAGGACTTTTAGAAATGATCCGCTGATCCCTAGTGGTGCTCAACCTGCCCTTTTGCCCTGGATGAGAAAAGTGCCCCTTCTGCTGGAGCCCAATGTTTTTCTTCATTCATCAGTATTTAAGAATAAAAATGACTCTCATATCTGACGGGGCATTTACTTGAGTTATTGTGAGAATTTCGCCCCGACAGCCCCCCTCCTCCTCTTCCCCCTCCTCCACGTAGTGCTCATGCAGTGCTGAGCGATAAACTGGTGCAGCTACTTCTGCTCTGACCCGCAGCGTCAGACAAACAGATGATGACGTGTTTGTGAAATCCCCCGACGTTGTTTGGTGATAAATGAGAGAGAGAGAGAGAGAGAGAGAGAGAGAGAGCTTCTCTTCATCAAACGCTCTGCAAGAAGAAAGCCTAGACCGCTCCACAGCCTACAAGCTAACTGATGGTGTAATTCACACAATAAGCATTGAGGTCTGAGGAGAAGTTTGCCGAAATATTTCAAGGTGCGTCAGAGAAGCTGTGACTAGCGGGGCTTTCAAACAGTCCGTCTCCGCCTTAAATGGGTCGACGTATTTTTTGCAAAATCAATAAAAAGATTTTAAAAGAAAAATAAATAAATAACACAAACACAAACTTCGATATGAACGTAAGAGCCGCATGAAACCAGGCAAAGAGCCGCATGCGGCTCGGGAGCCGCGGGTTGGCCAGGCCTGCTCCAAGGAGATCAATTACAGTAAAAAGGGCTCACATCTCTCTTCACACTTAATAAAATCAAACTGCACCCCTCCTGTGCAATTATTCACAGCCTCACAAAATACTGCATAGTGTCCTCCTTTTTGGTGTTGGATATGGTCACCCTAGCCTAGACAGCTTTTTGACTTCATCTACAGGGGCCATGTGCTTAGGGATCGATTGCTTCTGTCTGGCTCTCCTACTTGACCAATCCTGTTTAACAATGGGGTTCGGACCGCCCCAGCTCATTTGCATACAAGGACACAGAAATACAGAAATAAATAAATGAAGAAATATGTGTGGACACATAAATACAGGCATAAATAAATGAAGAAATACAGAAATGTAGAAATAGATTTATTTAATGATATCCTGTTTAGGTATAACTTATATTTATATATTCCTGTATTTATTTATTTATTTATACATTTATTTAAGCATTTATTTATTTATTTCTGTATTTATTTATTTATTTATACATTTATTTAAGCATTTATTTATTTATTCCTGGATTTATTTATTTATTTATACATTTATTTAAGCATTTATTTATTTATTCCTGTATTTATTCCTGCATTTATTTATTTATAATTAAGTCATTTACGGTCCTCCATACTGACTATGTGCTGGACAATGTATGAACCTGGTGCAGTAACTTCCTGTTTTTTGTATTACATAAACAAATGAGATACAATGTTAATGTTTTAAGTTTAGAGGTGGTAGGTGGATTTGTTATATTTGGATCTTTTTCCAGTCTTTATGCTAAGCTAAGCGGCTGCTAGACCCAGCTACATATTTACCAAAAGAAAGTGGTATGTTTTGTTTCATCTAACTCCCGGCAAGAGCGCCATGAACCATATTTTTATCAAAATGTAGAACTATTCCTTTAAACATCAGGCGTTAAAATGGATTAAGGTGTGACAGACTCACATATACTGTACTGCCAGTTCAAAGGTGTGTGCAGGAAAAGCCAAACTTTCCTGCCGAGAGGAAGGCCAGTATGAAAACAGGCCGTGAAAGTGGCGCTTCATGATCCATCTGGCTTATTAGGGTTTCGACTGAAGGTCACAGAAAACATATCTGTGGGAAAATTGGGGCCAGAAAGTGAGAAAGAAAATTATTCTCAAACCTTTAAAAAAAAAAATCAACAATGCAATCATACAGTACATATTCTTCTGTCCTATCACTCAGATACCTGGGTTCTTTTCTTCCTCCTAATTGAGTGCAGCAGAGGTGGGTGATTGATGGCAGATGACATGTGACAAGTGAAAAGGAAGAGTCCCTTAAAGGAATACTTCACCCCAAAAGAACCATTTGCATACCAATTACTCACCCCATGTTACGTTGAATTTGTGAAGAAAACTATATTTCTCTCACGGTGCACAGAGAATCAAAAGACAGAGAAAAGTCTTGACAGCAGAACTATATCATAACATCTGTTTATAAACTCTCACACTGCTCTTGCAGTACAATCCAACTCTCATTCATCCAGTCGATGCTCACTACAAACACATGCATTTTTGCTGAAACCTATACTATTTAAAACACTTCTGCATTAACAGTTTCCTGTTTTCTGATATAGTTTTGTTGTTGTTAAATAATCAAGACTTTTCACCGTTTTCTGAATCTTCGTTCGCTGTGGAGGCATGCAAGAAAATAACTTTCTTTAAGAATATAAGGCAACTCAGGGTGATTAATTGGTAAACAAATGATCATTTTGGGGCTGAATTGTTCCTTGAACAATTCCACTACTTCTGCAAGAGCGGAAAATTAATGATACCTCATGTTTACTGGAGGCTATATTGAATCATATTGGGTTAAAGAAGTCAGGAGGAAGGCTTGATTCTGAAGGGAAGGATGCTATTTAGATTATTTAGAGGCATGGAATAACATCAGTCCAGTTTTACTTTGGTACATTGATCCAACATGTTCTGGGACTGCCTTTATTATTAAAGTTGTATATGAATTACACAATTATAATGCCTTAATAGTGTGGTTCTGACTCTTCAATGGCCATGATGATTCCTTATATTTTCTGATTGGTTAGAAACAACATCCTCGCACCTCTTGAACAAACTTCGAACGATAAAACCTTCTTTGTTTGCCGCCACCTCAAATACCTTTCATTCTGTCAACATCAGATTGAATAATGAAGCTCAAGAGAAGTGTAAATTCTGTGGGAGTTTAAGTCTAATTGATTGATGTGTTTGTTTGAGCGAGAGAGACAGCGCAGAAAAGAAATGGAGCTCACACAGAGAAGCTCAATGAGTTTTGGAGAGAGAAGAAAAATGCAGTTTCATATCCGTGGGGAGGCGATGTATAGAGGTCGTATGTACAAGTGAGGCTCACACAGCTGTTTCCAACTCAGACTACATGTTTATACGTATACATTGGTGTATGGATACTTTCACATAAAGGTTTTGGTTTGGGTATGCTACGGGACTAATGTTTGCAAGAGGCGAAAATGGAGTGATGTTAAAGTGATGAAAGACGTGCAAGGAAGGACAGGCTGAATAACAGAAGGGAAGATGGAAAGGAGAAAGGCTGGAGGTAGTAAGAAGAAAGAAAAATAGAAAATGTGAGGCTTTTGGGGGGGATTTGACCTTTATTCAACACGATGGGTCAATTAAGAACACATTCTGTGTTTGGGTGAAGCAGAGAGAAGAGGTTATCCATAGAGCAGTGAAGAGAGAGTAGAAAGGAGGAGCAGGAGGAGTAAAGAAAAGGACAAGACACTTTATGAGTGAGTGTTTGACTGAGGAGGATAAGAGGAAGGAATCAGAAATGAGAGAAAAAAAGAGCATAAAGTCAGAATATTTCACCATGAAGCTCTAGGTGTTAAGACCGTGATATGGAAACATGCTGTTTTATAGTTCTAATGTCCAAAATATGTCATCATGATGTTCTCAACACAGCGACATGCTGTCCACTACAGTAGGGGTGTAAATGTCTACACAGTCAGTCTTTGAGTCTTTGTGTGTGTGTATGCATGTGCGTGGCAACAGATGCTGGTTCAGTGGCGCAATCCCACCTTGCCAGGGAAGAGCGGGTGAGAGATGCTGCTGAAAGACAGGGGGAGAGAGAGAGAGAGGTGAAGAGGAGGAGGGAGGGCCGGTGCCAGGAGAAAGAGAGGAGCGAGCGGCGTGCTGAATGCCAAGCAGCAGGGTGTTAGAAAGGCGGTGTGTTGAGCAGGCAGGCAGAGGGATATAACACTGCTCAGCTAAACCATAGCATCCTGTAAGTTTAGAAACTTCATATCTGGGAGATGACAGATTTATTGTCTTCTTTTCTTTTTGAACCAGAAACAGGTTTTGCTGATTTTAGACTTTTTTAGTTTAGTTTATGTCACAGTCCAAATGCAGATTTAGCTGATTTCTTTTGACTATGTATGTAATTCAAGAAAAACATACTGTTTAAAATGTTAAGCGACAATCTACTACACCGTTCAGTTATAACCAGTAGCTATGGAAGCCTGTGTTAAAAACAATATGAGGATCACATTTTATATTTTTTTGACCAATCTTTGGGTCCTATAAATATACTGGTGTGCAGCAATTCTCCCCCCTTTTTCTTAACACTCACAAACCAAGACAAATGACTCATTTTGGTTTTTATCTGGCTGAGGTGCATGTTTATGGACATCTGCAAAGTCACACACAACCTGTCATCTATATTTCTACATTTACTCATTTGGCAGACATTTCTGTCCAATGCGACTTACAAATGAGGTACATTCCAAACCACAATAGATCAAGGCAAAGCATGTGTCACAGCCCAAAGCATTTTTTTAAAAATGTTTCACCTGCCTTGAATTCTAATAGATTATTTAACTACATTTTGTATTTGATCAAATCATTTGTCCAGCTCATATTGTCATTATGTGAACTATGATTATTTTGGACGCGGTGGGTTACCGTTACAACTGACTTTTTGAGGAATGTAGAACATATACAAGCCTCATCCAGTATAGAGACCTCAGTCCTAAATAGCCTCAAACGTCATTGGGGAACTAGCAGCTTCGAAAAGGGAATGGAAGGAGATGATTTGATTAGCCATGGCTGGTAAAAACATGCCCCTTCTACAACTCTGCTGAAGCCACATCAACACTTCTGGTCACATTTATTAGGCAAGTGAATATAATTATTACATTTAACATCATGATGACAGTATTAAATTAGAATATTTAATGACCATAGTCATTAAATATTCCTAATTGTACTTCTATTAATAATGTGTGTTACAGGTAAAAGGCTATCTCACCATATATCGTGTAAATGAAAATATGTTTCTGCGGACAGAATCAATGAATATGATACAAAATCTAAATGTAGATATGAGTGACTAATCCCAGTTACCTAGTTACACTACTACCATTACTGAGGACTTGTGCAGTTGCTTTATAATAAAAGCCATAATCAATTATTTTGTGCTGAAATGCTTTTTCAGTGAGTGCAGCCTTTAAAGTCTTTACTGTGCATTAACAGCATGCAAATTTCATTGCAGTAGTTTGAATTTAATATTGCATAATAGATACATTTAAACATTCCCATTTTTCTTGAAAAGAATAATGTTTCCAAGTCGAATAAACATAGTATTTATAAATGCTTTTTCAAGCTGACACAAGATTCTAAGTGGCACTTTGGTTTGATTTTTTGTGGAGAAACTCAGCTTTATAAATCTGTCAATTAAATCGTCGAGAAGATAAAATCACATGAGTGTTAGTCAACCAAGAATTTCTTTGTCCAAGCACAGCCCTAGTAATATCATGTAAAACAATCTGCTTACCAATCAGATGAGCACTAAAGATCAGAATGTAGACGTAAGCACTTAAAAGAATGGTGAGTAGACTTGCATTCTTCCTACGATACACGTTTTATTTAAGCAATAAGGTACGAGAGGCAGTACTGTGTCGTGCAATAATGTACTGTTCAAGGGAGTTGTTAGGCCCGACGCGCAGCGGAGGGCCGGCAAACCCTTGAACTGTACATTATTGTAGACACAGTACTGCCTCGAGTACCTTATTGCTTTTATAATACGGGTACCTGCGACTTTATAAATGTAATAGTAAGCTGCCTTTCAGCACAAAATAGTTGTAGCCGGCAAAACGTTGTGTATCGCATTTCAGCGGCAGAGAAAATAGTCCCGGGACGCACGGGACGCACATACGGGACTATAAAACGGAAAGCAGGGTGGAGGATGACGCTCAGCCACCGATGTAAAGAAGTGCTCTCGCTGCTTCTGTCCGTCTTTTCTCCGTCATTCTTCTCTTCCATGATGTTTAGAGAACTCGCCTCGCGTCGGGAAATTACCGACGTAATTATCTCTCACTGGAAATTATCAGGATTTTGTGATCAAACCCTTTTCATTCCTCATCTTTAGGTTAGGGAGGAAGTGACGTGTGTGTTGTCGTTCGTTATGCTAGTGTGGGGGACGCTACGTGAGCTTGTTAGCTGTTCCGTTTGAGCTAACTTACTGTCAGCGAAGAGCCCCGTTGCAATACTGTGAACACTCAAGCAATAAACCTGCAAGTTAAGGAAACCAACGTCTGCGAGTCGTTACTGCGGACGTGACAATATCAAAGTTTACACGAAACATGTTTGGTAACTGTCAAGCTTGAAATGACAACTAACGGTCGCGCAATTTAAATCTACCTGTTATTTTAAGTGCGCACTGATATGGAACGCTCTAAATGTAAACAGGCTGTACAGTACTTTATGGCTGAATAAACTACACCCCGTGACTCACTCTCAACCAATCAGAATGCTTGATTTGATCTACCCGTATTATAAACTGTGATACTAACTGGTAATGACATACAATATAGCCAACAGCAAATAGCTTATTTGTAGTGATTATCATCTCCCTGGCGATCTCCCTCCAGACAGCTGTGTAACATCACAGCCACACACACACAACATGAATGGGCGCACAATACAGCCACATGCAGCCCAAAGTAAACAGCAATCAGTGGATCTTCATTAAATATGGTCCTTATTACAACATTGTCATTCTTAAAGTACAGAAGCTAATATAATTGGGTATACTACTGTTTGTAACAGCAGGGTATTGTGATACATTCCTAGCGTCGGTATACCGTGCAACACTATTAAGTAATGATAAGTTTTTTTTTAAGAATCTGTGCAGCTCAGCGGCTGGTTCAGAGTTAATCAGGAACTAATCATGAGGATAGTGGTCTTTTTGTGCACCGCTAAGTTGAGTGATACATCAGTGAACAGTTTAAACTTTACTTCTCTTTACTTAAACAGGTGTTCTGTGCTTGAGCGCGTCAGTCTTTCTGTTTGTATCCGTGTGTTTGAGTCTACCCATACCTCTCTCCTCTGTAATTGTCTTGGTCTGGGGTGACAGAGCAGACCTGACAAGCGAACCCAGATAGTGCGCGGAGATAGATTGAAGAGGAGTGTCTGCGCTCTCCTCTATCTCTCCTCATCTATTACTCTTGTCTGACAGGAGCAACCCTGCGTGATGGATGGATGGATGCCTCTCTCTATCTATATCCACTTGTCACTCCTTTCTCTCAGTTTTGCTCTCACTCACTCATTTTTCTCCACTTGGCTTCTCTTCATCTTCCCATCACTTGCTCCCCTCATATTTATGTAATTTGTCTCCATATTCCTTCTGTGACTATCTTTCATTCTCCCTTTGGCTCTCTTCCTTCCTCTAAGGTACTCTCTTTAATTTATTTAGCACACACACTTGCAAGGTAGTGTGTGTTTGTATATGCGCAAGTTATGATAGTGTATATACAATCTGCACACATCCAGAGTTTCATATTACTGGTGCAGAGTTTTCTATCAGTCTGTTACCTTTTATCAGTCTGATGTCGCTGAGTGTCTGTTATCTTGGCTCACATTAAATTCCCCACACTTAATTCTGCAGTCATAATAGCTTCACATTTCAATTGTAAATTAACACAAAAAGTGTAGTGCACACGTGGCCCAAAAGAATCCTGAATTAAAAATATTAAAGCTAATTTATTTTGGAAGATAAATTGTAACAGTTCACTGAAGTGACTGGTAAAATCACAGATAGTCCATCAGTTCCAGTTAGAAAAAAAAAAAGTATTGCTGAGTTTGGTTTGACAGAGTGTACAGGATTACCTTGTACCTGTAGTTTGTATTTCTGTTTGTTTGTTTGTGTGTGTCGGTGTGTGAATTAGTTCACTTGACGCACACAACAGTTAAAAAAGGCGGAAACACTTGTTTTAGGCTTATTTGGTCAACTACTGGAACTACACTGGAGAGACGTAATATACCATCTAAGGGGGAGTTGGAATAATGCAAATGGTGCTGGCTTTTGTAGCAGTAGTTAGTTAGTCAAATAGACAATGCACATTAATCAACAGGAATAACATGTAAAATAGTCCATAGTTAACCACAAATATAATATGTTTATGGTGTTCTAGGACAGATATTAATATGTATAATATTCAAGGAAAGTGCCTGTCTTTAATTGTTATGGCAGGTACCAAAAAAGCATGGATGGGATTTGGACAGCCTCTCTTCATTCCCAGCTTTAATAAAATACTTACGTTCATAAGCTGTCTCCAGCAAATAGCAGTCCTTTATACCTGCAAAATGTCTTTGAAATGTTACCCAAGATAAAAATGTTATCTGCTATTTAGTTGTGCAGACCATTCTGTACTTTACTCACTTAAGACGGCAATGTTTTAGAATAGATTCCAGTGTCCAGTGCAACAATTTCCCCCACATTTTTCCCAACTACCATCCTGGAGTACAATGGGTTTCATTGCTTAAATAAATTACTGAAAATAGATCAGCATGTAATACACTGTTTTGCAATAAAATCCCTTCTTCGGCCATGATCCCTAGTTGTTACAAACGTTACAACACTAACACAGACACCTTGAATCTTTGTGATGGTTGATGTTTGCCAGAGTGTTAGATTAAGCCCCCAGAAATACTCGCATTACTGTGTTGCGTGTAACAAATTCTGTATTGCAGGATGAAACCAAAAATGAAAAGGTAACCATCGTCAAAATTGTCAGATTTCATTGGTGAAATTAATGCAATTAGCTAATGAAAAGACGAGAGTCTGAAAGAAATGCATTAACCTTTCAGTTTGAAGGGCTTTAACAATTATATATCACATTCAATTATTCCCACGTAGTATGTCTGGTTGTATCCCATCCTTACTCTTTCCGAAGTGGGCTCCTCATGTTCTGGTGTGTATGACTGCACTGATATTTACATACAGTGTTGTGCAAAGGTTTCATCTGGTAATTTAGTCCACTGAAAGTGTCAAATTTTAAATAATTTTTTATTGTGACTTAAACTGGCAGGCTTTTTGTCCAGGACTGACCAGGCCTTTTACATAGCATGGCACATATTGTTTTGTGGGATGTCAAGGAATTTGAGACCCAATTACTGAATGAGAAGGGACACCACACATTCAGTTGACTAGAGTCTAGAGTTGACTTTATAAAACATATTAAATAATGATGTGGACCAATAACAATAGATAGCTACAAATAGTCATAGAGGTATCTCTTATTGCATACAAAACAATGATAACTGCTAAAATACACAATATTCTTGAGCAATCCAGCTGACAATTTCTATAATTATATACTAATTTTAGTTTACTTATAGCCAACCATACAGAATCATTCACATTGATTTTGCGGCATTTGTTCTTTCTCTATTGCATTTTAAAACAACACTAGTAATTTCTAGTTTAACAAAGTCATTTTGATAAAGGGGTTATTTCTCTTTTTTCAAGAGCTTTCAGCAGCATCTCACAGTGTTCCTCAGCCCAATACCTACCAGTACCAATCCTGCTGCTGAAAGAGATACAAAGATGTGGTTGGAAATATATATATATATATATATATATATATATATATATATATATATATATATATATATATATATTTTAGTTTAGAATATTTTTCCAACTGCTTTCAAGGTTAATAATCATTTTTGATGTTTTGCAGTTTCTAGGTTTCTAGAATGTGCAGAATACATATAAAACTCCACCTTTTAATGTCATACAAATACTGAGGAAATTGTTTAATATACAAGTACAGCAGTACTGTCCCGGTGTGTGAATGTACTGCACTTCTATCGTACAGCTCGATGCCCAAATGCTCAACCCTGTCTCCTAAAAATTACGTTCCCCCAGAACTAATACGCATTCCCAATTACGTTTGATCAGAAACGTATCTCCTCCCTGATTATGTTTGTGTTTGACGTATTACACATACGTTGATTATACACGTATACGTTCATTAAACACGTATGTTGATTATACACGTATTTTTGTTTGATTGTTTTTATGTTTGTGTTTGACGTATTACAAATACGTTTATAATCGTGTGTTTGTGTTATTGTTTTCTTGCTTTATTTAAGCATATTTTAATTTTTAAACTCTGGGGAGAAAAAAGAAAGGAGGGGCGGGGTAAGGCCAGTGACGGACGGCCGCACCACCGGGCGCCGGCCGCACCACCGGGCGCCGGCCGCACCACCGGGCGCCGGCCGCACCACCGGGAGCCCGAGAGTCGGCCGCACCGGGAGCCGAATACCGTTTGCCCGCCGTTGTTAGGCCGGTAACGGGCCGGTCTTCAGACCGCTTGCACCGGTCAGACCGCTTGGCCGCCGCCGTTAGGCCGGCGGTAACAGCCTCCTTCGCGCCGGCTCCGGTCTTCTCTGAGTCGGGTTGTTTGTGAATGCAGCCCAAAGTGTGTGATAAACTCCATCTAGTGCAGTAAACCACTGCGACCATCAGCAGACACTCGGATCTGTGTGGTCACATCAAGTGCAGAATCTGACGTGAAAAATATTCAAACGGGCGGAAGGAGTCACGGGACCCAACATCCGGTTTTCAAAATACTAACTGATATGAATGTGTTCAGAACATTTCTGACCACATCCACACATCTTAACTGTACTGGTCTTACATAAATGTTGTAATGTGTCAAACACAACGGACTGTTACAGTTAAGATGTGTGGATGTGGTCAGAAATGTTCTGAACACATTCATATCAGTTAGTATTTTGAAAACCGGATGTTGGGTCCCGTGACTCCTTCCGCCCGTTTGCATAATTTCACGTCAGAATCTGCACTTGATGTGACCACACAGATCCGAGTGTCTGCTGATGGTCGCAGTGGTTTACTGCACTAGATGGAGTTTATCACACACTTTGGGCTGCATTCACAAACAACCCGACTCAGAGAAGACCGGAGCCGGCGCGAAGGAGGCTGTTACCGCCGGCCTAACGGCGGCGGCCAAGCGGTCTGACCGGTGCAAGCGGTCTGAAGACCGGCCCGTTACCGGCCTAACAACGGCGGGCAAACGGTATTCGGCTCCCGGTGCGGCCGACTCTCGGGCTCCCGGTGGTGCGGCCGGCGCCCGGTGGTGCGGCCGGCGCCCGGTGGTGCGGCCGGCGCCCGGTGGTGCGGCCGGCGCCCGGTGGTGCGGCCGGCGCCCGGTGGTGCGGCCGTCCGTCACTGGCCTCACCCCGCCCCTCCTTTCTTTTTTCTCCCCAGAGTTTAAAAATTAAAATATGCTTAAATAAAGCAAGAAAACAATAACACAAACACACGATTATAAACGTATTTGTAATACGTCAAACACAAACATAAAAACAATCAAACAAAAATACGTGTATAATCAACATACGTGTTTAATGAACGTATACGTGTATAATCAACGTATGTGTAATACGTCAAACACAAACATAATCAGGGAGGAGATACGTTTCTGATCAAACGTAATTGGGAATGCGTATTAGTTCTGGGGGAACGTAATTTTTAGGAGACAGGGTTGAAATGCTCACAGGCCTCATGGGGCTCTGAGTTGCTTTAACAATGTAGACTTTATTCCACTAATCAGCACACTTATAATACTGCAAACAGTATTACAAGTGAACACACAAATTAATGAATGCACAGAGCCCATCTCTTATAGAAGACTTCCTAAGCACTTAAGAACCTTCCCATGCTTCTTGATCTTAACGTCACGGAACATTTACCATTACATAGGATGGGATGTAGGCTCCTTAGAACACTGTCAGATGCATTAATGGCAATAGGTTCTCACCTATTATGTCTCCCTGAACTAATTTGTAGCTACACCTTCTTCACAGAATTACAACTAATAAATTACAACCTTGTCATCGGTTTTGAAAACAGCTGCTGAAGGGACAGTCAACCCCTCAGCCTCGATGCAGCGCGCTCAGCAGTTCACAAAATGAGTGTTTATTAACACAGGTTAAAAGGACAGACCCTGCTGGGTTGAAATGGTCCACTTGACGCACCATGAGCCTGATAGTCTGCAAGATATTCAGGAGAACTAATTAGACTTGAGAGGGCAATCTACCGTTCATGAAGGCACTCATCAGGACTTAGCAGCTTGGTTCTTAAAGATCAGCAATAGTTGCCGTTTGTGCAGCGGATGACGGTGTGGAACCAAGGAACTGAACAATCATTGTTTATCAGTGTTGGCAGCTTAACTTTGCAACAGCCACTGTGATGTCTGATTGAATGAATACAAACCCCAATTTGCTAACCCATCTATGCAGATGTGCGCACCGGTTCTGTGCAGGGGTGCGTCTCAGTTCCGTCTCATGGGTGTCACTGCAACCCCAAGAGGTCCTTGAGCATGCAGCCTTTAACTGGCCACCAAAAATAGTGAACAGTAGTGAGATTAGCCTTGGACCGACACAGAGGTGTGTACACTCATTTATGGACACATACACACAAGCTTTAGCATGAGATTCCTGGTGGAGATAATACATATTTGAACCATATTAAGTTCTAATTTAAGAGCAATGTTGAAATACTGTATCATCCTACAATTGTTTTGAAAATCCCTTCTACATCTGGTATTTCACTTCTTGTTTTACTTTACCCAGTGAGCACCAACCGGGATTTCAACGTTGATTTCTAGTTGAAAACTGGATACTCATTGTGCTAATTTTGGTTTGCATTATTGGAATCCAGTAGTTCAAGTAAGTATTTAGTTAGTAAAGCTTCACTTTTATTTATTCAGCTCGTTTATTTTGCTCCGCAAGTCCGGTAAATAGTCTCTGGATCGGTGCCACCGTCAAAGTCGTAGAAGCAGTCTAAGCCAAAGAACCTGCGCAAGCGTGTTCGAGCAGTAAGCACACTCCCTTATGTTACAAGAATGCACAGACTTATAATGTCAACTTTGATGGGAGCATATTGTTGGCAACACATTGTCTATAGTTCCACATTTATGACATTTTATATGAAACATTAAAGGCGTTCAAATCTTGTCTTCATGTAGACCACATTTACAGAGCAGTGTAATATGACTTTGGAGACATTCACAGCAGCTAATATTGTCTCTCTTTCAACTTACAACTGAATAAATCATCAACATGCATTTTAGACGTTTGAAAAGACGGCTGTAGTGACTGATCTCCGTCTAGTCACTCGGCTGGGGGCGGGAGAAGTCCTGTTTCTTACTCGCTTGTTTCAGGTGAGAGTCCAGGCCGTTTGTATCTTTGGGTGAGGTTCCCATTTAATTATATTGCAGGATTATATAATTTGTACATGCTTGGTCTCCTGAAATGTTGCTTGCAGTAAAAACCGTGTGATCTCAATGTCACCCATGCATTATTACCCACCTGGCTGTTTCACCTGTGCCCCATATATAAACTATCATAATAAAATACACACTACCAAAATAAAATACACAGACATAACTAATGGCTCCTACAACGGCAAAAATAGGTCTTAGACGTTCAGACCAAAACGTCTATCAACCAGTTTAAAAACAAACAAACTGGGAAGTCTCTAAAATGACAATATACTATTATTTGCACAATGTTGAGGATGAAAAATAATCCTCTATTGCAAATCCCAGTGAATTATGGTCTAAATGTGAACGTTCGATCAACGTCTTCAAATAGTTGGTGAAAATAATTCACTTTTGAACCAATTTTGAACGTCTTTCCACCCGTGGCCATAGTCGTATATTAATGGTCTTTTGAACGAAAAAAAATACTCACTGGGTAGTTATTGGGGTTCAGCAATCCTTCTGTCAGTATGGTAGGCAAGGAGCTTTTACAAAAGTAAAATATGGGTTAGAGTTTCTTTGAATATGAATGTGAGGCTGCCAGTGTGGAGGCTCACTCTACAGATCATAGGACATGTGCATGCAGGTGTATCTCACACACGCACACACACACACAGATGTATTATGTGTCACAAACGATCCAAACACACATGCAAGTTTGCACTCATAGTCAAATATGCAAGATCTCTGTCACACACGCATATGCACTGATTTCTTTCTACTTTACAGGCGTCTGTGAGGGTTCTGATGCATATTTGATGATGGTTTGATTGACAGTGGAGAGGGTTGTGTCTGTATGTGAGAGACACTGAAGAGCAGCTCCTATCGAGAAGAGTGCGGAGGACCACTAATGGCAGCTAGATGCTGACAACCTTATGGCCCCATTAGAAACATTGCTTTTACTGTACACTACCTGCTGAGCACCAAGAGCAGTAACGTTAGGGACTAGTGAGTGAACATAGTGGGGCATCTAGATCTAGATAAAGAGCTTGATATTTCCCTCAGCAGTGTGTCGAGTCCAAAAACAAAACTACTGGACTCATATTCGTCAGGCACAAAAACCTAACTACAATTAAATGCTTATGTTGCTCCACAACTGCTGCTATGCTACACTCGAAAAATGATTGCAGTGGCAATTATTTCCTTTCTGACAGACTATACATCAGTCTTTTGTAGCTAAGAGTTTTACTCTTGCCAAACTGTGTATCACGCAGGTGTGTTTCTTTATCATATAATTAGACCAAGGCTTTCAAATGCTTCAAATTCATTGAAAACAATTAGGAAAAAATGTTGTTACCCTCATGTAATATTATATACTCCTTGAAGCTTGTCGGTTGGGGATTGGACTAACATAATAATTATGATAATGATAATAATAATTACCATGACAGACTTGTATTTATATTGCTTATTCTGTTTAGCCCAAACTGTCCGTCAGAGTCTGGGATACTGTGTGCATGAAATAGATCCTATGATCATCAACTGGTTCACTGGACAGTCGAGGCCAGATGGGGTCAGACATCTGTTTGAGGCCTCTCTCTCAGCCTGCTCCTTTTCAGATCCAGCCATGAAGACGCCTCCTCTCGAACTGGGAGCTATTTGCCGCTGATATGCCAAGCACTCCATAAATCAGGTTATAGTGAAGTACAAATTACTCAACAACAGCCATAGGGAAGAATTGTGAAAATCAAGATGGCGCCCATTAAAAACTGCAGTGTCTAAACTAACCCTGATTGGTCTGATTTGTGTGGATTTCCTCACTTTAGTGTGAAAGTTCAGTGTGGGTTTAAACGTATTCTCAGTATTATCGGCGCCCACAGGACATTTATAGCTTCTGTTTAATGGCATCCAGCATTTACTGGCTTTCCAGTGTGTGTGTGTGTGTGTGTGTGTGTGTGTCCATATATGTGTGGGCGTGTGTGTGGATGTCCAGCTGTTGTGCTTTGCTGCCAACTCATTGAGCTGTTACAATAAATTTGTAGCGCGTAGTCTCACTGCCATCATATAAAAGTCCAGTGAAGATTTGAAGCCATTTGGATCAGTCATCCTCCAGATTTGTGGCTGACATTTAGTAATGCTGTTGGGTGTTCACCTTGCCGGTCGGTTTTGGTGGTTGTCGTAAGGACTGCAGCGATAATGAGTCTTTGTGATGATAATTGTTTTCTTGCAAATAATGATTTAATTGACTTTTCCCCCAAGGAGAATGTGTAATGAACTGAATCCATTACGCAACAAATAAAAAGGTCACAATGTTAGAAAACATGGCGCTGTTTGTAAAAGTGGCATCAGGCTTTGCAGTGAGACTCGTGTAGCTCACTGAGTTGCATTTCCTAATATAGGACGATAAGAAAACAGCATGCTTCTACCTACACATCATGTATTTTTTTTATACAGTTTTGTAGAACACACAAACTCACGGGCTCATACTTCTGTGTAAATCCTACAGAACAAACGGTTCTGTAGGATTTACTAGTTTTGCAGCATGATTTCTTTCTTCTTTTTGTCTTTTTCTGACCACCTGGATGACACCTTATCAACTCAACAAACAAACACATTAAAAGATATATGAGGAATTATGATGAGTGACACTATTCTCTTTGGGATTTTTAAACCTAGTTACACCAGCCTCTGTCCTGTGTAGAGCTAATACTTAATCTGACCTTCTCTGACTTTCCCCGCCTAGAGATTAAGGCAGTGTGATCTGAATCAATAACTAATGATCCAGTTGTCAGGAAGATACAACTCCTGACCAATTTGCATATTTGCATTTGTTTTTTTAAGTAACATGCAGATATTGGCACTGCAATAGTTCGCATTTGTAGTGTGTTGAGCAAATTCACAACAATTCTCCATCACTTATCTATTCAACATCCAGTGTACAAGAGCTGTTCCCCGGTCAGCATCCTGTGGAAATCACACACAACACATCTTTGAGCACATTCTGTCAAGTGCTTTCAAGTAAATGTTGCTATTTGTTAACCGTTGTTCTTTGTTAGCATAGAGTGTGTTGTTGGCCTTGTGTAACCACCTTTCTATTGTTAAATAGTGTTTTAGAAATGTATTGAGCCAGTCATAAACATTCCAGATCAAAATGTTGCCTTTGAGGTGGTGTCCTCAGGAGGAATAATGAATACCACTGTTGGTGTTTAATAATGAAACTATATTGACCTCAGTGATGAAGAATTTGGAGAAAAAAAAGGATCTTTCAGTGCACCGAAACTGTCGTTTTTTTTTCTAAGAAAAGCTACAGTAATGAAAGGACAGATCTGTTCATGAACTTTAGATCTAGATTTACATTACAAGTTTATCTGATTCACATAAGATTGAGACTTCTGCCATGAATACAAAAAACATAATATCCCTGATTTCCCTGATTTCATTTACAAATCACACATAATATATGGCCTCTATTTATACGCTGACTGATTACAGCTGTGACATCATGGGGTTAGACCAAGTCGAGGGGGGGGGGGGAAGTAGATTAGGGAAAGTATGTATTTAGGTTTAATGTGATGTGGTAGGCATGTGTGCAATGGCAATATGTTGAGTAACTGTGTAAACGTGTGCTACCTGAAGTTAAGGTTGAAGGGGGAGCTTTTGGGCCGTAGCATGTGTCTGGAAATGAACAGTTTCACCTACACTGGGTGTAAGGTAGATTCCTCCTTCTGATTGGAGGCGGTATTTAACCTTCTGCCTGTGGCTGTTCCTGGCAGAGGGGGAGAACATCATGGTGTAACTGTGTGCCGGTGAAGTTAGGCTATTTGTATTCAGTACATTTACTTAGTGTTTGATTTGTTCATTTATATTGTTTGTATATCATGTTGAGTTCACGGGCAGCAGAGTCATTTAGATAAATAAACACCTTTTGGTTTCGCAACAAAGCGTCTCATGTCTGCCTCCTACCACTTTTTAAGCCACTCCGGTCAGGCTTCACCACATTTGGTTGTAGGGAGGACTTTTTGCAACTAGTATGTCAGAAATAAAACCTTGAGCTGAGGGGATTAATCAAATTAAGTTACTAAAAAGGACCATCAGTTGTCCGACACTGCCATTTGTTTTCCACATCATGTCCAATTTGTCTGATTTGTGTTTCCTTCAAATCTGGTTCGCAATTTGAAAGATACCCTCTACATAGATATGTAATTAGAATGCTAATCTGAATGGCTAATGCTGATAACGCCAGTCACGAATGGTATCAAACAATTTTAAGGATTATAACTGAAACTGGCTTAATGAAGTAAACAATAATTAAATAATTGCTGAGACGTTTGATGAGGGGGCCGATGTGAAGCACAACAAATGGCTTAAGGCTTTAAGGATGTAAAGTCTGACTCCAGAGTGAATTCTGCTGCACATCAGACACTTCAGTGTTTTTCTTTTCTAAATACTGTCATGTGTCAGTTACATTTTAACATTTTTACATAATAGAAAATCGGTCTGACAGTCCTCTGGCTGGTGTGTAATGGAGCTTTGAGGAATAATGTTCATGGACATAACTACACTACTGAAGATCATATAAATTGTGTGTATGAAATCTTCTTTACGGTGGCTTTTGTCTGACGCTGTTCCCCAGGGCCTTTGAATTATTGCAGAGACTTGTTGTTACTTTGAACCAAAGTTTGCATCTTTTACACAGAAATTGGGTAACTTGCATTAGCATTTTTCCCCCTCATGTTGTGTCTCTTTTAGTTAACATTCAATTCAACTGTGGATAAATAATGAATTGAGTAGAATACAGTGTACTCATAGCTGAAAGTTAGTGCTCAAGATATGTTTTCCATTACTATTTCACTGGAATGGGATTTTTGTATTTCCTATCTGTTATCTAAAGCAGGCTGTTCTGAGGAATCTTTGCTGTGGAACTAGAACGTTTACCTCAACACACTCCCAACATATTTATTTTCAAACAGGTTATGTTACGGATCTCGAATTGTTCATTTGATTTTAGTTTCCTAGAGAGTTGTATTTATATCATGGTAATTGGTTTAGTGAATATTACTGTACTTATATTTGAGTTTGAGATGCATTTGGTATCTATTTCTTTCTCGTCTCTGTGTTTTTGGTTTTGAAATCGATTTAAGCTCCAAAGCTTTGCTTCAGGTGAGACACAGGAAGGATAAACAAACACGATGTGGAGTTGAGGGAAAGGGAGAGGTTTATCTTCTGCACCAGGTGGTGATTATTTCACCGTGGTAGGAAGATAAAGAGGATATGAGTAGACTGGCTATGTGTGTTTTTGTGGACAGGCACACACAAATGGTGGATGTGTCTGCCGCTGTAACTGCCGGCACTGAGTAATGGTTTCTAATCCCTACTCTTATCATCACATATATTATTAATTAGACAAATTGTAATCTTCTAGGTATGTTGACCGTTGTTAATAATGAGGATTTAATGCATGACCTGGAGCCGAGACCTTTAAGATAATGCTTTATTTAATTGTTAATTATTCATGAAATGAGTAATAATCTTTCATGTATTACTGAATCAGTGTTTATCAGCATAGGAAAATTAAATGTTAAACCTACCAAAGTGTAAATCGACACTACTTGCTCGAACAAATTCTAATATTCACTGTTTAGCCTCCCGGTATTGGTCTGGCTCTGACAGATGCCATTCATCAATACTCTTAGTTAATTAATACTCACTTCCATTTCTTTGCTCATTCTACCTGTCTATATTTGGTACTCATCCATAAGTTAATAAGTGGGACATTCTCATCTTCTTTTGAACAAACAGGTGCTGTACATATACAATCTAGTTCTTTAAAGAACAAAGCAGAAAGTGCATGATACATCATAACAAAATCTGTTGCCAGAGATTGTGAACAGATTGTGTGTATTTATCATCTAAAGAAATGTAGTAAAGAGACATCGCACGTGAGTATTCACCACCCCTTTTCAAACAGGGTAACATCCTACGAAAAGCTTTTTTTCCAGCATCTGTCACTGTTTGCGCATCACTCATTAGTTATTTGGGCAAACAAAACAAAAAACACAGAAAGTAATATAGAAAATAAACCACCCTGAAATAGGGAAATGGATGCAATATGCTTTGGGAACCCTTCCATAAATTAAATGAAGTCCAAGCTCAATTAGCGTGTTGATGAATAACAGGGGAAGTATAGAAAACCTATTTCTAATTCAGGTATTGTATTTCAGCCTGAAAAGGTCTGGTTGTCTTGTAATTTAGTGTTGCTGACAGTGCAATACGTTGAGACTCATTTGTCACTGCCCTTTGTGTTTGTGTGTGTGTGTGTGTGTGTGTGTGTGTGTGTGTGTTTTACTGTAAAGGATTGTTCACCCAGACTCACATACACAAGTGTGTGTGGCCTGCATCAGATCTACTGCGAACACACAGATACAATTAGTGTGGTCTTCTTCTTTTCAGCTGTGTGCAAGAGAAGCCACTTTATAGATTGATAATCAGTGTGGCATGTAATTTACCAATTGATCCCCATCAACTCCCATTATTGTACTTGAACGGCCTCCACTGTCTGCTTCTCTCACAGACACTTATCTTCACTCACTGTCTCAGTCTGCCTGTTCAGAGTATTTGTCTCTGAACACATATACATTCACACGCTTGCTCGCCGTGTTAAAGAGAGGTTACATCAATACTGGGGTTTGAAACCCTTTTTTACACCTTAGAAGAAAATCAATTATAGCCAGTGACCGGCATGTCAATGTATGAAGCTGTGAGACGTTTTTCAGTTGTCCAGAGCTGTGTGAGTATCTCCTTGTCTGATCGGGTGTCTGAAATATCAGTCAGATATGAAGAGAAACAAAATAATTAAATAAAAATCACCTTTTATGTTCAGGTCAGCGGCTACTTTTGATATGCTACCAGTCAAACACCCGTCTGTGGCATCACAGCAGTATTACTGATCTCCTACGTTTGATATCATTTATCAGTTTCAAGAATATTAGCATTACCTAGAAAACCTTTGTTTCTCACCAGTTAAACAAATTAGAAATAGTGAGAGTATTGTTGTGGCTGATTTCCTTCGATGATGATTTAATTTGTCTAAACCTGATGCTGTATGAACTTGAATCTGTCTCCTACCTGACTGCTCGTGAGACGCCACAGGGACCTCAGTAATCGAAACACCCACAGAACACAGAGTGTTTGGATCAAAGTTCACTTCACGTAGATTTATTCGTAACGCAGTTTACAAATAAAACAAGTTGCACCCGGTATCATTAGACAACAGCTCCCGTCCCCGTCTGTCTAACGCAACAACCCCCGAACAAACAAACAGACACATTATTATATCGTAACAAACAGTTTTAGGTACCACCCCGCCTCCATCCCCCCGAATTACATATTCCTCTTCACCCATTCTCCTCAGCATACTAGTCCAAGCCGGTGATTTAAGGAATGTGGCTGCTTTTGCTGACGTCTTTCCTTTATCGTTTGCTTTGGTCTGGGCTTTCCGGTCCTGGTTCCTCTGGCACCTAAAGCCCGCTTTCTCCCTGCTGATACTGGAGCAGAGCAAGGCCACTGCGACTATCTACGCTCGATGTTCCCTTCTCCTGTTCATATGAACGTGTCTCACGACGACATGTGATGTTAAATTATACAGTGGTACTTTACGCATAAAACAATCTAAACACAATACTTAATATTACGCATTATTATAAAACATTTTCCCTCCACAGTATATAACCGCTAGTCACTCCGTGAAGCTGTACTGACTGAGGCACAGCAATGCTTTGAGCTAAAGGCTAATGTTTTACCATGGCAATGCTTAAAAGCCGATGTTTATCAGATATAATGTGTACCATGTTACTATTAGCTTGCCGTTTTAGCTAGACATCATTTGCTAATTAGCACGTAACACAAAGTACAGAGGCTGGAATATCATTAGTTTTGCAGCTATTTGGCCATTAACCAATGGACAAATTAAAAGTTTCATCCGTCCCAGTAGTTGTGGAGACGTTTAAATCAAAACCACATAAGTCATGTTGGCGATACAAGAAAAGTCCTTATGATGTATGGTTTGGGAACCATGTATTCCTTTACAAAATGTTGCGCACATCCATCCAAGAGATGTGGAGATATTTCACTGGCTTCCTTCTCTTGGGACTGTGAATGTCTGTACAACATTTCATCCAATAGTCGTTAAAATATTTCAGTCTGCACCAAAGTGCTAAAATATTTAACCAAACAAGCAATATTAACGAGTTGAGTGCAACGTAAATGTGAGCAGTACAGCACCACACCATTGACTGAGTATGCTGCTGTTGTTTCAGCACAGGCACAGGATGTATAATAATTTGCTAAAAGACAATTCAGGAAGTCCCCTCCTGGGCTCTTGTACTCTACTGTGCAACCATAATGGCCATTGTTCTTAATTTTGGCTACATGGCACTAGAAGGGCTCTTATCTCTGACTGTTGCCTATAAGACTCAAATCCTGCATTATTTTTAGGGTTGCTCAAAATTGTTTTGAATGTCCTTACTCAACAGAAGCTTTTGTGTTGGCCCCAAACCCCCGAGCTAATTTGCTTTAAAGGAACACATTACTCAGAGCAAATTTCCCCTTGTCACACTAAGTTTCAGTATATTTTGAATAGCGCAGGTATACCGCAAACATGTCTCTCTTTACAACTGTTAGAGGTGTAGAAAGACCTCTGCAATATAATGCAAACTTTATGAAGCTTAACTTTTCGTTGATACATGGACTGTATTATAATCAAGGGTGTCAATAAAATTACAAGTTAATCTTGACAGTTAATCTTAATGACTGACTTCAATAACCTTGGAACTATAGATGGGTGAAACTACATTTTTGCATTTAGTCAGGTTGGCAAATTTCAGATATTTGCTCATAATATAAACCGAAACTAGAAAACATTTTGTCTGTGGAAAATGTGTCGAATATACACAACACACAGGGCTACCTTCCTTTAAAACACATCTTTCCTCTCTTTCAGACTTAATTTACACCTTAGAAAAGTGAGTCATTAGAGGTGTGCACATCAATTCTGACAGAACACTGCTGACGATAATTAGAAATAATGGAACATTTTGTAAAAATTCAGGACAAATGCAAGGTATTTTAAAAAGCTTAAGAAGATACATAATGCTGGGACTATTTATTTGGACAGATTGAATAGAAAACAAGATTTATTGTTATCAAGCCCATTTGACCTTCCTCTGCACACTCCTCTCCTGCCTCTGCCCTTGTCTTTCCTTCCTCTCCCCTCTTCTCATCCCACCATCTCTTCTTCTTCCTAAGCTCCTCAACCCCTCTGCTTTCCTTCTTGGTTCCAGGTCGCCATGGTGACTCAGCTTTTCCCAGGCCAGCGACCAGAATCCCAATCAGACTCGCTGCCCACACACACACACACACACGCACACACACACACACGCACACGCGCACATGCACATTGCAAGCGTGGCGATGCCAAAGGCCTGATGAGTGTAATGACAGATTAACGAGTCTTTTGGCCACATCTGACCTCTCCTAGGCAGCTCATAAACAACTCATCGCTCTTCTTCTTCTTCTTCTTCTTCTTCTTCTTCTTCTTCTTCTTCTTCTTCTTCTTCTTCTTCTTCTTATTTTCTTTGTTGTCCTTTGCTTTTGTCTTGTTCATTGTCTTTCTTCACCCCTCTATTCCCTCTCTTGTCTTCCTTTCTTTTGTCTCTAGTGGGTTGTAATTGGGTCTGTACAACAGGTTTGAGGGCTGCAGCTAGAAGTGATATTTTATTATCTAGCTCACCTTAGGCGAACCATCTACACTCTTACGATGCTATAAGGCCCTAAAGATACAAAATGTCTCGCAGATGCTTTATTCTGGCTGTTGGATAGTGACAAATGATGCTGCATTACAAATCTGTAAGGTGTGTATGCCGCTGTGGCACAGAAGTCTTGCACCATAGTTGGGCTGTCATTGCTGAAACATTGGTACTTTTTCTACTGGACACAAAAACAAGGAATACGGACTATATTTATTTACAGGTTAAAGCACTATTTACTATCAAGTGCACCAACCGAGCACAGCTATCACAAGTTTAACATCTGATTCATTAAGTCCACTTATGCAAATCCAATCTGTGACAATTGGTTTTTCAATTAGAATACCAGGGGCACAGACGCAACCTCATATGGTGAAGGACCGCTAACAATGCAGCAGACTGGAGAGCAGCCTGTGATCTCCTGCTGCACCCGAGTGTGAGGCCAAGTGATGAAGGGCTGGTGTAATACTGACAGGCTGACTACGGCGTGGTACCTCTTGGTCTAAGGGTTGAGCCCATTAAAAGATACTTACGAGTATTAATGATGCATATCAATTAGCATTTTAAAGTTTACCTTAATTTATTCCACTGACATTTAAAACACCCTTTCATTCATTTCTTATTAGTAGAGTTACTGGCTAGTGTGTCTAAGAATATTAAAAAAACACACATACAACTAAACAGGCATCAACATGTAGCGCTGCAGTCCCCAACCTTTTTTGCGCCACGGATCGGTTTCGTGTACGACAATATTTTCACGGACCAGCCTTCACGGTGTGTGTGACAAATATGACACAATAAAATGATACGACCGGCATAAAAACAAACATGAGCAAACAAGTGCATAAAAATACAACTCACCATTACACCGAATTAGTGGGAGTCATGAGCTTGTTTCTCTGCAACGAGCTGGTCGCATCTCGGGGTGACGGGAGACAACGACACCCAACGTGTGTTTTTTACGTCCAGTCTACTCCGTAATTTAGTTTTCCTCGCTGTCACTGCAGAACACCCGCTTCACAAAGACAGGATGTTGGAAATGGAAGCAGGGTTTTCAATAGCTTTCTTGGCGATTTTAAGATATTCTGCTTTAATTTGAATCTAGAACACCGGCAGAGTTGTTGTCTGAAACAGACGTTTAAGGCCACCGTCAGTCACTAATGTTTGTTAGATTGTGAGTTCCATTTTTGGGGTAACGTATCATGTGACCTCTTGACATGTGTTAAGAGGCTCCGACGGATGTATCCGGTAATTTTTCAAAATAAAACATCTTTCCGACCTTGATTATCAATCAAAATTGTTTTCATTAATTTTTTATGTGCGGCCCGGTAGCAAGGGACCTACGGTCCGGTACCGGTCCACGGCCCGGTGGTTGGGGACCGTTGATCAGGGCTGTAGTGGAGGGTAAACGCACGTAAACGCCGTTTACGCACCTCTGGAATTTTGGAAATAGCGTTTACGCACCTCTAAATAGAGTTTACCCACCTCTAATGCCGTGTTCACACCAAAACAGTTGCGAATATTCGCAACGCCACTTCGCCTATATCGCGCCGCCCGGCAAAAAACTCGCTCTAGTGGTTAATTAGTTTTTCGCAACCATTCGCTGGGGAAAGGGGGCGGGGCTTATCTCCATGTCAGTGAAAACATTTACTATTTCCGCCATTGACCATTGAAATAACCACTAGTTCTGCTTTATACTTGTTGAGAAAGTCCCACACACGTCGGAACATCAAACGCCCCCGTGTCTGGGTTCATAATATTATCCGTAGTCGTGTCTGGGTTCATAATATTATCCGTAGTCGCACACAGCTCCGACTCCTCCAGGACGAGTGTCTGAATGAAGCCGCTTCCAGCGCTCCTTCAGCGGACCCGCAGTTTGATTCAGTGACGGCAGAACGGCGGTGATGCCGGGCGGAGCTTCTCAACTCTGATTGGCTTTCGCAACTCCGCGTCGGCGAATTATTCGCTGGAGATGAATTATTTCAACGCCAGCGAAAAGGCGAAAAAGCGAAAAAGCAGATTTGCGAATATTCGCAACGCCATTTCGCCTCTATCGCGCCGCCCGGCGAAAAATTCGCTTTTTCGCAACCTAACGCGCCTGTGCATTGACTTAACATATACCGTACTTTTCGGGTTATAAGCCGCTACTGCCTTCGGTCAGTGTCCCCGACAGCTCCCCGCTGTAGCCAGCTGGGGCTCCTGCTAGCGCTCCGTCACTTCCCCGCTAACTTCCGCTAGCTCCCTGAAAACCACCGAAGGTAGCGGGACCAGGCTCGACACCCGACTTGGGCAGAGGGGACGTGGGCAGTAGCAGCAGCAGCGGGCAGTAGCAGCAGCAGTGGCCGGTAGCAGCAGAAGCGCTAGCTAGCAGCGCTACTAGCTTGCTACAGCGGGGACACTGATCAGCCGTAGGAGCGGTTTATAACCCGAAAAGTACGGTAATCTGGACGCGCGAATATTTCGCAACGCTTTTGGTGTGAACACGGCATAAGTGGCGTTTACGCACCTCAAAGTTCCATGCGCCTTGTATTCTTCCATTGGAATAATCCGAAATAAATTTGGTGTCATTTTTAAACACCTAAGACTACGTTTCATATTGTTGAACATATAAACGCTGTAGTCTGAATCATTTTCATCTGCGCTGTATTATGGTCTGTGACCCTCCAATCAGTGCCTTGCGGCTGCGGCGGCGACACCAATCAGGATCCAGGAAGTATGTAAACACATACACGTTGTGGATTAGCCTGCCTGCCTACCTGTTCGGAATGGATTAATTAGCCATGGATATCAGGCAAATTTTGAAGAGACCATCGAGTGCTCCCACTCCCACAGATGCCCGCAAAAGGCCTCAAGTACAAAGTAAGACTGAAGAAGATCAATTCACGTTTTTAAACGTTGTTTTGGTTTGCACAACATCGCCTTAACCCTATCCCCCCGCAGCCTAATTTTACTGATTTTCCTGAAATATGGAAGTGAGTTTTTAAAAAACTCAAACGCTTGTAGTTCATCATCCACAGGTCCGATTTAATAAATTTAAACGGCTAAAGTACTCTAAAGGAGGCTTGATTGTATATGACTTTTTAACTGAAGACATAATGCAATATAGCCAGGACAGCCTTACAGAGTCGCGACGCTTTGTGTTGCGTTGCTTCGCATCGCATTGCATCGCGTCGAGGTCTGTATGATCACAAAATTCATAGTTTACCCACCTCTAATTTTACCACTACAGCACTGCCGCTGATGTAGCGGACGTCCACTGAGAGTTTATCAAACTGAAATGTCTATGACATAAATACACTTCTTTCAAGAACTCCAACTAGATGCAGGTGTCAAAAGAGAAACAACCATCACTGCATGCAGCTCAACCTCCAATCTGGCCATCAGATCCGTCAGGTGAAACAATACCATTCCCAGATGTAAATGAGTTTGATGTTTCTGGGCCAAATACATTTAAGTCACATAATAAAATAATCGTAGACCTTGTGATTTAATTACATTTGAATTCAAACTAATATAAAGGAGCTTCACAATCTTCCCTGGTGCTTCTCAAACCCTCACTTGCTGAATGGTGCATAAATAATGTGAACAAAATTCAATGTAAAACATCAATCTACAAAATGATTCAGTCAGTCAATGATATGTGTCACTGACTCTACCTGGTCACATGTAATCCTTTTCATTTTGTTGTAGTTCATTGTTATTGATTGTAGTCTTCATCCTATTCTTTATTCATTCATTCACTATGTATATTTTATCATTTATTTTTTCTTTCTTCTGTTTAGTAGTTAGTTATGTAGTTAGTCAAATACATATTTAATTTATAAATAACTTGAGCATTAGATGTGTGTATATGGAATAATAGGTCCCTGTTGAGTAGAACTCCGTAGCAAACCTGAGATTAAGATTGAATTAGTTCCTTTGGTCTCCTCTTTGCCCAATATGATATATTTGTCCTTTGAAATGTGAACCGAGGAACTATTTAAGATGAACAAAAAATGCTTCCATGGAATAGTTAACAACTTCAAGGTAAAGGTCTGCCAGACCCCCAGTGCCCTGCAATCCTTATGAAGATTGGTCATTGATTTGAGCAATTCATTTCAAAATGATCTCACCTGAGAAACCTGCATCATGTGTTATCAAACAAGCTATCAGAGGGAATTATCTTGCTGATGAAATAAATATGCGTTTCAGTAAATCATGTTGATATTTACTGTTTGTTTAAATTCCAACACATATCTGGGAAGTGTTCAATGTCAGCGATTGTTTTATTGCTTGGTGATAATTGTTTGGTTGACTAAAGTGAAGACACAAGCTCTCTGCAACGACAACTTGGTTAAATAAAACCGGCAACCTCTACAGTGGTAGGCCACTGTATTACTACATTGGACTCCAGTCTTGTAGCTTATCACCACTTTCTACTTAAAACACCGGATGGATGTCTTGATATGTGACTGGGCCACAGTCTCAGGGACAAGTCTCTCACCAGCCTCCTATTAACCACCACTGGCCTATTATTGGCTAGATCAGTTTGTTCTGATATGGACATCGACTCATCATGTCTCTCTGGAGTCTGTTTGTTAGCACTCTTCGTGCACCTTGTTGATGATTACATAATCAAACAGCACACAGCAACAAAGGGCTCCAGAAGCATTGGGTATAGCTTAAAAAGCTCTCAACTGAATTTATCTGCTCTGAAATCCAAGTGACAGACATTTTTAAAAGGGTAGTCATGGATAGATCCCAAAGCCTCGATGAAAAAAACTCAATAATCCTGCTCTCAAAGCTGAAAGAATATATTGTATATTTCTTTTAAAGCTTTTAGACAGGGAAAGGATGCATTTGGTGTACTACTGTTGGTTTATAGGTTCTGAAAGAATGTTGTCAAAATGGTATAACATACATATCTTCTATAGATAGACATCTTCCATTGGGCTCAGGTGGATCAACTATGTAGTGCATTTAAAGGACGTGTATGCATGTTGTGCAGTTAAAGATATAAACATGAGACTTGAATTGCCTGAGGCAACATCCCAAAGTATCTTACGTTAAAAGCACACGGCGTATTGTCTGGAAGTGACAATGAAAAACAACTAAAGGCACAGCTGCATTCAAGTTTTCTTCTAAAAGCTGGGTGTTTACATCTATTCTAAACCTTGAGTTCATGCCCTAACACTGACACTCATAACTCACTTAATCTACACTTAATCTACATTACTTAACACAACATTTACATGGAGTAAAAGGTGAGTGTAGGTAGACTGAAAAAGCAAAAGGCGCTGGTGATGCTGACATGTGTCTCTGAGCAGGGCTCGACAGACACACATTACACCTCGCTGTTCTTCCACTTGACACCGCTTTGCACCATTGTTTTGGTCTCTGTGACTCAGTCACGGCTCACCACTGGCTGAAGGCTACCTGCAGCAGAATCATCCTGCACCTCACTGAGAAGCCATTTTTGGGATTAAATTGGAAGTTTAATTGTCGTTATGTCAATGTAGCTTTTAATTAAAATAAATAATAGGAAAATAAATATAGCTTTGAGAAATAATATCTGGCATCCACAATCTGCCCACTGCCTCTAGCCAAGTTACACATGCAGTGGATAACTGTTTCTCAGAACTTTTTTCCTGTGAAAGGGAATGTTTTCGCTGACAAATATTGTTCTCCAGTGTGGTAATATCTTGCTTTGTATGGCTCGTTGGACACTAGCTATAAAATACATCAATGGTATGAAAAAAATAATGTGTGTAGTCAATACCTGGTCCGTTTCACTAGCATATTAAAAACATTTTCACTTTATTTAATTTCTCTAAAACAATCTAATCTTTTTAAATACATATTGCAAATTGTAAAATGTAAGTAAAACAGGCATACCAAAAATACGATGGGCCTTAATGTGTTCTCTCAATGGATTTCAGATGTGTCATTACATTGCTAGAATATCTGGCCTCATATAAAAAAAAATTAAAAAGGTCTGCTTTGTTGTAATATTATTCTAATCCTTCTAAGTATAGTTGGCTTCCTAAAACAGGGCACTATGAACAAAATGGCTCATTGGATTTGAAGTCATCTGATACTGCACAGTTTAAACTCCAAGAAACATTAGAAGGGAATTAGAGGGAACATTAACATTTATTTGGACATATTAGGTTTGCAGAAAATGAAAATGTGCTTGGTCAGTACAGATGATACATATTTGACTGCAGCAACATGATCTGAATGTGACAGACATCCTAAGCTATAAAGACCTCAGTCCTCCCACATGTTTCAAACTAACCATTTTAAACCAGTGAGTCAATATTGCAGATGGACCTGCATCATAGACACAGACATCAGTGCCACTGGCTGTGAACTGCTCCTCTTATTGCTTCTTTCACTGTCTTTTCTTTACACAGTTTTTCTTCGAGAGGCTTTAAATAGCTCCTCTGTGTCACCATTCGGCTTGACAAAGGCTGCTCACCTCTGTATGTATTTTTGAGTGTGACTGCTGTGAACTATGTCAGTCTGTTGGCTCATACACCGTATTACTGAGGCCTCTGTAAAGTAGCAATAGTGTTAAACCAGTTGGCTTAAGACTACTTAATCAGCTCACTTAATCAATAACCCCCTATATATTCTCCTCAAAAAAGCACTTGTAACAGGGGTTCTGGTCCTCTCTGTTAAAAAGATAACATATAATGAAAATTGCTATGATCTGTCGTTAAATCACATAGAGGCTTCATCTGGATTAGTACTTTCTTCACAAGGACTGAGATTAGTGTATCAGAAAATGTAATGGACACAAGATTAATGCTATGACAGGTGGACTGGAGGAAGGGATGAACTTGGGGGTTGGGGCGGTGGAAGATGGAGAGAGCGTTGAGATTAAAGCAGTAATAGTCAGGACCTTTGCTCTACATTGATCCATCCATTCAACCGCTCATCCAACCATGTGGCCAATTCCCCTAACCATATTTTCAAAAGCTAAATTCATCAGATGTGCCATGCAATTTCCAGGACACTAAAGTCAATGAAACTTGCTCTGAGTTCGTGAATATTTTTCTTTGATGCGCAATTCTTATTCTTTTTCCTTTTTAATTGTAATGGTGCAGAAATGATCTGCATCATGAGTATGCGTTTAAAGAGGTGAATACAAGATGAAAAGCACAAAGGAGAGATTTCTCTCACTGGCCCTCCTTCACACCCCCGACGGTGTTAAAGAAAGAGAAAGAGAAACAGAGAGGCTGTGGGCAGGAGGACGTGAAGAGAGGCAGACAGTAAGACAGCCTGAGAGAAAGAAAGGGAAGGCATGGAGACAGAGGGAGAGCCGAGACAAAAAAAGAAGGTGGTTGGTAGCCAGCTGTTACTCCATGATGATCTCCTGTCTAGCCATGCTGTCACAGATACTCACAAACAACATTAACTGCGACAGGATTACATGTCAAGTTGCAGTATGAGGAAAGTTGCACAGAAGTAATTTAGGTCACCAGAAAATGCCAGTCAAGGTGACATTTTTACAGTGTGTAAAACATACAGACACAAACTCGCTTGTTATGGGATATAACTGTCTATGCAAGTCTTCACTGCCTCTCTTTCTCCTCATGTGTTGTTGTGTCTCTCTCTGTCTATCTGCTTTTCTGTCTGTCATCCTTTCATTTGCTTTGTATTACTCTCTGTTCTCCCCTACATGTGTGCTCTCAAGGAAGGAGACAGTTATGGTGGAGCCTGGAGAAAGATCAAATTTTTCCGGTTCTGCTCTATTTCTCAGTATCTCTGTGGTACTTTATGTCGTCCTGAGAGCCCTGCAGGAAAGAATGAACAGAAAGAGCCTAAATTCCCACCACATACACACACCGACAGGCAGTTTCTGTTGTTGTTTTTACTACTTTAGGTCCGGACCTAAAATGGGACATTGACCTATCTGTTGTGGTTCACCACATGACAAGAGAAGCAATATGCTTTAATGAACCTTCTTTTCAAGGCAAGAGACTAAACTTCCTAATGGGATTCTTTGCTGAAGTCCTTTTTGGATGCCTTAGTGAGAACAATATTGTCCAAAACACAATCAGTTTATATTATGGAAGAAATAGAAGAAACTGTAAGGAAAATATAAGCAGTTTAGTTTCCTCTATGTTGTCAGAATATTTCAATACCGTCCATGTCAGCGGGTTGAGAGTTGTTTAGAAAGTAGAGCGTGTGTTGTACCTTCTCAGTGCCTATTTCTTCAGCTTCAAGTGTGTAGTACCAAGTACGACCCCAGTGTACCTACTAAACAACCTGAGCCATGGATTCAACAAGGTGCTAGAAATGTTTTAAAAGGATCGTTGTCCCACATAGAATAATAGTGGCAGGCTGTTCTTTAACAATTTTTGACAGCGCAATGGTACTGTGGATATGCCACTTCTCTTCATCCAAATGGTGTGCTATTGCCTTGAGATCTGGTGAATGGGGATGTTACAATACATCAAAAAAGTAAAGAATATGTTTTGAAGAATAATGTTCAAGGACACATGTCAATGAATTTGCCTATACTTTGTCACCCTTGTATGTAGCATTTTATGTATTATTCTGAACTCTCAACGTCATTCAACTTTTGTAAAATTCCCCAAACCAAACGGAAAAATTGAACAGTTGGCACATTTTCAGACTCAAAACGGCACAGCATGTCGATCAATGACTGCAACGGGAGAGGTCTCCCTCACGGAGATGGACGAAAGAATACGGCCCATGATGGTGATGTTTTCCTGTCAGGCATTGTCATGGAGGTTGTTCCCCTAGACAGCGACTTGCATAAACCTGCATGTGAAGAACTATCAATATCAATATAATAACACTGTCATGAAGCCTGAGTCCAACAGGATAATGTCAACAAATTGTAATTTATATACGATTTTCAAATGCAAAATTGCTTAAAATGTGTTTGTAACAAAGAGAAAATTCCAAGTAAGAGACAATTTGTGAAAGTGCTCTTAAATCACTTATGAAGCTACTGAAGAACAATAGAGTTTGTACTGGTGAATCTTGCATGAAGCCCATTCTTTCTGCTGTTGTAGGTAATTGGCTTCGAGGTTTGGCGAGTTGGGCTTCCTGAGATGGGCATTATGTATTGAGCTATCATTCTCACACTGCTGATCAGAGTGCTTTCTTGAACTGCAGTTAATCTTGCTTACTTAAACACGAATATGCCATTTTCATGGAACTCTACGCACTACAGTGTATGTAAGTCCCAGAAAGGTTGGTTGTTGGTCTGGCCACACATACCCACTGTACTATTCAGACGAACAGCGACTGCAACTGATGACCTAGTCTGCATGCTTTATACTTATGTTTAATTTTTGTATATGCAAGTCATTGTCTGGAGACGCTAAGCACATACATGTAGGGTCAAACTTGATAAAGTATATACAGAGCTGAGTATGTGTGTGTGTGTGTGTGTTCGCGCTGGGCGGCGCGAATGACGTGTATTTTCCAACTCTGGCGAAAAAACTTACGTCAGCCAATCAGCGCTGAGAAGCTCCGCCCATAATCACCGCCGTTCTGCCGTTGCTGAATCAAACTGCTGCTGGTCTGCCTGAAGTAGCGTTGGTATAGCGGCCGTCATTCAGACGCTGTTGTGGGACTAGAGATAATATTTTGAACCCAGACATGATGGAGTTTGATGTTCCGACGTATGTGGAATTTACACAAGTATAAAGCAGAACTAGTGGTTATTTTCATGGTGAATGGCGGAAACGGTAACTGTTTTTACGGAGATAAGCCACAGAGATAAGCCAAAACCCCTTTCAGGAGTGAGTAACATTCGCAACGCGTTTGGTGTGAACACAGCTTTATTGTCGAGCGAGTAAACTGACGCGGTAAACGCGGCGCAAATTTTATGTTTATTTTCGTCAATGTTTGGTACTAAATTATTTGGTTCAGTTGCCATCTTGAGTTTCTGAAAATATTTTTGGGGGAATTTGTGTGAATGCACAAACCATTCTATATCTCATATTATATGGGTATTCTATATACATTTTGTCTATGCAATACACCAGGAGCCCTACTGATTCTGGGTGTATGGACACACACACACACACGCACGCACGCGCGCGCACACACACACACACCAGTCTGTTACAAAGCCATCCTCCAAGGCAGTAACCATCGTTAACATTTGTCTTGGCATGGCTGTAGCTGATCAAAAAGCTTGGCCGTGCGCCTGTACAAGCACACACACGAACACATTAATCTGTCACAAGACCACCATATTGGTTTGACCATGCATTTTCAATCAAGGGGAAGTGTGCAATTTGGTATATAAAAATAAATTAATATTGCCTTAGCCCCAGAGGCTACCACGTGGTTGCTATGCAGCAGTGACATTTCTTGCCCTAAAATGCTCTGCTCTGAGCAGTCAGAGAGAGAGAGAGAGAGAGAGAGAGAGAGAGAGAGTCTGACGGCTGGCAGTGCATATTCAAATGTCACACCCTGCACGCACAAACCAAAATCCCCCCGTGTGTGATGACAGGCTGCAACTGTCAGCATGTCCTGCTGCAACTCACTCACTACCATTTCCACTCAGCCTGTCTATCTGGTGCTCTCTCTCTCTCTCTCTCTCTCTCTCTCTCTCTCTCTCTCTCTACTTCCATCACTTATCTCTCTTTATTTCCCTTCCACTTCTTCCTGTCCACCAGCGAGTAGATGGCTTCTCTCATCCCCTCCGTCCGGTCCCCTCCTTTCTCTCTGAAAGCCTCTCCAGTAGCATTATCATGGATTTGAAAGGTTCTGGGACGACAGTTGTTGCAATGAGACCTATGAATACGTCTTAAAGTCTGCAGGGGAAAGAGATATTTCTACCAGCCCTGGCTGTGCTAACAGCTGCCCTGTATACACCCTTGTAGATGCTTCTTATTTCTATCACAGACCTAAGTAGGCAGAGAAAGAGCGAGGCAGCAAGCTTGTCTAGACTCATAGTCATTATGAATGAGCCTGAAGCTGCTTGTCAGCATGTGGTTTTGAGAATCAAGAGATGTTCTGCAATGGAGAAATGTGTGGTCTGGCAGTTACTGTCACTGTTCAGTGTTACGTTAAAATACACACTGTGCCCCATGGGGAGCCTGCCATAGTCTCCTTCGATGAGAAGCGATGCACATCAATTTGTGTAGTGTGCCATAATGATATGACAACAGACAAGGTGTATGTTTGCTAATAGTAACCCTAACTAAGTTGTAGCTGAAATGTAATGATTCCATCCCAAAGCAAATTATCCATTCAAAGGCCCAGTGTAAGAGTCATCTTTAGGATTTTGGTACAACTAGGAGCTATTATCAATAGAGCTGCTTATCTACCAAATACATGCTTTAAATTATATATTTAGAATTTTAAAAACAAATTCAGAACAGGATTAGAATATATATTTTTAATATATCGAAATATTGTTTTTAGAGCAGCGACAGTTATGTAATAACAACACTATGTAAAGGCATTAATATCTCACTGAAAACAAATGTCAAATGTTCATAAATAAATAACACGTCTAAGTGAAGGTTACAAAGAATGAAGCAGCAGTTTGTATAAGTCCTTCTTACTGTCTTCTGTCCTTCTGGCTGCTTTGTCTCAGCCAGCAGAGAAGTTCACCCTAAAAAACAAAAAGAGCTTTTGGCCGATCTGGCATTGGATGAGACTGCGGACAGAGCCGATTGAATAAGGTTTCACTTTTGTTTACATGGCCGTGCTTGTTTTTGATGTATTGATAAAGTTGTGGCTTTTTACTCTCAAAGACTTTATTGCACAGACAGTAAAACGGGTCGCTGCCGTCAACTCTGTATCCTTCACTTCCCCACAGCGAGCTATCTGCTCGTGTGAGATACAAGTGAGTTTTTATACTGTTTAAGGATGTTATACTTCCATTTTGATTGCTGGCAGTTCATTTGGTACCATATCTACGAGTAGAATAGATAAGGCGAGAGTCTTTTAAAGGTCTGACATTAGAGCATAAACAAATCTCCTTGAGGCATTACATCCCAGTGTAGACCCGGTGTGCATCAAACTAAATAAAGAATACAAAAGATCTGTTTGTTAATTGTTTTTCCAGCACCAGAGTGGTTGTCTGTCAGCTTCATTACTTGCTGGATTTTCATATTGGGTTCTTGAAGAGAGGACGTGCTGTGAGGGTCACTATGGTTTACCACACAGGCTACGCACCTATTTTGGTAATGAAACTGATGACCAATAAGCTTAGTTCTCCAACCTCTATAAGTTGCACGTTATCACCATTAAAAGGAAAACTTTCCCTACAAAACGACCATTTGTATATCAATTACTCACCCTGTTTTACCTTACTATTTTATAACCCTTCTAGCTCGTCCGGACTCATGATTGAGTAACGCGCCTGCTTTTAAATGAAGCCCCCATTTACTTCAATGCATTAAGAGTTTTCTCCTTTTGTGACACTCCGTGTTTGACACGGTAGGGACGAGCAAGAAAAACAAAATTTTCTTTCAAGAATTCAAGGTAACATTGGGTGAAGTATTCCTTTAAAGCCATGTAGTCGTGATTGTTTTCAAAGGCTTTACTGCAGCTGGTTGATAATATAAACTACATGAGCTTATATAACGGCAGGCTGTAAGCGCTGTGCTCATCTCACTGTAATTTAATTTATGGTAATGCACTCCCTTAATATATAATATCACACATGTTCCATGATAGCTTAAACACTGGAAGATAACATTCAGTATGGTTTCACATCCGCCGCCACGCACGCACACACACACACACACACACACACACACACACACACACACACACACACACACACACACACACACACACACACACACACACACACACACACACACACACACACATGTGTCATGCTGCTATTTAAATGTAAATGTTTTTTATAAGTGATCAAAGACAGTGGCACAAAACATGGTTAATGATAAGTGGTGAATTAAAGTGGGCTTTTATGCTGTCATCTCCTCTCTCTCTCTCTCTCTCTCTCTCTCTCTCTCTCTCTCCATTCTTACAATATTGTTTCATGTTTAAGAACAAAAGAATCAAAGCTGAGACACATATTAACATATACAAAAACACATATACATAGATAGACACACACACACGCACACATACACTGAGTACATTCTCCAGGTAATTCCATTTCATACATGAATCCTACAGGACAATATTCATTATAATTTGAAATTCTACAGAAACAGATATTAGGTTGAGGTTGATATGAACTGTATTGCACTTAAAATAATCTGCTTGATCAACCATGGGAAAAAGTTTGTTTGGTAGTCAACTTCGTGTGTATATTGCATTTTTAAACAGCCAAACTATTTCTGAGTTTTGATAATCTCTCGACTGTATCACCGTCTTTCAAAAGTATAATCTGTATGTGTATCAAAGGGAAAACTTTGAGAACAGCTGTTGGGTAGAAACTTTGGATTAGCTATTGCAATGAAGTGGTCTTTAAATTAAACTATTGTATGCTTTTTTTCTTGGCCAGGAGTACTGACCCACTGCGCAAAGCCAAATAAACAAATAAGATATAATATGTTAATTAGTGACCTTAAGAGATGCTGCAAGGCATATTTTGTTGCCTTTGGACACAGCCAGGCAAGCTGTTTAGCCGTTGCCATATTCAATGGATATAAATGGGTGTGGCATTATTTTTCTCATCTCAGGGAAACTAGTAAGAGTATTTACCAAAATGTTGAAGCATTCATCTAAGCAGGAAACTCTTGGCGAGGTCCAGGGTGTTGCTTTTGTGATAATCTCACGAAACAAATGTATTTGTCATGACATACTAAAACATGTGGTTGCAGAGAAAAGTTGTAAAGTCAACGACGTGACAATTATAATATCAACAATAACACAGCAAAAGCTATGTAAAACCTTTCGCCGCCATACTGTACTGGTCATACCAGACCAAGTAAGGCTGTCGCAGCAAAACCTGTTAGTGTATTTAGTTTGACATGGGGGCATTGTGCTACTTATGAATTAAACTTCTCATTAATAACATGACAATTGTGTTGTTTCTTTTTTTCAAAAGCTAAATTGTCAGACATTAAACTTTAAAAGTAAAAAAACGTTTAGAACTATTTAGAGCTGCGAATAAGTAATCCATTTATATATTTTTTGGGTTAGTTTTACATTTCACCAGTTTTGATAGAGGAAACGATTATACATTAGTATCTTTTTTCTATCACATTTGGAGCATACTACCGAGCCAGTTCAAACATTTTTACAGTACAGTTAGGTTTAAGTATGCACTTAACAGATTTTACTGACATGTGAAGGGTAAAACTGTCCGCTTGATTGAGCGACCCATCAATTCCACTGACCTTATGTCGTGGGAGCTCAGACAAGCAGAGAGGGGGATGGAGCTCTCAGCTTATGTAAGTGATGTCACACTCTGACTTTGCTCCAGTGCTAACTGGACTGGCATGGCCTGGTCCCCTCTGATAGATAAGCAGCTGTAGCCCTGCGTGTTTGTCTGCCTGTACATGTGTTTTGTGTGTTTGACACAAAAGTTCTCACACAAACCTACACAGTTAAACAACCCACTATCTTTTTTTTATGTAAAAGAGACAAGAATGGTATGTGTGTGTTTGTGTGGTTCATTAACGGCTTCGCTAGAGATAGACAATGTGCATCTCAGAGATACCCACAGACATCAAGGGAAGGGAAGAAGACGTTAAGGAAGGGAGGGAGATGCAAAGAGACTGATAGAAGTGTCGGGGGAAAATACATTCTATGCATTCTGAGTGATATATTTTCCAGATGTGCAACTGAATACCTGTGTGTCCAGAACATCCATTACTTACATTATCTCACACAAGTCTAACCATGACTTATTATGACTACACCAGAGAGGGACAGAGGGATGAAGTGTGTTATTTAAACATGACCTCTGCTCCTGTTGAACTACACATTGACCCTTCTCTTTCCTTTGCATCTCTACCTCTGGCTATTTACACAGATGGAACACAGCACAGGGAGCAGGGGAGGGCTTCTGAGAGTATATTAAAGCTTCAGCTTTACTGTTAAACTTTGTCAGAGCTTCTACCTCCTCCACGTAGGTGGATGGAACATTCTGAACCATTCAGCTGAATGTTTACATGACTCCTGTCTGTACAATGTCTCATGTGTGATGACTTGTAACCTCGTTATATTCTTTTTATATCTTATCTTGTAATAAATTGTTCAAAGACTAACTTGCTCAAAGTACTGCTGATTTCTCACAAGGAAACTATTAATTCCACCACAAGAAGGAGGATGACACTGGGTGGAGAGAGATCAAAAACCCAGTGTGATTTATTTGTGGTTATGAAATATGTTCTATTTACCGCTTTTTGTCCCGGCTGAGTTGGGGTTTCAGAATGGCTTTTGGCTGAGCTAATTGATGTCAGCAGAGCAGTTCAGCATTTTGGTGTGTATGCATGTGTGTTACAGTATGTGGTGTGTATGCATGTGTGTTACAGTATGTGGCTGGTGCTGGTTACAGTTGACTTTAAATTAAGGTGAGTTAAACAGCCAGCATCTTGATTTTAAGATGTATTACCATGGAGTGTTGTGCAGGGATAATTTATCTAAATAAATGTATGAGGTCTGAAACCGAAGAAGACTGTAATGAAATAGCAGTTCGTTTTAATTACGTCCATATTTCCAATTACAGTAGTGCAGAGAAATATGGGGCACTCTCATTTCTCCCCAGAGGGATGCTCTGTCACAACAGCTTTATTACGCCAAGTCTGTATTTTACATGTACTTACCTGACAGTTGTGCAGTGTTTGATCATTTCTGATGAAGATGATCAAACCTAGAACTTGTAACATCCAAGTGACCAGAACGATGCACCTGTCACAATATGTTAGAGAGATGGGGCCGTCAATGGAGTTTTGATCCACCACAGAGCTATAAGACACAAACACCTTTTTTTTTTTTTTATGATTCCACAAAGTGATTGGTACTGCTAGGATAGAATTTTCTATTTTTGTTTTTTTTATTCCTGGCATCATTATCTCTCAAGTATTCACAAGTCTAAGACCAACATAAATAAATCCTAATGGGGAAAGTAAGGGAGACCGACTATGGAGGTGAGTTGTGACTTTTTCAAGTTCCTTCTCAGACTTTGACTTTTCAGCAGCATTAATAGTGGAGAAAAAAAAGGATCTCTACCAAAATCGCCTTAATCTGTTTAGCTATTCTTACTTCTAGACAATATATGGTATTCAAACACAACAAAAAATGCAACAAAAAATTGGAGAACGAGCTACAGATAAAAACAAATAAGTTATTGTGTCTACAATATACTGTATTTAAAGGCCAGTTTAAGCATGATTCAGCAACATGCAGAAAGCTATATAAATGACTGCATCTGTTGTGAGAAAATTAGGCCAAAGTGTAGACAGGTACATTCAGAGGACTTAATATGTGCTGAATTTAACCATTGACTGCCACATTGGTGCTTACCTCCTGCATACATTTTTGACAGCACACTATGTGATTCGGCATATATGTGATAAAAAGTGTTTGTGTCTGTATTTGTATTATTTTGATCTGTGCCATCGCTTTAAGTGACCTAGAAATGCATCTGTTGCTGCACAGTGTTTTATTTATGGTGAAGCAGTGATGCTAAGGGTTCCCATCAGGGGACTTGTGTTGGGGATGGGTTTGTGAAAGTGGTGGAGTCTTAATCATTATTTCCCATAATCCCCAAAGAAAATTGTTTTTTAGCAAGTTAAGCCTTCATTCTTATGTGAAGAACAGTATAATAGGTTTTTGCAATTAGACTGGAGCGCATAATGAATATTTTTTTCTTTAAAAAAGAATCAGGTTGTTAATTGACGATTTAACAACTTGAATTCTTTTTTTTTCTCTAAAACTTGCTTGGATCTCATCTAAATTTGCTGCATGATTTTAATTGATGTTATTCACTACTGCAAAATACATCCTCAAATTATCTTGGCAACGTTGTCACCATCATTTATTAAAAAAAAAGAAGCATTAATTTAAACTCCCATGCCACCTTGTCTTAGCTCTGTCTTTCACAAACATGGACGTGGTGAATTACATTTTAATGATTTAATGGATTGTATAATAAAAAGCTGCTCATTTCTCCAGCGATATCTTCAAATGTGTTTAAAATGCACGTGGCATAAACTTTTATTTCCAATTATCCCTCCTCTGTCGACTGTGTTCTAGACACACACGTACACACACAGCTCTACATATATCTTACCACGGTAATGAGAATATTTCTATCATGGCATGGGTCATGTATTATGTTAATTAGATTTAGTTCATAAATGTGTGTAATGTCACGATTGTTTTTGTTGCCATTGATACCAGTTATGAGCACTAACATACTAATGACATCAACAACCTATTACATATGGAGAATATTTTTGCTGTTTTTAAGATGCGGTGGTTTGTTAAACTCCCCTTTCCTACATGTTCTTGAGGGAATCAAAGCCTGAGTACATTTTTCTGTGTAAGATGTTTCAACAGTCTACCATCCCAGGACATAGGTTTATGCTTTGTACTTTGTCCCCTTTTGTATTTTGACATGTGCACATTGTGGACAGGATGTCATGGTGCAGAAAAGGACTACAATTATCCAGTTGCATTATCCTATTGCAGATGACAGCACTTCTTTCTTCATCAGGCTATGACCTTTTGCTATGGGTGGTTTAAAAACAAGTGTGTAGTAGATATGATAAGGGTCAACATCTTTTATCGCTCTGAGATCTGTTTTTTCTTTAACAACAAAAGTGGATTGTGCCACTGGGTAGTTTTATTGAGTTGATTTCCTTCTCCAAGCAAGGAGGAGATGGACCGTGCATCAACTGCAAGTTCCCACTTTCACAATCAATCTATACAATCCAATCCACTCTCATGGTGATGAGCTTTGAGTGGTGACTGAAAGGATGAAATCACAAGTGGCTGAAATATCCATGCTTTGTCAGGTAACTTGAAACAAAGACAAAATGAGAATCTTGGATTTGGGATAGACTCAGAGAAGAGCTTCTGTACCATATTTTTTTGTTGACATATCTGATCCCTTCATCGGTATTCTGTGCACGTTTGGGCAGAATAAGGCCCTGGTGTTACTTGGGATTGAAGGACTGAATATCATAACTAGCTTGGGAGGGTGTAGGTGGAAGATGTGGCTGGAGGAAGTCTAGGCTGGAGAGACAGTATGCACCAACCCATGTAATCATTGGCACTAATGGACAAACATATCCCCAAAGTAAGCAACGATGGGGTCACTTCTGTGGCTCTTTGTTGAGCAAACAATGCAAGTCTCAACAATCAAGGCATGGGCCTTTCTAGTTGAGAAGTGTAGCCTCATATGTCTCATGTAGGTATTAGAGCCATTCATAAAGCTCTGCTATTGGCAGCAATAGGTCTGATCTTGGATCAGTGTGTAGAGCACTTAGTCTAGCTGATCTCTTTCAACATTCAGAGTACAAACTGATCCTTTTTCAGCAGCCTGCAAGGCTTAGTGCCAGCTTCAAGCGTAGCTCGAGAGCAGTGGACCCAGGTGCAAGGATGTTTTGTGTGCCCATGGCAAACACCTCGCCAACCACATCCCCCTGCCCGCTTTGGAGAGGCAGACTGAATTTTCTTTTGGATGAGGTTTCTTTGTGGGGTCCCACTGGACCATGTGAACAGGAGCAGCTGAACTGCCCCCCCCGCCACATTTCCATGATATCTCAATTGCTGGTGGAAGTCGAGGGGAAAATAAGGTGCAAATCACACAGAGATCAGAGGGGCAGACTTATGAACTGCTAGGTGACTGCTTCAAATCCCCAGACCAGCTAGGAAAATCATGCTGAGGCTTTGTTCCTGTCGTATTAATTGATGTACAATTCATCAGCCTGACAGCGACTAAACCGAGTCGGTCCTTATCCACTTTGGCCCTCTCCTCTGTCTTTCACTCTTTTTGTCAATGGAGTTTTTATCATTGAGCATGCATATTTGTAAGTAGGTATAACTATAAACTTTCAAACAAAGTAATGTTCAGTTATGACATATTATCATAACTCTGAGACCATGAGAGGGTAACAAGAGAGAAAGACCATAGAAAGGACGGAGGATAAAAGCAGCAAGCTGGGGATGAAGCTCCCTGTGATGGACGGGGAAGTCAACTCACTCAGTTGAGAAATGGGAAACAGAACATCAGGGGTATAAATGGAAATCAGACCAACTTTCTCTCTTAGTGGGGAGGGTCCCCACTGAGAGAGAGGAATGGGAAACTTCAAGCTGGAACGATGATACAGGTAGAGAGATAGATGAAAATAAATGCCCACCCCAAATCCCTTAACAGTCACACTGCACAAAGCATTAAACATGAGTGCACAGACACATGTGTAAACATAGATTGACTCTTAGTGCTCCTCCTGAGCCCTTAATAATGATAATACAGATTAGTAGGTAATAAAACATATACCGGTACAGCATATGGCCATTACTGGATTTATGTCCCCAAGGACGGCACAGGGCGGAAGAGATTAGAGATCAAATCCGGTCTAACGCAAACTATAGAGGGATTATAGTCCCTGGTTATTTTTTTATGAGAGAAATAAAGAGGGTGGCTCAGAAATCTAAACTAGCTGAAGAAAAAAAAAGGGAGAAAGTGGAGGGCAGTGAGAGAAGCCGGGAAACAGAATGAGTGAGAGTGATTCCAGAGGGCATGCGATGAGTATTGTGCAGTTATACCAGTAATCGATATCCAGCGGAAACTGATCAGCAAGAACTACAGATGAAGGCTACAAATGAGGAGGTGGATGGACAGAAGGCTGGAGGAGGGAGTGATGCTGAGGTGGAAGCTTCAGAGCTTCTCTTCTCTCTTTGTCATTGTAATTCCATTTAATTCCGTTCTAGTGCACTTCATTTTATCCCAGTACTCCTTTTCCTACCCTCCATCTTAGCGGATTCTTCCTGGAGCCTGGGATTTCTTTACTCCATCCATACACAGAGTGGTGTGATAGCTTTCATTTCGCTACCAGCAAGAAGCTATATTGCATTGGTGGGTAAATGGTTGCCCTCCAGCACAGAGTTGTTCAACAGAGTGGGGGCAAATGGTAGACACCGAAGCTCCGTGTGTTTTTATCTCTCATACTGCTCTAACTACTGCCACTAAAACTGAGAGGCACAGTGGAACACATGCTAACACACAAGCAGATACAAAACTGTGCACAAATATGTAATGCATCACAAACCCTTGCATTAATATTGCCAGATATTGTAAACATATATATGTTTATACAGGTATTCAAAAGACACAAAATACCATGATAGCTTGATAATATTGCATGCTAAGCTTTAAAAGACATTTAGTATAAAATATAAAAGTATACTCATGTCCTTAAACAGCTTGTGTTAAAGCCTATGTGCAGTGGTGGCCATTAAGTCCCCAGTCCACCTCTTTCAGCTACCCTCCATTAGTACTGCACTGGCATATATTGTAGACTGAGCTCCAAAGAGAAAATTGGAGCACCAACTTATCTTTCAAAGGCTATATCATTATAATGAGGCATTTAATGCATATGTTTGTACAATAAACCATGGGCTGTGAATGCAGCTTTGAATATTGGACAATCTGTTAAAAACACTCACTCTGAATCTCTCATTTGGACATTCTAGCTTTAATCCTGAGAAGGGCCTTTTGCACATGATGTGTAAAAAACATGTAGAAGATAATATGAATCATATATTATACAACCAAGATTGGTGCCAAGATTGCTATATTAATACATTGCGTTGTACATGAAGCCGTAGAGATAGACAAACACTCCCATTATTGAGAAACACACACACACACACACACACACACACACACACACACACACACACACACACACACACACACACACACACACACACACACACACTCTTTCCTTCAACCCAGGAAGTTACTCATGTTGCATGCTGAGTAGGGTTAATGAACGGGTGTGTGAGTGCAAGTATGAGAAATGTGTGAGAGGCGCTGGTGATGTGCGTGTGTGTGTTTAGCAGCCTCAGACACCCGCTGCCAATGGTGCCATGTCATGAGTTATTTCTAGGTTTGACAACCAATAGATTACTTTGGTTCCTGCGCAGTTCCTAGATGAAACAACTGTCAGAATATCAGAATGTAAAAAAACCCCAGATGATAATTTTGAAGCCTTTTATATTCATGTCATTCCCTCTTTTCTCTTTGTTCTTGTGGCTTGGTGAAAGCCATTAAAACACTGTTTCTAATAACCTATTAAACTCCTATTCATTACAGAATGGCAGCATATATATATATATATATATATATATATATATATATATATATATATATATATATATATATATATATATATATATATATGTATTCATAATTCATGTGAGTTAACTTACTGTGCCATTACTTGGCACAAAAGACAAAAATAGGAGCTCTATTCTTTCTTTTCTTCTGAGAATGTATTGCTCTATATTTTTGAATATCTAATGAAACTAGATTTTTGTAGAAACAAAGTAGAAACAGTGCAACTTGGTAACTTTACTAAATATGTCTACAAAGTATGCATATGTTAAAGTGTTAAGTTCTGGATCTTCAAACTAGAGTCAACAAAACCTTTTATCTTGACTTAATGAAAACAGGAACCTTTTGTATCTTAACAAAATAGATTGCCACTGGAAACAGGGAATTGGGTGTTTTGCCAGATCCATTCTTAAAAAAGGGCTTCAGCTGATTTTGTCCCCCATCACTTAATTTGCAATTATATACGGAAGGGAGGAATTAATAGAGAATGACAATATGTTTCAATGATCAATAAGATCAATAACCTGACTACTGCTTTAAAAATGTATACATACAAATCAAGCAGGACATATTGGCTTTTTATATGATTTTTTTGCATCAATATGAAGGTGCTTTAAGACTGGTTATTTTATCCATGACAAATATCCCATTTGATCTTTCAACAAAGATTCTCTGTATAATGCAAATGTAGATTTGCGCAAGGATTTTATCCATATCACCCTTCAGCAATACTCACAGGACGTCACTCAGCGCCTTTTCATTGGCATCATCATTTTTGGCATCATTGTTGTCTCACTTTTGAATATTTTCTTGTCTTGGCTTATTAGCATCAGTCAGCACATCAGCATTCTCCTCTTTGTTTTTGCTGTCTCTGCATTGTAACATCTCCTATGGACTGAACTATTTTGAGTTCGGGGGCAGAGGCAATATTGCTTGCAGCAAACACTTCCAGATTCTTTGATGAAATACGCTGTCAAAAAGTGTTTACTTTCAAACCTTTTCATAGCACGTGTCTTCAGCGCTCAGATAGCTTTGCCTGCACATTTTTTTTTATACCTCTGCCACCGTAGGTGTAGTGGCAGGGAAGAGGAGCTTAGACTCAGGTGGCAGACGAGCAATATCGCAGTAGAAACCATGAGGGATAATTCACTACTGCCTGGCAGAGTAGTGGGGGTGGTCATGACTCAAGATTGAAATAATCTTATTGTAATAAGAGAAGAAGTGTTTGTCAATAAGTAATGTTCTTTTCAATCTAGGAAGCTTAAACCCATATTACTTTATGTTTGTCTTGTTGAAATAGATGGGATAGGAGAGGGAGGAAGGTAGGGGGCAGATGGAAGGGAACAAATCAGGAGGAGAGGGCGAAGAAAAGGAGGAGCGAGACATGTGAGTAATCACACCTTGTGTTACATAGTTTACTCTCACTATAAAGATTATTTTTGGCAGCAAAGCAATGACTTGTTGATTTATATTTAAATGGTGCAATTCCTGGATGGGAAAACATAGCCTATAGCTTGTGAGCAGAGCTTTTGCTCATGTAAAGGGGTTGGATACAACAAGGGCGTATTACCTGAATGACCTCTTCAAACACATAGGAGAGGCTGTGTGTATACATGGCAGGCTGTGTGCATCACTGTGTTACACATTGTGTGTGTGTGTGTGTGTGTGTGTGTGTGTGTGCACGTGAGGGGGGATGTATTGTGAATATATCATGCAAAGCCCATCTATTATTTAAGTAGTGTAGCGATGGTGTGTATTTTCTGAGCCGAGTGAAATATGAAGCTACTCTAGCAAAGCTGCTTCATCTCACACATGCAGCTGTGTTCACTCTCACACACATACACACACACAGAAGTAACTGTGGAGGCAGGATCGCTGTCAGCCTGTCTGATTAATGATTTTCCTCCCGCTTTCTATCCCATCCTCCTCTCTGCCTCTCTCAGCCAGGTGTGGCCTGCTCCGACAATGTTGCTCGGAGTAAATCAGCTGTTTCCCACACTCGGGTTAAAGCTGATCCTGTTAAGCTGTTTACATGCACCTTTAAAACCCAACAACTGAGTATTGCGGTGACTAAACCTGTGAACATCTGTGAACATCTGTGCACCTGTGGTGAGTGATCCACAGTCCACTAGATTGAAGCCAACTGTTTAACCAACTATACCTTTTATGCGGTTTTTATTAGTAAGCGCTTCAGGAAAATAGGTCCCTGATTTAATTCCTGCTCAATACATGTCATGGGAGAGTTACAAAATACTTAGTATAATAAATGATGAGTTGTAGTAAGTTTGCTTTTATTTACCAGAAGATAAATTAATTATGAACGGTTTCTTTTTTCACAAATTCCTAGACTTTTTTACTAGAAAATATAATGTAAATAAAGCATGTATGATGAGCCAGTTGCTAAATGTTGTCATGGACATGTAGTATTATGTAATAGACTCACATGAAGCCTCATTCGCCTTTCCAATCACAGATTTATTGCGATGATAGTGATCTTGAAATGTAAGCGGATGCTGCCATCGAATTGTTGCTGTGGAAAAGAGCTCCTCTAAATCCGTCATATGTGCCTGTCTTGCCAACATCTTAGAGTGACAGGGGAGCCACCTGTGAGCCAGAAGATAGTTGACTCACTTTCTGTGCTAACAGCGCACTCGCAGAGCTACATCATGTAGTCTCCACTTATAGCAACCTGCAGTAGGACATGACATCTGGGCCACACGGCCTCACTCTACCTCGCTGAGCTGCTCACACGTGTGTGTCGTCCACACAAACACTGACAGCTTTTCTGCTGCACCGCTGTTACTGTCAGCCCTATCTTTCTACATTGAGTTTAGCTTTGATTATGGCCATCATAATAAAATATTGCATGACAAATAAGTGCCATTGATCTTTATAATGGACAGTAAAAGGTGTGCTGCTACGACCTGTGAACATGGGTGCCGAAAGGAAGAACAAGAGGTTCCCCAACGCTCACACGCTACTCAGGTACTCAGGTATCAATATCCATGGCAACCTTTCCAAAAGTAGAGATCAAAGTGGTGGATCGACCAGCTGACATTGCCAGGCCATACCACCACCATAACACTTGCATGGCTAAAACCTGGAAGCAAAACACTTTGTTATGTATTGTAACTCAAGATTCTATGAGTATAGGCGTAGCCCTCTAAGAGCTAGGGTCCATCCTTTAAGAGCATGCATAGGTCATGAATATTTATTTGTTTTGTCCCCTTATGGCCTGCATAAGGCCCCTTTACATCTGCACTTGCTCTATACATAGTATAGAACATAGTTCTGCTCAAAATTCAAACCAGCATTTCCTCAGCGGGTACTGTACCTGATGGTAAAATAGCAGAAAGGTTCCTTTGCTATTTCCAGCAGCCGGGCTGAGCGCACACTGTCCTGTCATGTTGCCTGTTATCACCATGACATGAAGGAATGGTCGCCATGCGCTGATGCACCCAGTAGAATGAACCGTGGCCATGAACCCAACAGGGACAGCTCTAAGAGGGTGAAGCCGTTAGGATGTAGAAGATGTACAACCATAAGGCAGTTGACATAAGTGCCATCTGTTTCCAATAATGCAATTTACTAAACCTGTCTTTTGGAGTAGGGGTATTGATCTTCTGATTGTTTGGCCTGAGGTCAATTGATTAGACAAAGGCTCATAACTATTATTTGATATGATTAACCTGTTGATACTGAGGGGATCTTGTAAGTGTTGATTATTCAATAACCGCTAATAAGAGTGTAAGATAACAAACATGTAGTTTGTTGTTGACAAGGGTCATGATTCATTGTGTTGAGATACTTGCTCAGCACACATCCCAACACACAACCGTAAATTGCACTGAAATGTGATTATCTGATCATTTGCATTGCTTTTTGATAGTTTGTTTAAACTTTACATCAGTATAATCCATTGTTCTAATGTGTCTTTATTTGAAATAGTCGCTCTAGGCCAATCTTGACAGCTTTCTTTTTCTTTTTAATGAGAAGATAAAATGTCCCCAAAAATACCCTGGAGAACTTGGTAGCTTTGACTGCAACAAATTGTTTTCAAAGACTTGCCAATTTCTCACCGTGTATCGACTTTAGTCTTTGTTAAATTAACCCCTGAAGAAGTATGTTGCATAAGTTTAGGCTCCTTGCTTGGTTGTTTGCATCTCAGGGAGCTGACTCTTATTCATTCTCATGATATTTTCTGTTATGGGTCATCATTATCATTATCCTTACCTATGGGCTCGCCGTTTTCAAATAAATTTGGATTAGTTTTGCAGGGCACATAGGATCACTTCATTAGAACAGCTTGCTGCACCACAGGTCAACTGGCATCTAGTCAACAGACACACACACAGTCTCTCTCTCTCTCTCTCTCTCTCTCTCTCTCTCTCTCTCTCTCTCTCTCTCTGCTCTCTCATACACACTTTTGAGGCTGCCAACACTGTGTACACGGTTGCAGGATTACATTTTCACAAAGATAGTGTAAAGAGGACAAACAAATAAAAAACAGCGAAAATTGGTGTTAAAAAAATAATACGATGAATTGTGAGGATAGAGGATACAGGCATTGGAGACAGTGAGATAAAATAAGGTTAGTGAGGAATAAGCTGCAAAGTTGACAGTGAAGTGTGGAAAGGGGAATATAATAAAATAAAAAAAGGAAGGACATAGTGTTTGTGTGTGTGTGTGTGTGTGTGTGTGTGTGTGTGTGTTTCCCCTCAGGGAAGCCTGAGGATGACACCAGAGGGCCTCAAGTGGGGCAGCCCTGTCTCTCTTTTATCTTTTATCTGGGTCCTTATTCATACTTCTGTCTTCCTGTCCCTCTATTCAAATTATACCTTAATACAGAAACTCTTTGTTTATTTCCCCCTCGCTTTGTTCGTTATGAACCTGAAGTTTTTTTTTTTTCCTTTTCACTTGAGAAACCCACTGCTTTGTGTTTTGCTGAATTGGCCATGGCACCCCTTAGCCTCAAGGTTAAAAGGTATCCGGTGGTGCTATTGTATGCTTGTTTCCCTGTTCTGCAGTTTACCAGACTAGTTAAATTTCCATCCAATACCCCTCCACTTGTAATCACTCATACTTGAACTATTATTGCTGAAAGTGGTCACTCGACCGTCTGTGGCTGGCTGCTTGTAGAGTTGACAGTGCACACTCATATTTTCAACTGTTTATAGACAAAACCAGCGGTAAAGGAATTACAATGGGTCCATAGCATAGAATTACAGCTTGTGATAATGTTGGCTTTGTAAATATAGTCTTGTAAAGTAAAAAGCGTGATTTTTTTCTCTGTTGTCTGTTATTGGTGTGAAACAGGAGGCAGTGCCAAGTTGAATGAAACAGCAGTGGTTTGACATTGCAATAATGTATGGAAGTGGAAAGTATAAGGGTAGAGGTGGTGGGTGCTTTATGCAATTCTTTCAAATAAAGGACATTGTACTTGATCGATGGAGCCACATTTAACCTCAAATCTTGAACCAATGAGATCTTGTTTGACCAAAAAAACAACATCCTCTAGTCTAGATCTAGATCTTTGGCAGACCATTGAGGTAATTTGAGATTGTGGTCAGTAATTCAGCTGGGAATGCCATGGGAAAGACAGTAGCGCATCAGAAGTCCAGCCATGAAAATCTGAAAATGTCCTTTATCGTATGGGAACATCTTGGAAAATGTTATTCTATTTCCCTAAACTTAAATATATTACACACTACTGTAGCATGGCATGATGTGACTACAGTTTCTGTGTGATAACACTTGTTCAAACTGACCTTTATCCCATTGTTAGGAAGTTGCTTCCTAATTAGTGTTGGGTACCGAACAACGGTGCCACTATGACTTTTTTTTACACTACTCTGATGAGCCCATCCTGGCAGCAGGTTGTATAGCTACAGTAGCTAGCTAGCCATCAACCTTTTAACAGAGAAAATGCCCGAAAGGTAAATGGTCAAAAGTGTGGTTGTATTTTGCAAAAATAGATTTGAACAACGCAACGTGCAGCAAATGCAATAAAACAACTGTGTGTAAAGAAGAAGAGCCGAAATCCGAGAGAGAAACGCTCCGTTTTCTCCACCGAACCTCGTTGAGGAAACAGGTATTTTAAATGCTGGAATCTGGACGAGAAAGCTGCAGAGTTTCTAGAGAGGGAAAAGGCTCCCGAACTATAAACTATAAACTATAAACTATGGAAGTTAACGGCAGAGCAGAGAAACCGCAGCTGACTGGCAAGAACCCGGCTGAGAAACGCTCTAAACCGCAAAACAAAGTGAGATTATTAGAAGACGTGTTTGTTCCTCGGCTCAGTTTGTGTTTGCCGAATTCAAGAGCAGCTCCGTCTGGTTCAGAAAAGCTCTCCCAGTTGATATTAATGATGACGTGTAGTCCAGTAAAGCAGCAGAGTTTGTAGAATCCAACAGTTTCTGAGTGGAGTTCTGTTGCACACGGTCCCCATCAGGCCACCTGATGCTTTTTGTCTTCTTTTTTTTTAATACTGTATATTGTTTATAGTTTGAAGTAAAAAAGTTTGAAGCTGTAGTTTGAAGTCAAGTGTTTTGTATTTATTTATATTTATCGTATACTTTAAACAGTTAATATATTGTTCAATTTGAAGAAAAAAACTAGCGATACCCATCCCTATTCCTAATAGCAACAACCATGCAGATAACAAAAAGAGAGATCTTACAAAAATGACCGAGGACTCTCAACCTTAAAGTAACAGCTGTGCACACATATGCAGCAACGCACAATCACAGGTGTTTCTTGTGGTGCTGAAGCCATCTAAAGAGAGTCCCTGTTCTAAGAGATTTTTTCATATGTAAATATGTCTCCATCATCATAATGATTAATCTTTTCTTTGCCACAGTGGCTCAGAGAATGAAAAACAGCTGCAGAGACGTTTACCAAGACAGAAAGTGAAACATGATTAGTTTAGTGTGCTGCTGTAAGATAGGAATCTGAGGAGGATTGTATAAATACATTATGGATCATGTTACTGTGAGGTAGACTGCTGGATTCTTTGCACACCAAAGACATTATGGCTGAAGTGAATCACATCCACTATAACTTGGCCCAGGTTCAGCAAAAGTGCAACACACCTGGTGCTGTTGGGATTGAGACAAAATATGAATGTGTCAAAACTGCTTCGTCAGATACACTGCAAATCACAAAACCATATTGAATAAAAAAATGAAATGAAACTTTTCCGTCAAAAAGCAGAACCCCAGCAACAGTGTCAAAACCAACCAAAACTGAAATTGAAATTCACCTTCAAAAAAGAAAAAAGTGCGATTCTAATTGAAAATTTAATAAAAGAGCTGGTGAAATCAGAATTGCATGACATATAATAAGAGCAAGAATGACAGACAATTATTTGTGATGGGCACAATACAACCACTTATCACTTGCTGTTAAAAATTAAAAATAACACCCTCACATGGTTGTCAGGGCAATCGCTCAGAAAACAAAAAGACATATCTGGTCTAAATCTGGACGCAGAAACAAATCCTCCCACGCAGCAGCGGCTGTTAGGAAATCCAACAGGAGTTAATTTTGCAAAATGGGACACTGAGCTGCAAACTCATTTCAGTGAGGATACAAGACTATCTAGATATGATAATAGCTTGAGACTGTTGCACATTAAAGAGACACTTCTCAGACTTTTTTCACCGGTCTCCATAAATCAGTTCTCGCTTAAGCTCGCTACAGGAGGATTTCTGTCTGCTCAGCCTGTGTCTCAAAGGCGGACTGTGGATAGATTTGAAAGCAATTCAAACTTCTCTTCCTGGATTCTCGACTGAGCCTCCAGGGACCGCGAACAGAGCACAGTGGGTGGTAGTCCACCAACGACCAGGAAGAGCTTTTTCATTTAACTTGTGGGAAATTTAAAAAAATAAAATAAGGGTTAAAGCTGAAATCCTGTGAATGATTGATGATATACTATGGTATGTATGAGCCGGACGAACTCCATAAACTTTCAGGCAATTAAGCAGCCCATTGTAGCGACTCTTTTATAATTTAATTAATTAAGGAATGCATTTTTTACTTCCAATAGAACCAAGAGCTAAATATTTTAAGCAGTCTTTGTTGTACTCAAGTTTCTACAGCGCTCCAGAAAACATAAAAGCTGCCTGTTATGAAAGGTTAGTGAGAGGTTTCTGCAAATGACCAACTGTGTGTGCATTGATCCACTGTACTGTACAGTAAGTACATAATACACTAGACTGCACTGTGGCCAAATAAAGACTAATTACATTATCTTAATCACATTTTTTCTTTCTCCCTGAAAGACCGTGTTTTAAATAGCTGAATGTTTTCGACTCTTTCGGAGATTAGGCCAAAAATAATCATGGTATCATTGATTGCAGGTTTATATCATGTACATGTTTTGTGTCTAAACTATTATGTTCGTAAATGCATGGTCAAATATTACAAAGGTCAGGTCTAAAATGCAGGGTGTGAATAAGAGGTAGAAATTGCTGAAATAGACGTAGACGTAATAGATGTAACGTGGCTGTAATCAGAAAATTTCTTTTTCAACTAATAAGCAGTTTAAAAACAAGATGATTTGCGTACGGACAGTATGAAAATGATAGTGGCAGGAAGAGGATTTTAATTTTTACCAGCTGTGACAGCGACCCTGGTATTGTTTTCACCTTTTGAGTATGCGTGAGTGTTGTCATGGCAAGATATGGTCCTGGATATAACACCCACTGTCGCAGGAACTGCCATGGAAGCAGTTCTGAGTACCTTGCTTGATGTTTACATGACTGTCACCGGAATAGCATCACAACCTTACATGATCATGGGACTACATGTGTGTAGTTAAGATCAAAATGAAGGCCAGGTTTGTAGCTGGATGCGGTCCATGCAACGCCGGGGAAAGAAAGGGGTAGAAAATGGGTTTATGGTCAGGGTTACGGGAAGAGGTTAAGGGGCCATTGGTCTCTCCACTTTACGCCTTCGGACCAATTAAGCGTTGAGTCTGGTGTGATCCAATTGCAATATGGTCTCTTGTTATTTTTAATTTTACAATATAAAAAAAAAAATCAAAGCACTCCCAAGCATTATTATTCTTTTTATCATCTTTGGATTCTACATTTGACTTATTCCCCCAATATCTAAACTAATATTCCTGCCACTCTCTAGTTTCCAATAAAGTGCAAGAGTGAACTGAGCATAGACATAGTGGATGCTGCAGTATTTGAGTGCCAGAATATATTACGGCGCTCAAGTTTTCCCAAACAATTCAGACCATTCTAGCTTCAGCCAAAAGGAAAGAAGACATAACCCTCCCCCATTTCTAATCATCCCTTTCCACTAATAATGTGTATACATTGTGACGGTAAAATGTACCCTGCCCGCTGTTGAGTCTTTTTAAGCTGAAATGATGAACATCGTAATACCAGAACTTGTCTATGAAATCATTTATTCCCTGCGCAGAGAAGAGGCATCGTTACACATAGTCGCTATGAGTCTGGTCAAGGATACACTGAGGATTGACATCTTACATGGGCATTTATATACAGAGAACAAAGGTAGGTTAGAACAAAGAACCCTGTTGTTTCAGGTGCATGCTAAAACAAAGGATCAGACCCCCTGTAGTTTAAAAGGGTCTTCTTCCTTTCCTTAATTCATGACCTGTCGGCAGACATGATTGATGAATTGATAACAGCTACGGGATTGGCATCCAATTCGCATTTGACAGATGCAGGAAGAAGATGATTTGTATAAAAGGTTTGTAGAAGATAAACTACAACTAAGAATATAAAATTCCCATTACAACAATCACCTGTATCAATTCAGCACCACTCACAAACTGCCCTAATATCCACTCAAAGAAAACATAAAAAAGCATAATATTACTTACACCATTTTTTCTGAATGAAGCATATAATTGTTTGGTTCAATTCAAAGTTGGTCCTTGTAAATTGAGAGCTTGTGGACTTTAGCCAAGATGGAAACTGCATGAGAGAAGGTATTCCCCATCTGTTTCCATCTGTTTCAAAGCTTTGATCTGTGTTGTTGCATCTAAGAATATTTAAATCAGGCCATTTTTTTCTTATATATGTCTAGTTGCCAAGCGTCTGATATTAATAACTGTGTTTTATGGCACTCTCAGGCTTTTTTTTGTTTATTAAAGTAACACATTTATAAAGAGATGCATCAAAGGCCTAAAATGCAGTGCATTATGTCTGTGTATAAAATGGCTTCATCATCCTTGTGTTGTCCATGAGCCTACAATATAGTGTTTTTTTTGTTACTGCATGACATTATCCACTGCTCTAATTTGAAAATGGCTTGAGGCTTAGGAGGTTGCCTGTGCTGAATGCAATATCAGTTGGGATAAATGTAATCAAATGGTTGTCTTTATAGTGAGTATTGAATATGAGTCTAATCAAAAATGCACAGTGGCCACTGTCCTTGGGACATTTTTTTGTCTCCAAATGATAATGTAGTAAATACTGGATGATTTTCAGAAAAAAAAAAACACTGTTTTGAGAATCTCTATCCAGCACATGTAGCAGCTTGCGAGGTGTCTCACAAGCGCTTATGTCTGAATGCTAACGGACACAATTTTTTTCAGATAAATCCCTATTATGTGTGCTTATCGCAACGCTGAATGTGAGCCTTAGTGAATGCACTTCATTTTCTACTGTGGCAAAAATACGACGGTCTACTTGTCATGCCAGAAAGTATTCAGTAAATTAATTATAAGTTAAAAGGGCCGTAGATAAAGAGAGTGACAGAGGAATAGAGATAGAGAGAGGCTGCTATAAAAGAGACAGAGGGTTTGACAAAGGGTTACATTTGTCTATGAACAAAAGGTCAACAAGCAAGTATCATTTGCCAGATTGTATCTAAGAGCTACAATGAACTGCTGCAGGTTTACACAAATCTGATTTTAATACTAATCACTATTGCAAATAACCCGTCAAACAGGCTGGCAACAATTTCTCTCGAAAAAATTTCACTGTCACCTCTTGCAGTATTTTCATCACTGTCTTGCTGTGCCATTAATGGCAGAAAATTGTTTCTTGCACTCATTAATCATATTTTTGAATATATGTTTTGCAGCTGAACTAATTAAAATTGCTGGGCATTAGCTTTCAAAGGCCTATTAGAAAAAATTGCAAATAACAAATAATTGTGTCATGATTTTAGAGCCCCACCCCCACATTTTGCTATTGAGGCTTTGAGGAGACAATCAGGTGTCCAGTATTTCACAAACTGTCTTTAAGTCTAAAAAATATAGAGAGACAAACACGCTGAGTTGACATGGATAAAAAGGAAAGGGTGTAAAGAGAGGGAGTCCAAAAAACGAACCAGAGACAATAGATGAAATACCAAAAGACCAAATGCGCTTGTTAAATTGCACAGCAATGAGGTCTGGGGGAAACCAAGTATTGAGGAAAGGAACATAGAATATATGGGGTGTATGTGTGTGTTAATGGCAAATCAGTGTGTTAGTGAGGTCATATTGCACAGTTAGGATCAGCCAGCTCAACTCATTATTACTGCACAGACACACACACACACACACACATACACACACACACACACACACACACACACACACACACACACACACACACACACACACACACACACACACACACACACCGGGATTAACAGATAAATGAATGCCCATTGCACAGTAAAGGAGAGCAATGAGGAGCTGGTTTGGCGGGGGAGAGCGAGAAAACTGAAGGGAGGCAAGAAGACGTGGGAGGAAGGCGGAAATACAGTCAGGAGGGAAAGAAGACAGAAAAGCTATAAAAAAATAAAGTACAAGAGATGGCAATCAAGAAATAGAAACATGCGAGAGGGAGAATTAAGCATATTAATATGAAGTTTTCATTGAGACAGTAATTGTAGGACGACTTTCGATAGATATGAGGAATGTGTGGAATGAATAAATGAGGCGGTAATAGATAGAGAAAGGAGTGGAGGCATGGAGGGCAGGCAATTCGAGGAATCTGTGATGAAATGAGGGAAATAGAGTGAGATGTTGACAAATGTAGAGGAGGGGAAACAGATGGATGAAGAGATAACCGAATGGAGAGAGTGTTAGGATATTGAATAGAGGGGTTGACAGGACGGAGGGCGGGGGATGATAGTGAGGGTGATGGAAGGCACATTTTGGAGCGTGCAGGCTTAAAATCTCAAAGTCAAACTGCTGTATATTGAAAAAGAAGAGCAAAGGCACTCTAAAATGTACAATAACTGTCTGTCCATGGACAAAAATGGACATTTGTGAGCAATATGGTTATTAATCAAATAAAATCCTCCATTGGCCAATTTCGAGCTATGGCGACAAAAGATTGCCTGGACAGTGTTTAGACATATGGGGCAAAGTTCTCATAATGCTGCTGCAGCCAAATAAAAATACAAAGTGAAGTAGAATACACTGGCCTGAACAGAAACTGTCAACAGAAAAGCTATTTTTACATTGTAGTGCTATGATTCACCAGGTATTCATGGCAAAATCTGACATGCCTCCAAATTGATACCTCACAGTCACAGAGACACAGATTGTGACCGAGATTTTATTAGAGCCATCTTGCACAGTGTGACGCGCAATGAACCTGCACAATCGCTGTTATCGAACAGTGTGGAGGGGCCTTTGGGTGAAAGAAAGGAGGCGGAAGGAGGGAAGAAAAGGACAATGAGAGGGAGCAGAAGAGGCTACAGGGTGCAGGGCCGGGATATATAAAATAAACTTGCTTATCTTGAGAACACTGAAAGAAATGTGAGAAATAGAAGGACGGGGCGAGATGTAAAAAATAAAGAAGGTTGGAGAGTGTGAAGTCGATCGAGGAAAGTAAGAGGGGGAGATGCAGAGTAGATGAACACAAAAAGTGTAATAAATCATTCTGAAGAGAGTGGAAGAGGGAGAGAGACACAGGGAGAAGAGAGAGAGAGAGAGAGAGAGAGAGAGAGAGAGAGAGAGAGAGAGAGACAGGTGGCGATGCTGCTGTGTGGGAGGTTGGGAGAATGCAATGGAGAGGTCAGTGTTAACTGCTGTGGTCTGGCTTTCTCCCTGAGACCTATCACAACCTATCAACTCACTCTGGTGGAGTGGAACACACACACTTTGTCACACCCGTACGCACACAATGCAGTGCCTCCCTGGTGATGTGGACAGGCTAAATAGAGAGAAATAGTGGTGCTGTAAGTGGTTGTGAGATGGGGAGAGGTGTAAGGGGGTAAGAAACTGTTTCAGATGAGAGAAGCTGGTGTAAAATAATACTCTTGTATGTGTGTTTGTGTGTGTGTGTGTGTGTGTGTGTGTGTGTGTGTGTGTGTGTGTGTGTGTGTGTGTGTGTGTGTGTGTGAGAGAGAGAGATGTGGCACACGGGTGCTTTTGTGCATGTTAGCGGGGCGATGGAATCCATTTGAGAGAAAGGGTAGTGTACCTGTGCTTTGCTTGTGTTGCTAATTTTGTGAAGGTCATGGACTGGCTACTCGTCAATGCTGATGTAAAGTGTCAATAAAAAAAAAAAATTACAAACATATTATCAACGACCTGTACAGTGTGGAGTCATGTGTTGGAAGCAAAACTTCACTAAAAGTCAAAGATCTCTGTGTGCACAGTTACAGATACATCACCATTAGCTATGGAAGAAAGGCATGTTTTAATCCTCACATAACTGAGCTTTTTTTTAGGAAGTGGAACTTTGGTGTGGCTCATTATATTAGTTGAACCTGGGACAGAATACGAAGGTCTTGGTTTTCAATGTAGTGTAGGAAGTTAGGTTCATGTCTGACAAATGTTTCACTGTTGCTTTTGTATTTTTGTCTGTGGACTCGCTGGCAGATTGATTGGTACTGAACCCCTCAAAAACATAAAGACAGACACAAATGGTGAGATACCATTTATATGCATTAAGGTTTCTCCAGTATTTTCCAAGTTTGTTAATAAGCTTGCTCCCTCCTCCTCTCTTCCCACCATTTCTCACTTCCTCTCTATTTCTTTTTCTGTCTTCTCTTAGATCTAAATTAACATTTCTGTTCTCTATATAAAAAAAAACGAAAACGAAAACCGTGTTTTATTGTCATAGTACATACATACATACATGAAATTTGTCCTCTGCATTTAACCCATCCTTAATATCTTAGGGAGCAGTGGGCTGCCCTGAGCGGCGCCCGGGGAGCAATTTTAGGGTTCAGTGTCTTGCTCAGGGACACTTCGACATGTGAGCTATGGGGGGACTGGGGATCGAACCGGCTACCTTGTGGTTGTGGGACGACCACTCATCCCCCTGAGCTACAGCCGCCCAGTTCAACCTGTTTTTGCAGAAGAAGCCGCATGGTGGCTGATGGCCAGGTTACATTACATGAATTAGTCATTTCCTTTTATTCATTATTAAAAAACACTTTCTTATCATGGTTTTAGATCAGCTTTCCCACCCTAATGAAAAATCCTACACATATATTACAGTTACCAATTGTCCTATATCTAGAATTGTAAAAAAACAATCCTGTCTTATCCTGTCAATTAGAAATAATAATTTGTTATTTTAAATTGTATTTCCCTTGAATCTACAGAATATTCATGCTGCTGTGCAGAGTACATTCAAACATAAACCAGATCACCCAATCTTACAGCTTTGCAGAGTTGTTCTATTTAAACAAAAGCACCAAAAGGAAAGTGGGATAACAAATAAAACGTCTGATAAATAATAGAAGGAGGCCCCAAGGAGATCTGATTAGAGGTGCTGTATCAGCAAAATGGTTGACATTATCACCAGGCTCACACGCGGTTTGGAGTTGCAGTTGTTTATCAATGATGAGAGGTGCATATTTTCCGCGATACAGTGTGAGACAGATTCCTAATGTGAGCATGAAAGACTAAAATGTACAGTGTCCATTTTATCTCTGCTGATATGGAGGATAGATGTTTGGAGATGTAGATGTGTGGTAATGTTATGGACTGCTGTGTTTAGATAGATTCATCCTCTTCCTCTCTCCTAATCTGTAATCCCTGCACATCTTGGGCACTCTGTGTGTGTGTGTGTGTGTGTGTGTGTGTGTGTGTGTGTGTGTGTGTGTGTGTGTGTGTGTGTTTGCATGTGGATGTGTGTCTCTGTCTGTGACCCTCTACGTCTGTGTGTGCAACCGAAAGGTGAAATCTGACCAATTTATTTAGTCAACTGTGATTTTAATTTTTTTATGTGCTGTCCTATTTAGTTTAAAGAGGACTTTATTTCCAACGCATGGCACAACAAATAAGTTATATTTCATGAAGTGATTCTATACTACATCATTGTCCTATCAACCCAATTTGTATCAATGTGTTCTCCATCGGTTTTGATCTCCAGAACGCTTCTCAGAACGCTTGCCAAGGCAACTCCATGTTATGAGGTTTGACAATCCTACATGTGCATCTGTGTGGCCAATGTACACCACACATACACACATTTTGGCGATGGATGTTTTTGCGCATATATTGACCTTAATTAGCAGTTTAGCTTGTGAGAAAAACAAGGAAAATCAGGACAAACCAAACTTTTTGTAGGAGAGTTTAGACTAGCTTGAGAGTTAGCTCTTATTTAAGATACAGTTGCCAATGTGTCTGTTGTATTGGAGGATCAGTAAAGAACACACAACAGACATTCTTTTTTGAAGCCATCTATTATCCATTTGTTGTGATATCATATTTTGTAGACATTGCACATATATTGTTCGTTTAAAGGTTAGTTGTTAACATGTTTTTCATGATAAATACATAGAATATATTCCCATTACATACTGATACATTCTTGACCTATAAACTGCAGCTATAGCTGTAATCCTCCTTCAACAACTGAGTGCCTCTGTACGTGTGAGAGTGCCAGACACAGCTTCCATATTCACAGCACTGTGTGTACAACATGTGCATATGTGCGCTTCTAACTACACACATTAGTGTTCCTAAGTGCACGGGGCACATATGTGTCCGCATGGCCCATGACACAGCATCAGAGCTGGATATGAAATGTTACATTGCGTCCAGATCCGTGTGTGCCCTTGAAGTACATATTTACACATGCATACGTGCTTCCACAAACATATAGACACTCACTCTGTGCCACGGCGAGGTGGCACAGAGTGTGTAGTGCTAAAAGGCTTGCCGGGAGACGGGAGCTTTTAGAGGACATCGCATCAACGTTTAACCATACAAAATGCTTTTTGATGGACATTTTTGCACTTCACTAATTAACCTAATAATCCAGTTTATTAGAATAATTAATGTTTTAGCATTTGGCAGACACATTGCTCCACTCTATGTGTTTTACAAATGGACTCCACTGAAATATTTTTTCTGGATTTCATGCTTTGTTTTTGGTGCTTTCACCCTCATTATCATCCTGTACATTGCATTGTTCTCTATATTTATATGGTTGAGAATCATATGCTGCTGACCCATGTGCTACGAGTTTATTGCTCTCCCTTCTCTTTTGTTTTTTGCTTTATTAAAAAGGAGAAGAAAAAAAACCCACAACTAATAAATAGGCTTACGTAAAAGTTAAACGTTGTCATCAAGGAGATTAAACTTTCTAATCAAATCTAGTCTTGATAAACACGGTAGCTGTAATGAGGTCATTTTGAATGTTGACATTACTTTCTGGAGAGAAAAGCAGCGTTGATGATTTTTTGATTAAATGGACTTCAAGTGGTAGCCATGGTAACAGTTTATCTTCATGCATTGTATTCTGTATTTGTCCTGCAAGTGGAGGTCTCACATGAATTATGTCACGCCTTACCTTTCACTTTCCATGAGAACTGCAGTCGACAATAACACTCACCCGTACTCAGCCAGACAAGGAAGGTAGGACCATATATTTGTCACAACACTGAGACATTTGGCTTATACACACTTATACCTTCTAGATCAGAGGTGGGCAAACTACGGCCCGCGGGCCGGATACGGCCCGCCGAGTATTAATATACGGCCCGCCGAGTATTATAATTATTATAACATTAAAAAAATATATAAAAAAAAAGTTATTAAAAAAATATATTAAAAAAAAGTTTTTTATTTTAAATAATTATAAGTTATAGTAAAGACCGCTGTAGCGCTTCTCCGTTCCCAAGTTCAGTTTCCCGAAGCACGATGACCACAACAGACCAGCGTTGATGTTTCTTCATGCTTATTTATTGCACAGCGCTCTTTTAGGCTTTTCGTGTGTGCAGCGGCTGTCATTCAGACGCTGTTGTGGGACTACGGATAATATTATGAACCCAGACACCACGGAGTTTGATGTTCCGACGTATGTGGAGTTTACACAACAAGTATAAAGCAGAACTGGTGGTTATTTCCAAGGTGGATGGCAGAATCGGTATCCGTTTTACGGAGATAAGACCGGCGAAGTTCCTGGAGGAGTCGGTGAAATTCACCGAGCTGTGTGCGGCTACGGATAATATTATGAACCCAAACACAAGGGCGTTTCATGTTCCGACATGTTTGGGACTTCCACAACAAGTATAAAGCAAAACTAGTGGTTATTTATTCCATAATCGATACCGGAAAAGACAGCTCTTTTTCACGGAGAGACCCGACGGCGATAAGCCACGCCCCCTTTGTCAAACACTCTCCATCCATCTGATACTGGCCCGGCCCGTCTGTCAAATTTTTTAATTCAATGTGGCCCCTGAGCCAAAAAGTTTGCCCACCCCTGTTCTAGATGCTCCTCTATAATAGCACAGCCTTCATATCAAGGTGTCTTAGCAGCAAAACTGGAACGCATGGGTGTTTGCAGTATTGGTATGATTTGATGTTTGTTGTTTTAAGCATTCTGATTGTCCTTTAGTGTCCAAGGATTCATCTCACCAAGCATTGTTTCACCAATGTTTAAATGAGATAGTTAACACTGAATTGCGATGGATATAACAATAGTATTCCGGTAAATGCATTTAATAATTCAACGGTGACATCAAGACCACAGAAAAAGTTTTTTATTACTTGATGGATCTCAGTAGATTAGGCCAACATATTTACTTCACTTTGAGCACAATCCCCTAACACCAGTTACACTGATGTGTTCAGTCTCTCAAGTGGCTCCGGCGATGAGACAGTAAGGGGACGCAGAGAGAGAAAGAGAGATGTGTGCACTTCAGTATCCGGAGGATTGTGTGTTATGTATGTCATGTTGGTTGGATTGCAGAGCAGAGCAGAACAGATGGGTTTATAATGAGGAAACAGAATGATTCTGATAATGATGACCCGATAATTATACGGGCGGCAGTGCTGTGGTGGATTAAAAAGAGAGTGGATGACAGGAAGAGGAGTGCATGTACGCAAAAAGGGGTTAAGAAGAGCAGAGAAGATGGAATGAGATGAGAGCATACAACATCTTTAAATATATTTTACTGAAATATCTACCCCGTAGGTTGAAGGCCTGTTCCGGTCTTACTTGAAGTTACGTAACACTAAAAGCGCTTCTAATTTTGTTTCCGTTCTAGATAATAGACTGAGAGAACATCTATACTGGAAATATTTTGGGCATGTTTTGGACTCAATTAATAATGCTGATGATGCTAATGACTGAGCTACATCGTCCATGCACCAAACAGACCTGCTTTATCTATTCACCCTTAACTTCTGCTTAACGCCCTGACAAACAGTACTCGAGCATGGGTTACGTCAGATGGAAGACCCCAGCCCACTGAGTGCAGTGACAATTCAATCAAATACAATTTAATTCCTCTGTAAAGGGGAAACAATTCAAAGCACAAATACACATACATAATTAAATTACACACATCAAAACAACCTACAAATACAAACATCATATTACAAAGTTAGCAATGAAAAATATACTGCACAAGGGTTAAAGGCAGTGGCAGATAACCACAACGACCACAAAGGCAAATTAGTGCTATCTTCCTGCTGTGAGGAAGTTAGTGGGTCAAAGGCTAAGGCAGTGGCAAATACCCACACCAACCACAAAGGCATGTTATATGACAGTGGAGCTGAGGTTAAATACAAACTGAGAAAATTCAGTAATGGCCACTGCCTCACAGCATGAAGAGTCTGCCTCAATTTATTTTTTATATTTTAAACATTGTGTATCTCCCACTTCCAGTCATTCCGATGTAGGAAAAGGTTAGTTTTTCAAAACAAATAATATATATGAGCATATCTTTGATGCAATTGTGTACAATAGGACAATGTTGAGGACATTCAAAATGTGTTTTTCTTGCCCAAAGCAATGCTTTGTAATGATGTTATCTGACTATACCTGGTCAAGACTTTACAGGTTTAACAAATTACTATTTTAATGGAAGTCTGTGTTAGTGACAGTATTGATTACTGCATGTTTAGGTATAACTGATACCGACTGGTGTTTAATGTTTATTAAGTGGCCTCTCTTGTAATACTTTATAGTGGTGTTAACTTCAAGCATGAAGTGAATGGGTGCTGGGATACCATTCAGTAAATGCTTTCAATCAGTTTCAATTACAACATTAAACATAATTTTTGTTCTATTTTCAGTCTGTCCCCACAGGTGTTACAAAATCTAACACGTATTGCACACCGTTTCAGTAACCTCTGACAGGCACAATTAAGACAGGGAATAGGTGCCAGAATAAAAACATACATAAAGTGTATATTGGAAAATAGTGTTCTATACAGTAGGGACAGCATGCATATGTATAATTTTCAATCCCCACACCCGAGGAGAAAACGCAATACTCTAGTTAACACTTTGCCCTTTCTAAAAAAATACTGGTGAGTCCAGCACCATCAGACCTCTGCAGTTTGCCTACTGCAAAACGGATAGCTGAACTTGGTGCTATTGTACAATAATAATTAGGGAAAAAAATGTCAAAAGAAAACCAATAAGAGAAACAGATAGAGAACACCAAGAGGAGGTTCATTGATAAGCTTGATGGGAGGTTAAGAACAACTGGGGGAATTCATTTATTTAATTTAGTTATTGAGGAATTCCCTGCCTTCTTTAAAAAAAAATAAAAATAACAGGTTCGGTTTATTTTGTATAGCCCAAAATCACAAGTCACAGGTCAAAAATGCATGTACACTCACCTAAAGGATTATTAGGAACACCTGTTCAATTTCTCATTAATGCAATTATCTAATCAACCAATCACATGGCAGTTGCTTCAATGCATTTAGGGGTGTGGTCCTGGTCAAGACAATCTCCTGAACTCCAAACTGAATGTCAGAATGGGAAAGAAAGGTGATTTAAGCAATTTTGAGCGTGGCATGGTTGTTGGTGCCAGACGGGCCGGTCTGAGTATTTCACAATCTGCTCAGTTACTGGGATTTTCACGCACAACCATTTCTAGGGTTTACAAAGAATGGTGTGAAAAGGGAAAAACATCCAGTATGCGGCAGTCCTGTGGGCGAAAATGCCCACAGGACTGATGCTAGAGGTCAGAGGAGAATGGGCCGACTGATTCAAGCTGATAGAAGAGCAACTTTGACTGAAATAACCACTCGTTACAACCGAGGTAAGCAGCAAAGCATTTGTGAAGCCACAACACGCACAACCTTGAGGCGGATGGGCTACAACAGCAGAAGACCCCACCGGGTACCACTCATCTCCACTACAAATAGGAAAAAGAGACTACAATTTGCAAGAGCTCACCAAAATTGGACAGTTGAAGACTGGAAAAATGTTGCCTGGTCTGATGAGTCTCGATTTCTGTTGAGACATTCAGATGGTAGAGTCAGAATTTGGCGTAAACAGAATGAGAACATGGATCCATCATGCCTTGTTACCACTGTGCAGGCTAGTGGTGGTGGTGTAATGGTGTGGGGGGATGTTTTCTTGGCCCAATTTAGGCCCCTTAGTGCCAATTGGGCATCGTTTAAATGCCACGGCCTACCTGAGCATTGTTTCTGACCATGTCCATCCCTTTATGGCCACCATGTACCCATCCTCTGATGGCTACTTCCAGCAGGATAATGCACCATGTCACAAAGCTCAAATCATTTCAAATTGGTTTCTTGAACATGACAATGAGTTCACTGTACTAAAATGGCCCCCCCAGTCACCAGATCTCAACCCAATAGAGTATCTTTGGGATGTGGTGGAACGGGAGCTTCGTGCCCTGGATGTGCATCACACAAATCTCCATCAACTGCAAGATGCTATCCTATCAATATGGGCCAACATTTCTAAAGAATGCTTTCAGCACCTTGTTGAATCAATGCCACGTAGAATTAAGGCAGTTCTGAAGGCGAAAGGGGGTCAAGCACAGTATTAGTATGGTGTTCCTAATAATCCTTTAGGTGAGTGTATGTGTTTTAGGTGGGTACGGGTATGTTTTACTGTGGGTGTTTCTGCGCTGTTTATTTGAATCATTTAGACCTCTGACATTACTTTTTTTTTTTTTACTTTTATGTTCAAAGAGTCAGATCAGTCAGATTGTCAGTAAAAAGCCATCACATACACACCTCACGAATGCCCTTCTTTCTACATTTTATTCACACTTTCCCTTTCTTTCTTTCTTTCTTTCTTTCTTATTCATGAACACACACATTTACGCACACACCAAGCTTACTGACAGGTCATTTCACTACAATCTAAAATAGTGGAGCGAACAGATGCTAAATATAGAGGCAACCTGAGTAGAATACCAATGACTTTCAAGATCATACAATACAGATGAGCAGTAGGATGGTTAACATGAGGCAATAAGGCAGTGTTGAAAAAGACAAGTTCAAGACCTAAAGGTGGTTATTGGGAGGCTTAAAATAGAGTTTAAAGAATAGTTTAATGAAGAAGCTTCATTTAATTGGGCTATTGCTTTAGCAACATCTCTAAAACGCTTTGTAATTTAATGGCAGTGAAATGATGTTAATGGGTGTTCATGTTGAAACTAGATTAAATCCATAATTTAATCAATTTTGAGCACCCCTTCATGTTCGCCAAGATTTAAAAAAACAAACATTTCTGAGCATTCAAAAAATGCCTCATCAGGCATCTCATGATGTCATTTATCAGTGTTTCTAGTTGTTTGGTGGATTGACTGTCTTTATATGACCATATTATTAAACCAGACATTACATTTAAAAAATACAAGATTCACTAGTAATATTCATAAAAAAAGTGTTATGACCCTAATTCCAGTTGATCTGGTTCAGTCAACTTTCTCTCATACAGTCTTAATTCTGTGAGTGTTGTTTCATCTTTGCACACATGCTGCTAAGTAATGCTGTTCACAATAATCAGAATCAGAACCATTTATTTACTAGGTATGTTACACATACAAAGAATTTGTATTGGCGGGTGGTGCATACATTAGACAAACAACAACCAACAATCAACACAACATTCAAAACAATCAAACATTACATTTACAATAGAATATCAAATATTTATAAAAACACTGGTATTTGTAATTTATATGTGCTAGAATCTAAATTGGCTGCATAGATTTCATACAGAATTATGATCTTTGGTTGATTCATGTGTATTTATGTTGGACAACATTGTGTGAATTTTCTTTCTTCTTATTTTCAGGGTTAACAGTTTTTTTCACTGTAATACACCTTTTTTTTAAATAGATAGTTACTGCAGATGTCATCCATTAATTTAAATTCCCCCTTGAGATTCTGGAGTGGTTGGATAGCACCTGAAATGAACCTCGGCTGTGTGTAAGGAGGGAATATGTGCTCCTGATCAAAAGAGAAAGAAGGATAAATAACTGAAGAGCATAATTTAGCAATTCACTGGGCACAAAATTCCTGCCAATAATTAAATTGAGGAGATGTATCATTTCTGGTTAAAAATTCTAAATACAAGGTAATACATTAATATAAGTACAAAACACATTGTCTTAACAGACTTAACAGGATTAATAGATTGTTCAAATACATATATTTTTTTGCCTGCCACAAGAGACATAAACATAGCTGTAACATTAGCATATCACACCACAGATTATCCTCTTGTCAATTATTGTTTTGATTGTTGATGAAGAATGAGGTGTGGAGCTTCAACAATTGAAGGGAAAGCCATTAAAGCGAAAATGCATACATAATATAATATTACATGAACCTGTCATTGCTAGGAATGATGTGTGTTGTGTGTGCACGTGTCTTTTACATGCTTCTGTTTTTTTAAGGGAAAGGGGATTCCTCTCGTGGAAATAATGAATACTTCTAATGTCAGCCTGTGTGTCGGGAGAACTACAGAACTGACGACCACCAACTAGAACAAGCATTAGAAAAGTGCTGCTGCCTCTGCTCATTGAGACTTGTCAGGATATACGCGAGGAAAAATATGTAGTATCATTGCAATTAATAGATGTTGGTTATCTGTATGCATTTACCCATGTGCTGGATGTCATGTTGGGGGTCTACAAAAGGATCAGCTGTCCCATTGTTGTGTCACATTGCTGTTTCGTGTCTTAGCAATGAGATGACGTTGGGCCTCTGATGTGAGTAATGATTTTCTAATAACCTGCAGCTTGTTAGCTCAGCTGGCTGAACAACTGACGACCAACGTCGCTGCATCCTGTTTGATGTGTGTGTGTGTGTGTGTGTGTGTGTGTACTCTTTACTAAAACACAAAAGTACAGGCTGTCAGTTCCAATTTGACAACACTTTGATCCTTATTAGGACGAATTGTTCGAAAATAAAAAAACTGACACAACTTTTGCATCAGCACCTACATTTTTAAGACATTTAAAGACATTTCCAAAAGTATTTTTAGTCGAGGCATCGAACATTTATATGATGTTCTGCCTTCCAGGTTTCTGCTTGCCAATAGTGTAGCTCGGGTCTTGATATCTTATTTTAGAGAACTCTGACATTCTTTTCAAGAAAACTGGAACAGTGTCTAAACCCAATAAGTTTGTAGATATGGCGGGATGTGCCAAGATGGCTTGGACATACATAATAAGGTCATGAATAGCAAACATTATCTTGCTAACACGCTAAACTAAGATGATTAATACAGGTAAACATTATACCTGCTTAATATCAGCATATATACAGATTGCCGTTGTGGGCATGTTATCATGCTGATGTTAGATTTAGCCCAATGTACACCATCACAGAGCAGCCAGTGTGGCTTTAGATTGTAATTGTTGTTAACCCAACATGTCTTTGCTCAATTTGTATAAGTAGGGTTACTGTTGCTATTTATTCATAACGACAGCTACGCAGTCCAATGGGTTGCGATAACCTCAGTATTGGATGTGCCGTCAATAAAATCAGCGGTATCTATATAAAGAATCATGCACTAACCCATGTCTTGTTTCTCTGTTCTCTTTTCTCAGTTCTTTAGATCTATCTCCCGAGGCCATCTTTTCTCTTTTCAGTCAATCTACCAATCAGCGCAATGTATCTTCATGTTGAGTCCTAATACATCACAGCACACCACATAGAGGTAGGCAAGGATTCACATTGGTTTTTACTCTGTTATTGATTGCCATGTATGAATTTACTGACTGATTAAATTGCTGATTGATTGAAGAAAAATAAATTGATCCTGCTGGTTGTGACATGGGGTTGGCAGTGTTTCTTTTATATTGCATCTGAAACATTTACTGACATTTCAGTTTAATAAAATGTTTCCTTACACTAACCAACTAGAAACATGTGTACAATATGGAGGGGTGCATTTGTGTTATATAGTATGAAGTAATTCGGCCCATAAAAGTAAAACATACTGCATCAGCATGCACCTTTGTATGTGTGAGAGTGAGTGGATTAAAAGGTATGCATGTGCCCACCTACCTAATGTACCATAATAATAGGTGGTTGAGAGTACTTATTCACATGTGAATGTAAATGGGTTCCGTCTGTGTGTGTGTGTGCTGTCTCTCTGTGGCTGTGTGTGTATGTGTGTGTCTGGTGAGAGCAGCGCGGTGGTCCAATGTGCTCTGCCTCTGTTATAGAAATATTAGCAGGGCTGTGAGTGCAAAGAGGCCAGAAAGGTTTGCAGGCAGGCAGCTCAGCAGAGCAGAGCGAGTGCTATTGATATTGGATAGATAGAGGAAAGATGGGGGGGATGTATATCAAAAAGGGCTCGGCAGTGATTCTACAGCACTCACAAATCACACGTGCCTGTTGTTGTCTTCAATATTATAACAGAATCTCTTGGTCGGGCATTCTTGCTGTAGAAGTGAGACATCAGTACTGCCTTTAGCACAATTACTCTATAAAATGTTCCTAAGTGGATGCGAAGTAACATTTCAGTTTAGTAGTCTGGATCCATCAGATTTATTATTTACCATTTTAACTTTGAGGACAGAACATGTTGCCGTCTTAAACATCTAGACATCTCTATGTACTGTACATAGTGAATTTCAAAGGTTGAGATTTTGGTACTCAGCTGCCATCTGTATATGAACTGGCATCAGCTGTTTGAGCGTACAGCAATATGTCAAAAGTATTTTCGCAGGTGAGACAAATGTAAGCCTTTAAAAAGCAGCTGTGTTTGTAACAGGACAGATTGTAGACAGTGGATATGTTGGCAGTGAGCCTGTCAGTGCACAGCATGGCTTAAACCTGTAGACCGATGAGAACAAAGGTAAAAAACAACAACATATTCATTCAGTTATTGAAACCAACATGAGCTACCAATCAATGGAAATAGCTATCATGAGAAACTGTAGACCTGCAAAGATCCACTGTACACTAATTCATCAAGATATACATTTAGAGGACTGTATCTCCTCCATAACTGCCCTTTGTCAGGTTGCTTAGACCACCTTTTCATCCATCCAAGTGCTGTAAGGTATATGGCTAGAATTGCTACTACAGAACATGGAAAACCTCCACCACAGTTGCTCTGTTTGCCACCTTCTCAGTTTCTACTGCTTTTGATTCATTTCAGGAGCACAGAAAGTTAAGAGCTTTTTTTCTTGGGCTTTCTTTCTGTTGGAAGTGTCATCAATTTGTGACTACTGGCAGCTACCCAAAAAGCAGTCATGAAGACAAGTCAGGCAATCAGTTAAAGCCATAACACTTCTCCAAACATTTTCTGACAGTGTAGGTGACCAATTTTCCCCGACAGTATTTCCTGCTATTGCTTTATATGCCCCTTTTTGAATGATTATATGCATTGCGTTTGCACCCTTGCACTCTTTTTTTCTCTGCAGCTTGTTCACCAAAACAGTTGTTCAAGATTGTGGTTATACATACTGTATATGGTAATAAGTTCAAACATACCGTCAATAAAATATATCTTAAAGAAAAAAGGTTAACCTATTCCAAATTCATTCCTTATCTGACTGACCTTATACTATAAGAAACGTGCAAGGGATCTTTTGAATTATTCTCCATTTTACAGTCAGATATTCTACCATAAATAAGAGCTGTTTTTTCACTGCAGGAGTCAGTGAATGCAGCACTATAATACTTTGGGTCATAACTGTAACATTGTTTAACATGGAAGTAAGTAAAGGTCCAGAGTGTACTTAATTAAAAACCGTCCCAACGCCAAGCTGCATGTATGCTGAAAAACAGTATAGAGTCAGAAGAAGTCTTATGAAGTGTAATTTTGTCACAGCAGCTCTCTCCAGTCAACCTATTAGAGCGTATTAACTGGCTTACACCATTTCAGAAGGGGGTTGAAAAATGATTTCATTTCTGAGGGTGCAGAACAATTTGTACCAGTATCTTGTTTTCCTCTTGCTTGCAGCCTTCCTGCCCTTGCTACACTGCTATATCTTCTGCCAGCACCCAGGAGAAACATATGCCATGAGCAGTTTATTAGAGTGAACTAAACGGCAAAAATATCCCAAGATATTTTATATTCCAGTTTGTTTTTAGCTAGCGGAGAAACAACAATTGCTACTCATCCAACACTGATGGATGTAACTTCAGATGTTTCTGACATTCAAATAACTTTTCAGGAGTTTACAAGGAGACATTAAGTCAGACAACTAACTTTTGATGTGTAATCATTTCTAAGAATACTCAAGATTTCTCCTTTGAACTGGTATTTGTCAAAATGCAGTCTATTTCTTTTTCTTTATCCCCTTGGGAAATCTTCATAGATTACACATCTGAATCGAATCAAGTATGCAGCACGGTATCAGTGAGGTTTCAGCTTATCTAAGATTAGTTATCTCGGAAATTGAAGCGGATTGATGTGAGAGAATCAGATATTTGAAGTTTACATCCTTAGAGCTGAAAATGTACAAGTTCACTAAACATAGAATGACTGAAAAAGGCCACACTGGTGCCTTTGAGTGTGTGTGTTTGTGTGTGTAATTGCAATTTAATTTTACGTGCTATGTGTTGTCATATTGGTAAATATGAACAGTATGCACTTTTCCTATGCTACCTACATACATACATACATACATAGACACAGATACATTACATGTTCTTTTACCATCAGTATTGCACCTTATCTTAAATCAGGGTTAGAAAAGTTGAGTGCTCGACTTTTCTAACATAATAAGTAAAGTGTTTCTTACTTAATGTAATAAGTTGACATACTGCCTGTGAGAAACAATACATAGTCACATGTTCAAATTAATTGCTATCTAATTTGGGATCCTGCTCTAATTAAGGAGGACGTCTGTGTACTGCAGTCTGTGATATCTTCTTTCTTTTGTTCACACATGTACAGACACATACACTCTGTATTTATGTCAACATTCTTCCAGGTAATTAATCAAATAGTATGACCTTAACTGTGTCAAGAGAACTTTGATTTTCAACAAATAGGACACTTTTTTGTTTTCATCCCACTAACCTGTCCATACACCCAAATATAAGCAATGTGACTCAACAAGCAACTCAACACAATTCCTTACATACTGCATGAAGCATTTATGTAAGTCTGCTTATCAGCCTGTGCACATTGGTAAAATGCCAAATGTGTTGCCCTTTTCCATTCACAAAACTATAATTTTGTTGAGGAAAACATGCCAGATTCAATTTGTTTTGAGTGTGCAGCTGCTCTTACAGTGCCTACAGTGACGTCAAGTACTCACCCAGGTCAAATGTTACAAACACTGACTCAATCAGTAGAACTGATGAAGCCTCTTGTATCTGTGTACATCTTAAAGGGATAGCTTGGGTCTTTTGGAGTGTGGCTGCCTGACATATTCTTAGCCAGTGTTTTACCTACTGAAGATGTCTGTTGGCATGTCCCTAGTTTGGGTAAACGAGGATTACTGACACAAGAGCAAAGCAATATACTGCTGTAGACAACAGCAAAACATATCATTTAATATTTAATTTAATATTTATATTTATTAAAAAAGGAAGAAAGGCTACTTTCAACTTGTCAATAATGTCTGATAATACTGTCCTTTAGATGTACCATGTTTGTGGGGCCATGGTTGAGTATGATTTCATCCAAGTGGGGAAAATGAAAGATGAAATGTCAGTAAAAGTTATCAGATTTGCTACACTTTCTGTGGAAATGTGTCCCCGTTCAGTGTTAACCATGACACATAATGAGTCATCCTGCTCTGTCACACTTACACACTGTATGCATCAATAGATGGCATTGCTCATTTATCATTGTTACTCTGCTACTTTTGAGAGAATATAAAAGAATATAGAGAATACAAAATATATACAAAACTGTGTGTCTATCAGCATTACTAAATAGATATTATGATGCATTTAGGGGTGCCATATAATTTAGTTTAATCTAAAAGCAATTTCCAACAAATGCAAATGTCAGATTAAGTCAGATTAATGACCACACCACGAAGATTGTTGTAAAAAAAATACATTTTCAATACATAATCATGATTTAATCATAGTGTTTTCCCCACCATAATTAAATATACCCTGATTGTCAGTTAAACATTAATTTGTATAGGAAGAAACATGCATCTGTAGTTATTGCTTTTACCATTTCAATGACACCCAGTTATTCACAAAACTCAAAACCCATTCAAGTATGTTATCTAAACTGTTGATCGAGTAATTAGCAAAGAGAAACATTCTAGAAACTTATTTTACTCAGAAAGCACAGCAAACTGGTTGATGATTGGTTGGGTGGATGTACATGCATACATGCATTTGCAACTGTGGGTGTATACAGTATTTATGTAAAATTGTCTACATAACCAAATCAAAATGTATTGGTATTATATTAAGAAGTATGCACAACATTTCAAATACATTTATGTTAACACGTTGTGTTTATCTAATAATCAAAAAGAAAAACTTTAGAACTTCTGAACAGAGCTGTCAAGCCATATTCATCTTGTGTGAGTATTTGTGTATGCTGTAAATAGGTGTTCATCACTTCTTATACTAATATTGGGTTCCAGGCGTGAGGTATATGATGGTTCGATTTCAACGCCGTAAAAGTAAAAATTGTTGTCGTAATTCGCTCAACAATATACAGAGCTTTGTCAGTAAGATTTTCTTCTTTTTTTGTCCTTGTATGTTGACAGGGTTGGAAAAGGCTAGTAGTGGGAACATAATCACAGCAATTAGAAATGGAAGAAAGGAAAGGGTAAATGTAAATATTACAAGAATTAAAAGTGGGTAGCAGTTAACAGAGAGGAAAACCCAGACTAAGATGAGCTTGCCCAGTGAATGGGAAAGTCCTTCCTGTACTATGATTTCAACTGCATTGTTGTAAGTACATTTGACAATGACTTTAATAGACCGTTAATTCCCCTAAGGCAGTGGTTGTTCTTGATCTCACCTGGTACAATGAGAAACATCTTGAAGAAGGGATATTATCCCTGACACATTAATGAAGACTTTTTCTGATTCCATGACGTGAAGGCAAAGGAGAAATTGCATTTGCAATACCACTTAAGTGGACCCAAGTACAGAAAGACACCACACTTCATTTCTGACTACAAAAAACAATTTATTTCCAGCCTTCGTCTAGGTCCATACAAATGCTCCCATATATTCACAGGAGGACAAACATTAAGTGAAATGGCCACAGCCATTAACTAGATGACTGTATTAATGAGGCTGTACGAACTGGAGTTGAGGGAGCTTGGCGTTGGCAGGTAAACCAAATCATTAGCTTGATAGGTCAATGCAAACCAATGGCCATCAGTTCACAAAAGCCAGATTGCTGCCCACTGGCGTAAACGTTGGGGAACGCCCAACAGCCACAGATTGACGTGTGCATGCGTGACTAGGTTTAGTAAAGATTATTGTCACTATGTGAGAATATAGTCAACATACTTCTGAACATAAGAAATTAAGGAAACAGGAGATAATAAGGTTAGACACACTTAAATAGGTTGGGGCCAGAAACTGAATGAACAATACAAGCTTTATTTTCAAAAACAAGGTCTTGAATTGCTATTGTTCAATATATCCACTAACGTTTAGTGAATATATACTGACTGAACTATCCTGCATGACATATAGCAAGACTGAGTTTATTGCTCTTTTCCCATCCCGTTGTGTGTTTATTTTGCTGCATCATGCCACAGTCCTTTCAATCCAGATGTGTGCCAGTCTACCCCACTGAGCTGTGACCTTCACTCAAGGGCATCTCAAGGCGTGTCTTGCACTTCGCCTTTGCATATTGTGATATGTGTGAATATACAACATGCCAGTACATATCATAGCAAAGGTAAATAACTTAATAGATTTGCCACCCAGAGACCTTAGATAAATAGAGAATCTAAATATTCTATTGAAGCTGAGAACCATGACAGCCATGTAATTCCCTAAGCTGCCTTTGAAAGCCTAATATTCATATTTCTTCATAGCCATACAACCATATTACCATATGAAGGCCATAGGATAATATTATTATCAGCAAGCTCACTGTGTGTGCCTCACCAGTGGCAGGGATCAGTTCAAAGCACAGCCCAAAGCAGGAGTGTGTGTGTGTGTGTGTGTGTGTGTGTGTGTGTGTGTGTGTGTGTGTGTGTGTGTGTGTGTGTGTGTGTGTGTGTGTGTGTGTGTGTGAGAGAAAGAGACAGATTGTGTGTGCATGTGCATGTGCATATGTGTGTGTTGTATCTGTGACTGAGTGTGTGTGATCAATTCCCTGAAGCGACAGCTGCACGGCAAGTTCCTGAATGGTGAGAGCTTCCCTGTGATGACTACCAAGTGGCGCACACGTCTCCAACGTCTTTTCTCCTCTCATTTCTCTTACTTTCTACTTTCCTTTCCCTTATCTTTTCCTTTTATTTCCCTCTTGTAGTCTGCTTCTTATTTCCACATGTTCCTGTTGGCCTCTCCTCTACTTATTTTCTCCCTCTCAGTTCTACTTCTCTCATCCCCTTTTCTTTTTTCTGTAATATTACTACTTCCCAATCACCTTAATCACCGTATCAGAACTGCTTGCTTCTGCTCTCTGCAAAATAAGACACATCTGTCACAGCTAAAATCTGTCTAAAACCTTGAATAAGAGAAGAATAAAGAGGGGAAGGAAGGCAGGGAAGAAAGCATGATTGGAGGAAAGGAATGAAGAAAGCATGAACGCAGTCAAGGAAGGGAAAAAGTAACTAAAGAGAAATAAAATTTGGTAGGACGAATGAAAGGATTAATGGAGAAACCATTAAGCTCTCCTTAATGGTTTCTCCATTAATCCTTTCATTCGCAAAGAGTGTGAGGGTGCAGGGAGACCTGATGAAAAGAAAGGGGTTATATTTGGTAGTGTTTCAGATTGTGAAGCGTTTGATGTCAGAACCCCATTAGAGTATTTGGATCTGGGATCTTGCTCTATAGACACAATGTGTATACATGTATGTGTGTGTGTGTTTGTGTGTGTGTATGTGTGTGTGTGTGTGTGTGTGTGTGTGTGTGTGTGTGTGTGTGTGTGTGTGTGTGTGTGTAAGGGAGACTGAGATAGATGGAGGGAAGCAAGACAGAAAACCATGTCTTGTGTGCTTCACGGTTCTCTGGCTTGTGAGCCTCAAGGCCACAGTATCAGAAACCTGATCATGGCAGGTTCAAACAAAAAGGAAAAAAAAAACGACATAAAAAGATGAAATCTCCCCATTGGATGACTGGGTTGTATTTGTTGCCTTTCCCATTTCCATGCCTTTATGCTAACGTCAGCTCTTTATAGTTTATAATTTTTCAAGGTCAATTTAGCTATGCTTGTTCCAGCAGATCAAACAGCTGATGATCAAACAGCTTCCAGGTCTTCATATTCCCCTGACGGCCATGAATGCTCTCACAGTGAAGTTGTGTTCATACTGTTGCTGTCTTTGTCACCAGTTTGCACTTTCTCTTACCTCTTTGCTACTTTGCTGAGATTCAAAACAAGTGGAATAGGATTAGACATGATTACATCATATTTTGTGATTAGAATAGTACAGGTAGGTAGAGGGAAAGATGTGAAATGAGTAGGTTTCACATTTTGACACAAAAAGTGATTTTATTAATTGTTTATTGCTATAAAAAATACTGTAGGTGTCACAGGTGTACATACCACAGCGTCCCTAGTCTCTCACTATGGATGCTAATAAAAACACCATACAGCACAGGTGGGTAACATCCATTGTTTAACCCCCCATGGAAACATGAACCGCCAACATTTAATTACCTATGTTGTGCACAATTTAATGAAAACATAAAGACTGTCATTTTATGTATAAAATGAAAGCAGGATTTTAAAAGCAAAAATATAAAATAATGTTAGACTAGTGATTTGGAAGAGAAAACCAACCACACACTGTTACACAACAACAGGCAGAGATTTATGTTACACAGGTATAAAAATAGAATTATCGATGTTCAGAGCTGATAATTATATCATACAGCACTGCTGAGAGTGAGAGGAAGCTATTAGTTCTGTTCAAGAGGCAGAAGACACGTGACTATTTGCCTCTATTGGAGCAGACAAATGGGAACGATGTAATAGAAATCACCAATTAGACACGAGAATGATGAGAGAGATGGAGAGTTTCTAATGTAGCGGGGCAGAAAGAGGGACCGATAGATCCAGGTATTAAATATCATGTTGGACTAAAAGAGGACAAGAGGAAGCAATAGAGATGACCTGTATCCGAGAGAGGAGACAAAGCAGCAGGACCGCGTGTTAGTGTGTGCGTGTGTCATTACAGTAAAACAGAGGTCGTGGTTAGTATTACAATGGAATGCAGTGCGATGAGCATTGATGCACGCTGCTAGCAGCCGCAATCACCTCATTATCTACTGTACTGACAGGGACCGGGCAGAGCGTTCGAAAGAAGATACAGAGAGGAACAGAGAGGAACAGAGAGACAGAACACAAACCAAGAAAAGAGAGATGACAATGACACAAAAGGAGCAAGATTAATAGATTGAAAGAAACGGAATTGGAGACACATTGTGAAACAGCAAGACAGAAGAGTAAATAGAGATAGGAAAGGAAAGCGAAGGAGTCATGTAACAAAAGAGCCATTAGCAAATGTCTGTTTCTTTCCCCTGCTTAGATCTCTGAAAGACAGCATATGTGTGTGTGTGTGTGTGTCCGTGTGTCCGTGTGTTTGTGTGGCTCAGATCCCTGCGGTGTATCAGTTCCACATTGGAGATAAGGGTTTGTCTGGGCCACTGTGTGTATCAGCACCTGTGTACCTATGTGGATGTGTGTATTTGTAGGGCAGCCAACTCTGTTCGTCTAACTGGAGAGAGATTTTCATGACAGGTGGGCAAAGAAAAAGACTAAAACTGTGACCTTCCAATCAACAGCATGATAATATTTACTTTCGATAACGGAAGCATTTTAGTAGCATTGTAATGTTCTGACCTCTCGGCTGAATCAATAAGTCAGTGGACATTTTTTAGAAGATCTCATGAACAATGACACGATCTATGCTGTGTACTTACATTCCTTGCCAAAATCCTTGTGTTTCTGGCTGGCAATGTAATACACTAGCGCATGTGTTCCCTCACATTTGATTGGGAAGTCAAAAAGGGGCGCAGATGGCTGTGAAATCATCAACTTTTCTGAGCCGCGTTCAAATTGCTTTCCGTCACAAGGAAGGTCATTCTTCCTTGGGGGTCCTTTTTCTTCACGTTCACCTTGAGGCGTATAGTAATTAACTTGCTCTGGCATGTGCGTCACATGCTCGGTTATGTTTAACTTCATAGAATTTCTTAATTTAGGGTGCCTTATGAAAAGTTAATGCAACTACTTCTCTGCAATTGAGTAGAGCAGAAGGTATTGGTTATTGATGGGCTACAGCTCACTGCCAAACAAATCATAATGATGATTTTTATAACTATAAAGCCATATTCAACCTTTCATAGCAAAGCAGAGCAGTGACATAACTTTATTCAACCCATGCTGAAAGCAAGGTTGCATATCTAAGTTGCATAATGCCTGCTGACCCATTCACACTATCCTGCAACATGGGTTTATTTATGAGTCACTGTGTTGGCCGACATGGCGGATATGTTCATTCACAGGAGTACACAATGAAACAAAGTCAATGTGGTTGAGTCTCGAGGTCTAGAGCAGAAGGCCAGTATAAAGAAAACGGATAACTTTTCTATCCTCACTTTCAAGTTAGTATAAAGAAAACTGATAACTTTTCTAGCCTCACTCTCAAATGAAAACTTCATATTTAAGTATGGTCTTGAAATCACAAACTCAGTTAAGAAGATGTTTAATTGTCCAAAAGTACTTGAAGTTGCACGCTACATGTAATATGACTTTTGAAGTATAAAATTGTCTTTAAAGAATACCAAAGCATACGAGAGCAGGGTTGAAGGGGTTACTTTAAAAATGTAATCAGCTGTAATACCTATTTAAAAATGTGATCAGTAACGTAATCCTAGTATCGCAAAACAAAAGTAATGCAATCTAGTTACTTTTTTATTACTTTTGGATTACCTCAATAGCAAATATGCAAATAAAAACAAGAGAACAGATACATGCTTAAATGTCTCAATTATTTAGTATATGAAACAGAAAGGGGTGAGATTATTGTGTGTGTTATTGTAGTTAAATAAATGCAATTTAGTGTTTAGTCTGCTGCTAGACTGCCAACTTAATACAAGCGCTTGTCTCCCTTTTTGTTTTGTTTTACCGCATTGACAATTATGTTTTGGAAAGGCTAAACACCAATAAATAATGGAACATTTTTTCTTCAATAAAATTAATTTTTTATTTAATTTTTTTGACTTTTGGACTGAGACAATTATAGAAACGACTGTGAGCTTCACCCTCGCTGTGTGTGTGACAGAGAGAGAGAGAGAGAGAGAGAGAGAGAGAGAGAGAGAGAGAGAGAGAGAGGGGAAGGAAAGAGTAGGTGGAATGTGCATTCAAGGTTTCTGTCAGTCATTGATATAAAATTATTTGAACGCCATCGTTATAAATGAAGCGTCGATCTATTTGATACACCCTTACAAATTACCCATTTTATCCTATATTATGTTTGCTGAAGCAGAAATTTGAGATGGTTCGCTCATTTCCTACAAACCGAGCATAATATTGATAGCTGGAATTGTGCAAACCAACCCACTTTGTTATAATGTACACAGTAGGCGACTGTGATGTCGTTCCCCTTTCCTGCTTTAGATAAAATATAATTGCATTAGGATTTTTTTCACTAACGTGTGACTCGGCCCCCTCTCTGATCTGCTCTGGCTTTCACATGTGCCATGTCCACGCTGACAGCGTCGTGCTGCATTGTGAGACTTGCGTCCTGAAGTGTTGTAATGATGTGCACATCTTTATAGTACATCACTCTTTATCTCAAACAGGTTTTAAAATGATAATCCTGCAAATAATCCCCATTTTTACCAAATGTGTCGGTTATCTGATTACGTCTCCTTTTCAGTACATGTAACGTATAATCTGTCCTTCCCAAACCTGGTGAGAACAGATTATACAACACTGATTCGCAGGTTATAGCGGAGGCAGCTGCAAGAAGAACAATAATGGTACATACTTTTCCTAAGGTGAACAGCACACCTTATGGCTATAAAAATACTGATCCTGGTTTGGACCCCTGTCGTCTAGCAGAAAACTGGTCTAAGTGCATTCTGTCTGTACTTGGAACAGATTGTCCATCGCACACATCAAAAGAGTCAAAGATTTATGGTGGAGCATCGAGAAATTTGACTTTCACACCGGTGGAAAGTACCCAAATATCTCATATTGCGAGTTACAACGAGCAAGGTCATAATTGTCTACACAAATGTCTTTTTGAACACAAGTAGTCAATAACATGCATCTTTTAAAGGCAACAGCATTGAAAGTTGAATCCTTGGAAAACAAAACAACTAAATACATACCAACAGAGCCAGTGGTACAGAAAACAGCTGTCAGCTGGAGCTCTATGGAGCCCTTTAGATCCTGGCTCCATTTCAGCCTCGTCACACGGTCGTCACTGGATGAGGCTTTCTCAGTTGCCATGTGGGCTCATTGGGTCGTATGATATCATCCACAGCACGTACGCTGATGCAGATCTAGTCATCTAATGGAAAGCTCTAGAAACGTTGAGTGAGTTGAACTTGATTTAGCATGTTTTTGTCAAATTGCTATTTTTCCCAGGCAAACGTTATGATTAGTGATCATGTCAGGTTGAAAGAGTAATTACTCTTTTGGGATTTGTATACTTTCTATTCTGTGAGCAGGCAAATGTACCATGAGGAGAGTAGGCACAATTAAAGTGAGGCTTGGCTACTGCCATACCTTCATTGAATTGACAGAGTTGCTGAACTCCTCCTCCCTAATTTCACTTTAATCACATTCATTTTTGTAATGACTGCTTCAACGGTTGGCTTCTCAATTTCCACAGATATGAGTTTTGGCAGGAAACGAAAGCAAAAACTGCATTCACCCGGCGGAGGACTCTGGCGAGAGTCTGGATGCAATTTGGGGGGGTTCCCCAAATTATGACAAAAGTAAAAATTACACAAATGTTTGTAGTTATTGTATCAAACTTATGTTTAATGAGCCATACAATGTATCCCTCTTCACACATGCTTTTTTTCTTACTTTTTTTTTCTGAATATACAAGGACACTTTGATTTATATCTTGGGCAAAAATAAATTGTGGACCAACTGCACTCTTCATTCAACTCAAGTGCGCGCTCTCTCTCTCTCTCTCTCTCTCTCTTCCACACTCACCCTCTCTGACGGCAACACTCCAGATTCATTACTTGCTAGATCTCCAGACCAATCTTGCACTTTCTCACAGCCCCCATACACACACTCTCACTACACCCCCACAAGTATAACATATACACACACACACACACACACACACACACACACACACACACACACACACACACAAACACACACACACACACACACACTCTCTCCCCACCTCCTCGCTGTTACCATCCATGTGTCATTGGCTGTTGCTAAGTTACAGGCCCCCACCAAGCTTTTTTTGCGGCCAATAAAAGCTTTGTCTTTATCGCTGGTGTTGACAGATACCTCATTCTGGAGGAGCACTTTGTTTTTGCTTTAGCTTTATCTCTCCGTTGCTTTCCCTTGCCATGGTCATCACCTGTCCATTCACTTGCTTTAATGCCTTTTCATGCTTGGATTTCAGTTTTTTGCTTCCTAAACTCACGCCCTGTTTACCCGTTTCTTCCCCTCCCCCCATTTGAGGAATAAAACATCATGAGGTATAATTATTGAGGAAGTGAACGACACAGGCAGTAAATTAGATAGAGTTTTGCTTCAGTGACAGTTGACATATTGTTGATATGAAAATGGAAACTGTACAGATTTGTTTCACCATTAATCACGTTAGCAATACACAGAGAACAAGCTGCAGCACAACTTTCTACGTATTAGTACATGTGCACACACACAAGCATCCACTCACTTACTGTAAACTAACAGACACATAGCCTGTCTGATTCAAGTTAACTTTGTGTGTGTGTGTGTGTGTGTGTGTGTGTGTGTGTGTGTGTGTGTGTGTGTGTGTGTGTGTGTGGAGCAGATGGATGATGCTGCTTTCGACGTTGATAATAACCCAGTGCTCTCACTAGGGTAGACATTGCAGAAATAGATGGAGCACACACAGACATCTATTCTCATGTGCACGCACAAACATAGACACATAAGCAAGCACTTATGTACGAAAGCAAGCAAGCCCTTAAAGACACACGCACGCCTCCATCCATGCATACACACACAACAACGTATGCAACGTACACACACACACAGGTTTCAGGGTATGTGTGCATGAACACAGAGCATATTCAAAGACGCTAATATGATAAAAAACTTAGTAAGGATATGCACACGCAAACACGTTCATGCTCTTTTACAGATACAGTAAATTATACATAGAAGACACTCTGCAGTGGTTTTGCAAGAAAGCTGACAGGGTGATCCATCTCCTGTGTGAGATGCAGTGTACTCTGGCAAAGCAGGCTGGACTCAGCGAGGGGCCAGAAATACACGCACGCACACACACACCCCTGAATGGGCACACATAGTACACCAAAACACACACACACACACACACACACACACACACACACACACACACACACACACACACACACACACACACACACACACACACACACACACACACACACACACGCAGATGTGGATGAATTGATGGTATTGAGTGCAAAGATCACGTCATAGGGTTATTTTAAATTCAAATTGAATGGATGATGGGGCACAGAATCAGGATGATGATGATGATGATGATGATGGTGACATTGCAGGTATAAAGGCAATTAATCACTGCACTACATCCATGTTCATGGCCACCACATATGATGTATGCTGCTGGTCTCAAAAGCAATAACATTCCTATAGTATTAGCACCGTTGGGTCTAAAAATCTAAGAATTATTGAACCAACTTTGACTCCCCAAATACCTCTAGTAAAAGGTTGCATGTGGTGGCACTCAATATTGTTGTCAGCTATGACTTTGTTCTGTGGGTAAGCAAACGCTGATATCATTTAAAGACATTATTTTAACAGTGTACATGCTGTGTTTTCTTCTCTGTGTTGTTGATACACATGTGTCATGTTTATGTAACTGGAGATGTACTTCAGTAGGAGTAAGCCTCGATGGTTATAAGATCAAAGGTGGCCAGTTGGAGTAAAAATTATCACCAGAGGTCCTTGCAATAAATTAGATTTTTGAAGACATACCATCACATAGCCAGGACTTGGGTGGAGGCAATATGGGCCGCCACGGTAAAGGTATCCTTTGACGGACAATTAAGGAAGAACATGAGATAACATTTGCTTCCTCAGAGGTTGCAATCATGCCTCACCTTGTTAAGCCAGAGATAACAAACTCCAGATGCAGGATCTGAACTCATTTCTGGAACTTCAGATATCATTGTGAAAAACGGTTCCCATCAACCCATCACTCTGGGGTATTAGCAGAGCATGTGGGTCAAGTCACCAGTTGACTGAGAGTGTCTTCCACGGGAGAAAAGTTGCTTCTGGATATGTTTTTGACTGTCTGGACTCACTCTGTGAAGCAACTTAAATTACTTAAAGCTAAGCATACACTTGAAGTATTTCCTTGAGTCTTTTAAACAATCACAAACTCTAGTCAATTGTCCTCCATCTTCTCACCAAATCATTCTTCCTCACTAACTGATACTTCCTTCACACTTTTTCTCCCTTATTACTGGCTCATGTCTTCTGACTGTTTTCTCTGATAATTGTCCTCATTTCCTTCAGTCTGCCTCTTTATCCATTGGTTTTAGTAAGCTTATTTATGCGTGTGTGTGTGTGTGTGTGTGTGTGTGTGTGTGTGTGTGTGTGTGTGTGTGTGTGTGTGGATTTGCATTGCTAATTGCTTCAGATTGGGCTGTAATAACAGCGCTTTGCTCTTCGTTGTAGTTCTTAGAACTGTTAATCTGTGTGTCAGACCACTGCTCTGGTTTTTGAATGTCTTTAATGTGAATGTTGCACACATTGTTGTTGTTTTGTTCTCCATCATCCTGTGTGTGTGCAATTCAATAAAGGAGCTTTAGCTGGCTTTATGCTACTTTAATCACATCTTGTCCTGTCTGGAGCGCACAGACTTAATCAGAGGAAAGTCTACTGTAATCGAAAGGAGACTCAAGCTCTCTGCTTCTTCAAACACGGTAAACGTCGTAGCATTGCAATCTGCTATACTTGAAATAGAACATTAGTAAATACAGCCCCTTGTTTCCATTGATTAGGTTCCAAATAGTGGAGAAAAATACACTGTGATGAAGGGCGCTTTAATCTTCAAAGGCAGGGTCGATATGAACTGTGAAGGCGATTTTTATTTCCTTAGAAAATGGACGTTGCATGTTTTTGCAGTACGTAGTTAATTACTGATTTCTTCAGAACCCTTCAGTATAACTAAGACAAAAACACTGTTTTCATTTCCTCCAAAGCAACAGCACCGTTAGCTGTGTTTGGAGTTCTTTGTGTATCTGTTACATTTCATTTTCCCATAACTAATGACCATTCTCTTGACAGAAGAATATATTCAAATCCGAGCATTTTTCAACACAAACACCGCAATGTAGCATCCCAGTCTGGTACAATATCTGCCCTATACACATTGAGAAATACTCTGCCTGGGAGAAGCTGATTGATTCACAAAAATGCAAAGCGCAGATCATATTGTCAAACAAAACAAAGAGACTGTCAATGTGTTTGTGCCTTACTTTGCAAAAACATAAAAAAAAAAAACACATAAACATTTGTCACTGCTGGAGACATCCCCAATGCTCTGGCAGCTTGCACAGCCACATGTAGAAAGTGAATATCAGTGCAGAGCTCCTCCTTGTAATTACTGCAAAATCATGCTAGATGATTTCTGTCCTTTACCTCCAAGACCTGACAGTTTGCAAAAATGATGGTGGCAGTCTGGCATTTGTTGGGCAACATGTGTTAACATTGACTTTAGGCGGCTGAAATTATTTATCGGGACAGTGGTGAAAAAAATACCTGCACAGTGATCGGGGCATCTCTAAAAGTTACATTTGTTAAGACTGAAACCGTGAGTTTTGTGATCCAATGCACCCCTAACGTGTGGTCTGGTTCACCAGCTAAGTTCGACGGTTATGCTCAGTTTTCTTTTATCCTGTAAACTTAAGAGCTTTGTCAAGACTGACATTAACAGCTTTTGTAATTAAAATAAATAGATGCATGAATGCAGTTTACGATATAGATACATTTTTTGTGGGGCAGATTCCAATCCCAGAAGCTACTCTTTTGCATAAGATAGAAACAAAATGGTCTGCCAGCATGGGTTCATGTAACTATAATGCAACTCTATGTTGATGAAGCTAAAAGTGCTGAAAGTGGCCTGCTGACTCTCAGTCCTGTTCTTTTAAAACTACTGCTGCAGCACCATCCAATCCCTAGTATCCCAATTAGATGTTTTCCGTGCCTATCAACTGGATTAAATGTGTTGCTGATTCATGGACCGTAACAAGGTTTGTCAGTCTGTTCCTCTTGCGTACGTATAGGATTCTGTTTGAGCTAATATGAGGCCACCAGGACAGTATACCGTATAATAAGTGCACTGTTTGGGTTATATGTTGGCCAAAGATGGATTTAACACAGCTCCGTGAAGGATTTGTGATCGTCACTTTTGCCACACATGCAGCAGAAGGTGATAAAATGCAAATTTTAGGCCCATATGTTCATACCACTTTACTGGTTTACCAATCAGGGCTTTAGAAATGTTGATTCCAAGACCAAGTTGCCTCAAGACTAAGTCATATCCCAGTCCTCTTCTAAGACCAGGCTTAAACTGTAACGTGTCATTTGTCTTAAGCAGAACAGTATTCATGTACTACAAATGCATCATGCATCATATGAGCCTTTGAGTATGAGGGTGTAGAGCAGTGATTTTCAACCACTGTGCCGTGGCACACCAGTGTGCCGTGAGAGATCGTCAGGTGTGCCGTGGGAAAATGTCAAATTTCACTTAATCGGTCCCAAAAAATATTATTTAGTTGTCGTAAATAATGTTCCATTGTTGAGCATCTGAGCCTGCAATATAGTGGCCGGCCTAGTAATTAAATACTCCTCAATGCCAGTAGGTAGCGCAATAATTAGCTACCATATATGCTGTATTATGCTACAATGTGACATTTTGTAACTTTTTTGGTTGTTGGTGTGCCACATGATTTTTTTATTGTAGAAAATGTGCTGTGGCTCAAGAAAAGTTGAAAAACACTGGAGTAGAGGACAACCAGTCAATATCACATTTTATTAGAACCAGGTGAAGTTTCCTTGAGTTAGGACTGAACTGTCAAGCTCGACCCTGCAGTAAAGATGTCTGAACAGTTAGCATTCACAGAGTATTTTAATATCATTCAAATCACTGTCAACAACTTTAATGTTCCAATCTAACCAGTAACAAGAGTAGACAGCGTGTATTTGCTTTCTCTTGTGATATTAACTCTCCATAGCTGAACAGGTGAAGACAAGTACAAGGGCACATAAAAAGCCAGGATGGATAGAGAGAAAAGAAAGAAAAAAACAACAACGGAAGAAAAGAAACAATTAAAGAGACAAAAGCAAACTGAAGGTCTTTGTGTGTTATCAGGATAATGGATCAGTGACAGGTGTTAAATGACACAACAATAATGAGAATATTACCCCCTCCAGACCCTCTGAAGGGAATTGTGAATCCTGGTCAAACGTGACTTTCTTTTTTTCTACTTTTATTATGTAATGTTTCCCAATCTCTTCTTTCATGTTTTGGTCAATTTGGGTTATGGGCCAGGAAAACACTAGATCCTATCCGCCCTCCAGCAGCAAGGCCAGGGCAGTGTGTGTGTGTGTGTGTGTGTGTGAGAGAGAGAGAGAGAGAGAGAGAGAGAGAGAGAGAGAGAGAGAGAGAGAGAGAGGTGGAGAACGGTTAAGTAATAATGATAATAATAATAACAATATAGAAAATGTTGATGATAATTACTATTATCTATTATTCCCGTTCCCCCATCATCAAATTACTATGCTATGGACTATGGAGTTAAGCTGTACAAATGCAAGCCGGATGAGTGGGTGGACAAACTGAGAGATGTGTGTATTTAAAATCACCATTGGTACTTATTTTTGCAATATACTGTACACACAATGTAGATACATTACAATATAGCCATTACATAAGTGAGTGAGACAAGGATGATGGGGAAAAACAGGAACAGCATGGAGAGCCTGAGAAATATTGAAAAGGAAGTATGCAAAACAGATGATCACGGGAAAAGAAGAAACCATGGTTTATAAATAAAGGTTTAAGAAAATTAGGAAAGGAAGAAGAGGTAAGAGGCAGGTAGGAAGATGATGACAAGAAGGAGGATGTATGATGATGATGAAACGGAGAGGGAACATGAGTTGGGGTGAAAGAAAATTCATCAATCACAGAGAATGATGGCATATCATAGATGGTGAAGGAGGGTCAAGTGATATAAATATGATACGACTGGAAAATTGCTCACAAATTACGTGATGTATTTAGAGGAGTATACAATAGGGATGATGGAGTGGGATGAGTGAAAAAGGGGGGGGGGGGGGGGCATAGATTGAGGAAACAACAGGTGATTAATATTGTGTATGAAGGGAACAGTGAGGTGAAGGTACAGCAGGGGAATAATCAAGTGCAAAAGAGAGAAATATGGAGTTAGTCAAATGAAAAGGCAGATAGAAGAACAGACGTCTCTGTGTGTTTGTAAGTAATCATTATTCCTCCTGTATGTTTCACATTGTGAAACATACAGGATGGAAAGGATGGATAACATTAAGTATCAAATAACAGCAAATCTATTTTTAGCAGATTGCATTCACTCTCATTTGTTTGTTTGTATATATTTGGCAGATTTGCTTTATTGATGATAAACAGTGGAGTCTAAGACAAAAGGAGAAAAACATATAGTAACACTGGGTATTGTTTATCTTGTGATGCTGAAGATCATCCCTCGATAAAAATATTCTGAGGGTTTTAGGAGTATCAAGGGAGGAACAAAATGGAGGAGTAGTACTTTACACAGGCCTCCTCTTAAATACAAGTCCAGTGTTATTGATTAGCCTGGGAGTCAAACTGGGAAGGCTAATATACTTCTGCCCACCGGTACACACACACACACACACACACACACACACACACACACACACACACACACACACACACACACACACACACACACACACACACACACACACACACACACACACACACACACACATCACACCATGAGTTGTAAGTCATGTCTGCGGTGTTAAAAGTGAACGTGGTTCCATATTTAGCTACCTTGTTAAAGTGACTGAATTTGATCCATGATGAATCTGTGACAATTTAAGTTATTCACTGTTTTGCAGCAGATGGCATGAAGATAATTTAAACTGAAAAGTGAAACTTGTGAAATACAAAAATGAAATACATTCTTGAAGCAAAGTCAAAATGATTTGTCCAAATGTCCAAAATGTGTTTATCAAAAGCCATGATCGATTAGTGTATGCACACACCAAAGCAGGCGCACCTTCAATTTGTTTAAGATACATTATGAAATAGTCTGCAATGCAACGGTTGTTGACTGCACTGAAAGGCGAACCAAGAAAATGTAGTGGCTTCAACAATGAGAAAAGGTCAAATAATTCTAAATGGATGATTCCTGTGATAACCTCTTCTCGCTCATTTGTATAAGATGTGCCTTTTTTTTTAAAGTTATAATATTTTAAATTCCAAATCGTGATAACCATGCTAATGAGTGCCCCATAGTAAAAAAAAAAGCCTTCGTATTTGTCATATTTAATTATGCAATTATGCACATTTACGATTCTAAATGACATAAATGTATAAAACCCTAAAAAGAAAAGAACAAAGGAATGTGGTATATCATTTAAATTTTTGTTTTTTTATTGATTTATTGTTGAGGTTGCATTTAATTAGATGTAGCTGTGTCACTATTGCAAAACATGATTTACCTAGGTTAAGGCCAGCAGAAGTTGTAAAACTGACCTTAATTCAGTTGTTGTAACAAAGTGGGCACCTGTACATGTTTGTATATGTGTGTATGAGTTGTTGGTATAATGTTTGGATATAGCAGTTTGGCATTGGCACAAACAGTTGTTTAAAAAAAAAAAAAAACACAGCTCTTCTCTTGGACACAAGTTATACCTTTGCATATCCGGTCTCTCTTTCTTCATCCACTATCTCTCTTTTCTATTCTTGAATGTGCAATGGCGACCAAGCCTCTCCAGGCTATTAACAGAATGCTATTCTGCTAGTTAGCAGCTATATTCTTACCCAACATGCAATTTGGTGGCGTACAATTGTAAATGTACGATTATTAGTTTTAGATTGTTGTAGGTTATTCATTTCTGTGGTATAAACCTCTAACCATGAGTGAGAAGGGTACACTGTTAATACGGGTCCCTTCTCACTGCACTTACAGTCGTCCCCACCGCAGTGCTTACGGCACAAGAAACTAAAGCAGGCTACAGAATGAATTGGTATGCCACCCAGCCCAGCACTGCTCTACAATGTCACCAATACAGTTGTGAGCAGACAGAGTTCTTTTCTATCATATCATGTAATCGCAGAGGAGGTCAACATCTACTGCAATTGTAAATGTGATGCGTCAGGTATTACTTTTCGCAACACCAGTTGGGAAGACTTAGACAGGTGTTGCTGGAAACAGATACGGAGTGAGGAAAGGATGTCCCTGAGGGGGCTGCAGTGGTGTAAACTAGAAAGAGAAAAATCTCTCTGACAATTTTTTATGGAACCGTGTTAAATTGTGTGTGTCCCTTGAGTCCTGAGAGTGTCATCATGCCCAGCACTGTTAATTTGAAATACCAAACTGGTCCAAAATACTGAGGAATAAAATATCAGTTTGATGTGGATTAGAGCACAGAGGGGTGTGCCATCGTAGGAAGCCTTCATTTAGCATACAAGCTGTTGTGGATGAGAGATGAGAGTATGATTGTTACAGATATGAACCTTTTTTGACACCCCACACATATATTACATCTTGCCAAAAATATCAAACATATACCCCATGCAGTGTGTGCCTCGGGAAATGTGTGCTCACCATGCAGCCACACAATGATAAAGCCCATTATGAGCTCCCAGCATTGTGTAATTTAGTCCAGCTTCTGAACAGTGCAATGATCTATTTCTCACTCCTCTCCCTCTATCCTGGCTTTATCATGAAATAAAAAAGAAGCACAGGCATTGGCAGCAACAATTTCAATGTGTCTCAGTATTAAAAGACAAGATAAAGAGACTACATATCAAAAAGACTACAGGACCACACAGGTTCCTTCATTATTCTTCTTTTTCTTCCTTTGCAGTAAACTTGATATGGCACATTGGAGAGCTTTTGAAACTGTATGAACAAGTTTACAGTCCAATAAGCAACTTTAGATTTGAGACTGGAGTTGGTGTATGACCAGATTGTTCCACAAGCAACTTGTTTACAAGCTAATTTTAAACTAATAGAAAGCTAAATCATTGCCAGGCCATAGCCGATGGGTTCCGAGATTGTATTTCGGACAATCCGTTCTTCCTCTTTTGCTCTCCACAAAGAATGTTTACTTGCATTCAAAGACAGCTCAAACTTGATCATTACTACTCCGACTACAATACCAGAACACTTCCAATGCCAAAATATTGTCCGGTTGCCCATAGATTCTACATGTGAAGAATTTGCTATCTTTAACAATCTAAGTGTGCTGTGGTTAGCAGGTTAGACGATTTATGAAGGTATCAACAATAGCATTCGTGTTTCTGTTTTTGATATAATAGAATAAAGAAAGAACCTCTCATTTTGTTGAGTCTACAGAAGGCTTTACATGTTTATAAATGTATATATATATATATATATATATATATATATATATATATATATATATATATATATATATATATATGTATGTTTTTCTTCTTTGTTTTCTTTATGCCGTTTGTCAGTTGTCAGCTGTCTCGAGGATCTTTGTACCCACTCAAACTCATTTTTCTTTTCCTTCTGTCTTCCAGTTGCCCTGTTCCTTGTGCAGGATAATGGAACGGCTGTGGTTCTCTTTGCTGTTGCTGGCAGCAGCATGCAGGGGCCAGCCGTGTCCGAAACGCTGTATGTGCCAGAGCCTTTCTCCATCGCTCGCTATTCTCTGCTCCAAGACAGGCTTGCTGTTTATTCCTGCTGCCATTGACCGGCGCACCGTGGAGCTACGGCTCCAAGAAAACTTCATTACAGGTAAGATACCCCTCCAGTCTGTCTTGTATTCCATTTACCGTGAATCAATGCAGGGAATTAAGCTATTTTGCATGGCCCAGTCAGTTCTTCCTCATTAACCATCATCTTGAATGATTTCCTCAAGAGGGAACATGATGTGCGCTATTATATGAGAAGTAGATTGCAAAAGATATGTGTAGACAGCTTAAATATATCACTGCAATTCAAAGGGCACATTTGATGCAGTGAGGAGAGTGTATCACATGTGAGTGATAGCACTGAAAACAATTGTTGGCGCAAGTCATATTCCTTATGAGTCTGGTTCTTTTTAACTTTCACACTTTGAAACTTTTTTGTTTTGTCGTTCAGTCGAGCAAATCTCATTCATGATTCATCTTATATCAAAGAACTATCTCTGATACGTTGAAAAATACTTATGTTTAAGAACTGAAGTATTGCTTTATCCTTTTAGTTTAATCTGGATTCCCAGACCCAAATTATAATAAATTATTTTCCATAGTTCGTTGAAACAAAAGACACACAGACTAAACTAAAACTACTTTCACAAGCTCCAGTAAGATAATGTGATGCCCCATTAACAACATTACACAGCCATATTTAAGTCACATTGTTCATGTTCAAATCAATTTAGTTTAAGTTCAGCACCATCCTGTGTATCATGGGGTCCAGACTCTGAGAGGCTAATTTGGCATGGGTTTTCTAATCTAAATCTAAAACAAAAGAGTTGGCATTTGGCCAAATATGATCATAACAGAAAGTTCAGCAGAAAAGTCCATAAAGTAACAGTCACTTTCTTTTTTAAGACTTTCCTCATACTTCATTTTTCTATCCATCTATCAAAGTTGTAAGAACCAGGGTCATCGTTCCGTCATCAATCAAACATTGTTCTTTAAAACTATCTATTTATTATTTGCATATGTATATTTCCTGACGTCCATTCTTTCACTAATACTAGGGCTGGGTACCTGCAGGGTAACTGAAAATCTAGAAGCTAAAAGTGCTAACAGCGCAAACAAAGCTAGCAACAGCAACAGTGCAAAACGTAACAGTTTTAAGCTGGCAGGGGAACCAGAGGGTGGGTTACATTTCTACTACAATGTGGTTCCGCCACCCTGGCTTGGGGGACGACATTATCAGTGCTAACCGTGGTATGAGCGCTGTATTAGCACTGTGCAGAGCGGTGGCAATTAGCTAGCTAATATGGGGTTAGTTCAGTCTCTTTAATGGCAAATGCACACAGAAAGATTCACAAATGTGCACAGAACAATTCACAAATATATTCAATTCACAAATGCACACAGAAAGATTCACAAATGTGCACAGAACAATTCACAAATATATTCAATTCACAAATGCACACAGAAAGATTCACAAATATATTCAATTTACAAATGCACACAGAAAGATTCACAAATGCGCAGAGAACAATTCAAAAATATATTTGATTTACAAATGCACACAGAAGGGTTTACAAATACATTCCAATGATTTATATAAATGTATAAAAAAAAAATACTATACTCTCTGAATACTACAGTTGTTGAGTCACAACATGTAATTTTACATGTAATTTTTTTCAGGCGAGAAGTTAGTTGTTTAAGCATCAAATCTGTGGTCAGTTTTCAAGAAGCCGGCGACTTAAAAAGATACGCCGACGGTTTGAGGTCCGGCTCGTGGGACCGCTGAGTCCCGCCGGCACCGGGCCGAGAGCAGCCTGATCCCGGCAGGACCTTTTTAAATGATCCGCTGGCTCCGATTTCTCCGTAGCGGTTAAACATTGATTTTAGTGTGAAGAGAGGCGATATGTATTTATATATATATTATGTAATAGGGCTGCAACAACGAATCGATCAAAATCGATTATCAAAAGTGTTGGCAACGAATTTCATTATCGATTCGTTGTGTCGCGCGATTATTACGGCAGGCAATAAGTCGCGGGAGAGAAAAAAAGAGAGCGGAGCAGAGCAACTTGCCGGCCAGCGTTTCTGAGATTGGAGTGAGACACTGAGAAAAGTTTAGGTCGTGATCTTAGCAATAGAAGATCTTTGATTCGAGTCTTGGCCAATCAGCGTTAAGATGTCTCCAGCGGCTTCATTTCCCTCAAACTTGTTTTTAATGGAAGCTAGTCGGCTTGCTATCACGTTAGCTAACGTGTTTGGGTTGTGTATTGTCGTTAAAGTTACTTTATGTTCCGTTACAGTTCAGTCTTGCTTGTAACAAACCGTAACGTGATGAAACATGCCGTAATCCCCGGTCTGGTTCAGTTCACGCTGTCACTCGTTAACGTTAAACCGGCACACCGGAGGATCTGGCTGCAGGTTTTTTTAAATTTGTTTTACTCAAAGTAGAATGAAGCAAATCACGTAGTTGGGCTTAGCCAACAACGTGATGTCGTGTTCGTAAGAGACCCAGAATGAAATAGTTTAAGGAAGAGGATGCTCTATATGCAGCGCAGCTTGATGCAGGGCTGAGAGGAGGTGGTCAGAACAGACGTGAGAGGAGCAGTACAGCTTCCCTCTGTCCCAGTGTTTCATACATATTGATAAAGCAGGTTATGCTTAATGCAGCCTCGGTTTGTGATTTCTGAAGTTGTGCACTGTCAGTTCTGTTTTTGAATAAAGGGTTGGAAATTAATGATTTTTTGATTATAATTTTTTTATCCGATTCATCGATTAATCGAAAAAATAATCAACCGATTAATCGATTATTAAAATAATCGTTAGTTGCAGCCCTAATATGTCATATATTATTAATATGTAATTATTAATTGTAATGAATTAATATGTATTTTTATATATATACTTATATATTTTTATATAATTGCAATCAAGACACTGCTGTAGTTCAAAGTAAAAGTTCAATCAAAATCTTAAGTTATGAATCTTAACCTTTCCCTCAGTCAAACTGATGTAACGTTACTGTGAATAAATAATAAAATAATAAAGATTGCTCGTTAGATCCTCAAAACAGAATTATATCTCATGTTTAACCGCTCTGGTAAAATCGGAGCCGCGGATCATTTAAAAAAGTCCTGCCGGGATCAGGCTGCTCTCGGCCTGGTGCCGGTGGGACTCAGCGGTCCCACGAGCCAGACCTCAAACCGGCGGCGTATCTTTTTAAGTCGGCGGCTTCTTGATAAGCTGACCACAGATTTGATGCTTAAACAACTAACTTCTCGCCTGAAAACATCCTAAAATTACATGTTGTGACTCAACAACTGTGGTATTCAGAGAACGTCAACTTTCAGTTGTGTGTACCAGCGCCATTGTTTGACTTATCACCTCTGCAAATTCCGTAACTGTACGCTGGCACCGCCCTCGTGGGTAGGGGAGGGGGGAGCTGCACTCATGTGATTGGTTGAAAATGAGGGCGACATCTGATTGGCTACGGATAGGTCCATATAGAAAAAATGCATTTGCGAATCCAAAGGACGGCATGGGAGTCTCATAAAAGCCACTTGTAAATGTGAAGCTTTTCGCAAACAAATGCAGAAATATATTTGTGATTTTTTTTATACATTTATATAAATCATTGGAATGTATTTGTAAACCCTTCTGTGTGCATTTGTAAATCGAATATATTTGTGAATTGTTCGGTGCGCATTTGTGCATCTTTCTGTGTGCATTTGCCATTAAAGAGACTGAACTAACCCCATAAGCTAATGGGACACACAAAGCTTTCATTCACGTGATGGGTGTCGAATGAAGTTCCCTATTGGTATTTGTATCACTTTAAGGCTACTGATAATGGGAATGGCATCATAATTTTAAACGATACAATGCCCTACTTAATACTGTATTAATTATTAATGTAATATATTTGGTCACTTGGGACTCAGTTGATGGAGCATCTCTTTGTGTTCATTCTGCTCACCCCCAGCTGTTCGAAGAAAGGACTTTGCCAACATGACCAGCCTGCTACATCTGACCCTTTCCAGAAACACCATCAGTCAGATTCTCCCTTCAGCCTTCAATGACCTGCGGCGACTGAGAGCACTCCATCTAGACTCTAATAGATTAACTGTGATAAAGGTGAGACTGATGGACTATGTTTAATGACGGTAAATGGGAATGAATAGTCAGATCAATTATTGGAGTGATAAACAGATTTAGAGGTCTTTAAGTTTGGATGGGTAGTTAATAGATACACATATTTGAACAATAAAGCGACAATGACAGAAAGATAATTATAACGGAACAGTAGATACAATTTCCTTTATGATTATGATGTGATGCTTTTCTCAGGATTTTTGCTTTTTCACCAAACAGGATGAACATTTCAAAGGCCTGACCAACCTTCGTCACTTGATCCTTGCCAACAACCAGCTCCACTCCATATCTCCCCATGCCTTTGATGACTTCCTATCCACACTGGAGGATCTCGACCTTAGCTACAACAACCTTGCCCAAGCGCCTTGGGACACGATTGGGCGCCTAACCAACGTCAATACCCTAAATATGGATCATAACCTCATAGAAAATGTTCCCCAAGGGGTATTCACCAACCTACACAAGTTGGCCAGGTATATAGATTATCTGATGTTGTGAGAACAGATAATGTAAAGATGCACAGGATTGTTTACTGATCATTTTAACAACTGTTGATATACTGATACTGTATCTGTGTATTTCTCCCTTAATCCATCCCTCATCTTCTCCTTACCCTGTCAATTAACAGGCTAGACATGACGTCCAACAAGCTGAAGAAAATTCCCCCGGACCCATTGTTCCTGAGAATTCCAGTTTATGCCAAGTCCAAAGGCTCGCCCCTCACCTCCCTGGTGTTGAGTTTTGGTGGCAACCCCCTTCACTGTAACTGTGAACTTCTGTGGTTGAGAAGACTGACCAGAGAAGATGACCTTGAAACATGCGCCTCTCCCGCTGACCTCAGTGCCAAGTACTTCTGGACAATACCTGAAGAGGTGAGCTTTTCACTTGGAGGAAACTAATACAAGATATCTTCAAACCTTGAAACTATACTTTCAATAAGGATGCTAAAAAGAACTTTATACTTTTTTTGCCCTTTAGGAGTTTATTTGTGACCCACCAGTTCTGACCCGTAAGTCACCTCATACAGTGGCTATGGAAGGCCAGCCTGCCAGCCTGAAGTGCAAGGCAAATGGTGACCCAGAGCCTGAAGTCCACTGGATCAGCCCTGAAGGGCGACTTATATCTAATGGCTCCAGGTACTACGATTATTTCACAGTTATATCTTCTTATTTTATTTACCATTGATTACTTTTCTCAATAAGTGTATTGATTGTACATTTTTTTTTAAATAATGTAGAGGTGTTAATTTAGGGCATGTGACTCAGCTCCATATTAAATGATGTCAGAAAACTGTTGGCAGGTGCAAGAAAAGTGGCCGTTATATTCCTCCCTGTACTGCTTCACCTCAGTGCAACCAAGTCAAAAAGTCAGACAGGGTTGTCTCATGTATTTTTGGCTGTAGTAGCAGGGTGTAGGCACATGGCTTGTGTGGGCCAACTCTGAATCAGGATTAGAAGGTAGCTGTTGAGGTCACACCTTGGGTTTCTTTGCCTATAACACATCTGTTTGAAATATATCACATATATTGACATTTATTTTTGCATCTTTAGATGTTTTGTTCAGTAAAACCTATTTCATGGAAATGAGGCATTGTTGGATTGTTGGAAAATACAATTTGGTGTAGGCTAACACTTGTCAGCAACTATCCCCTCAACTATCCCCTCATCCTGGCTGTCACAGCATTGATTCTGAATAGTGTGTGGTTGGATGCTGGTGGTGGAAGTTGGCAGCATCAGCTTCTGGAGGCAGCAAAGTACATGTGTGACTTAATGGGTTGATCAGGACAGTGATTACCAATTGGCTCCTTTGTGGGTGACAGAGAAGAAGGGCTTATGTGACTGGGATATGTGGACTAGAAGGGAGTTGCCTCTTAGATTCAAAGTAACAGAATAATGGTGGAACATTTTCTAACCAGAAATGAACATGTCTTAAATGACTGGGGAGGGAAAAGGCCTGTCTCAATCCCCTCCAAGCTCATATAAAGTCCTGACTATGCCAACTGCCTGAACTTTTTTACAGTATATATTTGTTACTTTGTTGTAACACTTACACGACAGTCAATGCATTGGACTTATTCACTTTATGATGCGTCTCAATCTGTTTCAGAACTTTGGTTTTCCCAAATGGAAGCCTGGAGATCAACGTCACATCCCCGAAGGATTCAGGTAACTTTACCTGCATTGCCTCCAACGCAGCAGGTGAATCTACAGGAAGGGTAGAGCTAGTTGTCACGGCGATGCCCCATCTGGCGAACAGCACAAGCCGCAGCCGAGACCCGTCCTCTGAACCGGCCCCTTCGGACATCCTAACCTCCTCTAAGGTTGCTTTGCCAAACAACGAGACCAGAGGGGCAGACCGGAGGGTCTCATTGGTGGAATTGACAGGGAACTCTGCCCTCATTCGATGGATCAGTCAGACTTCTTCAACTGGAGTTAGGATGTTCCAGGTCCAGTACAACAGCTCTGGGGATGACACCCTGGTTTACAGGTCTGTTTATCTACACTACCATAATTCACGATTTGTCTGTTTGTCTGGTTTAATTATCTGTACTTATTACAGTTTTACTGCTATGGACTCTGAGAAATCAAGGTCAGCGTGTGTTTGTGTGCAGTTGTGTGTGCGTTAATAAGGAGGCATCAGCCACTGCTATGAAGATGAGAGCAGATGATAGATGATACAAATGGAGATTAACCAGTCATCCAGTCGTAAAAGTCTAATCAGCTGAAATGATAAAGACATCTGTAGTGGAACAGAGCATTGCTGGGTTCGCTGGCCTGAGCCAAATGTGATTGTGGTTGTGTTTCAGCGCTTGTCTGTCAACTTGCACATCATCAACGCATCATCCTGCGTTAATGTGCTGATCTTGTTGTCACATTGTTTCATTGCTGTTATATATATCATTGCTCTAGGAATATGTTTTTTTTCCCATACGTTGTTAGTTTCCTTACCTTTGTCATATTTGACTGACTGGTACCCCTTAAACTGGTGACTATCAAACCGCTACAACATTTAGTCAAATGTAAAGGTTTCAATGTAGAATGAAAGACAATTTGAGTTGATCCCATAAACAAACAGGTAGGTTATCTGCTTTGTGTGCACAACATGCGACTACACATACAGCACACTGTCATCCCAAGTCTAAATATAACTAGAATGAAATTCCCTTTGAATTTCAATGGATTACATTTTAATTAAATTTTTCTTGATAGTGGTGTAAGCCTCACTTAGTGTTCATCATTTGAATAGGTTTGAAGGTCATTGTGAAGCGAATCATATTAATCATTGAACTACAGCAAGGGCATGCTGGACCTGTGCATGAGACTCAAGGAACTTTAATGAATGGTCCAATTGGTGCTTTCTTGTGTCACAACAGTAATTACACTATCAACAGTAGCAGAATAGTTTATGAGGAAATGTTCCAGTTATCTAGCTGTAAAAAACACACCATTTCTGTAAACGGCCATAGAGTAACTTGCACGTCTTTCAATTAAGATTTCTTTGAAACCTTGGTGGTCATGGGGCATCTTCCACATAAGTGTGCAAAATAAAACAACGCACTGGCAACATTATTTGCCAAAAATCTCAGAAAGCTCTGTTTATTTTTGTCCTGATTTCATATGTTGGGGAGTAGTCATGGCAACAGGTTGGGATAATCTCCCAGATCTTGTTATGAGTGACAGGTGGCTTTAATACTATCACAGACTATTAATTAATTTCATTTTCTCAAAGGTGCAAATATTATAGCCAAATAAAGGCCCATCACTCTGTGATTAAATCAGAAATGTCTTCACTGCCCTACAGCATTATCTGATATCTGATTTAGCTCTGCTTGGTCGTTTTACTCTTCTTGAACAGCTGGAACTGTCACTGGGGGAAAAAGGATTCTTTAAAAAAAAAAAAATGGGATAGTAGAATGTGTCAAACCCATCCACATTGACAGGAGAATCAGACAGCACTTCTTCATTTGTGAAAAGTCAACACTTGATTTTCGAGAAGTGATTATGATGTTATTTCTAAGGTGGTGGATACTTGTATATTCAGACAGCTCAGCTAACTGTGGGTGACAAGCAGCTTCTTACGATTCTAAGCATGGCTACCCATCTCCTGCATAGCAACCTCCCATCTGCACCTGCCCGTTCAAGGTTGGATGCAGTTAGTGGGCACTGCAGGGGACAAATAATAACCCTCCTTACAGATCACTGTAGGTGTGTGTAGATCTTTTGTAGGTAGCTGTCAATCTTATGAGCCTCCCATTATTAAGCAGATTGTCTGGATGTGTACAATACGTATTAAACTGTATAACTCAGACCTCTTGACCTAGACATCTTATGTAATTGGTATCAGCATCACTGTCTACAGTGTACTCTCTTTACACTGTGTAAGAGCTGAATCAAATGACTGCTATCAGAAACAATCATTCTTACTGCTGCTGCTTCCCATCAAAAGTGTTCAACTGGTGAAACACAAGATGGCTTTTATTGTAAGCAGCAACAGAAAACACAATGTGTTCGCCAACTGCAGTTTGCGTTGACGGCAATCATCAAAAATGCTTCTAGAAATACATGACAATGGTCATTTTGGGGTTCTTTTTTGGCATCATTTCATTTTTGCTATGAAAGATGAGTTATTGTATTTTTTTTATTTTTATGAAAAGCTGCAGAGAGACACCTCATGTGAGGTAACCAACTCAATATATAGTCCGGCTGCTGTGTTAAAAAGTTATCCCACGGTATTGAAATCAGATCACGGTTACAATTATTTCTGACTGTGTTCTTTAGTAAAACAAGGTGAATTTGTTGGTTGCTTTTGTAGTTCTGACAAACTAGCTGCTTAAAGAGTTGTTGCCGTAGTATTAAACCATACTTGCTGCTGACATTTCAGGACTGAAATCTTAAGGATTACAACTTTGAGTTCAACAAAAAATAAGAACGAGATCTTAACAGAAGTTTGACAATTTCAGTGCCGGTACCTAGCTACTGTCAAATGAAAAAGGAGATGGCTTTACAGATACATGTGCAATGTGGCACGGCACATGAAAAACATATTGAGGCTTGAGCTACGCTATAGCTTAATCTTAAATACCTTGCCCATATCACTGTCTGAAAAAAATGTCACATAAGAACATGACTAAATCATGACTTTGATACCATGTATGGAGTCACATGGCATCGTGAGATTAACATACATTAGGAGGCCTCATCATTGCACCAGCTCTGCTCTAATTAAAAGAAGAAGAAAAAACAGTCCTGAGTGTATCTGTGTGCATATGTGTACAGCTCCTCTTATGTCTTTCTTTGGTCAATATCCACTAAGAGTGGTGAGGCACAAAGCCATGAAGAGAGAAGAGGTTGGGGGGCAAGAAACAGAGAACGAGAAAACAACATATTGGTACCACAAGGAGAGGCCATTTGATCTTAACAAATGTATTTAGCTTTACATTTTGGTGATCTGTTAAATAAAACACGTATATTTTTAAAACTGATCAATGCTGAAGCTCCATCAATGTTGCTGATTAGAATTGCTAGAAAGAAAATCAAAGTGTGTTTCTTCCTCATAATCAGAGTGTAAATATTGCTTTGCGCCACAAGAAGTGATGAACTTCCACATGTGCAATAGATAATATTGTTTTGTAATTATTTCCCTTTTTCACATGCTCAAAATACATTTTATATTAATTAACTGGGTTTCATTTATTATTATTATTATTATTATTATTATTATTATTATTATTATTATTATTATTATTATTATTATTTTCCACCACTGAGTAAATAACTCCATCCTCCACACTCCACAGCATCCAAAGCAGCATATTGTTAGCTATACATTGCCTTCAGTGTCCTTTAAATTTAACTTTTATTTCAGCAGGCAACTTAATTAATAAACTCATCATTTTCACTTTCAAAAGACCACCAATTGTTCAGATTTTTAAAGAAGTTCAGAGCATAAAGAGGGCTCTCTGACAGTCTCAAAAGCCCCTGACTACTTCTGATCAATGCCATAAAAACCCAGAGTCTGTGTGAGTCTGCGTGCACATTTGAGTGTGCATACTTGAAAAACCATTGGTTGGCAGTGTATTAATTAACCCTGTGTCTTCAAAAACCTCTGACTAATCAATGCCTTTTCAAGCGTGCATCTGTGTGCACACATGATCAATGGCAACATACCTCTGCAGGAGGCTTCTCTAAGTGTCTCTAGTGTCGATGTCTCTCTTGCTGTGTGTGTGTGTGTGTGTGTGTGTGTGTGTGTGTGTGTCTGTGTGTGTGTTATTTAATGTGAGACTGCATTCCCTCAATTTATTTTTATTTTTTTCTGTTTATTCCTTAATATAAAGTAAGTGTCTGTTTCATATCTGTTGTGGAAGCTCTTTTGTAGATAATATTCATGTTAAATTAAAAGTGTCATGTTCTTTCTAACCTGAAATTGAAACTAAACTGATAGTATTATTGGCTGGTGGGCAGCCCCGTTTCCATGAATTGTTGATTTTGGCTACTCTACCTATTCAGAAGGCCCCAAATGTTTTCTTCTGAAATTGTGTGTTGCAGAAATACTGAGGCAGTGACATAAATAGTTAACAGTTATCTTACCCATTAAAGGAGATGTATGGTCTAGGTCAGACTAAACCATCAGACAGTGTAAAGAATATTCTTAGAACTCCGGTGCTCATGGGAGGGAAGAAACATAGAAATCAAAGAGTTATAACAAACGGTTTAATTAAAGTTGAAATGGTGATAAAGTGTACTTATACTCAGCTGAGGGTCTCCGAGCTTCCGCTCCACAGACCGTTCCTGTCTAGCTTCAGCTCAAAAGACCTTGAACAGGAATCTACAATCTGGTTTTAACATCCCAGCATTTTGGGCTCATTCGCCTCATTGGTTCAAATTTACGGCATGCGATTGGCTAAAAGTCCCACAGGGGCGGAGACTCTCTTTGGCGCAGGTTTTGAAAATGGCTCCATAGCATTCATGTTTTCCGGTACCTGAAGTCCTCACCTGTGTTTACTAACAACACATTTTACCTAGAAGGAATTGTTATTCAGTTATATCTGTTACAGCTGATGAGAATCTTATTTCAGCTTACAGTCATCCTCCCACAGAAAACTCTTCACCTCTGCTGGTTGAAATGCAAATCGAATCCCCATCCTGTTCCTAAGATCAGAAGGGAGATTCCCCAGACCACAGGTGGTCCAGTCCCCTTTGTTCTTAAAACCAAATGCTCCTTTGTAAAACCTCAGCCCTGATCACTGTGTGCAAATGACCTCTGCACTCTCAGTACAATGTGACCCTCAGCAATACTATATAATTCATCTTGTTTCAAATCTATTTTAAAATCCTTTCACATCTGAATCATTATACAGTAATAAAAGTGACCTTCACATGCATACAATCACAAATTCTTCGTAATAATATCCCTTATTCATTATCATATTTCATGCATTGTAATGTACACATAAAAAACATATTTTTACATTGTATAAGTCCAAATGTGACAAACTAAGCTTAAAAAACACTACAAGTGGAACAGATAAAGCCTCTCAGAAAATTAGTAAAATTCAGTGCGCTAGATCAGTGTTTTTCAACCTTTCTTGAGCCGCGGCACATTTTCTACAATAAAAAAATCATGCGGCACACCAACAACCCAAAAAGTTACAAAATGTCACATTGTAGCATAATACAGCATATATGGGTAATTATTGTGCTACCTACTGCCATTGAGGAGTATTTAATTACTAGGCCGGCCACTATATTGCAGGCTCAGATGCTCAACAATGGAAAATTATTATTATTAACTAAATAATATTTTTTGGGCATAATAAATTTGACATTTTCCCATGGCACACCTGCCGATCTCTCACGGCACACTGGTGTGCCACGGCACAGTGGTTGACAATCACTGCGCTAGATAATTCAATTTTGACTCAACGTTTTACTACCTGGATGAATGAAATACATCTACACCTAGTTTCTTCTCAATCTGATGCCTCCTTGTAAAGCTTCCTTTTTTTCCCTCATCACAATTCCTGCCTCGATTATTTCCCCTTCCTCCCTCTCTGTTGCATTGTATTCTTCTCCTGCTAATCACCCATTGCCTTTTTCTCTTCCGTTCTATTTTTATTTTCCGTTAAATTTACACCACGTATGGTAATTATGTAAAGGAGCGCTAGACTATAAATGAATCTGGGACTTGCTTTCATTTGATGAATGTATTGCTGTCCATGTGAGGCAGAAAGAGAGAGACTGTTTTCCCCTATAGTGTTTATTCGTTATGTACAGTAGGTTGCTGTGTGTGTGTGTGTGTGTGTGTGTGTGTGTGTGTGTGTGTGTGTGTGTGTGTGTGTGTGTGTGTGTGAGTGTGAGTGTGTGAGAGCTTTTGGGTCAAGCTAGAGGTAAAAAAGGATCAATAGCTTAGATTCCACCACAGGCCTCACCAGAGATAGCGCATTATCTAACCAAACAATCCTGGCATTAGATTGGCTTGCTCTCTGTGGCTGAGCAGCCAATCCAGAGCTACATTTGCCTAAAAGTACACTTTTCATTTCAAAATGTGCCTGTCAGAACAATCTGAGGAGATGTAATGCTAGGTGTTGACATTTGGTCATTATGTGGTCTGCATTGGATCCAGAGTGAATCTCTATATGTGTTTTACATGTTTCACGAGACAGAAGGAAAAGTGCACACGTAAATTGACTCAATCTCCGTCAGCGGTCTTGCCATTGCTAGGAGTGATCCTGTAACCATGGTGATGCTTATTAGAGACCAAATATGGTACCGCTTTAGAAAATGTTACTATTACTTACAGGACAACTCAACCAACTAGGTGTTTATTTCAAGCCTATACCTTTAGGCCTCATGCTATAGTGTAGTAATTCCCTTCACTGAGAATTTGAGAGCTAAACTTGTATGTTAAGCTGCAGTGTACATGCAGCGTGAATGTAGCATGTGATTTCTAAGGGCTAGTGTTTGTTCTTGTGACTCTGAGGCATATCAAAGGTATGCAGATTTACTGTCATAATGCAAACTTGATCACCTAATGGATGTGGTCTAGCTCAACATAATGCTTTGTGAGCGGAATCTGACTTGGCAGTGTTGAGATCTGCCATGCAGAGCATCCTGTTTGTGGATTAACACTGAAATGGAAACTGCGCCTCAGCTGTAGCATGAATTGCTGCATCTCTACCATTTCTAGTATACTATACTTTGTCAACAAAAGCCAGCTGGAGCACATAGCTGAATCCTGCACTGCAAAAAAGTCTGCATAAGGAAATTAGTTTAATTTAAGCCTTCAACACATTTTACTTATGATCTGCCAGTGGTGTGTCTACCTTGTTGTGTAGTTTATACTAATATAAGTGAAACAATCTTACTATATTTGCAGATATTTTAGTCAGATTTTACAAAACATGTGATATCTTTGCCCATTTCCACCAGTAAAAGAAAAAAATGATAAGATAGAAAGTCATAATTATGAGATAGAAAGTCAAAATGATGTCATAATTATGAGATAGAAAGTCGAAATTATGAGATAGTAAGTATGCATGAGGTTCAGTGGACTTTCTATCTCATAATTATGACTTTTTATTGTCATCATTTTGTTCTTTTACTTTCGGAAATGGTCTTCCATACTTTGCAGTGTGTTGTGCCAGCCTTCAGACATACTGTTGGGGGCCACTCCATAAATCACACATTTTATTTCTGGTTTGGTAGCATGACAGGATTTTAAAGGTGCATTCACGGTACATTAATCTTATACCATCAATGCAAAGCACCATTACACATACATAAGCAAACAATCACAAACACGGTAAATAGATATAGCTTCAAAAACATCTTTCAGGACCACGCATTCGATTATTCGCTCAAATTTAAGTCAGCACTTCGTTGAGTATATGTGGGATACGATTTTTGAGTGTGTGCATGCTTGTGTCTGTGTTACTGTTTGTCCAGGTTGATCTCAAGAATTGTATTCCCCTCACACTTTCTTCACCACGCAAGGGCAGACAGAGGTCAATGTGAACCTTTTTCAATAACAGAAACACATACACACCCACAAAGACACACGCAGATGGCAGAACTCTGCCTGTCTCTCTACCTTTTCTGCATTGTCCGTGGTTTGTGGTTCTTTGGATAATGGACAGACACATCAAATCTGCTCAGCGCAGCAGTCAGGATATAGTGACTGGAAATATGCATTAATAACAGTTCCATCATGACCAGTAGATAAGCTGCTCTTGTGGACGTTTACTCAGCGATGCTGTGCCCATTATGTGACGTTAGCAAATGCAAATGCTCTTTCTTTACCTTAGAGATGAAAACAAGCGGTGACACCGATGCCTCATTATTTGTTAAACTCAATCATCAGACCTGTTGTTGCATTTATAGGACACTTTCCTCCCACAGCTCTGGAAAAATAGGTTAACAGATGAGTATTGTCTATTATTAAAATACTCAAGAATACCTTCAGTTCCCTTCTGAATGAATACATGAAGTATAGATTGCTGAAATCCATTAGAGTGCTTGGTATGGTGTTAAGAGTAAATTGCCACGGGTTATTAAACTGAAATATAAATTAACTGATGTCAGTGCACAAGTAGTTTTAATTTAAGTGTGGGCTGGTGAGTGGTTAAAGGGTGTTTGGGGGATTAATTGCATTGGAGCCGCTGATGCGAGCATCTGAGGCAAAGCTGGGTGGGCTGAGGTGGGACTGCATGTGGATGACTGGGTGTCGAGCAGGATGGGGAAACAAGAGAGGGAGCGATGGTTTCGAGAAGGTGAGTGCATGCAGAATGCAAACATTTAGTTTAATATGTACACTATATTAAGCACAAACAAGCCTGTTCATGTGTGATGTGCATCCGTCCAGTTTCACAAGTTTGATATGCATACGTTGTGATGGTTACAGTTCATAGCCCCAAATAAAATAATGTGATTTTGTTGAAAAACTAACCGACCAACTAAATCAAGCATGCTTGGGCTGAGTGGTCAATAGGCTAATTATCTTGTGTAAATCTTGATTTCATTTTATTTCACAACTTCACAATTTAGTAAACCTGGTTTTAATGAGCAATTATAAAGTTCCCCATTCAGTAATCTGTGATTTTAAAGAGGAGGACTTACTGTTTCACATATTTAGTTATAATGTGTAAGATGTTAGATTGTCCTTCAATGCTCAAAACACTTAGCAAGTTTTTAAACTGTTCGACAAGGCTGTTGTTTAACGGCTTTAAAAGGTTCCAGTTGCATAATACAGGACGTGCACTTATAAACAGGAAAAGAGATACCAAAGATCAGATAAAATAACTGTAATTTTACTGCATGGTAAACTACTGCAATACAAACTTAGCTTATTTCTAGTTTAAATGAATCAAGCTGGTTACCTGGTAACATTTTATATCTCTTTATTCAGTTCACAAAAAGATTTGCGTTACAACATATTTGTATTAGTGTGTGAGGATGAAGGTCTGCCTGTGTGGAAGGGAGAAAAAAACAAAAAGATACGGAAGCCTTACTGGAAAAACATTGCACTCCATTGATGTTTGCACAGTTCAGTAAGTACTCTACTAATATTGGCCATATTGCACTGAATATTTCTTTATTTAAATACAGTTGTTGTAGTTCAGTAATATAGTATGAAAAAAAAAAAAGAATCATAGAAATCCTCGGTGGTAAATTGAGTGATATGAATAATGAGTTAGTCTTGGTTAGCCGCCCTGTTTCACACTAAATTACAATTTGATGAGTTAGCCCGGGCCAGATGTGTTTGACCTTGAAAAGGGAAATAATAGATCTTTTGGCTCACAGAAACATGTGGCTTTTTGCCATAGTTTGTGGCAGCAGCTTGCTTTCATAATATCTTCCTTTTATACAGTGACAATGTTCAGGAAATTAGTGGGTTTAAGATCCTGATAGCTCATTTCGAGACTCACACTTAAATGCACTACACCGACACACCAAACACCCAAATGTACTACACCGACACACCAATCCCCTAACACCAAAGGGAAGATATTTAGGTTCTTACCAACAGAATGTACAATATCACCAAAATTATATATCTGGTTGATCATATTGTGCACACACAATCATGCACGCTCGTGTGAGAATCCTCAATTCCACTGGTGGCAATGAGGAGTCAGTTTGCTCTAGGTCATTGTCATTTAATTGAATGACTCACTGTGTATGTACTGATGAGCTTAAGGGCCCAATTACAAATGACTGTCCACACATGCTAACATGTGAAGCACACACGCACATTGGCATCACTGGTACCTGCTGTATTTCTGCCAATTGAGGGCGGAGTTAATGAGTCAGATCAGAGAGGTTAAGTTCAAAGACACTGAAGACATGGTCTATTTAGTCGTCTCTTCTTGTTCTCTTTCTTCATGTAAGCTTCTCCTAAGTCTATATTCCGTCAAGCTTATTTTTTTTGTGTTACGCCCTTTTTCGTCTTCAGTCTGTATCACTTTCCTACGTATAGCCCACGTGTTCAGGCTTTGCTTTATCCCTGTTTTTACGCTGCCGTCCTCATCTTTACTCCCAGTTCTGCTGCTCTCACTTCATGTCCCTTTGCGTTTCTGCTTTTATCTTTTCTCATCGCCATGCTTCCTCCTCTTTCTATTCTTAAACTTGCAGTCTTACCCTCTCTGTTTATCCCCTCACTTATTGCTTCCTCCCTTTCCTCTTCTGTCCTGGATATTTGCAGAGCTCAGCAGAACGCCGTCAGCTGCCTGACCTATAATCCCCTTGTTTGGCGTCTTGTTGCCGTTCTCATCCTCGTTCCAAATCAATGTTTAATTATCCTGCATCCTCCCCACACACCCTTCCTAGGTTGTTTTCCCCTCTCCATTGGTCCACTACTCACATTCCTTCTCCAGCCCCAACACACCCAGCTTTCAACTCTTCATGGATGTAGAAGAGTAATTAAAAACAAACAGTGAGAGAAGGAGAGTGAGGGGAGGAAATTATTAAATGATAGAGCAAAGACGGAGCCAGTGGGTTAAAGGAGGAGACCGGGGCAGGAGGGGGAGGAGCAGAGCAAAGAGAAAACATGAGAGGATGAGGGGAAAGGAGAAAAGGGGATTTGGATGTTAAGTAGGGATAAGAGCTGAGGGATGGTGGATAGATTGCATCTTGCAACACTCAATGAAATATGAGTAAATAAACTCTTCATTAATGATTGAGTTTCCATCATGTGCCTGCACAAGCTTAATATTCAATCATGATTTATCTATGTTTTAAGCTGCCTAGTAGTGTTGAACTCAGACCTCCTGATGTGACAGCAGCTGTGAGAGACGGAAAACCTCACAACATAGTTCATAGGTGTCAATATTTAGAACATGTATTGATTCATTTATTTAGTCATTGACTCCTCCACTTTGTGACTAAATCCCAAGCCTATTTTTAGGCGATCGCCAATTATTATTGGGATCAATAGAAATGTAATAGAAAGAGGTTCAGGTCTCTTGCATAACTAGTGTGTACTTAGTGCTCTGATGGAGTTGGAGGTGAGGACTGTACATGATTGAAGTGAGCAGAACTGTGTTGACTTAAAAAAACTCATCACAAATCATACTACCTTATCCAGTATGACTGAAATAGAATTGTATTCCATATGTTATTAAAAAAAGTCATAAATAGTCTTAAATTTAACCTGGTGAACCTGCAGACACCCAGTTGTGATTCCCCCCCCTCCCCCCCCCCCCCACACCCCATTAATGCTGAACAGGAATGAATTAACAAAAATGAATGATTGGAACAAATTATGAATGGATAGAGAATGCATATAAAATATGAAGAAAATACAGTATTCCATCAAGAAACATTTAGTTCGACACACTAATTAAAACAATGAAAAGAAAAGAAAAACCCATCCAGATGAGGATCAATAGTAAACAAGACAAGTCCAACCAATCCCAATCATGGAAAACCAATCCAATAGATTGAGTGTTTAGCAGTCCAATGTAGTTCAGCAGTCCAGTAGGATGCGATTAACTATAAGTCTTCGGCTGTTTTGTCCTTGTCCTATTTGCAGTTGATTGAGGTTAATGTTTGTGCTGAAATCCGAAGTCACTACAGCATGAAAACCCTTTTAACCCTGTTTGCCATCTTTGCATGCGTTAATAGCTGTTCACAAATAGATTTTGAAACAAAAAATGTTCAATATCGAGCATTTTCCATATTCAATTAATTTTGTATTTTCTTAAAATGTGTGGGTTTGTAGTCACTTCCCCATCATGTGCAGTACATAATCAATCCAACCTTGAACAGTCTCCTCTCTGTACCTCCTCCTTCTAATAAAAAAGGACTAAATTGGTCCATAGAAAACATTTCTCACATTTCTTTCAGAAAATGCATTAACTTGTTAAGAGTAGACATTTCCCAATAATTAATACATTTGTTTGGGTGTGAGTGTGTCAGTGCTTAGGTTTGATGTAGTTCAAGAACGTGACATGTGAATCCATAATGAGGAACAGGCCAGTTTGCAGATCGTGTGAAACATAATTACAACAAAGGCATTGATGTTATGCTCTGTGGCTGTGTTGAATATCGTGGGAACTGTTGGTATAGACTTGAAATATAATACTCTGATTTCCTCTCTCTTTTCTTCTTTCTTCCTGTTCTTACTTGATCCCTCCATTATTCATACCCTTATCCTTTTACTCCTTTCTCAGGTGTCTTCTACTATTTCCTTATATCTTCTAATCCAAGATTCCTTCTATAAATAAACAGACACACGCCTCCGCCCAGTGTTATACAGGATTGGGTCATACTTTTACTGTACTGTTCTCCCTATGTGTTTTACTTCCAAAGTGTTAACATAGATAAAGATAAACAGCCAGCCAAACTCCTTTTCAAGAGTCAGGAATGTGAACATACTTGATCCTTTATTGACTTCCAACATCAAATCATCTTGACAACGTTGAATCAGAGTAAAACTAGAAAAGAAAATACAAAGCATCTTAATTGAATAGCAGATCAATATTAACAGCCTTATGTTCACAATTCACCTTGACATGCTAACAAAAGTCACTATTCCTAATTGTACAACACGTCAAGAATATAAAACACTTACAGTCATTGCTTTCTGAGGAATACAGACAAAGGATTACTGTGGTTTAAACATGGGGTGCCACACAGCCATGACCATGCTCCCTGCAGTTTACAGCTCTTAACTTTCTTCTTCCTGTTTTTCACTTCCTGCTTCATTACAGGTGTCAAAATAAAAGCGCTACACCCAATTATGCATGAAACAATGAAAACACATAACAGTTAACTTAAACACTTCTTTAACATATGCAGGGCAGAACATTTACGCTGTGTATTTCACCTCACATTATCAGAGCACAATATAATTAGCTGTGGACAAAACTGGTGGGTTACAGTATTTGAGATCTCACCATAGACAAATCAGTTCTCACTACCTATAATACAGTTTGATCTGTGAATTTGAAATACGTTTGATTCCTTCAAATGTCTATATCAACCCATATAATTAATATTGTATCCAAGTTTGGAAGCAAATTCCTAAAGAAAAGGTTAAAAGATTCCGTTCATTACTGCTATGAGATTAGGAAATGATTTCAGCGATGTTTAAAATAATACATGAAACAAACTGGTCGCAACAATTACATTTATTAAAAAAATTATGAGAAAGAAAACATTTGAACAAGGGTGAATAGACAATAAAAAGATGGCAGATGCTGAAATATAGAAGTCAAATAAAAATAATAGTATTACAATTAATATTAATAAATAAAAATCATGGAATATGTGTAAATATATATGCAATGGGGATGGGGGTGCAGTGTATGGCTACATCTCCATTGTGTAGTAAAAACAAATTGTACAAGAACATGAGCGATAACCTTTTTATCACTTTTAATCTAATTAATTCATTGGAATAATAATTGACTGATTAATTGATTATCGAAGTAAATGTGAGTTGCAGCTCTAAAACAAACATAATTGCCATATTCATCACATTTTCTCCATAATTTGGCATTTTTTGACTGATGATCTTTTAATTAAGTTGTCTCATTGTCCCCCGTTGCATCAGAATGGTGAATTAGCTCCACCAGATGTTAATCTCAATGAATCAACGCTTTATACTCAGATAACAGTAAATGGCCGTAATTTCTGTGACAAATATCACGTTGCTTGAGTTGTATGACGCAAGTTTAAAATATGCAGGCAACTACTATATGTCTGTCATACAGAAACTATGTATTGGTATTACTTTAATGTAGCCTCAAGCAGGGCCGGAGTGGGGCCACTTTTCAGCCCGGGAATTTCAGGATCAAGACCGGCCCACTTTTTCCATGGTAGTGGAAATTGGATAAATGAAGCAACAGTTCAGCTCTTACTATCCTGTAGTTTTTTTTTAATTAATACCATGGTCCAACAAATAATGTAAAGGTTAAATACAACAATAATAATCTACTTAAGATGAGAAGTTAATAAAAAATATTCCACTATTCCACATTTGAAACGTATCCCACTCTTCAACAAAGAGGCATATTGAACTAATGTTTACAGTTCAACTCACAGTACAGTATACAGTTACATTGTGAATAGCACCAACAGCATCTACAGCATCAGTAACCGCCTAAGCAGTGCACTGGTTTCAGACACTGTATCTATAACTGTGTCGTTGCTTATAGGATTTCCTTCTCTGTGCACATTAACATGAACGCCTCCAAGTTTTTCTTTAGCATTCCAACACATTTTTCTGCTTGAGTATTATATAGTGGTGATTTACTCCTTTACTACACCCACTTCTGAGCAAACAATGCATATTGGTTCATCAAGTACGGTCATATACTGCTCTTTCTTACAATATATAACTTTAATTCATATTGTTTCCTCTGTTATCCTCTCTACCTGTACCTGTAGTCATGGCCTCCTCATTGCAAATGTCGGGCTCATCATTTTCAGCAGGAGACTGTCTTATCTGCTGCCCCGAAGCTACAAAGAACATATTACTGCATACTTCAATATCAATATCAATATTATATATCAATATTTGCATAATATTTGCAAAGTCTATGGATGGCCATATTTTGGGTGATAAAAAAAGGCTAATATTTTAATTCAATTTAATATTTTGCTTGGGAATAGGTTGACAACGCTACAACGATATGAATCAAGGCTACAACGTTAGCCGAATAGTTACGTTGCTAATCATTAGGCCTTTGTCTCTCTTTACCAGTTGCCACTTGTGTTTGTCCTCTTGAAAATAAATCGGTAAGCTTGGCACATTTGGCAGCATCCTCCTCCAATGCCTTTCTTTTTTTCAACCTGGCTTTTTCAGCCCCTCCTGCCCTCTTCCTCCCGTCCATCCTCCCTGACACGTATCATTGCGGTCGGGCCGGTCCAGCTATCGGTAGCCTATCTGAGAAAACTTTTTGGAAAAGACGGGCTACGGACCGAACCAACTCTATTTGGGAGGGGAGAACTTCCTCGCATGGTACACCGGTTGTACCATGCGAGGAAGTTCTCCCCTCCCAAATAGAGTTGGTTGGTTCCATAATGGACCGAACTAACTCTATTTGGGAGGGGTGAACTTCCTCGCATGATACAACCCATGCAGAGGCTGCGGTGTCAGAATGCGGAACGTGTGTAGCCCACTTGAAGATGGACTAACGTGACAAATGTCAACAAATAAAATTCTCGACCGGCCCAGAAGTGAAGCGGCCCACCGGGAACTCTCCCGATTCTCCCGATTACCCACCCCGGGACTGGCCTCAAGCATATTTTTCTGTATTATATTCCCAGTATTTGATTTCCATATATGGTTTACTACTACTAGTATTTAAACTCTTTAAGAAGCTCTCTTTAAAAAAAACATCTACCGTAGCAACCATGATGTGAATCATTTATCAGTGTTACTAAATAATTACTTTACAGTATCACAGAACACTAAATGGTTATTTATAACATCTGCTTGATCCATGGTATTTGGAGATTTAGGTTGCCATAGTGAATTGATTCCAGCGGGAGCATCTACACTTAATAAATTAGAGTGAAAGTAGATTATGCACCGTGTCTTCAATACACACCTACAGTCACCTGTGTTCACATATTCAGTTTCGGATGATATTAACTCATACGTCAGTGTGGTAAAGTGTAATTAAAAACCACTGCACCGAGCAATTTTGTTGTGGTGCTTCATATTTAATTATGAACCTTTTCCCAATCATAAAATGTTTTGGCTCACACATGGTCATAAACTTGAATCATGACCGTGTTAATTTATATAGGGGCTGTTCTGATTCTAAGATTTATTCTGCCCAACATGTCAGTAATTACATTCCAAATGTTGATTAATCCTCCCATAAAACCTCTTCATTTTAATCACTTTGCAACCCCCATACAAGCCGGAAAGACCAGACATATCTTCTTCAACTAAGGGATGCATTTTCAATAGTTTTGTTTAACTTTACCATTCGTGCAATGCTGATAATGAACAATACGTATCTATCTTGCTTATCATATCAATGCCTGTCAGGCATTTAGTAATTATTTAGGTGTATTCCCAACAACCCTCAAAATGACATCGAGCAGACACATATGGCTTCCAGTGTGCTGTGCTTTGATCCTTGTTTACATCAACATTTTCTAAACATTCACCCGATGCTCTTTTCTGTACTGACTTACAATAACTTCAGAGAAGTGCATACATACATTTTTCACTTCTCTTTTATTCATTAACTTTCATATTATTGAGATGCAAGGCAGAGACGCGAAATAGGGCAGAGGGATGAGTGAGAAGCAAGGTGGAAAGTACGTGGAGCGAGATGGAAGAAGCATGGGGAGGAGTTACAGGTTAGAGTTGAGGACAGATGAAAGAGAAAAGAGGACAAGGTGAAGAGGAAAGGAGAGAAAGAAAGAAAACTGAAGAAAACAGTGAAGGAGTGTGGAAGGGCAAGGAGCGAGATGAAAAGAGAGAGGGAGGATGGGAGCAGAGCAGGGAGCAGACAACGAGGGGAAGAAGAGCGGAAGATAAAAGAAAGATGAAATAAAGGAGCAAAGGAAAATAATGTGGGAGGGTAGAGGAGGGAATGATGCCTCATTAGGAGGGAGGACCCTGCCTCAGCTCCACACAGAGGACCTGCTTTGAGACACTGAACAACTGGATCACCAACCTGCTGAACACACAGCCACCTGTCTTATGCGTTGAGCCTGAGGGATGCAGGTGGAACAACCTCAGTGTAAAGAGAGGCTCTGCACATTGACACACACTAGCACATACATCACCAGTTACATTGACTTTCAGAAGACACACACCTCGACAAAGTGCTGCCAGATAGAAATAATCAAAAGTGAAAGGCCCAATGTTCATTGCCTCCCCCCCTCAGGCCTCGAACCCTGAACCCTCAAGGACTTACTGACGTCACCTGTTAAGTGGTTGAGTGTGAGAGGCTGTGAGGAATTGAAATGGTGTAAATACTAACGGGACAGCACTTTGCTGCAACATATCCCATTACTTATACTTTTTACTCATCGATTTGAGCGTCTTCTAGGCTCTCTCCTCACAAGATGAGTTCATTTCAAATAATCTCTCTAGCTTCAATGACAAGATGAAATATTTGATGAATAAATAAATATATATCCTCATATTTATTTATGTCACATCTTTAACCCTTAATGTTGTTGTGTAAATGTCATTTGCTGGGCTGAACACCCGTGTGTTTTTTTTTTTTTTACGTCTCCATGCTCCCACTGGTTACCCCGTGTTTCACGTCACGTTGCTATGAATTGTGGGTAATTCCCATGGGCAAATTCCTCAGCTAATGCGGACTTACAGAGAGGGTTCATAAAGGGCTCCAATTGTCTGCGAGAAAGCCCTCAAACACTCAAAGATTTGATGATGGGACAGAACTAAACCCTCACAGACTTTGTGGGAGTGCGCCTCAAAGTCTGTGATTCTGCAGATTGAGATTGAGTCAAACAGTTGCTGAGTGTTCACTTCTTCCTCAGCCCTTGACTATCAGTGGTATCTGTGTGCCATTGTCTTGTGCCTTTGTGTTATGGATATGTGGGGATATGTGGTTTCCTCCAGGATTAGTGTCAGTACTTGTAAACAAATGGGCAATGGTGGTCTACTGGTGACCAGCGCTATCACAGAACTGGCTTACTGAGTTTGGAAAGATGCCCAGACAATGTGCTATCTGGGGCTCTAACAACTCTTTTGAGGCTGAAATTATGTTTGTATTGTGTATCTTTGCTTTTTAAAATTTATTGTAATGAATAACTTAAGGAAGCATAATGCCAAGTCATGAACAGAGCTAGCTGTCCAAATTATGGAAAAGCCAGCCACGGATAATGTCGACAGAAACAAAGGAAGTTCATCTTTTATTTGCAGAATATCAGTATGAGATTGACAACATAAAAGTACATGCAATTAACTACATATTGACAGTTTGCCTTATCAGCCATCATATTAAAACCTGACACATTCTTACAAGGTTACTAAATGTATTGTATTCAAATTAAATTAAAATCAGTCGTGATTAATACATTAGGAAGTGACCTCTATCATCACTGTGGAATCAGCGCCCTCGGGTTGGCATATCTGACTGTGGCATGACAATGTCGGTCTGTCAGTCCACCATCTTGGTCCGGACTGAAATATCTTAACTGAGAGATTGATTGACATACATTTTTGTACAGACATCGATGTGATCCCAAGACCTTTTGTCTGCAGTAACCCGATAAGGTTAACTTTTGCAGTCTTTAGTGAAATATCTCAACACATATGGTATTGATTGCCATGAGATTTGGTACAGACATCCATGTACCCCTCGGCATGAACAAAACATTGTGTTCTCTTTACTTTTAATCGGCTGCCATCAAAATAAAACTGACATTCACATCCGTCATACCTGCTAAACATCAGCATTGTCACCATGAGCATGTTAGCATGCTGATTTGAGCGTTTAGCTCAAAGTACTGATGTGCTGAGGTGCAGCCACTCAATTTTACTAGCATGCTTACAAGGTCTTTCGGCACTTTTCAGTTTGATTCTAACCAAAATGACATGTGTTTTTCTTGGTCCGACAAAAAGAGGTGGACTTGGTCTGGATCAATTGAACCATGGTTTGGTATCTTTTTAGTGTGGAAACGTTTTTTTTTTTTAGATGATTTGGACTTTTAGACCAATTACAGCAAATACTGGTAAGCTATTGTCGGAACCGGAAAAAATAAAGAAACGCAACAAAATGAAATTATCTGCAGCAGCACATGGGGAGAGGAGGAGACCAATTCTTAAATGGACATTTGTTCTGATTACTTTATAAAGAGTTGTGTGGAAAATCTCCAAAAATAATGGAAAAGTGTTGGACACGAGAGGACGGGAGAGCAATGCCACCTGAAGATCAAGAAACTGTGGATATAATATTGATCATACATTAAACTTTTAAATTATCTTGTATTTTGGAAATTAACATTTAATACGAAGCATACCAAGAGCTGTTACACATTATGTTACAAGATGTCTTCAGTTTCTTTAGGCCCCTCTAAAAAAATACTGGAGTATATGAGAATTGACATCCTGCTGTACTTTGCACAACCTGTTGAACCTGTTTAGAAAAAGATAATATGTATATTGTGAACATTGCAAGCTATGAAATTGACAAAGGATGGCTCAATAAATATTTTAGCTTCTCTTTATTGAAAGGCAGGCTGTATTTTACAGTGTAATCGTGCTTCACAGTTGTTGATAAATAGAGTCCCTTATAATTTGAGGGCTCTGTGTTAAAATGTAGATCTTTGTATATTGCTGCTGCATAAAAGTGCCAGTGGGCATGAAGTGCTAAAAGGTCGGGCAATCTTCATGTCAGAGGCAAGTTGATTTTGATTGTGTTTATTCAAACCTAAGCATTTTATGTGTCTCTCGTGTCCTGAGTTAATGGCCTCACATGGGCACTGAGCAATCACTGTTAATTGTTGAAAACCGCGTCCCGTCACTGCTAATAGGCCGATGTCTCAGTAGCGGTCTCTTTTAATTGGCCCATTTGAGTGTGTTATACTCCCCTGGGATGTGTACTGAATGTGTTTGACGCTCATGTGTGGCATCTGCCATTAAATACTGAGGCTAGTATTCTGCTCTCACTGTACTTTAAGTCTGTCTTTTTGTTCTTCCTCCTTCCTTTGCTACACTCTTTGTTTTGTCTATAATTCTCTCTACCTCCTCTCTCATCTCTCTTATGTCTTTCTCTTTGCTTTTCACACAGCGGGGAGCTACAGTAATGACCAGCTCTTAAATAATCACCCACACAACAACACAGCAAGACCAAAACTTAATTTCCGTCCACTTGTTTTTATGCACATCTTCAATTTGCGCATAAAAAAACTAAGTGGGAACACCAAAGAGTTTGAATAAATATTGCAATAACCCCAAAAAGTTTTAGTTGAGGTGGAAGAGTCAGTGTATTGATAAAAGCAAGTGCAATGGAAACTGAATTAGCGAATACATTATGGAGCTTTGTCACTTCAAAGTCCACCGAAGCTTCTGATTCACTGAAGAGACACAATGAAATAAACATGAAATAAACAAACGTTATATTTACATATAGTTTTCTATATTGTTTTTGCACCTTTGACCGGTGCTCTTTTAATTACTGTAATTTAGTACTGTATTTAATTGTATAAAGATTTTCCCATCAGAGAATTAGGGCTACCTACTGCTTATCTCGATGAACTAAATCTAAATAATCGCATACGGTAATGGACGGAAACAAGCATTCATTCATATTTTCATTCTTTTGTTTTTATTGTGATATACTGAATTTGGATCGAAACCTGGCACACATGGAACAAGTGTGAGTGCTTATTATGAGGTTTATAAACAATGAGTGGAAAGAACAAAGACAAAAAGAGGTGAGAGAGAGAGAGAGAGAGAGAGAGAGAGAGAGAGAGAGAGAGAGAGAGAGGCATTAGTCTGTAGAGGAGAATAATCATAACCAACTAACTCCTTACTCCACTTCCTGTGCTCCCAATTTTCATTTGTGAATGTGTGTTCATGTCTATGTCTATGTCAGCCCCCACTGCACACACAGACCAGTAAACAGCCTAATAATGGCTGATCTAGCTCATGGTTTGTGTACATGCATGCCCGAGTGCCTCTTTTATGTATGAGAGTGCATAATGTCGAGTGAAATATGTATTAATTATGTAAAGGCAGGTGTTTGCCTGTGAGTGTGTGTTGTTTTGAACATGGCTGTGTACGGAGGGCTTTGTGTGGTCTCTTTTGATGCAGTTCAGTTTAATAGTGTTATCGCATTTGCTGACACTGCATTTGCATAAGCCAAGTAGATCATTTGCAAAGACTGTATGTGTGAGGGTGTAAACATGTAACCAAGCCAGCTCCCTTCAGCGCAGAACAGAAACATGAATGTGTTTTTTTTTTTACTGTTTGAAATATTAAACCAGCCGGAAAACGGAGTCTCTCCGTCCTTTATATTTTACTCCATTCTCTTTGTATCCCCATCTATTCTCTCTATGTACACATCATTTGTATCTCTGGTTTCTTTGATTTGTACTTTTTTATCTCATGCATACGTACAGGCATGTAATGACATTTGCACCTGCCACCTGCCAAATACAGGGTATCATGCTTCCATGGCAGATATATTTTACTAATTTATTTAAAAAAATCTATTCCTCTGTTAGAAATATTCATATATATTCCATATGTATACTGTCTGGTACCATATACTTCATAAGTGGCAGACAAAAAACAAAAAAAGTGGGATTTGCTGGGCCTCAGCAAAGGGACCTTACTCAACACATGAGGGACGGTGCATTCAATTAAAGCGAGAACGCAAAACATGATCAAAATTGGGAGTTAAGCGGTTTTCATTTAGCACCAGCACCACATTAAAACTGAAGGGTTTAGCAGGCCTGGATCTTCTGCTTGACAGTATTGAACTGAAAACGTGTTTTTCTTGAGCCCCTAAAACCTCCAGCATCTATCAAGTACAACTTGTCATTGAACTCAAAGTCTATCCCAGCCCTTACAAGACTCTTAAGCCATTAACAAGCATCAGCCTCGGCCGCACTCTCTCCCCTTATGGCCCATTTAGATGGATGTAAAATTAGGCTTTAATCCGCCAGCTGAACTAAATACAAGCTCCCTAGTGTCAACACCGCTCATTTCATAATCTTTCATTTCTCTCTCTTCTCTGTCTTCTACATTTATGTTCCCTCATTTCCCCTTCTACACTTCTTCTCTTCCATTTGTCTCATTCCTTCTCTTCCTTTCTGTACAAGAATTGTTGAATCTCTGATGGATGTGCTAAATTTAGTACATGGTTCCCACTGTCAACTCTGCACTTTAAATGCATGTAATCTCCTCTCTCGGTCTCGCTGCCTTTGTATCTGTTTCTCTCTTGCGCCCCCTACTCTCGCCCTCTCTGTGGTTGATGGACCATGTGCGGTTTATGGATCGATAGTTTTGATAAATGGGAGGAAATCTGGCTGTCACTCTTGAAAATCTAACTTATCGCAGCTGGTTTAGGTGCTAACTGCTTGTGTGTGTATGTGTGTGTGTGTGCGTGTGTGTATGTATGTGCCAACATTACTTACAAACAAGCAGAGACAGACACTAAGAGAAGCAGACTTGATAATACTTGGTTTAACTGGTTTAGCTGTGAACTGGTTGAGAGATACATGCATAAACATATTCACAGTGAGTACAGAGAGCCTATTCGACTGTTTATTTATTTAGATTACTGTTATCACTCTTATTTATTCACATTATTTAGCATTGTTGTGTCGCTGTTGCACATTCCTAGCATGCAAGCGAAATCACCAAATTATGAAAGATGAGAGACTTGGTCCTTGCAATTGCTTCACAAAAAAAAATACTAGCACCTTGCCGCATGTTACCTTATTTGCATGCAACTCCCATTTTGTTCTTCAATCTTGTGCGTTTCAAGGTCACAAAAATAGCAATATATTCTACTGCTGCTTGTGACAGTGTGAAAAAAGAGCCTGCAAAGTGAACTGGACATGTGAAGGGAGACATACAGGTAGAACATGTTAGACAGAGGAAACACATAGAAGATTGCCTCAAATTTAGTGTGGCAATACAATTTTTGCAATATATCAGTTACATCGCTTCACACCATGTTGTCTCAATATCTTATCACAATATAAAATGTAACTGAACACAACAGTTACATTTTAAAGTTAAATCCTTTGAGTGGGAATCACTGGTATTGTTTTCCATCCCCTGTAATACAAACAATCATAAGCCATAACAAGCTTGAGAGGATGATTCAAAAGAAATATAATGCACCTCTGGACAAGCAGTTTTTTTTTTAACTTAGAACCCAGAGAAGCAAGTACAATGGCCAGAGTTATAGCTCCATGCAACTAGCCAGAAAGACAAATAACCTGCATGGAAAGCAGCTCAGAATATATCTTGTCATAAGGAGGAAGCAGTATTATTCTCCCTTTCTTACAATTTCCATGCAAATGTTCTCATTGCTATAACTGTCTGTGTTTGAGTTCTTAATGTCAGCCCTTTACCGAATGCCTTATTCATGAATGTGTGAAGTATCTAAAGCAGCATGATCACAAAGTACGCTTGAGACCCTGACAGGAAACAGATGTTCAACACCTTGTAAGTATAAATGTACATAATCAATGAAAAAAAGTAATGTGGCTGTATCCACTTTCTAATCTAAAAACCATGACAGTCCACCATAAGGTTACAAAGCATATGCATTGCAAGTGGTGACTCACTGGTGGACCAAAGGGGAGCGCAGCAGGACAGCTTGTACTGCACGTCTCTAGATCAATCTTTGATACCGAATGTAGCATTTGTGATATGTACAGAATATCCAATAGTTAGTTGTTTGGAAACTTTGATTACATTATCAAGAAAAAAAAGCTATAATTTAACAAGGATCAGAAAGTACAGTATTTAGCAGAACACAGTATTTAGCAGAAACTTGCTGCAAGGTAAAAGCAATCGCAATAGCCAACACTGTTGTGTAGACAATTGGCTTGTTAGGGCGACAAATAGCAGTGATCTGTTATGATAATATGGAAATGGTGTTGATTTATTGTATGTTTTCTATATTTTAGTGTATGTATTCTGCTTTTAAACAGTTACAGGACATCAGACCAAATTAATATGAATCATCCTCTTCAGCACCATGGACAGTGCTGTTGAGAAGCTCTGAAGAGCCATGTAACTTCACTTGCTTTGTTTTGGGAATCATGCGAAGAATAACAGCATTTGTACACATGCTCTAAGAAAACTGTGATTGTTCTCACAAATTGGAGCCCTGATTATTATTTATTTTTAATTAATTTCCTAGTGAGGAAGCAAGCTTGCCGCTGCTCTAGGCTCCGGCAATCGATTATTTTAGTAATCGCGTATTCTACAGAAGCCCCGATGCAAAGAATTAGCATCATGATATTAAATAATTTACACAAGGAATCATTTCAGCCCAACGTTGTTGGAATCTTTTCTCATCATTTTTAATGGTGCATCAAACAATACCTTACTGTATCCCGAGGAAAGGCAAGGTTGTTGTTTACGCTGAGCTTTTTGATCTTTAATCAGGGGAACACCAACTGCAGTTTGGAGATCTTTTTCTCCCTCTGTACTGCCTTATGTTCCGTCTTACCAGATCTTCTAAAATGTATAAGTGCAAGATGTCTGTCTTTACATAAAAAAATAAAATAATGGACTGTTCACAATTTTCTTTTTGTCTCTTATATCATGTGTTAGAGCAAGAAAAGACAATTATAAATGTGCAAAGTATGAAAACCCCTCAAAGTGTGACTGTGAGACATGGCTTACTCCCAGTTTACAGACAAAAAGGAAAATGGAAATAAAAAAGGATAAACTGGAACTTAGTTTCAGGAGTTTCCTGACTGCAGTTATCTAAACATTTTGTGACAGTTCTTTGCATATTGCTGGGTGTCATGTATATACAGCAGAGTGTGTTATTTGCTTTCGAATAATGTATGTTTATTCAAGCTAAACTTTTCATTGTTTGTATATGCATATCAAATTATTCAAAAAAACAACATTTTGTTTTACTGCAGTCAACATAATATCCGAGTATTGTAAACAAGATGCCTCCTGTGACTCCAGTCACTCCCTAATACATAGTAAAAAGGGATTTGGTCAGGTTCATTGTCCCATTCAGTGTACCAACACTTTGTTTTAAATAGCATTTCTCTCTGTTTATCCATGGAGTGACAGATGAGACAAGGACAGAGATGAAGAGAGATAACAGTAGAGGTTCTGTTCATTATTCAGTGCAGGCAGAGTGACAGATAAGCCAGTCTGCACTCTATAATCCTCTGCAGGTCTGTTCGGACTGCTGATAATTTACTTCAGTGTCTTTTCAGAACTAAACTGAGTGCTTATGGAAATTGACGGACAAAAACCAACATAAACAGCAACCACAACGCTCTTACATTACGAATACATTATTTAAAATAACCAACTACAAAAATCGCTAAGGCGACCCACATTGCAGATGGATAGAACAAAGTGCTCAGGGTACAATAATAACATCAACAATCAAGCGCAACCTCCACACACACCCACCTAGACTCAGCTATTGTGCTGTGTCTTTTTTACATACATTATGCATGTTGGCAGATGTATTCACCTTATTGATTTTGAAATGTTATATATGTTTTTCTCCCAGGCTGAATGCCCCTGGACTCCCTTACTATGGCTCTGTAAATGCTGCTCTGAAACCCAAACAACATCACTGCCAGTGGCTGCACATATGGCTATAATTAAGACTGCTAGAAAAATCAGCTCTCTTGTAGGACAGTGTCGGAAAGCAGTTTTCCTACTCATGCGCCTATGAATTTTGTATGTATTGATACCAGAGCTGCTCTTTGTATTAGGGACTATGGGTCGCTTACTGGGGATGGCTGAAGGAGGGACAGTGTTTATGTGGGTCTAAATCCCTAACAGAGCAAGTTGACCTCGGGGTGGATGGATAGAAATGAGTTCATCCTCAAGATAAACACACACACACACACACACACACACACACACACACACACACACACACACACACACACACACACACACACACACACACACACACACACACACACACACACACACACACACACACTTCTTCTCAGCCTGTCTGTCTTTCCCATTCCCTCTCTCTCTTTTTCATACACACAAACGCACAGTTTGGTTGAATAATGGCCCAGTGAGTGGTGTGCCTATGGGGAAAGCTGTCAGTTTAATTGAATCCAGTATTCTCCATTCTCCCTGCCTGCTAATTGATTCGGTCGGGCTCTTCTGCTCGACAAAGAGACTGGCATTTCCCCCTGCTTGGTTATGACTGTCAGTGTGTGTGTGTGTGTGTTATTTATTTAGAGCTACAGGAACCGGGCTGCACGGGGTGGTGTGGCTAGCACCGTCACCTCACAGCAAGAGGGGACCTGGTTTGATCCCTGATCCCAGGCGGTCCTTGTGTGTGGAGTTTGCACGTTCTCCCCGTGGCAGCGTGGAGTTCCCTCCGGGTTCTACATGCAGCTCAGGTTAAAATTGCCCGTAGGTGTAAATGTGAGCGTGAATGGTCGTCTGTCTCTATATGTGCCCTGCCTTCCCCCAATGTCAGCTGGGGTCGGCTCCAGTGCCCCCACTAGGAGAAGCTGTTTGGATAATTAAATGGCGACAGAAACCTGCGTACGGTCTATCAATGTGTATTAAACACATTACTAATTCTAAGGGCAGGACAGTCCAGATAGCAAAGGGATGTGTGTGCGAGTTTGTATGTGTACGTATGGGCCAATGCTACAATATGTGTACTTATTATCACTTATTATCACCTATTTTCAAGTGACTGTGCTTTGGCTCAGTCATTTGCTTATTCATAGATTACTAATTAGCAAAAAATGAATAAATACTGAACATGTACGCATTGCCTTGAAGTTGACCAATTAAATGTTTTTATTTGGAACTATGTATATATTTAGATGTCTTTATGTACAATTGCTTGATAGTTTGCTTCGTAGTCTCTATCAAAAGGCCAAAACTATTAGTGGGAAATTATTCTGACACTGTTCAAATTCTGTTCTTGTTCTATAAATATGTTTTCTCTTTGTCTAACTTCATGTGGCTGTCTATCATTATGGCCAGGGGAGCATTTTACCAAGGTATCCACGACACAACATCATTTTTATTCCATTTTTATTCCATTACACTTTGCATTCACTTCAGTCAAGACACTCCAGGCCTTCTTTGCTGCCCTTTCAGACGATGTGAGATTGGCAGTGGAGAAAACACACATACCTGCCTGCATAACACACAAAGAAACCGCAAACATAATGTTTGACCAATATGCAACCTGGAAATGTCAGTCTGACAGTTGGTTAAAGAATTGCTGCAAATTTCGTTGAGAAACAAAAGTATTTCTTCATCTCTGTCAGAAATTCTGGAGTACTGTCTCGTTCAAGAGTTTTAAAAAATGTAGGTGAAGGCAATTACTCAACAATCAGCTTCTTTTCAACCAGGGACCAGGATTATTCAAGCCAAACTGTTCTGGTATATCAAAGACAGAGCGAAGGGAGAATTCACTTCCCCTGTGAAGTAGGAATGCATGGATCCAACTTTGTCTTTTCCGGATACTGATTCCAACACTAAATCTCTTCTAAGACCAGTGCTCTCTTTCGGCAAAATATGAAGTCTTTCAACTTTATTTGGTGAAACTTATTTGCATAATTGTATGTACGATTACATTAGGCCAGAGATTGCTGTTGGCTGGGGCATTAAAAAGAAAGAATACCAAATAAAATAAATAAACAGTTGCAACTTTTCGTGACTGAATGAATGCAACTGATAGCAGAAACAGTGAACCTTTTATTATGACATTGACAAAGAAACGTCATGTAATGTGGATCTGTCCCATTGTGGCGGATATCTTGTCAGCTTAATGAGGTCAATATTGGCTCGGATAGCATTTTGAAGCACCTCTCCTATTTCAGCTGCTTGACCTTCAATATTTAAAAGGTGCTTTATATCCTTGTGTGGATGGTGCTAATTCAGGACAGCTGACACAGGCATAGAATTGTACACTGCTGTTTGGTACAGAAAAATACAAATCTTAAAAAAATATGCAACATAATTCCTGTATGGTTTGTACTTTCTATAAAAACATACATTTATGTTTAAATGGTAGTCAACTTGACAACCTCTCAGCCTTATTCAGGCAGAGCCACATGTCACTGTCTGTCTTCTGCCGTCCTGTCTATACCTTTATTGCTGTCTCTTTTAGGCTGACTCTGTGTTTGATGTGAATCAGCCCACCTGTCCCTTCGTCCTCCTTCAGTCCATCCTTTGCATCAGTTCTAGCCATAATCTAGCTGCCCTCAACAGAGTACACACACACACACACACACACACACACACACACACACACACACACACACACACACACACACACACACACACACACACACACACACACACACAACTAATCTCACAATAATCTCTGCCCAGATTATCTCTGCCTGTTGGAATGGGAAGCAGCACAGTGGGGGAGGGAAAGACAGAGATTAGAGTTATGGGGTCAATAACTTCCTGAGTTCATAAAGACACAACGGCAGCTTCAAAAGTTTTACGGGTATTTAACTCTGATAAAGACGTCCTCAGAATGGCTCATTGTGCTACTTCAGAGGGCCAATTTTATAAAGGTACAGCTTGGTGTTAGGGAAATAATTATCATTTGATACGCTGCATTTACCGAGTCGTTGTATCTAAAAGCAGTTTGAGTGTATTGGAAGAGCGTTTATCTATGGCTGTTAAATCTACGACTATTTTGTTAAAGTCCCTGCTGTCACACAGATGTGGCTGGTGTTGTTAAGCTTGTGCTTCAGTGTTTTCACTAGGCATTCATTGTTAATCATAATCTTTTATGGTAAATGAAATGTACTTGTTGGTTTTAATCCTGATCTGTGACATTACCAAAACATTTAAATAGAAAAATTAAAAAAACTGAACAAATGACTGATGAGGAGATGAGTAAAATGTTCAAATACATTGATAAATAAAAGGTAAAATGCACATAGACATGCTGCAGGACACTGATAATTAGAATCAAGTGTAATTTCATTCCAAAGTAATGAAACCACTTTCCCTGTCAGGATTTTCCTTTGGGGCTGTGGCCTCATTTATTTTATCTTAAATATGCAAACCATGGGTCGCATTTAAAACGCTTATGGGTCTTTTCAGATTTTTGATTGGCTCAAATAGCTCTTGTAGCAATGTCCCATCAATCTTGATTTGCATATTGAGAGAAAAACAATCTAGGTCGCACCTGATGTGACAAAAAGAGACAAAATAGACATTGTGTAATTCACTGACATAGACATTTGTTGTCTTTCCATTTGTTATTATGTATCATGTATCTTGTTGACAAACAATTCAGTTCATTAATTATTTCATGTATTCATGTATTTTCATACAAATCAAATTTGCCTCAGCAGTAGAAGATGTTGCAGTGGTATTGGGTTTTAAAACACTGTTTTCTGACACTGTTGTCAGGGGTCATGATCAAAACACACGTGGTGGCAACAGTCATAGTATGATGTTACAGCACAGGCCATTACTAAAGTACTGTATTAACTCACAAGATGAATAAATAAATATCATGTGGTTATCCCATAAAGGTCCTCCAAAGGTCACTCAAATGTGGGGGTGGGGTCACAGTATTAAGTCAAAGATCTTTACTGCAGAGCAGCAGAGGACATTACTCGCATTGCAACAGCTATCCTCTTCTATATTCAAACAAAAGGGTACTGCTCATTCTTTTCATTGAGAAGTACAGTTTATTTTCTTCTTCATCCCACAGGCCTAATGTGAATACAGCCCCTATTCAAATCCCCTTTATTTCTGGCAACAGCATGGACAAAGACCACCACAAGATATTGGTGTTTACATTCCTACTGAGGTCCTTTTTTCAAGACACTTCCTGCCAGGCTTATAGCTGACCATGAACTCTGATCTCTGTATGCATGAGGAGAGGCAATTTCCCTACAGAAATCAATAAAATGTCTCACTATTACAGCCATAGAAGATCAATTGGGTAGATTAAAATACAGTACAATGTAATGCATGTGAAACTGCACACAAAAGCAGAATAAGAGGAAATCTGAACTGAAACCGCATGTGAATAGATGAATGAAATAGGTCTCAAAACACATGTAACTGTTTAGCAGACGTAAGTCAACGGCAAATCATAGTTATATGGATGAAGCAAAACATTTCATCACAATAAATCCTCATGGGTATTTATTTATGTGTAATGTGTCATGATATACTTCCAAAGGTTATTCCAGAGTATTAAATCAGTAAATTACTTTTGTGTTTTCTCATGAAGGACTTTGTTTCTTTTCAATCACACGGTTAAGCCATAAGTAAATCCTATAATATTTCTATATTATTATAACAGATTACTTAATATTTATCTCGTATAGGACATCTGCTATCAAAGGGCTCCAGTTAACCAATATATAAAGTGTTTAAGCTGAATGTTAAATCTCGGCTTGTATTTACTGTATAGACAATAATAATACTGGGGATTACCGCTGACTTTATCTCATATAAGGTCCCTTCTGCTCTCTGACTCAATGAGAGTAAAGGTCAAGCATCTTTTAGTATTGAATCATGTGTCTACCAGATATTAATATTGATCTTTCAGAGCAGTCTTATAAGTGAAGCTGAGCTCTGTTGAAGCAGAAAACACTGCGACAGCACACATGTGAAATCACAGTCGTTTATTAGAGCATGTCACAGGCAGCTTTTGGAGATTTAATGTAACTTCAGGTCGAGCGCACCGTTAAATAAACTTACCTACTTATAAGCAGTACTTACAAGTGCCATTTGTAGCCTGTTCCTGTGCTTCCATTGGGCTTGTTACATGTACGTCAGCCAACTCCAACTGCCACAAGAAAGACAGTTCCAGTCCACACTTACGCAACCACTTACCTTTCATCCCTCATTCACTTTGCATTGTGCATGCCACGAGCAACATGGCCCCTAAGGTCTGTTCCATATTGAGCAGCAAGATGTCACCACAGAGGGATGACATTTCCCTTATCCAATCATACCGTATTCAAGACATACTGTACCTGTGTTCTTCTTCCTAGAGAAGAGGGAATTATACAGATGTCTCGTATTAACTTTGTATTATTAAGTAATTCACTGTCGTTATCAAGTACTCACTCTTTGGTATATAAAACTGGAATTATAGGGCTTACTGTGGGGTTCTATATGCAATTTGCTCAGCCGTCAAATAAGGCCACTGTGACCTTGTGAAAGAAAAAGTGCAGACAAAAGGAGCATTCATGTTCACACAAAGAGTTATAATGGAACTGAGGTATTGTAGTATGATCGGTTATATTATCAGTCAGGGAAAAATATATTAACCAAAGCAAAAACTTCTTTTGGCAGAACTGACAAATAACTCTGCATATAGCTGTAGCACTGCTGTATATATGTATAGCAGCTTAGCTGTGATAAGAGAGTTACCTGGAAGTTACCTTTGTATTATCCAGCCATTGAACACAATGAAAAAGAATAAATAATCAGTTTTCCTTGGCAATACTTTTTTGGACCATGTATGCTCACTTGTCATAATAAATGTATTTTCTACTAGTAGAAAACATAATGCCTGACAACAGGATTTTTTTTTCTGCATCAATTTCATTCAAATTGAAAGCTGGAGAGCAGTATATATGGCCAGGTTTCTAGAAATATTGGATTGAATGATCAAGTAGAAATAAATCCCTCTGTGGGCAGTCCGAATTCATACATACCATGAAAGCTAGTCAGCTTTTTATTTCAATAGCCAAATATGGGCATCAAGTCCTGTAATCAGGCAGTTCATTATTTTTTTTACCTTTATTTAAGCAAGCGCAAGCAGCGGCAAAAGCACCTCAATTAAGTAGTAAAGGAACCGTATTTTCTTCCAGATTGTGTTTGCAGTTTTAGCAGTTTGGATCCCAGTGAGCTCTCATGCCAGGTGGAAGCCCACTAAGCCTCGCCAGCAAGTCCCGGGTCTGCCCTGGGCTGTCCTCTCAGTCAACCGTGCTTGGTATACATTAAAAGAGACACACATGAGGAGTTGGCATCCCTGCCAGGTGCCGAACAACGTCAGCTGGCTCCTCCGAGTGCAGAGGAGTGGGAGCTTACATGCGAGGCCCTCTGGACTGCCTGGCTCTTCACTGTGTCACGCATACCGAGCCCAGTCAGCGTGTGGAGAAACCTCATTCTGGCTGCGTGAATACATAATCCTATTCCTTTGGTCACTACCTAAAGCTCTCGGACAAAGGTGAAGGGCAAAATAAAAACTGATTGGTGAATATGATTTTATGCATCGTGACTGTGCTCTCTGCCGCCACGGTCCACTATTGCTGCTGAATTCATGCAGCTGCTTCATCTAACTGGCAGATGACCCTTTTCTGTGAGGGAAGCAGAGCTGATACCGTCTGAAATTCAGCAGCAAAACACTCCACCGCACACAGGAAATCACAGTCTGTTAAGCAAAGGGAGTACATCATTTGTGGACAGAAATGCCATCATAATGTCACAGAACTGGATACTCTCAGGCTTCAGCTCAGATTCGAGTTCCAAAATCTGCAATGCCACATGCTCCCAACACATGTCGGAGGCCTCTAGCAGGCTATAATCGCTTCAACTAAATTGTCAGCCAGCGAAATCTGAATCCCATCCCATTATAGTCTCCATACAAGATAATGCTAATTGGTATTTTGCCTGTTTGTGGTGAATCTCAAAAGAAAAGTGACCATACTGCACTCATGAATACCAATTCATAAAGATTATTATTAGACATGAACTTTGTCGCCATCTTTAAACAGTATGTAATCAAGGATGTGACCGTTTCTGTTTTCTTCTACTGATCCCACTACTGCAGGCTTGTATGACAAAATGTCATTTTGGCTTGTGTAGTGGACAAGTGAGCAGTGTGGAAATAGTTTGATCAAAAGTAATAATGGGGTTTACTCTTTGGTATTTCACTTCAAATAGCATAACAACATCTGCACAAGCATCTCAGATATGATGCAGCTGTTGCAGTGGCCTCTCTCTGTGTCTTATTCATAGAATATTACTGTTGGAAGACAGACATCCTGGTTTTTGTACTTTTAGCATGTGCCAATTCAGCAAACTTAGAACTTGCTAGAAATACTAGATTCCCATATAATTTAACACAAAACAATCCACAATAAGGATGGGGGAAATGTTGTCCCCCGAGTGTGAGTGTGTGTGTGAGTGTGTGTTTGAGTGTGTGTGTGTGTGTGTGTGTGTGTGTGTGTGTGTGTGTGTTTGATTAGTGTTGAATCCACAACACACGCTATAATTAAACAAACTAAAACAGGGACATTTGAAAATGTACAGTATATCATGATTAACCATCACACTGGGACATGGACAGTATCATCCTCATTACTGCTGCCGCAGGTGCGCAGGAACTTTTCCGAATTCCATGTTGTGTCTCTCCCTGAGAGAACATCACAAAAGTCGTGTTAGGAAGAAAAGAAAACTGTAACTATGGACATCGCAATTCTCAGAGATTATCTTCTCTGTGATTGCATGAACTAATGAATCAAGGATTGGAAACTTTATCTGAGTTTTAAGTTTATAATGAGAGAATGGGCAAAGTTGGTTCGGGGATTCCCTTTGGGCTAGAATGATCGGAGCCAGGTGGATCATGATTAAGTGTGTTCAGGCCAGGAGGAGAAGAAAAGGCAATATAATATAAAAATGGGAGAATAAGAAACGAAAAAAGGAAAAGTTAGTCAAACAGAGTTTCCAGAGTGAGTGCCTATAGTCGGCCTCTCGTTAGCTACAATAGATTGTATGTTCAGATTCTTCCACCATTATTGTGTTACTGCTCTCCTCTTATCGTTCTGGTTACTGATGGCGTGTCCCAGCTTTGGTCTCTGTCACACTCATGGTGCTGAAGTCAGCAAAGGACTCTGATTGGCTCATAGCGCTTGCTCTTTAGACTTCTGATCGTCCATCTTGTCTTTATAAATGGGACACCAGCCAATCACAGATGTGTTAGCTTGTTGCTAACAACCCTGGTGATATGTAGGCTATTTTGTGTGTCACACAATATGTTTTCCTCTATCCATACAGTAACATTAGCAAAAAGCTACATGAGATTCCCCAGCAAAGTTCTTATTTACTGTACACAAAAATGATTACCACTCTACCTAAATTCAAAGGCCACAGTATGTCAAAATACTTTTAAATTACAAGCTGCAACACTCTCTTTAATGCAAAATCCACACTAGGCACAAAGTCACTTGCAAAAGAAGGATTCTATTAATAATGTTGCATTACTTTCCATCAACCCTGACTTAATCAATAATAATCCTCTGCTAAAAACATAAAGAAAAAACTAAATTGATTTAAAAAAGGGCATGTGGAGTGCAAAACAAATAGGCAAGAATCTTCCACTGCATGGATCTATAATTTAGATTTTGTTTTCATCATCCTCTGCTCCTCATAATTGATCCAGCTCTATATAGGCTCTCAGTCTATAGGTTCAGTCGAGGGGACAGCTGGAGTTCACGCTCATCAATGCAGCCGCTTCAATTATAACTCCAATGTAATGCAATCTAGTTCTTCTGTTTGGAGGTTGCCCTGTGCCCCTGCAACAGCAAACAAAGAACGAAAGCAAGAAAACATGTATCCTTGAGGTCAGCTCGCTGCCTCCATTTGTATGCATCTGTAAAACGTGTGTTACTTAAAAAAAAGGGAACACATTCACAGAAGATGAAGGGAGGCAGAGCAGAGGCAGCAGGATGCACATTATTATAGCTTGAAATGGAAGGAACAGAGTAAGAAGGAAGAGACAAAACACTTAACATAGGCCAGAACATAGATGATGAGCAATGATGATAATGACGCAGGTAAAAGGGTAACATTGTACAGTATGAGCAACCATCACACGACTACTAAAGAGACTGTGTATCATCTTGCTTTTTAGCCGGTCACTCATTTCTAATGAGCTGGCCACAAAAGAAGATCAATCTACATAGGTCACTGCTACAAATATGATTTTATTTTGTCCACATTTGGCCAGCCCAGTGGTCAGTGGAATGTAAGCAAACTAATTGACGTTGATTGGCCAAAAAGTGCTGTTGTTGGATGAATTCAATTTTCCAGCCGTCACAGCAAAGCTGGTATTGTTTTATCCATGTGTGTGTGTCATTGTGGCAAAATGTGGTCCTGGAGACACATACTGTGTCTGGAAATGTCAGACATACATTTCTGAACTCCATCTATGCTTCATTTAATGTTACGGTCAATTGTGGGCAGATTCTAAATGTGTTTGATTTATTAACTCTTAAAATGAAAAAAATCCTAAAATTGCATTCTTTTAGTTTTAGGATAGTTGCACCTGTGACAGATATAAGATAATGAATGTCTCAAATGTAAGGGGAGCCATTGGACTGTGCTTGACTTCATATGCGCAGTGAGAAGTTGTTTGTAATGATCTCTCAGTTCTTCTTATGTTAAGACAAATTAAATAAAATGTCCATTTAATGGAATGCAAATTTTGAAAGTTACAGAACACAATGAAGTTATGATATTGTAACGATGTCGGAGAAAGCAACACGGACAGCAGCATCTGACAATGTGACTGTCGTATTTTAAGGTGTTATGCGCGTCAGTGTGGGTGCTTAACAAACAGTTACATATACTATAAAAGTGCAAATGATTTAAATGCAAATGTTCTTGCAAGGTTGTCTCACAACTCTAAAATCTGCTTCTGCATGTGCGTCATCGGGACATGGAGGCTTAAAAATGTGAAAAACAGAGAGAGTGAAGGTAATGACGGAGGAGGGAAAACGATATTCAGGTTGTAGGCAGAGAAAGAAAGACCGTATGATAATAATAATAATAAATGGGCAGAAAGAGATTGTCAAAACACTGCGAGAGTGGAAATCTAACAGATCCGGCCGCTCAGTGGAACCCTAAAAATACTAACTCAGTTCTCCAAGGGAAGATGAAGGCCGACAGCTCACCTCCTCAGAGGGGGCAACAGTACCAGGCCCTCAGCTCACAAGGTCCCAAAGGGGAAGTCAACACAGAATAGTTAATTATGTGGCACTTATTTTTATAATTAGACCTTGTAACATCAAATGTTGTCCCCTGGGTCTTGTGAATACCTAATGGCTACTGCAGAAATAAAAATGTCAAGCTCTAAAAAGGATTTTATTAAATGTCCAAGATTCCAATGTCACCGCGATGTTGGATGCCTGTGCTAAGTATCAGAAATATTGTTTTGTGATTGAAGTTTAACGTAGGTGCACGCATCCATCCATGCCCAGTTTAGTGACATATTTTGTGTAATTTTTTCCAGTGTGTCTGGCAGGAGGGACGGGGCGTGTGTGCTGCAGGGACTTTGCTGTCAACCCTTTGCCCTCTCCCACTCTGTACTGCCTGCACTGAAGGAATAATTGGCATATTAAATTATTTATAACAGCCGGGGTACATTATCATAAATATTCACTTGACGTTTCGCTTAGATCAACAGTCAGAACCCAGGGCTCCGGATGTGACTTCATGACATCTCATATGTGTGTGTACGGATGTGTGTGTGTGCATTTTGAGGGCCCAAGGGCTGATTGATGGACAGTATTTACAAACAAAGCGTCCTCCCATCAGTCAACGTAACTGAATGCAGACAGCATGAAAATGTCAGGCTCATGCACAGACACAGATGTGCACGTGGGTATACATATCCGCAGTGGGCACGGAAATGTCAGCCCCACTCAGACTGGGCACACTCACTCATTAACATACGGGCGCACACACAGGAGTCAGCTATGTGGCGCCTCTTGTCCGTCGGCTGCTGTTACAAGGGCCTCGAACCAAACTGTCACTGTTCTCGCCTGAGACGAGACAATAAAGACAGGCGAACAACGTAGAGCTGCTGATAACGAGGTCTATTAGCATCTATTTAATGCCATTTGGCCACAGACACCAAGGCGTTCATCAGCCTCAGACTGACAACACCTCTGCTGTACAGACGCTGTGTGTGTGTGTGTGTGTGTGTGTGTGTGTGTGTGTGTGTGTGTGTGTGTGTGTGTGTGTGTGTGTGTGTGTGTGAGTGAGAGAGAGAGACATCGACATCTAACAGGTTTTAAACAAAATACGTTCACACCACCAACACATTTCGTATACACACATTATTTTGAATAATGTGTTATCTGCCTGTCTAAGTTTGTTGTTATGAATGCAAAAGCAAAGCCTGGAGTCTATTATCAAAGAAAACAAATATGAATTTTTTTAAGCTGGATACCAATATTATTATTATTAGTTATGGGTGGCAGACAATCCGACCTTAGGCATAAGGTATAGGGACTGCGGTTAGAACAGAGGTGACACAAGCAAGGTCTACATGCCCGTCAATCTTGTAAATGACACCTGACCTACTTCTCCCTAATGTGCTTCTTTATAAGCCTCACTATTCCCACTATACTATTAAATCAAAAATTATGTATGTTACAAATGCGGATGCTGGTGATGCTAAGTGACTTAATTTTCAACAGCAACATTATAGTCGTACGATCAAGTCTAACAGTAAATGCAGACAAAGCCTGCATTGTAAAGCGCAGACATATATGATAAAACTTGGCATGAAAGTATGTTTGTGGTACTGCAGGTATATGTATTTGTTAATATTGTATAGTTTATTGAATTAGTTTAGAACAATTTAGTTTACAGGATATAAATGAACTACTGCAGAACAACCGTACCCTCAGTAGTTAAGGCAGAATAGTATTTATCTACCTACCTATCTATAGCCTATAATGTGGTTAGACAGGTCTAGTTGTAGGAGAAAGTATGCACATTCAGTTAATATAACAACCTGGGGAAAAGACAGCAATCTAGACAGTAATTTCTCATCTTTGGTTGCAGGGGTGTTGAAAGCAGAGATGAAAAGCTGGTAATCGAGAGCATGCCGATATATGTATTCTCTGAGCAAATAGGCCTGATAGGACAGGAACAAACAATTTTCTTCGAATCACACCTGAAAAATATGCAGAGACAGCAACATTACCATAGCTATTCAGTATTCAGGATGATACATGTGCTGTGACAGATTGCTCTCTGCCACAGCACAGGGGGAGGATGCCCTGTTCCCCTCTTCCAACTAGTTACTGTGTAATGCCATTAGAATCTCAGTGGAGGTTAACATTGTCACGGTTGAAATGAGGGTGCAATTTATATTAACAGGCATTATTAAAACCATAATTCAGTAATCTTGATATAAACAATGAGAACATTTAAATAATATAATAGTGTTTAAGCCCAATTACAGTAACGTTATGTGAGTAACCCACATTTGAAACAACTGTTATGGCATTTATATAGTTCGTAGTCGATTTATTGAATTATGGGCAGGTCCAACACCAACATGAACATGTACAACGGCAAAACAACTTAAACTATTTGATGCCATCCCATTGCAGTCATCAATCGCCTTGATGTGGTGAGAAGTTTTCTTATCACCATTTCTTCTTCATTTCAGTGGCAGTACGGCCCTCAGGTGACACAGCATTAACAGCCTTAACAGCACTTTTTTCCCACCATTCTTCGACTTAAGTAGGTCCCCTAATACTGCTGCTGACACTGCATGAAATTATATACTATCCCCTAAAGGACTTCAATATAGAACACACGGTTTGCTTGTGTGCAATGCACAACACATATTTAAAACTTACATTATGTTTCATAAGAAACTCCATTTTACGAATATGTTCTGTTAATTGTTTCACCAAAAGTCCATGTGAGATGTTCTCTCTGTCATGTATGTCATGTGATAATATTCTTTAAGCAGTGTTTGACAGAGTTTATGGCTGTAACTTTTGGGTTAAACTTGATCGTGATTTTTGCATTTTGGTCAGCATAATCTGGTTAGACATACTTTGAAAGGTCAGCAGTAAATGGAGTTCAAGTTTAAATAATTTGCACTTTGACTGCAGCAGCAAAGTGTAAAACCTGAGCGCTGTGCTATGTCCACAGTTACAGTTTGGTATGATTTATCTAACCACCAGAACAGTATTGCTCGTGCTAATGCAAAGCTTTTGTGTGTGATCATGTCAGCCTTGTTAAAGAAATAAAAAAATAGGGCGGAAGGGATTATTTTGAGGAGCTGTCAGTTTATGCGATCATTTAAACACATTAATCAGGCTATTGTCGGTAGGTTTGTGCATGTGTACACAGAGAAAAATCACATGACGTGTACTAATCTCTTCAATTCAAACAGTGAGATTTCCGTTTGTGTGTTTGAATGCGTCTTGCAGTCTTTTAGCTGTGTGTGGGCGCACAATCATGTGTACGTGTGTGCGCATGTGTGCCTGTGGGTGCGAGGATAAACCGAGGAGTGACAAAACATAACTGACTGTTGATCCGTTTGTGTGGTGTTTGTAAGAGAGAGCAGCAGCATTGTACAAACCATTAGTTTTGCTCAGTGGCTCTGTGCGTCTTTGAATCTGAATTGTAAAGGAAAGGAACACTGTTTAACTCTCTCAGTGTGTGCGAGTGTCCGTGGTTGAACCCATTAACTGAATAAATCATCCAGTATGATTGCTGTGTCAAATGGGCTTGCTGAACCATTTCTGCTTTGCCCAGCAGTCCTTGTCCCTTTTTTTTCTCTCTTCTCTTTTCTAAAGACATGACACACTTGCACAAGACTCAAAACTCCAAGCCACAGTTAATTATTGATTGCTTGTAACTGTGGATGTACAAAACACAAACAGATGCTGGCCAGTGAGCAAATGAAATGCCATATGCCGATTTAATTAGATATAATTGAGGCTTGTGTGATACCTTTTGTATGTCTGGTAATGTCCTTCATTGCACCAAGGTTGTTCCTTAATTGAAGTCATTCTGACTGGAATAGGAAAGGAAAATATCTGTTAAAAAAATGAAATGTACACAAATGTTAGCGTTGACATTAAAGTATTCAATTCTGTTCAGAAGATTTAATCCTTCAAGTCAGTAACACGGTAGGTGGTGGTGGTATTACATTCCCCTCTAGAATTCACTCCACCTTATCCCACCCACTCACTTCTCGGTTCATCTGCAGCTGCCTTTTAACAAAGCCCCGGGGCAGTGGAGGTTTCCCGGTTAGATTCCTAATAAGAACAGAGCACTTACAGGCTGGGAGGGGGCGGCGGGACCAGGGGATTTTCCAGACTGATTTCCACCACATTTGCCCATCCTGACAATCGTAGGCGAGATTGTGTTTGGAGGCAACGCTGATGGTGTGCAAAGATTACCTGGGTAGTGTGAAGAGGTTCACTGATTCCGGCTTACCCGATCGGTTATGATTAGATTGATTCGAGCTGCTTCGGTAATACATCATTAATATTTATGACCTGGCATCTGATCAGGTCCAGTGGTGTGTGTTTACAGATGCATGCCAAGAGTAGAGACTCCTCGTGAGGTAATTGCTAATGATGAATACAGGATTTTTGGAGAATCCTGTGTTATAACAAATGAAAATGAATCACCAGCTAATTTCCACATAATGCGCTAGGTCCTCAGTAACATCTCACTAGCCATGCGTTTACCAAGATTCTAGTTGAAGATCCTTTATATTTAACATTTAATTATTGCACTTCAGATTCATTTGCAGATTGATTGATAACAGAAGCACATCAAATCATGCATCCTAAGACAGAACACATAAGGATGTAACTATCACATTTCATTCAGTGACTGTGGCTCTGTGGTGAGCAGGGTCGTCCTTCAATCAGCGGTTCGATCCCCGGCTCCTCTAGCCCATGTCGATCTCTGGGCAAGACACGTAACCCCAAAACTGCTCCCGTAGCTGTGCCTACGGTGTATGAATGTGTGTAAAATGTTAGTTAGTCCTAATGGGTTAGTCCTAATGACAAGTAGCTTTGAGTGGAAGACTAGAAAAGTGCTATACAAGTACAGTCCATTTACCACTTACCATAATCATCATGATACTGAATAAAAGAAATAAAATCAACTGATTTCACTGGAGAAATTGATGGGAGAATGTGCTCACCTGTACGAAAAATTTGACCCATGCATGTTATGGAAATGGGAAATTGTCGACACTGATGGCGAGTTGGTGATTAAAAAAAAAAAAGTTGAGTTAAAGCGAAAGGCATCTTTATGTAATCATAGATTCACTTCATCACATCATAAACCTTCAAACCAGAAGTGTTTGTACTTGTGCTAGTGAGCCATACCTATTCCTTACGCACCTTTCAATTGTAAAAGATATAAACCAACTCAAATATCAAATCAAGTTTTACTCAATGTTCAGCGCTGTGGAAAGGACATAGTACCATAGATTTTATTGATTATTTTATGGTTTATTTGATAGGGATAGGGTCACAGCGCGGTGACTGTCACACTCACTCATCACATCTTCACCACCGGTATATATGGATGGTGTAAATTAACCTCTGGAAATAAAGACAATGACAGCCCTCGCACAATCATTACACTCCATCTCCTCCATGAGTCCTATTTAGCAGGAAAAAGTTCACAATAACATATCTTAAATACATTAATACATTTCCATTTTCAAATGATATCCTAGGATGGGTGATATCATTTTGGAAGCAATCAGTCTTGATTGCTCAAAACATATGAATACTGCTGTGACACTAGTGCATAATGCTGCCTGATAGATGCACTGGCACTGTGAGGACTATGGGAATGGAATAATTAAGAGTGGAGGATGTTGAGCGACCACGTCACCCACAGGCACCTTGATTTCTGTGTCAGAAAAAAAAAATCCTTTTGTTGTTCTTCCTCTCGTTAGTGGCCGTGATTCACCGTGAATAATTATTAATCAGCAGACCTATTTCTATACATCAACATTCATGAGGTGCTTGGCCTTGAGCATTTATGGTTGAATCTGGGTGTGTGGAGGTCAGGATGAGTCTGATCTATGTGTGTACATTTCAGAGTGGATTTGGGATTCATAAATGAAATATGTGCACAGGTATGCGTACGCAAGGTTTTATGGCCTAGTTTCCTTATTTGTACATACTTTTAGGGTGGATTCCATTCCATTTATGGGTGGATCCTACGCACTGTTTTATGAATGAGACCTGAGGTCTCCGACTGATTTCCCAGACGCTTCTCTCCCTAATAAACTATAATTTAGTTTGTCGCACTGCAGAGATAAGAAGAAAGAAACAGCCATGGTATCATTTTGTTCAAACACAGCTGGGAGACTTCTTGGTGTGTAGTATTTGAAGTTTAATAAGGTGGATGAAAGCGGCTTTTTTCTATGATTACAGTATGTTTTTTTTCTTCCAATACCGCTTTCAAATTGATTCCAGGAACCCCAGTCCAGCTATGCTCTTAAATCATGCTGTTAACCTTCGGCAAGACATCATGGCAGATACAGTTTCCTGGTTCGATTCCTATTAGGAACTCAGTCCAGAGATCCTTTCACACCAGACTTCCCAGCCATACAAGGTCACACACACATGCACAGAAACACACACAGAGCTATCTGCCAACATAGACTTCCTGGTTGGGGTTCAATGCCATCGATGAGCTTGGCACTGAGACTAGGCCAGTTCATACCCTGCTGCCCACTGGCTTTCACAAACACACACTAGCCTCCTATCAGTTATTTTTCACTCAGACTATATTGTAAAGCCTGTCTATCTCCATGCAGAGGTGGAAATACATTTATGGGGGAGTATGGGTACAGGCAGAAATACTTACAGTACATAGGGAAAAATGATTTAAATAAATTGAAGCAATGACATATGGCTGTCTGACAATTCCACTAGTTATATTGAAGACCCCAAGAGAAAGTAGAGACAAGAAGAAAAAGGAAAAACTAAGATAAGCACCTGCTCCTGTTTACCGGGGAGATTTTCCTCCTTTGGATTTCCCCCAGGAATGCAACCTGCCAAGGAAAACCTAGAGCTACACTATTTACCTCGGGAAAGACCGAGATAGAAGTTGACAATGGTAAGAATCAGGAATGCGTTTAATCAGAGAATGATGATCTCTGTAGCTGTGGGGATGGAACTGTTTGAGTGTCTGTCAGGTCGCAGGCTTATGAATTCTATCTCTGTGGGGAAATAAGAACGATGAGGTGGCTGTTGTGCCACAGGCGGCACCGCATGGAAATATATGATGATGGTTCATGTGTCACCGCTGCTGCTTTCATATAATAGCACACAACAGAATACAAGGGAGCAATACAAGCAGATGTAATCATAAGTCATTTTGGGCAGGGATTTTTTATTTATTTCTTTGTTATATTAATCTGCGTTGCTTGTTTGGTGAATGGACATACAGAGTTGGATAGAGCAAGTTTGTGTTGGCAGGTACGTTGCCCCGTGTTAGTCCATCTGGCTTCAATGAGAGCAGTTTCACCGAGCAATGTCATTGTGACAAGAACTTGTGACATAATTTAGCAAGCAAGATCCTCCAGCAGTTTAACTTCTGACCTTGCTGTTGCAGTTAAATACAGGTGAACTCCAGGACCCAGGACAATGCTTTTCAGTCTGGTGCTGAAGTCACTCAATATCACTTTTGTTTATTTTGATATATATTCATCAGCAATTTGGTCAAATTTGTGTCAAACCGAAGTAAATTTGTAATTTACTATTTAGATATTTGTCCTCCGTACATGTTAAATTGTATGCTTTCCTTTTACATTTTGCGTGTTCAGCTGATCTACTATACAATACTTTAGGATATGGTAGCAATTAATGTGAATTAATTCATTAGAAGTGTATCAATTGAATGCATCTATTTGTTCTATTTAACTATTACCAAATTGTACTTACAAAATACTTTTTAGAACCAATTGATGTTTATCCATTTGTTTACAGTTAATAAATTGCCTGACATCATTTCTCTGTCTTTTTTTTTTTTATCTGGCAGGATGATTCCATCCAGCAGCAATGACTTCCTGGTTCGGGATCTCGCCGCTGGACGCAACTATGATCTTTGTGTCCTGGCCGTGTTTGATGATGTCATCACTTCGCTGACTGCAACTCGTCCTTTGGGCTGTCTGTCGTTCACCACAGACACGGAGTTCAGCCAGTGCCAGGCATTGCACAGCCACTTCCTGGGTGGCACTATGATTATCATCATTGGAGGGATTATTGTTGCTTCTGTGTTGGTTTTTATCATCATCTTGATGATACGATACAAGGTTTACAGCAACCAAGTGCCAGCACACGGAAAATCAGCCATTGCAGCGACAGCGCCAAGACCGCAGAGCAACGGGCAAGGAGGAGGCGCACAGGTCCAAGTCTTCCCTCACTCTGCCTCAAAAATGCCCGACAGTCAGGAAGACCAAGCGCGAGCACCGTCCAGGGCTATGTCGCCTAGCAACACTCTGAGAGACACTGTGGCATTGGTAGAGGAGGCGAGCAGCGGACGGAGCACAATGACTAGGACTGACTCCTCGGCCAATGAGGAGTTGCTCTCGCCCACCAAGGCACGCTTCTCCTCCAGGGTCGCCATTGAGATGAAAAGCAGACCGCCATCTGTCGCCAAAGAGCCCACCTCCCCCAAGGAACTGGCAGGTAGGAGAGAGACAGACCGGGAGACAGACATAGAGAAGGCATGCAGTAGAGCAAGGAGGCATTTCAGAGAGGTGGAAAGAAAGACGGAAGGAAGATGCTGAAGAAAGAAAGGGGAAGAAGGGAGGGGCACACAATACAGTCCAACAGAAAGAGATGGAGGATGAAAAATAGACAATGTGTAATTGGGGCTGTGAAATTGAGCAAGATGATAACAGTGTGTGGTACAGTGAGAATCTGAGTGAGTGTGAAGGAGAGAATTAAGAGAGATGCCATTCTGGTGCACTGGGAAAAGAGAGAGAGAGAGAGAGAGAGAGAGAGAGAACACTTGTTCTCTCCGTAGAGCTGAAGTAGCATCTGAAGTCATAGTAAACTCTCTAAGGTTGTTGATACATCAGATTGCTTGTCTCAGCAAAAAATTCCATCCATACAGTGTAGCGGAATTAACCTAAAACCTAACTTCCTGCAAACTCATTGATTTTTAGTTTTCTGCTCTTGCCAATTACCAAACTTAAATTCTGAATGATGGAGGATACTTTACAAGGTATATAGGAAAGTAACTCAAAGGCCTGTTAAAGAAACTACTAAGTTTATTTTGTTTGCCAAAGTAATTTATGTACCTGATGCTCTGACCTTTGTGCAAGAAACAGCACTTCTTGGGCCTTTTCTCATGCATAATTATTGAGAAAGCTTTGTGGTTTAGAATCAGAGGAGAGATGCATTTGGTAATGCAAGTGGGATTGCCCATCGCACCCCAGCTAACATTATTACGCTTAGTGTTCCTTGTGTGTCCTCTCTTAGGATGCTACAGACTGTTGGACTAAGCACTCTGAGAAGGCTTGTTTTCATTGAAATTGACGCAACCAGAGCTCTTGAGAGGGAAAAAAGAATGTTCCTTCAGTACAAAAAGAAAGGCTATTGAAGGTTGCCTGAAGTTCAATACCAGACCCTAATTTATCCTTTATAAAAAACATCATGAGGAAGTTATACATTTGCAATTTTTTTAAACCTTGGATTCCTCTTTTTATTTATTACTTCTGTGTGCTTTCTTGGTATATATATATATATATATATTTTAAAAAAAAGTGACATTGCGTAAGACACTATTAAGTCTTTTGAGGGGCTTACATGCTCTCATAAGTGTCTATGCTGAGAATATTCTATATAAAAAGATTATTTACCCGATAAAATAAATACATAACTAAAATAAAAAAGAATTTTACAAAATTACACTTTGACACCACTGTAAGCTTTTCTGGCCCTCTCTTCACAAAGTTAAACAGTGTAGAAAGCTGCATACACTCACAGTTCAGATGTTAACCCCTAGTGTGTTCTCAGGAAAAAAAGCAAAGAGATTGTATTTGCTATAAAGTAAGACGTTTGCAAGACCTTGGACAGCAGAGCCAAGAATTCTGATGCAACCTCTCTGACACCTAGACATAAAAAAAATCCAAGACTGTGCTGGAATCAAAAACTACTTTCTGAAGATGTTACAGTGAGTGTAAATGACAGGCAAAGGTTCAACACATTCACAACCCAATTTGCTCTACTGAAGTTTTATATTACAGTTTTTATTTTATTACATTTTTTTTTTACATTTTCCAGCTTCAAAACTATTAGTACTAGTTGAGCTTCAGGCTACCATTCACTGACTCTCAATGTCTCGCCTCTCGGCTGCCCGTGGATTGACCTCTTGTGCCAGCTTGAATACAATATTTTTAGCTTCGACAGTAGTTGCTACTATACTGGCTTACTGACAGAAAATAGCTGTCAGCTGTAGGTGAGAAACACCTACTTTCAATAATATATATAATTCATTGTGGTTTGTTGATGCGTGTTCACAGTATTATCTAAGTAGTGCAAAATGCTTGACGGTAAAAGCACAGTGCTGCGTAATTATAATAGGATGATATTCTCTTTCTTTAACATGTGAGGTACTGATGGAAAAAAAAATGTAATGTATTTTTTGTGTCATTGCCAGCAAAGGTTATTAGATACAATTGTCTTATTATGTAATTAGGCCCCAGGTCTTTTGATGCAAACATTTTTGAATATTGCATATGATCACAAAGATGGCTTGAAATGCTCAATAGAGCTACAATAATAACAATAACAATAGTAATCCGCAAGAGCATGACAATATTCTTTTCGGGTAGATTTGTCATGTGCTAAGCCCACTTCAGTGCTCTTCACCTTTAACATTAATCCACTCAGGCAATGGGGGTTTCATTAGAACGAATAAATGGAGACACCATTTCACATGAGTGGCTTAAACAGCTGAGTTGAAATTCTTTATCTGCGGCTGATATGTCAATTCAATTGGCCTCTCTGTGTGGGTTGAAATGAGGTGTCATTGAGCCTCGCGTTGATAACGGGAAAGAGACGAGGGATCTTTGCAGCGCAGGGCGGCTTAGCAAACAAGTTCAGGAAAAGTTTTTGTGAACCCGGATGGATCTTAGTTAGTCATTTTTTATAAATTAAATGAGCTCACATCACAGTCTATCATGATATTATGAAAGAATAGTTGTGGAGCTTTTTGATGGTGTCAAGAGCCGTTCTCATTAATAGGCTAATGTTAAAACAAGTGGTTTTCTTGTTGTTTTTTTCGCATCTGAAGCTATGTGAGGGGAAGTTTGTTGTTCGGAAGGTTGAAGGCCAAATAGGAGTTACAAAGCCGAGCAGTCGAGGAGTGCTCATTTGGGCTGTTACAGGATCTAATTTAGCAAACTGGGACAAGGAATTAGCATGGATTATTCTTTGTTGTTGCAATGAGGTGCCACCATATGTGCAAACTCAAACATTTCCTCTATAGGCCTAATTAACAGCTCTAACCTCTTCACAACCTTCACTGACTGAAGTGTGTCACTCAAAGGAGCTTCCAAAGAGCATCCCAGACTGCAACAAGACAGACAAACAAAGCAATTATTAAAGTTTTCATTTTGACACTTCACCCAGGAGGGAAAGTTACCGCTGGCCTTTTGTGTTCTTTGTTCCCTCTCTTTGATTCCAGGATCGCTGGCACTTTGAGGGCAACCCGCAATGAGGGATAATACTCATGTGTATGTACGGAGGCTGTTGGGGTTTCTCAGGGTGTAGCCGTGTCTGATGTGTTTCACTGGTTGCTGCATTGCAGAGAAAGGCAACATTGATCTGATCAGAGAGAGAGAACCGCAGTGAGTCAGAGTGCCTGAGGAACAGAGCAGCTGACAGCTACACAGAGAGGCCCCATTAAAGGCCCACGGTTGTCAGATATGTAACCCTACATGAAGAAATAGGCACATTGTGGGTGATAGTTCGCCTTGTGTTTGTTTGCTTTTCATAGACTGTTTTGTTCACATTCATATGTGAACTGGATAAATAATTTAGAATTTGTTAAATCTTGTTTTGAGAAGTGCTGATAGGATCTTTTTTTTTTTTTTTTTTAAACATAATTTGTGTTTTGCCATAGATAGACTAGAAACATATTAACCTATTTTAACAAGAGAGTCATTTTGATGTACCTATTGGTGCTAGTGATTCCTTCCTAAATGATTGTAAGAAACTGAAGACAGCGTGGACATTTCTCACTCTGCAAAGATGCATTTTAAAGTTAAAAAAGTTATTCTCAATTTTCAGCGGTCTAAGTCTTCAATTCCAGAGACTTTTAAGGGCAGAATTCTGTATTTGTCGACTGTGTCCCTCTGCCACGGCTTCGAAAAGGAGGCAGAAGGAATGCCCGAGTTGTTCTAATTCTTCAAAAACTTTTAGAGATACTCACTTTATTTGGCTCACCTTATCGTTTCTGCTGAGCCATTAAATGTTGTTGTTTTTTTCCACCAAAGAACTGAGAATTTTGTCCGTCATCCGAGTACACTTGTACCAGGAGGGAATTAGGCTTGAATATGATAAATTGACAATCATAGTCTCACATGATGCTGCATGTGGAGTCAGCATCAGAAGTATGTATTTAACCTGAATACTAAGTAGGTGATTTTCTATTCAGATTATCACTAATTATATGCTTGACACAAACATTTTATGATTATTTCAAGCAAAGTGCTATTAGTTTAAAAACAGCCGGCCAAACATTAAATGTAAGAATGTGTGTGTGTGTGTGTGTGTGTGTGTGTGTGTGTGTGTGTGTGTGTGTGTGTGTGTGTGTGTAAGCTTGGTTACAAAATCCCTGCAGGTCTATGCATGCATCTGTGTGTTATGCACAAGGTTTAACCGCCTTGAGCCAGTGTAAATGTTCCCACGAGGTTAGGCCAGATAGTCAAGGACAACGTAGGGATGTTTGTGACTGTGTGAAGTGCAGGAATGTGTTCTCCCCATGGCCCATCCATGACCCTGTAGCCTGTCTGTCCGCCATATATTTTAATCTATCACCACTCCTTTCAGTGTCATCCTGTATGCCCGGCCTCATTTTTCCAACCCTGTCTCCTAAAAATTACGTTCCCCAAGAACTAATACGCATTCCCAATTACGTTTGATCAGAAACGTATCTCCTCCCTGATTATGTTTGTGTTTGACGTATTACACATACGTTGATTATACACGTATACATTGATTAAACACGTATGTTGATTATACACATATTTTTGTTTGATTGTTTTTATGTTTGTGTTTGACGTATTACAAATACGTTTATAATCGTGTGTTTGTGTTATTGTTTTCTTGCTTTATTTAAGCATATTTTAATTTTTAAACTCTGGGGAGAAAAAAGAAAAGAGGGGCGGGGTGAGGCCAGCGCCGGCCGGCCGCGCCGGGCGCCGGCCGCACCGGGAGCCCGAGGGTCGGCCGCACCGGGAGCACCGAAGACCGTTTGCCCGCCGTTGTTAGGCCGGTAACGGGCCGGTCTTCAGACCGCTTGCACCGGGGCTCGGTCTTCAGACTGCTTGGCCGCCGCCGTTAGGCCGGCGGTAACAGCCTCCTTCGCGCCGGCTCCGGTCTTCTCTGAGTCGGGTTGTTTGTGAGTGCAGCCCAAAGTGTGTGATAAACTCCATCTAGTGCAGTAAACCACTGCGATCATCAGCAGACACTCGGATCTGTGTGGTCACATCAAGTGCAGAACTGACGTGAAAAAATTCAAATGGACGGAAGGAGTCACGGGACCCAACATCCGGTTTTCAAAATACTAACTGATATGAATGTGTTCAGAACATTTCTGACCACATCCACACATCTTAACTGTAACAGTCCGTTGTGTTTGACACATTACAAGATTTCTGTAAGACCAGTACAGTTAAGATGTGTGGATGTGGTCAGAAATGTTCTGAACACATTCATATCAGTTAGTATTTTGAAAACCGGATGTTGGGTCCCGTGACTCCTTCCTCCCATTTGAATTTTTTTCAAATGGGCGACCCTCGGGCTCCCGGTGCGGCCGGCGCCCGGCGCGGCCGGCCGTCGCTGGCCTCACCCTGCCCCTCTTTTCTTTTTTCTCCCCAGAGTTTAAAAATTAAAATATGCTTAAATAAAGCAAGAAAACAATAACACAAACACACGATTATAAACGTATTTGTAATACGTCAAACACAAACATAAAAACAATCAAACAAAAATATGTGTATAATCAACATACGTGTTTAATCAACGTATACGTGTATAATCAACGTATGTGTAATACGTCAAACACAAACATAATCAGGGAGGAGATACGTTTCTGATCAAACGTAATTGGGAATGCGTATTAGTTCTGGGGGAACGTAATTTTTAGGAGACAGGGTTGCATTTTTCACTGCCATCTGTCTCTCTGAATTCATCTCTCGCAATATATCCCTCCCTCCCTCTCACTCTTTCACTCACTCACTCACTCACTCACTCACTCACTCACTCACTCACTCACTCACTCACTCACTCACACAGTGTTTCTCAAACTCTCTCTGTCACTTTTTCTGGTCTTTCTTCTGAACCAGCTTTTTGACTATCCTGACATTTTTGCTTCCTATCTGTGCCCAAAGTTTTCAGGTCTGATTTGCTGCATCTGTATCCGTGTTTCTCTCTGATTCTCACTGTTGTTCTCAATGTCTCTCTCTCTCTCTCTCTCTCTCTCTCTCTCTCTCTCTCTCTCTCTCTCTCTCTCTCTCTCTTTTTTGCCTTTTCTGGCTCTGGTTCTCTCTCTCAGCAGCAGACGACAGGCGGCCTCATAGTGTCGAATGGAGAGACTTTAAGATCTGAAGGTCTCTTGGCCTCACAAAGAGAGCGTGCCAACACTACAAGCAAAGAGTAATGACTGGCATTTAACTTGAGCAGTCCCATGATCCCCCCCCCCCCCTAAAGTCAACCTACAGTTTCTCCCTTTCCCTCACCCTGTGTCACTACCACCATCTGACTCTTTCTTTTGGGGTTTCTTCTTCTCTGGTCAGGTCAATTCTCACAATTAAAAAAACAAACATTTTGTAACTTTCCTCAAGTGATTTTGTCTGATGATGTTATGAGAAATCTAAACCATTGTGCGTCCTGCCTCCATCATAATACAATGACGTGTTGAATCGGTGGTGCTCACAACAGCAACATTTATCCCTAGAGCTGCAACAATTAGTTGAATAATCGATTTGTCAATCGACAGAAATTAAATTGAATATTTGTATCATCAATTCATAATTTCAATAATTTCTTGGAAATATTGCCTGATTTCAGCTTCTCAAATACGATCTGATGATACCCCTTTGTCATTCATGATAGTAAAATGAATAACTTAGGGGTTAAAACAAGCAATGGATGTGTCACTTTGATTGGCGAGGAATGCCATTTTTTTAATATATATATATATATATATATATATATATATATATATATATATATATCAAACAATGTCCTGCCCTTTTCATTTATGAAATATATATATGTTATGAGCAACTCAAACAATTCCATTCAACATTATTTCATCGGGGTGAAGGCAGGAATCTCTACGGCAAGCATCTAAAAATTTGCGAAATCAAAGATGCATGGCTAGATACCACCAGAGGAAGTGATTGTTTTGGTCAGGTGGGTGAACTGACCCTTTCTTCTTGTTCATGTGTCCTTGAAACTTTCTTTGTTTTCTTCTTTCCTGGTGATCAACTTTAAATCTCTATTGATTATCTCTGGATTTCAGATTGTGTTTTGATTTGTCCTAGTTCTATTCTTCCCTTTTTTGTCGTATTTAACTCCCTTTATAGATTTCTTCTTATCTTGCCTTGTTTTTCCTTTTTTCCTTGATTCTCTCAATTGTAATAATTTGTAATACTCATTCTCTCATCCCTCCCTTTGCCTCCTTTCTGATGGAATCTCCTGTATTACCTCTCCTTTCCCTGTCTGTTTTCAATTCATAAAACCTTCGTCTCTGTAGTAACTTTTTATTACTTATGTCCTTTCTATCCATGTCTCTACCACTCGTATTGCGTTATCGTCTCCACATGCCGCCACCTCCGCTCCACTCTCGGTATCACCTCATCTCCTTCATCCATCTATGTGGTGCAAAGGGTGATGAAGGAGAAGAGGGGAGAGGAGTGGAGGCTGATGGAGGATAAGACACTGTTGATGTGTTGTGGTTGTGATGGATGAATATAGACTGCGGCATTAAGAAGACTCTCCTTCATTCTTAATCTGACACAATAAGCACTGGCTGGACATAAGTGCAGTTAACAAATATCCGTCCTGACAAATATGGAAAAGAAATGCTCTCCTGATAAACACACATTACAAATAACAGCTGTGGCGATATTCTGCCCCAGCAAGAACAGCTTCATCAGTCTCCAAGCTATTGCACTTCTGCTTACCATTGTCAGCAGACCTTCTTTATGCAGACATTTGTTGTATCTCTCGTCTACACAGCAGTTACACTCTCACACAGCTCTCGCAAAAGAAAACACACAGATTGTAAGTTGTTAAAAAAAAGGGTTTCCTAAGGGACAAATGTGAACCATTTTGCGAGGTAAAAAGTCAATAGATATTATGTCAAACTGGACAAAAAAAGTCAAAATATCCTGAATTGTTAGCCATGTCCATTGTTCCATTTGTTTTGAATCAAGGCTAGGTATTAAAAAAACATTTTACCCTATACTCCCTCCAATTTCAAATTGTTTCATTTTCTTCTGTTTTCCCTCAGGAGGTAAACAAAATACAAAAGTTTATTTGTCATTGTCTTTTAAATTATGGTAGAAGTTATGAAAACAAATGAAACAGCACCTTCAGAGAATGTTATAAGTAGGATCAAGTTTAGTTCAACTCAAAGCTAAAGTGGCTTAAAGTTAAATTTTGCCTCACTAACACATGTTGAAAGGAGTATTATTGATGGTCTGTGTTAATTAGAATTCTAACTCGTATATTACAGATCCCACAGGTGCCAGACTGTCTTCTAGACCTCTGCTGTATTAAATATTTTGTTACAAGAACCTTTGTTTTCTATCCTTTTATCAAGACCGTATGTCCTACTCTACATCCCTGATGTTTTATTGATCCTTTTAACCTCCTTGTTTCCATATAGTGATTTTTAGAACTGCTCAGTCCTTTCAGTATTGTCATTTTCCTTCCAGCCTAATGCAGTCATTTTAATATTCTGCTTTCTCTGTTTTCTTACTCTTCTGTTCTCTAGAACCCTGACGTTATTGTTCCGAGTGGCAGATGTGGAGAACGTCCCCACCAGGGCGAAGCTGGTGAAAACTGAAGAAAAAAAGCCCTAAAGATCCTTTCCCATAGCTCCTGTTTACCGTACCCATCACTTTGTTTCATGAGTACCACTGGGTAAAAGACCTATACTGTCTGATTTACTATTAACTACCAATCTTGGTTGTCATGTCTGGATTGGATGTGGCAAGGCCCGGTGTCTTTTTGAATGTTGATTGGCCAGTTACTGCAGGATCCAGCCTTCAGTATGATCATCATAAATCACCTTTTTCATGGAACCGCACACACTGAATGCTGGATTTTCCATGTTGAAACCTGTCTCAGTAGATGTAGATATAATGGGAGAAGGTAATTTAAAAAGGAAGCATAAAGATATAAGTGGATGTGTAACAAAATAAAGACAGGCAGAACATATGAATGAACTTCTCATCATCTGAAACAGCATCAAAATGCTGATACCAAGTGGATAATATTTACAGACAGACAGTAAAACTTGGATACATCAAAAATCACACTTTACCCAGACATACAATGTGATAGACTGCACAAACAGAAAGGGAATAATATTACACAGCGTTTTTTTTGGCTTTGGATACGAAGATGTGTTAAGTACTTGAATGACAATGGCTCACTGTTTCTCAACTGAACATAAGGGACTCTCAACATGGTTGACTCAAAGTAGCACTACTCCATTCATCCATGTGGACTGATCCAATTCTGCTGAACTGAACTGAGCTGAGCTGGTCCTGGAGCTGGATCTCAACCTTGACTGGACCCTGTTATCTCTCAATCAGAAGTCTGTTTCTGGAAAGCACATACAGTATAAAACAAAAACCTTACCTGAGATGGACTCAAACTTGGACGCAGACGAGCCTCAACTGGAATTGTACACTGCGAAAGGATTCAGACTGTGAGGTGATCTGATGCAGACTAAACTGGACTAGACTGGACTAGACAAGCCTGTTATCAATTGGCCATGTCTGTTTTCCACTGGATGGGAGTGGTGAGGACCTTGTGGACCTTTACCAGCCTCACTAACATCTTCTTAGGGCCACTTATAAAGGTGAGTAATCTGCTGATTAACCCATTAACCTAACCAAACAAGCAGACATATGTGGAGTCATCTCACCCAAAGACCTGGTCTCATTAATTAATGTGAAAAATGGTGACCCACCGGCAGTCACCTTGGCCTTCCACCAATTTTGGGTCCTGCCCCATAGTTTAAGACACACTTACACTTTGTCTCCTCCTGCTGCGTGTGCTCTGTAACCTAATAAGGGCAATGCTTTAACGAGTGCCATCTAATTGCTGTCAGCGAGACAATTAGAGAGCCACCCTGGCTAATGATCGGTTTCGTTACCACTCTCCACTGACAACATCACAACAGGCCACAGGAAATGCCCCCCCTCCTGTCTGAGTCACTCCTTATCTCATGCTCCTCTCTTCTCCTCTCAATCAGATGTCTCTTGTTTTTTTTTCCCTGGCTGCCTGAGGCAGAGATCAAATACTGTTGGAGAATATAATATGCTGGCTGGGAGGATATGGTTATGAGCTAACACCACAGCCTCAGGGATGGACTTTGCCTGTACAAAGGAGGGTGGGGAGGGGTCAGCAATATCTCTTTCGTCACGGACAGAGGCTGATGTCTGCTGCAGTAGAATTGAACTCATCCAGTCCCCAGGCTGGAGAGGTTTTCACTCTCAAAATTAAGTTAGACATTTATGAGAGATAGCATCAACTACAGTCAAATGTTATATAGCTCACTAGGGTTCCAAAAATATTTAAACCTTTTTAATCTCCAGAGAAAGTATGATATATCCCATTATAATGTGGACGTAAACAAAAACAGCACCATTAATTGAAGAGTGCCCTTTACACTTTTGAATCATTCTTTGCCATGTTATTTTCCTGGCACACAACTGCTGTTTAAAGTGCTCTCTACTGGACTTGAACTGAAACATTGGTCCAAACATTTGCTAATCAAAGATTCATGATGCTGCAAACTGCATTGTATCCATTCAGACTTATTTCAAGTAACATAGCTATATTATTTACCTAAGAGTATGTAATAAGCTTTTTAAAAGATGCATATACAATTACCATGGCATATAATTATCAGTAATACATCTCATCATGCACAGATATGTTAGCCCTTCATTGTTAAGAAACAATAATTTACTCTAACTGCAGTTCAGTTCATCTGATTACTTGTTTGTGCGGTTGTGGTAAATAACTAAGTTGATTTTATGGAATTTCTATACCCATTGTTACTTTACTTGACAAGATAATCTATTCAGCCTGACACCCATGAATACACACATACACTGTAAGAGGATGATTTTTTAATGATAGTCTCTACATTTCATCTTTTCCCAGGGAAACAAAATAAGAAAGAATAGTGCATATAATGCTTTATCTTTTTTGTTTGTTTGGCAATTGTATTTTGATATGCTATTATATGCTAATATCAGATACATAATATTAAAGGACAGAATTAAGTAAGATTATACAGTAATTTCTGCCGTTTCTGTGTTTTGACGAGGCAGCAATACAAATACATTATATTCTCCTGTAAGTGATGATTGCAAGATCTTGCACGGACAGTATTGACAACTATCTCTAATTTACAAATATAACAAAGTGACACAACCACTTTTCTTTGTTTGTTCAGTGACAATATCAATAAATGCCTCCATCATCCTTTTTGGACCAGGTAAACAGACACAAGTAAGAGTGGGTACCTGTGGGCACCTCTATTATAGTGTTCCCCTTATATACACCTATGACTGTGCTTGACTGTCCTTTCAAGACAGCATGAACAGTATGATTACACATGTCAGGCACCAGAAGCTGTTTACTCATAGCAAACAATGCCTCTCTCTGTTGTTGCTGGTGATTGTTTGAGCCATCTTGCCCATTTCTTACATACAAACACAGACACACACCAGAGAGAGATAACACAAAACAGCACAAACTAAAAGCATGGTTTAAAAATAGAAATCTCTCTGTAAGTGCATGTCCGAAAGTGCCTTCAGTTGGGTTTCAAAGTGAAGGAGAATACCGGTCTGTCATCTATTTTTATCTCTGGATTCTCTTTTTTCAGTTTTTGTTTTCATTGACATACATATTTTGGATAGATTGTATGCTGTGGAAAGCATATTGGCTGGTGGATAGACATATAGTATCTAATGCTGAATGTGTTACACCGAAGGGGTAGGATGGCAGTGGGAGAACAGGTAGAAAGGACATTTGATTTGTGTGATCCCCTTTATGGTGATTCATATGGTTGTCCTGCACCACAATAGAACACATGTAGTCATTTCATTCCAACTTTTTTAGAAGGTGTAAAATATTGAACCCATGAGGGACTGTAAAACCCTTTCCTTGGCATCCACTTAGCTTCATGTCCTGTGTGTTAAAACAATGATTATGGTAATTGCATTACATGATTATGGATGCCTTGGTTCGGCTATTGAGACAGATTTGGATATAGGCTAAATTGTGTCTTCAACAAGTTCTATGATGTTGACTTACAAGAGTGTGTGTCCCTCCAATACAGCATTGTTTTGAACATATCTATTGCCTCCACATGGCTATCAACTTGTGGACGGCTAAGCCAGAGGCTCGGCGCTAATGGTGCTTAAAGCGCTAACAACAAGTGCAAACAATAGCAACAGAGTTTACAGTGTTAACCTGAGGGGGAACCGAAGGATGGGCACTTCACTTCCTCGATTAAGGCTTCGGTAAGGACAGTGTTATCAGCATAGACTATAAGTGGTCACTGTGACATGCCTGGACTGGAGTTTTGAAGCCTCAAGTTTGTCATCTTGGCCATTGCCATCTTGGATTTTGACCTTCGCCATCTTGTTTTTAGCAACCAGTGAACGGAAGTGACCATAGTTGGACTGCAGAGTAGTGACGCCGTAGTAGAGACGCCTTATACGGCTCTGGTAAGAGACCTGTACATCACAAGGTAGCCCTTAAGCTTACCCTGCTTTATCGTCAATATCACAATAAATGTGACCATGATTTACAAAACGGATATTGTACAATACTGAAAAAGACTTGAAACTAGCATCTGAGACCATACACTCATGTTTACAATGTTAACTGAGATAATAACTCAAGTGAGAAGTAGGGTCATTTTCTCGTAGGCTTCGATATAATCAGACTGAATCAGACTGCTTTTTGCAACCAGAGGAGCCATTCCCTGATGGCCATTATAGAGAATGCAGATTTAAGGTACTTCAGCATTGGCTTAACTTTTCAGAATAGTAGTTTTCTGGTTATCGATTTTTACCGCTGTATGAGCAGAGTTCAGAGCAGAAGCTGTGCGCTAACCAGTGGGGCACGCTCAGACATTAACATGCACTAAAAGACCCTCAAGGCCAGCCTGATTATGGAATCAACGCACAGAGAAACTCAGATTACAACACATACAGAGAGAGAGTGACTTCATCCACCACTATAGCTACATACGAAATAGGTATTTGATGCTATTTTATTGTTTTGTTGTATATAAGACGGAGAAAACCAGCATTCTTCACAAAATGTCAAACTATTCCTTTATGCCACAAAACAGTGACATTTCGATGTCTCTCAACCTTTCAAATACACAACGATTGAACAGGTAATCCCTTAACTGACACTGTAAACCAGACACATGTTTTATGTCTACGTTTCTTCAGTTACACCGTTTCGTCTGAACGACGATATAGTGCTTTTTTCACTTAATGTGACAGCTTCCATCTGTGGTCGTTTTGCAGCGGCATTTATGAGCAACCATTCAGTTAATTTAATTTGTGGCTAAAATGGCACAGCGAGACACACATACTGTAGTTGTTATTACAAATTGAATGTAGAAGAGATTGTGTGCTCCCTTTATGTGGACTATTGGGCTATTCTCTGACCCTCTATGTCCCAGCTGGTAGCTGATGTGGTGGTGACGTAGCTAGACGTGACCATGCATACATTACTGCATTTATGGAGAATTATCTGACATCTCTCTCACACACACGCATGTACGCTTGAATATCCAAAAATGACCCTGGGTTCTCCGACACATCCTGCACTCATTACACATGACTTTCATGCTGCTTGAGTGAGAAACATACAAAAGAAGAAAAGGGGAAAACACACGTGCAGCCAATAGACTAGAAGTAGATGTAGTCATCGTGACGTCGGCCATTGTTTTGTGGACTGCCGTTTTGATGACTCGAGTCCGGCAATTTCGCCAATCTTGGATTACGGCCATCACCATGTTGTTGTTGTTTTTTTTCCAGCCAATGAACAGAGGTTAACATATTTGGAATCTTTATATCAATTAACAAGTTATGTAGAGATGCCGTATACATAGCAGCAGCAACCTGTCAATCACATTAAGCCTGTCCTAAAGCATACTCTGCTTTATAGTCTATTTTACTATAAACTGGACCATAACTTACTCAATTAACATCATGCTGTATTTAAGAAGACTTAAAACTAGCGACTGAGACCATAAACTTATGTTCACAAACGTTACTGAGGTAATAAATCAAGTGAGAAGTAGACTCATTGTCATAGACTTCCATACGTTCCAACTTATTTTTGCAACCGGAGGACTTGCCCCCTGCTGGTCACTAGAGATAATGCAAGTTTTAAGACACTCCTGCATTGGCTTTACGTCGGCATAACTGGAGGTTCTATCCAAGGAAAGAGTGTATCTCTCAACTATATACATATGTGTGTGTGTGTGTGTGTGTGTGTGTGTGTGTGTGTGTGTGTGTGTGTGTGTGTGTGTGTGTGTGTGTGTACCTCAACGTTGATGTTAAGAGGAGTGTCCTACAAAAGTATGGCAAGGTGAACAATGCTTCAGTAAAGTTAATCAGTGAAAGAGGAAAAGGTAAGTGAGAAGGATGTGCAGAGGGTGGACAGGTAAGAGAAAACAGAGGAAGACAGAGCCCTCAACTAGACTTGATGGGTAATACATCCAAATACGTACAAACCCCACAATACATAAGATAGCATACGCTGCTTGACATCCTGAACACGGCGTAGAAACAGCAGGGCTCCCTCGGCAAAGAGTGCCACCTTTGCTTATAGAGCCTGACCGACTAAGTGTTAGTCATCACAGCCCACCTACCCATGTAGTACATAAATTAACTGGGTAGATCCGTGGTCGGACCCCGCAGGGTCCGTGTCGTTCCAGCCAGCACAGACTCCGAACAGGAGCCTGACATGGCCAACAGATACAACATTATAAACCGACAAGGCATTGACCAGGACACCGTCACATATATTGATGATTCACTTTTTAGAATACAAAAAAAATCTTGCATAGGGCTTTACCATCTATCTATCCCCGAAGCACACACATAGCTGTTGTGTCGGATGGGTACTGCATTCACCAAATGCAAAAGCCAATGTCATTTTGTCTCCCTGTCCCCTGGACATGTTGGAAGAAAGGAAAAAAAAAAACACCCAGCTGGATGACCCTTGACCTGAAAGAACTCTTTAAGTTCTTGGAAACAAAGGAGGGATTTGGTCTGAGTGTATCTCTGCTACAGTCAGCAACAACAAGCAACTAGGGTGCACCGACAGGGCAGTTAGTTTACATACTCTTTTAGCTCAGGATAGTGCAAGCAGAAAATCTGTCTAAAATGACAATGCTTTCAGAGATGAGCACTCAAGAGGCAATTCCCCACTACTGCTAGCTGTCTCCTTTGCTGCGTCACACAGGCCCGCCTCAGCTCCAACAACGATCCACCTCTCTGGCTATGTTTGAATTATTCGGGAGTTAGGCTGTGTCAGCAGTGCTAAGATTCGAAGCCGATCACCACAAGCTTCACAATTGCTCTTCAGAAACCTTTGTTGTCACAGAAACTACATCCATATTGTATACAGTATATGGGAAAGGGATAACGTGAGAATATGGGGAGAAACAAATAAAAAGATTATACAAGAGAGAGAAACATAAGAGGAGCTGGGCTCTGTGAGATAATTTGCATACACATGCTTGTTCAGTGTAGACTAACATGGTCGTCGGGTATGTTCAGATGCTCCAGCTGAAATCGTATCATGCCCGCATTGGCTTCTTGAATTGTACTCTTTGGGTGAAGAGCAAAATAAGGGAGAGAGGCTGCACAAGATAAGCGGCTTGATGAATAACAGGCGGTAAAAGAGAAAAGACAAGATTTTTCTTTATTTTATTTTTTAAAAGAGGATATGATATGTGAAGGCTATGGGCAGGAGTTAAGAAGGAGAAGTAGAAAAAGAACAGGGAGAACAGCGAGTGGGATGTGTGGAGGATTACTCAAGTGTGTATTGAGCTCCAGCTGTATTGAGCAGTGAGGTGCCTTTGGATCCTCAGAAAGAAAACATAGGAGTATGAATAATAGATGACACATACACACAATGCATGTTTATTTTCGTAAGTGTTTATTGTGTGACTCCTTATCCTCTTTTTAAATGGTTGGAAGAAAAAAAATCTACTCAGCGGAGCAGATGATGCCCTCATCTAAACATATACGTCAACACACGGACATGTACTCAGTGAGTCAAAAGAAAATGTCCGGGGAAAGATCCCGTGCCATTTTTAATGATGCATGTACGTTTGTGAGGACAATATTAACTTACAGAGCAAGTGCTGATACTTCAGGATGAATGAGTGAGCGCCTGAATTATTCAGTGAATGGATTCATGTGTCAGTCACAGTAGTGAAAAAAAGTTGACATTTCTGCTAGTTGCCCATCCAGGAAAAGCATCTGAAGAGCTGTGAATACTAAACTACTGATGCAGTAAAAAAAAAAAAAAAATGCTTTCTGGGTGGTGTTCAGCACTAAAATGTGAGCACCACTGGGATTTGTTCTGCAAAAAGATCTTGGTGTTAGCGTTCCAGCGTCAGCTTGTGAAGGTCAGCAATGCAGCAGCGGTTTAAAAAGCACTGCTGTCAATTCATGTATTCACTCAAAGTCACCAGCACCTTTATCCCATCAAATACGTTTCAGAATTTGAATTTTAAAGCAAAGATTATCAACAGTGATGATTTTACTTATGCAATGAAAACAATAACATAATACTTAAATGATGACACAGTGCTGAATGAAACAGTGTGGGTGGTTGTCTTTGGCTGCAATGTTATATTTTTTGCTTTAGAGCAATTCAGTCAACATACTGCAGCACTGAAAGTGATTTAAACTTCTGGCTCAAGACAGCAGAATAATCATGAATTGGCACTGAGAGCCTGTGAGGCCATTGAGGGTGCAGCAATATATGTATAGCCATTTAAAAAAATCAAACCCAATAGCAACTGAAACTGGCTGACAATTAGAAATGCACTGACTTGTAAAAGTATCATTACATTTTTATGGTGATAACGTTTAATGTTAGGGTAAGGTTGGGTCGGGTTTAGGTTAAGATTAGGGACGAGGATTAGGCAAGTATTTGTTACGGTTACGTCTGAAGGAAATCAATGGTGTGTGTGTGTGTGTGTATATGTGTGTGTGTGTGTGTGTGTGTGTGAATGGGTGAGAGAGTGTGTTGGTATAGCAGCTGTGGCAGCAGAAAGTAAAGATATAGTAGGATACTACTGATGATGGCTGTATATACATATATATGTATATATATATATATATATATATATATATATATATATATATATATATATATATATACACACACACACACATATATACAAAATGATCCAGCAAAACAGAAAGCACCTTTAACCATTTACATATAAATGGTGGCAGCTGTATTTTTGCAACGCTACCTGTAAACTAGATCAGGGTTGAAGATTGAAGAGGTTGTTACTGCACTATGTTGTGCATTTTACAGCAGAAGCTTAAAAATCTATGTGGCTGAGATAGTAATATAAAGTTTAGCACAGTAGCCGGTATCACTGCAGTGGATTATGTAATTTACTAAAGCATTTTAATGCAGTATGATATTAATTAACATAATTTAAGAAGCATCAACTCTCACACTGCTTTACAAATATATATCATTTGAATGTAAAGTATGCAGTGTGTTAATGTATGTTAGTCACTTTCATAAGTACACCCTAGTCTTAATGTGATTTCCATGTATTATATTGTCTTACATGTGACACTTAATGTAACGTGTTAATAGCACATCCACTAAACTGATGGCAGTGCAGGTGTTCACACATCTATTGACGACAGGGACTTTGAGTTAGCACCTTTACATTTATCTCTCTCGGCAGAAAACAATTTCCTTCTGCAGGCAGGAGAGAAAATGGTCCTGTTGGTAAACGGGACTGTTGTTAGATTAAAATATTGTGCAGGTTTAAGGTTTTAGCCTCAGAAAGGCTTTTGGCTTGTTCTATCAGGAGATTTGCACCAAAAACGCTGACAGTGTATTTGTGTTGGGAAAAGAATAAGACAATGGTGGATTTGAGGGTGTTGAATTTAGAGATTGGAGTTTTTTTATGTGTTTATGTGAGTAAAGTGCTCAGCAGTGGTCTATTGGCTTATTGGCGGAATCAAAGCTTTACACAAATAATGGTCTCAAAGGGACCGCTGTGAAAATAAAGATTGAGAGACAAGCTTTTGTTTTAAAATACCAGGGGGAACAAAGGTCTGGGGTTTGAGTGTCTTTTGTTGCTGTTAAATGCTCCGTCTATCACATCACATTCTTGTTGAGATGGGTTTGTGGGTAAAGGTCTATTATGCATTAGATGTTAGATTTGTCATTATTTAACAGGTTTTTAGGGGATTAGTCTTCATTTGTTATACACAGCAGGATTTGTTTTGTCCATGTATGGCGCAGCTTGGACCAAAGACTAAACACATTACTACTTCACATGTTAAATAACAGTTTTTGACATATACCAAGCAGCAGTGGTGTATAACGAAGTAGAAATACTTTGTTACTGTACTTAAGTAGTTTTTTTGGATATCGCTACTTTACTATTTATATTTCTGTTTACTTTTACTTTTACTTCACTACATTTTGCAAAGAAAACTGATACTTTTACTCCGATACATTTCTCATGAAACCGTTACTCGCTACAAAATCAAATCTATCTCTAGAAAGAAAAAGAAAAAAACACACCCGGGACTGTGGTGGAACACAGACTCCACCAAGAAGGTTTTGCGAATCACAATATTCTGCATTTTCCCTCTACATCCTCTCCTCCAGCGCTCCCGAACCTTTATGCGCCACAGACCGGTTACGTGAAGACAATATTGTCACCGACCGGGTCCGACCTCGGAGAGGCGGGAGACAACGACACCTGACGTGTGTTCGTTATGTCCAGTCTACTGACTCTACTGCTAACTAAACCTTTAGTCCAGTCTACTGCTTAATTTATAACCCGCTGCACAAAGACAGGATGTTGGAATGGAAGTAGGTTGTCATGCTTTTTTGGCGATCTCAGGATACTCTGCCTTGGTTTTAATCCAGAACACCGGCAGAGTTGAAACAGACTTAAGTTTCATTTTTAGGGTAACGTAACATATTGACATGTGTCAAGATGTTCCGTCTGAGGTTACCACAGACGGATGTATCTGGTCATTTTTCACAATAAAACATTTTTCCGGACTTGATTTTTTTAATTTAACTTACATTTTTCATTCATTCTTTCTGTTCCGGGCGGAATGAGCATACTTATAACCACACTGTTACAACTCCTTCATAGTGTCATATTGCTTTTTGGAGAATTATGATGATAAGTTCATAGTAGATGCAAAAGTATACTTAGGTACAATATATTATGTTGAACATAATATATATGGATGGATCACAGCCAACCCAGTTATTTTATCAACACAACTCCTGGTCCTTGGTCATGGTGGCCACAGCACTTCTCAAAATTCGGACCCATTGCTTTTTTATTAAAAGCATGTACTTGTACTTTTACTTTCAATACTTAAGTACATTTTATATCAGAAAAATACTTTTGATACTTAAGTACAGAAAATATCAGATACTTTAAGACTTTTACTCAAGTAGTATTTTATTAGGTGACTTTTACTTTTACTGGAGTAATTTTCCAGTAAGGTATCTTTACTTTTACTCAAGTACGGCTTTTGGGTACTTTATACAACACTGCCAAGCAGTCTGACATAAATACATTAGCTTTGAAATCACGGTAGTGTCATTGCATCCTTGTCCAGATGGGTTGAGACATCTTTTTAAATACTCATCAGCTGAATTTCATGAAGTTGTGGTTCACATTAAGAGAGTCACATCAGAGAGAACGTCCATGTCACTTTGTCAGTACAATTTCATGCACATGTTGTAGTGTATGAGGAAGGGCGGTCAGTGGTTTAATCAATTGGACAAACATTTAATAACATTTAACACTCATAGAGAGAGTGCATATCCCAAAGAAGGCCAGTGTTAGACAGTCTAGTTTGGGTGTAAACAGGGATTATTTGTTTTGTCCAGTTATTATTATTATTAATATTTAACCATATTCTTCCTGCCGACCACTCAATATCGCACCAGGTTTCCCCCAAGAGGGATACTTACCATGTGACAGCTAATCATTTTAGCATGCTCACATTACACGACTAATGAGGCCAGCAGTGGGAGATTTGTTCCAAGTTTAACAAGGAGGTTGGTGGGCTAGCCGTTACATGTTTTCCCATAAATCTATCGTCACTTAGCAGAATGCATTTATTAAATTGTTCTAACAGGAGAATCGAAAGCCGACATCATGTAGCGTTAAGGTTATTTCTGGATACGGGGCTCTTCTGACATGGATGCTATTTTAGAAACCCTGTAATTTGACAGTTTTAACAGTTGTGCGCGGTAACAGAATGCAGATAGTATATGGATCAGTATAAGGTTGAACAAAATTAGATTATTTTTTGTGAAACACTTGAGTTCAGTGGATTTCAAATCCAGTTTGTTCCAGTATCTACAGTAGAGCACCAATAATGAGAAAGCTGGAAATGTGTCTGCCTTTTTTTTCAAATAGGGAACAAAAAATGTGAGTAAGTAATGTAGGCTGAAGACGTTTCCCATCAGAGCTGCTCAGGAAGTAGTTGCCTGTCATGGCCATCTATCTGCAAGTGCTCTTCGTAAGTTGAACTGTAATCAGCTGCTGATTACAAAAGTTTTGTGGCCTTGTTTTATAGAAGAAGGAATAAATCACACAAATACACACACAGCGAAACACATTTTCAGCATTTTGCCCATGACACACAAAGCACAAATGTTATACAGACAAACAGCACATTACTTCTAGCTGAACACATCTTCTTGCCCAAGGCTGAACATATGGAACAGCTGTAGCTAACACACTCTGCTTTGTGATTAAAAATATGTAGTGTTAATGTTCATTTTTGCATTAAAAGATTACATCATTGTTACTTGTTTTATGTTTCGAACTATATAACTCAAGTGTGGATCAATACCCCAAACACCTTTAACCATTAGCTATGACAAGTTTTGACAGTGCGTATATTTCTTGACAAAACAGTAATTCAAATGTTTCTGACTCTAAACAACGTTAAATGCAAGCTAATTAATGTATCTCTTGTTTTTGTTCCTTTTTCTTTCAGACCCAGAGATCCGGATGAAAGCCACATGTCTCAAGTCAAGAAGGAAACAGATAGAGATTAAAAAAAATAAGTAGCAGGGTATCAGTAAGCCAAATTGCGCCAATCAGCCTTCATCTTCATCAAAATGATCATCACTGTCATCGCTGAATAAGTTTACAGGTCCGGAGTTCTACTTTGAAAATCAAAATACTTAATTTTAAAGAAAAACGCTGTATGACTGTATATGACTGCACCCCCTGCATTATTAACATCATGGTTGTAGCCATCAAGGCCCTCTGTACATTTTCATTATAACATTCTCCTCTCACTGTGGAGTGTGTTGACGTGCACACAGCATGATAGATAACAGGACACATCTCACTTAATGTTCTCGGTCGAAAGAGTTACATCTCCATGTGTGTCTGACAGATATACCTTTACATTAATCATCAGAATGACACAGGTGCTCTATACGAGCATCTCTCTCATCAGTTCCGTGCTTTGACTCTGACTTCAAGCTGGTTATTGTAAATGGGATATGTGGGACACAGGTGTGATCTTAGATATGTGCTGTCCATATGTGTGTCTGTGTGTGTGTGTGTGGGTGTGCACGTAATTGCGCTCACCGCTGTTCCCCAGTGTCATAATGACTGTCATGATTGTTAAAGTTCCTTGCTGAGATATACGTTGGTAGAAGAGCAAATAGACAGGGAACCGCAAACCATTTGACCCAAGAAAAAAACACCAAAAAAAACACAAAAGCTATGTCTTCACTTTCCTCCCTCTGTGCTTCCTTCACCTTTTTTTTTGGGCTTTATATTTTGTATGTGTACATACAGCAATTTCAAATCTTATAGTTTTGTACATGTAATTTTTATGGTGTGTGGAATTTTTTAAATAAACAAATACAAAAGGACGACTTTGTTCGACACTAGCGGCATTGTTTCTATCTTCTGTTTAGCTTCAGTGTTTCTGTATAAAACATATAATCATCCTTTGGAATTTCAACAAACACTAAGCACAATTTTCCAGACGCAACCAAAGTAGGCAATTTTCAGTGCAGGTGAAGGTAAACATTGACAGAGTAATTACAAAAGACTAAGAATACTTTCATGCTTTCCACCTTGGTAGAATGTGACTGAATTTCAAATGTGTTCATTATTGTTGTCACGGTGTATGCTGTGGGTGGATGTCAACACTTAAACATATGAATACATTAAGATTAAAGGGTACTAAATTAGAAATGCAGAGCATATCTAGTCCCTCAACACGGATCTGAACGTGGCGAGAGCTGAGCAGGCAGCTTGCTACTAATGGTGCTAATGGGAACAATATTTACCTGAAGGTAACCGGAGGGTGGGTGCTACACATCGAAGATGGATTTTTCAGCTGTAACCGGCGTATGAGCACAGTGCAGAGCAGCAGACGTGACACTCACAGTACACTCACATGCACTAAAAGGCACACACGGCCGGCTAAATCAACACAGCACAGAGTAGCTTGGATTACAACACACACAGAGGGAGAGCCACTTCATTCTCTGCTCAGGTAGACAGTTCTCCACTATACAGTATCCCATAGCAAATAGGGATGCACCAGTAGTGTTGGGTGCAATACTGTTTTCACAAACTCGCATTCGCACTCGTGGAACTACTCTCATACAACCGCATCCAACACCACTTTATGACAACATGGCGATAACCTCTAATCAGTTAAGCCCATAGACTGTAAGAAGTGGACGTGGTCATCGTGATGTCACCCATTGGTTGGTGGACTGCTGTTATGAAGCCTTGAATTGGGCAATTTGCTTTCGCCATCTTGGTCTATTGCCATCGCCATCTTGACTTGTTGCAACCGGTGGACGAAGCTTCAAACGGTTTAGTTTTGGTTCACTCTCATCAGGGTCGTTTTGGCCACAGCAGGCAGTTGTTTTCATCAAAAAAGCTCCGACAAACCTACTTTACACTACCTGTCCACCACCAAACTGCATACAAACAAATGTAGAGACTCACTGGTGAACAAAGTGGAACATCTAGCAGCTAAGAGTAAGGTATTTCCCTCACGAACCAGACGGGAGAAGAGTGAATAGTGGACCTGTATTCAGGTAGACAGAAACATAACTAAATAAATAATACATGTTGGAGTGTAGTTCAGTCATTGCAGATTCAATGTTACATTTTACACTGATGTAAAAAAAAAAGAAAGGTGGCGTGTCACATAGATCCTCAGTTAAGGCTCAGTGTGCTGGCATCAGTGATCATAGACCAACATGACTTGGATCAAATGATCAGCCTTTCACCAGCTCCTACGGATGACAGATGTTTTATCTTTCCTTTGCGGAGACCTCAACACGAAGCCTTCCTGCACATGACTGGATCAATGCATCACTCTCTAGGCCTTTGATTGTGACTTTCCAAGTGGAAAATCAATACAGCTGCCTTGGAAATACTGTAAACCGTTTGTAGCGTTTGGGCACACTCCATGATATACTGTGCATGGAGGCATTAACATTGTACTGGCTGATAACATTACAGACATGAGCTTTACGTAAAGCCCTGTTTAAGTAGAGCTGTAGGATAGGATATATACTTTATTCATCCCCAAGGGGAAATTTGGTTGTGGCAGCAGCAATCAGAGTTACATATAAGACATTTAAGAAAATTAAATAATAAGAGTGCAAAAATGCAAAGTATATGAAGTGTGTAATTTAATATAGTATATAAAGTGAAAGCGGTGCTATGGTTGTTGATGTTGAGGAATGATCTCCTGTATCGGTCCTTGTGACAGCAGAGCTGGATGAGTCTGTTGGAGAAAGTACTCTGCAGTAGGTGGTGGAGAGGGTGGTCCCGGTTATCCAATATGGACAATAGTAGTAGTACCTTTTATAAAGGAAGGTGTATTGTTTCCGCCTCCTATTTGTTAACGCTTCCTGTGAACATAACTTAAATATCTCTGCTTCCTAACCTCCATCCTCTCCTATTATCTCCCCCTATCACTTCACTCCTCTCCTCCTGTATTCCCCTCAGCCCCCTCTGTTTTTCACCGTCATGCTCTTTTCTCCGAACCAATGCCCTCATTTCTCTAGCACTGTTTTTCCTCTCAACTTTAATACTCATTCTGCTCTACACAACTCCATCCTGCTCCCCGGATCTCCTCCATTCCTCAGTTATATGCTTCTTAGTTCTTGGCAGGCGCCCAGTGCCAGATCAGCTCCCCACTGTTTCGGTCTCCTCTTCCTCCTTTCCTCTTATCACCACCTGTTAACTCTATTTCCTCTCCTTTTCTATTTCTCTTTTTTCATATACACACACACATGAAGCAGAAAGAATGATGGAGGGTGTAATGAAGGAGAAGTAGGCTAAAATATATCTTTCTGAACAGAAGTAGAAAAAGGGAATGGCTGCTCTTACATTACCATAGCAACATCAAAGACAGACAAAGAAATGGAAAAAGGACGAAGGCAGCCGTAGAAAACATGGCACCTGGGGTCTCATTTTAAGAATTATCCTAATATTACTATTTGATTCATGTTTCAGTCTTTGAGCTCTACAACATGCGTGGATATTATTATTGCGGGAAATTAACGCAGAAGGGTAGAAAACAAAGTCAAATACATCCCCAAGAGTCATTAATATCATTATGAAATAATTATGAAACAGTCACCTTTGCTTAAAAGTTTTCTTCCAAGGGTATGAATAAAACAAGAGGCATTTAAGGTGACAACATTAATTAAGCCAAATATTGATGTCAACATACTTTGCATCGTTTCGCTATGAACTTTCAGCATTGAGAAGTTATAGTAATTTGAGGAAAAAAATGTCATTACAATGTAAATCTATGCAGCAAGGTACTTTATATTTAATCAGACCATCTTCTCTGCAGGGCAACTCTTTGTGTATGCATCGAATTCCTGTCATGTACTGGTCTGAAGTTAAATAAAGTCTCCACACAGACAGAGACAGATGTCAGCATGACAGTATTAAAAAGTAGCACAAAGAGGACAATAACTCTTGTCAGTGTCCTTGGGTGAATTATGGAATGGATATTCCGTTCTGCTACTTGTTAAATCAAAGCTTTGAAAGGCAGAAAAGAACCTATTCATTGTAATTGGTTAGAAAACTATCCTCAAGGCCGCCAAACTCACGCCTGATTGGACGAATAAGAGAGGCCAACTTTTCTTTTTTTCCTTTTGAAAGAAAAGTGTAGCCTTGAGTAAGAAGCCTTGAAAACTCACACAGATACAGAAATCCTTCTTGATACAGTCAGATGCAGTAAAGCATGGCCACATTCCCACTGAAAAGACAATGTGAACACAAAGGTTTGAGATAGAAATTCTGTTTTGAAAACTGCTCAAGTTTCTCCTCAGACGCTGAGCTGAAGTAACTGACTTCCTCATGCATGAGTGGCTTCTTCCAAATGGACTCTTTGTGCCATATACTTGTCTGACTGCTTCTTGAGTGACTGATTTATTTCCCAACTAGACTTCACTTTCCTGTCCGCGCCGTACAACAAACGCTGACTGGTTGTTTGCGGTTTCTTTTTGAAGTTTTCCCCTCTTGGTATAGTCTCAGTGGGGAAAAAAATGTAAAAGGGAGTGCTGGAAGACAGACGGCCAACATCCTAAGATAGGTTTAAACCCAACATGTGTAGCTGCATCTCATTTGCAAGTGTTTAACGTTCCATCCTCATACATACTCGAGGGAGTCCACTGCTACACCCGGGTGTGTTATGCCTTTGAGGACTGCCGTCGAATCCGGTTGAGACTGGCCAACTTGATTTGATTTTCTTGCAAATCCTTGCAATGTTAAGGTGTGAGGCAGTTTTGACAGATGGAAAATATAAAACTATCTACAAATGTGAGCCATGGCTACATGCTCAGTCCAAAGTGGGAAGACCTTAAGACGCCTCTTAAACATTTCATATAGTTTAACACACTTTTAGTCTTATAGCCACGTACGCATCTCTGTTGACCAGATCACAAATCTGACTGCGATAAATTGGGGCAGCGCTATTGATAATCATTATTCCATCTATCAATTCTAGTAATCGGATGATAAATCCTTTTGCTTATTAAGGAGCAATAATAAATATAAAAAAGAAAAATAAGAGGGGTGGCCCATTTAGTGCATATTCACATTCTCAGTCGGCATTTTCTGAAATGCTAAAACAAATAAAACATGACAAATTAAAAACTGATCAAACTGTGATGATGTGCTTGAATTCCAAATGAATTCATCCTAAGGCATCTCGATCCCTGTGCACTCTCACCGTCTGTCTCTCCTCTCCTGTTACTTGGCTGAGTGCTCAGCACTCTGACTGCAGACTGGGGCTGCGCGAGTCATTCAAACTGATTCAATCCTCGCTATATCCACCATTACCAATGAAAGGATGTCTGTCATCTTATCAATCAAGAGGTTGTTTCCTCTCTCTCTTTCACACACTCGGCCTCTGTCTTTCTCTCACTCTGGTGTGCACTGAGAGAGCAACAAGCAATTAAAACCATCCAAACAGATGACAAAAAACATTTTGGGGACTGACTGACAGCCTCAGTTGCTCTTGCAAAATCCATCAGCGCACTCAAGGAATCCTTTCAGTCTAGTGGTAACACACCTGAACTGTCAAAAGACACCAGTGGAAGAATAATTTGTGCTCTAAGAGCAGTTAGTTGCAAACATGAACAGTCAACAACAACAGCTAGCTTGCCAATAACTGTCTTTAAGCTAAATCAAACACATGGATGAAATGCTTTCATGGAGTACGGGCAAGGGAAAACAAATCTTCTTGTCTTCTCCATCTCTTCTTCTAGCGCTGCTTTTTCAGCCACACAAGTCATTCAATGGTCAAACTGTCACAAGTTCAGATAAACACTACAACTGCTCGCTGGGCCTTCTTTTTCAGTAGACACATTTTGGGTCTCAACCATTGTTTTTGTTCCCCTTGAGAGAGGCTCGAAGCATTTGCTGTTAGTCATGTGAGGCAGCATGTTTGCTTGGCGGAGCCTGTCACATCTCGGCACCATCAAGCCTCCATCCTTTAACCACGTTTGAGTTTTCCAAACGACTGAGATGATCGAAGATGGCAACAAGTGGTAAGTGAGATTGTATTTTTAACCAACTATGACGTGTATATATGCTGTTTCCATAGGAACAGAAGATGAAAAGGTCAGCTATTCTTCTGTTAACATTGTATACCACTTCACTCCTGCCCTTTGATGCCAGTCTCTCTCACAGTGCTGTGTGCATATCACACGTCACACATATAGCCTACACATGAATAAATGGCCTCTTAGTTTTCGGCTTTTTTTGTGACAATTTTGCTGTTCAATAGCTGCAGTTGAAGCATTCAAAAAGTGTAGCTGCTTGCTGCTCTGCTGCTACTCTAACTCCCCATCCACCACAGGCAATGTTTATAATATCCCCCATCACTTGAGTAGGGCAAAACTGAACTGACTTTTAAGACACAACCTACTTTACTAAGCAAAGGGAGCAGGGGTGATGAAGGCAATTGTTTGTAATCAGCAGAGCTCAGTATTTATAATAACGGCACCTCATGGTGTTTTTCGTTTAATCTTCTGCAGACAACCATCAGATGTGTTTTAATGAGGACAGCTCACAGTGAGAGATAACTGGAAAACTCTGCTCTCCCCTGGTTTTATCTGAGGTTGGATGCACACCACAAGATCGCATCAAGTTTAGTTCAACTAATTAAACCCAAAGTTACCGTCTTCTCCCAACCCAAATTTTCCAGATGAGGGAACTGCTGTGAGAAAGCCACAAAGGAAAAACATGATTGCACGATTCTGAAATGTATTTTTCTAAATTTGTATGCGCGGAACTGCTTAATTGGGGCTAAATCTTGTCAAAAGCATGTAGCGTTTGTCCACATTTGGCAGGAAGTAGCAAGGGGACCGCAGTGATCTGAATTAGTATCTAAAGAAACAGCATGGAGACCTGTCCAACCAGCACACCATGCTGATTCGTGTCACATCATTGTGTAAGCCTCCCTCGTGGTGCTGAGGCTTTATATATTACATCTGATATCACACCTGCACAACAGGACATGACATAAAACAACATACATCATGGAATGTTCTGCATCTCTGGATCATTTGTGAGAACAAAGAGTTTGGGATGTATTTATCTTCAGAAGCTGTTTGCAATTTCTTTATTGGTACAGTTTATGGTCGAAAATGAAGGTTTCTTCTAGGTGCTGCAGTTTTTCTTCAATGTCCAATGATAATTAAATAAACAAAAGAAGCCAAATTGCACATGTCTTGTGAATATCTAGCAATGTATAAGTCTGTTTATACTGTATGACAGCAAGCCCAGGTTGTTTTCCTTCCTTTTGTCCAGTGCATGCTGGGATAGGTTTGAAATCACCACCCTTTTCCTTAATCAATAAGTACGTAAGAAACACATATTAGTCATCCCCCTTCATACACTTAACACTTCAATGTTTAGAATATTTTTGCCTCTTTACCTTGCTGTCATGAAAACACTTGGTGAAGTACATCTCTTTTATCCATCTATGCTCTCTTCACAACTAAGACGCCATTGATGAAACAGTTATTGTAACTCGCAGAACATTTAATTGCTGGTCTACCTCTGCCTTGATCAGTTACTTTGTATGTGTTATTGTGTGACTTAGAATACTTGTTGCTGCAAACCTGCCCACAGAAGTGCTTTGCTTTGCTTCTGTGTCGGTACAAATGTCTGTTTCTCCAAACTGGGAGATTGCGACCAACATCTACTGGGGGATATATATACACAGATTCGTTCCCTCCAAACTATCCCTTTAAAATATTAACTTTGCCTTAGAAACACATTTATTTAAATCAATTTCATGATTCCCTGAAAATCATGAACATTCTGTGTGGAGCTCTGCAGCAGCTGCCAGACACAACGAGGCAGATGTCACAGATTCTGTGCAGAATTTAGAGCAAAGAGGCATTTTTTTTGTATTTATTTAAGTTGCAACTTCCAGCTTTATCCGATATTTCAGATAAGTAAAATACAGAATTTTAAGAGATTACTCATTACCAGAGAAATGTAATCAAGATTGTAGAAAAAATGACAATCCCAATTTACTTAAATATCACATTCAAGCCTTCACATCTGAGTGAGGTTACGTATTTTTAGGCTGTTCCTAACCAAAATAAATGACATGAAGTGATGTGTCGCTAACCTTTAACGGGTGCAATTTTGCAGAAATTTTAGGAACAATCTATGACTCAGAGGTTGCCATTGTTCTGTGGTTTCTAATGTACACAACAATTGTTCTTTTACTTCTGTCAAGACTCAGCCAAGTCGTTTTAACTTAATGTCGAGAGGCAATGGACAGGAAGTTAGACATGAAAAGATGCTGTTTGGTTTTGGCCATAGTGGGTTTTGACAGTAAGAGGCCGTCTTCCATGTATTGTTAATAGACAGTAGCATGGAGGGGCAGAAGGAGGCCATGGCATTGAATGAGAAATGACAGCTCATTCATATGTTGGAGTGGAGGACTTTACATTTTAGTTATTTCAATAGTATTGAATATGCATTAAGTTAATAGCTGAATTGATTAATTCATGTCTCTGTCATATTGAATTGTTCTCCAGCTTCAACCAGACTGTGAGCAGTGCTAACAGTAAACTCTTATGAAAGACATGAAAGTATAAAAAGACATCTTAAGAAAATGAAGAAGAGACGGTGAAAGTTTCACAAGTCATCAGAGTGTAGTTAGAGGACAGTTTCATCGAAATGATCCCTTCAAAGAAAAGACTCGGTGGAGCGACTTGATTAAAATGTTAATGCCAATGGCAAAAGTCATCTCAGGCCGGTGTGTGTTTGTGTATGTTGGTTGTCTCTTTCTCTGTGTGTGTGTGTGTGTGTGTGTGTGTGTGTGTCATCATTTCTTATCTGCCATCACCGCTCCCTCTGATCTTTCTATCTTTAAATAAAAAGGACCATATCTGCAGCCATCCATCTGTATATCTCAGACCATGAAGAGGCTGTTTCAATCTTAAAATCTTTGAGGAAGAGTTCCTAATTTTAGGAATAACATACATTTCATTTAAAATAATTTGTTTCAATAAATTGTGTCTGAACTTTTTGGCTTTGATTCATCTTCATTCAGCACACGCCTATTATCAAGAGGCATGGGCTTCAACTCCAATTAAGAAGTTACTGATATGATGCTGTAGGGGCAGTTAAAACATTTAAAAAGAGGAAAAACTGAATGTAGATTATGTATGAAGGATTTCTCTGGATTTTGAGATATGCTGTAGTGTAATTATTCATTTGCATTCCTTCCCGCATTTGTTGAACCAATTATTCATACAAACTTAAAAGGTATTATATGTACTGAGTTCAAATCAATTTCAACATAATACACTTCCAATAATTACCTTTGCTAAGCTGTTCAGTTGTGTTGACGTGCTGTCATGAAGGTTTCTGTAGTTAGTGATGTTGTATGGAGACAAATGAGGGGCAACATGTTTTGCTAATTTCAAAGACAAAATTGTAAATGACAGCTATGAATATAAACTGAACGTGTTAATTTTGAACCCTCAAAGATGTTGCTAGGTAAAAATAAATAAATAGAATAAATGAAAATAATGTTCTACTTTTTTTCATTTACCATTTCGTCTGTCATAGTGACAAAACACTTGGCCTCCATTTGCGCCAGTGTTAATACATGTGAGGTTTCCCAAATATTTGCCGACCATCGTACGAATCCCTTCCCTCCAGATGTATTTAAATGGCATAACATGTATGTGGGTTTAGTGTTTTTCTAAGTATTTTCTAAGTATTCCAATGGATAAGTATTCCAATTATCTATGTGTTGCGCACAGTGGTGTATAGTAACGAAGTAGAAATACTTCGTTACTGTACTTAAGTAGTTTTTTGGGATATCTGTACTCTACTTTACTATTTATATTTCTGTTTACTTTTACTTTTACTTCACTACATTTTGCAAAGAAAAATGATACTTTTACTCCGATACATTTCTCCTGAAACCTTCGTTACTCGCTACAAAATCAAATCTATCTTTAGAAAAAGAAGAAAAAAAACATCCGGGACTGTGGTGGAACACAGACTCCACCAAGCAGGTTTTGCGAATCACAATGTTTTGCATTTTCCCTCTACATCCTCTCGTCCAGCGCTGCCAAACCTTTATGCGCCACAGACCGGTTACGTGAAGACAATATTTTCACAGACCGGGTCCGACCTCGGAAAGACGGGAGACAACGACACCTGACGTGTGTTTGTTATGTCCAGTCTACTGCTAACTAAACCTTTAGTCCAGTCTACTGACTCTACTCCTAACTAAACCTTTAGTCCAGTCTACTGCTTAACTTATAACGCGCTGCACAAAGACAGGATGTTGAAATGGAAGCAGGTTTTCATGCTTTTTTGGCGATCTCAGGATACTCTGCCTTGGTTTCCAGATCACCGACAGAGTTGTAACAGACTTACGTTTCATTTTTAGAGTAACGTAACATCTTGACATGTGTCAAGAGATTCCGTCTGAGGTCACCACAGACGGATGTATGCGGTCATTTTTCACAATAAAACATCTTTCCGGCCTTGATTTTTTTTTATTTAATTGAAATGTTTCATTCATTCTTTCTGTGGCCCGGTACCAAGAGACCCACAGACCGGTACCAAGAGACCCACAGACCGGTACCAAGAGACCCACAGACCGGTACCAAGAGACCCACAGACCGGTACCAAGAGACCCACGGCGGGCGGAATGAGCATACTTATAACCACACTGTTACAAGTCCTTCATAGTGTCATATTGCTTTTTGGAGAATTATGATGATAAGTTCATAGTAGATGCAAAAGTATACTTAGGTACAATATATTATGTTGAACATAATATATATGGATGGATCACAGCCAACCCAGTTATTGTATCAACACAACTCCTGGTCCTTGGTCACGGTGACCACAGCACTTAAAAGAATAAACTTCATAATTCTCAAAACTCTGACCCATTGCTTTTTTATTAAAAGCATGTACTTGTACTTTTACTTTCAATACTTAAGTACATTTTATATCAGAAAAATACTTTTGATACTTAAGTACAGAAAATATCAGATACTTTAAGACTTTTACTCAAGTAGTAATTTAATAGGTGACTTTTACTTTTACTGGAGTAATTTTTCAGTAAGGTATCTTTACTTTTACTCAAGTACGGCTTTTGGGTACTTTATACACCACTGGTTGCGCACTTGGACACAGGAGATCCAGGCGTGCATGGTTGTTTTAAGAATGTCTTTACTCAACAGGAGCAAGAGTACAGAAACACACTGAAAAGTACAGAAACACACTGATCAGCTCCACACTACGTACTTCATGCTATTCTAGACCAATCTGAATAGAACGATTTCTTATACATATATACATATCTTATATTATTACTAACAACTTCATTCACACTGGCGACATTCTACACATTCACACAACTGTCATTCTCACAGGCTACAGATGGTTACTACGGTTACTAGCTAGCTAAGCTAAGTGATTAATTCTATTCCAGACACGTCATGACATTCAACTTCCAAACTGACATACATTCATATTTGCCTTCCAAACGGTTATGCCCATGTGTCGCTACATTTATACCATTTAATCACTTTCACCCACCTGAAAAGTACAGAAACACACTGATCAGCTCCACACTACCTACTTCATGCTATTCTAGACCAATCTGAATAGCGCGAGCGCAGCTTTTTCCCTCGCTTTTCCCCAAAGGACCCCTGAGCTGACCCAAGTCTGCCTGAACTTAAATCCTCGTAACCAACATTAACCTCTCACGTCATTCAAACCTCCCTTGCAGATAAACAAACAGATGCCAGGTGAACAAACAAAACAATTAACAATCAATAAAAATAAACAACAAATGAGAATATGGGGGGGGGGGTTCATGTCCAGTTCTTCTTACAGTGTCCAATGTTAATGTGGGCCCCACACTCTCCCCTCCAAAATGAATGTCGACCCGACATTACAGATTTCCCAAAGTACTTGAGTCTTCAACTGGTGAGTTATGGCAGTAGGCTCTATGGGAGTCAGTCTTTCGAGATACTTTCTGCATAACAACAGTCTTTGACATGACATTCATCTCCCGCTTATGTCACGTGTTAGCAGCAGACACCACTGGCCGGGTGATATCTGAAGTGCTATTCCGCTACTCATGCGGCTATGTATCCTGAACTGAAAGGTTTTGACCTTATTTTCTACCCCATAACCCATCACACAGACCCACATGCAATACTGTATGTTTCACATATATCCCAGTATAGTTATTCATTGAAGTGGTCTGAGCTCTAGTACTCTCCTTATTGACACTCATGGACTTAGGTACTCTGACGTATTAACTTCCCAAATTCAAATTCTAGGCAAAACACTTATTAACACTTGTCTCATGTTACTCTATCACAACTAACAAATCAAACATATAACTATGAACTTGTTTTTCTTCTTCCCTTTACTTGTGTCTAGGTGTGACTGATGGTTGACCTAATCTGTTGTATTTAAGTGTTTCGGGTGGATTTCTTTGTCGTGAAGGATATTTTCTGGTGGAAGCTGATGGCAACTCAGGATCACTCTCGTCTGCTTCATCAGATGACGGCACCTGTTCAGTGTTGACCTCATCTGCTTCGTCAGATAACTCCTCTTGACCAGCTCCATCCGTTTCTCCATGCTCCACCTCTGGTTCCATCCTTTCTTCTTCACCCTCTCCTGGACCCTCATCTGCTTCACCAGTTTGCTCCAGTTCTCTGACAGCTGCTTGTGGCTGGAATTCCTCTGCATTCGCTCTCAGCTGGCTCCTAACGTGTTCATGCAGTTCTGCGGGTCGTGTGGTGATGAATCTCCAGTTACTTTCATCCTCTGAGCTACTTTCAGAGTTCCTGTCCTTCTGCTTTTGCTGCCTTTTCTTCGTTATATTCGTTTTTGACTTTGTCTTTTCCATTTTCTCTTGTTGATCCTCTTCAACAGGCAGAAAGTCACAGGGCAGTAACAGGTTTCTGTGCAGTACTCTGATCTTTCCTGGGCCTCGCTCAGGCTGTACAACGTAGACAGGACCGTCCTTGTGTTTTCTGTCTGTTATCACATGGATTTTTTCTTCCCAATATGATCTCAGTTTTCCAGGTCCGCCTCTGTCCTTGAAGTTCCTCACCAGTACTCTACACCCTGGCTGTAGCTCTGCTCCATAAGCTTTCTGGTCATACTGCTTCTTCGCTCTACTTTTCTCCCTCTGGACTGTCTGCGATGCTAGCCTGTATGCCTCCTGCATCCGTCTTCTCCACTTAGTCGCATATTCACTGTGAGAAGCACCCTGGTCAGTTGGTTTCAGGCCAAACATTATATCAACAGGAAGTCTGGGGTTCCTACCATAGAGAAGGTAGTATGGGGCATATCCTGTTGCTTCACTGCGCGTACAGTTATACGCATGCACAACTTTAGCTAAGGAGTTCTTCCAGTCTGACTTTGCGTCTTCCGTCAGATTTCTGAGCATAGAAAGGAGTGTTCGATTAAACCTCTCCACCTGACCGTTTCCAGCTGGGTGGTAGGGTGTTGTGCGTGAACCTTGGATGCCACAGTATTCTTCGAGCTTGGAGAACAGTTTATTCTCAAATTCCCTGCCCTGGTCATGATGCAACTTGGCAGGAAATCCAAACTTGAGCACAAAGTCGCCAAATATCTTTTCAGCTGCAGTTTTGGCTGACTTGTTGGTGCATGCGTATGCCTGTGCGAAGCGTGTGAAGTGATCCATCACAACTAGGATATATTCATATCCTCCCTTACAGCTTTCCAGATGCAGGTAGTCAATTGAGACCATCTCAAAAGGGTAGGTGGTCACTATATTAACCAGTGGTGCTCTGGTTGGCTTGTTCGGACGCTTCCGCTTGAGGCAACTGCACACCTTGGTCACATAGTGCTCCACATCTCTTTGCATATGAGGCCAATAGAATCGATCTCTGATCAGGCTGAGCGTTCGCTCCACGCCGAGATGTCCCATTTCCTCATGTAGCTCCCTGTAGATCAGCTGACGGAATGCTGCAGGTAACACTAGTTGAGCTCGAACCACTGACTTCCTATACAGGATACCATCTTCATTGACGTACAGCTTGTTTTTCTCCCTCACTAGAACAGAGATGTCATTGCGTCTGTCTCTTCCTCCCAGATGAGGCCACTGTCCTGTGAGGACATAATCTCTCACCTTGCCAATGACTGGATCATTCTCTTGTGCTTTCTTTAGGTTTTCAATGGACACTTCTGCCACTGGCGATGTTACTTGTTCTCTTTCTACATCATTGCATGCTGTAGTGATGGTGACTGGACACATCCAGGGCTCATGCTCGTGGGATTCCAGTTGCAGTGCCTGGGTGACAGTTGTTATCACCTCGGGCTCCATTTCCTGGGTACATGTGTGGATGTATTGCTCCATGTCAAGCGGCATCCGCGACAAACCATCAGCATCTCCATTAGCTTTTCCAGGCCGATATTTGATTGAAAACCGAAAGTCTGCTAATTCTGCAATCCACCTGTGTGTTGTGGCATTCAACTTTGCCGTTGTCAATACATAGGTTAAAGGATTATTGTCTGTGTAGACCACGAAAGATGGTGCATAGTACAAGTACTCCCTAAACCTTTCACAGATTGCCCACTTCATGGCTAAAAACTCTAGCTTTCCAGAGTGGAGGTGATAGTTAGTTTCTGGAGCAGTTAGTGTTCTTGACCCATAACCGATGACAACCAACTTGCCTTCCTGCCTCTGGTATAGTACTGCACCAAGCCCCTGCTGAGAGGCATCACAGTGCAACACAAACGGTTTCTCAAAGTCTAGGTAACCTAGGAGTGGTGGACGCAAAAGGTGATCTAGAAGCTGGCAGAGCACATCCTGATGTTGTTCTGTCCAGATGACAGGCTGGTTTGAGGATAGCTGATCTGACCTCTTACGATTTCCCTTGCTTCTAGTTGCATTTGGTCCTTGAACTCGACTACTTGGTGTTTTCTCAGTTGACAGCAGACGGTACAGTGGCTTGGCTATGCGTGAAAAGTTTGGTATGTATGGCCGGTAGTATGACAGGAATCCTAACATTTTCCTCAAGTCGCCGACAGTCTCAGGTTTGCGATCTTTTAGTGCCTGTACTGGTGCTATTTCTGTTAGATCCATGCAATAGCCATCTTTTGATACAATCTTCCCTAGGAATCTCACTTTGTCTTTAAACACTTCACACTTTTTAGCTGTCAGCTTTACTCCATGTGCTTGATAACGACGCAGCACTTCTCTCAAGTCTTGAAGATGTTCCTCAAAGGATTTACTGTGGACTAGATTGTCATCCAAATATGGCTGTGATGTTTCATCTCTGAGACCAGTAAGGCATTCCTCCATACTGCGCTGGAATTCTGCTGGAGCTGAGGACAGGCCAAAGGGGATCCTTACCCACTCATATAAGCCCCAAGGTGTAATAAAAGCGGTAAGTGGTCGGCTACTCTCCTCTAGGAAACCCTGATGGTAAGCCTTGCCCTGGTCCAGCACAGAGAACCACGCACTTCCACTCAGGCTGTTTAGCATGTCTTGCACTCTGGGAATGGGGTGCCGATCAGGAATGGATTTTTGATTCAGCTCCCTGTAATCCACACACAAACGCAGACTTCCATCTTTCTTACGCACACAGACTATTGGTGAGGAGTATGGGGACCGGGATTTCTTTATCCATCCTCTATTTAGTAGATCCTCCAGATACTCTTTCACCTCCTTGTGAAGCGGTTTAGGTACAGAGATGTAGGTGCGTCTTACCGGAGTTGTGTCACTCAGTCTGATTTTCAACTGCAGAGATGGGATACATCCTACATCATTGTCATCTTTTGAAAATGCAACACATTCTTCCCGTAGCATTTGTCTCACTTTTTCCTGCTGGTCTGCAGTCAGGTGATCTACTGACACTTGAGGGTCCCATACACCTTGTTTGACTGTGTCCCTCTGTCTGTTTTGTTCTTGGCGCTTCTCAAGACTGTTGGATGGTTTTGCTGTGTTTTCATGACACGCTGTTCTGACTGTGGCATCACTAGCATTTGCTGGTCTTACATCCACTGGATAGATAGCTTTGACTTGTTGCAGCTGTCCCAAAACTGTGCGAGGGGTGAGAGTAATGTCATGGTTGCTTCCATTAGTGACAGGAATAGCCACTCTTGACCAATTTCCTTTCTGCAGGCAGATGACGGTGTCGGTAATGTTCAACCCCTCTGGCCACTTTGGAATCTCCTCAGGTTCAAAAAGAACTTCCTGTTTCGTGGAGAGGGGACCTGTCCTAATACTACACTTCACTTCTCTGGTCTGTCCTGCTGGAATCACTGTCTTTAGCCTCCCAACTTTCACTACTCCTTCCCTGTCATTCTGATCATGGCTCTGCACCAGATGGATCAACACATCTGCTTTTTTACAGTCAATGGAGAAAGCTTCTTTAACCACAGCAGGTGTAATTTCTGGATGCTGCTCCATTCCACTCATTACCAGATGCTCGATTACATTGTAGCCAATAATCGGTGGGTCTGCTACGCCTGGCTCGTTAGAAACAAGCACTGGCACGAGGAGCTCTGGTTGAGGACCCTTACTTGATGCCAACTTGAACTTCAGCTCAACCCAGCCAGCAAAAGGGATGGGAGTTTGATTTGCCGCTTGGCCAACAAGAGTCTCATCCTCACCCAAGAGTTCATTCATGCTCCGTAGCCGGATATGTGGGAGACAGCATTTCCTCCATTTCTCGTTGATGATTGTGACTTGTGAACCTGTGTCCCACAGTCCTTGTGTTGCTACTCCCTCAAAGAAACAGTCCACCATGCATTTTTTTCCGATAAGGGCTTTCAGCTTGGCTTGCCGACGTAATGAGAGATGGCTGGCATAAGTAGCACCAACCGTCTGTTCAGTCTTCCCACTTTTCTCCAGGTCCGCCTCCAGCTGCCTGATACGGTCACATAACAGCTCGTGCACTTTTTCATCTGGGTCCGCTTGGCTTGGAGTTAATACTTTTGGAGGTGCGACTGTTTGGATTGTCACATTCAAGCGGTCAGATTTTCTTTCTGCTCTACAGCCTCTGGAGAGGTGCCCTGTCTGACCACACTTAAAGCAGTGTTCACACTGATCACCTGTTCCCTGCTCCTGACACGCTCTACATCCTCTCCTAGTACTAACTCTTACTTGGCGTCTGGGCCCTTGGGGGTTAATTAGGCTTTTCTTTATTTCTGCCATTTCTTCTCTCAGCAATCTGACTGTTTCATAAAGTTCTGAGTCTCTTGAACTGGTGACAGCAAGTGTTTTATAACTCTTTGGCTTCACGACTTCTGCCGACTGCTCCTGAACCCCAACTCTGGCTTTGACTGCACCCTGATGCTGCGAACTGGTCTGCATCTCTGTCTGTAGTTCATTCACTTTTGGTGATTTATTGCTAATGTTCCTCCTTTGTTTAGACTGTCTCTCTGATTCTACACTAGCTGCTTCATTCATCCTGTCGATGAGTATTTCGTCTGTCACGTTCTGTTCATCAAGATAAGGCTTAAGCTGAAACTTAATGTGGTCGCTTAACAACCCAGTACTAACTGACCTCAAGAATTTCTTCTGGATTAGCTCAGGACTGTATTGTTCATCTGACTCTCCCTCTCTTGAAGCAAGTAAAAGCCTTTCTTTCAACTCAATGGCTCTAAAGAGGAAGTTTTGAGGGGACTCACGACTCTCTTGTGTTATATTTACTAGCCTGTGATATAGGTCAGTAGAGCTGTCCTCTTTAAAGTGTCCCTTTAAAATTGATTTCAACTGTAGCAGGGTAAGGTCACTTTTAATCTCAAGCATATCTCGAATACTCAAACCTGGATTGATTGACTTGATCACAGCCTCCATGACTTCAGCTTCGCTGTGTCCTCTGCTCAGGCCTCTATCAATCTGGTGTTTCAGGTTTGTGTATGAGAGTCTGTCTTTCTGTCCCTTTTCCCCAATCTGGCCACAGATCTTGAATTCTCTCCTAATGGTCACTTCCGGGGGTCTATTCACAGGTGTAAACAACACATTTGGTGAAGCTGGACATGGTCTTGAAGGTGTCCTGTTCACTCTGTCATTCAGCCTCTTAACTTCATCACGTAGAGCTTGACTAGTTAGCTGGAGCTGTGAATATCTTTCAGCCAAACTCCCTTCATCAGTTGCTTTCTGACTGTCTTGCTCTGTACTTTCCTCATTTTCAGCATTTCCAGTATTTTCATGCATTTGCTCAACTGTTTCCAACATTGTCCTTAGGAAATACATTGCAATTTCCTCATCTTCATCATTAATGACATTGTCCATAGATTCGGTTATTAATCTGATTAACGCTCGTCTTGTTATGACATTTCCACGTGGGATTTTAGCTCTATGACACACCTCTTTGAGCTGATTCAGCTGCAGCTTCCACAGTGTCTGAGACACGATCTCTGCCAACTCTTCAAGCTCCATGGTCTCAGGTGAAGCCACGCCCCCACAGCTGCGCGCGAGCGTCTCTGTAGCTGCGCGCGCACGTCTCCTCAGCTCGCGGACGTCTCCAGCTCGCGGACGTCTCTGTAGCTGCGCGCGCACGTCTCCTCAGCTCGCGGACGTCTCCGTAGCTGCGCGTGTCTCCTCAGCTGGTAGACGTTGCCGTCAAATCCCGCTTCTTGTCATAATGAACCCAACGTTAATCATCCCAGCGGTGCCTCCAATATTTGTTGCGCACTTGGACACAGGAGATCCAGGCGTGCATGGTTGTTTTAAGAATGTCTTTACTCAACAGGAGCAAGAGTACAGAAACACACTGAAAAGTACAGAAACACACTGATCAGCTCCACACTACGTACTTCATGCTATTCTAGACCAATCTGAATAGAACGATTTCTTATACATATATACATATCTTATATTATTACTAACAACTTCATTCACACTGGCGACATTCTACACATTCACACAACTGTCATTCTCACAGGCTACAGATGGTTACTACGGTTACTAGCTAGCTAAGCTAAGTGATTAATTCTATTCCAGACACGTCATGACATTCAACTTCCAAACTGACATACATTCATATTTGCCTTCCAAACGGTTATGCCCATGTGTCGCTACATTTATACCATTTAATCACTTTCACCCACCTGAAAAGTACAGAAACACACTGATCAGCTCCACACTACCTACTTCATGCTATTCTAGACCAATCTGAATAGCGCGAGCGCAGCTTTTTCCCTCGCTTTTCCCCAAAGGACCCCTGAGCTGACCCAAGTCTGCCTGAACTTAAATCCTCGTAACCAACATTAACCTCTCACGTCATTCAAACCTCCCTTGCAGATAAACAAACAGATGCCAGGTGAACAAACAAAACAATTAACAATCAATAAAAATAAACAACAAATGAGAATATGGGGGGGGGGGTTCATGTCCAGTTCTTCTTACAGTGTCCAATGTTAATGTGGGCCCCACATATGCAATGTTCTACTTCTACTGTAAATAAGAACCAATGTGCTTCCCAGCATGAATGCCTATTTTGCTTTAGATATCTCTTAAAGTTGCATTTTGTGAAGTGTGCAGTAAACAGACGCTGAGTAGACAGGGTTTATTCTCCACTCCTACTCAAATGAGCTCTTTTGTGTCAGCAGAGCAGAGGAGTCGACCCAACTGGGAACGGATGTAGAGAAAAACTGCCTTTACTCGTGCTAAATTAGAAATCATAATAATTTAATTATTCCCAGAGCAAACGAAAAGGTCCTGAACGTTTTTCATTGTGCGTTTTGGTACATACATAATGAAAGATTATCATAAACAAACCCCTGCCCTCCATTACATCTGCTTATAACTGAATAAAAGCTTAAAAAGGATATTTTTTCCATATGTGTATTCATGAATACAGGATTCAGATTTGAAAACCCCCATTTATACCACATCCATTTGAGTTATTATTTATTTTTCTAGTTCATATACTGACTTTGTTATATCTTTCTGTCATGTCTCACTACAGTTAGTACCCTACAGTGATATTTACAGTGCAGATACAAAACTAAATACCAGCTCTCCCTAATTAACTGCTGCCTTTACGATAAACTGAACAAGCCTGGTTCAATCCTAAAGCCTGATATTAATATTTTAGTGCTAATTTATTAAGGTCAGGAGAGCCCATCTAAATTACAAATATTTTTCCTGGACCAATGAACCCTTTCACCCTTTCTGTCCCAAATGTACTGGATTAAAGCTGCTGAAAATTTGCATATTGCAAAGGCCTCCGTTTAGTGTGCACTGTACAGTAATATGAGCGACTTAATTTGAGTGCTGTGTGTCACGGGCAACTGCATTCATTGAGTTGCATGCATAATTCCTTTGACAAGCAGCACCTCCCCCCATTATTTTCATCCGCAATGTCATTTGCCAACTGTGGATTGTCACCCATTTGTCTTGGCCTTGATTTTCTGGGCCGTTGCTCTTTGCTCAAGTTAAGTCCTCCCCTGCAGCTGATTGGCTCTTCAGGATACGGCAGGAAACTATCTTTAGGGTATAATTTTGGTATATAATTCATATAAACATTGTGTGTGAAGCACCCACTGATATAGACTTGAAGAAAGGTCTTAAAGGATTCAGACATGTAGCAGCAATGTGAATGGGCCTTTTGATCCTTTTGTAGTGTCATTGCTTGGCCTACTGCTGCATTATCCTGCCCGTAATAAAGAAACCTTTACTACCGTGACCTTTTTAAAAATCCATCTATGATCCTGCAGTGCTGTGAGTTTGATTTCTCCAAAGTTTCGATTAAATCCCTATATAACAGACTCTCAAACATCTTTTTGACACATCTGTTGAATTATTTTATTGTTCTCAGTCAAGAATGAGGGCATATTATGCATTGTTTTCTACTCTTGTTTCAAGTCACCATGTGTTTGTGAATAAAATCTGTCATCCTTATCTTGGCAGGTGATATTTGTACTCATTCAACAAAGCCAACTGACAATGGGATCATATCACTTGTGAATCTAATGCATTTTTAGTACAGCCGGATGTAGGTTTAGATTACAGATGGTCAACTCTTCAATCCTAAAGAGACATCATCCATATCAGAGATGGACATTTTCCACCTGCTCCAGTCCACTCCAATTCTTTTTTGTTGTGATTTTTATGGTCATTTGATCTGTTTTTGATTTACTAAAGGTTCATTTTAAGTGGAACATTCAAAAAGCGGCATAGTGTTGTGTGAAACTGACCACTTTACAGTACACTTCCAAAAAAGGGGCCTTCAGATTAAACACAGTGGAATCTTTTAGACCTAACAGGTTTTGAGTTTCTTACAAATTAAGTTTTGAGGACTTTCATATTTATCTAATTTGGAGAGTATTGTTTGTTTGCTTTCCAATGATACATTTTTTTTTTGGAGAAGATGTCTTTAAATTACGTTCTAATACTCAAATATGTGTTCACAACACATCAAGTGGTAATGTCGGTTTGTCTTCTGCCATTAGATAAAAACCAAGATTCTGTGTATAATTTGTCAGACACACAACTGGATATGTTATGATAATGCCTCTGAAAGGTAGGAAGACACCAGTTGAACAATGTGAAGGATGCCAAGAATGTTACTTGTGCTAAAAATAGAAATATGAAGAAGGAAACAATTGGGGGGGTAAGTGGTTATCAGATTATTATTAGGTTATCTTGTATCTCACAAGTGGAGAGTTGGGAAAAAAATAAAAGAGAGAGATTAACAGAATATAAAGTCCAGGAAATTACAAAAGGGAACATAAGTCATTGAGTCTAATTTGACTTCAAGGATACTTGCCCAGATTGAAGAGGAGAATAGAACATGAAGTTCTTGCTGATGAAGAATAAGTTGCCTTGGTGATAACTTCTCATTCAGAGAACCAAGTTTTTAAAACAAGTGAAATTGTATTCAGCAACTAACTGACTGACATGAGGTTACATAACTCAAATTCCAACTACTGCTCTGAAAACAGACATTAAAATATGCCTGTTGTTTTGGAGGCCTGTGGAAAAAATGTGAAGGTAAAAGGAAAAAAAAAAGATTGAGAACAATATTAAATACTTTGCATTCGGGAGAGAATTGTGATTCAAGGATGTACGGTAAGTATCTCTTCAAGTGTTGAGGTTCCAGGTGGCAATGCGGCTTTTCCGACTGAAATAGGAGGGCCATAATAACTAAATTAAAAAGGAATGAAACACTGATGTATAATCCATGGAGCTGCCAACAGGCTCTTGAATATAAAAGAATGCCTTGAATTTATGTAACACTTTGACAGGAGTGCTGAATAATACGATATTAGCATTGCTCAGCTGCCATCAGATCAGCACCACAATGCGGATGTCATGTGTCTCATAACTTAACACTAAGCAGCTTATGATACATTATTAAAATTACGAATGCCAATATATATGTACATTTTTATTATCAAAGCAAGTAGTTAAAGGTGCACAATACGGGACCGGGAGCATTTTTGATTGCTTCTCATTGGCTCTCGATGTGGCATTGATGAGCCAGCAGCTCACTGTGCTCAAAGTGCAAACAGCACACGTGTTGACAGAGCAGTGTTTAGCTGAGGGGGAACCGGAGGGTGTGCGATTCCTCAACAACGTTGTCTGTCAGAAAGGCATTATCAGTTTTAACCTGATGATGACATTTAGAATTTTTTTAAGATTTAAACTGACTTTAGAGCTGTTGAAATGTTTTTCGGGAACCGTGGCACGAAGTCTTGTAGCCCAGCTGCTATAATCAGACAACAAATGGATCCTGTATCTGTCAATATGGATCATCAATGATCGGCAAATAGTATTGGTGGCAAAAAAAGTGACCAGGGATCTGTTCTTTTGTGCTGATCTGATCTGTGATCAGATCTGTGATCTGATATGTGACTCTGATCCAAACCGTGAGTTTAATGATCCTTTGCACCACTATTAAATGCAGCTCCTTTAAATAAAAATGCGATCATTACTTTCCCACTCATTTGACTCATTTGTGTTTTTTTATGCATATAACCACTATAGATATTAGGGATAACATTTAGAATTGTTGACGGTTTACACTTTGGGAGAGTTGAAATTCACTTTGCGACGGTGGCGGAAAAAGTTGGCCTGGAGCCTTGCTGTTAATTACAGTTCTTAAGAAAGTAGGAATTGGCACAAATAAGAATCAGCAGGTCCGACTTTAAAAAAATACGGAATCGGCAAAGAAAATTGCCATCAGGGCATCTCCAGTTCTTTACATAATTGAGTGTTTAAAATAGATCACATTACATCACTTTGCAATAGAAAGAGAAAAAAAAGACAAAGAAATGGAGAAAAGAAATGATATAAGTTAGGTATTTTTGTAGCCATGTCATTTCTGGTTGACATGGCTACACCTTTTCTGGTTTGCTTTGCAAAAACTACACAAGAAAAAAATGAAATGCATCACTCTAAACTGAGACAGAGTAGGAGAGCTATGTATGAGCGAGGAAAAGTAACAAACTAACTCACTAAGTTTGCTCGTTGCTAGCACGGCAGCTAGGCTGTGGGAGGCTCATTTATCCAGTGTAAAATGTCATCGGCATTTAAAAAGTCTCAGAGCTGCTTTGTATAAACCTTATTTTGGTTGATTAAAGCTCTGATTATTGTTTTGTTTCTGTGATCTGCTGTGGTGGCCTACACATATACTGGTATTGAAAAGATGCAGCTTTATAGACTGTTGTAGTCTAACTTTTTAAAGCACTTTAGAAATAAAAAGAAAGGTTGGATTCCTCTGACTGCTTGAATGTATTCTTGAAAAAGTAAAGCATGTGCAGTAGGAGAGAAAATGTAGGATGCAACACAAACAGATGCATCTGTGAATCGTTGGGCATTTGAGTCGTGACGGGAATAGTAATCGAATCGAATGGAGAGGCGAGTGAAGATTCACAATCTGTTAATCAAGAGACCAGCTGGGGTCAGTTCGCGCCGAAATCTTTCATTCATCTGCCCTTGTCTACATCTTCACTTGAAAAATCCTTTTCTATAAATCATATGATTGGATTTGAGCGTGTTCTCATTAAAATGGGATATTTTACTTCCATGAAGACTGACATTAATTATACATCTTCACATCTTAGCTGCAAACTTGTATCTCCCACCCCCGTTATCTCAATGCACAGATCAGGAAGGGAACCGAGTCTGAAGCAAGGCAAATAATTACATAAGTGGTTCATGACAAGTCAATTTCAATGCATGGACTCAAATCATGATATGGTGTGTGCCAGAGATCCGAGAGATTCACTCATTCGAGAGAAGAGCATGGTGCTGCAGCCATAGGGCTGCTGTAATGGTAACATAACCTCACAACAATGCATCATCTACCTTTGTTATTCACACATTTTATATGTTCTGTTTTTGTACGAGTGAGAGAATGGCTTTGTTGTTATACAGTCTCATTAAATGATTCCCCTTGCCCCACACCGATGCAAAAATACATGGCCAGTGACTGTTAACATTACTCCAGTGATGAAATTAATCCATTTCATAACCAATTTAAATCCCTACTGTCCAGTCCAGGTTGCTATGACAAGATACTGATCATAATGTTCCAACATCAGTAACGTCCACATGGAGCAGGACACCCGGTTTACGACTAGTGCTGTTGTACGTGAAGTCTATGATCACTTTGCTCTTTTGCTGAGTTTCTGATCCAGCCATGCTGTGAACATATTGACCTGTCAGTTCATTATGCAGCTGCGGTCGTTTCAAAGAGCAACACAATCTCCTCTTTTTTTCACCTAACAGATGAAATGTACCGGAGATGGGGGTGATAGGGAATTCAGTAATGGGAGGGCAGGGAGGATAGAAATCAGATGTCAACACTGCCTTACATGTGCATACACACATACATACAGCTGGGTTGTAGTGATGGAGCACATGCCTCAGAATCCGTGCCCCTTTGTTCTTATTTTCTCCCCAATAACTCTAGGCTCTAAAGCTTCATCTGTCTCTTTCTGTGTATCTCGCTCCTTTGCCCTCCATCGCTGTGTCTGTCTCTCCGTCCCAAAGGGTGTGTCCTATTAACTGTAAGTTAAGGACAAGCTATAGTGGGAGGAAATGAATCCTTTCCCTCCTCTGGCCTCCATATCAGCTTTACTCCCCACCCTATCTCCTTCACTACTTCCTCCCATATACTCGAGATCTGCTCTTCTATCCCTCATTCCTTTCCTCAATCCCTCCGCCATAACGCCAACTCCATCATCCCCTCCTCCTCTCTTCTCTTACTCCTTTGCCCTCTCATTACTCACTTTTTTCTTTTACCAACAAGCCAGTTTTGTGTGTGTGTGTGTGTGTGTGTGTGTGTGTGTGTGTGTGTGTGTGTGTGTGTGTGTGTAACAGTGTGTTACACTTTCACAGTGCGCTTGTTTTCTTTGATAGTCTTTTGACTGGCCTGCATCCCAGTTCTTCCCTCACATGGCTGAACACACAGACATTAAGAAAGAAAAATATTTTTTCCCTGTGCTCTGGCTCTTCTTCCATCGTGTTCTTTTTGCTTCTTCTTTGCTTTTTTTCCCACCACCTGCAGATGGTGGAGAAGAAAGGAAACAAGACAAAAGAAAAGAAAGACAATTGTTCAAATTGAGAGCAGAGAGAAAGAAGGTTAAAAAAAAAACATGTTTGCTTGCACACCAATATTATGTTAAAGGGAAATTTGCACATATACGTTTTTGCTTTTTGAGGCGTTTTAAAAATCAGTAAGTGTTTATATTAACTATGAATCCCAAATAGAATATGTAGACAAACTCTGTGCCTGTGAACTCAGTCCGTGATGTAGTGAGAGATCCAGCAAGTGATTAGGCACTAAGCTGATCTCAAATCAGGCAAACAGGGATGCAGTTCTGCTGCCAGAAAGACGGATGCCAACTAAAGCATTGCAAATCACACACACACACACACACACACACACACACACACACACACACACACACACACACACACACACACAGAGACACACACATGCACTCAAACATATGAAGGCACCATTCTACTGCTGTTTAATATTGCAATATACATATGTATCTATATACATATTTGCAGTGACAAATTAGATGAAATACATCACACAACATGTTCCACAATTTCGTGATGTATCAGATTCCATAAAATAATAATGATTTAACATATTGTACAAAAACACTTAGTTTTTAGGTCAAACTGTTTCAAAGACTTTCCTGAAGCTGGACTTTAGAGACCGGCAAAAAAAAGGGGAACAGGGAGAGATCGTGGCTGAATAGAAACTAAGAGCAAGCGATGCAGCTATTGTGTCTCTCCAGCTCTTCAGCTGAGTAGTTCACTGGCATTCTGCCTTCACTGGATGCTCGTGACACAGATAGGATCATCCTATAATCGCACTCATTAGGAATTTAGAGACAGCAATATCACAAAAACTGCAGATTAGCCCAGCCTTAATTTCTTAATACAGCTGGGCAGTTAGCTGGCAGTTTGTCGCTTCAATAAGACTCAGCTTTTGCATATTATCAGCACATCATTGAACTCACTTAGAATATAACAAAAGCTAACATTAGTGAAGCCTCTTAATTTCTGATGCAGTGCAACAGTTTGCTGGCAGCCAGCCATTTTGAAAAGGCTTTCACGTCACGATTTAAACAGGCACAATGATTTTTTTTTCCTTTAGCATTAGGCCACAAAGGCCTATCTGATCTACTCGTGGCCATCTATTAAATGGAGAGCAACTGTAATCTAATGTTTAAATGCCAAGAGAAAGGTATGAAGAGATCACTTCTGTAGCGTAGCGAGAAAGTAAAACAGACACAACAAAAGCTGTAGAGGATCAGATGAAAGCATGCGGATGAGTCATAGTAAACATTTCTTTTGTTTGATGTCCTCCATCACACCTGTTCAAACGGTGCATGCTGTTTGGTCAAAAACACATTACTAACCTGTGTTGGATCTCTACTCTTTCATACTCATTCTACTTTGAAGAAATAATTTGTTTCCTATTGATTACTGTATTTCTGTTATTCTATTCCTGAGCACGTTGATTTGAATGCAGGCAAAATTACTTTGGCTGCTTCCATTCAAAACATTTATCTTATGAGGTAACAGATGAGTGTTGAACGTTAAAATGAGTAAAATGTGCATTTCACAACAAACTACTGTATGTTTATCAATTGAATGCACGTGGCATGTTGTATTACTCGGAATCACACGTGTCAGCAAAGCCTCTTAAATACCGATCTGGCAGCCTGGCCTGGAGTCTGTTTCCAAAACAAAGGAAATCCATTAACTGAAGATACAGTATTTGCCAAACCAGAAAACATCCAGGAAACGTGGATGAATACTTACATTAAATGATTCATAAGACAATTATCAAAAGAATAACATTGTGCAAAGATGATAAATATCATGAGAGAAAACAGCACATGGTTACACAACTACAAAAGAAATGGACAAAAAAAGTCCTATTATTATTGTCCTATAACAAGTAGGCCCATTATAAGAATAATAAACATTATATAAATTAATTTAATTCAAATTACATTTACATGTCTTTATTTTCTGTGAAGCACTTCATTTGCGCAGTGTATGTAAAATTACTACCTAATTGAACATGTCTAACTGCCTAAAAGGAGCTTCACAAAATCTGTAAAATCTGAAAGTAAAGATAAAGAGGAAGCCACAAGATTGCCTGGGAGAATGTTAACTAATGTGTCTTTCTTTTACAAATACATTCCTGTGAAAGTAAGCGCATGATAAGTGCCATTTTCAAGAGCACGAGTTAATTAGTTTCTGACCCTGCCTACAGTTGAACTGAACTGAGGCCAGTCTCTATAATTTGTAATCAGTTTTAAAGTACTCTACATGCTTTTCATCAAGCCAAATGACCCTGGGGACCCCGGCCTGCAGCAGTTTTGTCTCTTGTGCATTCAATACAATCCTCGTTTCGTCCAAATGGTCACTTCTGAGCAAAACGTTATAATTTAGGGAAGTGTTTGTATCTTTGATGCAAGATTCAGACAACTGCTTTAGTGTTGCTAAAATGCATCCTCATAGTATCTGGGTGATGGAGAATGCATGCTATGACCTGGCTAAATAAAGTGAGACAATCCAAACCCTCCATTCCCTTATTTACTAGCACTCTGCATCATGAAACACGCACTCAGATACATATACCAAAGATGTTCCAAGAAGTAAATTCTAATCCCAGTTGTGGCTGATTAAAGTGCTGCAGAGTTGGACTGAGTAGAATACCGAAGTGAACGAAGGAGAGTTTTGATTGACAGGCAGCTTGTTACCACCCCAATTAGAGCATGTTTACCACCTCTCGCTGTGTGCATGTGAGTGTATGTGTGACTGTGCAGATACTTCCATCAGTGTAGGTGTGTGAGACAGTGAGTCTCTCCCTGAGTACATGAGTGTGTTTACAAGTCTTTAGGTTGTTCTGGTCCTACCATCTTTAATTGATGTATGTTGTATTGACAGCTTGGTGTAGCAGTCAGATTGGCACATTGACAGACGGACGGAGCCAGTCTTCAGAGGGAAGTTGGTGATTGGTTCAGATTTGTGTCAGTTTAACTGCCCTATTCCTCTCTTGGAGTATAATTTATTCATGTTTGTTTGTAACAGTGTCGAAGGAAAAGTGATCTACATGTATTCTAAATGATATGTTGCATAGGTAAAACAATAAATGTAATGACAACAGTAGAACCTTAAAGTGGGTCACTGTGACCAAATGTGTGTTGATGAGACAAAAAAACATCAAATATCTTGATATCCTTAATAACTTCTGGCCTTTGCCTGGGATCAATTCATTCATGAGAAGACAAGAAACATGATGTGGGAGGCCAGTGAGAGATTATGTCCTTTTTGCTGCAATAGCAACTCCTACTTGTTGGCCTCCCTCATAAAAGAAGGTAGGACCTGGGGCCAAGTATGAAACTCCATGAATAGTGCTCAAGTGCGTGCACATCCACACATCCACATCCACACACACACACACACACACACACACACACACACACACACACACACACACACACACACACACACACACACACACACACACACACAGAGAGAGAGAGACACACAGCTAATGGTCATATGACTGCAAAGCAACAGCAATAGTGTTGCTGAGTGCCTCTGTACACTGCAACAAACTCACATAAGAGATGTGTTTCTTCCTTGTATGATAATATGTACTAAAAAAGAAGGAATATCAGAGAGACGCAGGAATGACTCTGCTGGATGCCATGAACTAGTTTTTACTGAAAGTTAGTACACCTTCTTGAATACAACTATATAAAGCAAGTTGACTATTTACTGTATTTTATTTTTACATTCATATCTACAAGTCTATCCTTGTTCTAGACCAGCTCTTAGTGCAGTCAGTGCAATTAGCCCCATTCCCTTTGTGGCAATTTTTACCATGTATTTTGTATTTTTTGCAGTGACGGTAATAAGCTTGACATGACAGCCCACAGAGGTGACGAAATACACAGTCGTAAAATCAAAGCTCCACAGCACAGCCATATGGTCAGTGAAGCATCACTGTTCTCTGCTCTCTCGTGACCAAAGTGCTGTGTGAGTTGACCTGTCAGTAATGTGCAATGTTCCTTTAGCGGCTACAGAGAATCACGGCGGTGAATGACAGATTCTGTCCTCCTTTCTTATCTGTGTCGGAAGCTGTTAACTTACATGAGCGTAATAGAGAGGAGGGCTGTGTGCTTCTGTACACTTGTGTTAAATGTACTGTATAGGCCTTGTATAGCTTGGTACGGGTGTGTCACGTCTATTCGCCTGTGTATGTGCACAAGCAAATAACTACTTTATATCAAAACCTTGTTCAAAGAAAGTTACACTCTCTGCATGTTACTTTGAACATGTTTCTCTCTTTCTGGTATGTGTGTTTGCTCTTGTGGGGGTCAAGTTTATGGTATGGAGTGAGCTTCATAGACTCTCCTCAAACGCATGTATGTGTATATGTGTGTAAACTTAGATAGCAAGTTTTGTGTTGTGTGCCTCAGGTCTCTGCTCCTCTTTGAAGTGTGAGAGCTGTGTGCTTTTGATATGAAGGCATTTAATAAGCCTCCCTCACTCTGTGTGTGAGTTTGTGTGTGTGCGTACACAAGTGTGTTTAGCACCAAGAAATCCAATCTGCCTTGCCCTCTCAATGTGCAACTGCCTATGTAGGTGTGTGTGGTGTGTGTGTGTGTGTGTGTGTGTGTGTGTGTGTGTGTTAATTTGAAAGACATTCAATTAACCCTGACTCTTAGCACCACATACTGTCATGGTTTGGGTCCTCACATCATAACAGGCTTTCATGAAAAAAATAGATGCATACAGTAGAAACACACATACATCAAGCTAACCTTGTGGGGTATCGTGTTTGAAAGAAACCTATTTGCACCAACAGTGAGGGAGAAAAGAAATTCTATATAGAAAGAGACACTTCAGTACTTAAGAGACAGGCAGAGACCAGGCTGCAGCCTCCCGTTCTGAAACATGAAGCTTAAACTTGCATCCTTTCAAACGGCCATCGGGCTCTTCTGGTAGCAAAAAGATGTCAGATTGTGTAGTCTACAAGAAAAAGACCCTTCTTCATGACCTCTGATGTATACACATTGTAAACATGATTTTATCGCCTCAATGGCTAGTTTTAATTAACTCTTCTCCAAAAGAGCATGATGTTCATTTAGTAAATTATGGAGTAAAACAGAAAATCAAGCAGGGTGTGGCAACCTTGTGATTGACAGGTCGGTACAATGGAGTTGTCCATACTTTAAGTTGTCCGTGTTTTTGTCCTTCAACTTTAACAGTGTATTTTCAGTTCATCAAGGTTAATTGTGACAATTTGGTCACCATACAATCTACTATTCAGTTTAGCTCCACCCTCTTGTGTCACCTCTGGTTTTGGCAACGGCCAATAACCAAGATAGCGACGGCCAATATGCCAAATTCAAGGCTTCAAAACAGTTGTCCACAAACCAATGAGTAACTTCACGGGAGAGACGACCATACAGGCATACTGATAGATAGGGAGGCAGATATGCAGGTGCATGATGAGAATGTAGGCAATCCTAACAAATGGACTAATAAGACTTTTAAAAAACAAAGGAAAAAGTTTTCCACTTCCCTTCTTTCTTTGTCTTTTCATTTGATGTATGAACACATTTCTCAATCTTGCTTATTCTAGAAAACTGCAGAGTTAATTTTTTCCTTCATGCATAAGATATATAATTTAATGGGCATGGTTTGAAGGACGGCAGTGTCAATCTGCTGGTCAGTCAGGCCGATTCTCTCAAGACTGAAATATTTCAACTATTGGATTGATGTCATGAAAGTTTGTACCGACATTAATCATCGCTATCAGAGCATCACCGACTTTGGAGATCCTTTTGCTTTTCCTCTTTTGTCAACTGCATGTTTTTATTAAAGTAAAATGTCTCAACAGCCAATGAACATTTAAATTCCACTAATATCATATGCGTTATCTCACAAGATGTTTTGTATTTAAAATGTATAGTATATATATATATATATATATATATATATATATATATATATATATACTCACTTTATGATATTTCCATGCTCATGTCATTTTGGTTTGTATTCTCATTTATACACTGAAAAAAATTATACTTTGGACTAACTTAAAATAATCACTCTAATTTGTTACAAGTGAATTTATTAGTTTCTCTCAAATTAAATTTTTTATTTGGTTGAAACCAGAAATTTTGATTAAATATAAATCAAAAGAATTACATTCATACAAAGTAAAAGTATTATTTATTATAAATTACATTTTTTCACTTCGCTAAACCTAATATTTTCATATTACATGAAAGAACATAATTTACTTTACACTAAAGTAATTAAAACACTCTAATTTTGTTACAAGTAAATTTATTAGGTTTTCTTAAATTACATTTTTTCACTTCGCTAAACCTAATATTTTTGTATTACATGAAAGAAAAGATTTTACTTTAGTGTAAAGTAAAATCTTTTCTTTCATGTAATACAAAAATATTAGGTATTTGTAAAAACCTTATATTTTCTATTACATACAAGCAATTCCAATGTCGTGTGGTGGCTGGAGGCAATCCGCTTCCTGATGACAAACTGCTATTTTGCACCTCAAGCCCGGACCAAGCTTCATCCTTCTGAACAACCTGATAAAAAAGACAAGACACTTATTAAAAAAGTTATTCTGATGAAACCAGTTTCTGATTTACCAATATAAAAACAAAAAAAACTACACAATTCTCTAAATCAAATCTCAAACAAAGCAATTGGAGGTCTAGTAATGTGGAAATGTAGGAAATGCCTAGGTGAACGCAAACAAATCATGCGATTAAAATGTTTAATGGGTTTTAAGAAGTGATTTAAAAGAAGTTACTGATTCTGCCAGCCTTATCTCCTCCGGTAGGTCGTTCCAAAGTCGAGGGGCCCTGATGGCAAAAGCACGGTCCCCCTTTGATTTAAGCCTCGACTTTGGAACGGCCAGGAGGGCCAGGAGGGCCAGGAGGGCCCACCGGAGGATCTAAGGCTGCGAGTTGGCTCGTATGGAGTTAGCAGGTCGCTGATGTAACTCTGGGCCAGACCCAGGCGGGCCTTAAAAGTGATCAATAAAATCAATTCTAAATATAATTCTAAATATTTCAATATGGTCCAGAGACACTATTGTAGGTTTTACAAATATAAATCAGTATTAGCAAACCAGCAGTGTGCTTTTGGCTTCCTGGCTAATTCCTGAGTAAAGCAAAAGGGCAGCAATTTGGATGAAATTACAACAAATCTATAGACTGTTCAAAAGTGTTGGTCAGTGCTTTGGGGTAGCTGAGGTGTAGTGCATAGATCAGTCCAAAGATTACCAGGAAGGCATCGCCAAGTCTGGGGAGGCTGACCATGGCATCACTTTCAATGACGACAGAGATTCTCACAGGGTGGCAGTGAACTGGACTTGTGTCATGGTCACTGATGGCAGTAAGGAGGCCCACTGCAACACCATCAAGCTGTGGCTCAGACTCGTCCTGAATGAATGAAAAAGAGATACTAATCACAAACTAACACATGGAACAGACAGATTACATATAATTTATCTTTCTTTAACCAAGTCCCATTGAAAACCAATACCTTTTACAAGGGAGACCTGGGTCTCATTGTAAGTAGGGCTGCAACGATTAGTCGACATAATCGACGATGTCGATTCTGAAAAATCGTCAACGCGTATTTTGGTCGTCGACGCATCGTTTGTAATGAAAAGATTCAGAGGTACCGGTAATTTCCATTCGGCATTGCAATGCACTACATCAGGGGTGCCCAATACGTCGGCAGAGGTAGTGCGGGTAGATCGCATGCCATTTAAAAAATAAAATAAAAATGGTCGGTCACTTGAATGGATTTATTGTTAAGTGCAGGGAGAACGATGTTTTCCCCGACTTCCTTAATTACCACTGCATAACAAGCATTATGCGCTACAACGCTAAACAGGAAAGCGATCACGGAAGTGGCATCGTCTATTCGAGCGAGAGCTCTTCAAAGACGGCTGTTCTACACACTGATGTGAGACGGCTTAGTAGAGCTCTGTCCAGAGAGAAAGGAGTTTCTCCATGTAGTTAAACATGCAGAATACAACCAACTACATGACCATCAGTGGCTGCTAGACTTGGCATTTTTAACCCATCTGTTGAATGAGCTTGACCGTGGTTGATATGATCAGCTCAGTTAATGCTTTCAAATGAAAAATGCAACATCTGTCCTCAAAGCTGCAGCGCCATGGTTTGAGGAACTTGACTGCAATATTATATATACAGGACTGTCTCAGAAAATTAGAATATTGTGATAAAGTTCTTTATTTTCTGTAATGCAATAAAAAAAAAAAAATGTCATGCATTCTGGATTCATTACAAATCAACTGAAATATTGCAAGCCTTTTATTCTATTAATATTGCTGATTATGGCTTACAGCTTAAGCAAACTCAAATATCCTATCTCTAAATATTAGAATATTTCCTCAGACCAAGTAAAAAAAAAGATTGATAACAGCAAAACAAAATCAAACATTAGAAAATGTCCATTAATGCACTCAGTACTTGGTTGGGAATCCGTTTGCACGGATTACAGCATCAATGCGGCGTGGCATGGAGGCAATCAGCCTGTGGCATTGCTGAGGTGTTATGGATGCCCAGGATGCTTCAATAGCGGCCTTTAGCTCATTTGCATTTTTGGGTCTGGTGTCTTTCAGCTTCCTCTTCACAATACCCCACAAATTCTCAATGGGGTTCAGGTCAGGGGAATTGGCAGGCCAATCGAGGACAGTAATGCCATGGGCAGTACACCAGTTACTGGTGGTTCTGGCACTGTGGGCAGGTGCCAGATCATGCTGGAAAATGAAATCCTCATCTCCATAGAGCTTTTCAGCAGACGGAAGCATGTAGTGCTCTAAAATCTCTTGGTACAGAGCTGCATTTACTTCCGTATTCCCATGGTCAAGCCACTTCTGAACTCAAGACAACGGAAGAAGCGTCTGACTTGGGCTATGGAAAAGAAGCACCGGACAGTTGCAGAGTGGTCCAAAGTCCTCTTTTCAGACGAAAGCAAGTGTTGTATTTCATTTGGAAGTCAAGGCGCCAGAGTCTGGAGAAAGGCTGGAGAGGAGCAAAATCCAAGTTGCTTGAAATCCAGTGTGAAGTTCCCACAGTCAGTGATGGTTTGGGGAGCCATGTCAGCTGCTGGTGTTGGTCCACTGTGTTTCATCAAGTCCAGAGTAAATGCAGCTGTAATGACTATCTTTTAACTTTAGTATTTTACATATTTTTTTAAGGATATATAAAACTATAATTAATGACTTAACATTGAATGTATTAGTTTATTGTTTGGTGAAAACTATTCACATTACACATTGTGTAACTTCTTGATATTTGTTTTCACTGCAAGTTATTTGTGTTTAAAAATTCTACAAATATGATAATAAATAAATATTGCAAAAATAGAAATGTAAAATTAACCTGCCATTAAAATGTCATGTAATGCCCACTACATTACAATTTAAATTATTGAAATTACAGACTAAATTCGTAAGTATACATTTGTGGTAAATTCAAGGTATTCTCTGAAGTGCTGCAATTACATTTTGGAATTGTCATTCCCATTTAAAAATACATGAAAATGTTCAGTTGTCATATTGGGACTTACCGAACAGCAATATGGCTACAATTTCGGACCGTTCCGGGAAACAGCAGCAAACCTGTAAACACAAAGGAAAAAGAGAGAAATAACTTTTTTGTGACAGTTAGCACTATCCATAATTGTCACTACAGACACATTCATTAATTAGGCTTTAAACATACTGGAGGTATTGTACTATACTGCAAAATACTGACAGCTGAAAGAATGAAATATTCATTTTGTTCCTCATTATCTAGTACTGAGACATAATTATCTGCATCTGTTCAATCAAACAAAATTGTGTCTCTGTTTTCAAGTTTCATGACCTACCTCTACACCCCCAATGGATAAAGATAGGGTTACTGGCTTAAATACAAGGTAAAACATTGTTATTATAATTATTAACTAAAAACCACAGGCTCTAAGCTTCATTTTGGTGTATAATGTGTGGTATTTGAAGAAAATGAAGTTGTCCCCACGCTGCGAAAGTACACACTGAACAGAAAAGTACATGGCTAATTGTTATGCAGAATGACGTATCAGACCTTTGCTGACATGGCGGAATAACAGGAGAACATAGCAGTTGCTGTGGCTCTGTCACCATGTGTGCTGTGGATGCCAAGCAGCAGGCAAACAGCAGGCAAACAGCTCCCCAACGCGAACATAGCCATAATGGTAGGACCGCAACTGTGATTTGTTAGCTAGCGTTACGTTAGCTAGCGTTACGTTAGCTAGCATTACGTTAGCGAACACGCGCGAAATATATAGACAGTTGTACATTTTGCCATGAACAATAAATTTGCATGGAAACCACATGTTACCTTTAAAACAACACAATTTAGAAGTATTACCTTGTTTAAATGAGTTGCCTTGAAGAGCAGACGGTTTTCACTTCAGGCGAAGCGAGGTAATGGCGGACATCAGAATCCACAGGGAGCAACCAGATGCGACGTCATATGGTCACGTGGTGGTCACGTGACATGTAAACCTCTGGTCTAAAAATATTACTTTTACTGAAAGTATTGCTTTTAATTTTGTCTATGGGGAGTGCCATTTGCTTTTAGGCAAAGTGAAAAAAACATGTTTAAACCAGAAACAATGATTTTCGATAAGACCAAATTAAAAAATACACTTTAGATGAATGACACAGTGGTTTCACTTTTTTCAGTGTAGCCACCTTCATGATTTATTGCTATCTGCCCTTCTGACCCAACGTCGACAGTGGAGATGGCCTCACCTGACAACAAACATTTATATGCACCTTTATTCCTGTTCAAAATACATCACATAATGTTAAAAAATAACCAATGTGTATGGTAACTGACAAAAAGGGTAATGCTTTAAAGTTATTATTGTGGCACAAAAAGGGACAGAGGAAAATTGTGGGTGCACCTAAATAATGTGCAGGTGCACTTTAATGAAGAAGTTGGGCCCACCAGTGCAGCCAATGTAAACAGTTAGTGTGGAGCCCTGTGCAGAGAGGGCTGTCTTGAATATGTTCTCCCAAATCTCAGTGCATTCCTCCATTCGTTAACATCACTGTGTTTGTGTGTCTAGTCCCGACAAAATCAGATCTATCCTGCAACAACATCTGTTATCCTCTAGCCCCCTCTTTGTCTCTGATCTCCTTCTTCATTTATCTCCCAATTAGTGTTCCTTTTATTAGAGCACTTTAGGTCAGACCTAGCTAACGACTGCCTCTCCCTCTCTCCGTCTCTGCTTCCTCCTCTCTCTGTTCAAACCTCCTGTTCTATCTCCATCTCCCATTACCACTTCCAGCTTTCCTGCACTTTGTCTTTCATCTCTGTCTCTTAGCCTTCCCACTCATCTCCCACTAAATCAGTCCGCTCGCTCCCTCTCTCGTTTTCTCTCTTAAGCTTCCCTCTTTTTCTCTCTCAACCTCCTGCTGAGCCCCTGCTTAGCAATCTTGTCATTACGCACTAAAAACACTTCTTATCGGATGAGATTTCCAAATCGCACATCGCCCCATGTTGTGCGCTCACTCACGTTCCACATACGAAACATGTAACATAACGCACACGCTGACACGCGTGGTCGATAGGCATGATCATGACTGTGTTGGGACCAACAAGGTGGTTAAATACAGCCCTTCTTGTATTTTTAGTGTGTGTGATATTTCAAATCGATGTTGGAAGAATTTACTTCATTTAGGAATTCAGTGTTCTGCTGAAGGACACTTGAGTGGGATGGATGGCTGCTGTCACACAGGGTTGAACACAGCGCCTGCAGCTAAGAGGACGGTTTCCCAGCTCACTACTGTTCGTCACCGTGCTGTTCTTCCAAGTGTGTGTCAGTGGAGTGTGGCAATGAGTGACAGCAGAGATATGGATGAAATATGGGACATAGTATAGTATATTTACTGCAAAACGCCACTGTGGATGCAATTACATGCCTACGAGAATGTGCTGTACAAAATGAATACATGTAGCCTCATTTTCTGTCGAAGAAGGATTTTAAGTTCGGGTTGTTTTTCAAGCATCTGCAACTTATTTGCATCCATGTGTACAAGAATGTAATTTGCATTTTCCTGTGAGATAGTTTGTTGTTTAGATTGCATTTTGGGACAACACTGACAGCACGGAGTAATGTGCCCAGTAAGTATTCACTGCAGCTGTCTCAATACCAAGTTATTTATTCTGGACCTCCAGCAGAGAAAACGAGTCTACTGTATCTGAGTTTCTAGGTGTGTGTCCCATTGCTCACACTGCTTTCTTTCTGTTAATCTCATTATTCTCTCGATCATCTTGGCTTTGTTGGCAGCTTAACACAGGAATGGGATCAGGCTGGATTAGGTTTCCTTTTTAGGATATGGAGAGCAGGTTCCTCACTCAATTTGTAAGTTTACGTAATTTACCTCACTCTACCCTACTTCTCTCTCTTCTACCTCCCTGCATATCTATCTGTTGCTCTCTCATTGTCTATCCCTCTATCTTCCTCAACATGCATCACACTAGCTTCTCTTTTGTTGTCCTCCCATTACTCCCTTTCCCTCTCCCCTCATCCAACTCCTGTCTCATACATATCCAAATATGTTTTTTAAATGTATAAGGAAGGAGAGTGAACTTATTCACTACTATTTATTCTGATGCTGCATTTAGTCAATTAACTTTAAAACACACCACATGTGCATTCACCATTGTTCCCAGAAAAATTGCAATCTCATTACATTCACCATTTGAGAGGATATAGTGTGTTGTTTAGTGGTTACAAAGCACTGAGGTAACAAGAAGTATCCCACTTGAGCCTTCGGCAAAACAAAAATAAAGTTGATTGTTTTAGTTCCAAATAAGTAAACAGTTACATAATCTAACTGTTATGGAGCCCAAACACTGTTTCTGAGGCTTCACAATAATAGTAATTTAATCATTATCTTCACAGCCGGTAGGAATATATCAATGTCTTTCTTCAGTTTAGTACAGTTTTTTTTTTATTTTTTTTTTTTTTTATTGTAAATACAACATTTTGTATTATTTTAAAACATAATTTGTTTTGTGATGTTAACTTTATAAAGCACATGGGAAATGCCTAAATTATCCTATCATATTGTATAACTCTTAATTTAATGAGTTGGAAGGCTCAATGTTGTATATGTATTACACCTTAACATTTGGCATTCAACTCATTTAAATTTGCTTTGATTGGTGAAACACTGGTTGAGCATATTCTACCTAAAGTAATATTTCTGTCATTTGAAATGTGACATCTGCTTACTTAGTAGCTACTAAAGTCGTTGTCATAACTGCACAATATGTTAATGTTGGATATTTGTATTATTTGAGTGGTTTGGTGGAGCCTCATTTTATGTTTATTTGGAAGCAACTTAGATTATCACCTTATGATGAGCAAGACACTGAACCCCAGGTCCAAAGACACTTTGCTATAACTGAATTGAATTGGTTGACTCACTCCACCACCTGAGCCACACTCCCCCACTACTGATAGCTGTCACTAAAGCTTCTTCCTCTTTTTCCTTATATAGTCGCTTCTCTCTCTCTCTCTCTCTCTCTCTCTCTCTCTCTCTCTCTCTCTCTCACAGTGTGTCTCATTTTGCCTGCGTCTGTGTGGAGTTTCTGATGAGGTTAAGCACATGATTAATGGGTCTCTCTAACAGCGTTTACACTGCACTCATCTCCACTTAACTACACACAGGAGCACAATCGTACACACTCAACTACACACACACACACACACACACACACACACACACACACACACACACACACACACACACACACACACACACACACACACACACACACATCAGCTCTCCTGCACCTCGTCGCCCATAGTAACAGTATGTAAATGATATGCAGATGACAGGAAGTCAATTAGAAGACCAGAAAGCGATGACTCTGCAGAACTCCATTAGTGATGCACTGTTCAGCTCTCTGACTGATTGGTTTCGCCTCCTTCTTTCTCCATACGATGTTGTTTGTCTACGTTATCTATCTCCTTATCTGTGTGCGCATGTGTGAGCGTGAACACGTGCATGAAGGGTAAAAATAGCCACGGAGGACAAGACATGTGTAATTTTGTGCATGTGATTATTCACTAAAAGTCCCACATGTTTGTATTTATGTGCATCTGTGACTGATTAGTAACACTCAAACTAACGTGCATGCACACATGACTCCTAACACACATGTGTACGTATGTCTCTCCGCACATCCTGCTACTGCACACTACTGCGTCTCTGTGAGTCTTAATGAGGCTGACCTGAAGCTTTGATTGTTGTCATAGTAATCAACATCCAAATCGGTATTTGAATGTCTGTTTTTTTTTCAACATTATGCTGTAAAGACTATATGGATTACCCGAAAAGTCAAATAGTCCATGCCATAAGGAATAGTAATCCCGCATTATCCAAATCTGCAATTCTAATCCAATACACTTTTTCTCAAATTCAACATCTCCTATCGTCAAGTTGGTTAATTCATCAAACTAAGTGTGTTGGTGTTTTTTTTTGTTTTGTATTCTTAAAATAGCTTCCTTGAATGAATACAACTCAACACTTGTCTCCCTGTGTGTGCAGGAAGCAGGAGAGTGATCAGTTTTTTTATTTTTATTAAAAGGTTAAACACCAACAAATATGGATTGAAGAAGCAAATTATTTAGTCAGATTCAATCATTTCCAAAATTCCCAATATGATTGTATCTATCTTTTTTTTCAATAAATGTTGACTTTTGGACTCTGGATGCTTTGGAGTTATTGAAAATGTTTGGCTCACAAGTCGGAAACAATCCTACGCCGCCACCACTGGCATAAAATACTACACATAGGGTAGAGTTATGTATTACCACGCTTGTTTGTAATCTGTTGTCTTCACGTCAGTGGTCTCTGCTCTGGGTGGAAAGCCAGCTTGCAAATGGTCCGCACACTCTACGACTTCAATGAACTTGCCTGTGAGCCCTGCACTCTGAGAAACACAAGGGCAGAGGATAATAATGATTGCGGTGCTCTGCTGCAGGGGAAACACTAGATTACTGATCTTTATCTGCTAATGTGAATAAATGCAACACAATGAATAGACATGCAACAAAAAAAAGAATTAAAAAAAGACAATGTTCAGCAAATGTCAAAGTCATGAATGCTTCAAACTATTTGGTACAACCTTGCAACACGGCACCTCAGTCCTTGAAGTCACTTTTTATCTTCATCTCTAATTAGACAATAGCAAAGTAAAGTACAAAAGGGGACAACAGCAGGCTGTTCGACAGGTACATGGACCAGGGGTAGCCTCCTTCCTGCACAGGCATTTGCAGAGGTACTGTATTGACACAATACAGATGACCTCTCCATAGGAGATCGAAAGGAGACAGAAGTTTGTCATCAAAGCAGCTGTTTTCTGACAAGTAGGCACATACTGCAGGCTACACTTTCAAACTTTGGCAGCCAACTTTAGCCTCCAACTGCCCTTCAGACACATCTGCCTGACCTCTTTTTCGTGACCTATTTCCTCTCACTACATTCAATGCAACAGCATTGAATGCAGTGAGAGGAAATAGCAACAGCATTGAATGTAGCAGAGAAGCATTATTGCACGATTTCCAGCCTGTGTCCAGTGTCCTCTCCTCTCTTAAACATCTAACCTTTTTCTAAAAACATCTCATCTTAAATCATGCATGACTGTACCTTTGCCAGTCACAGTTGGTGAACATGGGTTGAGGGACTGAAGCACACCTTTGTATGCTCTATTTTTCTTCCCCATCCTTCAGTTTTCCATCCTGTCCTCTCTTTCAATGTATAGTAATGAAGTTAACCAAAGTGTTTCCTTGCTTCCTTCCATCCTTCCCACTCTGTCTATGTTCCATTTGGCGAGCTCTTCCTCTTCTCCACCGCCATCCTCTCTGTCTTGTGTCTGTGTCCAGTCATGCGGCTGACAACAAACCTGTCCTCATCTCTGACCCTTTCTTCCTCCTCTTTTGCTCTCCCTCTTTACTTCTTTCCCTCAACCCCCTCCTTTATTGTTACCCTTTATGTGCTCTTTCTCTCTCCGTCACCCCCTCCTCATTTCCTTCCCTCTGTCTCTGTGTGATCATTCATGCGTTTAAAAGCCAAGGCAAGCAGGTAGATGCTGCACACTGATTCACATGGTACACTGAGCCTCTGACTTGCCTCGACCAGCACGGCTACACACAGAAACAAACACTCGCATGCTTTCACTTCACATCCATGGACTACATTTATACTGGTTATATTAACAGGGGGAAAAAATGGAAAAGGAAGTAAGGGGTGTTTCTTTGCTCCTTAACTCGTGCACACGTACTGGACAACAATTGTAAGATAGGACATTAAGCATTTTCACAATGTTTCCATTGGACTTCTGCACTTCCTGCATTGCATTTTTTTTCTGTCATTAAGTGTATTCTGATAATACTTTGATTATTTTATAATTGTGAATGTAAAAATGTAAATATGTATGTGTGTTATGTGTGCTTGTGTATGTTATCACACATATGGTGTCTTGTTTGCGCTTGCCCCAATATATCTTTTCCTCAAGCATAAATCAAGGATTTCTATAATCCTCGTTCACAGGTGAGAGCACATACCCTACTTGTGTACTTGCAACAGGCAGCCCAAAAGCCCCAAAACACCCCCAAGTAAGTTTAGATTTCACTTCAAGGTATACCGCAAAAATCTGTATGACATGCAAATGTGGAAAAACATGTTTAATCCTCTAGTAAACACAACATCTCAACACACACACACACACACACACACACACACACACACACACACACACACACACACACACACACACACACACACACACACACACACACACACACACACACACACACACACACACACACACACACACACACACACACACACACACACACACACACACATAAAAAACCTAGGCATTTTCCAAAACACACAGCGCACATGTAGCGTAAACACACCTCAAGGAAAGTGTGTTGAAAGCACAGCCTGTGCAGTCGCGTGGGATGCAGAATTTCTTGTCATCACCATCAGAACAGTTTGAGTTGCAGATAATTGAAAGGAGTTGAGGAATCTGTCTCACTCTGTCAACCCACCCCCCCTCCCCCAAACACACACACACACACATGCACACACACACGCACACACACATCCACACACAGAGACGCACACACATACACACAACACTTTGGGAAACCAGCTTCAATTACTTTTCCTCACTCTCATTTGGTACAGCTGTTTTACGGGATAAAAAAAAATTCCACTGCACTACATATAATTGCTTAACAATAGCTTAATACCCTAAAAGGCGCTGTGGTATCGCCAAGAATACACAGTGGTGGGATGCTGCTTTGATTTAGATGCAGGGAGTGCCGTCACATACTTGTAGAAAGACAAGTGTTTAAAATACAGTGATGTCAAAAACGCTTCAAAAATGTGACGGTGAAAACAGCGTTGAGCTTTTTTCCATTGTCATTTTCCATGTTTGTTTATATCTGCTGAGATTTGTTGCCTCTGTTTTCCGTCCTCTTTCATTCCGTCGTATCTCTTTCAGGGAAGAAACTGTTTAAGTGCTGTCACTCAAACGGTGTAAGTTTCCCTCTACTATAATTGTAGTTTCAACATGGCCCTGAAAACTGATTTGGGCTCAGAGTTCAAACTCTCCCTGCCTCTGGAATGACATTAGTACACCTGCCACTCCAGGATCCCACTTTACCAAAACTCCCTTCCTTGTGTTTCAGTTTCCACTTTCTGAATAAATGAAGAAAAACTGTTGGATTTGTGTCCCTGTACCAGCTGTCTCTGAGAGGAAACAGTTGTGCCGAGAATAAATGGAGCAGGGACCGATTTACTTAAATCACTGAGTATAATAATTTGACAACAGCATACTTCTTCACACATCACACATGCATTTGCAAATTGGCATTCCCCGAATCAGAGTGGCACAAAATTGGAATGTTTGTATTTCAGAGTGCAAGCAGTTGTTTTATTTTTTTTACAGTGATTTTACAACAGCTGAGAGCTGTTTGTAGACTCTGCAGTGAGAAACCCTCTCAGTTATGCTAAAATCACTTTAGTACACCCTCGTGTGAATTATTGCTTTTTATGTTACAAAGGTTACAAATCATAATGCATAAAACATTATTCACGTTCAATACATCATGTTTCGCTTTTAATCAATAGAAAAATCAATTACATTTTCATCCTACTACCGACCAGTTTCTCTACCAAACATTATCTGAAATCACAACCACTCAGGCAGACTTGAAAAAGCACTCGTCCTGTCTTCTTGTTGTTTAAAGTGACTAAATGTTTCTACCTTTTAAGCTTAAACTAAATCATGTTTCAGTCGTGGCGATTTCCAGCACTCAAGCCTGGGATAGATGCTGTCAGCTGTGGTTGGATATTGACTGTAGTCACAGGGAAGGGCCAAAGTCTTCAGACTCAAAACATTTCACTTTCAGAGCCTCAAATTTGGGCAACAAACTCAGACTTGCCCTGATAGTTCAAAAGGTCGTGTCAGTTTTCCAGTTGGCATTTATTATGTATCACACCTTTACCCCCCCAATTCCCCTCTGTCTCTCTCTCTCATCTGTTCCTTCTCCTCTATTCCTCTCAGTCTCCCAGTCCTTCTTTGTCTATTTTTTCATACCTCTCCTTTAATACCCCCCCCCCCCCCCCCCCCCATCTTAAGGCTATGCATGGAGTAATTGAGATGTGACTTCTATCCTCAGTGGAGCGCACCAAAATACAACTCCTTCCACTGCTGCTAAATAAACCCATGGGAGGAGGATAAGAGACAGACTCAACTCGGGGTATATTCATGTGTGTGTGTGTGTGTGTGTGTGTGTGTGTGTGTGTGTGTGTGTGTGTGTGTGTGTGTGTGTGTGTGTGTGTGTGGTGTGTGTGTGTGTGTGTGTGTGTGTGCCCACATTTGTGACAGCAGAGAGCAGCTGGACTAAGAGATGTAAAGAAATAAATTGAGGGCATCTTTTAGACTCCCCATGGAGAGAGTAAAGGAGGGGTGGATTTGGAGAGGAAGGAATAAAATGCAGGAATTGAAGCATAGACAAATGTGTTGTGTCATCCTCCTTCTCAAATCTGTGATATGCAATCAGACTGGGGCCTGATCACTTTTTTTGTTGAGAAAGTGACTAATGAAAATGGTGTGTACAGAGGACTGAGAAGATGGGATGATGTCAGAAATAACACATGAGGCAAGAGTAAAGACAGACAGCAGTGAGTATTAGGAAGATATAGACCAAGTAGGAGAAGTTGAAATAACAGACAAAATCTACCTACTCGTAGCCCTTCAGTAAAAAAAAAAAAAAGTTCTACTTTTACAAACTTTAATTGATCCAATCTTTGTGTGATACATGAATCTCCTGCTGTTTTATGCATGGAGTTCAGCACTTCATTTATACACACACTTTAGTGAAGACTGTAGGAACACCATTTTTTTTTTTTACACGGTCAACGGTGTTGTCTACTAAAATATTCTTGGTCCTTAGATGTTTTCTCCATGTAATAATAGCAACGCATTTTGGGGGAGATACGTGTCTTATTTTTGGCATTCTGTTTGGGTGACTTGCTTTTTCTCGTGCAGAAATAGAATTGTGTGCACAATATTACAGTGGGCATTTTATCTAAAACTCTGTGCTAAACCTGTATGATACAATAGGCCTTGGGGACCTGCTTGATATTATTTCCCCGACAGCCCCACCCAGCTTTTTAAACCACTCTGACTCCACTTGTGTAGTCTGTGACAGCACAGAATAAATAATGCAGTGCATCTTATAGTGCTCATGCTCTTGTTGATTCGTACAGCACTTAAGTTCTACAGGAGTGCTTAAAACACTGATGCGCTTTTACACTTCCTCCTTTACAAAACAAAAGAAAGCAATGACAAGCAGCGAAGAAAAAAAGAAAGAAAGAAAGAAAGAAAGAAAGGCAAGGTCAGAGAACGGAAAAGAAGGATGGCGGATGAGAAAGACCCCTAAAGATGTCGGTGTATATTTTAGGTTTTTGATAGTGTAAAGGCCTGTAGGTCAGAAAAGAGTTGAGAAGAGACTTCATTTCGATTGATGGAGGCCTGCAGGTCTACAATAAAAGTTGGCTTTTGGGAAATCAATGCTGAACCTAGCCAGGATCTTTTAACTACAAAAGTCTGAAGAGCTGCTTTGATGTACCCTACAACTTCAAGTCAGTGAAATGTTGTTTGTTATCAGAGGGCCCAATTTCACTGTTCAAAAAACTAAAATCACAGGATATCAGTCAGGGTCTCATGGTTAGACGACATGCATTTATTTCACCCACCTACAGTTAGAGTAGAAACTAGCACAAAGTGCTTTTACCCTCGTTTATTTATTAAGTCTCGTTTAAATGACAAATTAAACACATCTCGAAAAATGCAGCCATGTGTTTATGCCGGTCGGCTATAAGCAATACTCTGGGATCCCAGCATGAAATCCATAAATGTTCTGTGTAGCAGCAGAGACTTGATCTGATGACCTTCTCCTCGGGGTTTCCACCGCCTCGAGAGATCATCTGTGTGATCTGCAATAAATATATGCAGTAGCTGCAACTGCATGCCAGCAGCATCTTTTGAACTTTCAGGTTCAAGAAACACCTACAGTTTATTTTGACATAGACATGGTTTTGATATCACTAGGTATTCAGTACTCCCCACAACAGAGTGTTGATTCAAAAGCTAAAGCAGTGGTAAAACTTAATTCAGCATTCAGTATGTAAGCATATTAATGTACTTTGTTCATACCAACCTTTGAAGCCCACTCGAGACAACCGAGAACATTAGCTAGTCTGATTGATTGGACTTGAAATCAAATAAGATAAGATGTGTTCCTTGCATGAAATTATATACAGTACACTTATAATACTGCTTCCCAAAGGCTTGGTGCTGTGAGCCAGGTAAAGAGACTTTTTACAAAATTGTGCATTGGTTAGTCGTCATGGGAAAATCTCCGTCACTTGAAATGAAAGAAGCCCTTGTTGATGAGTCATAAATATAGTCTTTTAAGACTTTGCAAAGGACTGTAATTATTGCAAAAATCTAGAAATAGTGGTGTAAATTTCATGGTGTAAAAGCCTGCTGCTATGGATACCTATCTATGTCACCATGTAGAGATAAGCACATGTTGAAACTGGAAATATTCCAAATTATTTGTGTCTGATTAATCTCTATGTACGTATGATAAACCCCTACAATAACAGAAAATCATAAAAAAAAAGGTTTAATCCTTGAAGATTCACCGTGGATGTTTGCCAGGTTTCTTTCACGGGTTGTCAGGTTGTGATATTTTTGATAAATGTACTTGGAACATTTTAATTTAGAGGTTCTGAAAAACATTTCAACCCACGACCCATGTGAACCTTTTTTGCCTCATCTAAAGACTCAGGCTAAAAAGCTATAGGTAAATATAATAAGCAAGCACATTGCTATTCTTGCCGAGTGCAAAAGAACCACAGGTTGGAAGGCCTGGACTGGGAGCCTGCTTAATAAAGAAGGTTCAGGTTGGAACCCATGGGTGAAATGGCTCTGACAAATATCATGTGGCACATTTGTCCATGTGCTCTAAGTATTGTGTATCTATGTTAAAGGTATAATATGCAAGATTTTCCAAATATAATCCCTCTCAATCATCACTTATGAACCACTGGAGGTGTGTGGCGGTTTCTCTTTCTACAGAGATCCTGCACTCTGCCTGTATTCTCTCTTTTTTTTCAGATGTTGCTGCATTCAGGATGTTTTGGGTCTCAGCAAAGAACTTCTGGGCCCCATGTGGGAGTGTAACACCCATCCAATAACAGCATGCAGGGTGTGCAGCCTGTCCGTCAGATACCGCTGCTTTGTCACGCCCTCTGCATCTGATAAAGACACGCATGTCCCCCTTTAGCTCTGTCAGACACAAAGCGACCATATTTGACGATTGAGAGCGGTTAGTTGCATGGCACACAGCTCCCTGCTCTCTCCTCAGCTGTGTGTCTATTTACCGGGGAACACGCCAGTAGACCGGGCCGGATGAAGCGTGCCCCTTGACTGTACTCATACAAAATCCAGCAAAATAACGCCTTCCTGCAGGGTTGTGCGGAGATGTGGGTATCTTTATTGTGCTTCGGAATGTAGCTGGTGTAAAACAATCAGAACATAATGTTGAATTTCTCTGATTCACTGCTTTGTCCTCGCCGACGCCTATTCCTTTGTTCATTCACTCCATAGCTCGCTCGACCATCTCTGCTTTCTCGCTCGTTGAGCCAAGAAGGAGTGGCCCATTTTGAATGCGGTGTGTTCACAAAAGCAACCGACAAATGCAACATATTTTAACTTTACAGTTGTTCCTGCAACTATAACCTTCACATTACAAATGATATTCTAGCTTTGAAGCACAACTACTTAAACAACAGGCCAAGACCCACAATGGTCAACTACTCGCCTCCTCGGTAATAAAGTGTGCTTATTGCATTCATACATTCAAGAATTCCATTCACTGTACGGTACTGCTGAGCAATGAAAGAAACATGAGGACTCCTAAGTCAAAAAATCAGAGAGAGGCTGGTCTTGGAAAAAATTTAGTTCACTTGTAAATGGGGAAAATAGCAAATGTAGCATAACTTGCAAATGCCTTTGGAGTGTTTTTACGGTCTTTATTTCACAAAAACAGACTGATTTTATGGCATGATCTCCTGCCTCTGCTTTCCAGATGACATTTTCTTGTTTTGACTACCAATGTGTGTGTTAATACTGCTAAAGAATAAATAAATCATCTGTAATATAAAAAGTCAAGGGCCAAGAAAGAAGCATGTATGTGTGACGTGAACATCCATAATCTCCAGATGCTACGATGTTTCTTTTGTCAATATAAGGGATCTAGACTTTGGAAAAGAATGTTTGCCATGTATAGCCGACGCTTAACATGATACAACATTTTGGCTGCGTCAAATAATGCAGCATGGTTATTTTACTGACGCTAGAGGAGTATGTAGAGATTCATAGTTTGACGTTGAGTAAGCTGCAGTATTTGACATATTGGAGTTATAATGAGTTGCCACACCACTGAGATAGCAGTCTAGAGTTGGTTAAAACTGAACCTGTAATAAACAAAAAACAATTGCTTTACTCCTGAAACATGCCGGTCTCGCATTTCAACATGGAGTAAAGAGAATGGAAGACAATACCAGCTACAATATCAACATGTTGTAGGGTTCACAGGTTACTGCAGGTCGGGTAAGCATGCTGTTCAGTTTCCTTTCTTAACCTGATCTCACCTACTAAACTAGTTGCTTGTGTGCATGTACATGTAGTCAATGTGCATGCTGCTCTTCGTCCCTCTCTCATATTTTACAGATTTAAAAACAGAGATAGACTGTTAATTCCAGCTTTAATAGAGCATTTCATAGTTCAAGTATAATATAACTTTGATATTGGAGCTTTGGGTATTTAAAGCACTATAATTTGTTAAATAAGGTAATATGATCATTTGACTGGTTTAGAATGATCTTTTTTTTTACTTTATTGGGGTCTGGGCTGGGAGAGTAAAATAATTCCCATCACATTATTAATTACTGTGTTTACAGTTTAGGTATCAGTGGTCGAGTTGCTACACTCCACAAAGTCAGCACCACGTAGTGCACAAGGAAAAGACCACCACGGAGTATTAAATAATGCATGGAATAGTGTTAAAGAGATTGTGAGTAATGTAGTGATGCTAACACTGCATGGTTCTGGCAGCACTATTAACTGCAGGCTCGGAGGTTGCATTACTGTGGGGACAGCCAGATAGTCTGAAGAGGATTATATAATGGCACCAAAGAAGACGCCACTAATGCAGAGATATGACTAAGCAGATATGTCAAATGTGAGTGAGAATAAGTATAAAGTAGCAGTGCAGTGTGTGTACAGTTTATTTCTCTGTGAATAAATGGTCCTGTGTGTTGGATCCCACCTACTGATTAAAGTAAAGTGGGTTAACCTTGAGGTTAACAGCACTCAGGCTCAGGCCCACTTAAGGTGCGATGACCTTTAAGGTGGACCCACAATTCTCCTTTAAGAGACAGGCCCCTCCCTTGAGTTTTGTTCAGCTCTTTTTTTATTATCGTTAAATATGTATTTGAAGCAGTATGTCACTCTCAGACTGTCATAACCAGAAACCGTTTTCTGATTCTATTCAATTCACTACTTTATGCTGCGGATGACATTTTGACCTTTCATTTGTTTGTGAACATTTTGATGTCATTTTTTGGACAATGAAATAGCTATATGCATAGCTAACTTATATTTACTGTTAACAGTATGCAGCATTGTTGACTTTGAATAATGTTTTCCAATAACGATTTTTCCAGGTATTAGCGAACCCAAACAGAGTTATGGTTTGTGAAACAACATAAGATTTAGGTTGCAAAACGCATGAAAATATAAATTAAGTCGGCAAGTAACCATGGTATAAGTGGAATAATGTCCTTAGAGGAGTCCCTCTCAAAGAATGAATGGACTCGGCGGTGCAGAGGATGGTTCATTAATTCTAAAAATTCCTGATAATGGACACCTAGTCAGGCATTACCCCTTAGTAAGAGTTGAGTTTCTAGGCACACAGTAAATACACTCACCTAAAGGATTATTAGGAACACCTGTTCAATTTCTCATTAATGCAATTATCTAATCAACCAATCACATGGCAGTTGCTTCAATGCATTTAGGGGTGTGGTCCTGGTCAAGACAATCTCCTGAACTCCAAACTGAATGTCAGAATGGGAAAGAAAGGTGATTTAAGCAATTTTGAGCGTGGCATGGTTGTTGGTGCCAGACGGGCCGGTCTGAGTATTTCACAATCTGCTCAGTTACTGGGATTTTCACGCACAACCATTTCTAGGGTTTACAAAGAATGGTGTGAAAAGGGAAAAACATCCAGTATGTGGCAGTCCTGTGGGCGAAAATGCCTTGTTGACGCTAGAGGTCAGAGGAGAATGGGCCGACTGATTCAAGCTGATAGAAGAGCAACTTTGACTGAAATAACCACTCGTTACAACCGAGGTATGCAGCAAAGCATTTGTGAAGGCACAACACGCACAACCTTGAGGCGGATGGGCTACAACAGCAGAAGACCCCACCGGGTACCACTCATCTCCACTACAAATAGGAAAAAGAGGCTACAATTTGCAAGAGCTCACCAAAATTGGACAGTTGAAGACTGGAAAAATGTTGCCTGGTCTGATGAGTCTCGATTTCTGTTGAGACATTCAGATGGTAGAGTCAGAATTTGGCATAAACAGAATGAGAACATGGATCCATCATGCCTTGTTACCACTGTGCAGGCTGGTGGTGGTGGTGTAATGGTGTGGGGGATGTTTTCTTGGCACACTTTAGGCCCCTTAGTGCCAATTGGGCATCGTTTAAATGCCACGGCCTACCTGAGCATTGTTTCTGACCATGTCCATCCCTTTATGGCCACCATGTACCCATCCTCTGATGGCTACTTCCAGCAGGATAATGCACCATGTCACAAAGCTCGAATCATTTCAAATTGGTTTCTTGAACATGACAATGAGTTCACTGTACTAAAATGGCCCCCACAGTCACCAGATCTCAACCCAATAGAGCATCTTTGGGATGTGGTGGAACGGGAGCTTCGTGCCTTGGATGTGCATCCCACAAATCTCCATCAACTGCAAGATGATATCCTATCAATATGGGCCAACATTTCTAAAGAATGCTTTCAGCACCTTGTTGAATCAATGCCACGTAGAATTAAGGCAGTTCTGAAGGTGAAAGGGGGTCAAACACAGTATTAGTATGGTGTTCCTAATAATCCTTTAGGTGAGTGTACATTCTCAGTCTAAAAATATGAATTAGTACAGCTTCAAATAAGCAGTGCATGCTTTTTCCACTTCTATTTCCACACAGTTAGGCAAGGAACTGATACAACAGACATACACCAACCAATGAGCCACACTGAACTTGCATATTGTGGATCAATGTACAACACAGTTACCTGTGGACCAGCTGGTGAAAAATCATCCTATCACACTATATTGCTATAATGGGCCAGCATGCTAACCGCTGGATCATGACTCAAGGTCTCTCAGGCGGAAACCGAGCACTTGGGAAAACATGTACAAATGTGCATGTTGACAATGCGTTTGCAAGTACTGAGTGTACACATTCATAATATACATATAAATACACACACTGATCAATATATGGTGCTTGTGTTTAAAACTGTAAACATAATGTATTACTTTGTAGCCTGCTTTTCCTTCTGTCATGTACAGAACATTTCAACATATCCAGTAGTGTCCCTGCCAGCACTATCCATCTAAACACACACACATACAAAAACACACAAAACTGTTGCAGAATGAGTCTCCCTTTTCAACATGTGACTGTAGATCACCAGCTCTATGTCTCCCTATACAAACATTTTCTCTTAACGCAGAGCATACAAACATAAGTTCGCGCTTTAGAAGACAACAGAAGAAGGATCAGGTTTTGCAGGCCGTTTTAAATGAGACAGCATGGAAGACAAGGTGAGACATAAGGAGAGAATAAATGAGACAGGGGAGAGGGAAAGTGGAGTGAGTGAAAGACAGACAGAGGTGATGGGAGTACAGGGGAGTGACACAGTGGAAGGGAGACAACACGAAACAGAGTGATAGACAGACAGAGTTTGGTGGGTGGGATGGGATGGAGAGATGAAACATTTCCCCCATCATTAGTGAAGTTGCGCCAGTCTCTGAAGCTCCCCCAAGGCCTTGATATGGAGGGTCGAGCTAGTGCAGCGTCTTTCAACTCCACCTGGCTGCTGTTTCAATCAGTCAGCAGTACACAGAGTTTCACTTTCTCTGGCACCGCTGCAGGAAACTTAAAATCACAGAATCCACAAGGCCACAAGACTGTGTAACCGTTAGTTCACGTTGCGTGGAAACATGGGTTGAACTTGACACTTTAACTTCAAAATGGTGGATATTCATTTTAGAAAACAGTTGCTGCCTGAGATGCACCAGCTAATATTGGGGAAAAAGAGCGTTGGCCAGTGATGGTACAACAAATCTCGTCTTGGTTTCCCTAACCCACTTTTATCGCACTTCTCTAGCTTCTCTAATGCGTCCTGCGATTGGATGGTTGCCAGTTTGCTCCCAGTGAGATAAATCTGGGGAGGGAAGTGAAAAAGCTGCTGCTTGCTAAGGTGCCCTTGAACAAGACACTTAACCCCTGGTTGCTCCAGTGGGGCTGCTCAGTGGCTAACAGATCAGCCTCTGGTTGAACTGGGTGACTTCCATCTGTGAAATTATAACTGTGCCAATGTAGAGCAGGGCGCTCCGGGAAGAGAAACAGCATTCATGCACAACAAAACTACACTGGTGAAATAAAGTCCGTAATATGATTTGCATGTCAACAGCAGTTAAATATTTACTTTACTCGACAAAGCAATGACGTCCTTTTTTACAGAATACCGATTCTCATTAGTTAGTCACTTTGAGTAAAGGGAGAAAGTGAGAGAGTGAGACTGTGCAGCCTGTTTAAGTCACAGTGAGTCACGCCCCGGGCCGCATACCTCTACCTACGCATGACGGACAGGTTTTACTTATCCTTCCAAGATGCATCCCAATGCAGGCGTGAACAATTCTCCATCGATGCAGTGACGGCACATAATCGGGAGTTTGGTCTCACTTTAGTTCAGTGTGAGTTCAGTCATTTACTGTCTCAAATGTTTCTTCTCTTCTCTCTGTAAGTGTCACTGATGCTGAGTTCACACCAAAAGCGTTGCGAAAATTCGCAGCACGAGGGTGGAGGTCGACCTTTGACACACGCACACACCCTCCATGTATGCAGAGCACAGAGACGACCTTCAAAACATCAGTAGGCCGCTAACTTTTTGCTGTTGTTACCAATATAAGCTGCATTTACCATATTTATCTTTAAATTATGTCTTTGTTATTGTCTTGTTTTATTCTATGTCTATTGTTATGCACCTTTCATCGAATTCCTTGTATGTGCAACGTACTTGGCGAATAAACAATTCAGATTCAGATTCTGCTCCGTTTCAACAATGTTGGGCTGAAAGGCATTCAGGAAGTGCCCTGTTTTAGAGCTGCTAAGGAAAAGTACAGCACACGTGTAATACACCGTAGAATGACTGCATCTTTTATATTACAGTCTGCTGTAGTCTGAGTTCAGATTATCCGACTTCTTGTACTATGAACAAATAGCAGTGTCCAGGACTATAGAAAACCGAAGGATGCGACACATTGAGATGCATCGGGAATGGTTGTGTATTCAAATCGTTGACAGGTTGAATCTTGGTGTGGCAGCAACCTTGCTGAACTGCTGCGGCTGGGTCAATATCACTATAAGGTGCCTTTGGTGTCCTCGTCAGAATCACTCAGTTATTATGAAAATGTAACAGCACATATCAATACAATGATAAGTCTCTTAAAAAGTGTTTTCATTATTTTATACTGTTTTGTTTCATTGGCTGTACGTGATTTTGGCATGTCCCACACACTGCTCTGCTAACTACAGTGTGTGTGATAGATGGTTAAATGATATTAAATCCCCCCAAAAAGTATATGGTTTATTGTCCACAACAAGTTATTTGATAAAATGAGTCATTTTGATCATGTATATTCTATTTTCATAATCATATTGAAAATGTTTCACGTGTCCCTGACATTGCTGTCCACCCTGTCATTATGGGGAAACTTCCCCTTTAAGAAAACCTCTTGTGTTTTCAGTGACATCACTACCACCAATGTGTCTTTCTTCACTGGAGGCTGAAACAGTGGCATGTTGCAGTATTTACACTTATATTTCGTAGTTTTCATCATATTATGTATGTAGTGTTATGTTGTCAAGCTTATCATGTCCACTCTGTCATAGTGAAATATCAATTAATATAAAAACCTTTCAGAAATTCGAAATATATTTGTTAAACAGTACACAGCCACCTTGCTAACGAAATCATGTTGCTAACTGAAGGTCCATCATGTGCTCATTAAATGCTAACATTAGCCAAACATGTCAACTCTGTCATTGTCTACCCTCAGCAAGTTTTCCATTACAGGGTGGACATTATTTGCATAATTTAGTTATTATCCAAATACTTTACCCACCAAATAAAATATATTGTTGAGAAAGGGACTTAATATCTTTCTGAAAATATACAATTTATAATTACATAGCAATTATAATGTATTTACTCTACTTTAAATGTGTCCATGACAGGGTAGACATATGTGGCTGTTTGCAAGTACATTGTCATCATGCAGTTAATTTATAAAAAGGTGTGGGAGCTTGACCAACATGCATTTCTAACAGCATAACATCTACGTAATACAATGCATATGAAGTTAAATGGAAAATCTTAGTTTTTTTTTTTTGTGGAAATGGGAAGTCCCAAAGGCACCTTATAGTGATATTGACCCAGCTCATACAAGTGTGTTGTCCACACAGACAACCTTTTCTGCCTGCCAGCCCTATCGTTCTACATTGAGTTTGCCTTTGATAATGGCCATCTTAAATTACAGCCGCTAAATACGAGATTGGGAATTTATGGTGCTAGCAGCGCTAACCGTGTTTACCTGAGAGTGAGGGTGGGTGCTACACGCCCTCTGTCCCCATGAATACATATTCAAATCATTTCCCCTTTCCAAAGTAAAATAATAACGAGATAAAGCAAACAAAAACTACCGTTAAAGTCGTGTTACAAGCCGCTACTACCTTCGGTCAGTGCCCCTGTTTGCTCCCCGCTGTAGCCAGCTGGCGCTCATGCTAGTTCCGCGCTAACTTCCGCTAGCTCTCTGCTAACTTCCGCTAGCGCTCCGCTAGCTCCCCGACAACCGCTAGCTCCCCGACAACCACCGAAGGTAGTGGGACCAGCCCCGGCTAGCTAGCTAGTTAGCGCTGCTCCTAGCTTGCTACAGCGGGACTGGAGGTAGGAGCGGCTTGTAACCCGACTTTTACTGTAGTTATGTTCTGGTTTCAAACCGTGGGACCGGCTCGTTGCAGAGAAACAAGCTCAGGGCTTCCACTAATTCGGCATAATGGTGAGTTGTATTTTTATGCACTTTATAATGGTCTTTATGCTGGTCGAATCATTTTATTACGTCATATTTATTGCCCACACCGTGAAGGCCGGACAATATTGTCGTACAAGAAACCGGTCCGTGGCGCAAAAAATGTTGGGGACCGCTGCTTTATTGAATACAGTTATACAATGAAAAATATTCAAACATAACTTCCATGAGGCTGTTCTCGGTAGGCAGATCACAGGTTTATCTGCCATAAATATTATTTCTGTCATTATTTAATAAGCTTTAATTACCTTGTTTCTTGAGTATTGATTCTGTTTGTATTTTCACTTGATAGGAACTATCTTTACGTCCTATGTTGTGTTGGGACTCATTTAGTTGTAACAAGCCCCTGAAGACATGTGCAGCGGTAGAAGTTTTAGTACTCCGCTAAAAGGTTTAAGTTAAAGTGATAACAAAGTGTTGATTTCTCGAAGATTATTGTTTTGGAAGTGGACCTATTGTTGAAATGTTCAGTTCGATGAACAGTTCGATGGTGGATTGATGATGGTGGTGTTGACTGAGGCGCAAGTAAGACGAATAAATCCATCAGTAACAGAAGACCTAAGGTGTCGTGTACTTATTGGAGGGATAACGGAGAACTTTCTCTTACATCTATAGCAGAGTTCAAGCTGCATGCAAACTTTGTTATCAATCAATGTATTTGTCACATTAAATTGTACGAGGTACAACAAAATGCAATCTCGTCAGCTCCTTCAACTTGTGAACTGGAGATGCACTGATTGCAGTTGTATCCGCAGGCACTGCGGTTAATCCACGGAATGGGCGGGTTGGGTCATAAAATTTTACATTCTGATTAATAACGGATGGGTTGCAGGTGGATGAAACAATACATCATAAAGGAGGAACATATTAATTGCAGTACAGTATCTAAAAGGTGACCATAGCAGAAAGCAGAGCAGAGCTGCAAAGCTGCTGCTAAGAGACACTTTGCGCATTCATGCACAAGGAACGGCAGCAAAACTTCTTGGACTATTTCAGAAGCTAAAAGTTGAATTCTGTTTCTTCTGTCAAGTTCATGCATTATTCATCATAAGCACACTCCGCCTACTTCACTTCCCCCAGTGTCTCTGTTCTGCCAGATCGTCACACAGAAAAAGAGTAACCTGGTTGAACATCCCTGTCCACCAGCATGCACGATCCAGCCGAGTGTGATACTGTATTCTTGTTATTACAGAGTAAAGTAGCAGAAAAAGGTACCGTTTGGAACTGGTATTGATTCAGATGTGAACGGTTCCAATCCCCACTACAGGAGTGTCCAATGATCACAAGGTCAAACAGATATTTTCTTCCTTCCTGCCATGACTTACTTTTTCAAGTATCTGAACAAGCTTGAGCAGAGTGTTGCATTATCAAGTTTTCCTGTGGTGGTACCAGCGTTTATTGTTTTTGGGTTATGTGCAGGTGAGATAACATCTAAAAGAGGAATTCAGTCCAGTCGTCTTAAACTCACTGCATCAAAAACATGGGATTTTGAGTGCAGAATACAGAAGAAGATTGATATAGTTTATAATTTTTTTAATTTTGTACATGAAACCAAGAGCCAGTTCCAACTAACTTTAAAGCAATCAATCAATTTCCAGATGCACCTAATGTTCTCAACCATCCAAATCTGCACTGTGTGATCAATCCAACGTAATCATAAAGTCCAAGCTTGTCCTCGACTGTTATAATTAGCATAGGTAACACCCCCTAAACACTATATAAGGACAGGTGGTATGCCATGTGACTGCGGGACACATCCAAGAATTGGAGAAGCCACCAAAACATGCAGTAAGATGAACAACTTTGGCAGCCAGACGGACAGACCTCTGAGCATTATGTCAGCCATTCAGAATCTAAACACAGGCAATGAAATCCAAGGGTTTAAAGAAATTCTGAAAAAAAGTCTGATAGTAGTCTCAAATTTAAAACTTTTTTTTTGCAGTGGACAAACAATTTGTAAAGATATTTGTTTTTCTTATCTTGGTAGAGTGCTCTTGAACGTATGAAAAATAAGAGAAACAAAAATAAGAAAACATAGGTGAATCAGGAATAAATGGATACAAACAAAATAAGAACAAATCATGAATACTAACACAACTGTGTGTGTGTTGGTGTTGCTTCCTTTAAAGGTCCCATTATAATTTTGCTAATTCATTTGTTGAATTCATGATAAATAAATCACACTGTTACTCATTTAGTACACTCAGGGGTTCTACTGCTATACCTTTATTTGGTCTGGTAAGATATTTTATATAAAAAAAAGGTAAAGAGATTTGAATCATGAATCAAGAAAATCAAAGAAAACAGATTGTCCAACATTTGTATAGTCTGTGTGCTGACTTTTTGATAATTCTCTTCATGCGCTACTTTTCCACTACATTGCAGCACCTATTATTATCCCGTAATTATCCCATGACTGCGGCCACTGTGGCTGCTATCATACAAAGTTTGGCTTTATCTGCGGATAAATTACTTTCCCTGATCTCTACCTTGTAAAAAAAAAAAAGAGAATAAACCTCTGTCAAACATGCGCACACACGCACACGCACACACACGCACACGCACACACACACACACACACACACACACACACACACACACACACACACACACACACACACGTCTCCCAATCACACACATGCAAGGTGCCTACATACAGACTCAGCAAGAAAGATTGAGAATCAAGACGAGAGTGTAATTGCGACCTAAATCCAGTGATTAGAGGGAGTGAAGCGGAGAGAAGCTGATCAGCTGATTTGGTTGATTAGCCCAAAGCTGACGTCTTTAATTCACTGCACAGAGTCAGAGAGAAGACATAGCAGAGTAGAGGAGTGTACAACTGTCTCCTTATATTTGCGGAGTAGCCTCTCCCATACTTAGCCAACAGTACCTTAGCAAAGCTTTAAAGAGTATGCTTTTGTTGTATCACAAGTCACGACTGTCTTCTTCTAGAATTAGCATAGTCAACTAATTGAGTGCTGTGTTCACCTTTTTAGAGGAGAATCCCAGACATGTATCATACGCATATCTGGCACTTCATCCCAAAAGGCCTGTCTGACACTGCTTCCTAAACAAGATAACAACTAATCCTTGGCTGACAATTTGATGGGGAATTGCCAGACGCGAGGTTCCCCTATATGTGGTGTGGCAGACAACAGAGGATGTAGTGCTGAATAAGGGAGCTCTGCCCGACTGTGGCTGCTCCTCCCCACAGTGCTGGAGCTGAACGGCAGTCTTGTTCAGAGAAAGAGGGTCCTCATCTGAGATTAGCACAGATCAAGCAGAGTGACTGTTCAGCGGCAAGGTGGCAGCTTCATTGGGAAATAGTGATTTTTTTACTTCCACCTGAATCAGGTCCGTAATTTCATGGCTTGCCTTGACATCAATTACACGGGTGGAGGAGTCCACTAGAGGGGACGCCAATACAAGTCATGAACATGCCAACTGAAAGCACCATCTGAGCAAAACATGCTGCCATTGCAGGTGTAACCTGTCCAGGTCTACCTGGCATTGGTGAATGCACAGGCCTCTACATGTACCTTTCATCCCTTGATATCTATTCATCATCCCTGCAAACTCTTTAGTGTTGGTTCGGGGCATATCCAACAGTAGTAATACCTAAAAGCTCGGGCAATTCATCAAAATTCAATTACAATTTTGGCTTCCAAAACAACAAGATAATCAACATAAAACTTTTATTAACCCACATTCCGTTTAGCAATTACACTCTTGATTTGCCCGCTCAGCAGTTTTGGGACGGCCGCTCAGTGTGCGAGAATGACCTTGGAGAACTCTCCCCGGCACTGACTGGTCCTCGCCAGGTGTATTTCCTCCAAGATGGTGCGCCCCGACTGGCTCCAGGGGGTGAAGGTTGCCTGGAGGTCGCCTCTCTCCCTGCAGGGAGCGACAAAGCTCTCTGCTCCCGGCATGACTGTTAACCTGGGGTGGACCGTACTGTTGCTTTCAAAGTGCATCAGATCGATGCATTTATCATTCAAATGTATACATTTTCTTTCTGAATGGGTTATGTTTTGACCGTCAATGAGTAATCGTGTTAAATAATTGTGATCTGAATGTGAAACCAGTGGCGGCTGGTGGATTTTTTTTTGGGTGGGGCCAGCCAATCAATTTCAGCAAAAATATGATTCAATGCAAAAAAGGTATAAAAAACGCATTACTACTTTGCAGTTGAATATTTAAACATTTATTCCAACACTAACATAATAAGGACATATATATATATATATATATATATATATATACACACACACACACACACACACACACACACACACACACACACACACACACACACAGTCTAATAGAACAAGTTTATATTTTAAGATTCCCCATATGAACCTTGTTTGTTGGGGAAACACAAATCAGTGTGGTGAGGAAACCTGCATATTTTTTTGAGACAGATTATTTGTAAAGAAACTTTGCTCTTCTGTCCTTCTGAGTGGCAAACCTCTCAATGACCTTCTTATTGAAGTCAGGCATGTCCCTGACAAGTTTCTTCTCCATGGAGAGCATAGCCAGAGCATTAAGGCCATCCTGTGTCATGGTGTTTCTCAGGAAGGTCTTGATCCTCTTCAATGTACAGAAACACCTCTGGATTCAGCTGTTGTCACGGTGATGAGGATCCTGAGAAGACTGACAGTCTCTGTGACAGTCTCTGTGAAGAGGAGAACCGCTCCTTGGCTTCATCAGGATGGTATCACATACCTGTTTTAGATTTGATCAAATTACACTGAACACCCCACCTCCACCCCCATTCAATAATCATTATAGATACACATCACTTTCCTTTAAATGCTTTAGTCCCTATTTTGTGACAATGGAAGTACTGCTGTTTTCTTAGTTGTGTTTTAAGTGAGCAGTAAGGAAGGTTGTAAACACTTAAAAGACAGAAGATTGAAATAAGCATGGATAAACCCACATTTGTAATTAAATGCTCTCAGATTATACGTGCGTCTCCGTATGCAGCCGACTATGGAACAGAAAAGGATTTTCATCCAAGGGCAAACAGACATTTAATATGAAGTGCATTCAGGGTAGGCTTTTCAGCAGACACTGGCTGTACAGATCCTTTTACAATTTAATTCAATTAACTTTATCATCTGTTATTTCAACAGGAGTTGCAACATTGCTATAAGTAGTCATCATCGCAGCATAGGTCAACAGCAGCCCTGTCTTTGTTCATCCGAATACAACTTCTTCAGAGTCTCGAAGGAAAACAGCCAACAGTCTACACAGTAGGAGGCCATCAGGCAGATCATTTGCAGTTTCAACATTAACTTAAAAATATCAAATTAGTGGCCCTGTTTGGACTATTGCAATCCTGCATTCTGTACACTGCAGCTGCTGAGTCCCTGTTTTTCAGCTGCAGTGCGTTCAGCTAAAATGACAAAGAGCATTGGAACATCGACGATACAGGGCCATAGATTACTGGGACCCTACTTTAATGAAGTGGCTGTCGGTGAGATTTGTAGCAGATAGTAAATGAGCATAACAACTCTGCTGAAGTGCAGTCTCATCATTTTCAGCATGTAGGCCTGAGTGTCGATGACACCAGTGCTGTTAATGTGGAGACAGCATGAATTTAAAGTCATAATAAAGAGATACATGTGCAATTATTACCCAGCAGGGTATTATAAACCACACTGATTTTATTTGCACTGTGGTGTTAAGCAGTGTAATGTAGCCGGTGAGCAATTTGCACATGTGATCTCCTCTAGCATCAGGAAAGACATATATCATACACACTATTTTCATGAGCCGTTTGTTATGAAACACACAAGCGCTTGTAAAACTGTGGAAAGATAGCTATAAAAACAAAAAACACAATCAGCCACAGGAAGTAATCTGCCAGGGATCCAAGACGCTGAGTGCTCTGACAAGCATCCAATTGATGATGAATGGGGTGTGCGTGTGTGTGTGTAGTGACCCAGTCAATGGGGTGGAAGCAGGACAAAGGATAAAGGGGCTAAAACAGTGCGTAAACTGTAAACCTCTCAGCTAAAACACTATAGGCTGAGCTGGATTACTAGGTGGTGGCCGCATTGCCTCAATGCTTGAGCCACTTTTCTATTTTGACATCACAAAGTATCTACCTAAATAAACGGTGTGATCACTCCCAGAACCACTTTCAAGATATTGTGGGGCTGCAACTAAACATTTTAATTATTGGGTTAGGTACCAATTATTTTCTTGATAGATCTAATAATCACTTGGTCTAAGATATTGAGTTGTGAATGAATCAGCTATCTATACAAGACACTGCAACAAGGTCCAAGGCCCAAGCAGTTCCATTAAATGGATATATCCAGTATATATACTGTGAATAAGTGATTCCATGAGCCAAACACAGACTGCAGCCAGCAGCCATTTTCATTATTCTTTGAGCTTTGATTAGCAGGTTAAAAAAGGAGTGCAGACTCTTTTCTGTTAACCGAGGAATATCTCCTTAAATGAGCAGTTTATGTCCTAAGGCAACCTGAACAGATTTGTCTGCGTTACCAAGTCTTCTCACTTACATTTCTATGTATCAGTGCCTCAGACCAAACTCTCTGCTCCAACTTCCAATTGAAGCAAGTGCTGCAGCTGGGGATGTACGGAATGATAGTTTGAATTCAGTATTTCTTTGTTGGAAGATTGATAATTTGGGGTGTTGGGTTTAGGGTGTTACTGATCCTTATCACACACACACACACACACACACACACACACACACACACACACACACACACACACACACACACACACACACACACACACACACACACACATGCACGCATGCACATAAACAAACAAGCACACACACAAATGCATTCCCCCCCCCAAACAAATGTTTAAGTGCATTTCTTTAATTGGATTATATCAGCAAATAAGATCTGTTACAAACAAAAGACATCTATATCAGATTATTGTCTGTGTGTGGATATTCTTCAACACACTGCTGCATGAACTGGCAAATTAATCAGGAAAGTAGAATTTCATATTTACATTTAGTCTTTATGTTTTCAACATAAGGATCATTTAGAGTCATGCTTTTAGCAGGATAAACATTTTTCGATTAAAACATTGTCTTCTTTCCCAAGATCTAAAAATATTGTCACTAAAATCTGCCACAAAAAGGTTTCTTTCCTAAAACGCAGCTCAAGTTGTTTTATAATCACGCGTCCTGAAGAACTCATCATAAACACATGGACGGACATAGCTAATGCTAACGATGCATTAGCTACAAAAACATTAGCTCCTTCTGGTTAAATTCAGCTACATAACAGTATAGTTATTTATAATACGGGTAGATCAAATCATGCATTCTGATTGGTTGAGAGTGAGTCACGGGGTGTAGTTTATTCAGCCATAAAGTACTGTACAGCCTGTTTACATTTAGAGCGTTCCATATCAGTGCGCACTTAAAATAACAGTTAGATTTAAATTGCGCGACCATTAGTTGTCATTTCAAGCTTGACAGTTACCAAACATGTTTGGTGTAAACTTTGATATTGTCACGTCCGCAGTAACGACTCGCAGACGTTGGTTTCCTTAACTTGCAGGTTTATTGCTTGAGTGTTCACAGTATTGCAACGGGGCTCTTCGCTGACAGTAAGTTAGCTCAAACGGAACAGCTAACAAGCTCACGTAGCGTCCCCCACACTAGCATAACGAACGACACACACACGTCACTTCCTCCCTAACCTAAAGATGAGGAATGAAAAGGGTTTGATCACAAAATCCTGATAATTTCCAGTGAGAGATAATTACGTCGGTAATTTCCCGACGCGAGGCAAGTTCTCTAAACATCATGGAGGAGAAAAATGACGGAGAAAAGACGGACAGAAGCAGCGAGAGCACTTCTTTACATCGGTGGCTGAGCGTCATCCTCCACCCTGCTTTCAACCGGGCTGGTCAGTAAATCGCAGATTTACTGACCAGCTCGTCCGTTTTATAGTCCCGTATGTGCGTCCCGTGCGTCCCGGGACTATTTTCTCTGCCGCTGAAATGCGATACACAACGTTTTGCCGGCTACAACTATTTTGTGCTGAAAGGCAGCTTACATTACTATTTATAAAGTCGCAGGTACCCGTATTATAAAAGCAATAAGGTACTCGAGGCAGTACTGTGTCTACAATAATGTACTGTTCAAGGGAGTTGTTAGGCCCGACACAGTACTGCCTCTCGTACCTTATTGCTTAAATATTCTATGAGACGTCAATTTAGCACAACATGTTTTTTCAAAGTGCATTTTTCAAAAATAAAAACAATGTTTCTAATTTTATTGCATTTTTCAAAAAGTGCATTTTTCAACTTGTGCACTGCCATGACAACGACCATTATTTTTGTATTTTATCTACCTAATCATGAACAAAGAGGTATAAATAATGCTAAACCACACACACAGGATGGGTCCAACAACCAAAGTATTTTAAGATCTTTTATTAAAAAAAGTTTCCTGTGAAGACGGATGTAATTTTGAAAAGACTGTATGCATGTCATGTAACAACCAAAAATAGACATGTGTTCCTGGCTTTTGTGGAAAAATGCATGAAAAATTATTTGAAGTTACTGCAACAGTGTTTAGTGGTAGATTTAAAATCAGTTAAATCAGCCCACACAGTATTCAAAGAATTTTGGTCTGAGGAAAATAGGGAACTTTTGACAATGTATTGTCTGCTTGTGTGATAGACTAGTTTGAAGATGTGGGATCTGTGACTCCATGGCAGATTGAAATTCCTGCAAATTTATCTTTAGTGAGTTTCCTCAGTGCTCAGAATGCAGAAGTCATGGTCTACAATAGCATTTTTTGTTGGGGGGACAAAATTAAGTGGTGTGTCCCCTCAATCATTTTGATGGACCAAACCTTCAGACCACTGCCCACACACACACACACAAACACACACACACACACACACACACACACACACACACACACACACACACACACACACACACACACACACACACACACACACACAGCTGTGAAAAGCAATGTGAAGGGCAACTCACGGGTTATAATCAAACAACTGTGCATGTGTGTGTATGTTTGTGTGCAACCTATTCTGCTACAACAACACACCCGGAGGGTTGTTGTGCACTAAGAGTGTATTCTTAGCCATCTTTTTAACAAGGGCTAAACATGAAGGCTCCGATCCCACATGCATCACATGTTGCATATTCAGTAAATGAGATACAATAATCTCATGTGTGTGTGGAGTAAGTAAGTAAGTAAAGTTTATTTATATTGCACTTATCACAGACAAAAGGTCACAAAGTGCTGTACAGGGGTCGAGAAAATAAAAAAATATATAACAAAACATAAATTACACCAAAGTGACCATAACAGGGGCCAAAGACCTTACAACAGGTAAAAAAGCATAATAAAATACACATTAAAAGACGGCACATTAAAATACACAACAAAGAAAATAAAAATAAAAACAAGCAGGCCATAGAGCATGTATTTAACCAAACACCAGTGTAAACAGGTAAGTCTTTAGTTGGTTTGACTCAACTTATGAGTATATTCATGTGTGTGTGTGTGTGTGTGTGTGTGTGTGTGTGTGTGTGTGTGTGTTTGTGTGTGTGTGTGTGTTGTAGCGTAGGTTTCTCTTCAACCGTTACAGGTAGGTGTTGGGCTCCAGACAGGGGAGTAGGCCGCAAGGTGAAGCACGAAAAGTCTTCTAGAAAATGATTCCCGCTCCACAGTCGCGCATCTACACAATCTTTAGCTCATAAAAAAGAACGAGTCGTGCTAAGCGACCAAAAAAAAGTTCGTCGCTGAATTTCCAGTCGATTCTCGATGCGTCTATGTTTTACGCAGAACTATTTTCTTCAGAGCGTAATAATATCTTGCTCGCGAGTGGTGGCACGGTTCGACACGTGATCATGCTACACCAATAAGGTAGCTGATTTTTGTCAACAGAGTTGCAAGATGGCGGCCACCGTGTCTTCGTCGAGCAGTACGGACGACGAAGAAAATACACCGGAGTGTCTTATTGCATCTAAAATCAAATTTTGTTACATGCATATAACTTCAGTGAAGCACGAGGAGGTACATCATTTCACCACTGCACGATGGAATACTTTCAGGACAAGCCTACAAAAGTGGCTCGGGTTGAAGGGTGAGTCTCGGGACGTGGCTGAGAACTTCAAACACTGTGTTGATGTGGAGTTTGACAATATTCCCGAGGATGCTGGCTTCCATCACACGTGTTATCGTAGATTTACGGACAAAAACGCCATCTCAAAGGTGGAAAGACGTCTCGCACGTGAGAGGCAAGAAGCTACGGAGGACCACGAGGCCATTCCATCGGCTTCTACCAACAAAGAAACTGCGATCTAGGTCAGGGCTGGCAATCGCAGGCTCTGGCCCCGTCCTTCCTGCCCTGTGCATAATTTGCAAAAAAAAGGAGAAATTCATCAACCGAGCAGGCAAACGACAAAGGGATCCTCTTTCAAAGGCTGAAACATTAACAGCAGGTAAACAAACACACACACTGTGGTTGAGTGACTGAAAGGTACAATTATGTGTGAGTGATATGTCAACAAACTCATTGAACTATCCTTTTTGTTTCGTTAAGGCCAATTGCAGAAAGCTGCAGAGTTGAAGGAGGACCAAAGTATATTAATACATATACAAGACAAAGACTGTGTGGCTCTGGAGGTGCAGTACCACAAAGGCTGCTACAATCAGTACACCAGGTTTTTGACGAGGCCTGAAAAACCAGAGAAAGAACAGTAAGTTATTTATTATATTGCATTTCAAGGAGCTCATAACTTAACATTATAAAAGTAAACATTCAAACTGCATTCTGTTGTATGTGCACACAATCACAACACTTAATTTCTTTACTTCTCATTCATATGTGTTTTAGGAATGAGCCCATGTTTGATGTCAGCTATAAGATATTCTGTGAGAGGATAATTCGCCAAAGGCTGATTGTCAACAAAGAGGTGCTGAGAATGGTCCAGCTGAGGAAGGCCTTCGTTGAACTGGTGACAGGAAATGAAGGTCTTGATGCTTCAGACTACAGGTAACTGCAATGCATTTTTCTCTCAAGTCTTATTATTTGTCATGTGCAAGGCTAGCTTTACACAAAATGTGTGTGACAGGCTTGTTTGGAGAAACAGTTTTTAAGTCTCACTGTTTGCACAGACATGTACCAGTCGGCACCAAGGAGAACTGTGTGTGTTTGTGATGTTGTGTGCCTTTCTTGAGCATCTTTGGTGTTAAATGTGCTGTATGGCAGATGGGTTCTAGCCTGAAATGTCTTGTACCACCTCCACCACTCTCTGCTTTTGATGGTACTCCTGTGACTCTTAATTGTCACTGTTTTGTTGTGTTGCAGACAGGATATGTTGAAGAAGAGGCTGACTCGTGATTTCCCCCAACTGATGTTTCACATCCCCAACAAGCGCAACATCTGCGAGCTGGTTTTTGCAGAGACTCTGTCAACAGATACACTCGTGGACATGCTACCTTATCCATCAGGTGCGGAAACCACACAGTCTAGTGAGTTGAGCCAGACGGACAGCCAGACTGAACAAGGGACAAAGTGCCAAACAACACAAGAGGACGTACCTTAAGGCTTTTAAAAGTTTAGGTACCAACTTTAACTTGGAGCAGTCAACATTTGCACTTCTTTGCCAGTATGTGTGCCACTTATATGATCAGCCAGCTGCCGAAAATGTAAATGAAGCTACCTAGGTACAAGGCTTTCTGTATGGCATCATCGGCCTTGCCAGAATTATGCATTCCCCCTACTACTGATGCCCTCCATCAGCACTGCAAAAGGGCAAACTACCAGGCTGCAATAATGAGGTCCTGTCTCCAAGGAAACATAAGTGCTCCATCACCTGCTGGACATGGTTGGAGAATAGAGGATGGGACCTTGCACGTCACCTGGATGACCAGAAATCCGGCCCCTGACAGTGTTTTACATGTAATACACTGCGGCTGCAAAAGTGCCTGTGAGACAGGCAGATGTTCCTGTGTTTCTGCAGGACTGTGTTGCACAGACTTATGTCGTTGTTCTAATTGTGCCAACACAAAAGAAACTGAGGAACTGGAAGATGACTGTCCTGACACTGAAACCGAGGGCTGAGTTTCCTTATTCTGTTTTGTACAGTTGTGTGTGTGTGTGTGTGTGTGTGTGTGTGTGTGTGTGTGTGTGTGTGTGTGTATATATCGTGTTTCATATTTTTCATAAAGATTGTTTTTATGGTTGATCAGTGTTTTCATTTGTGGAAGAATGAATGAATGAATAAACAAATGGTCATTGGTATAAGTACAGTTACTGCCTTTTATTGATACAAGGAGGTTTATTTGTCTCATTCATAGAAATACTAATGTAAAGCATTTAGTGAAATTTCGTTTGGTGTTGAGGTGTATTCCCAGGTATTTTAAGAGATCAAGAGATAGTTTTAATGTCATATGCACAGATAACAGGCAGTTATTCTGTACAAGTAAAAGCTTATTTTGCTGGGTGCTCCTAACACAGAATTACAATAATCTTTAAGGAAAAAAATAAAATAAGCTTAAGACCAAAAAAATATATAAATAAAAATAAGGCACAAAATATAGTGACAGTATTGCACAAGAATATGTATAACATTACATTACATGTCATTTAGCTGACGCTTTTATCCAAAGCGACTTACAATAGTGCATTCAATCATGAGTACAAACTCAGAACAAGAATCAATAATCACTAAAGTACAGTTTCTTCAATAGAGTTAAATTACAAAAATTACAGAAAATTACAAAAGTGCTATCAATAAGAGACATCACAGTGCTACTAGAGTGCTAGTACAGTGCTACCTATATAACCTATATAACACTTGATCTAAATGGCTTAACATAAACATAACACTATCGTACATTTGCCTCATTGTTCTTCTTGGACGCGGCTATGTATACGGCACTGTTTAGAATCCATTTGGCCCACTTTTGAGGATGTTCGAGTGTTTTCCTCTTCATGTAACGTTATATCGGTCCATGGGGGCCGCCATCTTGCCATTCTGTTGACAAAAAGCAGCTACCTCATTGGTGTAGAACGATCACGTGTCGAACCGTGCCACCACTCGCGAGCAAGATATCGCATCGAGAATCGACTGGAAATTCAGCGACGAACTTTTTTTTGGTAGCTTAGCACGACTCGTTCTTTTTTATGAGCTAAAGATTGTGTAGATGCGCGACTGTGGAGCGGGATGAAACGATAACGGGGTTCACCTTGTGGCCTAGAGTGGGATAACATTGCACCTTCTACCCTGTCATTTAAAGTGTAATCTACCTGAAATAGTTAGAGGGTTTACCTGGCTAGCTTGCTAACCCCGCTACAAAAGACACAATATTTACAAAATACACAAACCAAACACATTTTTCTTCACATTTTACTGCAGTCCAGTCTCCTATATAACTGGTCAAAATCAAACAAATTAGGTCTTAGGCATCAGGTTCATGAACAAAAAGAGAGACTCAAATAGAGTCCGGAGATAGCACGTAAATGTCTCTGCACAAGTTAATTAAATAAAAGAAACTCCAGCGCACAGCTGAATAAGGGGGGAGGTCAAAGGGGTGTATGCATGGGCAGGAAGGTGTGAATGTCTTAGTTCATGTAAGTCCAGTTCTGGGTATGGTGGTGTGTGTGTGTGCGCGTTTGTTTGGGGAACAGAGAGGCAAGAGAGGCAAGCCTGAAGAGGAGGGGTGGCAGGGACTTATCTTGATCCAAATGTAGGAATGGAGATCCTCGGTGGCATCCAAGCCGGGTCCAGTCTTTATTTTCCAAGTTGCTCCTGGGTGTCCATGACATTGGTGAGTTCTTTCCTTAGGTGCTCCCGTTGCTTTATTCTACAACTATTTCAAGCATTGCCTAAGGTGTGCAGAAAACTGAATCTTACAGGAACTTTATCGTCGCCTTCTCGCCCTCTCGCTTCTCGCTCTTTCAGCTCTCCATGCAGGTAAATTAAATTTGAAAATCCCATGGTTTTTATAACAAACTGAATAAATGCCATAACCCTAGTCTCCATGAAATCAATATCAAAGCATTTGTATAATGTGAAAAGGGCAGAAATATCAATTTGAACATCATCCAGCATCTTTCTCAATTTTCTCAAAGCAGATTATCTTGATAAGAAAAGTTAATTCTCTCGCACAGTTGTGGGTTGCTTCGGTTCACATCGGTCTTTGTACATCATAGAATCAGTGTGAAACCACAATGAAAATAAACAGCAAATGTCAAGGAATCCAGTAAAACATTTATATAACCTAGAATCATCTGGGGGAAGATGTTTTGTTTTCTCTTCTGCTGTGTTGTACTGTGAGTGTGCGAAATATGAAGATATGTAAGCTTTGTCGAACAATAGAAAAAGACATGAAGCGAGGAATAAAAGGAAGGAGACGGTGACGGAGGTGAAGGATAGAGTGTACTGTAACGGGAGGACAGGGCGAGTGATGGAGCGATGATGGAGGAGAGGTGGGAGGGAGGGTGGGACGCAGGTTAGATGGAGGGAGAGACGGAGGAATGATGGAAGGATGGTGGGAGTATAGAGATAAGGAAGAGGGAGGGGGGAACAACTGTGGGAAGGATGGAGGAGGAACAGCATGTCATGCATTGTTTTATTCTCATCCAGAGGCCAGTGAGAGGAGGCAGATACCTGCTGATTATTCTGTTGTAGTATCTAACACTAAAGACAGAACATGTGAGTGTTTGTTTGTGTATTCTGAGTGTTAGATAAGAGTTGCTGTTGATATAAAGCAAACATTTACACACTCGTTACTGCCTGCACTCTCCTTCCTTTTCTTTTCTTTCCGTCTCTCAACTTGTCTCTCCTAATTCTTCTTCCCCTCTTATTTTCTCTCTTATCCTTGCTCTCCTCTTATATCCTCTTATTTCACATCCAAACTGCAACAAAGAGAAAACAAAGAAATTCTGAAAAGATGTATGAACTCTAGTCGGCATACGTTACATAACCATGCTCTAACAATGCATAGAACTGCGCACACACACACACACACACGCACACACACACACACACACACACACACACACACACACACACACACACACACACACACACACACACACACACACACCAATTGTTGAGAGGGCGGAGGAGCGGATGCGGAGGTAAATAAAACTCCTACACACGAAATGCATCAATGCATCTCGCTACTACCGCGTGCACAGTTCTGTCTGTGCATGTGACTGCAGCAGGGCATGTGGATGTTCCCTTGAGGCGTTCGGTCTCAGACACAGCCACAACATTTACATTGACTGAATATGTGGTGTGTATGCGCTTAGAGAAAACAAGGGAGTTCCAGATTCCCCTGTATACCCTCGTTTAAATATTGATGTTGTCTTACACTGTCCTTCTGTACATTCCACCCATGAAGAAATCAGAGCCTGATCCAAATTTGCTCCTCCTCTCCCCCAACCCACAGGGGCAGTTTAGATTTGGGGAAGAGGCAATACTTCTAATTTCCTATCGTGAGTCTGAGGAAAGGGGTGTGTTGTTGCGTGAGCGAGGCAGGAACAGAATGGCTACTTGCCATGCGAGAATTAATGTTTGATGAGGCTGATTTTCTCTCTCGACACATTGATGAAATGTTTATGGGCTGAAAGGGAGTGGACCAAATGTACAAGTGTGTGTATGAGCGAGTGTGTTCGCATGTGCGTGACTGCATCTGTTTCTACTGCAGGTATGAACATGATTAAATTCAGACACTTAGCTGAACAAGTGTGTAGATGTGTGTCCATAGTTCAGTTGTGAGTCAAGTAAAATTCTGTCCTGCATATTTAGGGATGCACACGCTTTTCACATTTCATCCTAAATGACTAATCCTACTGAGAGAAATGTATGACCATGACCAAGAGAAACACAATTTGAGGAAACCCAGATGGAAGCAAACCAGCACAGTATGCAGCAATACTCATACGCCCCAGATGTAGATACTGAAATGACAGGAAGAGCGTGTGACGTTTATGAAAAGTAAAAAATAAAAAATGTTGGTAGTAAAGTTTGGTCGGGTATGTCTACATCACTGAGGCAGTAAACAGTTTCGCATGAGACATCATCAGTCAGCATTTTATATCAGTCTTCATTTTTATAGTTGAAGTCTCATATTTTTACTTGGAAATCGTTCCTATCCCTTCGGGCTGACAAGTAGACGCAGCAAAAAAAAGAAGAAAAAAAAGAAGGAAAACTAAGAAATGGATGAAATGTCACTGAATCAGATACTAATATAAAACACATTTACAGTGGTTCAGGAAGTACTCTGACCTTTTACTTGAAGGTCACATATTACAGCCCTTTTCAGGTACATGTTTACATGCAGTTATGTTCAGAAACAACTTATTTTCCTCATACTGAATATGCCTGTATTCACCCCCTCTACTATCCAGAGTGAGCAGCAGTTCTGGCGTGAATACTAACCAAAGTTAAACTTCACACAGCACATGTTCCAGCAGGAATCTGATCCGAAATCAGGGAGAATTGACATCCCAGGTTTCCCTGAAGGTTTTGCTCTGGTAAATAATGTTATTTAAATCTCTCTGCCATATTTGCTTAGCATGTATGCATAAGCATGTACACATATACTCTGTTTTATGTTTGTCTTCTCAAGTACATTGTGAGAAATTACCGATTGAGTCCAGTGAAGAAGAACACTTTGTTGTGAAGGGACACAGATGTACTGCAACGTGTTAGCATGTACATACTATTACCAGTAACAACAATGTAAACACAGTGAAAATAAAAGATATGAAACAGTAGTCAAGTAATTCTTTCTGGTAAAAGACACCCAAAACAAATAGGCACGTATTCACAGTACATTGATTACTGTAGGAGCTATCCTCATGTTATCAAGACTACCTTATGTCAGATCATTTAAACCGAACGTAGTAAGGCAGGAAAATACTGGAATAGCATCAACAAATTTGAAAATGTAATTGCTTATTTTATATAAAAACAGCTCAGTAACTACAGTACCAGCATTGACTGTGAAAACAGTTTTTCTCCATGTTTCACAGAGTATCTTTGATCTTATCACTTGAAAAGTGTTTATTTGTCAGACAGTTATCGCCATATTTTGACTGTGACTGTTTTTGTCAAAGTGAGAGATTATCTATTTGAAACACTTTCAAAATACTGTAGAAAACATTGTATATTTCATATTGCCATCTGTGAAGTTTGACTGTGAAACAGTGTTAACTTACAATCATTATTTAATATCCGTAAACATGCCATATTCTGCGTGGGATTATAATGTCATGTATTAATACCAGGGTGATTACAATAAATATGACTGGAGGAAAAGTTATAGTTTACTACAACATCATCTTACATGTGTAGTTATGGCGACAGCTACAAACAGTAAAGAAAATGATAACAAATCGGTTTAATCAAGTATGGAGGAAAAATGTATTACACAGAACATTGCCTAGAAGTGTAACTTGTGTTGTGAATACCAAAAGCTTCTAAACTCAGTGTACATTGCAAATATGACTGTGGTGGCGGGGGTGTGGTTAGCCTCAGCTGCGGAGGGGGAGTGGAGGAGCGATTCTAGGAACAGGTGCCGGGATGAGGTGTGATCAGCCTCAGCTGGGTACAATTGTTTGTGTGTGTGTGTGGGTGTGGGTGTGTGGGTGTGGGTGTGTCTCCCATATAAACAGTGACTGAGGAGGAGTGAGAGGAGAAGCAGGTAGCAGAGGCGATGCAGCCGGAACCGCTGACAGTCGAGGAGACGACAGATACCTGCATCTTGCCTATAAATAAAGTGCATTACGAAACTACAAACGACCGTGTGTTGCCCTCTTTGTGCGTTACAATGACACAGTGAGACTCATTGATCGGTCACCGGAGAGACCGAGAGCTGGTGACAGTATTTCAGTGTGACAGTGTAACTGCAAACTGCCGCTACAGTGGGCCACTAACATGACGTGTATTAGTCAATCATCACGATTGTAGTAACTTTACACACACTGTCCAGCTGTTCCTTTTACACTTTTACGTAGCCTATTATTTACACAACAATGTTTCACAAAAGGCAACATGAAAAATACAGTTGCCCAAATCGCATCTACTACTGTCGTTATTTAAATGAAGCTCAAGCGGAAGTTCAGTAAGGAAGACCCTCTTTACACTGCGGTTCATTCATAAGCTCAGTCTCTTACGTCTCACAGCGATTACTCCATCAGCTGATTGGGGGCGTGTACGTTAAATGAAGCAATCGGAGTCGGCGCAGTTTCCGTAAGCCAATCACAGCATTGTTATACTTTTAAAATAGGTTCTCCTCTCTGCTGCTGTCAGTTGTCATTTCAGCTCAAACCGATGCGACCCTCCTCCACCCCAGGAACCTCCAGCCAGCATTCAGTCATGCTCCTCATTCATCATCGGGTTGCAGCAACTCCCTTCTTCAACACCACCACCAGTGTCTGGAGTCTTCATGTCCTCAGATAATGGGAGTACATGAAGGTTTTACAGTTGCCAAATGGCGGATAAATCTGATGTGCTCGATAGATGAAACAGAAGGAAAATAGAGAAAAGTGTGTTTTGCATCATGGGATTTTTAAGTACAAGCACCTGTACCACAATATCAACAAACTCCAAGTAAAGGTTCAGCATCAGTAAAATGTACTATATAAGTATTTGTTCTGGAGAAAAAGGACCCCTGTGAACCATACATTAATATATATTATATTACTAGATTGATAATATGCTTGGCCTTATTTATGAGACAAAACTGATTATTTGATCGACCTTTAATACAAAAGTGATATATGTTTTTTATTTTTTATTTAGTTGGCTGTATCCAATATATTTCTTATGTAATAGAGCTTCCAAATTATTTATAGTGCTCCTTGTAGGTTCCAAAATATCTACTAATAGCTTGTTTGTTTCTTTGGCGATCGGTGTGATCACAGTCTCTTAAACCCACCAACATCCCAACATGAAAGCCATCCTACCGGCAACGTTGCCATTTCCATCTACGCATTTCTAAAAAGGTTTTTGAGGAGGCAGTGAACCGGGTTAAGGGTGAGCTGTAAGGGATAATATAATGGGTTAGACATGCCTGTTCTGTGTGATAAACCTTTTAAGGTCTCTTTTTATCTTAAAAACCATGATTCACAGATTCTGTTTCCTTCGTGTGTGTGTGTGTGTGTGTGTGTGTGTGTGTGTGTGTGTGTGTGTGTGTGTGTGAGAGAGAGAGTGAGTGTGTGTGTAGGTCATAAAAAAGACACTTTTTAACACTGAGTGCCTTCAGTTTAAGACACTGTACCAAATGTTATGGGTTTGTGAATTGGGTGCCAGAATACATTTCTATCAGAAAAGATTAAAAAAACATAAAGATCCTTTTGTCAGGAACATTCAATATCAAGTTAAATAGTTTTACACAATGTTGTAGCGGTAGAGATTCTGAGCTTTCTGTATGTATTCAAGCAGGTTGCACATACTGCAATGCAAAGGCAACAACTGTCATAACCAACAAATAACAGACTGTATAATGAAACAATAGGAGATGATGCAGGGAGAAAGCAGCAACAAAGTGTGGCGCAGTATTCGTGAGAATATAATATTGGCATCTTACAACAGAACACAGTGTCAAATATTATTGCAGATTGGTTGGATCGGCTCACGGTCAGCTCACGTGGTGCACATAACTTAAGTGCCTGCCATAACTAAAGCAAGCTTGATTTTGTGAGGAAAATGGGTCAATGCAGCAGCGGAAGTAGCAGGATAGAGAGAAAGAAAAGAACACAAAGAACACGAAATATAGAGCAGGAACATATATACATATAGCTGAATAAAAAGTGGATTATCTTATTGGGTGGGGTGTGCACTAAATAATACATTTACTCTATTCAACATATGAAGGTGGCTATATAACAATTCCTAAAATAATGTTTATGAAAGAAATAGAACTAGCAAATAGGTGAAACTGTTAAAGATGTAATCGGTTAGTGCAGCACACATTTGCTGACAAACACATTATCACAAAGATGCATTCAAATGAAAATCTTCCCTTTGTGGCTGATTCAAACTTCCCTTTCATCAAGCAGTTATTACGGCACTGGGATGTCGAGTGCACAGTTTTATATAGAAACACATAAGTGATAAGATTGCATTGCAACTGGGCTACATGCGTGTGGAGGCGCCCCAAATAATCAGAAACTACATCCTTTGAGCTAAGGAAATAGGCCCTCGATTTGTTTTGCACCCTGAAACACAGCACAGTTTGCAAGTGGTGATACTTTTGTAGAGAATGAACAAAAATGTGTCCAGGTATGAAAAGCATTTAAGAGATGTCTCCATATGCAAATGAAATCCGGCGTACTTTGAAGACAGTGCTGGCACCCAGCCCCTGCAGCACCCTCCGAGCAGGCTGATGCTGCACCATTTGGAGTGTTGCAAAAAAGAAAGAAAGAAAAGAAGCAATGCAAAATCCATTTGCAGTCACAACAAAAATAAATAAATAAAGTTGAAAATGTTGGCCTTAAGACAAAAAGTGGAGTAGGTCAATGAAATGCTGTGAAACAGCAGAGGTCAGGGACTGGAGCAGGTACCTGTGGTGTACAGTGACACCTATTGTACACTGGGAGACCCACAATACATGCTCACACAAACACAGCCACATCAAACAAACACACACAAATGTACATATGCAAACTTGCTGCTCTACTCACTCAGTGACGCAACACAGCCAACCCACACACATAGAATGATTAATGCCTGTGAACAACGTTCTAAACTTTCTTTTTATTCATAAATGGAATTTCAAATCACTGCCCTAATTTCTCTTCCCTCTTCTGGCTCATTCGCGCGTGGGTCTCTTCTCACATTTGCAGTTGAAATGGAGATTGTGTTTTGGCTGCAATGCAGAGCAGACCTCCTTCAAATTGGCTCTCTTAATAATTCAGCATTTGAATAAAGCTGGAAATCCAAATGTCACTGTGTGTGATTGTGTATATAAGTGAGACGGAAAGGCAGCTTGTGAAAAGAGAGAAAGAGAGAAAAGGCAGGGCAAGGGAGAGGAGCGACAGAGAGAGAGCGCGGCTTGAGAATAAAAGTAGAGAAAAGAAGAGCACGAAAAAGAGATAAAGAGAACTTGGAGAGGGGTGTAATAGGGTTTGAAAAGCCTTTTAACATTAACACTCACAGGCTACTAAGAACGTGTGCAAGCAAGTAGATAGTAAGGAAAGCTTCAGTGTGTGTGTGTGTGTGTCTGTCTCTGTGTGTCTACTGTCGACTTAATTATACAGCACATTAGACGTCTTTCTCATGACAATCCACCTCTCACTTGTCTTTAACAAACACTCTTTAACAATCTTAATATTTAACCTGTTAGCAATCTGATTGCCTGCCAAGGGCTCAGACGACATGCTGTCTCTCAGAGGCTGTGGAGGGCTCAGTTTGAGAGTGAAGATAAGAAGAGGAGGGGGCTAAACAACGTTTTTGGCGATAGATTTCATAAGAGGTGCTGGCAGACATTTTTTGTTACTTTAAAAACAAAATGTAGCGCTAATTGAAGCTAACCGGCCGCGTCCTCTAGCTTCATATTCATAGTGCAGACATAAGAGAGGTATCAATCTTCACATCAAACTTTTGGCAAAAAGGACATACTGTATATTGTATAAAATATCATCTACTACTTTCCAGAAGGAGCATCAATGTATAACCCAGTGGTTTAGGAGCTGATGAGCAGAATTTATATTTAAATTTCTTAATGATTCTGTTGGATTCTGAATTTAGGATCCGGTTTTAATTGGGAACCCGAGTGTGTCCCTTTGTGCACCATGTCTTTGAATATGTATTCTTCGGGGAACTCGGTGTGTATAAAGTCTTCTTTTTCTGTCAGAGCACAGGAAAACACGGAGAGTGTGTAGTGGCGGGCTGTAGCTGGGTTTAACTGAGGCGTGCAGAGTGTAACAGCATTCAAGCTGTCAACTCGGTTCACTATAAGGGAACTGAACGAGACAGAAAATAAGAAACACACCAAACGTTCACACTGACGGAGCTCTGAGCTCAAAGAGGCGGGAGCAGACAGTGGGGTGGCTCGCTTCCACTAAATTTCAAATTGATTTGACAAACAACAATAGAGTTGATGTGGCATTTTCCAATGTAGGGCAGTCATTTCAGCACACAAAAGAAACACGGAAGGCACCAAATATAAGACCATAAGGAGTATATTGAGACGGGTTGTTCAGTGGAATGGTGGTTTCTGTGTGAGGAAAGGGGGAAGTGTCAAAAGAAAATGGTTGAAAAAGGTGGATCTAAAGTATCAGCAACGCTGCATATATTTATTATGCAACCCTGTTGTGGCATATTTTTGGCATAAGCGAGAAACCTAACTAAACCATGTCTGTCCAAGAAGTGGCTTTGTACTGGGAGATTCTGCAGCACATTATTTAAATCCAATCCTCATGTTTAGTGCCAGTGCATGAAGTACTGTAGTGTTACAAAAAGTAAAGGCAGAAGGAGATGAATAAGTGAGACCACAATTCACAATAAAACATAATATTGGCTTATTGTTAAACTTTCTCTAGCCTTATTCAAGTACTTTTGATGCTTTTGTTCCACAACCATCTGTGTATTTGGCAGGAATATCAATACATCAGACTCAACGTCACAAAAATCCTAGGAATCTCAAAGCGGACCACAGCTTTTCATATTCTTCAATGAAAAGTTTAAAATTGTAATCCATCACAGCAAGCAAAAATGTCCATTCAGTCAAAGTTAAACTTTTGTTCAGTGGTCCTTTTAGGTGCCTGTGAAAAGTAAATTGATGAATTAATCAATTCAGAAACCTATGGGAAAAATACAAATTTCAAAACTTTTTTTTTTACCGTCAAGACATTTTTATGTACTTTTAACATTCTGATGAAAAAAACAGGGTCTATGTGTGAATGAAAGATTGAGACAAGTAATATACTAATCTTTGCATTTCCACCAAACTCATCACAACTCCTTCAGCCCTCGATCCGAATCAAATGTATTCTGCAGCCCTAGATTATGAAATCAAATGGAATGCGAGACTATCAACAATTACAGCTTGACATTTCCCTTCCTTACTGCGTATACAACATTGTATGTATAGATGAGTGTCAATATTTTTAAATAGAAAAACAACTTTGGTAAGTGGGAAAGCATCTACAGTACATAGAAAAGAAAGCAGCAAATGAGAGGAAAATCCAATACATGTGCTTTTAGTTTCACATCCATGGCTTTAGTATTTTAAGTTGGAGTTTCCCTGTAGCAATAGACAGTGGAAGCGGAATAACATGGCTGTAATTTAAAAGGTGGTGCAAAGTACACAGCACATTGCCCATCTTTATTATTGATGGACTCTTGACTTCTGGAAGTGTGAAGTGAATCAGCTATGAGGTCATATTATTACCACACTTAGACCTCTGACCTATCTCATCTGGAATCAGATGATTTATTCATTTAGGTGGGAAACTGTCCCAGAGAGAAAAGCAGAGATAAAGGCAGATTAAATAGGGAAAGGGACAGATGGCTTGGCGATACAAGTAAACAAACACATGGACAAACCAAATGAAAAGAAAAGACTCATGGAAGCTGAAAGAGCTAAACATGTGTTTGAGTTTTGACAAGCTTTATATTCAGAGTATGTAGGGATGCTAATTTATCATTTTGTTTTCTGATCTGAACCCTCATTAACCAATTAATAACTGTTAACAGAGAAAATTAAAATGTACACATTTAGACCAATGGATTTTGTTTCTTCCAGAATAGCAGACAGCTTGTCTACTGTTCTTTTTTTTAGAAATAGCAACATGTCCTCATGCTGTGGGGTTCAGTCTGTTGACTGAGGTGTGAGACCCGCAGGACACAGAGATGGCTCCTTTCTAGTGTGGGAAGCCTTTCTGATTACCTTTCCACTAGTCAAGAGGTGTCCACCTCTGCCTCTGGGTCATTAGCTTGTTGAGGTGTATGGAGGTTCTCTCCCAAGACTTACCAATCATGCCTTGGTGGTGGCAAAAAGGGGGAGGTGGGGGGAGATGGGCCGCCGGTGGGAGAGCGTCTTACTGCTCCCACACACAGAGGGTGTAAAGCCCCTTCCTCAGTGAAACACAGAGGAGTAGCGAAACTAGCACGACAGTAAATGACAGCGAAACAGACTGGCTTGAAATAAAGCTCATAAGCCAAGTATATACAGTAGAGGGTTGGAGGACAGCAATAGAAGACGAAACACCGCTTACAGAATTCTGCAAAAAGACTGACAGAGCAGTAAAAGAAGTAGAATGCATTAAGGGAAAAATAAAATAAAAATGTGTTCACTTATGAAGCTGGCCAACTCAAATATTCCAGGTAGTCCAAACTTGGGTGGGAATCACTGTCATCATTACAGTCTGCATAGTCACTTCATCATTACAGTCTACATCAGGGGTGTCAAACATACGGCCAGGGGGTCCAGTCCGGCCCACGGGATAATTGTTAAAATTGAAGAAAAAACTAAAAAAACTACCTGAGTTGGGACTAGAACCACTGATCCTCTGATTATAAGACAAACATGCTAACCATTGAGCAACAGTGACAATTTACTGCAGCACTGACATTAATAAAGATATTGCTGAACTGCGAGGGAATCTGCAGAGAAGAGCCCAGGCAGGTAAACAGTGGGCTGATGTCTTAATTTTTGGTCTTATGTTTCTAGTTTATTGAAGAAATACCTTAAAATAGGGTTTATCATCCAAAAACCTTCACCAATGATTTAAACATATAGAGAAATATTGTCATTATATATGCGTTATTATGCTATGATTTTACTGGTTTTACCCACTTGAGATCAAAATGGGTTAAAATGAGTTTGACACCCCTGGTCTACATAGTCACTTCATTCGAGCTGGATGCGCCGAAGAGGGGGTCGGGCTTATCGCCGCGCAAACAATTTTCATTTCCGCCATTCACCATGGAAATAACCACTCTTTCTGCTTCATACTTGTTGTGGAAATCCCTAAAACGTCTGAACGTCAAACACCGTCATGTCTGGGTTTATGATATTATCCGTAGCTGCACACAGCTCGGTTGATTTCACGCGAGGAAGTGCGTCTGAATGACGGCCGCTTCCAGCGCTGCTAGAGGACCCGTAGCCAGTTTGATGATGCTTTTAACGTCTTTGACCAGCGGCGTGTCGCGCATGTTGTCCCGTGTTTCGTGTAACAACTGTGCGAGCAGCGCCGCTACGAGTGACAGGAAGTCAAGACGTCTGATTTAAATTTCTTTCTCGGATGTCTCCATGTTTGTTTTTACCAACTTCCTACCATCACGCTGATCCAGGACCTCTGCTAACCTCACCAGAAAACAACACAGCACCATCTAGTGGGCTGAAAAAGCAATTGATTTTATTTTTCGAGGACCAAAAAGTTTAGACTTGATTAAATAAAAGATCGATACTTGGCTTCCGTGTAGCGATACAATATCGGCACGCAAAATATCGCGATACTATGCTGAATCGATTTTTTCCCCCACCCCTAGTCCAAAGTGTCTCTTTTAGGTCTGATATCCGTGACATTAATTAAAATCCATCCCTGGCTGGTATTGTACGTGTGCAAGAGACAAAACACTTTGCTTCAGTTTGTTGAAGGAATAGCATGAACTTTACTGAACATGATTGGCTAGATAATAAGATCCCTGCCTAAAATGCCACAGCAGTTATTTGACTTCCTTGAACACTTTATACTGTACAATGTAACAAATTATTCCAAAATGCAACTTGTTTGGGATGCTTATTTTCTGTGCAGAAAGCGTGAAAACAAAATGTTTGTTGAACCCTTATTTCTTCCACATCAAAAGATCTACATGTATTTTACAAAACATTGTATATAGTATTCTGAATTGAATTATGGATGAGCAGTCTAATGAGCACATTAGTGAGTCAGTTACAGCTGCAGTGTTATTCTCCTCCTGAGAATAATTATTATACACAAAAGAAAAACATTCATTAAATAGTTTCCTGTCAGAAAATAGAGAGCTGGTGAAAAAAAGAGAGGAGGCAATATGAGGTTAGGATATGCCTCTTCATTGAGTGACAGTTCGTCTCGTTTGACAACGCGCATTGCAAAGCCTCTGACAAAAATATCAAAACAGCTTGATAACAATCTGGACATCCCAGACGAGGTCATGAGCACAGGATGCAATTAAACAAGAGCGTCAACCCTGTCGCAGCATGGGGAGCACCAAGGCTCTGCACTCACCCTGCTGACTTGCTGTTTAAATGTATTTTTTAAAAGAACTTGTCTGGTACAATCTAACCGAACACAGGCCTGTTCATTCAAACATGGACTGGACAACGACAAGGGCGGCAGTGTCACTTTCCAATCCTCCTTCCCTCTGCGTCCCTGTGTGAATGAGTAGTCTTGCTTTATTCTGTCCTGAACCAATTAACATGAGCTGGAACAGGTGTACCAGCTGGCACGGCGGGAGCCGAGTCTGCTTTCTATCCTCAGCCTGAACACACTCACCCACACTGCAATTGAAGTTATGCACAAGTTATTACCGAATGTGCATCAATTTATTCACACCTGCGGCTGCAACTTCACCCTCTTCACACAGGGAAAAAAAAAAGGCAAAATTCACCTTCACCGTGCAACAAATACTTTGAGGTTGCCCTTCATTCATAAAAACCCAGATCAAACACGTAAACATCCAATGTTGGTGCCGTCCAGTAAAGTCCGTCCCTGGCACCGTACCGATGACATTGGCCTATATTTCTGACGTAAGTTCTGGTCCGCGGTGTCAAGTCAGGGCAGGAATCTCTGACACTAGAGACATTGCAAAAACTAGCAAGTATTGTGAGACTCGATTGCCCAACAACCTATCCTAATCGTAACCATTCAAGGTCAATGCCTGACCTTAACCAGCTCGCGAGGGTGTCGCAAAATGTGGGGCACCATCTAAACACGACCAACATATAGTGTAGTGTGAGCTCTGCATTACTTCAACTGATCATTATATAGCTACATGTAAATAGGTATGGTTTATGATGGCCTTTACTTTTTCCACATTTTTTCATTATCCTATTATAGAATAAACAAGCCCTCTGTTTATTATCGTTAGTGTAAATCGAAGAAGAAAAAACAATCACTGTGCGCCTGCTCACATGCCAGTATGGTAGAGGTCAAACAAGCATCAGCCGCATCAGAAGCTGGTAGAACGTTTGAGTCGTGTAGCTTAGTGACTTTTCTCTACAGTGGTACAGCCCATGAATTAAATATTTTGTTCTGTGATTCACAGAACAATTACAACACTTGGTTGTTAAAACAGTAGAACATTTGAGGTCAGTGTAGTTTTACTCTAATCATGCATACTATCCAAGCCCCTAACGAGTGTAAAACCACTTGTGCCTGATATGCTCCTGGCATTACAGAAACTAAGTGCACAAACTGAAGCTTTTATGGACATGTACTTTGTTTTATCCACATGGACTCCTGCTTTTTTCTTTCTAATGTTTGGCATGTTGTAAATACCTCCACTACAAGAACACCGTTCTTGTGCTGCAGAGACGTGAGCTTCTCTCTGCGCCTCAAGGTCATTTTCTTTTCAAACAGTGAGACAGGAATCTTAACCAATAGGGGTGACAATGTTTGTAGCAGGTTAGTACAACTCACTAGCTGAAAAACGTATTGCAAAAAAAACTTTACATTTTCATAATCCCCTGGTTTCTTTGTAGCGTCAGATGCAATTATTTGTCTAACATACAATATAGACATAGTATGTTTATGTTGTATGTATGTTTTGTGTATTTCTATGCAGCAGACCGCTGCTATGAATAGCAGGCAGTTTCCATGGACACAGTCTTGATCTCCTTTCGGTTCAGTTTTTGTATCATTTTTTTAATCAAATTAAAATCTTTTGAAATCAATATTTGGTTTTGTTCGAAGTAGCTATGTAATAAACTGGATAATGTACAGCGAGAAGGTCAATGAGGGTGATTACATTCCTGCTGACCAAGTCCAGGTTCTTTTTCACAATGATGACCGGCCTGCTGTACACTATTGCTTACTAACCATCTTCCACCAAAACACTGTTGAAATATAGTTGATTACACGTTCTGATTGCAGCATTTTATGAGTTAAAATTGTAGTGCAGTGTGTCTGCTTCACTGCGCTCACTGGCAAATAACAGCTTTTCTGCCTGACTAATTATAGCAGCTTGATTGCAATTATACATACAGCTATAAATACTACCAGTAAATCTGGAAGCAAAGAGCGTACAGGACTGATCGATAGAACACTCGCAACCAAATCAATGCTGATTAATGACCCGATTATGGAGAGCCGTGTTGACATTTATGGGTTCTAGTAAAAAGTTGTCATAGCCTAACTTTTGTCTGACACATGAATCCATTGAATCAATTTAGTAAAATTAACTCATAAATCAGTTCCACTTATAAAACAACAATAGGCAAAAATAGCACCTCCACACAGCAGAGTAGACTCAAATATACCATTAAAAGAGTAACTGCACACTTAAACATATTTTTTTAAGCCATGAACTAAATGATATCACTGTACTGTGTTGAAGAAAAAAAAGCCATTTCAAGGCTAAAAATAGCATCTGCGGTTTTACATCAACCCTAATCTTGCAAAGCCAATTCTGAGACAGAGTCGAATTATAGAATGTTAACGCCCTCTAATCAGACGCCCGCCTCGCTTCTCCCCACAGCGTCCATCTTTCTTACTGTTTCTGTAACCACGGTGTGGCATTACAATGACAGCACAGCTCAACCCTGTGCTCTCCTTTCTGTGTACTGGAACTCAAGCTATTAGCCCATTACAACATTCTGATGAGTCATTGTTAATGACTGATGACAGTGTAGTCAGTGTGCTTTCCTACACTGTGACAAGAGTGTGTGGATGGAAGCATCAAGTAAAGAATTGTGTCGTACAGAAGTGGCCGTAGTTTCTCTCCGTCCCTTGCAATTAATATGAAAAATCCTGTAAATCATTCAGGTTTTTTTTACCTAGTGATTACTTCATTATTATCTGTGGTTTATGCAAAGCATCCTCAAATGTATAACAAAGTTGTACATCACTCAAAGTGATTATATCAAAAACATATGTATTTACTACATGATTGTAAATGCTTTATGTACCATAGCTCCCCGTCTACATCAGCAATGGATGATGACGAAATTATGGCAGCTTATTCTAAATCTAGTTCCAAATCTCCAAATATCATTATGCCACCAGATTGCAATACTTAATTACAATGTAATTTACCAAATGTGCCAAAAAATAAGTCCCTTTATCCTCACTTAAATCAGAGAGCACCATAGTTGTTGTCCAATATGTACATTTCCTAAAAACAATGATCGGGACCAAATATAAATTGATGCCACATTGTCTCATCATTGGAGTTTGTGTGGATTTTATGAGACCATGTTTCAAGCTTCTGTTGTTCTCTTGAGGGGGTGTTGTTTTTGTTTTCACTTATTGTTTAATACTACCGGTGTTTTTAAGTCCTCTGGGACTAATTCAGGGTTTCACCAATAAACTTCACTTGTCTAATGAATTGTTGTTCAATTATATAAATTGCAGGTGGGAAGACATAATAGCTTTGCTTCCATTTGGCAGGTGTTATAATAGGTTGTTACAGTATAATTGTCAAGTCGCTCAACAGAGCAAGCATTATCCAGAAAGACGCACATATGTACACGCAACTACAGACCCCCTGGTACTAAACCATTTCCTCCATTCTGTCTGATTGGCTTATTAGCTCCTTTCACTTTCACTGACTGCATGTCCCTGCTAGCCAGGGTTACCAGGAACAGACAACTAAAGCTTAAAGGGGTGGGGGGCTCCTGCAGCTCCCAGTAATGAGGCAACACATCGAGTCACTTTGTGACACATAGTGGCAGGTGCAGAATGGACCGACAGCAACACTGGAGGTGAGCTGGAGACAGGCTAAGGCTGTCCTTGAATTAAATTAAATTTGAAGCAATTTCAGATTTTTTTTAGACTAATTTCCAATTGTGGTGAACCCGTTATGTGACGGCTCAGTCATAGTGGTCAGAAAAATTACCTAAAACATACAAATAACTAGCTAGCATCCACTACAGGTTGCAGTGTTCATTATACCAAACAGTATACAGTGAAGGTCAAGACAGATTAAACATAATACTGACAATTGTGCTGTTTATTGCCATTTGTTATTTTTATATTTGAAGTGTTAGCATTGGATATCTATACAGAATATTGAAAATACTGTACAAAGGATGCCTGTATTACAGACACTATTTAATACACCAATTCATATATGTTTAGACAGCTGACATATGACCTCCTGATAAAAAACAACGCCTTAAAAACCACTGCTCAGTTTTCACAGATTAGTTTTCTTCTTACACTTCATCTAGATTAAATCACACACTAGATCTTGCAGCCAAAGCTCACGCACATATTTGGCTTGGGGCTGCATCAGCTGCTCATATTGTTTTCTGATGGGTTTTCCAAAAGTCACAGTTTAAACAGAGCTTGTTTAATAGCTGTAGAAGCAGAGGGATAGTGATGATCACAAAACAAATTGCTTGTTGGCAATAACTGACTATGGAAATGTGGAAGTGTAATTCTAGAGATGAATATGCTTACTAATTATCTACTTATTATCAACTCACAGTTTCGGCACAACAAGAGGCAAGAGACAAATAGAAGACAATAGGGAAACAAATAGGTGGTGCATGTTATTACAGAAATTTGGAGATTTACAGAGTATAATAATACAATATAGAAAAACTTACCTTGCCATCATGCTTAGTAGCATAGCTGTCCCACAACCCTTTTCCATTTCGTAATTAAGCGTAACCGTTTACTATATGCATTTTGTCAGTGTGTTATCTGCAGACTTTAGGTTATATAACTGCATGTCTGATTTGACGGATTATGTCAAACCATTTCATGTGAATTTCTAGGCAAAATGCTTTATGAAATCCAAAATATGATAGTGAATTACTTTGATGTTGTTTACTAGATAAAAAAAATATCGAAGAGCAAGAACTGTTTCTTTGTTTACTTATATGTTGTTGTTTCTTTGGTTGTCAGATCTACGGAATATAAAACCATCTACCTCAGTTGTGCATTATAAACTACCGATTATGAAGTTATTTTTAAAATACAAAAGCAGGTATTTATAGGTTATACGAGAAGTTGAAAAAAAAGCTACATGTGTGGTTTTGAGTGAAATATCTCAACATTATTCGATGGAATGTGGGAAAGCCACACTACAGGATTTGTTATGGCTGTGGTGATCCTTTTCCTGTAACGTCATCATCAGGTAAACATTTTTGATTTTCCAATATGTTTCCTTCAATATGACATTCCCATACTCCTTAACTGTACTTTATGTTTAGTGCTAAATAACAAACATCAGCATGCAAACAGATTAATTTAAGATAGTGAACATGATAAATATTAAAACAGAAAAACAACAGCATGTCAGTATTGTTATTGCGAGCATAAGTAGCTCAAACCCAAGCCTCACAAAGGTTTCTGGCATGGCTGTAGACTCTTACAAACCATGTGTCCATACGCCTCAGGCCTGCAGCACCACCTGGGTCTGCCCACACAGTTAAAGGGGTTAAAAGGAAATGTAACCTGGACTCAGACCAGCTAGTGCAGCACATCACAGACTTTTAGCTGGAAGCTTGCAGCTCCCTCAGACAGCTCCACGCTGTACTAGCAGCCTTCATGACAGACGGTCAAAGAATCGACACATGGAGTTGGAGTTTGAAGTAGTCAGTCAGTCAGTCAAGTCTCAAACTAGTGGTTTATTTGATTAGACACTTCCCTTTTGGCAGCCATATTCCTCTGCTGCTCTCGCCTCAAGGCAGAAATTCTTCTTTTACTTTTTGTCATGTTCCTTTTTTTCTTTTGCCTCTGTCCTCTGCCTGGTCTTCAGAGGAATCAGTATAGTACCTCTGAATCCGTCACTCTGCTATGACAGAGAAACAGAGATATTTGATAGTTAATCCTGTGTGACCCATAACTGATTACTCTGCAGTTACTTTATCATGACATGTAGAGAGTATAAACGACTTTTAAGCTCAAGGTTTTTATTCCAGTGTGAATCCAGCCTCTGATCCTAGATCGCAGGAAGCCTTTTCTGAACAACCTACTTCCATCTAACACTACAGCAGTAGCACACCTCAAACAGGGCCATGATGCAAGCGGTCAAGTCTAGGTGAAAACACTTTCTTCCATCTCTTCTTACCAATTACTTTTTTTTAATTAATTTCATGTTGCAAGGAGACAGGAATATCAGATTTGCCTCCAGGCGTTTTACCCACAGTGATTTTGTCACAAGGTTCATCAAGAGTTTCATTTAAAGCCTACATAACGTCTCTTTAATGATCATAAGAGACAAGCATAAAGCATCTCAAGGGAGCTTTTCCACACTAAAGTGAAATACATACAAAAATGAGTGACTAGTTTTGAAACTTTTTTTTTTTTAAGATTAATGCTCCACAGACTTAGTTGTGTCCCAGAAAAGTTCTGGGGTAACAAGGCATGTGACAAAACGAGAATATGACAGTTAAGGACATACAGCGAAAATGTTCTCGGTATCAACAGCACTTTAAAAAAATCTTTCCGAACACTCTTCTACAACTTTTCATGTCTTTCATCTTTTTTTTTCCCTTTGTTTTGATAAATCTTATTGAGGGGACTCAAAATAAAAATGAGCAGTGAAAGGAATCCATTATTCTTTGAATTTACAACCAGACTGTCCAATTACAGTCAGAGCAAACGTAAGTCTGAAAAGACTTTGTGAACACCAGCCCCGAAGACTGACATACAGATCAGAAGTGACTGTCTCATTGGAATGAGAATGTCTGCAGTTTTACAACTTCTCTTTTTTTTTTTCATCCCCAGCTAATTAATTAAGCCTCTTCTCAGCTTCGTGCAGTGCCTTTTGACCTACCCCCCTCTGTCTTCTCCTGTCTTGAAGTCTGGATGTAAAATTATACTATAAAACTATAAAAAGTAGTGTATGCTCGGAGTCAATGACAATGATGACAATGAAGCAGGCTTTGAAGCCACCAGCTTTTAGTACTGAGGCAGGAGCAACTCCTCTGATGAACATTAATTGTCCTGATAAATACCATCAACTTACAATTAGATTGGATTGCTTTGGAAGATATCACATTGAAATCTTGTACTCTCAGATCCATCCTACATTCACTTTTGATGCTTTTTGAAAACAGCAAGTCATCCTTCTGATGTTGACCCACAAACACCAATTATTAATATTTTTTCAGAAGTCTTAACTGCCAACTACAGATTTTGCCGATTCCAATCTTTCTGAGAACTATAATTGGCAGGAGTAATTTGTTTCACCAACGTCTAGAAAAAATGTCCCGAAGTCAGTATAAACGGTCAAAAATTCAAAATGTTATCTTTTACTTTGTTATTGTCATCTAAATGCTATTTGCCCCAAAACAGACAATTGAAATAAGATTGTATTTTTATTGATACAAAACAAATATTGGCATTAAATTAAGCTACTTAGAGAGCAAGTGTTTTTAACAGGTCATATGTGTATGTGTGTGTGTCCAGCTGTATTGCTCTTGGAGTGAATTACAGACCAGGCAATTTAGTATTAAACACCTTTCAATTCAGAATTGTTGAATCATCTGCTTGGCTCTTCTGATCAGAATTCACAAAGACCAGAGATTAAAACTATTTGGAACGAAAATCAGCCGATCGTAGCACCCTCAGCGGCCACCACTTCAACCTACTTTACCTGCTGTCTTGCTATCATCCTGTCCCTGATCATTTAGACCGATTAGGAGGCCCCCTTTGTCTTGCACACAACAGATTGAGTGCACAAACTTCCTGATGCATTTTCCCTTTGCCCAGAGTATTACATTTTCACCGGGATAAGCCAGTAATCCATTATACACGCTGTTATAATGCCAGCCTAAATGATAAGAAACAGAGAGATCAGCTCGGTTGGCTAGGGAAATTACAGGCCAATGTCAGCCTGACCTGGCATTTTGATTTGAGTATGTCGGAGCTGACAAGCAGCAATTGTATGCAGTGCTGATGTGTCTGCTTGGTGAGGCAGCTGGACATAATGCCAGTACGTTCCTGCAGCCTGTGGTCTCGTCCATTCTTTTGGCACACACTACAATCTGTGTGTTGTAAAACACACAGTCTTCCATAGTGGTGAGAGCAATGACTTGATGCGTTACAGATTATGTGGTTATAGAGCAGGCCGACAGAGATTTGTGCTTTGTGCATGATGCATGATGTAATTAGCATAGTTCTTCCAGGAGGAGTGTGTTTTCTGGCCCACTTTGTTTGTTAGCAGAAATTAATTTGGTCAAAAGCCAGGCGCTGGGCCTGAAGAACGAAGGGATTCTCTGCCAACACCCTCGGATCATGAAATGTAGCAGTTCTGTCACTTCTTTCTTTGCTGATTTTATGCCTCCAGGATAAAAAAAACTGGGAATATGTTCCCTGTCAGACACCTTGTTCTTTTCTCACTTCTCCCTCTTATCTCAGGCGATCTCCTTTGTAACCCTTAGCGCTCTCTTTTTATTTCACCATTACTTTCTCCCATCTTTGTCCCCCAGCCCCGCCCTGCCCCTATCATGTACTGACGTGTACTGACGCACTGATGTGTGATGTGACCTTAAAGACAGAAGAGCTGACAGACTCTGTGCTTTCATTTCTGGTAGATATTTTATCCCAGCATCCATCTTGGCACTGTCAAGATGCCACAGTGTTCTACAGATGTGAAAGGGCTCACAGGGGACCACGGCCGTAGCGTCCACCAAAGACACCGCTTTACACAACTTGCTTTCTGTTTCTTGTTGCTTTTACTACAGAGCTTTTTACCAGTTCAAAGAGTAAAACACACGCTAAAAAAAATACTTATCACTTACTTATTTCAAAACAAGAAAAATGTCAGCTTAAGAACATAGTGAACCCAATGTTTCAAAGAAAAAGATCCGCTGTAAGCAAAAGGGTTTTTATCACCTCAGGGTGAAAAATATTTCAGCCAGTGCAGTTCAACGTCCACTGATTCGATCACTTCCTGTGACCAATAAAAAATGTTTTATATATCTGCAGATGGGCGCTGGAGTACCCTGAGAGCTTTAAAATGTGTAGCATGGCTCATTGTAAACCAGTGATCATGTAACTTGGCAACAGTCAGAGATAAAAGGGTTTCAGGTTTGAAAAGTAATACAATTGATATTGCATGCTAATACAATAAGCCGGGTTAAAATGTCTAGTTCACACCAAGATGAGGGTCCAAAAACTTTAAAAGCACTTTCACCAAGTACGTTGCAGGGTCTCGGAATGACACACCTAATTCGGCCGCATGAGGTTGCAGCTATAGATGAGGAGGCAGTTTGTGTGATACGGCTTTAACGGGAAAAAATAAAGTAAATATCTCATTCTACGATTGAATAGAGAAAGAAACTACTTTCTTATACAAACTGCAATGATGGGTATGTAAACCCAAATCAGGGACAAATAGTACCATGCATGGTCTTATATACTTAACGTTTTCAACAAAGATTAACTTGCATGCATATACAATATCACCATAATCTATTGCTGATAGTTAAAAGTTGATAGTTTCCCCGTTTACATGATGTAATAGTATTCCTTTGATTCCCTTTATATTTAATGAACATATATAATATAGTGCTGCTACTTATCTGTGCATCTCCGTAATGCTGCACAAGGTATCTCGCATTACTGTGTTTGAAAATCCCTTATGTGTAGAATAATGTAGGAAGCGGCAATCCCCCACAGGGAAACGCAACGCCTTTCAAACCATTGACAAGTTGTATCAGAAAGATTAATTAGGAAGATTACCGCAATTAAAATCACTTTGCATCTGAGAACCAGTCTTGGAAATCTGGAAGTTGAACTAAAAATAGTCCTACTTCCGAGGTACACATAGGGAGAATTTCAAGAGCCCTGTGGTGCAGCGCAGATCAGTGCAGTCAAGTGCATCAACGTACGTTTAGTATTTTCCTCTGTTCTCGTCTGTTGCACTTGTAGCACACTTTAGTACAGGGTTGGACCTGAAACAATATTTGTGTGTGCACATATAGCTTATGGCAATCATGGCCAATCACATTTGACGACTTTCAACCCCTTGAAACAAACAGCTCTCCCCTTCAGGACAGTTTGGGAATCCTGCGGAAAGTTTTCCTCAGAGTAAAATGTATTGTTGTCTGGGACGTGCAGAGTTTTTAAGTATGAATGCAGAAGCTCAGCTAAATACCACCGTAGGGCCATAGATAAAATGAAAGGAGGATTAAAAAGCAGTCTTGTTGTATTTCTTTACTTTTTAAAGTTTAAGTTAGTTAGATATGACTGTTTTACATCCAGGAATGACTTTAAGTGAACAAAATAGTTTTCTCTTTAATCTTCTGCTGTTTTGAATGTATTTGGAACTGTTTTTAATGCATCCATCTCAACACACACCTGTTGATTTAAGGTAGAAACTGCAGAATAATTTATCAAAACGCACATAAAGCACAGAGGTTTCTTTGCTTACTTTGCAATAGTCTGGTGCTGGTTGCCCAAAATGTAACCAGCAGATTTGCCGTACGTAATTGTGGCTTGGATGGAACAGATTTGGAAAATAATATATTATTTAGATGTGCCTTCACCATATAGAGTGATTAACATATTATGGAATACAAGTGTGCTGAGCTGTGGCAGGCAGCGGCTTGGGTTTCCGTCAGTGTATTTGTAAGCCCAGCGGCCTAAGTTTACTCCTCGCTAGGCCTATAAAACTCCTTTAAGGAATAACTCAGTGGTTGACCAGGTTTTCTCACTTCAGTGACAAGCTGCTCAGGGGTTGCCGTAAACCGTACGTCTTCGGATGCGTGTCACCACACCTCCTACCAAGCATCACCTCCCACTGGGACGCACAGCAAGTCACCAAGAAACCAAACCGGCACAGCTGAGAACCTCAGGAAGGACCAGTTAGTCAATGCGTCACAGTGTTCAGAAATAGATACATGCTGTATAGACGGCCTGCTTCTGAGAGGAGTTGGAGATCTCCTTTCATAATGAATGATTTCCTGGTTCTTATAACAGTCTGAATCCTAAACTGAAACTAAGGACGACATTGTATGGGTATCTCTTCACTGAACTTGAATAAGCTGTTTTAAGGTGTTATGTCACGGCATAACCACACTCCCCAGCTATTATGGTCACTGACAGCCCCATGATGTTCAAAGGATTTCATAACCTTTCATGCAGAATGGATAAAATGATCAAAAGCAGTTCTCATACTTGACCTTTTTAACATTATATCATGCGTGTAGCGCCTAATGGGGCAGGACAGGAGTCAAACAAAGAGGTGCAAATGAGAGAGATGCAGATATGATTTGAGAGTTTAGACTGATGGTTGTGAACCTAAGGCCCTTGATCTCTCCAGGTTTCACAAATTCCCATACAGATATGCACATAGATGCAGACACAGCTGAATGCACAAAATAGAGACATGAATAAGCACACACACACACACACACACACACACACACACACACACAAACATAGCCTAGCCTGAAGTAGCAGAATTACAAGATTAAATAAATCTAATACCATCTGCACAATGGGATTAGCCAGTGACGTGGAGTGTACACACAGACACAATTGGACTGATAAACCTGCATGCACCCACACAGTAATATGCAAATATGTGTGCGCACACACACACACACACACACACACACACACACACACACGCACGCACGCACGCACGCACTAACTCCCTTGCTGTGGAAGAAGTAGCCGTTTAATTAATTCTGAACTAACTAAGAGCTCATAATAGCAGTGAAAGAACTCAAAAAGTAAAATTGCATAACAAAATTAGGTATTGTACACAGTAGGGCAATTTGTCATTTTACCAAAAAAGTTAAGAAATTCAGAAACAAAAAAAATGAATGATAAATGGATCATTTTTATACAAAAATACAAGGCATATGCATTGATCCAGGTAGGCTACAGATAAGTGTTGATTGAATACTGAAAATATTTAACAGTAACATCTAATCTAAAAATGTATGTTCAAATCAAAGGGTATAACTGTCTCAAATACATACACTTTAAAAGAAAGCAAAAACAAGGATGACTATATGGTCCCTACCAATTGGCAGTCCTTCTGCACAGGCCCATTCACAAATCCCATCCCATCAACAGGTGACTGAACTTTACCAATATTAAAAATACTGCAGGCTCTTGTTGAAGGTAGCTGGCTAGAAAACAACAGTCTGACAATACAGACAAACAACAATCTGACAATACAGACAAACAACAGCACAACATTTAACATTCATAAAATCAGCAAGCACACTGCATACGTCACGGCGGGACCTTTATCAATCAGGACAGAAACCAGCGAGCAGAGACACAGACCGGTACAGAGACAGGCAGTTTAGATCCAACCTAAATAGGTCTACTGGCTCCTTTCTTTCATGGAGATGAAGTCGCTCATATCCATAATATTCCACTGTACTTGTTACTGTGTTGGTACTTTTGTTCCTCGTCGCTCGGCTGCTGGCTTACTTTGTTTCTTTGCTTCATTGAAACAACTGTTGTTTTTAACTTGAAATTGTTTGTTGTCAGTTCACAGCATGACTGGCTTCCCAATTCCCTTCAGAGTTTCTTCTTGAGGAGTTCTGTTCAACCTTTGCATCGCAGTAGCGTCACAGTGACCGCACGTAACAATTGTTTGATACCTGTTCAGACGTCAAGTGTCTGTTTTGTGACAAAGAAAAATTGGTAAAACTTTTAAGGATATTTTTGGATAGTCCTGACAAGCCTCGATTTGAAGTTATCAGTAACGGAAACGTTGTCACAAAGTGTAACAAATAAGTTGCTCGCGACGTTTTCCTTCCTAAAAAGACCCAGACTGCATATTCAGTAATCATGATAATTTGCTAATGATACAAATTATCTGGAGAAACATGTCGTGTATTTAACACGGATGTAGCTGAATGGATCTGTGAATTAGTATGCTAATAATAACATGATGCTATGAATGAACACCTGCGCGGTCATATGACTTCATGTCACCATCACGAAGCTAAAGGCGGACCAGTGTTCTAGTGATGGCGTTTTGTAGTCCCATTTACCCACTTGTTAGCAACCAGCTTTTTTAACCTTCCTCTTGTGTTAGCTTTCTGTTACCATCTCTTGTGTTAACGGGTCGGTCTTAAATCAGATGTAAAATACAGTACAAACAATTATCTATCATCCAATTTGTTTCTCATATCTTGGTTTCCTTGTTAGGCTTCCTTATCCATGAAAATATTGTTGTTTTTTATTATTTTTGGTGTGGGCCTCTGGGCCTTTTCTTTGTCAGTATACCCCTTGGTTTCAATAAAAAAAATGGTAAAATTAACCTCAAGAGAATCATATACATAAATAAAAGGTTGTTGTGTTACCTGACTATTACTGAGGGGTATAAGAACACATCTCTTAAATAAATTTGTTTTATTTATTTTAATATTATTAATGATAGTAACATCTATGGTGTTACGGATCAATTTCGACCCATGTATACTTACTTCAAGAAAAAGGCTAAAACGTATTTTTTTTCAGCAATAGAACTTTAATACAAACACAAAATGAAGTCATAACACAACATATAGATTTGTAAGGTCAAAAAAACAACAACCAATTAGGCAAATCTTATTTTTATAACTGGGTCGAAATAGAGGTTCCTGACAAAGTCAAAAAGCCTTGCAGCAATAAACACATTTGATGTGGTTCTTGTATGCATTTAAAACCTAAAACGGGTCCTAACACCCTAACACAAGAGGAAGGTTAAGACACGTAAAAGCTTAAAAATTCAAGAGAGAGGTATGTGCTGACGCATTTTATATTGGAGAACAGAACGTTAAAATCTCTAAAGCTTGTGTTTACCACAGACCTAATCTCAGCCATCTAATAAAAAACTAATTTAAAAACCATTGACTTGGAGACAAGGGAAACGGAAGTGCAAGTTAATTTCCAAGTTTTGGGACTCATTCCTGCAGCACTTTATACCCACAATCTCATTAGGTAAAAAATGACCTCAACTGTTGCTATATATGCTGGTATTTAAGTGCATGCACATTGACTATATTAATGTATGCCAGTATGTGCTTAAAGTATTGAACTGTGTCTAAGTTTATGTTTTTGTGTCAGTGCATTAAGTTTGTGTCTTCATGGGATACGTTTGCTGGTTTGCATCAACCTTAACTCAGCCCAGCGATTAATAAAACATATAGTTACTGTCGAGATGTGTGTCCCTGCGTATGAATGTGTGTGTCGGGAGAGAGGGACTGCAGCAGAACATGGGGGCTGGAAATCTAGGTCATCAGCCAGAGAGAGGGAGAGAGAGAGCTACATTATAAAGATAGCAAGAGAAGGAAAAGTAATAACAAAGATAGAGGTAATCAGACAAAAGGGGAAAAGAGACAAGGTCTAGTGAAGATGTCTTTTTAGAAAAGCGTGGGACACAATCACTCACTCGAAGCATTTGCTCTGGGCAGGTATGGAGACTACAATAACAACCTGTGTAACTCTATGAATCTTCGTACTGTCCATTTGTCTGGATAATACAGGGGAAATTACAGTCACCTACTGCCTAAACCAGAGTATTATGTTGCTTTTTATAAACGGTTATCTATTTTGCTTGAGAGTAGCAAACCATATCATTAAATCATATCACATCATTCATCTAAATCAACTGCATAATGGCTGCAAAATTACTGTAAATATAGGTTGTAAGTACTGTGTAAACTTCGATATGAAGTACAAGTACAGAAGTAAATATTCTTTTTACTTGTTATAGTAGGAATTTTAAAATAAAGTGCCGTTCCACTGAGAACATTATTCTAACTACTCTGTTATAAAATATTGTACTCTTTTTGTGATTTATTTTTATTCTTGTTGTGACTACTTTTTATTCATTTATTCTCACACAAGGCTGCATCACAAAAGAGACTTGAGCCTCAGTGGAATTGTCTTGTTAAAATAAGAATACTAAATAAGAATAATAAGAAAAAAAAACATGTATTTTCTCTATAATGCATACAGTAAATATATTCTATGGGGTTTCTGTTGCATATTGTTTTAATTGGCTGTCCAGATCATGGCACTCTTTTAAGTGTCCCAAGATTACACAGACGCACAGCCAAAACACACACTCATGCACACAAACACACACATCACCCTGACCCTGAAATCTGCAAATCAGCAGAGGAGCTTCATTAGAGGTATCATGAAGAGTAATCACAACCAGCATTGGTGCATGTTGTGTCTGAGCCCCCAGGGGTCCATTAAGCCAGTGATATTGTTGCTTTGTGTTGGGAAGAGATTGTCATGAGCTGTAACACAAGCACAAGCACAAGCCACACACACACACACACACACACACACACACACACACACACACACACACACACACACACACACTTCATCAGCAGTTTGGACTGTAGAGTTGCATAGCATAATCATTTCATCATAGTAAATGTATATGCACATATGCAAAAGAGGATGCTGTGACCGAACGTGCAAATTCAATCATGGGTTAATTAACTTGACACCAGCAGTAAGATAGTTATCAGAACATAACTCAGTAGCTCAGCGGCTTTGTTTACGCATACAAAGAATTGTCTTCTTCACTCAGTAACCTGGCTCTCAGTCAATGTGTGTGATGCTCGTTAGAATATCTTCAGTAAGCTGTTTTAGCCGTACATGCAAATATTCAGTAGCCCCATGGGTACATTGTAATGTCTACAAGAAAACACAGCTTTGAGCACTACTTGATGTTACTATGGGGATGAGCTTTTCTTTCTCCGATATTAGAAGCAACCTGCTAATGCTCATTCAAACGGAGAAGAAGAAGCTGGCTGCTGCACCTTTTCATATTTCTGTACTGGTGGACCTTTATGTGTTGGAGTGACACACAGGCGCGCTGAGTTTATTGATTTATTCTCTGCAACATTAATGTTGCAGGGTATGTTTGTCTGTTTTAGATACTGGTGCACTGTCGTGAAGATAGCCGTGTAGTTTAGCTGCTATCTAAATTGCATCACTCATGCATAAAAAAAGACTGATACCACTGTGGTTAGCCCAGCTGAACTCTTCAGGGACCTAACCAGTGTGGAGTTATAAAATTGCCAGAATCTGTATGTAATGCTAATGAAAGTGCCAGACTGTTCCAATATCTTCAATCCCAGAGTATGCTCATGTAACTAATTTAATTGTGGTATTTTTCTCATTAATGATCCATAATGCTCACTCTGGCACTGTCCTTTCAATAAAGAATTACTTGCAAGTTATCCACCGGCATGTGGGCTTTTTTCAACTCAGTCTGAAGTTGTTGTTTTTACTCCTTCTCATTTACATTTAAACTTCTCTTATCATTACATTACATTATTACATTTCATTTAGCTGACGCTTTTATCCAAAGCGACTTACATGCTCTATACACCGTAGACACAGCAACGGGGAACAATTAGGGGTTAAGTGTCTTGCTCAGGGACACTTCGACGTGTGAGCTATGGGGGGACTGGGGATCGAGCCGGCTACCTTGTGGTTGCGGGACGACCACTCATCCCCCTGAGCTACAGCCGCCCCTGTTATTTTTATCCTCAAATTTGCTGTTCCTGCACACATACAACATATACTTGCATACACACAGAGCCCAGTTTATCTTGTACACCTAGCTGGACCTAACAGTGATGCAGTATGTGCACCAGCCCTGCAATTTTAAAGATTATAATGTTCCAGTTGTTTCAGAGACGTGTTATGTATAGTCATTGTGGATGCTGTAGTTTGTGGTTTTATTATATTATACGGTGTTGTACATATGCAAGGAGTTTCTTATTGTTTTATGTAAAATAAATAAGAAGAAAACAAGGGCTTGCTTGTGAATAAGGGGGAACTTTCATGATGTTTTTTTTCCTTACAGCCCATTATGTCCAATATGTTTTTTTCTTTTGACAATCCCATTACCCGAGACAGTTGCCAGCTGCGACTAGCTGCATGGGTAACATTCCTAAAATGAATTTCACCACATATTGCCATCCATTTCTATTTTCAAACATATACATCCAGAGGACTGAGATGCATAGGCTGCACTGAATCAACAAAAAAAACAGCACATATTCAACCCAAGTGTAGGTGTCATGTTTTCATCTAGCCAGTCCAGCAGCTCCCCTGTGTTTCCTGTGTTTCCCTGTCCTCTTGTCTCCTGTGTGTTTCTACCCTGTCTGTCTGTCTGTCTGTCTGTCTGTCTGTCTGTCAGCAAGGAGGCGTGGCCATCTCTTCCTCCTCCTCCTGGGCGGTGGCTGCGGCAGCAGCTGGCAGCAATCTGAAATCAGGAGTCTGCTTTATATTAACCGTTTTGGCTTCGTTTACCTTGATGACGTTTTGATTTATTCCCGTGATCTCTCAGAAGATCAACATCATGTCCGCCAAGTACTCCAGTAGGAGAACAAATTGTTCGTAAAAGCCGAGAAGTGCGAGTTTCATGTCAGCTCCGTGGGATTTCTCGGATACATCATCGAGAGTGGGCAGGTGAGGACGGACCCGGAGAAGATCAAAGCGGTGGCAGAGTGGCCCGAACCCTCCTCCAGGAAGCAACGGTTCCTTGGTTTCGCCAACTTTTATCACCGTTTTATCTGGGACTACAGCAGAATTGCTGCTCCTTTGACCAGACTCACCTCTCCTGCTGTTCCTTTTCGGTGGTCTCCTGAGGAGGATCGAGCGTTCGCCTTATTGAAGGACCGCTTCACCTCCGCACCAATTCTGGTGCAACCTGACTCTTCTCTGCAGTTTGTGGTTGAGGTTGACACCTCAGACATTGGGGTGGGGGCGGTTCTCTCTCAACACTCAGGGCCTGGTCAGAAGTTGCATCCATGTGCTTTCTTTTCTCAACGCCTGTCTCCAGCAGAGAGCAATTATGATGTGGGTAACCGGGAACTACTGCCAGTGAAGTTGGCTCTAGAGGAGTGGAGACATTGGCTAGAGGGATCAGAGACCCCTTTCATCGTGTGGATGGACCACAAGAATCTTGCCTACATCTAGTTGGCCAAACGGCTGAATTCCCGTCAGGCCCGGTCGGCATTATTCTTTGGCCGTTTCAACTTTACCCTCACTCACCGTCCTGGATCAAAGAACGTCAGTTTGCCTTAAAGGAGGTTCCGAAAGGGTCAGATACCATCCTACCCGCATCATTGGTGGTGGGAGCTTTAACCTGGGAGGTGGAGTCAGCGGTTCGGGAGGCGCAACACCTGGATCCAGACCCCGGCACAGGTCCTGCAAATCGGCTGTTTGTCCCGGAGTCAGTCCGCTCTCAGGCCCTGCAGTGGGGACATGCCTCTCGGTTCGCTTGCCATCCAGGGATTAGTCGGACGTTGTCTCTCCTCAGACGACATTTCTGGTGGCCTACCATGGATAGGGACACTAAGGGATATGTCCTCGTCTGCCCGGTTTGTGCCCGCGGTAAGACCTCTCACCGACCTCCTATTGGGTTGCTCCGCCCCTTACCAACACCTGGTCGTCCTTGGTCTCACATCGGCGTGGACTTCGTCACCAGTCTTCCCCTTTCTGATGACATGACCACAATACTCAACATTGTGGACCGGTTCTCCAAGGCCGCCCATTTCATTGGCCTTCCTAAGCTTCTGCCTGTGAGACTGCGGTCCTCCTGACAAATCATGTTTTCCGCCTTCATGGCATTCCATCACACATCATCTCAGACCGTGGCCCTCAGTTCATCTCTCAGGTTTGGAAGTTATTCTGCCACGCTCTGGGAGCCTGTCATCTGGTTTTCACCCACAGACTAATGGACAGACTGAGAGGGCAAATCAGGATCTGGAGTCCGCCATCCGTTGTGTTGCCGCTTCAAATCCAACGTCTTGGAATACTCACCTAAGTTGGATAGAGTATGCACACAACTCTCTCTCATCCTCTGCCACTGGTGTTTCTCTGTTTGAGGGATCATTGGGCTATCAACCCCCACTGTTCCCAGCACAGGAGGAGGAGTTGGAGCTCAATGAGAGCCTCCAGGTAATTTTCTGGGCTTGTCGGGGTGTGCTTTATGAAAATCCCAGACCAGGTCAGCGTCCAGGATGCGGGAACGAGGTTCCCAGGACCTCTCCTCTGGACCGTAATCCTTCCAGTCTACCAGATACTGAAAGCCCCGGTCTCGCCGTCTAACATCCAGTTCAATCAGGAGAGACAGTGGGTGATTAGTAGTTAATGTTTATTATGCCGATAATGAGTCCATGGTTACACAGAATTTATTTGGCGCATGAACTCCGCGAGGAGATTGAGATCGCACTGTGTTTGCCCTGAGCGGCAGCAATCTGTAGATCCCCCCCGGGGAGTCCAGACACTGGTGGTGGTGGCTGAGGTTCTGCTGGAGTTGCTGGAGATGCCGATGGGGTGCTGAATCTGAGAAGGTGGATGGTGCTGGGGAGGCGGCGGGTCGCATGAGACGGCAGCAGGACGCTAGAGGCGGAGAAGGAGAACATTTAAAGGAGATAGCAGTGAGCTGATAGGATAGCGAGGAGGGCGTGACTCTGCGCTAATGGCTGGGCGCACCCGGCTGCTGAACAGCTGGTAGAGTCTGACACTTCTGACGCTCCTGACAGGGACATCCGGTATGACGTGCGTGCTGCTGTTGAGGGACGGTATGAGTGAGGGCCCACCTGGTGTGAGGGGGTTGTCTTCCTGTCTGAACTTACGCTATAGCTTCATTTCAATCAGGAGAGACAGTGGGTGATTAGTAGTTAATGTTTATTATGCCGATAATGAGTCCATGGTTACACAGAATTTATTTGGCGCATGAACTCCGCGAGGAGATTGAGATCGCACTGTGTTTGCCCTGAGCGGCAGCAATCTGTAGATCCCCCAAAAGTGAGAAGGGTAACACAGTGATCTGTTCCCCCCCAAAAGGAAGTACTACTCACCAAGCTGTGCTTGAATTGGCTGCGAGTTCCGCCGGTTGGTGCGGCTGCTAGGGGATGAGGCATGGAATAACATACTGCGAAGGGGTTAGGTGGATGCCGGCGATCTGCCCTGCTGTGATGAATGATGTGCCGTCAGTGGCTAGGGTTGCGGTGACCTGGATTTAGAGATGTGATGGATCTAATGCTACTTTGATACTTGACATGATTGGAATATGATGCTGTGCAATTACTGGAGCGATACATGTAAAGTGGATGGCTATGACCAGGTGAGCATCTGACCCATGTGAGCGCGATTGGATGGATGTGGCGCTACTTACCGGATATACTTACCTGCTGTGATGGCTGAGGCCCCCGCCGTGAGGGATGATGTAACCAGAACGCCTGGCGGGCTGCGCGCCCTGCTGTATGCATGATGTGATCAACTGCTGTGATCAACTGCGGGCAGGCTGAGCGCCGTGCTGTGATCAACTGCTGTGACCAACTGCTGTCGGGCTGTGCGCCGTGCTGTATGCGTGATGTGATTTCTTTTTTTTTTTTTTTCTTCCCTTCTCTTTCTCTCTCTTTTCTCTTCTCTTTCTCTTCTTTTCTCTTAACTGCTGGCGGGCTGTGCACCGTGCTGTATGCGTGATGTGATCAACTGCTGTGACCAACTGCTGGCGTGATGAGATCAACTGCTGTGACCAACTGCTGGCGTGATGTGATCAACTGCTGTGACCAACTGTGCGCTGTGCTGTGATCAACTGCTGTGACCAACTGCGCGCCGTGCTGTGATCAACTGCTGTGACCAACTGCGCGCCGTGCTGTGATCAACTGCTGTGACCAACTGCTGTGACCAACTGCTGTGACCAACTGCTGGCGTGATGTGTTCAACTGCTGTGACCAACTGCGCGCCGTGCTGTGATCAACTGCTGTGACCAACTGCGCGCCGTGCTGTATGCGTGATGTGACCAACTGCGCGCCGTGCTCCTTCTTCTTCTTCTTCTTCTTCTTCTCTCTTTTTTCTCTTCTTCTCTTTCTCTTCTTTTCTCTTAACTGCTGGCGGGCTGTGCGCCGTGCTGTATGCATGATATGATCGACTGCTGTGACCAACTGCTGGTGGGCTGCGCGCCCTGCTGAATGCGTGATGTGATCAGCTTGCTGTGACCGACTGCGGTGGGCTGCGTGCCCTGCTGTGTGCATGTGTGACCGACTGCTGGCCTCTTGTGTCTTCTCTTCCATTTTTCTTTTTCTTCCTGGCCGACGGCTGGCGGGCTGCGCGCCCTGCTTGTATGAATGATGAAGCCGGCAACGGCTAACGGGCTGTGTGCCCTTCTTGGATGAATGGTGTAGCCAGCGATACTTCTTTCTCTTCTGTTTGGGTGAATGGTGTAGCCGGCATTGCTTCTTTCCGTCTTTTTCTTCTTCTCGTTCTTCTGCTTGGATGAACGGTGTAGCCAGCAATGCTTCTTTCTTTCTCTTCTCCCTCATCTCTTTCTTCTGCTTGGATAAATGATGACTGAGTGTCCCGCTTGCGATGACTGATGTACCATGAATGACGTCAACTCCCATTTAATACCATACGTGACCGCCTGCTCACGCATCCCTGTATGGAAGACGAGGCCGTGATGATCCTACGGACTTGCTTGGGTCGATGATAGCCTTATTATTAAGTGCTGCTGGAGAAAGAAGGGGAAAAGTGACGGCCCTCGACCACCGACCACCAGTTATATGCAATAGCTTAACGGCTGTTAAGGTTTGGCAGGTTAATTGTATTGCGCATTTCGACCATGAGGCGATCCGAAGTGCTTCGCGGGAAATCGTTAGGGCATCGAAACATGATGCAGGAGAGACGAGATTTACGCAATGCTAGGTCTGAGTTTATGATAGACTAGATTGGATCGCCCTGCTACGGAGTTAAATGCCGGTGAGTAATAGTTAGCTGGGCTAATGAGCCGTCAGAATCCCACTCACATGGGAGAGCACCACGTGCGCCAGGCTATTTGGGTGAAGAGCCTGCAAGACATGACTCCATGATGTTGCGCGATGAGAACCATGGCCACACGCTAATGTGACTGTGAATGGGTACTTGCCAGGATATGATAGGGTATAATATTAAAACTTTGATGATCTGGGTGATTGTGGCCGAAAGTCGCTATGACTGGAAATGGGCCCTGTGGTGGAAATTAGTCATAAGTGCTTAATTCTTAAATGTGTAGCTGAACTCTGAGAGGAGAGTCAGTTCATCTTGACCCTGATTCTGATCTTGACACGGTCTGAACTGCGCCATCCGGGTGGACGGTAACGGGTGGATCTCTGTAGGTTTGGGATCTTTTCCTTATTTCCTTCTTCCCTCAGGCTCCTGACTCTCAGGGCCGCAGCCACGTAACACTCTCCAGACGGGCATCAGGCTTGTCTGGTGGGAAGAAGGACACCGCCAGGGGGAGCCGGGGGAGGGGGGGGGGGGGGGGAGTTGATATATAAGCTCATGTTGAACTATTTCCCTGGGTTGGACCTTCAACCCATCTGTGGTGGAAGCTCTGTCCATCACTTGAATTATTCAGAGTTCCTGTTTAAAAATGTTTAAAAGGCATTTGAGTGTTTCGCATGCCTTAGTTTTCTCTACGGGAGATTGATGAGATTAGTTCATCCATTATGGACCCGACCCACGGGAATACGCCGACGCACGATGAAGAGAGTTGCCGAGTGCCGACTGAGCCTGCTTATGTTGTTTGTGGTGAGGTCAGCAATGACCAGCACTTTGCTTGGATGAGGCCGCGTGATCCTGCTTGAGAAATTCGGGGGCTGCCCTGGTATGGATAACTTCCGGTTGATGGCGAACCGTAACTTTGTCGTTGAGTACTTCTTTAGCGTGATTTAAGAATTCTACCTCGGACATGAGACTTCGGAGTGCTCCAGTCTCGAACGCTGAACTGGTACTAGCCGGGCATAAATTGTGCCTAGAATTGAAATGCTATTTGAGCGCGTTGCTTTTTATTTTTTTATTTATTTTTTTAAGAATCCGTGATGAAGCTCTGTGAGTCTAAACGCTGAAAGACGCAGAATATTTAAATGTGTTCTGGCTGCGTGGCTATAATGTCCCTGCTTGAAGCTGGCCTTGTAGATGGCCTAATAGGAGAGGTTATTGAGGCCCGCCTCAATAACGGACTTACGGTAATATTTCCAAAGTTGAACAGGGAAATGTCAGAGATGAAACAAGGTTACGGTTCAGACGCGCCTAGACCTACTGACGCCAGTCTGACCATGTTTATATAACAGAGAAGGAGGTCCGGGTGCGACGTGCGGATTAATGATATCCTTGGTTAATATGCGCTAGAAATGAATGAATGCCGAGGCCGCTTGGCACGAGAGCCGGCCGCGGTGAAAGCCGTTGCGGCGGAAGCTTCCGGATAGGCGTGCATGAATGGTTGCTGGATTTTAGCCGGAGACTGCAAGTGCCGATCGGGTTGTTACCTGCACGGGGTACCTGGTGAGTTTCCCGCGGTGGAACGAGTGGAAGAAGATGCTTTCTCCTCCGCTGGTGAACTGGACGTTGCTTGCTCCAAAGCGAGGCTGGTGAAGGTAATGTGGACGTTTGCCACATCGCGTCGGTTCGTAATGAAAGCGCGCAGACGATGCTGATGGAGAACGTGGAGAACGCAACGTGGATCGTGCGTAACAGCAGCGTGAAGTCGCATGAGACGGCAGCAGGACGCTAGAGGCGGAGAAGGAGAACATTTAAAGGAGATAGCAGTGAGCTGATAGGATAGCGAGGAGGGCGTGACTCTGCGCTAATGGCTGGGCGCACCCAGCTGCTGAACAGCTGGTAGAGTCTGACACTTCTGACACTTCTGACGCTCCTGACAGGGACATGACGTATGACGTGCGTGCTGCTGGTGAGGGACGGTATGAGTGAGGGCCCGCCTGGTGTGAGGGGGTTGTCTTCCTGTCTGAACTTACGCTATAGCTTCATTAGTCGTCTGACCGTATAAACACTCAGAGATTCACAAATACTCTGAAAATAAAAACAGAACTTTCTAAATTATAATATCACTGCAATATAATGATAATACTGTATAGGTAGTTTACTCCTCCGCTGAATGTGTTCTTTTTGTTATATATCAAATAGAATCTGATTCAAAGATTACACATTTGCAAAAATACTCATGTCAATGTGATCAAAAACCTAATTCCACCTAAACATATTTATTTGTATTGTTTTTAATGGATTTTTCAACAACGGAGAGCCAGGAACATCAGGGAGTGAGGGAGGTGTTGTGTCCAAGTCACAGGTCAGTCTTGAAGATACAACGCTGGCTTCTCAATTCACTTTCAGTGATAAAAAACAAGGAAGAGAATAGTAAAGACATAAAATAAAAGTAACTGGTAGTTTAGTCTGAGAACATGAACCAGAACAAACCGCCCCAGATTGATTCTATAGGCTTTTAGCTGGTGCTACTCAGACTGACACGGAGAACAGCATGTACTGTAGGTAACAATGAGAAGACCAATAACTGAGTGAGAAATAATAATGAAAACATAAACGCTACGACAACTGGACCTGAAGCAGCAGTGAGATGACGACCAGATGTCATGAAACGTTCAACCATATGGTCGATAAGGTCTGCAGACAATGACGCACTCAGTCAGTTATAATTACAAAGGTACATTACATAGCCAAATACAACAAATGCTGAGCCACTTAATCAAGGTAAGAGCTATTACCCATTATGGTTTCATGTGTATCAATCAAAATGAAGGAAAAACTTGAATGTTTCAAACGACTGACAGATTGTACCAAAGCAACTCAATATATTACGACTCAGTCCATTTTACATTCAGTGAATGGCATCTCTCGGCAGCTCCACGGAACCAAATACATTTAATTTTCTCTTTGATTTTCTCCTTCAACGTCTCCGTCACCATTTTAGTGCTCCACAGCCCAGGGCCTTTAAGCTGGTCGTGTCTGAGTTTGGAGACAACAGAGTGACAAAGGCAGAACTACAAACAAAGAGTTAGAGGAAGACATAAACTGTGCCTACGTGAGAGAGAGAAACAATGAGGGGAAGAGATGGAAGCACATGAATCAATGCTTCCCCTAGTTTGTCTTATGTAGAGGTTTACGTCTCAGCTCCGCATTGGAACGTTGTATTGATCCGGCTTTTCTTTTTTTTCTCAAGAGAAAAAATAAAGCGTGTTTACATGCACGTAAAGCAGGGGCGTCAAACTCATTTTAGTTAAGGGGCCACATGCTGCCCATTTTTATCTCAAGTGGGCCGGACCAGTAAAATCATAGCATAATAACGCATACATAATGACAATATTTCTCTATGTTTAAATCATTGGTGAAGGTTTTTGAATGATAAACCCTATTTTAAGGTCTTTCTACAATAAACTAGAAACATAAAGACCAAAATTTCAGACATCAGCCCACTATTTATCTGCTTGGGCTCTCCTCTGCAGATTTCCTCATAGTTGGGCAATATATTTAGTAATGTCAGTGCTGCAATCAATTGTGACTGTGTTTTAATGGTTAGCATGCCTGTCTTACAATCAGAGGATCAGTGGTTCGAGCCCTGGCTCAGCTAGTTTTTTTTTTTTCTTTTCTTTTTTTCGGGTGGAGCATCTCAATGCTGATTGGCTTTCACAACTCAGCACTACGCAAATTGAGGCGAATCTATCGCAACGCGTCATTCGTGTCATTCGCGTCATTCGCGCCGCCCGGCTGAAATTTGCGTTGTTCGCAACCATTCACATCTGTGCGTTGACTTTGCATGCTATCTACTCGCGCGGAACATCTGCAACGCTTTTGGTGTGAACGCAGCATAAGACTCCTGGGGGGTATTTTTCGTACCTGGTTTACTGAGTTAGCCGGATAATTTTCAGGATAAGATGACGTAGGTCAGGCTTTTCGGTTCTTCGAAGCAAGTTTAGATAAATCACCATAGCAACACATCGAAAGCCCTTAACCTGCTCCACAGCAGGTTTAGTGAAATTCACTGGATAAGTTGGCCACTCCCACTGGACAAAAATGGCAGCTTACTTCCTCATTGATGAAGGAGCGATATTAGTTATATTAGTTTCATAGGGAGAGAGTTCTTTGAGATCGCCAAGATCCGTTCTCACATCCTCATGACTTCCTGTACGCGCGCTATAGATTCTGCCGAGACCTCCTCGAGTCGTACATTAAACACCACAGCGCAGCAGAGCATCGCCCGTCTCACATACTGTATGCAGACTGGATCACAGCCTTGAGCTTTTTTGCGACTGGTACATGTTTGTACAGTGTCTGCGATGTAGAGAACATCGGGAAAGCCGCTGCATGGCGTGCTGTTCGTAACGTTTATTTAGCACTTAAGAAACTTATGGATGTGTTAAAGTATGGGGTTGTTGTGACTCAACAACTGTAGTATTCAGAGAATGTCAACTTTCAGTTGTGTGTACCAGCGCCATTGTTTGACTGATCACCTCCGCAAATTCCGTAACTGTACGCTGGCACCGCCCTCGTGGGTAGGGGAGGGGGAGCTGCACTCATGTGATTGGTTGAAAATGAGGGCGACATCTGATTGGCTACGGATAGGTCCATATAGAAAAAATGCATTTGCGAATCCAAAGGACGGCAGGGGAGTCTCATAAAAGCCACTTGTAAATGTGAAGCTTTTCACAAACAAATGCAGAAATATATTTGTGATTTTTTTAAATACATTTATATAAATCATTGGAATGTATTTGTAAACCCTTCTGTGTGCATTTGTAAATCAAATATATTTGTGAATTGTTCTGTGCGCATTTGTGAATCTTTCTGTGTGCATTTGTGAATTGAATATATTTGTGAATTATTCTGTGCGCATTTGTGAATCTTTCTGTGTGCATTTGCCATTAAAGAGACTGAACTAACCCCATATTAAAGCACTCATAATTATATGACAGTGTTATTAATACACCATACATATCATTATTGTAGAAAATGATTACGGTACTGATCCGCCCATACACATTCAAACTCCTAGTTATATGGTAATCTACACATACATGTACATACACATATATGATACATACGTGCATACAGTACATATATCCTCATAAGTATATATTCATTTGTATACTGCCAGCAAGCACATTTAAATAAATATAATCTGATTGATTTGGGTGATGAGGCACTTAAAATTAGCCGATACATTTTCCCAACACTGACGCATTTAACTTGATATTTTGCGATGCTGACTCTAGCCCGACCAGCGGAGGCGGCGTTATGCTGCATTCACAAACAGGAAGTATTGCGAATATTCGCTCACTTTGGATGTGAACGCACCATTAGACTTTGTCATGATTATGGACTTAAATTCATCATATGTAGTCGTGATCATCTCCTGCTCCTCCACGGAGAGCTCAGAGTTTATTTAAAATTGTAGCGTTTGATGATCATCGAATCTGTGTTCGACTCCTCCCCCTTCTGAAGAGGAGCCTGCACGCGCATTTATCCTGATGAATGATGTCTGGTTCGAATGAACGAGACCGTTTGAGGGCGGGTCAACCTTTGAAGAACCGGGAAATCCTGATGTCAATCATCTCGCTAATTTAAGCTGGATAATAGGACATTTGATCGATTTAGCTGAACCACGTACGAAAAATACCCCCCCTGCTGTCTCCCAAGTATTACAGTATATTATTATTATTACAGTACTTATTTCAGAGCATGCTACACGTTCTCTGATGTCCCGTGTTGACCTTATTTCTCCTAACCTGGTTTATTGTGTGCATTAAAACATTGTGATGAATTAAAGAGGTTGACCTGAAACTTTGTGACAAAATACAGAAGATACACGTCCTCCTCCGGCAGAAGCAGCACAGCACTATCTTTAAAAAGTGTCTTACTGCAAGGCTTTTCGGCGGCACCTCTTGGGCTCTGCTGGTTTTCTGCATGAGCAAACAAGAGTGAGCAGGAGAGAAAGACAAGGTGAAGCTGGTCAATAATGTGCCTCAGTGTGTGTGTGTGTGTGCTCCTTTGAAAAAAGATGGAAGGGAGGAGAGAAATAATTTGTTGAATTGTTTTTTTATAGAGCTTTCCCTGGGCGATTTGAATGCAGATTCATTAATCTAAAAGCAAGATGTATAACCTCTCTCAGGATTTTCTAGGGGAAAGCATGCAGCACGGGAAAGAGAGCAGCTACACTTGCTTTGCGGTCTCTCTCTCTCTCTCTCTCTCTCTCTCTCTCTCTCTCTCTCTCTCTCTCTCTCTCTCATAAAGCACTAGATGTGAACACTTCACAGAAAATAGGGTGCATAAAAATACACTGAATTTAACTTTTTTCTTTCTTTTTTTATGTGTGGAGCTTCTCTAAAAGCAATATAATTGAAATCCTATCTTTAAAATACAAATAATTCATGTTTGACCCATATTATATAGGTTGTAATTGATGTCATGACATCAGCTGGGACTTCTGGTACAATCACACCATCTCTTTGACCATACTCTGTTTAATTTTTGTATCTTTTTATTGTTTTGTTTCACTGGGGTAGACGCAGGTTGGAAACCTTTGATTCCAGTGTGCGAGGTAAAGGATAGAGCATGTTTTATTCTGTAATGTTTACCACATAAAACCAAGAAAAAGCAACACAAACTGAAATGAAAGCCCTCAGCGAGCACCAAACACTCCTCATGAATCAAGCTGAGTTCACTTCATCATCTGAGACTTACATTTTCATGTTGCCTCTGCAGTGGGTGTACAATGTTCCTATAGGTATAAACTAAAAGAGATAATGCTCAAGAGACTGACTAAACTGTTCCAAACATAAACAGTGTGAACACACTTTTTGTGTTGCTTTGCAGTAGTACTGTATGCCAACACCCACAACTTCCTCAGATTACATCAGCTCCTGGTATGCTAAAAGTGCGTACACACGTGCACGTACGCACACACGCATGCACGCACGCACGCACACACGCTCGCTCAGCTTTTGGCTTTAGCTTTCCTTGACCAGAAAAGTCACTTCAATTCTTTTTGACAATAATATCAGACAGCTTCACATTTATCTCACATCAAATTTAATAGCACATCAAAACTGAATTCCACAACTATAGCATAATCTGATGTGATATTTCACCTTTACTAAGGGAACATAATGCAGTATCCTACCGACTGCAACTGGAAGGGATCAGAGACTTGCTCATGGATATTCAGCAGCATGTCTATTTGAACCTTGATGCGAGGACACTTCTATAAAAAATATTTTTAATTTCAGTGAGGCCATGTTAAGGTTACCGTAAAAATGGAAACTCCACTGATTTTACACATAAAGTCCAGTTAACCACAAGGATTATTGCTAAGCCTGTGGAAACTGTATTCTGGGGCTGTGGAGGGAGCAACATAAATTATCTGGGATGTGGGGTTTGAAAGAAGTTAGCATTTATGAAGCAGAGGGGTCTAAAGAAACATTCTATTGACATGCATTTTAAGATAAAAGACCCCAAACCTGGCCCCTGTTGAGACTAAAAGTAAGGATATGTCAGCCTCTTCTTTTTAAAATCCTCTCGTGTGAGTCATCAAACTTAATATAAGTGCAAATAAACCCTCCAACCCTTTCTAATATAAGGAAATAACCAATGTTACAGTGGTCTCTAGTAACATGATGTAAACACACAAACAAAGTTAGGTGTATTAGAACAACTGTCTCAGTCATGGATGTTTGGATTTTGATCTGACATTTTCAAACCTGCATTACTGGAGCCATACAATCCAGAGGGCTAAGAGGGATGAGCACATGCAACCATCATGACTTAGTGAAAGCCTGACAATCCCGTCAAACAAACACATACTCCCAAACGTTCATATTTTCAATGAAACTGACAAAGACACACAGTGGATGGATTGTGACATGACAAGAAAGGTAGATGAAGACTAATAGCTGACATTTTGACTTGTCCTGCGAGGAAAAGCATGGCTGTTGCTAATAACATTAAGGATGTCTCCATTCTATTCAAGTGTCCCAGAGACTGTGAGCCAACAAATCAAACATAAAAAGTAAAGGTGTTGAATAAAATGGCAGCTTATCATCTTTTATTTTGATATAAGGGGACATAGTTGTTTTCCAGTTACTGTTTGCATTGAGGTGTGTATGTGTGTCTGCATGAGCGTGGTGTGTTTTGACTAAACAATATCTGACTGGTGACCTGCTCTTCTTCAGAACCTGCTAAATTGAATAGACTGCACCTGCAGGTGCCCTGTTGGCATAAGTACACACAAACACAAACAAACACACACACACACACACACACACACACACACACACACACACACACGCACACGCACATGCACACTGACATCATGACGTACACGTACACCTGTGTAGAACTATGACAAGTGCTGATATGCGTGAATGCACAAGGACAAAGAACACACACTCCCACACAGACACGTATACACACACACACACACACACACACACACACACACACACACACACACACACACACACACACACACACGCTCATACAGTGTACACCTGTGGGAAAATAAAGAGAAGCTCTGATGCGGTTGGTTGCACAAGGTCAAACCCCACATTTGAGTATGCAAACCACACACGTACACACTCAAATACACGGATACACACACAAATTAGACCTTACAAATGCATACTGGCACTTAGATTTAGCCGCAGGGGGTGAAGAGAGAGGGGAAACCGGAGTGGACAACAATGAAAGAGAGAAAGGAGAAAAAGGGGACAGAGATGACTGAGAATAAACAAAGAGATTAGAGAAAGAGGAAGATAATTGCAGGTACGACAGAGCAGGACAGACAAAAGTAAAGGATGTGCTACAGAAAGAGTCACGGGGTAAAAAAATAAATAGAGAGACAATGAGTCAAACCTTCAATTTACAAAATCTTTGATTAAATGCTGGACATTTTTCGATTTGCATAATGAAATATGTTGGCAATGAGAGCCAGGATAATTGTGGAAGAACATAGTAAAGCTTGTCTTTACAGAATACACAGAATATCTCGCTCCTTCTGCGAAGATGCTGTTGGTCGGGACAGCGCTATCAGCAGTTAACCAGGGGGGTATTTTTCGTACGTGGTTCAGCTAAATCGATCAAATGTCCTATTATCCAGCTTAAATTAGCGAGATGATTGACATCAGGATTTCCCGGTTCTTCAAAGGTTGACCCGCCCTCAAACGGTCTTGTTCATTCGAACCAGACGTCATTCATCAGGATAAATGCGCGTGCAGGCTCCTCTTCAGAAGGGGGAGGAGTCGAACACAGATTCGATGATCATCAAACGCTACAATTTTAGATAAACTCTGAGAAAGAGAGTCTCTTCTCTCCGTGGAGGAGCAGGAGATGATCACGACTACATATGATGAATTTAAGTCCATAATCATGGCAAAGTCTAATGGTGCGTTCACATCCAAAGTGAGCGAATATTCGCAATACTTCCTGTTTGTGAATGCAGCATAACGCCGCCTCCGCTGGTCGGGCTAGAGTCAGCATCGCAAAATATCAAGTTAAATGCGTCAGTGTTGGGAAAATGTATCGGCTAATTTTAAGTGCCTCATCACCCAAATCAATCAGATTATATTTATTTAAATGTGCTTGCTGGCAGTATACAAATGAATATATACTTATGAGGATATATGTACTGTATGCGCGTATGTATCATATATGTGTATGTACATGTATGTGTAGATTACCATATAACTAGGAGTTTGAATATGTGTATGGGTGAATCAGTACCGTAATAATTTTCTACAATAATGATATGTATGGTGTATTAATAACACTGTCATATAATTATGAGTGCTTTAACACATCCATAAGTTTCTTAAGTGCTAAATAAACGTTACGAACAGCACGCCATGCAGCGGCTTTCCCGATGTTCTCTACATCGCAGACACTGTACAAACATGTACCAGTCGCAAAAAATCTCAAGGCTGTGATCCAGTCTGCATACAGTATGTGATCCAGTCTGCATACAGTATGTGAGACAGGCGATGCTCTGCTGCGCTGTGGTGTTTAATGTACGACTCGAGGAGGTCTCGGCAGAATCTATAGCGTGCGTACAGGAAGTTATGAGGATGTGAGAACGGATCTTGTCGATCTCAAAGAACTCTCTCCCTATAAAACTAATATAACTAATATCGCTCCTTCATCAATGAGGAAGTGAGCTGCCTTTTTTGTCCGGTGGGAGTGGCCAACTTATCCAGTTAATTTCACTAAACCTGCTGTGGAGCAGGTTAAGGGATTTCGATGTGTTGCTATGGTGATTTATCTAAACTTGCTTCGTGGAACCGAAAAGCCTGACCTACGTCATCTTATCCTGCTAATTCAGTAAACCAGGTACGAAAAATACCCCCCAGGGGAACTCGCTTCCGTGCACTAACATGCACTATAAGGCAGGTGCAGCCGGCTCACCTATGCCAACAAAGCACAGAAAAATACCACACAGACAGCAATATCAGTCTCTGCTCAGGTAGACATTACTCCACTATATCTTTAAATTGTAAATAGTAGTTTGCTGCTACATTAATGCTGATTTTGAAATCAGCACCTTGATATATAGTAGCAGGAGTTCAGGAAATAATGTTTTTATTGTTTGTTGCCATATTTCAGGAGGAAATGCTGAACAGAAACAGTAACTCCATACACACATATATGCACATGTATGCACAGCTTTTGATCTCCATGCACAGTTTTTCCCTTTCCCTCGCTCTTCTAATGTGCCTTGCAGATATTTCTCAATCTGGTTCATTCAAGCATTTAATTTGGGTGAACCACTTTTACAGTACGTGTTTGAACGCTGCAGTGGTTTGTTAGTTAGGGTGCTCAACAGAGAATAATGGTTGGCAAGAACAAGAGGCAGAGAAGAGGAAGTGGAAAGGCGTTGAGAGACCTTAATAATTCAGCTTCTGGCTTAAATTGCTGAAACTGAATATATTGCTAATTACTTTTTACATAAACTTCCGCTGAACTTTAAAATGTTGTCAAATGTTTGCTTTAAATAGGGAGATGAATGTCATATTGCAAATACTTGCAAATTCCATTCATTCATAGGAGAGGTTTAGATGAATACAATCTATAAATATGAAATAGTTTTGATTGAAGAAAGGTGTTCATTTTTACCAAGCCAAACATTGGGCCTTTTGCTAGAACCACTAGAGTCACGAGTTGTGCCTGTGCTATCAAATCTGTATGTGCAATGAGTCTGCTGTTATCTAAACATGTTTTTAGATTTGAAAAATCTAATGATGTTAATATAATGTTAACATTATCCTGTTTGACTCTGCAATTCAAACAAATCAGCATTGGGCTATTGATGCAAATGTATAACACTATCAATATGAACACCTCAAGCTGCAGAACGACATAAATGATGTCCTAATTGAAGGTTAATTTGTCTCTGTATATTATAAGGTCAGTGAGAGGTGTAACCAGGCGTGTCGTGGCCTTGGTGCATCAGGCCCTTGGATGAGAGTGTGTCATTAGACAGTGTCACGATATTGGCAGAGACAGATGGATGGTTCTTCACGTGCAGGTTTATGCAAGTCGTGGACGAGGGAAACAACCTCCATGACAATGCCTTACAGGGAGACATCACCAATCATGGCCCGTATTCTTTCAGTCCATCTCCGTGAGGGAGACTTCCCCTTGACCCTGTCCCATTGCAGTCATTGATCGACATGCTGTGGAGAGACAGTTTTCATTTTTAACCATTTTTTTCTTTATTTCAGTGAAAGTATGAACCAGGTGACATAACCTCACTTTCACCCTTCATTTCGCCCCCCCATGCCTTTGCTTCATCAGGTCCTTTAATTCTGCTGCTGATGGAGATGGTTCTCAGAAAGCATGTAAAAAATCTCAACCGACATATGGGGCTGGACACATAACCTTATATGGTATTATTGGGGCGTTAATAATTTGTCATTCTAATAAACGGGAACTTATTTTTGCACGGGTGGCAATCATTATGTTAAAGCTGGTCATGCACACAGTTATTTGAAGCGAGGAGCTGAATATGACGTTGCACACTTGAACGAAGAGAGAAAGAAGGAAAGTTAAGATAGGATGCGGCAATGTTGTTGGCCAGAATTTTAGTTTCAAACCTTAAAAACATGAAGTAGCATTATCAACAGAATGTGAAGAGGGTACAGTTGTGATGTTGTCGGAGATGCGTATGTATCGTGTAGCAGAGATATCTATTGAGATGAGCATGCTAAGCAGCTAGACTCGGGGCTGTTGACTTGTACCATGTGAGGCAATAGTGAGTCACTAGCGTTTAGTCTGCCCTTAAGAAGATACACAAGTAGAGCTGCCCTGAGGGCTTGTCAATCATGTTGAAGGTACCTGCTCCTTGTGCATTTAGTTTATTGGATTAAATCCAAACTCATATTTTCAGGAGACTACCCGGGTCAAAGGGCCGAGGCTTTGGGACCTTAGCAACTCACATTTAGCCAATGCACATCCCAGTGCAGTGCGTCTGAACTCAGGGCACTGCCCCGACTCGCTGCAGCCATCATAAAGGTTAGACCAAGGGAACCACATTCACTTGATAAGCAGGGAGGCCAAATAGTATGATGTTTCTGTCAAATCCAGCTGGTCTTGAGAAATGTAAAATAAATATATTAGTCAGTTCCTTTTTAATGGGTACCAACAACACATTTACACACGTATTATCGACACAATAGACTTGAAGCGCAGTACAGGTCGCAGTTACGTGAGACACAGCTGACCCATGCAGACAGCCTCCCTCAGGGATCAATACAAGTGTTATTTTAAGTGACAAAGGGTTCCAGTTCAAGTACAGTAGGCCCTACAGCTAAAATGGAGTTGTATCAGTGCAGTGGTGCGCAGCGGAGAGCAGGCCATGCATTCGGTCCCAGTGGCCCAAACAGTCGGTGAGTGCAGAAAGGCACGGAAATTGTCACGGAAAATGTAAGTTATTTTAGAATTTTAGAAAAGGGCCAGTTAATTAGTTTTAGCGGTTTGTGGCAGGTTGCCACCAACTCATACACCTTAGCTCTGCCTACCTCAGTACTTCCCAGCATCGGGGCGGCTGTAGCTCATGGGGAGAGTGGTCTTCCTGAAACCACAAAGTAGGCGATTCGATCCCCAATCTTCCCATAATTTGCATGTCGAAGTATCCTTGAGCAAGACACTGAACCCCCAGTTGCTCCCCGGATGGCTCATGGCAGCACACTGCTCCTTAATTACTAAGGATTGTCGGGGTGTGGTGTGTTCACGGACCCAAATGCAGCGACAGGACAGCTGAGATCGTTGTTAAACCAGGTTTATTGCAGCAGGGGAACAGGAAGAAACTAACAAAGTCCGGTGGTAAACAGTAACAGACAGACGGGCAAAACAAACAAACAAGGTCCGGGCGCAGACAGTCACGAACAGCGGGCAGGTGGGACGCTGACTAGAGGCGCGTACACGCGCACCTAGAAGCCGCTGACGGGACGGCAGCGAACTGACTGTAGATGGGAGCGCGCTCCATCCTGGGCCGGAAGGTGGCCGTGAAGCGTCCGCGAACCTCTCTCCGGTCCAAGCCGGAAAGTGGCTGATAACGTCCGCGAACTCCTCTCCGGTCCAAGCCGGAAGGTGGCTGTTAACGGCGGGCTGACGGACAGGCAACAGGATCCTCAAGCCTCCACGCGGAACTCCGTGGAACGAGCGGGAGGCTCTCTTCATGCAGGTGAAACCCGAGGCTCGACACTGGCAGGAAGGTAAAACCAAGCATGATGTCCAAAAGGAAAAAGACTCACAGGAGCCAACCGAGCCACTCACGGGCGGAGGACCAGGTTGGCAGACGGTGAAGACGGTACGGACTGACACCAGAGGTGAGGAAGACCGGAGTATTTGACAGCAGGAGGTAATCAGAGGAAACGAGAATCAGCTGTGAATCAGCTGATCAGGGAAAGAGGCGCAGCTGTGGGCAGAACTCCCAGGGTTCGGCCCAAATCCTCACAGTACCCCCCCCCCCCTCAAGGGGCGGATCCCAGACGACCCAAAACAACAATCCCCTAGGGTGGGTGGAGGGGAGCCGGAGGAGGGACCAGGAGTACGGAACAAACAGTCCGGGTACCTGGCCAGAGGACGGCCATCAGGCGCTCAGATGTACTCTGGGGGGACGGACCGGAGGCTGCGGGGCGCCGTAGAGCGAGACGGACGGGGGCTCCGTAGAGCGAGCCAGACGGGGGCTCCGTAGAGCGAGACAGACGGGGGCTCCGTAGAGCGAGACAGACGGGGGCTCCGTAGAGCGAGACAGACGGGGGCTCCGTAGAGCGAGACAGACGGGGGCTCCGTAGAGCGAGACAGACGGGACTCTGAAGGGGAACCGGGGGACAGGGAATGGCCGAGAGGCAGCAGCGGAGGCTGGGGACGGCTGCGAGGCGGCAGCCGAGGAACCGGACTCAGGGGCACTAGACTCAGGGGCACTAGGCTCGGGGGGCACTAGGCTCGGGGGGCACTAGGCTCGGGGGTCATTGACTTAGCGAAGGCTAGGGACGGCTGCGAGGCGGCAGCGGAGGAACTGGACTCGGGGGAACCAGACTCGGGGGAACCAGGCTCGGGGGCACTAGACTCGGGGTCAATAGGCTCGGGGGCACTAGGTTTGCAGTCAATGGCTCAGGGTCAATTGGCTCGGAAGCACTAGGCTCAGGGCACTAGGCTCGGGGGCATTGACTTATGGGGACTAGCCTCAGGGGAACCGGACTCGGGGGGAACCAGACTCGGGGGCACTAGGTTTGCAGTCAATGGCTCGGGGTCAATTGGCTCGGGAGCACTAGGCTCAGGGCACTAGGCTCGGGGGCATCGACTTATGGGGGCTAGCCTCGGGGGAACCGGCCTCGGGGGACACGGGACGGCTGCAGGGCGGCAGCGGGGGACACTTGACGGCTGCAGGGCGGCAGCGGGGGACACTTGACGGCTGCAGGGCGGCAGCGGGGGACACTTGACGAAAGACTCACGAACGGGTTGCGGGGTCCTCGCCGTCTGACCTTGGAGGCAGGGGCGGGGTTGCGAGAGACCTTGGACCCTGCTGCTGATCTCGGAGACCTCTCTTCTGAGGACTTGCTGTGGCTGCTGGGTCCATAAGTGGTCAGTCCGTTCTGTCGGGGTGTGGTGTGTTCACGGACCCAAATGCAGCGACAGGACAGCTGAGATCGTTGTTAAACCAGGTTTATTGCAGCAGGGGAACAGGAAGAAACTAACAAAGTCCGGTGGTAAACAGTAACAGACAGACGGGCAAAACAAACAAACAAGGTCCGGGCGCAGACAGTCACGAACAGCGGGCAGGTGGGACGCTGACTAGAGGCGCGTACACGCGCACCTAGAAGCCGCTGACGGGACGGCAGCGAACTGACTGTAGATGGGAGCGCGCTCCATCCTGGGCCGGAAGGTGGCCGGAAGGTGGCCGTGAAGCGTCCGCGAACCTCTCTCCGGTCCAAGCCGGAAAGTGGCTGATAACGTCCGCGAACTCCTCTCCGGTCCAAGCCGGAAGGTGGCTGTTAACGGCGGGCTGACGGACAGGCAACAGGATCCTCAAGCCTCCACGCGGAACTCCGTGGAACGAGCGGGAGGCTCTCTTCATGCAGGTGAAACCCGAGGCTCGACACTGGCAGGAAGGTAAAACCAAGCATGATGTCCAAAAGGAAAAAGACTCACAGGAGCCAACCGAGCCACTCACGGGCGGAGGACCAGGTTGGCAGACGGTGAAGACGGTACGGACTGACACCAGAGGTGAGGAAGACCGGAGTATTTGACAGCAGGAGGTAATCAGAGGAAACGAGAATCAGCTGTGAATCAGCTGATCAGGGAAAGAGGCGCAGCTGTGGGCAGAACTCCCAGGGTTCGGCCCAAATCCTCACAAGGATAGGCAAAATGCAGAGAATAAGTAGTATCCTTCACTTCATCACTGCTCACGCTCCGTGTGTGTAGTAGTTGCAGGAGCTCAGGTCGACAGAGAGAGCCGATGCGGGCTGCAGCGTGAAAATAAATGACATCAAGTAAAAAGCACCAGTAATGTCTGGGATTATCAATAGAACACTCTTTAATGATTTAGCACCAGGGCCTCGCGAGAGCCAGTGTCCGTTCTCTGCTGTACAAACATGGCGGTGCAAAATGCCGTGGAAGACCCTCTGTAGATGTAAATGGCTTTTTCTAAGCTAAGGAAAACACTATATGATTCTTAGTTTCAGGTGATTATCCACTGAATAAAATAGTTATGAATAATATATTCAATATATGTTATAATAAACCCCTCTAAATGTTCCACACTGTCCTCATAAGGTTCATGTCGGCTCACTAAATTGTTGATTTGAAAGAAGGGGATTATTGACTAACAGGCGGAAGATACAAGTGCGATGACATTAATGCTGTGAAAGAAATGACACAGCAAACAAAAGATGGAAATTAGTTTTGAAGTTCTATATGCAACCTGTTCTCAGTTTTTTTGTTCATTTATTTTTGTGTTGGGAAATATGTTGTGTTGTAGATCTATTAATTTCACAGGTATCAATGACATAAAGATGTGTATTATTTTGTGTGTCCACCACATTTACTAAGGGAGTTCCAAAGGAAGCCCACATGTGCCAATTATATTTGACATGTTTTCATTGTTATGGTACATGATCTTTTTCATGACAGACAGGTTTCAGATCACTGGATTGATAAGCGTGACAACGTGCATCAACATTTCTTATGTTACTGAATTTTGCCACATACAGTGACCTTTCCTCACTGGCAAAACAACCTATACAGCTTGACAAGCAATGTAATAAGCTGCCATCTTGACGACAGAGATTGATGTGTGGACCCCAAATGTTACAGTACGCATTAGTGACGTCAGGTGCCTTCCGATTTCATCAAGCGGGAAAAACACCTATAGTCTCTGGTAATGTGATCAGTGTCACTGTGACATAACAGCAATACATTGTTTATTGTATGCCTCCTTAAATGTTTATGTATGTCACTCTTGCAGTTATGGGCATGATCTTTAATTTATTTCCAGACTTGTTAGGTAAAATAAAACCCAATAATAATAATACAGAATACACACCAATTTACACACACACACACACACACACACACACACACACACACACACACACACACACACACACACACACACACACACACACACACACACACACCTACCTCTACGTGCACATCATACCATTTATAGTCTGCAATCTTGTAATATTACAATGCATTTGAGTTTGAGCTATACATCTCTCTCTTTTGGTCCTGTGAGGCACAGAGAGAATATGAAGCAGACCGGAGATAAAAAGAGAACATGAGAGGAATGAATGAAGGACAAAATAGCACTACAAAAAGCCAAGTACAGTGGAGGACATGAGATGATAGAAGATGAGAAAGCTGGAAAAAAGAGTGAAGAAGACACAAATGATCAAAATACAGAGAGAAAGACAACAAGAGCAAGACGGGACACGGGGGGTGGACACGGGGAAAAGACAGCCAGGGGCCAGGAGAGAGAGGAGACAGTTGGCAACACTTTGACACAACAAAGGCCAGAAGCACTCTCCTGCTGAACAAAACCCCAGCCGCCGCCAGAGGGGTGGCTGGGTGAGAGGGGGAGAGAGCGACAACAGAGAGAGAACGAGAAGATAGAAGCATATTGATGTGAGTGTGTGAGGCACCAGAGAGACTGTGTGTTGGGAATGTGTTGGCAAGGCGGCACACTTTCTAGAGGACAGGCAGAACATAACTGTAAGCAGAACTAAGATCCAAGTTCATCACAAGGGCAAGGAAATAAGAGGAAACAGAGAAGGGCAACACAGGCACAATGTGACATTGCTTTCAGACAACTTGATCAAATATATACAATAAAGTATTTTTTAAAGTTTAATATGCCTATAGACATGCTATTAAAGGAAATACAAAATCATTGAACATTTCATAACACTGCCGAAATTCAAACACTCACAGCTGTTGGAGTGTGATGACGTCATATAATGACTGAAAATACCGGAACATTGCGGGTGGCAGTGGACGTGGATGGGTCATATAAACACTGGATTTCTTTTCAACCAGGAGACATGTGTTTGTGTCCCAAAGTGTTGTTGAATTCATTTGAAGTTACGTTAGTGATGTTTGTGATGCCAAGTGAAGAGGCTGACAAGTGTTGTGTGAAATATTTGAATATTACTTTAACTCTGGTCTCACTAGCTCCTGAGTGAGACCAGAGTATATCCCTTTTGTGGTGAATGCTCCAATATTTTTCCCAGTTTTCGTGCTTTTCTGGAAACAGAACAGGTGGAGTAACAAATAAAACTCCATAGAAATATTCCAAATAAACAGACAGGGGTCAAGAACCAGAGAGGATAACAAAGAAAAGTAATGTCACCAAGCAGGGAGTAGGCAGGAATCAAAGTGAGAGAAATCAAGATTATGTCACAGGTAATCATGCTGAAAAGACAATCTGGCAAAGAGCAGGTATTTAATCTGCTCGTGTAATCTGGAGAATGGAAAGCAGGTGAGTGAGTGGGAAGAGCCAAATGGGATAACTGGCAGGTGAGGGGTTACTGGATGACAGGAGGCAGTAGCAGGAATAAGAAACGAGTTTGTAATAATGCAAGACTGAATAAATGATCAGAGAGGATTTATGGCATTATCAGAGTTTTTTTGGTGTTAACAACTGCCTGCTGTCCCCATGGTGTTGATGAGAGTGAGCCAAAACAGTAAAGTTGCAAGTCTTAAAACCAAATCAATGAGCTGAAAGACACTAAAACATGTTTAATTGGAACTAAAGAGCTGGGAGATCATTGTCTGTGTGACCTTCACAATGAGTGCCCCCTTTTGTATTACATAAGGTTGTTTATTTCCATTGTTACGATAAAATGTTTTATCAGCCTTCAAAACACCTGCATTGTGCTCCACCAGCTGTTTCGCGTAATTCCCTGAGTATTTAAGACAGAAAATAACAGCTTATTCATGCTGTGAGGAAATATAACATGCCATCACTGCTAACACAGTATGGATACATGACATAAGACATTCATTGGCAACCATGTCACCAAATGTGGCAACAATAGTAATCCGTTGCATTTTTGGCTAGTCATCAGTTCATTTGCAATGAAGAACTCTATCTTAGTCAGTTTATGTGAGAAACAAATTTGTCATTCAAAAGATTTCACAGCTGAGTATTACAGACACAGCAACAGGAACATTTGCTGGATGGAGCTGCAAAATGTGTCTCATTTTATACACCCAGGATAAGTCCAGCATTTTGGAAATTCATAAAGAGCACAATTTTGAGGAAAATATTTATCAATATTTCCATTGGCTCTGGGGAATAGTGCCACTCTGTGCATGTTATTATTGGGTTTGATATGGTTAATGTTTTAGCAGTATAGGAGTGTTGCCCAAGAAGACTGACAGTGGCGTGACTGTGACTAAGCCGTAGAGACAGTCACTAATCAATTCACTAACTGATCAATATGTGTGCTGCATGAATTAAATCATTATGACTGTCAAGTGTGATAGGTGTGGAGTTATGCAATGGTATGTGGTTAAGGTTAATCTAGCAGAGGAAGAGCTCAGTGGATATTTTCCAGGCACAGCAATTATACATGGTGGCCCTGCAGGCTAATGTCATGAATTGATGATTTCATTTAATTTCATTCTGAGACAGTATACGAAGAAGTGTCCGTAGGTGTGTGTATACCTTCAATTGCATCACTTGTTCCAGAGAGCCACAGCTTGGTGGAAATACATAAAAGCCTTTCTGAGTTAGCATGGCTATAGATGGGCCTGGCATCAAAGCTGGGTGACTGTCTGTTTTGCTTAGGCTGTCTTTTTCTTTTGTCTGATTGTCGGCTCAGCTGACAGACTGCATTGCAAAAAATGGTTTAAATATTGAAACATCAGGAGATTTAACATATAATGAGGAAACCATGCCGGGGCTTCCAGTTAAATAGCAGCACACCGACACCACTAAGTGAAATCCCCAGTCTATCAGCACGTGTGTTTGATTAAAACTTCCCTTCTTAAGGTTGTTTGGCCCTGGAAATAATACAGTTGTGTTTAATTAAAGCATTGACATGCATTCCTCAAAATATATGGCTCATGACGTGATGTAACACACCATCACGCAACTCATTTCAGGATTCAGTGTAGTTCTTTCTCCAGGACTATTTCCTTACTGACTAACTGCAGAATCGCTGCAGAAAAATCACTTTTAAAGATCAAATTACTTGTTTTTGAAAAATAGTCACATTGCACCATGAAAATCCAGAAAAATCCAGACCAATAGATAAATCAAATTTGAAAAAACATAATTAAAACTGAAAGATAACATTTTGGTTTTGTATCCAAACTAAAAATAGGTGTAGGAAAATTGTTTCATTCAGTTTTCGAATGGTTTTGAATAAAATATGTATTTAATTTTCCACTTTCATATATATTTTGATATTTGAGGGATTATAGTTTTCATATGCATATTTTATATTTTCAGATTGAGATCTTTTTTTTCACTTTCAGACAGTCCTAGATCTGGCCTGGGGGGCGTGCAATTTAGAGAGCCTGTAATCATGAGTGACATCATAGCAAAGAAGGCTGAGGACTTTCCTCAACCACGTTACCTTCAGGAAATGTAGATACCGCGATAATTACTCCACTCCACTTTTCTATACACCATATTCACCAATTGGCGCCAGTGACAAAGTTCTGTTTAGCAGGCTGTTTTAGACCATACTTGGCACGAATCACAGTTTATAGCAATACACTATAAACATAGTGTGCCGTTCAACAACCACACCTTAATATCTGATGTTTCGCACATCCACATACCACTGCGAACGCAGTTTAGTATCCGTTTGCGATTGGTTGAGAAAGGTCCTTAACTTTCTTTGTTATGCTGTCCCTCATGATTAAAAGTCCCTCTCAGTTGAGAGCCTCCCACGCCAAATCAAGGACAGAAGTCTGAAACTGAAAACAAGATTTAAAACACTAAAATAAATAAGATCTCAATCCAAAAATATAAAATCTGTAATTGAAAACAATAAGACCTCAAAAATATATATGAAAGGGAAAAATTAAAATACATATTTTATTCAAAACAATTCCAGAACTGAATCAAAGTTATATTTAACCCCCAAAACAAACATCTTCCTACACTTATTTTGTGTTTGAATACATTGTATTGTTGTTTTTAATAAAAATAAATTCAAATTATCAAAACTATTGGCTGGAATTTGGCTCCATACACTACCCCCTTCTTTCCACCTCTCCTCTCCATCTTGTCTATAATCTTTGTTGATATTCATCAAATGAAATGAGGTGGAGAGACAACACTCCATTAATATCCTGCACTCTCCTGAAGATCTGCAGTGACAAGTCGAAACATTAGCAGTGACAGATGAGTGTGCTGATCGGCAGCAAGACTGACGCACATCTTATTCCTTCTCAGTATTTTCCACTAAACACCGACCACTTTGCCGAAGAACAGACAGCATCCGGCAAACAATCACCCAACAAGGCAATACTGTATACAAACAGATTGTTCATTACCAATCCTGGGAGGAATATGTAGGGTATGTGTGTGCATGGCGTTCACTCTCAGCTGTGTGTGTGTGTGTGTGTGTGTGTGTGTGTGTGTGTGTGTGTGTGTGTGTGTGTGTGTGTGTGTGTGTGTCCAATCAGATTGCAAGGATAGGGGCAGAAACATATAGAGCCAGAAATATACTGAGCAAGAAAAACAGAAAACCTACCGAGGTAAAAGTGTTGCCAACTACATCAATTTAATTATAATTTGATAGTTTGTCACTGGAGGGAAAACCTTGTTATCCTGGAAGCTGAGCGTAAAACAATGTGACGTGCAATGTGTTCAATGTGATAAATCCCAAAGCAGAAACCTCTAATTATCTGTCCAGTGACTTCATCAGCAAAACAAAACAAATGTTTGACTGGGAGGTTGATTTTCAAGGAGCAACCATGTTGTCGTGATCAGTGATGAAGAATAAAGAACTGCTGTCTCTGGAGAATCTCGCAATCTACTGAGACCCGATACCAAGCAGACAAGTTTTTATTTATTATTTATATCTATTTAATTACATCTACAAATGGAATTCCAATTAAAATGTGATGTCTTATTCAGAGTGAAAAGATAAATGAGACAACAAATAGATAGATAGGGGAAAATACAATATTAATGGAAATGCAATGTTTTAGCCAACCTTGCGGTGCAGTTCTAGAACAATGTTGGACTGTTGGTGAGTCTGTCTTTAGTTAGGACTGACATACCTCAATAACTATTGATTAGGTCATGAAATTTGGTGCAGGCATTCATGTTCCCCAGAGGATGAATTGTAATTGGCCTTGGTTATGAAATGATCGGTAAACCTCTGACTTTTACTCCAGCTCCATCAGTAGGTCAAAGTTTTTTTGTAAAATAGCTTGACAAGCAGATGGATTGGTATATTTTTTAAGAACACAGTGGTCCCCAAGAGTTACTGCACACACACACACAATACGCTATTGATGCCTGTGTAACTGTGGCTTAGATTGCTGTAAGATACGTGGCATTTTATAAATATAGACTTTTTTATTTGAGTTTGACAAATCCTTCGAAAAATAATTGTCACTTTGTATCTACTGGCTCTGTGTTTCCTTTTTTTTTTAATCATACATGACACTCTGACGTGACATATGTTGCACGATAGATTTGAGAGAGAGCTAGAGAGCACAATGGGCTAATATTTTTTTTAATTAATTTAGTTTCCTTTTTTTTTTTATAGTAGAACTTCAGAGGAAAGAAGAAGCGGATGAATGAGTTACGGAGTAACCCCAGCATCGACAGCCTCCTGATGCTACTGCAATTATTTTTAAAGCAGGTACAAACGCCATGGAAACTGCAGTGATTATATTGGTGTCTAAATATATAGCCTTCCTTAAACTCATCAGCCGACTTGGGAGGAATGGCTCCTTGAAGATGCTGTTGATTTGGATGCATAAATAGTTTTGTTTTCTTTCTTCCTCTGAGGCGATATGCACTGTAGTTTCTATACAACGTTTCCACTGTATTTAAATGTTGGGACATTCATGTGTATGCACCACCTTACATTTTCCAACAGGAATCCTCCGAGCCTCGGCAAGCTAGCTTATGTTGTGTCTTAGTCATGTTGAACATCCCAGCAGCCAATGTTTACATGCATTACATTTTACAGACAAGAAAGTATCATTTCAGAACGAGCTACAAGTTAAAGAATCCAATTTATCTGGCTAAAATCATATTCTTGGTGTCTGTATTGGAAGCATACTTGTATTCAACTAGATAAATGACCAACACACATTAATAATCAAGTTAGAGATGGAAATAACTGGTACCAACCCAAGTTATATATCTTACTGAAAAATGCAGGATCATCCTGATTCAGCCCATACATATTTAACCATATCACCAGCTTGGGAAGCAATTCTTCCACCACTTAGATATACCTCCCCTTATTTCAGCAATGGTGGATTGATCCCTAAAAAGAACTCCTTGTGGATGATAATGGCCCCCACTTCGGCTCTTAACTGGAAAGGAAGAGTGGTATACTTGGCGTATTCATCTATATCTGAGTCTGAGGTGTGAATATTTCTTGAAATGTGTTTTGTGCGAAAATATAACCGATGACATTTAAACACTATCTTTAACTGGTTCATTGATTCCTTCCTTCCTTGATGTCAAAATCCTGTCTGTTAGGTAGCACTCATTCAACCCAAACCCATATGCACCCAATCCAAGCAAAACCATAAAACCGCTACCTCATCTAACTGTGACTACTAGAGCACAGCGCAAACCAACTGCAGGAGATATACCAAAGCTATAAAATATGAGAAAACAAATACAGCCAAAGACTAACTAAATTAACCTCCAAATCACAGGTTGTCATAATGGCACAACATAGCTCCACAGTCATTAATGAGTTACCAACCAAGACATAATTCAGGTGCATTTTTACCTTCCCCCCCCACCCCCCTTGTATAACATCAATAATGTCATTGTGCTAGCAAATGTGACCTTCATATTAATCACCTCAGTAAATATTACTCATATGAAAGATTAAAAAAAACATACCAATTAAAAAACAAAGTCTCAGGCATTTATATAGTTTTATTTTAGATGAATTATGACCTATGAATTCCATCAAGGTTTTACTTGCGGTGCTCTTAGTTTCAATTTAGAGTGATCCAAGAATCATTAAAATATGCTAATGTTGATCTATTTCAAGACTTCTTTACTGAATCATACAGTTGACACTGTGATAGATGAACAACGCCCAGACAGTTGAAAAAGAGACGTAAAAATTGATGTAGCAGAACCAGAGATATATTGTTTTTTATTCCACGCATTCTTTTTTCTTGTCAAAACATAACTATGTTGTAGACAGTGCAACTCAGTCGCCAACAGTTTGGTCTAACAATCACGGGTGTTATTCATTATAGTGGCATTGCCACTGGTGGTAAAGCAGTGAAGGGCAATAACTGAATATGATTGGCTCACAGAGGTCGTGGCAGAGCCGGTTGGTTTAAGTAAAATGTTATGCTCTCAGTCAGCTGGAACAGAAAAGGAAGAGAGAGAGTTCCCCTTTCATATTTCACTATCTATTGTTCCCTCTAACAAGATGACAGACTTTACAGTGTCATGAAAGGTATCAAACTCATTGTAAATGTAGTTATTCAAAAAAATATTGTTGTATTTTCTTGCCAGAAAGAAACCTTTCAAGTCGATTCAAAGCATCTTTCAGGTTTAACTGTGCCTTCGGTCCCAGGCTACAGAAACAAACTTCTCATTGAAAACAGGGTTGTGAAGTGTATGCTCACGTTTGTATTTTATTTCATATCTGTAAATGGTTTGTTTTATTGCTTGCCGGTGTATAACCTGGAGACGATTAAATTGCTCCTTTTCTTAGTTTTTCCTATACATTACATTTCGGATTGTATGGTATTAACGCAAAGAAAATGTCCCGCTCTCCATCTTTAGTTGGAGGTTGAAAACTGATCTCAGTCCTGTTTATACTATTATATATTATATTATATTATATTATATTATATATATATTGAATGACAACAGTAGCTCGTATGTAAAACAGGACACTTCCTGTAGCCATGAGAAGAGAGACATGGCCACATATTTCTTAAAAGCACAACATCAATTGTTTTCATCTTCAATCTATAATCAGAGTAATCGGCAGTTATAATGTGTTTTTTGTGTCAGCCATCCTCATACACCCAACATAAGTGTGCCAGTTGTTCTGACCACTGCATAGTCACCGTTTTGTGTTGTGTGTTTAATTATTGTGTCCACTATAAAAAAGGACCATAATTTACTTTCTATTGGCATTGTTTTCGGGTCCACGTTCTTGACTCACTAGATTTCAAACTTGGGACTATTTCACGAGCTGCCAGGAGACTGGGTTGTGTCTGTACGGTTTGGATCTCATACCATAACGGGATGGCTGCCACACGGGTTGAATCAATCTGAATTCATTTCCGCAGCCCTGCCAACTGCGGTTAGTTTTGTTTGTATTTCTGCATTAAAGATGATTTATATCATCCAAGCTCTGTGACAAAGATAATTTATACATACAAGTTTTCTGTGTGAGAATCAATGGACCAAACTGGACTTTCCATCTGATTTTACGCTTCAGCAGAATTAATTTAGCACCACAACAGCTTGGTTTGGAGGACAGCTTGAAGATATGTCCTTGCCTATGGGTGGCAGATCAGTAGAAACACAAAGTAAAAACAAAAACAGTTTTACTGCATTACTCTATTTTTGGCTGGCTAGTCACCATATTTGTGCTGGCTTATCATATTCAATATTTTACAGGGTGGTGAAATGCGGCAAAACAGCTGCTCAATTAAGACCACAGATTCTTTAATCAGTGTTTGCTGGTTTCCCAGAGGAATGTGGTTCATGTTCCATATGTTCTGTATCAGCAGCATGTGTTATCTGGAATAAATGCCAATGTGTGTTTGGGAGTTAAGGGCAGACATTACAGGTGAATCGGATGGAAATAAATTAACAAATACATATCACCATGAAACCTTCCCAGTTGACTTACATTAAGACGATTAATTTAGTTGTGTGTTGTTTGTTTAAATATGCCAAATAAATCATCGTTTCTCGGTGTGCCAATTTACATAATACAACAACAAAAATCTGGATTTTGGACAAAGTCAGATTAAAATGCCTATTTATTTTGTTGACATAATAGGTCATATAATAGTTTATACTGAGATAATTTAGGATATCTATTTGTATCACTCCATGAATCAGAAAATACAGTATGGTCATAATGTCAACATGCCATGTTTCAGGACTAACATGTTCTATAAATTAGGCTATGAATGAAAACAAAAACTCAAAACCTTTATAATATAGATAGCAATGAAACTGGAAAGTTTGGTGCAACTGAATCTTTTATTTATTATGTTTAAAAATGCAGATATTATCTAATGCTGACTTTTGGTGAGTGGGAGGAATATGTAGATGCAACTAGAAGATGTGTATTTTAAATGTTTTCTTTACACTAGTCTGACAAATAAGCCCAGAATCTCAAATGTGACCAGTGCTTAAAAAAATAATGTCTTGCCTATTGAATGTACATTTGTATTGTATGTCCCTCCCTCTGGCCATAATCATGTGTGCCAAGCTGCATGTGTGGCTGTTTGCGTCATTAATCCAGAGGTTGTGCGTTTGCACCTCGGGAGGAACTTGAAATGCATGAAGCCTCCTCTTGCCCAGATGTCTGTTTAAATAAGAATGCTGTGTGGATGAGTGTTTGTTTGTCCAGCACTGCGTCAGATGGCTGCTGCACCGCTCTCTAAAGGACAGCCACATTCAAAAGCTGTACACATCAATAATATTTACACACACACACACACACACACACACACACACACACACACACACACACACACACAGACATAAAGGAATATGTGCCCATTTGTTATGTATGTTTGCTCTAGTCTTGACCTTGAAATGTGGGACACATTAGTACCAGGCCCTCGATGTCACAAACTGATACAGTTTCTTTGTTGTCCTCATCTGTACATCTACAACTTCCCTTCAGTAACATCTCAGTTCAGGGAATGTATCCTTCAAAGCACAAAGCCTAGCTATCTTTCTTAGTTGCCTTCAAACTGCAGACAAAGTTGGGAAATATACTTGAAAAATGTGAAAGACTACAAGACAATTGTAATGTACAATAGAGGTGTATGACAACTGGCAAACAATGTACCAAGTTAATGGAAAATACTACCATGTTACTAACTTTTATCGGTAATGTCCCACATTGAATGGTGTATTCAGACAGCTAAACTCTGAAGTGTAAAGCATTTATCTAGTTCAAGTGATGCATTTACGACTTGAAAGTAAATTGCCGTTTGTCAAACTGATTTTTCCCAACAAAAATAAGGACAGGCTGACGACACCATTCTACTTCAGGGTACACTTGTTTCATCTTCTGAATTTGGCCAAATGGTTGTGTGTATTTCTGCTCCAATTGAAGGAGCATTTGGAGTGGGGTCGCCTTGTCAAGCCTTTATGAGGCATCCATTATTTAAATGTGGATTCCAAAGTATCAAGGCCCTCGAATTAGGATGCAGTAATAGACTCTGGGGTTGACTGTCACACTAGTAGAGTCACCTTGTGTGAACAATCATTATATTATGATAATGCATGTTGAACTAGGGCTGGCATTAGCATTAATATCAACAGTTTAATGTGGTTGTTAAATTGTGGCATGGGGCAGGAAAGCGAAAGGCCGACACTTTGTCACAGAAGTGTTTAAATGTTTATAACAGACATAGAAGAAGATGCACAAAGGTGTATTATTGGGCTGCAGAATGGGGTTTCCTCCAGCGTGTTGGCAAGCCAAGGGGCAGACAGGAGACAGGAAGAGAGACACACAAGCTGTCAAGAAACAAAAAAGGTTGAAAAGGTATCAGGGATGCGGCTTACTCACCTCTGGTGCCTGTGTGTCCTTATACTGGGCTGTGTTGATGACTGGATTACATGTAGCAAATTAGAGCTGTCAGTGATCCTGAAATCTCCACTGACTATAGAAGCAGCCCAGCCTGTGTAACGGGATGAGTACACCCATGGCACAAGGCAAACGTGTGGGATGACATGTTACAATTAAAGAGTAACAAACTTAATTGAGCAATGTATTACAATTCTTGTCATACTCACTTCACCTTCAAAGTGACACGTTTGCCCTGTAAAAGGTGAAGTACTTGTAGTATCACTACAATGACTACATACAACATACAGAAATAAACCCGCTTTGGGCCTGTCATATATTGAATATAGTTATCAGTGAGGCCATATTAACCAACACAACTCAAGGAGTAGAGAACAGTAGAGGGCAGTGTTCCCTCTAAGCTGCGCGCGTGCGCGGCCGCGCAGGCCAGTCGAAGTGGCCGCGCAATAGATTTTTCAGACCGCGCAAACTTTTTTTCAGGGGTTAAAAATCTTTTTTGCGCCAGTGTTTCTGAGATAGGAGTGAGCCATCTCCACAATAGAAGATCTTTGATGTGACGTGTCGAGTCTTCTTGGCCAATCAGCGTCCCGTTTCTCGACATGCGCTCTCTGTACATCCGCTAGCGCTCTGTACCTCTGCTAGCGCTCTGCCTCCGTAGGCACCCCCCACCCCCGCTGTCCTCCTCCGGGCGCCAGGAGTGAAGCTCGGCTAGAGCGCCACATGAGCTAGGGCCGGCGCTGTTTAGGCTACTCTTGGTGGGCCCTGCTCCAGCAGTTATAGATACCATGGTGAAAAGAAAGGCAGAGCAGGTGCCCCAGAAAAAGGTCTGCCTAACGTTTAAACATGAGTGGCTAGATGAAATAGTCCAAACTGATACAGGTAGGATGAAACTTTCAGACATATTTAAATATGAAGAAAGCAAATTCTGCTCGGAGGCAAAAGCGAAAGGAGAGTTCGCTCGTGGGAAAACGTGTTTCTCTTTTGGTTAACCTGTTTTTCAGATGCTGTTCTTCAGAGACATGTGTCTTCCATAGGCCTGCAGACAAGATGAGCCACATAGCCAGATAGGCCTATCTCCCTCAATGACATTCAAATTACATGTTTTGTAGCCTAGTTTGTTGCAAACCACTCCAGTTATTAAATTGTTTATATAGGCTACCTTTAGGAAAAATTACACCATGTCAATTTAATAGGCCTATAATTATTGTTAAGCACTGCATTAGCATTTTTCTTTCAATGAAGTTCCACTTAAATGTTGTACCTGCTGAGAAATGACTAAACACCTTTGATACTTTTATTTTTTATATATATCATTATCAGTCATAACCAGTGAACCAGTCATAACCTCCCCTTATTGAAGTTCAACAAAGATCCTTTAAGTTCAACTAAACTGACTGGTAAAACACCATCATTAAAATGTTCCCAAAGTCCAGCCATTATAAAGGATATTGATGCATTTTTTTTTTTGAATTGAATTTTTATTTCTATCAAACAAGCACAAAACAGACAGCACACCAAGTAATACAAAATAAAAGAAATGTTGTGCAAGTTCAAGAAGGGGCTGAAAGAAGCGAGGCTTATCAAGTTCAGCCCCCCTTAACTTATCATATAATAACACACAAAAAATTAGAAAGAGAAAGAAAAAAGAGAAAAAAAAGAAGAAAAAAAAGAAGTAATAATAAATCTTAACATTTAAAACATTTAATCTTTAATATGTAATAAAATAAAATAGAGCCCTACTTAAAAAACATTCAATGCCAAGAATAAAAATTAAAAATTACCAGTCCAGTTCCCGATATCCGACCAAGAGAGACTGCCTGAACTTATGTTTGAATTGTCCCAAGTTAATGCACATTTGTTTGTCCTCGTCTAATTTGTTCCACAGTTTCACACCATAAACAGAGATGCACATACTTTTCAGATTTGTGTGGATGGTTGGCTGTTTAAAGTTAAAATTCCCTCTTAAATTGTATGTTCCCTCTCTTAACATGAACATCAATTGAATGTTGCCTGGTAACACGTTGTTAAAGGCTTTAAACATAATTTGACCAATTTTAAAATCAACGAGGTCCTTAAACTTTAAAATACCAGATTTTAAAAACAGGGAATTAGTATGGTCAAGGTAGCCAGCATGATGAATCATCCTTATGACCCATGTGCAAATCTTTTGTATAGTGCTTTTGTATGCATTTCCCCATACCTCAGCACAGTAGGACAGATACGGATCAATAAGTGCATAATAAAGAATTTTGAGTGATTTCTGATCTAAAAAGTGTTTGGTTTTTCCCAGTATTCCAATGCTTCTGGATACTTTGGAGCACAAATATTTAATATGAGGTTTCCAGCAGAGCTTATGATCAATTAAAACCCCCAGAAACTTAATTTCGTGAACTCTTTCAATTGTTATGTTTTCAATTTCCAAACTCACATCTTGCTTAATTTGACGATTTCCAAATATCAAGTTTGCTGTCATCTCTTTGAATCCCCTATGGCTAACGCAGGCTTGTGGTCATTTTCGGCAGGTCGCGTGGTTGCGAATTGCTCACAGTGCTGAAATGTGCGCTCAGAAATAAAAGAAATAGCTCAGTGCCGGAAAAAATTAGAGGGAACATTGGTAGAGGGAGATTTTTAGATTGAATAATCTGTTATCTATGTATATTAATGGAAACACACAACAAGGGAAGAGTTGTCAAACAGTTCTGGCTCTCAGTGTGATTACAATGCAACAATAATGTAACTAACAGGAAAACAGTTTCATAATGCACTTTGTAAAAGTTGTACTTTGCAGCCTCATGTTCTGCAGGAACTGATGTGGAGAGAAGGATGATGGAGCAGGGATGCAGCTGTATTATATATGAAGCGGTGGCTTTGCCAGATATGACAGACTTTATGCTGGGTCCTCTCAATCCGTTTGAAGTATTATAAATATTAATGCCGAGGGGTTTTGTCATGAATTTGATGTGTACTGTGATGGATTTAACCCAACAACCAAACATAACAACTAACAATGCCAACGTGTATGATTCACTGGGACTCTTTCTTTCTCTTTTGATTTATCTGACAATTTTATTTTCTTATATAAAGTATGAAGATTTGGAAAACTTTTTTTTTTGGATTGAGTAAATGAATAGCTATTTTGTATTTCAGTTCATGGTTAATGTTTATGTCCTGTAAGCTTTAGAAACAGAGTAAATCACCAAACAATCTGTTTTAAAGCCAATGTTCAGCTAAAATGAGCTGATAACACACTCTATTCTAGTTTGTTCATGCAACACAAAACTAGCCTTGAAGATGTATTTCTGCATTCAGTTCCATAGACATTTGGCTAGATTTAGTGGGAATTGCTGTTGACTTTGCTGCCTTGCAGACGGTGACTGTTGTTTAGACTGTTTGGACTGTCAGAGCAAAATGAGAAAAGTAGAATTGCCTTTAATAGTATTTGAAAGCTGTTGCTGTTTTATGGCCGCATTATGGTTCCATCACAGTGTTTTGGGGGAGGCTGATATGGATTCTAGAAAGACTGCAGTATGCTTGTTTCACTCGGCTGTTTGCTGCAGGGACCACAGCGAGGATTTAAAACCACAGTCACGATTAACTGTATAACCTGACAGCAGCCAGAGCGCCCCGGGGAAAGGCTGAGCGGGCCCAACGAAGATAAATAGCAAACTGAACCTTAAGTAGCTTCAGATAAAAGGCAAATACCACAGAATTCTGTTAAAATTTCATCTGGTCAGGGGCAAAACAGTTTGTCATAATGAATAATATATCCCATAGCAATAAACAAGACAGACGATTATCCTGTCAGGCCACACTGATGCACTGTACTGCTCTGTTGAGAAGTCATTTGGGAAAATCTCGTTTGAGTGTGAAAGCTCTTATCAATTTGTCAGTCTTGTAATACGTTTAGTAATTGAGGAGACCCAGGTTGCACATTTAAATAACATCAGAGAAGAGAGTCCTGTTCTTGTTTGTAGTTTCTTTTTAAATTGTTGTCATATACGTACATTAACACTAGGGCCCTATTTTTCGTACCTGGTTTACCGAGTTAGCGGGCTAATTGTCAGGATAAGATGACGTAGGTCAGGCTTATTCAGTTTCTCGAAGCAAGCTTAGATAAATCACCATAGCAACACAGCCAAAAATGTAAACCTGCTTCCGGGCAGGCTAACTGAAATTCACTGGATAAGCTGGCCACTCCCACCGGACAAAAAAGGCAGCTCACTTCCTCATTGATGAAGGAGCGATATTAGTTATATTAGTTTTATTGGGAGAGAGTTCTTTGAGATCGCCAAGATCCGTCCTCACATCATCATGACTTCCTGTACGCGGCGCAATAGATTCTGCCTTCAAGGAGCCGCGGACACTGATCACCACAGGCGCAGCCGATCGCCCGTCTCACAGACAGAGACGCTCACCCGCTGCATGCCGCGCTGTTCTTAAGTTTATTTAGCGCTTAAGAAACTTATGGATGTATTGAAAGCACTCATAATTATATGACAGTGTTATTAGTACACCATACATATCATTATTGTAGAACATGATTAAGGTGGACTCATGATAAGAATACAGAGAATCACACACAATTTATTTTCACTGCTTCAATTGATTGAATTTCTGATTATGAATAATACATATATACTGATCCGCCCATACACATATTCAAACTCCTAGTTATATAGAAATATACACATACATGTATATACATATAGTACATGATTCATACGCGCATACAGTACATATATCCTCATAAGTATATATTTATTCGTAAATATAATCTGATTGATCTGGGTGATGAAGCACTTAAAATTTGCGGATACATTTTCCCAACACTGACACATTTAACTTGTCTGATATATTTGCGGCGCTTATGTCTCGCAGCGGGGCGATGTTAAGCTGCGTTCAGGGCAACAATGTTACAAAAACGTTGGAATATTCACAACGCGTTTGCTGTGAATGATTAAGGTAATGACTTCCTCATATGTCTTCATGATCATCTCCTGCTTCTCATCGGAGAAATAAAAAGAGGTTCCTCTGAGTGTATTTGCTATTGTACTGTTAGAAGATCGTGGTGTCAGTGCTCGATTATTATCCCTTCTGAAGAGGCACGGACACGCGCATTTATCCAGAGGATTGACGTCTGGCTAGAATTAACGAGACCGTTTCAGCGCGGATCAGCCGTGAAGAAACCCAGATAGCCTGATGTCAATCATCTCGCTAATTTAAGCTGGAGATTAGGACATTTGCCTGACTTTGTTTAGCCAGGTACGAAAAATAGGGCCCAGGTCACAGGCTGCATTTGTAATGGGAACCAGCACAACCAGCAAGTTGCCATTTTACTTTGAAGAAAAATGTGCTGATGACCAAATTTGACCATGGTCAAGAACCAACCAGAATAGTTTTGAAATATACCACAATGACTAGTGAGCTCTAAAAAATATGTCCCTGTAGCATGGATATGTTTAGAGCCAATATGCTCTAAACATGGAACACATATTTCTAGTAAGTTCCTTACTATTCATAGCTTCACTAAGAAATATAATAATGTGTTAATCTCAATAAGTCTAACCGGAATTCTATTTCATTGTATTTTAATCTGCTCTGCAGACTTTTTGAATCAGACAAGCCTTTTGGATTTATGAATCAAAATGGACTCCTGGGATCAGATTTAATGTTCTATCTTGAAGCTTAAGCAACATGACCCCACCATTGCAGCACCCTTCCCTGTTTTAATGGAGGGCTGTTTTCAGCAGTGCCTGCACCAACACTGCGTTTCTGCACTAGTGAGTGAGGATTCCGGCCCGACAGCACCTGGGCAGCCAATGTCATATTTTATCTATCTCGACAATATAACCATTTACCATATTTTGTTAGGTAAACACTATAATTTACATGTTTGGACAGCAAAATGACTTTATGAAACATATCCAAAGTTGTGATTACAGCATATCGCCTGGATAACATAGTTTATCGTATATAATTGTAACACAAATATCCTCATAACGAATGTATTTCCTACCATACCAGGCTTGACACACACTTGCAGACACGCAAATAGGTACATTTATTCAGGTGTATATGTATACATAATATTATCAAACACACCAGCTCTCTGTGGTGACATAAATGACATACAACTATGTCCATCATGTGATTTGAAATTCAGAATATTTCTGCTTGAAAGTAAAATATAGATTTCTGAAGGGTTTTACTGCCATTTGATTGCTGCATTATTTGATTTTTTTGATTAGTTTCCATGGGTGTGGCGCCATTCAGAATCACTGAAGCAGGCACACAAGCTCCTTGGCAGCAGGGGGGGGGGGGGGGGGAATCACACAAACAGCTCATCAGGACGGCTGCAGGAAATGTTCTGTCTTTGTTGCACAGTGTCTTTGTTCATGCATGGCAGTGTGACATGTGGGGCAGCAAAACATGCTTTTCTGTGGCAAATCAGATTGACAGGTGAAAACCTGTGTGTGTGTGTGTGTGTGTGTGTGTGTGTGTGTGTGTGTGTGTGTGTGTGTGTGTGTGTGTGTGTGTGTGTGTGGTGGGGGGTCATAAATTATAGAGTTGATGCAATTTAATTGTATGTGTCTTTGAATTTATTGATGCCGACATACATAATTTAAAGAGGTGTGTGATGTACTGGGGAAATGTGGACAAGGATGAGGAGAACGTGAGGACTGGCTTGATTGAGATTCATCAAAGCATGTGTTCCTGGAAAGTGGATTTTGGAGAGCAGGCAAGATGCCGAATATGAGAGAAGAAGATGAAGGGAGGGAGAGACAGACGATAAAAGAGAAAAATTACTTGTAATCACAGTGTCAGTGTCCAGTCGGACAACTTGGGTACACTTATAAAGAATTCATAGTTGCTGGCGATGCATGTAATTTCTAAAGGACACATTCAAGAAAAGGAAGGAGGCCGGGAAGAGATTGCACGCTGACAGGGAGAGGCCTCATTTAGAGAGACAAGAGGGAGTGTAGTGTGTCGACGAATTGTTCAGCGTGTCCAAGGTCAGGGGGAGAATGAACTGCCTGAAGGGAGCTGGCAGAAGGAGCACAGAGCAGGGCAAAGAGGCAGACAAGAAGCAGAACAAGGAAGAGTGAAGGAGGCAGGAGGACCTCACAGGGGGCATAGGGGAAGTGGGACGTAGGATGAGAAAGAGACGATGGAAGAAAAGAGGAGAGGGTTAAAAAGGAGCGAAGAAAAAAGAATTGCATTGTCAGGAGCATTGAGGAGGGCAAAGACAGAGTGGGTGGAGAGGAATGAAGGGAGATTAAAATGAGTAAAGACAAATAGACAGAGGATATTAGCAAAAGAAGCTGGAGTGGAAAGGTTGAGAAAAGTGAGAGAAATCCAAGTATTACAGCGAGAGGAAGTAGATGAAACGCAGAGTGAAATCTTAAACTGCTTCACGCTCCCTACACTATATTCTCTTCCTACATTTGGAAGTAAGGGCGGAGAACCTGTCTGAGAGTCAAAGGAAATAAATGCATTGAAACGAGTGGAGGAGTTCTTACTGCACATCCTGTATTACATAAAAACAAACCCAAGACATGTTGCTGGAGATGCTCCCACACAAACACATGTATTTTCTTTTTTGTCTTATCCCCGTGCTTTAATTAACTCGACCTCTCAGATTACCTCGCTCTCCCCTTTACTGTATCTTCGCTTTCATTTTCCCTTGGATTTTAATCCGAAACAAGCACTTCCTCTTCTAAATGGTTCTTTTCTTTGACTCTCTCTGTCCCTCTATCCCTCAAAATGGCTTTTGTCCTGCTGCACAGATCCATTCATTTAAAAACCCACACCAGGACAGTCGTCAAAGCAGATTACTCATGTACTGCACATTCTGTGGAGAGCTATCTATTTTCTGTGTTTTACAGTGCCAACCACCCACAGGCAGGGTGAGGTACAATCATAACTACACCAAAATGAAATGCAGACAGGCATTTGAATAGAGAGGAAACAATGCAAACACTGGGAGATGTTATTAATTTCAGCTTTATTTTACCCAGCAAGTCAGTTATTTCTGCTGTCAAAGAAACCTTGGCAAAGACTATTTTACCATGTTAAAGGCAAACACACACATAAGTAACTGCTGTGGCCATGTTGTTGCAGAAAGACTAATGTGCTGGTAATTTACAGATTGGAGTAAAAGTGCTGTGTGTGGCCGTTTCTCAATACCAAGTACGCTAAGTCCAGACTTGTGAACTTTTGGAGTTTGGACTTGGGAGTTTGGACTTGGGAGTCCAGACTCAAGGACGGGAGGACACAGGACGGTCTTTCTGCAATTGGAACAGCAGCTGACTTGATGACGTCACCACCTCAGCTGTCATTGTCATGAGTTACTCTGATTCTTCACTGTAAAGTATTTTTACAGTTAAACAAAATATGACAACCCTGCTTTTTTTGCACTGGTTTCACAGACATACACATATCATTGTGTATATATATATATATATATTGTGTGCATATATATATATATATATATATATATATATATATATACACACACAGATACACATATCATTGTATGTACATATATATTATTGTGTTTATAAATATATATTATATATATACACATATCCTTGTGTGTGTATATATATATATATATATATATATATATATATATATTGTGTTCATAAATATGTATTTTATATACTGATATAAATGCACATATTTGTATATATAATATGTTTATAAATGTTATATATATATATATATATATATATATATATATATATATATATATATATACTTATATAGATACACATATAATTGCAAACAATTCGGTCAAAAGTAATAAGACTGTAGTTCAAAGTAAAAGTTAAATTAAAATCTTAAGTTATAAATCATAACCTTTCCCTCAGTCAAACTGATTTAATGTGACTGAATAAATAATACAGATTGCTTGTTAGATCCTCAAAGTCGATTTATATCTCATGTTTAATCGATACGGCAGCACAGCGCTGACGGCCCGGTGCTGACGGGAATCACGGTCCCTCAGCAGGACCTCAACCCGTCGGCGTATCTTTTTAAATAAGATGAGTCTGGACAAACCGACCACAGATTTGATCCTTAAACAAATAACTTCTCGCTTGAAAACGTCCTAAAATTATATTTTGTGACTCAACAACGGTAGTATTTATAGAATGTCAACTTTCAGTTGTGAGTTTTCTCATCCGCCATTGTTCCCCGTTTGCTGGTCCGAAATGCATTCTGGGATATTGGCTCTCTCAAGTACGCTGAAGTCTGCTCTGATGCATCCCCGGTAAAATGGGAGGATCAAGTCACATCCGGGCATTTTCACCGTGCTTGGCGAGAAGCGGACTTTTGAATTGGAACAGTACTTGGGCCGCGACTGATGACGTTTCACGAGTCCACGAGAACACAAGTACAGAGAAGAACGCATATTGAGAAACGGCCTGTGTCTTCCCAGTGTTTCCTGATTGTTTACTCCCTTCACCTGTTCTCGTTTCAGACTCCTCCCTCCTTGTGTACCTTCCCATGTGTGATTGTAAAGCCCCGCCCTCATTGTTTCCACCTGTGCCTCGTTGCCTGTCTTCCCTGTGTATTTAGTCTGTGTCTTTCACTTGTCAGTTGCAGGATTGTCTTATTTGTCTTTATAATACGGGTAGATCAAATCAAGCATTCTGATTGGTTGAGAGTGAGTCACGGGGTGTATTTTATTCAGCCATAAAGTACTGTACAGCCTGTTTAGATTTAGAGCGTTCCATATCAGTGCGCACTTAAAATAACAGGTAGATTTAAATTGTCATTTCAAGCTTGACAGTTACCAAACATGTTTTGTGTAAACTTTGATATTGTCACGTCCGCAGTAACGACTCGCAGACCTTGGTTTCCTTAACTTGCAGGTTTATTGCTTGAGTGTTCACAGTATTGCAACGGGGCTCTTCGCTAACAGTAGCTCAAACGGAACAGCTAACAAGCTCACGTAGCGTCCCCCACACTAGCATAACTAACGACAACACACAAGTCACTTCCTCCCTAACCTAAAGATGAGGAATGAAAAGGGTTTGATCACAAAATCGTGATAATTTCCAGTGAGAGATAATTACTTCGGTAATTTCCCGACGCGAGGCAAGTTCTCTAAACATCATGGAGGAGAAAAATGACGGAGAAAAGACGGACAGAAGCAGCGAGAGCACTTCTTTACATCGGTGGCTGAGCGTCATCCTCCACCCTGCTTTCAACCGGCCTGGTCAGTAAATCGCAGATTTACTGACCAGGCCAGTTCAAGGGTTTGCCGGCCCTCCGCTGCGCGTCGGGCCTAACAACTCCCTTGAACAGTACATTATTGCACGACACAGTACTGCCTCTCGTACCTTATTGCTTAAGTACATCATCGTCAAGCGGTAGTTGTTGTGTTTGTTTAGTAAAGTACCTTTTTGATTTTGCCTAACCGTGACTCCTGTCATCTCCTCTGCTCCTGAGTCTCTGCCCCACCACACCCGGTTGTGACATAAATGCCAACGCTTTGCTAGATGTTTAGCATGTTAGCATGCTAAATGTACTCATTCAAACTAAACACAAAATACTGCTGGGGCTGATGGGAGTTTATCCCATTTAAGCAGTACTTTAGTCATCAACAAAAGTATTAAAGTATTGAACGTGTGACTGACTGTGCATGATGTAACAAATCATCCTGAGGGGGTTTGTACCAAATTGTATTGCCATCAATCATAATTGTCGAGACATTCAACTCAAAACTATGAATGTCAACCTCATGGTGGTACTAGAGGAAAGGTCAGAGGATCACTAAAGTCATTAAGGTACATCATCTAACAGCCGATAATAATGGGACAAAATCTAGTGGCTATCGATTTCAGCGGATAAGTGAAAACGTTGAGGTGCCTCGCAAGAAAAATTCAGATAGAAATCAATCACATCCAATAGTTGTCCAGTCATTTCATGTCATGGTTTGTTTCATCCTATGGAGACCATGGATGTCTGTGCAAAATGTTACGGCAATCCATCCCATAGTTGTTTAGATATTTTGGTCTGGACCGAGATTGTGGTATTTTGACAGTTTACAATGCGCAAGTGGAAGAAGAGAAACAAACAGGTGGGGGGGTTCCATCAAATAAGGTCATACAAACCAAGTTGATGGTATTTTTGGGTCGACATTATGAATATTAAACCAATGCAATTGAACACTCGCTGACCAAAGGATGGGTTTATCGGCATAAAGAAATAAAGGAATCAGGAATGACTGTATTTATCCATTAATTAATATTCTATCATAAATCATGTATTCACAGACAGTTTTTTTTCATCTTCAGGCATTACGAAGCAAACGCTGCTGTACCACATTTTAAGATATGACATAACATTAACGTAGAATACAGTAGAATTATGACTGAAGTAGCATTGAATTAATGCAGTCATACAAACTACTTCACCAAACTTTTTTTCATTATTTAATTCTAATCATTGTACTAATTAACTGCTGACAAAAGTCACATCTTCATTTGTTGAGCTGTTGTTGTCATGCGTCATTGTGTTTGTCTCAGTTGTTTCAGAGCAATGAGACCAGAGATGTGACACATTTATTGATCATCACACTCGCTGATCTGTATTCCACTTCTAACGAGCCCTTTTATACTTTTGCACTGCTAAATCTACTTGAACCAAAATAGCAGATGTGCACGGAGACGCCCACACAGTATATATGCCCAATATCTACCGCTTTCGTCGACCTGGTAGACCGTCCCCACACATATTAGAAAAATCTAAATGGACTGCATTTTCTGTGAATGAAAATAAGTACTTCTGGATGGTCAGCAGTGAGCTGTTATCTGTCAAACTTGATTGGTTTTGCAAGGGTTAAAGTTGCTTCACTGGTCAGATAAGAGCTGAAGGTTACAGGCCCCTGGGTGAAGTCAAACCACCAACATATCATCATGGTCACCGACAGTTTTAACCATCAACATCCCTGAGGCAGATTCAGGATGTTGGAGCTGAAAATAGTGCAAAAAGTTTACTACAGCTTCCATGGAACAAAATACATCTTCATTTCAGCCAGAAATGTGCCTCTAAAATAGACGTGTGTGTGTGTGAGAGAGCTATTACTAGATGACTTGATAGGCGTAATGGCTCTGCCGGTGCATCAGAATGATTGAAATGGAAATAGATGGGATCTGTCAGAGAGGTTGAAAGTCACAGAGTTGGATAAATCACTGCTGTCGTGGGAAAACCTGTGTAACTTAATTATTAACATTTACTTTACTTTGACCTTTTCTTTTCTGGGTTTAAAAATAAATAAAAATTATGAGGAAATTCAATGATACACAGCTGTAAACTATTTCTTAAAGTGTATAAATATATATTTATAAACTTTAAGAAATACTTTTACAGCTGTGTATGTCTCCCATATTGTCGAGTGTGTGTGAGTTTTGACTGTGTCATGTATGTCTCTTGGATCAGCATGCTGCCACATAATTCATCATTCAAAGTCTCTCACACACACACACACACACACACACACACACACACACACACACACACACACACACACACACGCTCCTTACATAGGGAGACCTTTGGCTGACTTTTGGTAATTTTGCTGCCATCGCACAACTCTATGTTACAGGGTGTGATTAGGAGGAAAACATAATGATGAAAACTAGTTTCAGTTATGACAGATAAAATATGTTTTTATAGCAGCACTCTTTCTTGCTGTAACATGAGGGCATGAAGTGGATCTTCCACAAAGGTTTCTCCCGGGAGGAAACTGATGTTGTGTGGGAAGTGCAGATTCACCATGACTCTTTTATTTATATTATAGTGCGGGAGGGGTTATCACATCCGGTCTGACACTCCACGTCATGATACACACTCACATCATGGCCTCAACTCTATAGTTAAGGCCTAATGTTTCAACCAAAGTGCTTGTCAGATCGTCTAGTTGTGTCTGAAACTACCCGACAACTTGTCATTTGATGATTGGCCAGGTGGGCTGATGTGTGAATACAAAGCAGGGTTTAAACTTCTCTTTTAGAGTTTAATTTAAATAGACGATAATGAATGGTATGCTTTAGGGCTACCTTTCAATTGACAGGTCGGTACCAGAGCTGTATACAACGTCAGTGTGTCACTGGAGAGAGCGACAGACCAAATGCTGAACTCAAGGCTTCAAAACCCACAAACCAACGGAGGACGAGATAACGTAAGATTGTGAGCAAAGCTCCAAGGGACATTTTAGTGGTGTGTTTTCCTGCCATTAATTATTTAAGTATTTAATATAATATAAATTGTATAAATTCAAGCTAACTATAGGCACATTTTTTTGTGATTAGGGAAACTGACTTTTCCAGTCTACAAAAAGTGAATATTAGAAACCACAAAGATTTTGGATCAATGTTTTACACATTTTGTGAAGAGGTTGGTATGGTTTGGTATTGTTTCACGGAGGAAAGAGCAGCAGCATTGCTTTGATTTGCTTGGTTAATTAATTGGAGCAACTGGCATGATGAGTGGCAGAAGGGCAGGCACGTGCACAGATAGACCCCTAGTGGTGCCCTTTTGCCCTGGATGAGAAAAGTGCCCCTTCTGCTGGAGACCAATTTTTTTCTTCATTCATCAGTATTTAAGAATACAAATTACTCTCTGTCATCAATTCCCCCCAAATGTGTTTTGATATCTGACGGGGCATTTATTTGAGTTCCCGACATGCTCATGAGCCCCCGCCGCGCCCCTCCCTCCCTCCTCCTCCTCCCCCTCCCCCTCCACGTAGCGCTCATGCAGTGTTGAGCGCCAAACGGGTGCAGCCTACTTCTGACCCGCAGCATTAGACAAACAGGTGATGACGTGTTTGTGCAATCCCCCGACGTTGTTTGGTGACAAATTAACCACAACATTAGCGCCGCTGAAAACATTACATCGCAACTGGTCCGACGTTTCCTAAAAAAATAAACAAACAAAAAACTCACGAAATCCGTGATTTCAGCTGTTTACTGGCGTTTGTCATGTTTAATGTCATTCGCGGAGCCGTTTTCAGTCTTTCACGGACCTTTGCATGGGCAAAAAAAACAAACCCTGTGCTTTTATTTTGAAGGGGATTTTTTATGCAGCAGAGTGCCGTTTATTCAATTTCTGTCATATTCATGTAATGTGCTGTAACTATGTTCCATTGTTCATTCTGGTCACATGACATCTATTGCTTCTGTCCATCCAGGGAGAGGGATCCTCCTCTGTTGCTCTCCTGAAGGCTTCTTCCTGTTTTTCCTGTGAAATGGTTTTTACTATCTTTATTTGGGGAGTTTTTCCTGATCTGATGTGATGTGAGGACAGGGATGTGGGCAGGTAGAAAATCCACGGCCCGCCACTGTACAGTTACAACCGGCCCTTTGAGGACGACCATGATGCTGATATGGCCCGGGGTGAAAATGAGTTTGACACCCCTGCTTTAATTTATCCAGAGCAGAGTTTTGATAAGTTTAAGTTAGAATATTTTTTTATTGCATTTGGTTATACAATATGGCCTTGTTTTGTCTGTTTTTGCCTGTTATTCATTTATTTATTCAATTTGATAATTTGAGTTAGTTTGTAATATATAAGTTGAAAATATCCTATTGTGTTTTTTTATTTATTTATTATTATAATTTTTAATTTCATAAATAATTTTGGCAATGGGTGCCCCTTTTTTTTGGTTTGAGCACCTGCCCCCCAAAATGTCTGTGCACGTGCCTGCAGAAGGGGCACAGTAAAACAGTTGATATCTCCAGTCAGAATGTCAGAACTGAAAGTATAAAAACTATAAGACCACTGAACACAGATTCCTAACGACCCGTGTTTTTTTGTGTCAATATACCTGAATTATATCGTATTAATGTATGTGTGTGTGCACAATGTATGCCAGCGTGTGCCGAGCCTCTGAAATGACCTAAACCAGGGGTGAACTTGTGCTTCCCATATAACACATGCACACTAACGCGTAGTTTCTCCCACTGAGAGCCAGACCGTCAGACAGCTGTCAGCAGGGTCGATCGACCCATCAGCCATTTGCTGCTGAGATGAATGATCAGCAGGGTTTGAACTTACCTGATGTGATGCTGGAGGTTAAACAGAGCATCAGTTTAGCACTAGCTCAATGCAGGTCTGATGAGCGCTGACAGCAGACGTGAGGGCCAGTAGGCTTCACGATGCTTCGATTTCATTTGAAGCTGCCTGCAGAAAAATACAACATTATTTTACAAAACGGATGTGATAGGTGATTCCACCTCCGTGACCCTGATAATATACCTCCAGAAAATCCTGTTCCTCTTTTCCCCAACACACACTTACACACAGGCCTCTGTACCACTTGATGATGCTCCTACCTCTTTTCTACAGCTATATATATTGATATTTAAGGAAAACCTCCCCCTGATGAGCTGCACTCCCTTTCAGAGCGATATTGATACATGGATGGGTGCTTGAGCATCCCCAGTGAGCACCCCAGCCCCTGCGTGAGGTCCACACCACAACTGACAATTTGATTCCGATTGCAGTGGTGATTTCACTGTTAACGCTGTTTAACAGACTGTTTCAGAAATGAGAGACTCAAAGTCGCATATGGCATGAACACGAGACCCCCCACAGTATTTGAACCCTCCATGCAGTGAGGCTTCCTGTCAAGATCTGAAGCTAAGCCTAAAAGAGAGTCTTGCTATTTGTTTAAGCACACACTGCTCTCAGTACAATGGGGGAAACCAACTGCCAACGAAACCGTAGCGGAGAAAGGGAAAGAAAATGACACTCTTTTAATTAATAAAGGTTTAGCTTATAATGTTGACACTAATGAGAAACTGGTATATTACCTGTAAAAAAGATGAATTAATAAAGCTGCCATTAAATGAACATGTACATGGAGCAACCAGAAAAAAAAGAGAAAGGGGGAGCAGTGACCTGTCTAGTTTTTTAACCTCATGGTGACAATAAAACTCCATTAAAACCCAATAAAGAACCACAAAGTGACATTTATGCTCTTTTTTTACTCTGCTTATTGTCCTTATATCAAGCTAAGCTAACCTGCAGCTGGTTGTAGCTGTATATGAATGGACAGCAATGAGAATGCTATTGATCTTCTCATCCAAGCGAGTAAGCACATTTCCCAAAATGTCGACCTATACCTTTAATAGAGTCAGTGCTTAAAAAAAACTAAAATTTGTCTCTACAAAATGTGATCAGCAAAGAGGAAAGTAGTTGTTTGTCAGATTTGCTTAGCAGCTCCATCCCCCGTAATAAAGTATAACAGAGTGCATATTGCCAGTAGACTCTCTAAACAATACAAATTAGATCCATGCCATTGCATCTTACACTTCTTCTAGCCGTTGTCCAGATGTATAGCATCATGGCTCCACCAACTGCAGCTGGACGCAACCCCTGGCGTTGCATTACATGTCACACTGTGTTAAAGAACTGACAAAGTCAGTTCAAGACATGTCAGCTTCAGTTGTTGCCACTTCAGAGCTTTGGTGTTGCAGTCAGTGAGGTTTTTAAGATGGTAATGTCCTGCGGATGCTTTATAGTTTAAAAAAAATGCAGTAAAGATTTAAAACTAGCCTGTAAACGCAACTTAGATTTCTAAGGAACTTTTTAAAGTGCGAGTGTGCATTCCTAAAAAAATGTGTTGTGGGAGGAGAGGACATAGGGATGACAGAGGGGGGAAGAAATGGAGTATGAAAAGAGAGTAGGAGTGGCAGAGAAACAGGCAGGAAGAGACAGAGCGTAGGAGATCAGATAAAACAGACAGTGGAGAATCAAAGTTAATTTGTATCTTTGATGACCGCAGGACATCCAGGATCTGACTTAAAACATTAGCGAATCTGATATCTCTTCTATCTCTGCCCTCACAATACGGATCCGCTCTTGTCTCTGTCGACATCCATTTATCTCCCAATCTGTCATCTTGTCTTCTCATGTCTTTTTCCCCCCCAAAAAAATCTTCATCCTCTTTCCCTTACATCCCACACAGATAGTTGTGGGATGCGTAAGTGATTTTTCTCTCTCTGACGCACTTTTTCCTTCTTCCATTTCTTTGCTATCAGCACACTTTCTCGCCTCGTCTCCTTGTCTTCCATCTCTTATATGTCCCCTTTTTTTCTGTTTCTCCTCATCCCCCCTTCTCCTTCTGCCACTCTGTCCCCCTCCCACCCCATTTCAGTACTATTCCCTTCCCCTCTTTCCTGCTTGCTCCCTACTCCCTTTTTTTTTCCTTCTCTGAAATGTATTACTGTCATCTAGTGTCTCAAAGATGAACCACAGCAGCACTGTCTTTGATAAATGGCAAGCATGCTCCTCCTCTCTTCTCCTCTCGTTAACAAAACTAGTAACATCAACAATAATAGTCCTTCAACGTTTTTTCTTTGGGTTCAGTAAACTCTTGTACAAAGAGTTCTGCAGAATGAAATCATTACTATTCTGCAGGATGTGTCCAAAAATGACTTGTTTACTTGCTCAAACACCAACAATGCACTTTGTCTTTCCTTTGATAGCCATCACAACCATCTCTGCCATAGATATTCAGTATAGCAGCATCGCTGTTGTCACCTTGGTTTGTCAACCGTATTGGCAAACCCCTGTCACATCTTGACATGATAGTTAGCAATAGTACACACAAAGCAGCCAATAGGTGTGATAGTTTGATTACTTCCTGGTACGCGTTCTGTAATGCACCGGTTTCACATTTACAAACAACTGAGGAAGCAAAGTTTGAGCCCTGGGGAGAAAACCCATCACCACAATACCACGACAGCTTCTATACAAACATTTCTACAATTTAAAAATAATGTGATGGAAACTTGAAAAAAAAATCAGTTTTTTAGGCCTTTGTGTGTGATTGGCATTTCCAAAGCGTTATGATATCACACCACATTTTGACAGCGATCTGTTGGTTCTGACTCGACAATGTGTCAGATGAATTTAAAAGAGAAATTCTAGTTGCTGGCAGTAATAAGCTTAACCCAGAACACACAAAGTTAATCTTTGAAATAATAAAATAATTATGTGTTCCAAGGGACATCAGATTATACCAGACAGTAGACATATCTTCTCTGAATAGTAGATGTCTGCAAAATGTAACGCTATACAAATAAAATGTATTATAATGATTGTTATTATTAAATGATATATGTATGGCATTATATTAAATACAGGATTTTACAATTGAACAGCTATTCATCCAGATCTGCATAACTGCTTTTTTGTGCAAAATAGGCTTAATAATAATAATACTTTGATTTTATATAGCGCTTTTCTGAATACTCAAAGACGCTTTACATAGGAATCATTCACCCACTGATGAGAGGAGCTACCATGCAAGGTGCCAAATCAGGACTATCTAACATTCATACACCGTAGGCGCAGCTACGGGAGCAATTTACGGGAGCTTAACAACCTGTTGCATTGTCCAACCACAGCCTTGTCTAATTTGTTATCTGCCTCGGGCATCTCATGATGACGTTGATGGGAAATGTTAGTGAACATTGAGTGCTGGCCAATTCATACTGAAAGCATTTGTACATTTTGTGACACACACCTCTGTTTTGTTTGGAGGGTATTGCCCAACACGCTGAAGATGTTTCTCAATAGCCAACTGACAGGGAAGAAAACTTGTGGAAACAACATGGAGAGAAAGTTCTGGGTGAAAGATTTTTCACAAACGTTTCCCTGTAAGCTGCGCTCATATCTGTTTGGCTTGCCCGTCTTGTTTGAATGACAAAGATATAACCGCAGACATTTTCTTGGACCTAAAGTGATTTGAGTGGGTTGAAAACAGATCGTTATTAAGTAAAGATTATTGTAAAACTGTCGTGCTTTCATGCTCTTAACCATACTGATGACAGTGATGAATAAACATACAATGCATGGTGTTGTGTTTCCATACGCCTGCTCCACAGGCTGCCCTACCAACAGTCTGCTGAAATGGCTTTCTATGAGTTATAAGGCAGATCGCATTGTGGGAACAGCAGGCCCAGCTGCCTGACTGTCAGGTATGTGAAGGTTAATGCTATGTTTGTTGGATGAAATATTCATTTAGGAAAGCAATTATTGCATGCATAGCCCGAGTTTCAGTTGACAAATGTTCTCCAGCAGCTGGTGATTATCTGGAGTGACCTGGATGACTACAATTACACAAACAAAAATGAGGAATGACATCTTCAAGGGCTGAGATTATTGGAAAAAAAGGGATCACGAGAGAAGTGTTCGGAAAAGAAAGGTAGCTAATGAAATAGAAGGACTTTTTGCTTGAAAAATCAATGGAGTGTGTATCTAGTGGAGAATGACAGAACATAAGGGGGACTTTGTTAATCTGACATGAGCAGGGAGATGATTCTGCCAAAGGATTTGGGACCAGGTGTGGTCATGACAAAGCCTGGTGCAGCAACATTGGAGCCAAGCAGCCAGTTGTAACAGGGAGCAGAGCATGGACGTGTGTGTCTAACCATGGCCCAGAGGTATGGAGCTTCAGATCCCTTCAGACATGTGTGCTAACACCTGGGATTTTAAAGGAGTATGAGCGGCCACAGGAAGCCAAAAGAGGGAGTGTAGGGTAGAGCTGAAATGAAGGAATGTGGTGAGTTTGGAGACAAGACAGGCTGCAGTATTCTGGATGAGTTGTGGGGACTCAAAGAATTGTTTCAGGGCAGACTACAAGAAAATTGAAGTAGCAATATTGGAGCCCTGCAGAGTGCCTGCAGAGGATTCATCTGGTTTTATAGATGTTGTAGAGTGTAAACCTGAAGGATCGGGAGGTATATAGAATAGCATGACTTTGAAGATTGACACTACAATTGTAGGCTGTAGAACAGAAATGTTTGATCCATAACCATGAACTCACTTCTTATTTCCATACATTTCTAAGTGAGGAGAAGAAAAACATGCATAGCAATATCAAATCTGACTTTGGGTCAGTGACAGCTGTTATCTACAAAACTCAGCAATGACTCTAATGCAGTTTGGTTAAACCAGCCAACAAATTAGCTAAATCACCCCTTTTAACAACAGATGCACACAATCTTAAACCCCTTTGCTTGTTCAAAGCATAACAACTGCACAGCACTGCACAGTTTCTTTATGGATTCACAGTTAAATGTATTTGCTTCACCTACTTTCTGTCTTTGGGTGGAAGTTGCTGTTTTGACTCTAATTTGTTCATGGTGGATAGCAATTGTCAGTATTTGATCAAAAGACACAGATTTCTAGTTAATTCCGTGTATTCGGTGCTTCATTTGAAAGTGCACTGGCCCAGCTGTTAAATCAACCTCTTTCATTAACACATAATAGGGTTGAACCATGCAGTTGCTGCATTGCACTAGAGGGAGAAGCCCTGCTGGTTCTAAAAGTATCATGTTTAGAACAATGAATCCACCAGGGGGTTGAATAATGTTGTGGTGGTGATTTTTTTTTTTTTTTAAACTGGTCACCATCATTGCATAACAGGGAGAAAACTAAAAGCATTTAGAGCTACTGGTGCTTTTTACCTCTGGACATCTCTTTATTGTTGATGTGATCAAGCCATTACAGAGAGTGAAGCCTTTGCAGTTCAAACAAGCTGACTGTGAATACTAATTAAGGCTTCTGTGAGGTGCAAAATACTGTATGTAGCCATTCAAGACATTGCATTATCACTGATCTCATCAATCGTAACATAGTGTCCATTCTGAGTGTTGTTTAAACTTGTGACAGACTTGTGTCAGCTATCAATATTTGTTTTATTCCATGGAAAGACCAAAACCAATAATGTGTTCGGCTTTCTACTTTCCCTCCTCTCTGTTTTGTGACATTCAGCCACAAGCCCATTAGTTTTTAAATCAATTTATGTCGTTTAAAATGTCTTTGAAAATGTGTCATGAATACACACTTCCTTTGAAAAAAAAAGAAGAAGCAAAATAACTCTGTAAAACATCTGGGCACTATAGTTTCCAGCAAATCCAATCATATTGTAAATAGTGCATGTTTTGGGCACTATTTTCAGCTGCAGATTCTGTGCTCAAGTCTGAATATTTGCAGCAGCAGTTTGTAGTATGGGATGACTCAAATAAACAGCAGTGTCCATATTCATTTAAATAAAAGGAACATGTCAGCCAGTGCATCTGCGTGGCTCACTAATGTGTTTGAAGGGTTTTTGAACAACAATGGAGCAGCTATAACACAGAGGAATACGTTACTGTATATCAGGCTTTGGCTCCACAGGCAATGTCTGTTATAGGGTCTATTCATAGTTTTTGTTCTTTTCATCAGATCGGTTGACAATAATAAAAGATAGATGTATCCTGTAATATTGGATCACATTTCCCCCAATCTTAAACAAGTAGTTTAATTGTTTAAAAGTGTTGTTATATTCTGCACAATCTTGCAACGATACAGAGCTAACACTCTATTGAAGCCTCTAAAATCCCTTCCTCATATCACCAAAGTCCTGCAATAATACAAATCTCTCAGGTATGAAGTAGACTGCTGGGAAAATCTGGAGCAGTGATTGCCTTCTTGTCTGTAGATTGTTCGGTAGATTGATACATCAAGTGAGCATCCAACACCACAGTGTGCTATTCTCTACACTATAACACTTAATATGTCTCAGCATCAGCACCTGATTTCAGGTTCATTGTTATTCTATTCAATTCAATGTTAATTGCTCCGTTTCAGCTTTTATTTCCCATAATGCCTTTAGTTTATACAATTTTAGAACACTAATCGTTATCACTGTCTCTCCTCACACAATCTTTCACACCCACACATATCCGTACCATATGCACGTACATAAACCAGCTCAAGTGAGCTGGCTAGCATATTATTTCATTTGTTAATTTGTGTTAATGTGGGAACCTGAAATAGACCCTGCTTTCCATGGAGATGGACACATTAGCATAACATTACTGTCCCCAGCTTGAGGATGCTCGGCACGAACACACAGCCATAAAACAAACTTAAAACCCAGACCTCTCAGACGTGAGTGGACACCTACCCACACACGTCTGCACACACATACAGATGAAGTGTGTGCAGTTGGATTTACTCTCAGGAGCAGAATTACAAACACACAACACAAACATTATGCCATGAGCTTGGATGAGATAAACATCCATTGAGATTAGGGCTGATAAAGCTGAAGATGACAGTGGAAAATGGACCAGCACCCAAGACATACAAGTAGAGTGGATATGGCACGTGGGGTGCAGACTTTTAGTAAGCATCTCAAGTAAAACATTGTAGTGAGCTGCCTTACTCGCTGCAGAGCCACTCCACTGGCAACTATACTCTACATTGTATATTTCGGCTCCCAGCCTATGGATCATTTCAATCACCTTCACCCATTTATTGTCAGGGTGATGCTAAATTGTTAATTGTTGCCTTTCACACAAGCTACAGCTCCATACACTCCAATTTCAAACAAAAGCATTTTACAAGACCTAACAAATTTACACTTGCTAAACAGAGGTGTCCACTATCAGTGCATTAAAAGTAACTGCTGCAATGTTCACCCTGAATATAAAACATGAAAACAGTGCTCATGAGCTGGTTTCATTTGATAGGTATGGAAAGTTAATGTGAAAACCAACAATTTACAACATTGTTAAATGAACTGGAGAAGTAGAGCATGTAAGTTTCACAGGCCTAGAACTAGTACTCTTTTAGATGTATACTAATCCCACAGTCATTATACGACATATGTTAAAGTCGAGCAGTGGAATAAGCTCTGGTGAGAGGTTCATTGTAAAAGTGAAATCACATGCAATTAACGGCCACCTTTTGTAATAGCTACATATTCACTATTTTAACATTCTTGATATTAATTTTCTGATGATGGTGTTTTGGACTGATGCTCGTGCATTGTGAGCATCTAGTTGTATTTTTTCAATGAAAAGTGGAAGTACAATTATGGCCTATTCCCCCTGGGGCCTTCCACACGCCTATCATGGAACAGTTAAGCCCTGGAGGAATGATTTCAGGACTGGGATCATTTCAGTCAGGAGAGAGGATGGAGATGTGAGGCTGGTGCTAATACAAAGTCTTGAGGTTGAAGCCGGGTCGTGGTAAACAAAGCCCTAGACAGGATGCTGGGATGTCTGCTACACAGACTGACACTGACGGACTTGCCCTCGCGAACAAATCCCTGCATAATGTCTCTCTGTGTAGTGGATTTTGGTTCAGGGGTGTCATAAAATGGGACTATCCACAAAGAAACTACTGTGCTGTAAGCGCATTAAAGTCAAAAACCATTGTTTCCTTCTGAGAATAGAAACTGTCCTTAACAGGTTGAGCTCTAAATATCTAATCTCACCTCTTCTTTTGTGTCGCTCAGTCGCGATTATTAAAAGTATTTTTTGCACTCAAAAGATGTACGTCTTGTGTAATTGGTTGCCATACCTCAATCCTACAACTATCCTCCTCCTTACAATAATCTTGATGTTCTACCCCCATCTAAGTGGCAGCAAGCAGCAAACTTCCCTTAAAAAACACAAGTTAATTGTTCACAGACTGTACTCTCTCTTATCATAAAATATATGTCCGGTAAAAATGGAAATTTTGTAAATGACATGCCAAAAGAAAGAGAAATAAATTCAGCAATCTCTAAATAAGATACAAGCTTGTCCTAAAATAGCACTCTATGCTCAACAGTATGACATTATATAGCTCACTCCCCTTTGCAGTGCAAGCACATGTTCTTTTGTTGCACAATACACTGCCTCGTTTGTCCGATCTCCTGTAACATACAGATGTAGAGGCTGAGACTAATTGTGAACAAGTGTGTCTTGTTGATCAACTGAACTACTCCAAGCTCTCAACATTCAATCCCTTTCCCCTTTTCCACTGTATCCCGCTGTGCAGACCAACCAGTAAAGTGTCTGGCTTCGCCTTTTTGAAATTTATTTATTTATGATTGGGTGGACTGCTACATAAATCCAAATTCTCCTGGGATCTGTTTTCTTAAGTGACGTGACTTGTTTAGCCTCGGATGCGTCTGGAACAAAGAGCCTGCTAAACAATGCGATAAATATGCTTCAATGAACAAAGTGATTGTTTGCAGAGCAAATGTGTTCATTTATTGTCTAGAGTATGTTGAGTCGTTCACATCATAGAGCTAAGATACTTTACTCGCACTTTGATCACATCGCATGGATGAGAGTTGTGATTATCATCCAGTATTTTCTTTGGAACCAAATATTGGTTGCAATGAAGTAGAACTTGTTGTTGATGTTTATGTGTTTCATCAAAGTCTGGGTTGCGACTTTCAGAGCGCAGTCAGAGCTCAATACAAACATGACAGGAAGTTTAAAACTATCTCATTTATACGTTACAGAATAAAAGATCCAAAGCTTGTGTATATATCGGCCTCTGCTGCCTGGCTGTCTGGTAGAAAGAGCTCTTGGATTTTTCCAGTAGGCTCCTGGATGTTTGCAGAGGACACTTGTGAAATTGTGTAATGGTTCAAATGCGAATGTGTGGTGAGGAGGTTATGTAAGTGCATCGCTCACGTCTGATTCATACGTTCTCAGATCTGCATGAGTGTGTTTGTGTGTTTATTCGGGTAGGGGTGGTACTCTGAAAATGGTTGAGTTGAAACACCTTTTTATGCCCCTCAGCGTATTAACACATAGCACCGACATTCAAAGTCTTGGAGAGACACTAGCAAGGCCAAGCGAGTGGGTAGAACATAAGACAGAAAAGTGCACACCCACAGAGACACATGCACATAAACACCTGCAGAACTGCTTGAACAATTTCAGTTTAACTAAGAAGGTCAGAACACAGTCGTGTGTGTTGTGGCAATTATTCAGTGGCCCGATGTGGGGAAACACATTTGCCTTTTCAAACCTTTTATGTGGGGGAGCAAATTGCAAATCTAAACATGAGCTCCCAGGCTGCCATCATGTCCAGTCGTGTTTGTTCAGAGTGCAATTAAGTCCCGCCCTCAACAGAGGGGAAAACAATCCATCGCTCTCCATTGACTTTGTGGGCTATTATGTGATGCCGCTATCAATGTTGTCTGCTTACAAACTGCCGATAGATGCCTTAAAGCTGCAGAGTGGTGGGATGCACTATCAACAGGGTAAAGAACTTTGAACTATGCTTTTATAAGTTGCCGACCCCCTCAAAAAAATAGATACATGCATTAAGACGTGAGGCATCAGCAGAAAGAAGGGGTCAACTGTGGGATCCTGACACTCAGTATGTCTAAGGTTACGTGTGCAGCAAGCATGTTTGTCCAAATGTCAGTTTTGGGGTATTATTATTTCTGAAATGCAACTTGAGTTATAGTGTAATGTGGAGAAATCAGAAAGATATGTATAGTAGTATGTTTGCAAGTGCTATAGCTAACTGCAGTAGCACAAGCATGCTAACTTGTCCCGGTGTTAGTTATCAACGCCGCCGAGACCAAGGCTGCGGTCGAATAGTCAAATAATTACCTCCTAACGTCTAACCCTAAGCACTTTTCCTTAACCTCTGTGGAAAACGTCACAGGGTTAAGGAAAGATGGGAAGGAGGGTAACCCCAAAGCTACTAAAACTGTCTCTTTGTTCAGTTTCAAACATGCTGAATTAAATACGTAATCCCACTAACGATGTGTGTCTCATATGTGTGTCTCATATCCCTTTATGTTGTTATGGTTTATTTACATGCAGATTATAATCTGATCGTAAAAATATGCATACAACAGTTTATGAAACATCACACAACTCGTGTTGACTTGATATGTTTTATTGTAATGTGATAAAATAGTTGATTAAAAAGATGATAATCAGAAACATGACTCAGACTGAAGAGCTCGTCCAGTTTAACTCTTTAATTAAAGCTTCTGTAACTGAAGTCAAATAAAATAAAAGAATGAGGGCTGAAGCTGCAGTTCAACACCAGATAGAATATCAAATACGTCAGTTTGATCACTTTACAGCACTTTTCAGCAACGTAACGTTTTTCGTTTGCCAGCAGGTTTAACAGATTATTGAAAGTGTTTCCAAGTTATAGCAACAGTTATTTACATGATCTGCGTTTGTCGGTCATGATCGTTTGTTCTCGTGAACGGCCGAATGATACGTCACTTTAAATGTTGCCGCCGCAAGGAATTGTGGGTCGGCATTATCTCCTTTCCTTTCGTAAGGAAAGTCCAGTGGTTCCTATGCTAAAGGAGCTAAGTTAGGAAGCATTGAAACTCCTTTCCTTTGCGTTTGGACAATTCGACCGGCACTTATCATGGCGGCCACTTAAGTACTTCCGGGCCATTTCACTCAGTTAGGAAGGTTCCTAACCAAAATGGACTATTCGACCGCAGCCAAAGGCTCAGACTTTGTGTTAGCATTTCAGCCCGTGGTTACGTATTGTGGCTTCAATTGTTTTCCCCTGCAGTTGCCGTGGTTTATACAGTATATGACAGCTTATCATTTGTTTCTATTCTAAGGGTTTCAGAGTTTAGCAAATTTCTTGCATTATTGCACAACACTCGGATTCCATATTGGACACTGAAAATACAAATGCTGCTTATTATGTGATATTTGTATTGATATTTGAATGTATGTGTTCAAATGGGTACTAATGACAGATAAAGTTAGTTGCCATTTGATAGGTTTCTTGTTCAAACATAACAGAGAAGCAGGGAGTGGAATAAAGACTCCTTGTTCTCAGCAGGCCATGAGTCAGAAATCAAGCTTTGTACATCACCATTGGCAGCTGTTTCCTTAGTCAAGTGATGGATTACATGCACCAACTGAACTAGAAGTGGGGTTGTTTCCTAATGCTGTGTGAATTATGTGGGAGTGACTGAGCTTATGACATACAGCAAAACTGATTGAAAGATATCTCAAAGTAAATAATGCCCTTTTCCTTGAATTGCACTGGTGTTCTGAATGACCTGCAGCTCTGGAAAGATAGTCACCATTCTGGTCCCAGTGCTTGTTCCCTGGCTACTGACTGATTATTGTGCATGTGTGTTTTGCGTCCACTGACCTGAACACTAATCAGTTTACAGTAAACGTTTGTGGTTTCCCAGTGTGTGTTTATTCCTGGATGGCCAATATCAAAGGGTGTGTGAGCGTACTCTATAACTTGTATGTATGTGTAAATGTCTTTGATCTAATGTGTGTGGGTGTGTGTGAAAGAGAGAACTGATAACCTACTGCTGATGAAGGCTCCGTCACAGAGGAAATAACAGGGCTTTATTTCCCAAAATGGCCCTGAGTAATAATGATACCTTTGTCCACTGGCTTACCGACTCAAGCAGAGACAATGGAGCAGAACATAATGACACATATGAGTTGTGTAATGAGGACATTGTTTGGTTTACTGAGCAAAGTACAAAGACCTGAAGATCATCATCATGTACTCAATATAGAACTTGGAAGTTATTTATGTTTATTCAGCTTCGTACTCATGACAATAAGGATTATTATAATTCCTGTCTTGATGTCATGTGATTAGCCCATATGGCCTCAAGATGTCACTACAAGTCATGTGCATTTACAGAAAGCACAAGAGTCTGAGCTGTGAAAAAAACCAATGGAGAAAAATCATTGCCAATTCCTTTGGATCGGTTACAAACTCAGAACGGATACAATTTAATCTCAGCCTCATGTCTGAAGCCAGTGGGATGGGTGCCCATGACACACAGTATCACACACATCACTTTGAATAGATCACAAAAAAAAGCAAGCCGGTCAGCAAGTATTATATTTCCATATTCTAGGTTACATTTTTACATCCAAATGCAGGGAACATGATGTTCACAGCATGGTTGTGTGTTCTGGAGTTTCAGAACATAAACAAACACAAGATAGACAGCGTGACCTTCAGCTGCAACTTAAACACATAAAGCGATCTCAAGGGCTCTCTCAAAGTTCACTACCATGAGTACACAGTCAAATCTTAGCTGACTGAATTGACATATTCTGAGTGGCTTGTGTTTTTTACCGTCTTCTGATCTTCAAAATGTATCCTGCAGTTCTGTTTATTTCTCCATTTTGATGTTATCAAGTTATCAAGTTGGGGTCTTTACAACAAAATGCATTATTTAGAAACTCATTTCTACTTATGTAATTTTCAAATACTGTTTTTGTGTTGATGAGGTGTAACCAACATGAGCAATCCAGCAAGTGTGACTCACTGTACAGAATGTACAATCCACCAGTAAATTAGACACTAAGCCTCTGAATCTGTTCTACTGACTTTGAGCAGCAGGAGGCAGCACCACATTACTAAAGCAAACATTAAGAGAAAGGATGAAAGCTTCAAAATGAAAAGCAAATGTCTCAGTGTGAAAACTCATGATGCCCCATATTAACAGCAAAAGTAAAAAAACAGTGTTGAGAAAAACAAGCTCATGTGAGGAAATGTGGGGGTTTTGATTAATGTGTATGTTTTCAGTCGTGCTTACATGTTTAAGTTATTTCCATCTTGTAGAAAGCAACAATATCAGTGATTATGTTTGGAGAGACTAGACTTTGTATGTTTTTGATTTATTTGTTGACAATATATAGGTTTTCCCAACACTATGAAGGACAAACAAAGGTGACCTAAATATGTCCTGGATAGGAAAACGGAGAGATAAGCGGCAGACACATAGGAAAACATTCTTTTATGGCAAAAATGTCAGAAGTTTCTGTACTTCTGCTTTAGAGTTCCACCCCTCTAGCAATGTGTTTTTTTTCCCCATGTCATGTTCAACACATTTAGCTAGATTGTTGCCGTTCTGTATTTCTGCTTTGGTTCACATGACCAAGCCCTCTTCTCACACAGGTTTTGTCACAGTACGCCAAGTCAAGTCTATTGTGTGTGAGAGATCATCATGGTTCAAAGAGTGAACTCCACTCTCCCTAAACCTTTGAAAATAAGTATTACATTAATTAATGTTCAATGCACACCGTCTTTTAATATCTTCATTTAGTTTGTGTGAAGCCTGACAGCTTATTTGCTTGGCCTTCTTTAGAGTTTACAGTCAGTGACAGTTACAGTCTATTAATAACAAGGTGAGCTTGCCTCAAAAAGGTCAATATGTTTTTAGTGCTGTGGCAGTATGACGTCTGGCTAAACACAGGAAATAAACAAATCATCATAGTTTACTGTATGCTTTCTGCCACTCACAATATACTGTACATGCACAGTGGGTTAAGTTATAACAGACTGTCTGTCTGCTGGCTTCAAAACACAAGCAGAAATCAGTTTTCATTGTATGAAAAATATTCTGGGTCGAGCCGAAACTGTAGTTGTGCTATTAAAGCAGAGCTGCGCCTCAGACAGACAGGAAATGGAAAGGCTTTCAGAAGAGGAAGTGAGGCCCCTTGGTACGTAGGAGAGGAAGGTTCCAGTGGGGGGGGGAAAGAATGCTATTCAAATCAAATCAAAAGCCTGCTTGGGACATAATGTACTGTGCATAGTCACACTTCAGCTCCTACGCCCTCTCTTGTTCGCTCTGTGCCGAGGAGCAAAGAAATAGTTCCTCCTGTTGAGCACCGTATTGCTTCAACTTTGGCCCTCTGAGCAGCTGCTGCATGTTTTTCCATTGAATCCACAAGGGATCGCTAACATTCAGGTGTTAAAGTTGACCATCGCAGACATTTGTGCTTCACACACGTGATGGAAGCTGTTTTCTGGGGTGTTTGAGAAACAGGTAATTTAATTAATTTCACCTGAATTCCTGGATGATACTTGCACTATGAAAGAAAGCGGCATGCCTTGGGGTTACATATTGGTCATGGATGGATAAAAAGTAAGTGTGCCTGCCTCAATATTTAAGGACAAGTAGAACATCTTGGGGAAACAAGACTTTTACCACTTGCATGTTTGTATGTTAAATGTGAAGCAACAGCCAGCAGCAGGTTAACATACTGTAGCTTAGCAAAAAGAATGGAAAAAGAGGGAAACAGCTCAAATGTTCTAGCAATCACCTCTAAACCTCACTAATTAACAATTGTTTTTATCTGAACAAAAGTAAAAATGTAGAAATTACCAATCACCACTGGTTTGTGGTTCGGACAAATAACTTCCTGGAGTCACCACAGTCACGACAAATAAATAGTCAGTATATGACAACCCCAAAACAGTGACTTTGTTTTTGGTTGTTTCTCCTCTTTCCCCTTGTGCTGGTGCTAGCTTCATAGATTCCAAACAGGGAGTGGTATCGATCTTCTCATCTAACTCTGGGCAAAAAAGCAAAGAATAATATATTTATTATTTCCCAAAATGTTGAACCGATGGCTTTAAGGTTTGCTCTAGCAATAAGGCATCATGAGTCTACAGGAGCCAGCAGCCCCAGTCCATTATTCCTCCACCACGGGGCTCTACAGTAGTAACCATGACTGAGGGGTCCACTATCTCATGTTGTGTACATCACATCATGTGACTGTCAAAGTAATGCAACCAAGATTCATCAGACAAACCGTTTAAACTTTCAATCATCAATAGTCAAATGCTGCATGCTTTCACACTGCACTTGTATCCTGTCTGTCAGATCACACTTTAAGCTGTTCTTGGTGTTAACATGCAGTATCAAAGTGGAAGTGGTTAATGGAAAGGAATGAACCACTTCTTCCGCAGGGTCTTTATTTCCTTCTGGTCTTGCGTGTATAAACCGTGGAAAACCACCTACAACTCCCTGACACAACTCTAGAGTCACTTGTGGCTGCTCATCTCACATCACAGGGTCTCTTAGTAAGGGTGATATGATGTCTAACAGAGGGTTGTTTAGGGGTTTACCTCAATACAATTAGCATAAAACTACTTTGTCATATTTTGAATGTGAGTGAATGCATTCACACGTGTCTAGATGTGAATCAGTACATGTAGGCTCAGTAAAAGCTCAAAATACATCTGCTCCACTGCACAGCTGCCATCCTAATCACATCACTATGTTTGCTTGTGAGTGAGTGAGAGAGGGAGACTTGTACATCAAATAGAGTATAGTAGACAGTGTCAGGATGCTTATAATTATATTGTCATTCTTATTTTTTTTGTACATTTTAGGTAGAAGCATCAACAAGAACCTGTCGTCACCTAATGTTCTCTCTGGAATAGATTATTGCAAATATGTAATGCATCATCCGCTCTATCGCCATGGTGAAAATAATATTTGGTGAAAAAAAAAAGGCAAAAAGAAACACCCGTTATTGATTACCTCCTATCACTGAAATAACCCAAGCTTTCTCAATACTACATTCCTCTTTAAACAGCTGCTGATTTGTGGCGTTGCAGCACAAGGAAGACTCTCCCCTGAACGAATGAAAAACAGATGTTTCTGTGGCGTGTTTGCTGCAGGTTAAAATGCATAAATTGTAAGCAAAAACAAGACAAAAAAAAGTGTCTTTTAACAGTCGAGGACAGAATTGGTAACGAGTGCTGTCTTTCACACAATGATTTTCTGTTCAGGCACTGCTTGAGCCAGTCATTACACGTGCAATGAAACATGTGCAGCCAACAGATGGCTGCAAATATGAGACGGATTATTCAGAGTGAAACAATTGAGTCACATTGTGCCAAAACTCTGCTCAGATTCTCACTGCATATCTGACTGTTTGCTTTTAGTGTGACATCTTGTACCACACATTGTGCAAGAAGAGCTACAAAGTCTTAAAACACATTCAGTGGCAAACTAATGAAAGGGTTGTCTAGAGGACTGCTTTAATGTTGTCAAACTGACCTTTTTGTGTTTAGTAGTGCCAAAATGATAATGGCTATAATGTTGATCAATATTGAGATTACAATTTGTATTGATTATTCATAGATTTAAAAGGGATATAACATACTTTTATTGCACATTCACATTTAAATATACAGAGCATTGTTTTCCCTTCCATGTTGTGCCATATTCCTGATAATGTAAAACAACTTTGCATCTAAATAAGACCCTCTTATGGTCCCTCAGAGCCGCAGCAAAGAGTCGGAAGCTCGGATTGGGGTTTTCTCTCTAGGTGGCCTCTTCAGCTCTCTCCTCATTTGGTAAAATTTGAAATATGATGCTCAGAACAAAAACGCTATATGGGCACTGTTCAATGTGTCTGCTTTCCAATGGACCTAGGAGGGCTTTGGCTTCAGATAGTATGCATCCAGATAATGGGGACCTGTTTTCATCTTCCCAAAATTATACTGACTTCCCAAAGTGATGCTATAACTTGGAAATATCTGACATTCTTATATACAGCACAATTTATACGGGTTGAGGTAAAACATGATGTTGTCATGGAGGTATAGATGACACGAGTTAAAGGATACTTAGGAAGTCAAAACACGGGATATTCTCTAAATGGCAGACTAACATTGGCTGCTGGTTTATTTTATACAATACATGACAAAGGGCCACATATGTTTAAAACAAAAAAGTACAAAGGACTTAAAAAAGTAAAGTTGCAATTAAACACTGGTGCCATTGAGGTTTGAGAATGCTCAGCTGCCCCGCAGATGTCCGTTTTGTACAGAGCAATTGTCTTAACATTACCATTATAATTTTTATTTGAAATGAATGAATGTTTGCAGAAGTCTTACAATGCGATACAATTGAAAATAATTTGGGCAGTAGTGTTCCATGCAGAACAGCAGTGACCACCCAAGAAAGATTGGCCACACACTGACCTCAGCCCCAGATGGTCTGGGTTTAGGCTCCTAGAAACACTCCTGCTCAACGCTCGCCAATAAATCCACACGCTGGACCTTTAACAGGTCTTTACTTGTTTTTGCAGGGTGTAAAATTTGGGATCAGGGTAATTGTCAAAAAGCATCAAATAGTTTTGTTTTGCCCTGGTGCCAACTTCATTGTTGTGTCACATTCGTCAAGGCAGCAATGGTCGACCAGTAGATGGCACTTGTATTGTGGCTCACCAGCAAATGCATGTCCAATGTGCCCCACAATGGATTAGGAAAAAATAAGTGGTTTCACCTTGGCTACACACCAAGCCAGAAGGGACATTGTGTATGTAAGCATTTACCCCACCCTGGAAAATAATCATCCGCCATCATTGCTTCAAGGACGTAATTACATTGCACTTGTTTTTAAATGCTGTCTCATGATTGAAAGCACTGGCCTCAATCGCCTGGCGTTGAACTAAACTTTTTATTTGATACTTTTATTGATACAATAGCCTAACGTGTGGCTTAAAAAAAGACTTCTTGGTAGACTATCCAGACTAATTGTTGTGAATTGAAGTGATTCAGACATTGTCAGACATCTGTCTGACTTTTGGCATCATAAAGCACTTTGATATGGATGGAATAAAAGAATAAACCTGTGAACTTCACCCACCTCACATGCATATACACACTTTTAGAGGCACTCTTACGTCAGCTAGAATTTACTGCACATACACACCCAGTGTAATAAAACAGATACTCACAAGAACAGACACATCTAGATATAAACATACATAATCAGCCAGGGATAATTGATAATACAAAATAGTTTGGTAAAGTGAGCAAATAAATCATACCACATATACATAAACACATTAACTTATGCACGGATCAACATAAACGGGGTGAATCAGCTGACATAATGAAACACACAACCACGTGTAACCACATGGCCACATAAGCAGTGAGCCTTAAAAAGAAAGTGTGACTGTCAGCAGGGTCATGGAGAGAAAACATTAAAGCCCTAATTCGTCTTTCTATATTTAGTACCACCATCTAACTGTATTCACCACATTTGTATTCAATAATGCTTAAAATAAGAGTGTTGGGTTAAAGACCTTTACAGAAAAACGGAAAAAGTGGGATGAATAATTATTTTAAAAAAAGAGGTAGTTGTTACCTACACACAATAAAAATTATAAAAACACACATGCACTTCCCCTTATATACTGTTGTTAATAAGCAAATCCACTTACTCATCCCAGGCCAGTGTGTCCTTTAACTTTCGGAAGCTGTCCCTCCCTGTGATAAAACATTTTTGTACTACTGTAACTGTAATTAGTTCAACTTTTTGTGGAGTATTAATTACTCCGTTTTAGTCAAATTTGTACCACTTCTCAAAAAAAAATTTTTTATTATATTAAAATCCTACTTCTTGGTGTTTCTCACATCTAGCTGACAGGCCATGATTGAAGTCTCTTCTCTCCCACAGCGCTGTGACCATACGTTATCTCTCATTGGGATGAAGCCAGAAGTCCTACGTGCTTGATAGTTTCCCCTCAATAGAGAAGTGCAGCGTCAGTTTCCGGTCCTATGCGATTTTTTTTTTTTGGTCCAAAAGGGTTTTTTGTTCCTTTCTCCTTCAAATCATTAACATCAGGAATATTTGTCCTCCGGGAGATATTTTATATTTAGAGCCTGGACAAAATGCGGTTTCACTGGAAGAACTTTTCAACACATCATCATGCCAAGAAAAAGAGTATTATTGCGTTGACTTGTATGTCATATGAACATATCAAGTGTAACCAAATCCTCAACATAAGGTAACTACTGAAACTACCTGATACATGACAACATTTATTATTGCTATAAGATTTGTCCGTGACACTGCCGTTAAATTTCTTCCTAGTCAAAAGGTCACTCGGGATCTGATTGACCTGAATAAAATCCTGTTTCCAAGATCAGTTTGTCCTTGTGACAAAAGAGGGTGTGTGCGTGCTCTATCATTGTTAGCTCAACACACACACACACACACACACACACACACACACACACACACACACACACACACACACACACACACACACACACACACACACAATGTTAGTACTAATAGTCCCTTTATTCCAATTAGCTCTCCAAAGCTAATACAATGTGTAACTTTATAACTTGTGCGTTTTCGTCACAGTTTCCCCCATCACAACACACACACACACACACACAGCGTGACCCTGACTAGCAGCTAAAAATGAACATAACCAAGAGGAAGTTAACCTTTAACAATGCTTCCAATACGACAGTTCTGCAATTTGATAAGACTTAGCTTTGCAGAAACAGTACACAAATTCACATTCACGCTCAAATAACTCATAAAAAATGTGTTTACGTAAACATAAATAAATGACATGAGGAAGCTCCAACTTGACAAAATTTCCATAAGCAGTTGTTTCCTCAGCTCTGACCGGCCAAAGTCTGACAACTGAGAGACACGTGGCTCAACCTTTAAAGCAGTGAAAGACATTTTATACACAGCAGTTTTGTATTATTGGCTTAAACTCACTGATACTTATGACATACCGTCTTTGTTGTATTCAGTGTATCAGTGTAGAAATGTCATATGCAGTAGGACAGCATACCATTGGTATGACTACATGAGTTTGTGAATAAAACATCATCAATACAGTACTTAACAGTCTTAGAGTGTATATACACAACACAGATTATCAATTGACCTTCATAAATATGTCTCAATAGGGCCAATGCTAACCGGGGGTTGGAGCCAGACAAGTGTTGAGGCTTTTAGGTGAGCAAATCTCAGAGGATGAGTGTCACAAAGTGAGAAATAGCTGGTCAACCTTTCAGGTCGATCCACCTAAAGTGCCTGGGCCAAAGTTATCCCTAACTTGTGGGCTACAATCCCTGTTCATTTGTATCAGCCGGTGGCATCAAGACACAGGAACTTGGGTTGGGTCTTGAGGAGTTGTAACAATTATTCAGTGACAAATAGCCCAGCATCTTAGAATTAAGAAACTTACACACCTGTGCATGCACTTGGTTATTCCTTAAAAGGAGTTTGCTACTTCTAGAAAATAAATGCAATGCGACGGGAAACAACTCTTCATATATTAGAGATGTATAGTTGTTAGTCTATGCCCGCTAGATGAGACAACATCATTTGTTGTCGCTGGTTTGGTCACTGTCTCACTGGTTATGATGTGACAACATTGTAAAGTTTGCTTAGGTTTTGGCTCAAAAACAACTTGTTTAGGTTTAGGAAAAGATTATGGTTTGGGTTCAAATAAATACTTAGTTTAGGTTAGAGGAGCTTCCTTATCATGGTGACAATAAAGAACATGTTATGAAGGTTTTGTGAACGATTGAGGTCATGTTTAACAACCTTTAACAAGGAATCAAACAGTGGTGTCCCGTGTTGTGTTGACCCGGGCCTCCTCCCTTCGTGGACTTTGTCACACTGTAATCCCTTCACATCTTTTCCTCATTCTTCCCCATAATATTTACCACAGCCCCTCAAGGGCTTCGTCACTTTTAAACAGGTAGTTTTTGGGCACTTTACCGGCAAATCTTTAAAAGCGAACTGCCTATGCTGAATCAGCATTGTCAATAACACAATCTGTAGCATTAAGCAATGGAGGTCCCCTGGTGAAGAGGGCAGTTGTCAGCCAAGCTGTGATACACAGTTGGTTACTTCCTTGTTAAAAACTTTTTTTAAAGAGCGTGGAAACTAGAGAATCAATAAAAATCTGATAAAGTGGTGCGTCACTTATTGTCATGTAAAAAGCCGAAGCGAACATCCGATAACATCACTGCAAGTAATTACAGTGATGACATCCAATAGTCGGGTGTTTAATCAGCCCACTCACTGTTTCCATCGTGGAAAAAAAAGTTTCTTGCCCAGTTTATACAAGTTCTCACTCATTAGGATTTAGCATCCGTGCTAATCTGCAGTGCTCCGTGTAATAAAAGCTGCCCTGTCAACTTTTCCATCTCTGTCCAGTCATGTGATGTCATCAGTGTTGTAGAAATCTTAGGAAAGTGATTCACCCTCCATACATGTACACAAACAACACTCCGACTCCTTTATTTCCGTTTGTGACTCATTGAGGTGTTTTGATTTGGAGCCAAGCAAGTGTGCTTTTATTTTCTCTGCCTTTCTACCAGATGGCTTCACTGACACACACCCTATTAGGGTGTGTGTTTATGAAAGCCAAGCCTGGCCTGTCAGGTGAGAGTCAACTCTTCTGCAAAGACTGGAGGACATGTGTATGACGTTGTGGAGCGGCCCTCAGGGGTAAATCTACAATGTTCAAACTATCGTATCTTCTTCTCTCACAAGTGGAAGAGGCTTTGCCTCTAAGAAGGAAGGGCTCAGTAGATGTATTTCTGATTGATAACACTTTTGTCAAACACCAATTTCATTTTGTCTGAGCCAGAAGAGCCAGCAACATACAGTTTATGTAAAGACGGCTAGATTTTGAACTACCTGAGGTATTGCTACAGTCCAGGCTTGGAAAGGCCTTTGAAAAGGCAGCTACACATGTGTACAGACACAAGTCCAAAGTGACTAGCTTTCACTTGAATATGGGAGGTGGAGGGTAACGTCAAGAGGATAAATATTATCCAGTTGAGAAGTTGGGAGTTTTGTGTACTTCAACAAGGTTTGAGAGTTACTCTAATCCCAGCTGTATATCATTTTCATAGTTATTACTTACAAATTAATGATTAACAATTCAGTGGCATTATTTTAAAAGGAGGGGGATCTTTCATCTTTTCTCTTACAGTAAAATAAAAACATATGACAGGGTTGCATCGGCTGTTGGCATTCAATTGATATTCCAGTGTAATAATGACATATTTGCTTTATTTGTGCATACACTCTGGTAAACAGTGTTCTCCCTCATATGGCACATGGAGTTCAGTATTTCTCTGACCCAGGTGTTTAAACGTTTCTTTTGTGAGGCCAAGAACAACTTGAGGACATATAGCAATACTGTCCAGGGCAAAACAAAGAATGTACTAGTCTCTATAATCTGTTATTTGAAACACAGCCTAATTCAGCCAAATCATAGGTCTGTTAAATGAATAACTAATTAGAGTGAGACTTTGTGGCTTTTGCTAACTAGAGCTGGGTCAATTGCTGGTTTCGGCGGTCCAGTGTACGAGCTGAAACCGATTTAATTTGATGCAAATCGGTTGAACCATTTATCATTATGACACGTATTAGCAAATTCAAAATCAGTCTACATTTGCAACCTGTGCGAACAGCGTCACAGAGCTGTTGCATTAGTAACACACGCAATATGACGTGATTAACATAATTATTATTTTAGTTTAGAAATGGACGAATGGGTCTGTGTCTGACAGACAATGCACAATGTTACCACCGAGCCGAGTGTGCTTAACGTTATTGAGTGGACGCTTGATCGAGAGAGAGAGGAGAGAGAGAGAGAGAGAGAGAGAGAGAGAGAGAGGACGTTATGTTTAAAAACAATCTTATTGATTTAAATTAAGCTTCAACATTTGCTTTGGCAATATGTACAGTGTTATGTCAATAAAGCCATTTGAATTTAAGAAAGAGAGGGTGGGGGTGAGCGTGTGAGTGGTGTGACTATTAAGCTAGCAGTTACATTATAACTATGAATGTAGCGTCGCAGTGTGTGTACAGTTGAAGATGTCGGTATTAAATGCCACGAAGTGGCTGCTGCGTCAAGTGTGACGATGATGATCAATGGAAACACTAAGTGTGACAATTGCACAAGCGTAGAAGTCATGAAGTCGGCAAACGGACCACAGCCACCTCTCTAGATGGCGTTCCCTTGAACGACTGTTACTGGCGTAGGAGGAACAGTAAATGTAGAGAGAGAGTGGTCATGACAAACGTACTGTAATTTCACAAGAGACGCAACTGGTACACTACGTGAGAAGCAATATGCTCTCATGTGATGCAGAAACAAATCAAGAGATTGTGGTCATGAGTCAATGTCGTTAGTTCTTTGATGGTACTTATCCTCATCATGTGAGCCTGTGTCACTGTGGTTTTAACGCTGCAGAATATGCACACTGGGTCTCCGTAGCATTGCAAACAAGGGTGGGGGGATGAGCCGTGAAGTGGTGGGAAACAAAGTGTATTATCAGGTCTGGGAACTTCTCTGTAATTTCCTGGTTTCTTGCACTGACTTCAAACTGAAGTAAAGTGGCTAACAACATATTTCCTTTTCCAAGATGGCACACTGTTGTTTTGAGATGTAAAAGTGGAACCAAGCAGGAAATATCAGCTCATGATGTCATAATCACCGTACATGATTTCATAAGGCATTAAAAGCACCCCTGCATGGAGTCATCACACATTTAGCTAGGGTGACCAGATTTGAGTTTGTGAAAAAGAGGACACTTCGTCGTGGAGGGGTGGAGGGAGGACACTTCGTCGCGGGGGGGTGGAGGGAGGACACTTCGTCGCGGGGGGGGTAGCAGTATCGTGTAGCATGCCGTGAACTTACATTTACATTGAGATCGGTCGACCAATGACAGTTCTCTCTACAGTCAGAGCTTTCGCAAGAAGGTGGAACTTGCGGGAGATACCATTTCCAAAACTTGTAAGGGGGTAATAACTATTTTCCCCGACGTAGCAAAATCCCGGACGTTTTTGGAATCCCTGCCGGACGCTTTTTTTAGGTCTCGAAAAGAGGACATGTCCGGGAAAAAGAGGACGTCTGGTCACCCTAATTTAGCACACCACATGTCCAGTTTAGACAGGTAAAAAGCAAAATGATATAATACATTACAGTACATTATAGTAGTTTTGTATATAGTTTAGTATAGTAGGCCAAAACAGTGAAGTATAGTAGTTTAGGTCAGTGAAATGTTTAGCACAGTACAATATGACATAGTGTACCATATAGTATAATATGGTATAATATATTTGAGTACAGTATGAAACACGATAGTATAGTAGTTAACTTTAGTGAAGTAAAGTACGGTATTCAAGATCATACACAAGACTGGTAAACAAGAGAGACATGGTCACATAAAACCTTCACCCTATGGACACAGCCTGCATGTTTCACTACTTCCAACACATTTAGGAGTGATTATGGTCTCTGCTTCACAAGAATACAGGGTATTTGGTAAGCGGGCCAACTCGTTCACCCGGTCCCACCTCGCCCACATAACTAATTTATTCCTGTGAATCATGCAGTTCTGGGATTTGTGCGCTTATATGACATCATGAGAAAGCCTAAATTCCCGTCACCATTTCTGGGAGCGACCCACTGGTCACAATACTTATTTTTCAGTTTAATAATATAGGATGAGGGGTCAGTGTCCTACCTAATCCTCATAATATGAAAACTTTCCCATTTGACAATATAATTCTTCCATTTGACTCTTCATCCATGCTACTTTTAGAAAGTGGAATAAATGTCAGCTCCAATAAGGAAAATAACGCTAAATACAGATCTGCTTGGTGACACAAGTTTGCTGCCTGATGGACCATAACAACACTGTTTAAATGCATTTATGTTATTGTAGGTAAAATCTTTGTTCTGGAGGACCACACAATGCACACTCTGTGGAAACAAATGCCAAGCGCAAACTTACACTGAAACAAACTCTAATGATACAAACTTGGTAGAGGGAATGAACTGTATGTGTGTATGTTAAATTGTTCAACAGATTCACAATCAGTTATGTTCAATTATAACACGTTATCTTTCCATGTTGTTACTATATACATTGTACCAAGCATGTCGGAGAACTACAATAGCTAAATGTAACTGGCCCTGTGCCTGTGTTTGGTGTGTCCGTTCTGAGGTACTGTAGAAACATTATGGCCGACTTCAAGAAGAGGACCTGCACGTACGTAGATATAAAGGACTCATTCTATGAAACAAAACAAAAAGATTCTTATTTTCAGATAATTATATATTAAAGAAAACAAACTTAATAGTATGTTCCATTTGTGCCAGTAGATCCCCATAACTGCTTCACACTGTTCCTTTAAGTATGACGATCTGTCCTTTTACTAGGATTTTTACTTGCAAAGGACTTGCTACTTTTACTCAAAGGATATGAATACTTCCTCAATCCCTGTGCAATCTATCCTAGATATTGTTGGAATGCAAAAAACAAATCTGCGTAAGTTGACAAATGACTTTTTCCCGGAAATACCAGGTGCCTTCGAATGCATTTTGGCTCCACATAATCAGATAAGTTCAAGATTGACCTTCCGACAGACAGCTCTGAGAAATAGTGCATTCCTTTTAGCTTGTCAAGCTCCAGCATGAAGGGTCCCAGCTGCTGTCCTCACGTTGTGCACTCAGCCCCGCTCAAACCGGCATAGCACACATTCCTCACTGACTCACCAAACATGTGTGTTTTCATCTCTCTACCTCTTTTAGTCTAGACCTCTTCTTTCCCTCACAGCATAGGCCTGTGTTTGTGTGCCGTCTGTCATTCAAACAAGTCAATGACTCACAGTCCATTATACAGGACTGTCTCAGAAAATTAGAATATTGTGATAAAGTTCTTTATTTTCTGTAATGCAATTAAAAAAACAAAAATGTCATGCATTCTGGATTCATTACAAATCAACTGAAATATTGCAAGCCTTTTATTCTATTAATATTGCTGATTATGGCTTACAGCTTAAGAAAACTCAAATATCCTATCTCTAAATATTAGAATATTTCCTCAGACCAAGTAAAACAAAAGATTGATAACAGCAAAACAAAATCAAACATTATAAAATGTCCATTAATGCACTCAGTACTTGGTTGGGAATCCTTTTGCACGGATTACAGCATCAATGCGGCGTGGCATGGAGGCAATCAGCCTGTGGCATTGCTGAGGTGTTATGGATGCCCAGGATGCTTCAATAGCGGCCTTTAGCTCATTTGCATTGTTGGGTCTGGTGTCTTTCAGCTTCCTCTTCACAATACCCCACAAATTCTCTATGGGGTTCAGGTCAGGGGAATTGGCAGGCCAATCGAGGACAGTAATGCCATGGGCAGTACACCAGTTACTGGTGGTTCTGGCACTGTGGGCAGGTGCCAGATCATGCTGGAAAATGAAATCCTCATCTCCATAGAGCTTTTCAGCAGACGGAAGCATGTAGTGCTCTAAAATCTCTTGGTACACAGCTGCATTTACTGCCGTATTCCCATGGTCAAGCCACTTCTGAACTCAAGACAACGGAAGAAGCGTCTGACTTGGGCTATGGAAAAGAAGCACCGGACAGTTGCAGAGTGGTCCAAAGTCCTCTTTTCAGATGAAAGCAAGTGTTGTATTTCATTTGGAAGTCAAGGCGCCAGAGTCTGGAGAAAGGCTGGAGAGGAGCAAAATCCAAGTTGCTTGAAATCCAGTGTGAAGTTCCCACAGTCAGTGATGGTTTGGGGAGCCATGTCAGCTGCTGGTGTTGGTCCACTGTGTTTCATCAAGTCCAGAGTAAATGCAGCTGTGTACCAAGAGATTTTAGAGCACCAAGTACTGAGTGCATTAATGGACATTTTCTAATGTTTGATTTTGTTTTGCTGTTATCAATCTTTTTTTTTACTTGGTCTGAGGAAATATTCTAATATTTAGAGATAGGATATTTGAGTTTTCTTAAGCTGTAAGCCATAATCAGCAATATTAATAGAATAAAAGGCTTGCAATATTTCAGTTGATTTGTAATGAATCCAGAATGCATGACATTTTTGTTTTTTTTATTGCATTACAGAAAATAAAGAACTTTATCACAATATTCTAATTTTCTGAGACAGTCCTGTATATTATGGTTTACCCAACTACTACTTTAACTGCCAGTCAAAACACTCAGTCTATCCTGTTGCAGTCTGTGAACGGGAAGTTCCACCTTATCAGGAGTGTACTGCATCGAGAAGCACATTTTTTTAATACCTTTAACTCACAAGCCAGCATGGAGATAAAAAGGATTGTTTTCTCACTGTACCCACATGCACACACACCGGTGCCAGCAGAAGATCCTGCCACAAACTGAAAACAGGTTTCACCTGCTGATGTCATGAGACCTCGCCTTTCTCAAACTTAAGCAATGCTGGGCCACACCCTGCAACTCGTCTCCAGGCGTCGCATACACACAAGCATGCACATCTACCCACCTACACCCACACACACATCTACCCACCCACACCCACACACGCCAAACTATTAAAGGCATATCAGTTAATTAGTAAATAGTAATTTTATTAATGTCAGGCAATTATTTGATTCAAGCTGCTTTCTCTAATAGCTATAATTTCTTCTGTACACTGTTGTTATATTGTTATTCATTATTTTGTATGTAGTCCATTCTTTAACTCTCCTTAGTTACCATCTGTTAACATGCCACGGATCAACAGTACTGTATTTCTTTTCTTGTCACTGTAAACATGATGAATTTCAGGTTTCTTCTTTGTATTTACAGTATGCGTGTGGTTGTGCGTGAGTAGCAGTTTTTGTGTAAATGACAGCGTGTAGGTGTTGAAGTCACAGCATGTTTTGACCCAGTTAGCAACACAAAGAACGTGCTGGCGCTGTTGATGGCTTTGTGAAAGATTGAAGACAACCGAGAGAAGAGGAATGTCCCAAGACTATAACAAAAACATGTTTGCTGGGTTGGACACATTTTACTCCCCTTTTTCTCAACAAATGCAGTTTTCTTGCACAATTATTAGAGACCCTTAACAAAAGCCACAAGAACAGATGGGCAATGCAACCCTTGTCAATAATAAAGGTCTTAAGAAGAAGAAAAATGGATGCCTCAGCGTATGTATGTGTACATTATAAACAAAATAGAAGTCTGAACCTTCCACACAAACAAACAACAGCAATAACGTGACAGAGAGTCGAGTTCCCTCGTGAGGAGGAAATGATGAGGTCATCGTCAGCTTAAAGGTGTGACTTGAAAAACCTGATCAGTGTTTCTTTCCAACATGCAAATTACATTGTTTGAAATCATAGGTGAATTAAATGTCAAAAATTCGGAGAAAGTATGTTTGATTTTGAAACATTAGAAATTGTTATTCACACTACGGCCTTTGCATTTAAAAAGGTGTCATCAGTCATTGTAATCCTTTACACTTTTTGTAGACTTGTGGGCTGTATTTACCCATCATTTTCAGAACTATTAAGGTATTTGCATTCATCAAAGTAACACTGCTGATACTATTATTATGCTTTTATTAAACTTTTCTGTAAGTGCAACTGTGTTTGATGTAATTTTTATATTAGACTTCTGAGACATTTGAGGGACCGCTGTCTCCATAAAAGTTGGTGCACAGTAACCACCCCTTAATGTGTGTTTTCCTCAATTTTGATTTGCAAAGAGGATCTGGAATGTGACATATGAACATGATCTTGTGTTTTTACGATCTATGTGGAAAAACACACACCTACACACACAACCTCGACATTACATCTTTACACCTTCATACCGTTTCACACAATATACAAGAGAGCCTTTCAAATATGAGTGAGTAGCAGTTGACCGTGTGTGTGTGTGTGTGTGTGTGTGTGTGTGTGTGTGTGTGTGTGTGTGTGTGTGTGTGTGTGTGTGTGTGTTACAGCTTTGTGTTTGTGCGTGTACCTGTGTGTGTATGTCAATAGTGGTGTAGTGGGAAATACAAAGTGTATGTGAGAGAGAAGAAGAGAGCTGAAGGACTGGACAGAGGACAGAGGAGTTTCAGTCTTTCTCTGTATTCTTTCTGTGCTAGAGAGACCTCCTATTCACATTGGATTTTGTCATAATACTAGTATGTAAAAAGCATGCGCACCAAAGCGAGACTCTCTTTTAGAATAGACGTACAATAGATCCACATTTTTTTTAAATCACATATAAAACATTTTAATCAGATCCAACTAGTGCAAATATTTCTCTGAATTAACTCTTTACATGCTCAGCATTAAGCCATTTTGCTTCATATTTTTACCAAAGCCACTGCCAAACTAATCATAACGTTCCTGTTTAAACACATAATTGAAACCATATAATGTCTCCATCATAGCTGTCCTGACATTCTTCCCATTACCTATCACCACTGGTGTCCTCAACAGGTTCAGCATCTGAGGTCACAGCCAAGTTCACCCTGTTCCCATAAACTAACCTGGACTTTCACTTGTCATAAATTGTAAATGTATGAGTCAGTGTCATGATTGATGCCAAATGATTCTGTCTTGTAAAGATTTAAACTGGTTAAGTTATTAATCTTTATTATCCTGGCAATGATTTCCGGAGCTTAGACACTTTAAAATGTATCATTGATGAGTTTAAAACTAATCCACTGTAGCTATACTGAACAATCTGAACAGGTCTTAACACTTAACTATTAAGTCAACAAAATGTAACTTTGATGATAAAATTCAAAGCAAAAATTAAGAATAAAATGACATAAAAAGTCATCAACATAGGTTTAGAATGACTAGTCTGTCGACCAGCTGTAGAGCATGTGTGAGCTCTGAAATAGAAACACCAAGAGGCCCACATGGACAAAAAATGCAAACTCTGTTTCAGTTAGTGCGTAATAGCCAAGACACATCTGTGAAACTCCCTCGTTCGGATTTCTCCCTCGTTGTGTGTGTGTGTGTTGTTCCTGCAGTGCAGCCAGGAACATACTTTTCCTTTTAAAGAAACAGTGAGTTGGAGGGAAAGTGTAGGGCAGAATATTTCCTTGGCATACAGATAGAAAGGTACGGCTAATACTTGTGAATAGGAGTTAGAGACACAGGGCCGTTATCACCTGAGTCTGGCATGCAGCAGGGATAAGAGAAGATAGCAGCACAACATCAAAGCGGCAGACTGCATGACGTAGAGTAGGATGGTTGTTGAACTCCAAATAGTCATATCACTGTTGATGAAACAATATGACAAAGAATCCTGAGGTCACATTGAAATAGTTTTGCTTGCATGGTTACATTAATTATATTTTAGTGATGACACAGAACATATAAACAAAAAAAAAAGTATTAGTTATATCTCAGTGATGCAGAAGATCTGAGCAGGAATATAGTTTTAATGCATTTGCAAGGTTGTTCTGGTTCTGACCTAGAGCTGTTCTCTGGCTATTTGTCCACGCCGTCTCCAGAAGAAGTTACCTATAAAACTACAGCGAGCATATAGGTCACTATATTATTAATTAGTGTGATCTTTATTTGCACGTACCTTTATTTGCACGTACCACTTTAGATGATATTTTAATGCTTGGTCTAATCCAACACAAATTAGAACATGATGAGTCTTGTGATATTTATTATAGATAATATTCAATTAATAACATTATTTAAAGTGATCAGTGTCAGATCTAAAAGGGAAGTCTTGAATATAACAGTGGCTCCTAGGTCCGTACCAACCTTTTAACCAAAGGCAATACAAACCAGATCCAATCTTTCAGCTCTTACCTTTCACAATAAAAGCCCTCAACATTAAATATTCGCAGGCGAGTATTTCACATTTTTGTGCTGTTTAGTTGTTCCGCCCCTGGTGTTTAAAAGACCTTAAGAGCTGTAGAATGTGCAGTTTTCACGTTAGAAATAAACTGTAGGCATTGAGACTGCATGGAGTGGTAAAATAAATATATCAAAATATTATGTTCTGCCTGCAATGCTTTAATGCAACTCAATTGCTTTTTGTTGCAATATTTTTTATATCCTTTATAGAGGGAAGGTGGTGGCACACGATGGGTCCATTTTGAGAGGAGAGTCAAAAGATGCGCCTCGACGCCCCTTTTGGGCCATAAAAAAAAAGCACAGCATCAGAATCAGAATCAGAAACTGTTTATTGCCAGGAATGTTTTCACAAACGAGGAATTTTTCGAGGCAGAAGGTGCATACATTGGACATGGGACGTTAGACGAGACAAACAACAATCAACAATCAATGACAACAACAGTGCAATGGGTATTAAATAAGTGTAAGATAAGATAAGATTAAGCCTGAGGAAGACAGCCTGGGTTAACAAAGGCAGTGATAACCAGTCGTGGTACAGTATCTCTGGGCTTTAGGCTTCGTCAAGCCAGCTAAGGCAAAGAAAGCAGGGCTCTGTGGAACTTGCTTCGTGGTACACCATGTGTTGAGATGGCTCAGATTCCTGTTACACTTTAAACGTGCTCGATTATAGTTTTCAGTGAGTGTTTATTCTAAGCACCTAAAGGAATATAACATCAGAAAAGTCCCAACATTTTCGGAGAACCTTTTAAATGACATTTAGTAAAGTTGTTATCTTACTTGGGGCTCCTGGATTGCTTCCTCAAGCCTTATCTTTTCTCTGACAGGTGCTGCGAGTCAGACACTTCAACCTGTAAGGCATCTATAAGGCTTAATCTCTGCCATCTTAAAGTTTACCACTAGAAAACCAGAGGAACAGGACAAACGTAGAAAAGAAGGGCCCTATGTTTCTTTAGCCCTGCAGCAGCAGCTGTCCTCTTCTGGCAGGGTTCATGTATGATAAATGAAGGTAAGACACCATGAAACCAGCATAGTGGAGCCCCAGGTTACTGCTCATTTATCAGTTAAATTAAGCTTTATTTTGTATTTTATTTTATTTTGTTCAGTCCATTGCCACCATTTAAAAAAATCAAAATGCCAAACTACAGTTGTAAAAGCTGGGACAACCAAAATCTTACTCCAAGGGGGTTTTTATGTCGCAAAGTGTATCAAGGCAATTCATTAAAACATAACAACTTAACAAGCCCCCTCTATAATATCCCAATTATGGCACTGCTGATATATAATTAAAACTTGATTCTGGTTTTTAGGGATGTTTATCACCTACCATCTAATTCAAAGGCAGTTTATAAACTTTAGGGGTAATTTTGCTCTGAGCCTGAGCTCATTTTCTGGCAATTGCTTCAGCCTGCAGTTTAGAACATTTTGTTTCATTTGTTTCATTTTCCGACTGCGGCTTCCCGTCTATCCCTCCCCCCTCATTATTCTGCCTCTCTTCAAACTGGCCCCGTTTCCGTATAAGAAGGAAGAGCGCTGCTGCTTGGGAAAAGTTGGAAGGAAAATGGAGGAGGGGGAAAGACAGACGTTTTGAGAAATAGTACAACTTCAGGGAATTCGTGGGAAGTCACACACATTCGAGGGAAAACTAAGTAAATTGTTGGAGGATTGACCAAGTACAAAACTAAAAGAACAGTTAGAAACTGACATGTACAGCTGTGTCTATTTTAAAAAGACAATATTGCTCAATACTGAAATGTTTGTGTAAAGAGAGATGCAAGTTTGAGGTTTTGAAAACTCTTCCAAAAGACAGCAGGTCAGTGATTTCCTGGAACTGTGAGGACGTCTTTCCTGGTATAACACAAACAAACAGTGTACAACTACTACATCCACTACACTCTTCCGTTTCTGACCATACAATGTGCTACAGAAAGCAATTTCTCATTCAGTCATAACCACTAGTACTTCTTCCTGCTACTTGTGTTTCCTTTTAGATTTTAATGAAGTTAGTTTTGCTTTCTTTAGCAAAAGGTTTCTGCATAAAGGAATCACCAGCACCAAAATGAAAAGAATTGAATTCCCAAAAAGAGATATATATATATATATATATATATATATATATATATATATATATATATATATATATATACTGTATATAAAAATATGTTTACCAGCAATTAATCAAACAATAATTGAACAAGCAGAACATAAACTTCAATACAACGTCTTTGACTTCCAGCAGTCAACTCCCCTCTCCTCCAAAGACATTATACTCTACACATGTGGCTGGCACTAAGAGCGGAGAAGACGTATCGTCTTGCCTGAGCCGAAATGCTACGCTACAAAGCTAGTGCCAAACGTAGCTGGCGGGAACAGTTGTTGGCGGAATGCATCTTTAATGGCGTCTGCCAGAAAAGGAGGGCGTAATGCTCTGAGGCAGGATGTGACCTCAGGATTGAAGGCCTCCCCTCTCCCTCAAGCTCACTCCGCCCCCCACCTTCCAATGTTGCAATGAATTACGTTTTAATCCTTTTTTTGTTTTGTTTTAAATACTCAAGCATAACAGATGTGTTGATCCAATGGTCAGAAATAACAAGACTCACAGACAGATCATGATCACTGTATTTCACCTCCCAAAGGCCCATTCTGAGCAAGTAAATGAATGTATGAACCCTCACTACAAACTCTGTGTCAATACCCACTTTCTCTACAATTCCTTTTGTTCCTTTATTCCCCTGGTGGAGGAGATTTCTTGTTTTTCAACTAGCACTGAAATCTGGCCATGTCCTTCCAGCGTTGGCAAAAGAACACCATGATTAAATAGTACCAAAAATAAAACCTCAAAAACATCTGCTGAGTTCTTGCAGCTTAACGTGGTGCCGAGCGGACGCAGGATGAAACCTGGACGGCAGCCATTATTCGTGGTAGAATCCCAGCAGATCTGCCACGGGGGCCGGCGCGGTGGGAAAACACCTCCACACTGAGTGAGTCATCATGTAGCGACGGATACTCATATCGCCTGACAGCACACATTGGTGACCTTGAACTGCGAGAGAACCTGCAGTGCACGCGCACACGCACACACACACACACACACGGGTCACCAACTTGCTGATAAAGCATTAACTGTGCCAATAGGCTGAGGTTTTCAAAGGATAGCTCAGTATTTGAAAGATATTAACCAGGAGAAAGTCAGACTCGATGATGGATCTTTGTGACTATTATTATGTTTTACAAACAAATGCACTCGGAGGGAGGAAACGGCAAGATTAAATCTGTTGTACTCGAAGGAAGCAAATCCTCTCAAAAGCCAGGAATAGACCTCAAAGGGTGCATTAGCGACTTCATCAAACTCAAATCGTACAGTTAGGATGACAATATGATATACAATGTATGTAAACACCTTCTTTCTTAGGGGAATTTTGTATCCAACCATCCCTAAAACTGAAGTTTAACTACATTGAAACCTCAGCTGACTAAATTAAAACAAGTACTAGTATACCCAATTATACATGTTGTGCAAAGACAAAGATAATTTTAAATGCTGTAATTAGGACTTGTTGCAAAACTCCTCGAGAGGCTTCATCTTGCAACACAACAGATCATGTTCTCTTTCACAAGAATTTGAATCTCATCAGCCGCTCCTCTTCTTTTCTTTCTTTCTTTCTTTCTTTCTTTCTTTCTTTACCTACAGGTAGAGTAAGGAACTACAGTAAGGACTTATTGCCAAATGGCTGATGCATCCCCATGACTGGACACGTACAGCTGAATTAGGACCCATCTTTGACTTTCTACTGCATTTGTATGACTGAACAAGTGAAAGATGTGGATGTATAAAAAGTTAAGATAAATTCCATCATATATCTAATTTGTTTTGTGCCACAATCCTTCATAGTGAGTGTGAAGGATTGTGGCTTAAAGCTGATGTGAGAAGTGCCTGTTTGTTCCTAAGGGGGAAACTTCCCACTGAGAAATTTGTTTGGGATGTGGATGAGAAATGTATAACTGTGTGGAGAAAACACCCTTTTGGAATGGAAACACACACGCAAACATACACACAAACACTCTCCAGATTTCACTCTGTTACAAGAATCCACCACCTCTGACTCCCCTGAGGCAAAACAGCAACTTGCTGGAAAATAATTGTAGCATTATCCTAAATTGCCGTTGCAGCTGTCACAGTAAAAAATTCAGCACATCATTTGAATTATCGCCATTTGAACATCTGTCTTTTGGCAGAGTTTGGCCCACAGCAGAAATTCCTCCAAAACCACACTTCTGTACTAATAGAGGAAGCAGGAAAGATATGCCCTCATTACTGATCAGCCTTGCAAACAATATATAATGTAGGACTTGCAACCGATCAATGCTTTCTTACAAATCTTTATATGTTAACAAAATATAAGGCCCAAATTGTCTTTTTGTCGGAGGTAATTCTGAATAGGTCCCCCCCCCCCCGCCCAACCACCATCTTTCTGGACTAAAATGTTGCGTGTGTGTTTTTCTCACTGATCACTTTTTCACTATTGCTCTGAGAGTTAAGCTGCATCACGCCTGATCACGCCTTGACACAAAACCCTGCAGAAACAAGTCGAACCAGTCCAGTGTCATGCTACACCTTTGGGCTGTGTGCCACAGGCTACACCTTTAGGCTGTCTACATCTTTAACCCTCTCAGTTCACAGTCCAAACTCCTCAGAGAAAAGTTCATGTTTGTTTAATCATTGTTGATTTCTTTCTTTCATATATATATATATATATATATATATATAAAAAATGTTAAGCTGCAATGCAACAGTCAAGGCTTTTCTCTGAAATCCGGGAAAACGGGGTAAAAGTAAAAAAACAGTGACAGAATAGACTGGTATATAGGGGAAAACAAATACAAGCTGAGAAAAATAAGATATCATACACTGTTTTTGTAGTGTAATCAATGTACTGGTTTCATATGCCCACATTTTCCAGACAGAATTTACCTGAATTATTGATGATTACCATGATTCGACCTTGAGAAAACAAAACTGGAAAAGAACACAACAGAAACCAACTGAGATACACGTGCTAAGTAGGAGAAAGGAGACCAGCAAATATGTTTAGTCAAATGTTTGATTTGAGGAAATAAGGGTCAGAACGTCACGCTCGAGAAGAAAGGAAAACACCAGACTGGGATTGCTAAATGACTAATTTGTGTTTTTTCTGTGTTGCTCCTAAATGCTGACACACACACAGAAACGTAGTCATCATCTATTTTGACCTGCCGGATTACTGGTAATGGCGCTCATACTTTACTCTGCACGTGGACTGATATAAACATGGCGACAGGCGATCGCTACAACATGTGAGGATTTCTCAAGGTCTCCAGCACGCCGCTATACTTTGTTTAGCTTTTTCCTGGTTTGACTTTAATCCGTTTGGAACGTGGCTGCAGCGCCTCGACTGCAACGCTGTTTACACCGACTTAAATCCGTGTCCTCTGAGTTGTTTGTTCTTTGCCTGTTCTTTGAATGAGGACTAGTTCTGTTCAGTCAAATGACCCTCGCAGTAACGTGTGTGTTTGCACGATCACAGAGCATTGTGCTGTTGTGTGTGTTCAGTGCATGATTTCCAAAGTCCATGGTCCATCTCAAATTATCCAACACAGATCCCCCTTATCTGTTGCATAACATATACGCAAGATAAAGATGGAGACACTGTGTACCTGCCTCTCCAAATATACTGCATGTATTTGGAAAGGCAGGTACTTTCCCCGGCCATAATGTCAACATGGGCTCCCGACCAACTTAAGCCACTGACTCACTTTCTCGCCTCCCTCCTCATGCTCCCTTCACTCCTCTTCCTCCATCTTTCTCTCTTATCCCGACGCATCACCTGCTAAATTCAGAGGCACGGGCAGCTCGGTTAGCTCCGCAAACCTGCTCCACAGCTGTTGCTAAGTAACTGTTGAACCCGTGCCTGCTTATGTGTGCAATGTTTGGCATGTCACCATAGCGATGTTATGGAGGGCAGGGTTAAATATTTGCAAAGTATCACTTATTAGAGGCACAGCAAACGTATCTGTAAGGGGCTTTAGGTGGAACTGGGCCTCGTACAGAGGGATACAGGAAATGAAAAAGAGAAAGGCAATAGAAACTAAAGAGAAAGGTTTCATTTAATTTAAGATAAAGAATATTTAACACTAGAATAACCATCATCATTGCCATCAGCATCAATTTTGTTTCAGCATATCGGAAACCATAGCGAAACCATAGCAGCCCTTTGGGAGTCGTATGATGATGACTTGGCAGTTTACGACCATCCAGGGCAAGTCAGACTCCAAAAAGTCCCTTTCTATTTCCCTCCTATTGCGATATATAGTTGTCTAGGAAAAGGAATGGGGATCAATATATAACAACACAGTTAAGACAATTTCTCCTCAGCTCGTTATAAACATTGTATAGTCATAACGGTAACTGTAGTTCAGGAGAGTTCAGGATTAAGTAATTAATGAACATTAGCGCCACAACAGAGTTGAACATACCTATAATGTTGTATAATAAAGTCAAACGGCATCTAAAAGTCACCAACTTTCTAAAGATTTTCAACCACTAATCTAGTCTCCTGATTGAGTTACATGTAAAAGCAGATGCTATTATGGTTGATAAGGATAAACATGGGCCCGAGTTAATGATCCACCTATACAGCTTAGTGACACTACACAGTTGCAGTACATGGCGCAGTGCAAGCACACTATAGGGATGTGGGCTATTATCTGTACGACCTGCAGCAGCTTTGTGCAGGCTAGTTTTTAGCACAACTTGAGGACATCCAGCCTTTTCTTTTTACAATATAATTCTGTTTTTTCTTTTAGGTTCGATGCCACAGACATTGAATAAAACACCCATTTTATTCCATTGGAAGATGTCACAGTGAGACAAATGTGTCAATTGTATGCTATGGAATAACAAGATTGTCATATTAAGGCTCATGTGATGAGGGAACTTGTGTTGGAAAATGAAATCAAGCATAGTGAATGGTTTCTGTTAAGGGCGCTGAAGCCAGGGCTTTCCAGCTGAGGTCTCCTTATGCTTTGCCCTCCCTAAACATGACAAAGTACTCTAATATCATACACATATATTTACCATAAACACCTATATTACATGAAACACCAAAGCTTAATAGCAATTGTACAGGTTTTGTTTGTGTAGGTTTCTTTTGTATATGTTTTGTTCTATGGATTAGTCACAGTTTTGCAACCTATTGCCTCCTTTTTTCTAATATTACAAATGTTCCCACAGACACTTTTTTATAACATGTCTGACGTAGCGTAGCGTTGTGTGATCAAGTCCAAACCTGTTGGAAAGCTACATGTACGCTGCCATGTCCCAGTGGAAAACCTGGCATTGAGCACTCGCTCACTTAGTCACCAAGGGAGAAAAAAATAATTAAAAAAAATAAAACACAACCTGGAAGCCACAGCCAGCAGGATTGTTCCTTTAAGTTTGTGTTTGTGTGAGCATGTACATGTGTGTGAGTGACTGTGGGCCCCTCCCTGTCAGAGTGACTTTCCGTGCAACCGCGACAAGAGACAGAACAGAAACAAGAAGAACGAGGAATCCACAACACACACACAGATACAGAAATACATATAAACACATGTCACCTCACCTCTGTGCCAACGTACTGGCCGTCTGCTGAGAAAAGTAAAAGGAAAAATGGGAAAGACGTGGAAAATAATGACACGCCATTTATTCAACCTCATAACATACTTTCCACATGCTGTCAGATTTATAGTTAGGTAAGTGATGTATATCTCGCTGCAGTTATTAATAGCTGAACATGAGAGGCCTGCTTGGCCTTAGTTGGCCCATCAGTCTGTCCACCTGTCTGCGTAAGACGGCTGTGAGCTGTCCATGACTGTGCATAATTCTCACTGAAAGCTTCTGCTATGTTTAAGAATATCTTAAGAAAATCATAAGCATCCATACGGCATCATTTAAAGAGTTATTGTTACAATACATCCCGTTATTTTTTTTAAAACCCTTACAAATATTGTTTCATCAACCAACACAATTGTGACAAATATTAAAAATAAATGGATATTTAAATGTAAGAAAACTGAAGGCTCTGATGATACGGATACAAATATGGGGACACACCTGAGAAAGTACAGTGAAATCAGAACAGAGAGAACATGTGCAGCTTCTGGCGGTAAATTGTAGTGAAACTATGGTTGTCTCATACCTCACGGCTGGAAGTAGGAAGTTACACAATACAATATTTAAGAAGTTGTTTTACTTCATTTTATACTTTATAGTCCAGTAGAGTTGTGTGATATCTGTGGATACATTTTGTTGATCACTTTTTTGGTAAACTAATTACACTCAAATAAACGAGTATGGGGAGGTTGGGAGAGAGTCTACAACCATAACTGTATGTAAAATGATTAAAGAGGCACTGAATTATTTACATACTGTATCATTAACATGTAATTATTTTAATATCATGGTTTTGATCATGGCTCCTTTTGTGGTATTGTTACTTTTAGTATATTGGAATACTTTAAACTACTGTCAGTTAAAAATAGACAGCCAAATCCCTCTATCATTTAACAATATACCAAAATAATATATTTCTTTAAAGAATGCATTGTTGGTCATAAAGCGTGAGCATTAAGCAGTTAATTTTGCAGTGACTTTTCTACACTTACACAACATGTATTAGAACGTAACCACAGTCATTGCCAGGACTAACTATGACTCATGAGAGTGGGTGACACATGCAGCAGCAGCGGCGCAGAAAATATCTCGGTTTGCAGATATCATCAAAAAAAATGTAATAGAAGATACATCAGATAATTTATTTTGTTCTTGGTCATTTCTTGGAGTTTCACCAGGTCAAGAGACTCTTTTTTTATCTCTCTGATTCACTCTCGGCCCCCATATCCCCCATATCTCACTGAAAAGTCACAATACTCTCTTATCAGTCTGTATTCATCAAGCTTCTAATTTCATTAATTGAATCATCGATACAACAGCGGTGCAGTGACACAGTTCTGCTCAGAAAATTAAGCATGCGTCAGTGATTCAATTAAGTACAAAGTTACTGTATATGCTTCAAGAAGAGAGCGTGTGACATGTCACAGACTTGAAAGTCAGGTGACACTGTGTGAATACGTGAGTCAAGGGAATAACCTTTATTGAGTGTGTATACAGTAGGACGCTACAAAATAACACAGGGTCACATAACACTCATTGTGTTACAGTAATACGTTCTTGTGGGGGGAGCAGCTGCCACGCTCCTCTGCATTCTATAAGAAGGAAAACAAAAAGACAACACTCATCATTGAAACCACAAGAAAAACACTGAAAGAAATATTCTGGTGATAAAATCTTTAGTTGAGATCTTGAATAAAAAATAAAAAAACACCTTTAAAAAAAAAATTGCTTGGTATGGTTAAATGTAAAAATGTCAAATATTAAAATGATACAATGGTCCCAGGAGAAGAGTGTTGTGCATAAAAGATTGAATAATAGTATGTCATTCTATAATGCTGATGAGAGTCCAGTGTTCATGTTAATTCTTTCTAGATTACTTGGCCACAATCTTTATTTTTACTCACTTCTATCTTGTTTCCAGCCCAAAGGTTTCTGCCTTCTACTAATCAATATTCCAATTGGTATTGTTCTGATAACTGGTGGACTCTTTCACTGCTTTGGTGGAGTATTGAAGTCCCGTTGAAATACAAAAGGAAACCAAAGTAAACGAGGGGAAATGTAGCCGTGTGAATTCTGGTAAACAATAAGGTTCAGTGATATATTCTCTCCTCTCTGTGGGTTAAAATGCTCAGAAACTTTACAGTAAGATTTATGACACTTCCTGAAAACCGACCATTAGTCATAGGGATGTATATACTGTAATTAAGCTTGTGTAGGTGTTTCGGGCGTTTGTGACAGGAAAGCTCATCTCTACTTGTGGGATGAAAAGGATCAGCTTAGAGGTCTAAACAAACTTCTGGGTGCTTCACACCCTGAGAAATTTCTCAGAATTGGAATGATATATCACTCCCTGCAAAAAAACAACAACTCTGAATGAACATGTACAGAATGAGAATAAAGACAGGAAACACACGTGTGTGCTACAGGACCAGACGGAGAGCTTGCATGAGTGTTGTAAATAAGTCACTTTGCTTTCACATGGCTATGAAACTCAAGCATTTCACACAGCTAACTAAAAATACACAGTTTCCTTCTTTTTTGTTGTTGTTGTTGTTTTACTACCCGCCCTTCTCTGAGCTCACTATGAAACTTGAGGTGGAGGGAGTGTCATCCGGGAACATAGCAAGTGGGAACTCCTACTGAACTCCGGGGGAGGAGTTAAGGCAGATAAAAGCCAAGGGGAACGGAGCACAGAGCTAACTCGACTTAAGTCTGGACAAAGGTATCAAACAGTCAACCGTGGATCAGAGCTAAATATTCTTCTTTTGGCCAAAGGGATACAGCATGTCCGAAATGCTTGACAACATCTTCACGAAGGTGAGTTGAAGTTGAGGAATTTGTCATTTTGTTTGGGAGGAAGAAAGGCTCATAAAGTTGGAGTGGGACCGCTCTGTAGCTCCTCTCCCAAAGCGTTTGTTTATTCCTGCTCATTTCCTTCCTCTGTGAATCACTGATTTGACAGTAAATTCCTTTTGAGCCGAGTGTAGTCACAGAGAATGTCTTTAGTTTGAAGAGTTAATGCAGACAGTCGGTGCTGGATTGTTTGGTTCTTCGTTTCCAGACTTCCACGATCAGAATATAAATTTAAAAAACTGCTATTTAAGTTTAATGTGTATTTTGTGATTGCATGTAAATGGCAGATAAAGTGTAGTACTGTACAGTTTTTTTTTGTTTCTTTTTTTAATGATTGCGATCTTTATGACTTTGTTTTGTCATTTTTGTCTCATTTCATGCTTTATAAAAAATAAAAAATAAATCTCACATATAAATCGCTTATATAACAACTAGTCTTTTTGCTGAATACAACACTGACTTTAAATACATTTATCGTAAAAAGTAGGTTTAAAAGATAAACATTATGAATATTTAACATAAGTATTTTTGCTTGGAAATGAGTAGCATGAAGGTCTGTATATTAACTATGTCACCCTTCTGTAACAGAACTTTATGAACCTGGCCCTGGAAGAAGCCTTGCTCCCTAAACAGTCTCAACTCAAAGGCCCGGGGCAGAGTAGGCTGAACCGATCAGCCTCCTTCTTCTCTCCTCCCTCCCCTCCTTCCCCCTCAAGCCACAGCTTGAGCACCGAGCATGTCAACAATACCGACAACGGCAGCCCTTTCTGGTCATCCAACATCTGGAGCCAGGGACCCGTCTCAAAATCTAAACCGCTCCCCTTCAGGCCCGACCGCTCCATGAGCCTGACCGAGTCCAGCAGCAGCTTGCTCGCCTCCTTCGAACAGCTGAAGAACCTGGAGATATTCCCCTCTACCAATACTGTGGCTCCACCGCCCGGCTTCCCTCCCTCATCGACCCTCCCACCCCAGGTCCAACCAGTGGTGGCCCCTAATCGTTACAAGACGGAGCTGTGTCGTGGCTTCCAGGAGACTGGCAGCTGCAAGTATGGCAGTAAGTGCCAGTTTGCCCATGGCGAGCCAGAGCTGCGTGGACTGTTCCGCCACCCCAAGTACAAGACGGAGCCCTGCAGAACCTTCTACAACTTTGGCTACTGCCCCTATGGCTCACGCTGCCACTTCATCCATGAGGACAAAAACAGCGGAAGTCCGTTATCAGTTGCCAAATTCCAGAATGAGCAACAAATTCCCGGAACCACCAGTGGTCAGAATCAACGCCACCAGCTGCGCCAGAGTGTCAGCTTCGGTGGGTTTCTGGGCTCTTCACGCTGCTCACCTCCTCCGTCATTCCTTTCATCCTTCAACGATCTTAACCTGGGCTTCAGCCGCGCTGCCTCCGTTTCTCCCCCTCCTGCTGATCTCCTCTCCCCAGTGTTTGGTGACTCCATGCAGAGGGAGGCAGCAGCGTTCCAGTTTGGCAACCATAAGACCCGTGCCAGCACCGGAGACATCCACAGTATTCCTCTCCTCCAGGAGCCAAAGCCTTCACACTGTGTGTGTGGCCATGGAAATAACTTTAACGGCAACAACAGCAGAGTCGCCAGCGTGGATGACGGGCACCACCAAGACGGCAACGTGCCGTTTCCTGGCCCTGGAGGCCACAGAGGATTCGTGAAGCCTGCTGGCCTCCAGCGTTTCTCCTCCGAGGACTCCCTGGAGGACAGCTACAGCAGCAGCAGCGGAGGCTCCAGTGGAACCGAGTCTCCAACGTTCGACGCGGCCACCAAGAGGCTCACTGTGTTTGAACGTCTGTCCCTGTCCGACTAAACGGATCAAAAGGGAAGGAACGGAAGAGAACTGGCACCTTGTTAACGGTGTCTGTTAATCTGAACTTCTCTTCAGAACCAGAACTGATCAGGACAAATCAACCTTTGACACAACAACACTTAAAAGTTCTTAATTTATGTTCGTAAAATGGAACTCGTCTTGGGAAAAACTACATACGGAGATGATTTTAGAATCCAAATGTTATCAGACTATATTTTTATACTATTAGACCTTTGTATGTGGTCTTCCATAAAAATTAACTCTTTTGCAGGTCTTGCCAGTACCAGTTAATAGCCTGGTTTGTCCTTACTGTTAATCTGTAGCGATCAAAAGGGCTTATCTTTAGCGATAATCATTCATTCCTGTGTCTTTAAGATTCTCCCTGCCTCATAGGCCATTTACTCTTGGTGCCAAGAACAGTATGTTTGATTCAGTAGCCTTTAAATCAGTGAGACCTGACATGTGTCATTGATGCCATTTTATCTGTGATATGCACTTTACAGCTAATCCAAATGGGAGAAACTGTCATGTCTCCCAGTAGCATTCAACCAAAGCTTCATACTTCACTCTGCTCTGTGTTTGTCTGTATGTGTGTCTGTATATGTGCGTGTGTGGGTATATGTGTTTAACCACGTAATATTCCTGAGGCCTGGGGTGCAAGCATGTATAAGTGGCAAAATACTGAAAGATCAAAGTGTGCTAACAGAAAAAACATGATGGTCAGTGAGCTTAGATATGAATCTCTGTATCCTGACACACTTTCATTCTGTAAAACATTCTGTTGTCTTCGCTAGCTTGTAAATTGCACCCCATCTTTTTAATGTCCCCTGTTTCTTTGACAATCTGGTTCAGGGACTTTAACACCGCAGTATTCCTTTTGGTCATTGGTTGCCTTGTGTTGTTTAACTTAAACTAATATATTTATTATGATATTTATTTGTGTTTAAAGAAAAAAAAATGTATTTTGTACTTTATTTATGGAGAAATATTTCAACGTCTGTGAAATACCAATGTGAGAAAAAGCAGTAAAAAAGAGAATCTTATATTTTTAATTGCCTGAAAAAGGGACAAAATTAATTTCTGAATAAAGAAATGAATTTACGCTGTTCTTTTTCGACTCCAATTTGTCATTCAGTGAGAATTAGATCATTTCTCATCTTGCTCACATTAATTATAAATTGCATCTTCACATAAACAATTTAGTAACATACTCACACAGTACTTTGTAGAGATTTCTGTAATATTTAAGGGTACAAATCAAGGTATAGTTTGAACTATACTTTGCCTTGAATATGGCATGTTATTAGTCCTAACATATAGTTTTATTGATATGTTGATAATGTTAATAATAGTGTGGTAAACAGTAAATGGCTACATGAATAATTATTATTTTCAACCATTTCATGATCAGTGAGTGAATCATAAATCAGGCCAAAATAATGTAGACCTTTGACAGCCGCATCATTTACATTATGTCCATAATACCCAGTTGAACATTTCTGCTATGTTTTATTATTATTAGTTACATTTTATAACTTTATTTGTCACCTGGGGAAAATCATTTTATTTATATCGTTATTGTTCTTGCTTTACATACATGCAGGCAGACACCTCTCCAGTTACCAGTCCTCTCTCGCCTGGTCCAATCGGGACCGGAACCTGCTACCCTCCCGTTACCAAGCCACTACACAGAGTGTATATAGGTCCAACCTATTCTATTCTATTCCAGGTTACATCCACAGAAACAGAGAAAGAACAGCCCACTGCATGCAGAAGTGAGCCTTTGTCTCTCTCTCTCTTCCGTTTCGTGACAGTGTCTTTGTTGTGTATACAGTTCAGATTACAGCATTTGGATCACCTCAAGAACGGCGGCACGTATACACGTTATCGCGCAACTTTTCAATGCTCAGGTGAAAGATGTCATGCTTTTCCAATTATACTCCAAATAAATATGGACTGAATAGCAGGTCCAAAACAACAACGGGTCAAGAGCAGGTTCCCCTGTTGAGTTCACAACTCTTCTTGAGCTTTCCGATCAAACTTCCAAAACATTCATGGGGTGGGGGAGGGGACGAATAACCAAAGGGTTTACAAAATGTCCTGGCAGAATGTGTCAATGCAGCAAAGTTTGGGCTAAATGTCAGAGACACCCAAAAAAAAGTCAGTTCTGGAAAAAAAATATCATCCAGGAGCTCTGGTAGCAGGAGGAATTAAATCTGCCATTTCTACCAGAAACAAAGCTCTTGCTTAACGCCCTTACTGAGCCACATTCCTGTTGAACAGCATCCTTGCGTCGCAGAATGAAGTTAATCGTGGAATTTTGTGTCTGTACTTGAGTAAAACAACCATTTAACCTGTCAACAGTTAAGGGGTTCCACATAATGCTCGCTCGTCACTGGAAATTTCCAGCTGCTGTCATCTCCAGCTTTCACCGATTTGATTGATCACCTCCGCTTCCTGAGCTGAATTACCAACGTTCAGAGCCTACATGATAGGAGCTCTTATGGACAATGGAGATGGGATTGTGAAAGGCACATGAACAAGTTTAGCAGAAGTTCATGAAAAGCCCCTGTTGCAATTTCCACTTTACACTCCCAGTGCGATCTTGTGTTGAGCAACCCGCCACCACCCCGCACATACTGTCAAAGCACTTTATTCTGTGAAGCAAGACTGCCATCTGGAAGGAGAACATCACATGTATCACAGCAATGGAGACTAATCGTTGATTCACATGATCGCAATTCTGCTATTTTGTGAAGTGGGATATCTAGATTGTAATATTAACCAGATGATGATTTGCAGCCGACACCTAAAGTAACATTTCCATGTCTGAACAGTGCAGTTTAGTAAATACGTCTCCGGAAGATGTGTTAAGAACCTCAAAGCCTAGGAATTAGGCATGGGAAGTTTATAGTTACAATGCTACACTGGGACTGCTTCTTAATAATGTGTATTACTCTCTCGTTCTGTGACATTATGAATATATTATGTTTTTATACCTCAGCCTCATTGGCCTCAATCCACTTTCACACAAACTCTGATGTGAACCACACATCAGAGTGGTGAGAAGATATGCTGACCCAAACACAGGATTGTGCAAATTTCCATCTTCCGAGTTCCAAGTTCACAAGTCAATAAAACATCAATGAAACCATTATCTACCTTATCAATAATGTATTACTTTACAACTTAAAATAAAATACATGGGTCACAACCCTCTTTCCACCTACCTTTACCTTCTTACTGCAGCATATGCGTTCATGTCCTCCGTCTCCACATGTCCATCATTGTTCATGACAGATCATATGCAGCTGCAGTCTCAGCTCGTTGTTCTACCCGACAGGATGAAAAACACTGTGGAGGATAAAAGTCAGAAAAGGTATTTTCAATACTTGGTTTGTGTGTAATAACTCAGTGTGAAAACAAAATACATGAGTACTTGAAGAGAATAATAAATTGTTTTTCTTGTTCTTTTTAATCCAACCCGAAGACCCAAACTACACCCTTAGGTGTTCTTCCACCTATTTTAATGTCACATGCCGTTTGTGCTATGCATGTAGGGTTTCATCTCTTCCCAAATTGTGTCTCCCCTTTTATATTTTTGTGAATTCTGTGTTTTAAGATTTAAGCGCATTTTGTCATTAAGAAAAGTGTCTAATCATGTGCTGGATGAATAGTACACTGGATTTTTCATACTTCTGAAATATTCTTCATTAAAAATATATGAGCGACAAACCAGTTAGGTTTCCTAAAAGGTCTGGATTTTCAACATTCAATAAACCTCAGCTACGGCCCCCACTTTGCATTGTGTCTTGTTCCCCTTCGGACCAATGGCAGGATGTGTTGCTATGGCAATGGACAATGGCCACAAAGTGTAAACAGCAAAGACAAAAAGAAGGGATCAGTGTGTGTTCACAAATATTCACTTCCCAGTTGGTTCTATTAAACCAGACTGGCTAAAGTTCACCAAACTCCACAGCTCTTCCATGAAGACAGTCGAACTTCAGTTAGATTCTTTATACTTTTATCAAACTATACTTCATGTGAAAATCCAAATGAAACTCCTGGCATCCCAGTTTAGGCTCACGTTCTGCAATGTATTTTAATGTATCCATGTCACCAATACCCATCTTTTGTCAATTCTTGTTCGTCAACCCTGTTTTTCAACCACCGCAACAAGTCGGCCTCGCACCACCACCTTCTGTGGAACAGTTACTGATCAACCACCAAGCTGGTGCTGTCGAAGCTCTCTTTACCCAAGTCACCTGATCCTGAGCACTGTGCACACAACCACACACAAATACACCTTAGAGATAAAGCTCAAACCTGGGTGGAGATCTATTAAAGCAATTACGTGAAGTCTAAAGGTGAGAAAGAGACTGAGAGATAATGTTGTTGAAAGAGTTGAGCAACAGTTACAAAAGGACAAAACAGTCAGTCATTCTTGCATGTCCTGGTCTGCTTATGACGAACAGCAGAGAGTTTGTTCTGCTGCAAGGTCGGGGTAGGTAGAAGAGAGGTTACCCTTTTAAACTACACCGTGAAATTAAAATGGTAAGAAACAAAAACTGAGTTGACAGGGAGAGACAAGAGGGAGAAAAGTGCAAGAAATAGCAGTAAAGATAAGGTAAAACTTCACGTCATTCTGGGAAAAAATATCTTAAGTGGTGAAGAGTGGGAATGTGATCTTATTATCAGGTAAAAAGGAGCCGTTTATGTCAGCAATCTGTTTCCAAAGTTGCTGCTGGTCAAGCCAGCTCTGTTGAAACGTCTCAACCCGAAGCAATCAGCAACCAAGATGTGATAAATCATCCAGAAACAACACACACGTCACATTCTTTCTTACCTGTAAAATGTGTGAGTGTGTACGTGTGTGTGTGTGTACGTGTGTGTGTGTGTACGTGTGTGTGTGTGTGTGTACTCAAGGCCAGTCAGGTTTCAGACTTCATTTATTTATTTTTTTACAGCTCCTAGAAACCTCTCCCTCCCTCTCTTTCGGTCGTTACCTACGGATTAGGCATTAGTGGTTGAGTAATCTTTCAACCCCAAACCTTCGTCAACCCTTCGGAGAGTGACGGAGTATGTTATGCAACTTCTCCTTTGCCAACTCGGTCATTGGTAAGCACTACCTTTTTTTTCTGGGAAAAGATAAAAACCTAAGAGGTTAATGCACCTTAAAGCACTCAGATCAGGCTTGTTCAGCTTTGTCCCATATACTCCCCCCTAAAGCTCTGCAGTTTGGAATGGCCTCGAAAGAGTGGTGAGCTCCACATCATTGTTGAACTAGCAACTCATGATCACAATCCCTAAAGAACAGCAATGAGCTCTGAAGTTTCTTGTGTTGTTTAACAGCAGTTCGCGCCGACGAAAGACAGCCACAGACTCACCACTATGATTCACAGTCACATGCAATCAGAAGGGGCGTATGGGGGGCAAGGTGTGAAAAGTGAACGTAGGACACAGCATCACAGTGTGGTTGTGGACAAAAGTTACATCTGAATAACTGGGGGAAATAAGGACTTGGGAAAGTCCCTCTGAAATAAATATTTTCCTTTTTTTCTAACTAACTGGCTAACTGTAGTCAAGGAAGACATTCCAATTGCTTGTGGTTGTTTTTAAAGCAAAGACTAAATGAGAAATCCATTTCACCGACTGATACAGGCTCATGTCTTTGAGCATTGCTCAAGCTCTGCTAACCCTATATGCTGAGTTCAAACCAAACTTTTTGAGCGGCACGATGCAATACAAAGTCAAAGATAAGATGCCAATTCAAGCCGGACGCTGCAAATGAGGAGAATACATGTTTTTCTTTTTTTCCAATGCTGTGGTCACAAAAGGCCTTCCTGATGCTGTCGGATCAAAAACCAGCACAAGTGGCATTTATAAACACAAAACAATCCTGTGTTCAAACTTCATTAACGCAAGGTGAAACACGGCATTAGATTTTTATTGTCCACTCATTTTAAATACCAGATGCTGATCTCAGTTAAGTGTCTAAACGGATGAGGATTCAATTTCCCCCTTAAATATCCAATTTGTCACAAAGAAGCTATTTTTTTTCAATTATTTCTTTATCTCATCACATTTTATCAATACAGAACACCAAATCAGTGACAAATACGAGTGACTTGACGATGCTGAGTCAGCTAACAGACTATGAGAGATGACCAAGCTTCTCATCTGCCTCTCATTATTATAAGTGCATAGATGGAAATGAGTAGAATAAAACGTTAATCTTTAAATTGCTTCTTAGGAACATAGAAGAATGTAGTTGACATGATACATGGCCCAGGGCCGTGCTGTTCATAGGAACCACCACGTTAACCTGCTTATCCTGCCGTGCACCTAAACAAACCCTGACTGCTGAACTACATATTTACGTATTTGCTAGCAGGCGAGGCGGAGAGACCCAAAGAAACTAAGAAGAAATAGCAGTGTCAGTAAGTCAGTCTTGGCAGGGAAGGAGGAGGAAATATTTGAGTAGTGACATCACAGCAACAGAGTGGAAGTGCGCTCCTTTTATAGTCATGTTCTCTCTCTCTGCCACATTCCTCAGCTACAGAACTCAATCAACTCCTCCTCCTGCCCTCTTTTCCTCCGACTTCACTCTTGCGCCAGCCCAAGTGGTGTGACGCAAACGCAGGAAACAGAGGGAGGAGGAGGAAGAGGAGGAGGAAGGGCGGGGAGGTTGGTAAACTCTGCGAGGGAGAAGGCAGAAAAATGTCCTGAACCCCCCTCCCCACTTAGTCCTCCTGACCACTTCTCTTTTCCTTTCACTGCACTCTCCACTTTTACTTTCACGAGCCGGTGTGATTTGGCACAGGTGGTAGACCTGAAGGAATTCAAGAGCACCTTTCATTAAGTTTCCAATGAGTCTAGAAAATCCCCAGAACGGCCTCAGGATTGCTTGTCACATTTCAATACTAAGACAGTATCTTTATTTTAGAGTTTTCTTCAAAAACAGTCACACTTTGACTGAGGTTAACAAGGTATTGCATATAGAAGTCAGGAGCCATGACTGCCAACATGAAAAACATATTATATACAGCTACTACATATATCATAGTGTAGTTGCTGTGATCTTCCCATTTTACAAAACAAGAAGTGAATCTAAAAGGAGTACGAACTGATTTGAATAGCAGAAACAGCACTCGTGGGTTGTTGCGCAGATATAAAAAAAATGAGATGGAGAACTTGGATGGCAGCTTTCTGTAAATCTCTGATCACGCCTGAGTATAATTGTATTTTATATAAATGGCATTATAATGGCATCATAGCATGGCATAATTTTTCTAATTAAATTTAAGCCCGGTCCAAGCTGCTACAGATGTTAAACACAAAAGACTTCAACGCTACATTGACCGTGAGCCCGAGAGCAAGATACGCTCTTTCATTTCCTTTGACTGCAGTGTTTGCTTTAGGAGCGTGTTTTCTCTTTTCTTTCCTGTCAAACAATAGTCTAGCTTGTGCTCAATTTTACTGTCTGAATAAATTTTTCCAAAACCCAAATCTTGACAAACTCACTGGCGTGAAAGCACTCTTGCTTGTTTATCGTTTCCCACATGATTAGGATTAATTTAACTTTAGAGCTACTCCACACTTCCCACCCAGTAATGCCCCCCTTCCCCCAGGGGTGAAAAACAACCCTCAGTTTGAGGACCACTTTGAGGCCCATATTACAAAACATGAGCAATAGATCAAATGTGAGTGTTATTGCCATAACTTGTCAGACTTTTAAAAACCATTGCCTTGGTCTGATCAGTTGCATAAGGGTGTTGGGCAGAAGAAGAAAGTCCCTTTAGACAGTTTCACATCTGTTTGTCTTATTAAAGTAGATCTTTCACAACTGGCTGGCCCATACATGTTCCCTGCGCACTTCCTGTTCATGCTCACACTCAGTACATGCTTCTCCTTTTAGACTTCACACTTCCTGTTTTTATGTCCTTTTCTTAATATGGTGGGCTATGAAAAAAAAAAAAATGAAAAAAAAGTAGCACTGCATCAGGCGGTTTATTAAGAACAGATGTGTGACCTGCATATGAGAAGAAAAACAGCTTTCTGTTAAAGGCTAAATACCTGAGGAGAGGGCTAGTTAGGTTTTAAACTGTACAGTATGTCAATCATTTTGTATTTATACCACATGTATGTGACCAAAAGGCTGCATTTGAATTAGCATGATTGTCTATTGTTAGATTAGTCATTTTTCCCCCATGTGAAGCAATAGGTTGTACAGATAGGGTGTCGACTAATGTGTATTTTGCCAACTTGAAACCAATATTTTTAATAGTTACACTCTTGTCCCTCAGACCCAAGCCCATGATGACACGGTGTTCAGTCATTAAAGCCCAGCTTCCTTTTGTCTTAATAGCTCATGATTTGCAGGCAACATTTCAAAGCTGTTTAAGTAATAGTTTAGGTCTTGAGGAATTGTACTTTTTTGTGTTTACCCAGAGTCAAAGAACGTCATGAATGCCTTACTTATGCCTCAGAATTCACTTTTAGGCTGCAGTAATTGATATTTTAGTATCAACAATGGATCAAAGGACTATGTTTAATATGGAACAGCTCACTCATGGTGACAAAACCACAGATAATTGCTCTACAGAGGATTTTAGCATTTTATTATTTAGATTTTATGGTCCACAACTTTACAATCTCACGGCTCTCATCACTGTTCCAGGCGCAGCTGTTTTCAGCAAAGATAAACCCGCTGTCCACATTTAGCAGCTATTTAGCAGTTATTCTTCTCAGAGGTTGGTGGAGACAAAACCAGAGTTAGAAGAAGAAGTGTGAATGTTAGACTCAAATTGATTAAAGCCAAAAACCTGCTGATTGTGCTGCTATATCTGTATCTGCTGGATGTGTCAATGATTAAATATGAAATATACACTCAAATAGTTGCCATATTAACTTTACAAGGGGATAATATGTCAATGCACGGTTTACAGCTTGTTTCCACTGTCCTGGAGTGGCCAAATAATTTGTTATTGAAGGTTTGTATAGTTATGTCGGCCAGCTCGCTCAGTGGATGTTGATACTACACCACAAATACAACATATATTTTCAGCCCATCACATAATTTAATCCTTTACCGACAGCACAGACATAAAAAAAGACATTGTGTGCTTGACTGTCGCTGATTAAAAAAAAGACATTGTGATTTACACCCTGATCATCAGAAACAACAACGCCTCGATGCTGAGGGAGCACTATTACAGCTCAGCTGCTTCTTTTCAGTGGAAGTGTTATTTTAGGTAAAGTGTAGTTAGTTTTAAGCTAAACTCAGCAGTGGGCTTGTGGCCGCTGAGCCAATTCATGACACAGCACACACATCTTAGCCTGGAGGACAATAGGCCTCTCTGTGAGGAAGCGCTCACTCACATATCCACATATGCACACTGTTTATACAGGTGGGCAGAAAATGAAGTGGCTAGCGAGGTGTGTGTGTTTGTGTGCCTGTGTGTGTGTGTGGTGAGTTTGGTTATTGAAAGGAAAGGAATGGATATGGCGTATGTGTGTTTAGTCTTGGCTTCGCTCCCATGAATACATACCACAGTGACACTGGCAGTGCAGAGACCAGCAGAATTCCTTATTATGAAAATAAGCATCAGAGAAGCGGAGAGGAGAGAAAGAGAGAAGGAAGGAAATAAGAGCAGAGGAAAGGAAACGAGGGGAGGACGTGGACGAAGGCAGTATAGTGGAACAAAATCAGGCATGAATGGACACAATACCATGAACACCTATTAAACCATGCAATACAATGCACATTATGTATATGTGACAAAAAAACATCTCATGGTCTTCTCTTCATCAGCAGATCTGGCTGTCATCATGTGACCTCGGAGTACATATACAGTGTCACACTTAATGCATCGCCCTTTCATCCAACCCGTCTCCCACTGGGATTTCTCAAACAGTGACACTCATAGTCATCAAAAAAAGCAGTGGTCAAGAAATCACCGTTCCACGCAAACAAAACACGGTGTACAGCCTCCAACCACATGTCACTCTGAACTGATAGAGCACATAATTGGGAAGTTACACACGTTAGGGCATGCATGCGTACATAGAGACGGTCTGACTTTTTGGGAAGTGACTCTGGCGGCTGTAAAAAAAAAAGAAAAGAAAAAGAGGAAGCAGAGATACTGATGACGCAGCCCAGCAAAGAGTTGATGAGCACTGGGAGAGAAAAAAACTGAGGGTTTCTCCTAGAGGTGCCTGTGCGCTCCGCTCCTCTCCTTCCCCCCCCCCCCCCCCAGGAGAATGTTGCCTCGTCTCTGGGACACACACACGCACACACAGACGTACCGTTCATCACCATGACATAATGTTTACATTACTCTGGCGCTTCTGAGGAGACAGAGACTCACATCACCTAGAGACGCTCCCAAACACCACAAACTGAATGGGTGTGTGTGGTAATGTATGTCATCACCTCCTGATTTTTCAAAATAATAAAGTCAATAAATGTAAATATTTTTACAAGTCTTCAACATGTTAGAGGTTTCTTTGCCAAGCATGTTATCATTACAAAGAGGTCTAATGAGCAGCCTTTTGTGCTGTGCACAAGATCTACGAGCACCTTAAATACAATAATATTGTATTCATGAGGCTGTAACACTGTTTTTTTTCCACAGGGAGACATTTAACTCTTTACTGTACATTGAAGCATGGTAATATAATCAGCATAATTTCTTACAATATGAAAAACAACATCTCCCAATGTTGAAGAAAGCACTCCTAAAAACAGTATATATCAAAAGGAAAGAATCGGTCCAGGATATAACTGCTGACTGTTATATATGATGAAGACTAATACCATCGATTCAAGTTCTTGGTTTTTGTGTTCTTAGGACATAACCTAATATGTTGTGACTCCAAAACTGAATTATACAACCGGACTATCAGAGCCAAAAACACAGTGCTAGTGGTGATGTACAAATGGCTTTGTATACCGTACTTTTCGGGTTATAAGCCGCTCCTACGGCTGATCGGTGTCCCCGCTGTAGCAAGCTAGTAGCGCTGCTAGTAGCGCTTCTAGTAGCGCTGCTAGCTAGCGCTTCTGCTGCTACCGGCCACTGCTGCTGCTACTGCCCGCTGCTGCTGCTACTGCCCGCGTCCCCTCTGCCCAAGTCGGGTGTCGAGCCTGGTCCCGCTACCTTCGGTGGTTTTCAGGGAGCTAGCGGAAGTTAGCGGGGAAGTGACGGAGCGCTAGCAGGAGCCCCAGCTGGCTACAGCGGGGAGCTGTCGGGGACACTGACCGAAGGCAGTAACGGCTTATAACCCGAAAAGTACGGTACTATCTTCATACTTTTTGGAGATATTTCTAAATTAAAAGAAAAAAAAGAATATATATATATATATTATTTTTTTTCTTTTAATTTAGAAATATATTAACTATGACATAAATGCGATTAAATATTGTAATCGTTTGACAGCACTAATATATATATTTATTGAACTGGGGTTGAGTATTCCTTTGTCACATTATACTTCGGCAAATTCCAAGATGAACTGAGCAAGAAAGCTATCACACAGAAATGGCTGCAGGAAAACTCCCCAACCAAGGACGACTGGACTGCAGTCGTCAATGACAAACTATATCTGTACTACAGACTCTACAGCAGTGGAATGGAGGCAAGATGTAAATACCGGAAAGAAATTACAGATACTGTATATAACTGAAAGAAATAATTAGGTTATCATGAGTAACAATTTAAAGAATACGAGAATATGTGCTCAATCACATAAAATAGATATGCTTTAGAACATCTCACTAAATACTTCCGAGGAACATTGTGTGAATCTTGCACAAGAAGAGTTGGTCTACAATCCAAATTCCTGGACAAAGTAACATTATGAAACAAGTGGCAGTGTCATTGCCATGAGGCACAGTTCACAGACATGCTGGCTGGTACAAAACATGGAAACTTCTGGGGAAAGATGTCACAGACACTTCCCATAACACACAGAAACCTGCGTACTATAATGACACAAACACACACACAAATACAAATGCAGACAATACATCCCTTCAACTTTGATATAAGTAACAGAGAGGAAAGACAAGGTCGTCTCCACTACCACACATGAGCACGAGAGAGACCTCTCCTGGATTCCAAAGTATAAAGAAAAGAATGTGGAAGAGGTAATCTGATATAGGACTCCAGGTCCATCAATATCCCTCTGATCAGACACACAGATCAATATTATGAGCCGTTGCGTGGATACAGTCGGATGAGCGCAGTGGGAGAATATACAGACTAGAAATCATCCTCAGGAGCACATTTAGTGACATGGAGACACACGCTGGTGCTCACATCAGCATTACTATACGACTCAGGTTGAAGGAGGATTTTTTTTTCTCTCTCACACACACACACACACACACACACACACACACACACACACACACACACACACACACACACACACACACACACACACACACACCATGGCCATTATGTATAAAGAATACCGTGTCACACAGAGTGTAAACACAAAGCTCTCAAAGTGTGAAATGAAGGTGGCTCGGGTCAAAATACTGAAAAGTACATGTGCACACAACTATGCATTCATAAACACACTGATAACACACTAGCTATTAGGACTCATGGCAGTCTTACCACATGAGCCTCACACAGACATAAACAATACCATATACGATATGTATATAGCAGAAATGAACATATCCTATATATCCTTCCACATATTATGATGTATATGTCTTCAAGGCTGTGAGTTGAAGACATCAGTTACAGTATATTCACATTGAATATTGTTATTCCGTATGTTTATACATTTACTACTGAGAGACTTTTTTAGAAGCAGAAGAGCAGTTAAAGAACCATTGTTTGGACCGCACAAGGGAGCTCATTATCTGCACACATTTCTCTGTGCAGCAGGAACACAGAAAACTGCCAAAAGGAAATATGTGTGCTCCTGTTTAACTTGATTTTGTTTACTTTGAGTTGAGATATGTTTTTGTTCGTTTCAAAAAAAAAAATGTTGGCCTCTGGGTTTCAGCACACATTTCTGAACAACAGTCTGTCATTACATGTAGTCAGATAAGGAAAATGCATACCCATCATCTCATAATTATCGCAGTTTCATCTCCCCCAAATGACCAAAGCATCTAACTGGAATAAACATTCCTGTTCCCGTTCAGTCGTCACAAAGATTACAAATGTGATGATGTCATACACGTTCCACGTCTTCAGCAGCCTTGACAAAAAAAACAATGGCAAAATATCTTGGGGGATTTTGCACAGAAGACATGTCTGACACTGCAGAGGAGCAGATCCGATATTTTGTCTGTGTTCCTCTTTAACCAGCTTCAATAAATAAATGCGTGTGGCAACATGGCTCCTTATGACGCTCGTTCGGCATTTGGCTGCACTTCAGTGTGCAAACACCTGACATCACTCTGCACTCTTTATACGTTAGTGATCTCGTTCCTCTCTAGACCTGAGGCAGTTACGAAAAAAATCCCTTTCAGAGATTTTACTGAAGTAGGTTTGTACTAATTAGGTCCAATTATTGGATCTAATTAGGAGTACATGAGTACATTTGGATTCTCTGGCTGGATTTTTCTGATAAACTCCCTTGTGAGAACACCAGGACAAACGGTGACAGGTTTTGTTTTTCACATTTATTTCAAGTTAGAATATTTGAAATGCACACGGCCCAAACACAAACACGTCTATTGTTTCTTGAATTTTAAAACATTCTCAAAACAATTAAACTATCCATCAGCATTCAGCACACTTATTGCCTCTCCCTTTTCTTGCCGCCCTTCTCCTCTCTTCCACTCTGCCTCCCCGTATCTCTTCTCCGCTCTCTGCTTCTGGCTCAACATGTTCATCCAAATCATTTAAGACATCAAGACTCTATTTTCCCTCTAATCAAAATGATCACAGACAGTAAAACTGGAGCTAGAGATGAATTATATTTCGGTGGAAATCTCTGATCACATTCCTTTTCGGCATTTCCGGAATGATCTACACATTTAAGGCTTTGCTGTTCCTTCTGGTCACACATGAGGCAAACAGATAAACCATATCGCTGTTATTGCAACAAAGATTTGGCTGTTTGTTTTGGGTTCAGGAGGATCTCCAGGAACTGTTGCCACACACACACACACACACACACACACACACACACACACACACACACACACACACACACACAGAGAGAGAGTAAGTTCCCTTGCCCAACAGTGCTCTGGCTCCCTGCCTTGGCCTCTTTCTCTAGGCTGTATTTGTGTCTCATAACATGCACTTGTTTCATGTGAAAAGTATGCACAGACATTAAAAAAAACTAATACTCATATACAGCCTAAGGTAAAAGATGCAGATGTTGTTTCTCATTTCTTTTTACCGAAAACTGTATTAGCCAAATTAATATAACCCACTCAGTGAAGTCCACAGAACCAGCTTGAAATGGTGCAACAGCTCCCCTCACTGGTGAATCAGACATACAGAGGAATTGTAAATTAGATTATGGTGTTTCACATACATGTCTTTGTCATTAAATCCATTCTACTGCACATTATCTCACATCACAGTTGTAATATGAAATGTGTCATGTCATTGTGCCAATTCAATCCACAAGTGGAAAAGTTGGATGTGTCACTGTATTGTTGTTTAACAACCTGTCACAACATGATGGTTATATTGTCCTTTATCAAAAATAGAAGAAAAAAGTCAAAGTGGAGATGAAGCACTTTAGAATTTAAATCAAAGTGTTGTTTGTACAGAAGAAATAGAGATAACATTTTACTTAAGTAAAAGTATTGCTACTTTAAAGACAAACATATGCTACTTGTGTAAAGAGGTACTTTTACTTTAATTAGAGTAAATGTTAATGAGTTGCATGTCTAAATTAAATTGCATTAGGCTAAATATCAAGCCAACATCCAACAACATTACGCCACTTACTGTATGTCTAAATCAACAGCATAGATAGCCTATTCCTTATAAACAGCACTTTGCAGCCTGTGCATGTACACACACAGTTGCTTGTCTATTATCAATAGGCCTTCCTCAGTAGCCTTACTAGAATTAACCAGAATCCAATAAGCAGGGTACATAAATTAAATAACCTGCCACCATGACAGCAGAACCATCACAAGGCAGCCAAAAGTAACAGGCACACAGGCCTACCTTGGTGTGCAGGTTGTTGATGTCCCTCTCTGCACAGTGAGTTACAGCCACAACATAATCAGTGTGTTGCTGAGTCTTGTGCACCGCGAAGTCCTCCTAAATCTGCTCCAGGTTCAACTTCACTGCTGGTTCATTCTCAAAGCATAAATAAAACCCGGCCCGGTCCACTCAGCCTCTTTGTCCCCACTGCCGTCCTCAAAGTTGTCAAACATTTAGAGTTGATTGAGTCTCTGCAATCACATCAGTGAGTTATTATCAACAACAGCAGAAAGGCCCTGCACACCTCACCGGAAGCAGAAGGAGTCAATCACGCTGAGAGATCCACCGGAAGCCTTTCAGCATTAGCATAGTAGCGTCCAGCATGCACCTGGCCGTCACGCGCCATCGTAGGCGTGTGTTTCTAATTGGTCACTCCGCACCTGGCCAGGTGGTGCATGATTAGCTTCTGACGAGGCGACCCTCTTGCTTAGCTGGCCGAGGTACAATAATGCTAACCACCCGTTGTACAATGATCATTTATTTCAGGTGGTCGTGAATTTAAATTATTTAAATAATATGAATGCATTAATGTGCTTATACGTTTTTCAACCTGGAGCTCTGTCTTCCTGCAAACCGAAGACACTGGTCACGGCTTTTTGTTCCGGGTGCGATCTGAAATATAGTAAAGTAGCCTGTTAGTGTTGTCATGTAAATAGCCTATGAGTCAAATGACAAAGTTAGATATGTTTTCAAATACACAAAGTAGCCCCCCTCACCCCTCTCTCCACACACACACACACACACACACACACACACACACACACACACACACACTAAAACGAACGTTGCAGTCAACATTGCCTCAGCATCACTTCATGATAACACATCAAAACCAATTCTGTGACACAGTTGGGTCCAACCTCATATAATTGATGAGTGGTCGTGGTACTTATTTGTAATCAAACTTTAATCCACAAGAGGGCAGTAGAACCGAGCGAATGCTAAAATGAACACGCCAGTAAAGTTCTCCGAAAACTATTTGTACATGCCTTGCTTTGTGCGTGGGGACATTGTCATGTTGAAACAGAAAAGGGCCCTTTTTTTGTTATGCCACAAAGTTGAACGAATACCATACAGTCTAAAATATCAAGGGAAAGAAAGGCATGGACATGGTATTTGTACAGCACCTTTCAACACAAGGCAATACAGAGTGCTTTACATATGACTCAATTGGCCTAAAGACAAAATATAGATGATGCACCATAAAGGTGCAATACAAAAAAACGTGCAAAAAGTATATTTTAAAAGAATAAAATATATGACAAGAATAAACCAAAACAGATTAAACAGTATAATAGTGAGGATGCTAGCCTAAACCATTAAAACATCCCCAAAGCAAAAGCACAAAGATGTGGGATCAGTGTCCATATATTTCTGGCCATATAGTGTACCCCATTATGTCTGGTGTAGGACCCCCAGATTCGTTGCCACTTTTCTTCTAAACAAATGATTCAAGTGAAGCGATCTGAACTCTCTTCCATCAATCTCTCACGCTCTTTACCCTGAGTCATTGTCTCCTTTTCCATTGCTACGCCCTCTGTAGACATTTGTCACTGTTATCTTGTTTGTAAAACCTTTATGTACTACTCTCTCGCTCTCCTTCTCTCTCGCTTTCTAATTGAATCCACAGGAGTGAATTCTGGCGGGCAGAAGTGGGAGGAGGTGATGTCAGAGGTCAAAGGTCATGGGATGACCTCTGCCCTGTGAGTAGAACCCGACTGTGTTGCGTACCTGGATGTGTGTGCTTGTGTGCATTAAGCAAAAACAAGAGTCATAATTGTCTTGGATTTATGCATAAAATCGAGTGCATTCACTCTGGTGTCTAATCTTGACAAAGCTGTTAGCCTTTTATGTTAATGGTTTGATAAAATGTGCTTTACTTCAATTGGCAGTCTTACTTAATAGTCCAAGCTGTCTTTTCTGTGTTGGATTCTTTTACAGACAATATCAGTTTTAAGAGATTTCAGAATGGCTTTTTTTTTTTGGCCTATCAACAAAAAACAGTTGATATAATTTTTATAGCATGGCATCACAAGATAGATGCTAACATTAGAAGACAATGTGGTGTTGTTTTGGAATGGATTGCATCACACAGGCTCAGGCTACATCCACATTAATACATTTAAAACCAGGGTTTTCGCAAAAGATATGCGTTTTAAAATGGAAGCCTAGTAGTGTGGACATGGCTTAGCCCTTAGTTGAGGGTAGCAATTGTAGATTTGTAAATTTCTCTGTCAGGGAAACTCCTCCCAAATCCCCAACTCTCTCTGTGACTTCCAAATGCTCCCTATAAGCACAACACACACACACACACACACACACACACACACACACACACACACACACACACACACACACACACACACACACACACACACACAGGCAAATGGGGCAGGGGGTACACTGTGAAAGAAGGAAGATGGTGAGGAGGGGGTGGGGGGTAGCAGATGTTCATCAGGTCTACAGATCCCTCCCCCCTCTCCTTAATATTTCAATGGCAGTAGTAGCCTCTTATCTGAAGAAGCCTGTGAGGGGCTGTAGAGGAATGACTTCACTTAATCATGAGGGTTTCAAAAGGCTGAGTGTGCAAGTGTGTGTGTGTGTGTGTGTGTGTGTGTGTGTGTGTGTGTGTGTGTGTGTGTGTGTGTGTGTGTGTGTGGGGAGGGGGGTATTGTAAAACCAATGGTGTTACAATACAATAGTTTCACAAGTTTTCTACAGATTCACACACACACACACACACACACACGCACGCACACACACACGCACACACACAGAGTTGTGATTATGGATAGGTTTTCCTACCCTGCTTACTTACCTCTCTGTCCTTTTCTTACATCCTCGAGCTAGCTCTCAGACGTCTACTTTTGTTAGTGGAAACACACTGCAATGTATTTTCATCAGGAGTTCGCTCAAATAGTTCATCCATTACTTTATTGTTTCATCCCATTTCTTCAAAGAAACATCTTGTGTGTCAAACAGCGGCATCCTGCAGTCAGTCGTTTTAAAGGGCAACCCCGTGGTGCAATGTCACCTCTGTAAATCTCTTCTAATATCAAGCAGATGTTGAATCAGCAAATGCCTTCCCAATGACTTGGCTAAATATTTCACTGCAGTAATATTATGTGACAAAGCAAAGGGAATGTGTCCCATGACACATAGTTATGCATCTGGTTGATTAATCCCAAATCTGTAGATGAACATGGTTGCAGATCGAAACCACCTCTTTCCTTCCTAATGCCTCCCTCTCATTTCCTGTTTCCTCGTTTCTTCGAAATAGCCCCCAATCTTCCCCCTTCATCCCTCTGCTCACCCCCATGTCTTTCCTTCTAACAAGCCCTTCTATCCACCCATTCACAGTCCTCAGTCCTCAGTGTGTGTGTGTGTGTGTGTGTGTGTGTGTGTGTGTGTGTGTGTGTGTGTGTGTGTGTGTACAGGGGTAGCGTCGCAGAGGGCGGGCTATTAGTTTGTTAGTTGGTCCTGCAGCTCATTGAGCTCATTGTGCTCCTAAGGCCCTCTAGCCCAGCTGGACTCAACAAGAAGCAAGAACTCTCTTTCAGATGTCTCCCCCCCTCCCCCGTTCCTCCAGAAAACTCCCTTTCTCTCTCTACTCCCAGTAATCCCCAACTCACCCAAGAGGGATTTGTTTATCGAAGTAAACTGTACTATGCCGACCAAATAGCTTGTTTATAGATAACCCGTGTTTACTTAACCAAATTAATAGAAGGGCCGGTTTACCTCAGGTCACTTGTGTTGTTGACATCTTGTTAATGGCTTGTTGTTCACAGTGGTGGTCTTCATCTCAGGTTAAAAAACAAACACGCAGAGCAAACCTCTTAAGACAATGAATTAATTAGGGCAGTGTCTCACATCTGGAATAGCACCCAAAGGACAGTCGGCACATAATTAGGCCTTGATCACACTTGGCATTATTTGCACCTCGGGTGAAAGCAGGCAGCTTTGTATACAGGAGGAGACGCGGCCAAAAAAGAAGACTGGGATCTTGGTTACGTGTCCACATATGTTCTGGTGACCTGGTGGTTAACATAGAGTTCATAGTTCGATTTCCAGACGGGGACCTTTACTGCATGTCATCCCTCTCTGCCCCTCTCCTTTCTTGTCAGCTCTCTAATGACCTTTTAAGACTAAAATACAGTCCTGACTCCATTGAAGTTTTTAGTGTCCATATTCTACAATAACAACAACAACAAAACTGCTGCTTTGCCAAAATAAAAAATACTGCAGAATGAAATTTAACTTATTTCCCATTTGAATTTGTAACACAAATTCCACAAAGCCACTGCAATGCTGAAACGATTACGTTTCTTAATGATGAATTTAGACGTGAATGAGGAAGTGAAATACAATGACAAAAGGCCACTCAAATGTCACTCACATTTAGGATGCTACAGTCCATCTTAATTGGATCTCCACACAATCTGATGTATCTGGATGATACTACATCTGAACTTTACGTGATGAAGCTGAGGTGATGGTTTCAGAGGCATACACGAGAAATGAATACTCATTTTCTTCAAGAAGATATAGCTTTGTGGCAATTGTGATAGTGACCGCAGAGTTTGACAGGACAAAGAAGAGGAAAGACGTGCAAAGAAGACCCGCTGAAAGAATATAACCTGGGATGTAATGTTCCCAGGGCACAAGACGGCTGGACACAATGATACCTCTTTACCCCCTTTAGCTGCAGATATGTGAGGAAGGACACCAGTTCAGCTTCAGAAATCACACAAGTCAAAACACAGCTGGCTGAGGCAACCTTCAAGCTGTATAGAGCAGACATATAGGCCTACCATTACATCATCACAGCACTGGGGGGGATGAGTTGGTCGAGACTCTCTGTTAAACACACACAAGCATGTATACACAGAAACACACACATTTAATGGTGACCACTTGGCTGGACCAAAACAAAGCTTTTCAGCAGGCTTTGTTCTCAGCTGAACTCATCTTTCAGGGGCTCAGAGCTATATCCTGCTTTCAAGAACTTCCATACTTTACCAGCATATTACAATTTTAGTGTACACCGTTTTTTAAATACCAATTTCTGATGTTTTATTTTATTTTCTGCTCTCATGACTGTACATTTTTTCAACTTATAAGAATATGTCCCCTCGCAAAGTGAACATTGTCATTTTTTATCTAGAATGGTGCTTTTATCCTAACTGTACATACTCACACTCAGTTGAAGCAGTGGCCCAGAGGGAATCAAACCCCCCCACTGGAAGCACTGAACTGCACAGAGCAAACTGAAAGCAGTTTCTTTCCCCTGTAGCAACAGCCAACTCGTCAGGCTACTGGGCATACTGTCGCAATCCTCTATACAATCCCAGAGGTGTGACAACTTCACTCCTGGCAGACCTGTGTAGGTGTGTGTGTTTGTTCTTGAAATTCTGTCTTTGTGAGGACCAATGTCTTACTGGAGGTGAAAGGAGAATGGGGCCTTTTTCTGTCAGAGTTTACCGTGACAATTTCTCCAGGCTATAGGGTTTAGGGTTATACTAGGGTTGTGATTAGTTTCCGGTTTGAATTTTGGGGAAATAAAATTGTACTTTTCCATTTTTTTGGTCCTTGCAAAGACAGAGGAACAAACCTGTGTGTGTGTGTGTGTGTTTGAGTAGGACTGTCAGATATGCTCATGGCTCCGCTCCGCGGTGGAATTTTTCACACATCTACCTTTACCTTTGAAATCAAAGACTTCACTCCTCCTCGTCTGTCTCATGGGGCTCAGCTGTCTCCATACAGTCTTTTCTAACCATGTGTTCACGACTTTTGAACCTCGTGGCTGCCTTTTCCTGTTTCTCTCCTTTCTATTTCTTCAGGCCCCCACCCTTTGTGTTATAACTTTACTTCAGTTGGTTTTGGCTACTAGTGTGCCTCCTCTGATTAAAACCATATGTCTCAAATGGCTTGAAAATAATTAGAATATATACTTTAAAATAAATAATAATAAAAATATTTAAGCAATTAAAAATAGGTCGGATAAAACGACGGTTTTTCGAGCAGTGCCCCATTCCACAGTTGTGTGTCTGATGAAAACAACTGCCGCTGACTCGCAGGGCGTGGGAGTGGCTAACAGCAATGTTAGGTTTTAAATCCACACGTGGTCTGGGTCTTGGGCTTGTTTAGCACCGCGTACACACCCAGAAACTTCTGCGCGACTCATGCCAGCGGGTTGCCCACGTCTCTCACTCACTGCGGGGGCAGACCAGAGATCGGACGAAACTTTTTTTTTATTTTACACAACTCAGCGAAATGCCGTCTTTCCCCCGCAACCAGTTTGCTGACCTGGAAGAGATGATGTGCAAGGTAAAAAAAAAAAAGGGCGAAGCGCAAAGAAAGTTGAGCGGGGAGCGCACCAAAAAAAAGTTGGCTAGGTCATGGGGTGTTAACGTTAGCTAAACGGCTACACCGCTAACTTCACACGCCGTTAGCGCTCCTCGTCGGTTTAAAGTGTCGTTGCTGCTGCGGCGGTCCCGTACCAACCGTTTGCCGTTAACCAGCGGGTCCGTCGAGCTCTCGGCGGCGTCATCGTGCTCTAAAAACTCGCCCCGGGAACCGGGAAGCTAACGTGTCACACAAAGTGGAAGCGCTGCTTTAAGTTGTTGTTGCGATGCATCGTAACAGGGGCCCGTTAACCCGTCTACTAACTCACGTTAAGCTCATTTTGTGATTTATTTGTATTTGGTACTTGTGAGCTCACGTGACCTGGTTAAAACTAACGTTAGTTTTTAAACCACCGCTGGTCACAGACCGGTTACAACTTTACTGGTGGACGACGCCGACCAGTAGAGCCAGTTGGTCCACCGGTAACGACCTAAACTATAGCGGCAACTTTATGCTCGAAACAACAATAAGTCCTCACTTAAAGTTGTCAATCTGCGTTGATAACACGGATATTTGCTTGTAAGGATGTGACTAAGTAGACGCAAGCTGCGTAACAAACTAATACTATATTTTCGGATCGACTGCACGAGGGTTTTACTGTAACTTTCCTCCATGCGCTGCGTAGCAGTATCCCGCTACTCGTTAGGTTATATCCTGCATGTGCTCATTTTCATCACCGTAGTAGATGCACGGGTTTGTTTTTTTGGGTCACGTTAGTGTGGATGAATAGAGGAAGGAAAGAGGATTTTGATCATGTTTTCGTAAATATAGTCTATTGAGTACTGTGCAAGTTTGAAAGAGTCTTTCTGTATCCCACTGCTCAAATGTCGGCATTGGAATAGTTTCATTACTTATTGTGGGCCTAACCATAAATAGGAGTCTGATAATCTGCCATATAGGTCATCCATGGCTGCATTTGAATGCCTGCTTTCATTTTCGGTTCTGTAGCTGCTTAATGTAAGACAATGGAAGGACTTTGTTATAGACAAAGTCAAGATGGACCGATCATAATACAATCTAAAAGATGGCAAGTCACATTAGAAGTATTGCTAAGTGAAGTCCCATGCAGATAACTGTGTAGTGTCTGTATTGCATGGCAATTGCGATTCAAAGTTCGTCACATGGAACCATTAAAAGCATCACAACATAATGCAGAAGAAAACAAGATTTAAGAACATTTAAAACAGTCAAAAAGCAATTTTTTGTAGTGCAGTTTAAATAGCAATAAAACGCAAACCGTATGGGCTGTTAGAAGTTCATAATACAAAAGTAAATACTTTACAAAAGTTTGTTTTCATCTTTCATTAAATACGTTGCCAGTATTTAATACCCATCATCCATGATTTTATTTTGCCAGATATAAATAATCCCTGTAATGCGCAAATCACACTGAGTGGAATCAGGAGATCATTAAAATAAAGAGTTTACTAGATTGCTTGTACAAATCTATGAACCTAATGCATCTGTAAATATGTTGGATAATTGAGTAAATCTAGTGGAGAGAAAAATTGAAAAATGTCCTCATGTAACTTCCGGAGTTCAGCGCAGAAACTGAACAACCATGAGTTGTAGTTTCTAAGAGAAGTGTCAACAGATGTCAGTGTATAGAAATGTGCAATCATTGATAAACAAAGAATTCTGCCACAGGGATTAAAAAAAACACAACTAATTACTCAATATTAATTGTAAAATATATTTGCTAATGCTGTTTTGTCGGTTTCTTTTTACAGCAGTTACTGAATCTTGACTTGAGGGAGCAGAACCGATCACCACCATCCCTCAGTGACGCCATGAGAACACCACCAGGTTGCATCGGTCAGCCACGTAGCAACACATCGTTTTCCCTATCGTCTCTCTCCTGCCTCCCCACCGATCCTTCAGACAGTGTATTTATGACCGCCAGCCAATGGGGGCAGCAGCACCCAGAAAGCCCTCTGCCCACCCAGCTCATTAATTCCGCCGAGTGGGGAAAGTCGGGCTTCCTCGCCCAGCGCTCCATCAGCATGGTCGAGACCAGCAGCACCACAGCAGCAAGTCTTGGCTGGCCAGGGACTGACATGATGCACTCCCAAGGTGACATCAGCCCCACTGCACTGAACACTAGCTCCTCTTCCTCCTCATCTGTTTCGTCCTCCTCATCTCGCTATAAGACTGAACTGTGTCGATCTTTCACCGAGAGCGGCCTGTGCAAGTATGGTGGCAAGTGCCAGTTTGCCCACGGGCTGGATGAGCTGCGGGATCTCAACAGACATCCAAGATACAAAACTGAGCCGTGTCGTACGTTTCACACCATCGGCTTCTGCCCCTACGGGATCCGCTGCCACTTTGTCCACAACAACGAGGAGGAAATTAAACATGCCCTCTCTCGTTCCTCCTCGTCCTCTTCCTCAAGCATTCCCCAGCAGCCACCTTCCTCTTTCCGCTCGCACAGACCTCCTCTTGTCAGACAGAGCTTCAGCTTTGCTGGGTTTCCATCTGCTCCCCAGCAAGCCCTTCAGCCTGCCCTTCCTGTTCACCCTCTTGTCACTGCTTCTTTCACTCGCGCTCCTCCTTCCTGCGCTGACATTACTGACCTCCTTTCTCATGCCTTCCTGGAGATGGACTCTGCCTTTGAGGCCTCCCCTGCCCACCAGTACCAGCCCCCCATGGGCCAGGCCACCGCAGCGGATCCCCGGTCTCCATTCCTGCCTTCGCCAGACTCCGGCTGTTCTCCAAGTGGGCTGTCTCCGACTGCCTCCCCTTTCCTGAGGCAGAGTCCGAACGCTACCGAGGTCTTTCCAGGGCCCCTGGGTGCACGGTCCCTGTCCTCCACCTCTCTGTCAGACCAGGACCAGGATGGAAGCAGCTCTGCTAGCTCGCTCAGTGGCTCTGAATCCTGCGGAGGCCTTAATGACGTCAACGGCAAACGTCTGGCTGTATTCAGTCAGCTCTCTGTTCCCGAGGATGCTACGGAGTTGTGCCTTTAGGCTGCAGTGTGCCGTGAACACAAACATAATACATTTATATTTTTATATATTTACACATTCAGACACAAACATGCAGACCCAGGATATTCAACATAATATATACCGTACATGCATATATCCACGTTCAAGCGCGCACACACTGCTCACACACTAGAACCCTATAAACACACACTGCACTGACACCTCAGACGTTCTTTACTCCTGTGTGGCATCAAAGGAAAACAAAGACTTATTGACTAAATCAGAAAGCACAGAGAGATTCGCTTATTCGATTTATGTAGTTTAAATTTCACTGTCTCATGCGTAAGGGAAGTGACGGTGAAGAACCTGAAATGTGTGTTGCCACCAAGACAGCAGTAGCGCTAGAGGTGATTGATACTTAACCAAAATGGTATGGTATGTTACTAAGATGGCAAATGGCGACAAAGATATTGTAATCAGTGTGATTAGCCACGTTGCCGCCTGTCGGTGAGTCCAACCACACCATTTATATTACCTTTTTACCAACTTCTGAGTGATCAAAAAATGTGCCAAAGACATCTTTGTAGCTCAAACGTTTTGATTATGGTAGCACAAACACACCATGTTAAGTGGACACAGTATTGTTGAAACTGTTTTTTTTTTTTTTTTTAGGTTATGTTTAGATCACTGGCCTTGAACCCGAATGTTACGTTTTTAAACAATTGAAGTGCCTGTTGCGTTATTTACCAGGTCATGTGTTGAAACAGTATTTTCTGGTTCGTTAGGAGAGATGTGTGGATGGGGTGCAGGTCTCTTTATTTAGTCAAATAAGCTAGAGTTCAAGTCTCATTGTTAAGATGACTACAAGTGTTCTTTTGTGTCTTGTGCGTTATTGATAAACTGCCACCAGTCAAATGACCTCATATGACCCGCCGTACAGAGGGAGGAAGGGGATGCAGTTTGAGCTTAAGTGGGCTCAAATCCCATGTTCATGATATGTCATTGACTGCATGACTTGCCAACTGGTAAAGCAGGGCATGGATATTTGTTTGGCTTTGACATGTGAAATGGGCCAGCCCAAATGGCAGGCATTGTGGAAAATCCATCAATATTGTGAGTCAAAGATGGACCACAAAACAAATGAGATGCCATCACATTATTCTGCGTCTTATTTTGAGTGACCTGATATGATCTGAAAATGGCTTTAGCTGCAAGGCACTTGGCGTAGTAGGAACTTTTAATCAAGTCATGTGAATCTTTCATGTCCTGTTTTACCTCTGGGATTTTTCCTAAATACTTTGTGGTGCTAAAATGTATTTTAGATTATCGTAAACACAACATTCCCAGGAGCGTTTATTCCCTCCTTTGTCCAAAGGCAGCACTGGTGTTACATTTTCGATAAATATGCATGTTTTTGTGACCCAGCGCACACACACATTGCATCTCTCCGTCAATATTAATTCTTCTGTTATGGCTTTGTACTGTTAAGAATGTGTAGCGTTCCCGGTCACATGGATGTGAACTGTGTGTCCGGGTCTGTTGCCTTACTGAGCTAGATCCAGCATTCTGTAGGGTTAGGGTATGTATGCTTACTGTTATAGAAATGTTACTTGTGTGTTTATGACGTAGTTTGTTAGAAGAACAGACGCTGTGCTGTTCCTGGTCTATTTAAAATCGCCTTTTCATCAACATGTTTGAGGCCTGTTTAGTGTTAAAGGTGATCTTTAGTAAATTAATTTCTTTAATTTATTTTAACATATTTATAGAGGACTTTGAGTTGGTGATGCTTGTATCAAGTTTAATATATTTGGTTTCTCTTTTTTTTTTTTTTTTGTGTTGCTGTTTTGTACTGGAAATAAAGTTTTTTTTGATTTTTTTTAACTAACTTTTTGTTTTGTTTTCCTTACTCAGCGTCTTGGGGTTACACTTAACATACTTTACAAGTAGACTCTATCTATATAGTCCTGTGTTGCACATCCGCTCAGAGCCCTTGTATTGAGGTGCTGATGCAACAATGCAGAGGTTACAAGACTTGTATGTTTCCTTCGCCTTTCTGCCTAGTCGCATGTATTATGCTGCCTGTAGTTTGTGCTCACACGTTTGTGAACAAGAAAGAAAGGAAGGAAGCGAGCAGGAAACCAGTGAACTGTCAGTTATGATTTTCATTGTAGATCACATTCCCCCAGTGGCCCTTTACTGTATACATGCATACATACATACATACATACATACATACATACAAACACGAACGATGTCAAAAGTAAGAATTATTTTCACTGTGCAGTTATCTTAGTTTAGACTGATAAACCAGTTTTTTCTTTTCTTTCTGGACATAAACTGGATGATGCGAATAATTCATTTTTATGTAGGATTTTTTGATTTAAGTGTGATTTTTGGATTACAGATTATTCCACAGTTCCTTCAGAACAACTAGCAAATTGTATCAACAACTAGAAATGTGTATATGTATCCACAAATTACACTATACAAGTGAAATGCAACAGGTCCTCCATGTTCCCAGATAAAAATTAGGTGAACTGGAAATTAATTGCAGGTACTCTGTGACGCAGTTTCATGTTCTAAATAGTGTTGCTGATTGATTCATACGAGTATAATTCAGGGCTATCTTTCTAATTGCACTGAATAAAAGAAGTAAAATAGCAAAAATCCATGTATGCTAGGTTAGCTATAATAGTCAACCAGTCTGCTGTAGGATAGCAAGACACTGGTGTGTGTCTGTGTGTGTGTGTGTGTAGTCATGCCATTGAGATTTCATGTGGAGATAAGAAGTCTTTTGTTTAGGGTTTAATCTGACCAATCCTGGGCTCCCACCCATGTCCCTTCTCCCTCACTGCCTCCTCTGAATCCATCCTTCCTCCCTCACTTTGTTCCTCTCCTTTTTATCAATTACATCCTCTCAACACTTTCCTGCTCTCTGCGTAGCAGCTGCGTACTATACTTTAATCTTCTGTTGCTATGGTGAGCAACTGAAGTGTGTAGAGGCATATGGAGGGTTAAACACAAAACTAAATTAGTCATACAATCTTAACTATATATGATAAAACAGGAAAACAGCCAGGTATAGGAGAAAACAAGTTGTGGTCTAAAATTACCTTAATTAAATTAAGTGTGCAAGGAGTGTTTACATCAAGCCAATAACGTATTGCATCATCACTTAAAAAAAAAAAAGTATCATGATGGTAAGATTTTTATTTTTCCACAATGCATATAGATGCATACGCATGGTTGACCCTCCAGAAATCGCTTCCATGCACACAAGAGCTGTCCCTGTTAACATGAGATGGGCTGGCTGTCTTGGAGTGATTAGTGGCTGTGAATGGGGTTAAAGGCATGTGTGTGCTTGTATGGTTTCTGTGTGTGTGTGTGTGTGTGTGCTGGATTGTGTCTGATAGACATTCTCCCACACTCTTGCCCTGTGGGACATATAGGCAGGCAGATGGCTGTATTCAGGTCCACCACAGGTCAACATATGGCCCCGAGAGACACAGTTTGTTTGTGTGTGTGAGACAGAGAATCTCCCTCTTAGGCTGGTATGCATGGGTGAAGGAAGTTGAATGAGCAGAAATTGGGATAATAGTGGGGTAATAGTTGGAGGCCTACATGAAATAAGGTGTGAGACAAAGAAGTGATGGAACCATTTGAGAGGATGAAGGCATCCTGTGAGATCATACAGGTTTTTTACAATAACAAAAAAACATACACGCAGATAAAATTCAAAAGAAAGATGTGGAAAAACTGGTCAGTATTGTATAGTCAGTATATGTCAAAGCTTTAGTAATGAAACGCTAAAAAACACGACTCACTCTTTAGTGCTAGCTAGCACATCAGAAGCTAGCTAGCAATTGGCTAAGCGGTTACTTTTTACTTATCAGCTAACTACTAATGTTAAATATGAAATCATTACAAACATCTAGCTCCAGCATACTATCAATACCGCCCTTCTGTTGGCATCCAAGTAGAATACAAAAAAAGTATTATTTAACTACTGAATTGACATTGTTTTAGACCCCAATTTAGTATTGGCACTACCACATAGTCAGAATACAACGATGACTTCAAACCGCATTTGGTGATTTCAGCTACGAACTAAAGTGAACTTTCAGGAAACCTAGCCCAGATCAATAATCTCTGACAGCTTCTCACACTGCAAAAGACTTCAGTCAGTATGTGTGGACAGTGTTACTCAATTTGAGATAATGAATGCTGGTTTTACTTGCACAGCCCCCAACGCCTCCTTTCTTTCTTCTTGCCCCTGAACGCACCCCTCCTCCTCCTCCTCCTCCTCTCTCCTCCCACCCTTCATTCACTGTTTCCCTTTATGAGTGTATGGGTGATATTGTGATGCAGGGCCGAGCAGGAGGAAGTGGAGCGAAGCCGTGTAGAGCAGCACAGAACATCATCACTCCTCTATTTCAGCCAGCCAGTCTCTAGTTTTCCTCACTGTATACTTGTTTTACATTCATACAGGTACATGACACTTTTCTCACCTTCTTCATCCTTCTCTCTTCCTACACCTCTTTCTCTCTGCCCCCTACTCTCCCCCACCTCTAATAAACTTCTCTTTCTACCTTTCAATTCCCTCCAGCCTCCCGTAGAGGCTCTTCATTCTCCCCATCTCATTTTCCTCTTGTCCACTCTCCCCAATCTCACCCTCTTCTCCTCAACGGCTTTCTACAGTTCTGCCCCCTCCCAGGCTTTCTCTTTAATCCCACTTTCTGTTTTCTCCCCTTCTCTCCAGACAGGATTTGGGCAAAGTGTTTAATGGATTGCAACAAATGGTTAAAAGAGTGAGCTCTAGTCAGGTGCTGCACAATTATGCAGACGCCTAACTCGGTTTTCCTGATTGTATTTTTCTTTCACAGCTCTACAGTTGAAAAGAAAAGAAGAAAAAGAAAACTAATTTAGCTGTCACCTCCAATGCACGATGCAGATCAGCAGGGCTAGAGTGGCAGTCTACTTATAGCCAGGGGTCTTATTTAACTTCTCTTGCTCTCTTAAACTCATTCAAGAACTCTTGTCTTGAGAGGCAGCACTAAGTAAGGACATACCCCAGTTAGAGTGCAAACCCAAAGTTTTAGACAAAGGAATTCAGAATATATTAAAGGGAACGTAATATTGCCCTTCCATGAAGTTGGTGGACTTGCAAGATTTTTTTTGTTGAAAGAATGACCAAAACTGACGCAGCATAAACCGAGGCATCCTGACTTTTAATCCCTTGCATGGGTCAAGCTCCAAAAACACTAGATTCTACGCTTCCATTATGCAACCAACAGCAAATCTTGTATTAGACCCTCCCTACCTCCATACCATCGGTTAGTAATGGAGGCTTTTCGTTAACAAAATCAGTGTTGTCCAAACCCAAGTCTAAGTAACCCTGATGACATCAACAGAGTTATTTTCGTGGACTATAAAATGCTCCCCCGTGAGCCACCGGAGCCATTTAACAACTGTTTTCACATGCTGATTGGAAATTGGTGGAGTGCCTCTTTAAGATGCGGTCCAACTCCTTCTCTTCCTCTCTTTCACTAATTTCAACCATCTATGCTTCATGGTGGGGTTGGTGAACAAACATAGTTCTGTGACGTGGCAAGAGACTTTGTGTGCTGCAGGAGATTGAATTATAATATGACACGTGCAAATATATATCATTGCTCTCATTTCAGTCAAACCTTGGCTGTGCACAAACGTCACCGACCATAGATGTGCACGAGACGTTCACGTCCCTTGGCTACGGAGCGTGGTTGTCCCGACGCTATCGACTGCAAATTCTGCTCTGATGCCGTCATTCATGATTATAGCCATTATATCATATATTCACGGAATTACTGCGGCTAAGTTTCTCCTTGTATGGTGATATACACCCTCCATGTTGGGTCTATTAAGACTGTGTGAGTTTTCACAGCATGCACACACTAGTTTTTCAGGGCCGAGCCTGAGCAAGTCACATTGGAGGCTCATTAAAAGGATAAAGTTACATGTAAAGACCCTTTGTTGTGTAAAACTATCCCACTGATGGCATTAGAATACTGGAACACTGTTATTAAAGTAGAGACTAAATTAAAACGAGCAGCAGAGTGAGCAACAAAATAAAGTCCTTGAGGTGCTATACCAAAATGTATCTATAAAATCCAAAGGTTAATAAAGTGTAAAATGCTTTTCCAAATCTGATGATGGATTTGACAGAACCTTGGTAAACTTATTCTGAACACTAACTACAAATGACCATGGTTTTCTTCAAAACTTTTATACTGAATATCTGAGAAGTGCAGTACGCTCACATCAGTAGAACCTCTTAATACCAAGCTCATGATATGGATCAGCAACCTGAAAGAAATATTAATAACTTAAGCAGGGATGATGGGAAATGGAACTGCTGTAGCTAGTGCACACAGTGTAACTGTTGTTATGCAGACTAGTAACAAAAAAATAGGAAAGCTATACACATGTAGAAGACAATTTCAGCTAAATAGTTATCTTCAATATGTATTTTGTTCTTTACAGTGCCATGAAGTGTCAACAAGCTTTGAATTCTTGACACAAATATAAACCAAACTATTTTTGCACATCAACGTAAACATTTTTGTGTGAAATAAAATACCAAACATGCTAAATAGAATATGCAATGGGTATGTACACATCTTACTGTATTACTGATTAATGATAAAATAATTGTGTTGTACTAAACATTGTGCGAATAAATACACAATGGCACTGTGCAACCACATGTGTGCTTCAATCTCCCAGCCAAACACTGGGAGTACATCAGAAAGATCCACTACAGATCTGAGGGACCAGTCATGGAGACACATGACAGAACATGCCATGAGGGTAAAGCAACAGACATGAAAAGCATGGCAGCTGTATGTGTCCCTCTAGTGGCACAAAGAGAGACAGCCTCTACCAGTGAGATTTTTAAATGTTTTTATTGTGTTGTCTTTTCTTGTCACAACATTATTATTTGATTAAATTGAGAAAATGTAATAATGAAAACAAATTTATACATAAGCTGTTTTTGTATTCATATGAGTAGATTTTTATACAAAGCAAAGTAACATTAACAAATATAACCCATAAATCCACATCGCAGTTTACCGTATGCTAGGAACATCTCAACAGTACATACAACTCATATCAATACTGTAAAAAACCTTTACATTTTGGTACAAAAAATAATAATCTGTAAATTCAGTTTGAGTGGTTCTCAGAAACTGTAATCACATCTAATATATTATAACATCGAAACATAATTAAACTTAAAGTCCTGTATGAATGACTCATTCTAGATTTGCATTTTGCCTTAAAATGAACTGAAATTGAAAAGACTACCAGCATGCGTGAAACAGTCAGCTCCTAAAGGCAATCTGCTCCAAGGCAGAACAAAGCACCAGGAACTAGGTGATGTGTTTTTGCAGAGAAACAAGTGTTTAAGAATGAATCTGATGTGCCATGTGTAATATGCCCAAAGGCTCACACGCTATTACTTGGAAGGATGCTAAAAGAGATGGTATGGCAGTTGATGTCTTATCCTAAATTATTTTTCATGTTCAATTATTTCTTAGTAGGTTTTTTTAGTCAAACCTCTCAATTTGGGCACTACACATTGTAACACAGTACAGGGAATATTAACTTACTTTGTGATGTACTATACATTCACATTATTGTATTGATATCACTGACAGTCAATATTGTTGTGATGTCAGTCAGGGCCAGGTTCCACTTCTTTAAGGAAAACTAAAGTTGAGAACACCATGCATTGTTTCACTCAAATGGGAAATAAACTATATCAAAATGCAAAAGAAATAAAAACAAATTGTGTTCCGTGTCAGAGTAGGACCAGTAAAAGGTCAGCTTTGGCTAAGCCTTTTTGCTCTGTCACAGGTACCTGGTTGTCAGCAGAACCTGGCTAGTCCTGTTTGACCCAAATGAGGAAATTAAGTTGGTGTTTGACTCCCTCTGTGGTTGGACAGGTACTACTATCCTCTCTCTAGAGGGTTAACAGAACCCAACATGGCCCTGTTCATCAGCTCCAGGGTAGCATAGAAGATCAGATCACAACTTCTGGACCACCACTTGGAATTTACCTGTCAAGACAAAATAAGGAGAGGTGTAACACGTGTTTGCACTTTAAGAAACATATCCAAAGACTGGATAAGTTACAATAGCCTAGGTACAATTGGCAGCCAATGAGCATGTTATTTCACCTCACTCTTTCCCAAAATAAAGAGAATCGTGATTGGTATTCTGGTAGTACTTACAGGACGGCATAACAGAGACCTCAGCTGTCACGACGCTGTCCAGACCGAGGTTAGACAGAGCTCCTCTCACAATGCCACACGAAAAAGCAAGGTACTGCGGGAAAACAGACACAATCAGAATCAGCTTTATTGGCCATGTGTCTCTACACATGCATCAGCATTAGCTTTAATGATATGTATTCTGATTTCTTTGCCTGTAAACCAACAAAAGACATTAAGTAATCCCCAGGTGACAACATGGGAATGAGAGAGAGCGAGAGAGAGAAAATACTAACCTTAGGAGCCTGATCCAGGTATTGTTTTCCATTAGAGAGCTGAGTCAGCAGAGAAAACTTGTTGTCCTGCAGGACATACGTACCCTATGGCAGAAAATAAATGCATGTTTGGTAACAACACTAGTAACAAACAATGAATATGCTTCTGTATTTATTAATTTCTCAATTTACCAGCAATGACTCCAAGAATTCAGAGGGACTTAAACAATCCATCACCTTAATTGACGATTAAGACATTCCAAGCACTTATTTGACATAATGATGTGTGATATCTATCACAAACAAAGTCACATTTTGACAAGAGACATTGACGTTGGTGGAAAGACTACTCTTATATTTTACCTGATGGTTTGTTCTGAGGTTGTCAACTTGCCTCCTGAACACCTTTGTCCAGAAGTCTTTACAGACAAACTTCATCACATCCAACTCATCTTTGAAGCTGGGAGAGTCCCTGGTCAACCTAGACAAAGCAAACAAATCAATACAGACACGTGACATCAGTGAAGAGGATGCATGTCACGACGCATTTGGCATTACACATACAGTATGTGTGTGCTTGTCTACCTCTCAATGAGTCCTTGTCCTACCCTGAAGCCCATGCTTTCAAGAACAGAAACACAGACAGCTCTGTCCTGAAGAGAAGAAATTCAAGCTGTTAATTTTCTGAGTGGAAAAAATATAGCGCATGTGTATTACTGTGGTGTGTCCTGCAGAAGCTAACATATTATAATGTAACGATAAGCTGTATTGTGAGGCCTTGGAGAGGAAAACACATGGTCAGATTGATTTGCAGGTTGTCTAGTAGTAACTTTATATACAAATATGTAACTACTTAGAGCAAGTAGATGGTGTTTTGCAAGGTGATTACAGACCACAGTGTCTAAATACATGTCAGTTGATTGATGAATGTCTTTACTGAACATACCTTGTTGTCCATCTCTTCTTTACTGGACTGCTGCTCCTTGTAAATGTGTGACACGATCTCCATATGGAGAAAGTCGAAAAGAGACTCGTCTGCCATTCCTGACAAACACACAGTCGTGATTATGTCGCTCAATATCACGCTTCAGTAAAACAGTTTCACTCAACCTAGTTAGCTTTGGCTTAAAAGATAAATTCATCAGTTAAACTTAAGTAAAGCTAAAGTTATATGTGAAAACCTTCAACGATGTTAACGTTAGCTCGATAGTTAGCGTCATAAAGCTAGCATGTGTTGTTGGCTGGTACAGGCCGAGTTTTTCATATTTCGGTATGAGAAAGAAATGTGACAAAGCAATGCATCTAACCTTATATGTGACATAGTTATCTAAATAAATTAAACCGAGGGAACTGTTACATATACTGTACCTGTCAACAGACTGTAGGCTACTCGAAGTAAACACAAGTCAGCTTCCTGGGTACACTCGATAAATCTACCAGGGAAACTGTTCTTCTCGGGATTCACGCAGGCGGAGTTAGCAGGAGTTTTACCCCTGTCATAACGTGAAAAAAGCCCGGTGGTCTACAATACATGCTCTACCACATCAGCAAGGATACATCATACAGCCAGTAATACAACGCATTGCTCTCATGTGGACGGTTAATAAAGCCGGTACCATAGACACTGCCTGTAACCGTATCAGAAAATGATGTTTTATTTCGGTGTACGCCGATTTCATTACAAACGAACTCTTGACAGCGCAGGCGTTGTCATCGCTGATACATCAGATATCACGTGACATCATAGCTCATACCGTATTGGTTCTTGTAAAACAAGCCACGTCCTCACTGCTCATGTGATCTTTATTTTTTAAATCAGCAGGGAAGGTTTGACACTTTTAACATTTATCTCACATTATATTGCAGATTCCTTTGACTTTACTTGTACTGAGCAAATGTGTCATTACTACTATATCACGTATCGGTATTATTATTATTATGATTAGCTACATGTGCAATTTATAGTTCGTTTGAATGCAACGTTAGCTAAAGGAGTTTTGTGTTGTGTTCGTGTGTGTAGTCATGTCCGGCGGGTACCAGATAGTGGTGCAGGGTGAGGCCTCGGAGACGGACTCTGATGACGAAGTCTACATCACCTCCATGACCGCTCCCCAAATCGCCACAGTCGGAGCCAAGGTGGTCTATGTGTTTGAGCGCGTGTGTGTTCATATAAGTATTAGAGCATTAACACATGTTTCCACCCCTCCTGTCATGAATCTATCCAATCTACTGTGATGTCAGGTTCCTGGGGAGGCATCTGAAACAGACAGTGAGGAGGAGGAGGAGCAGCCCGGCCGAGCCTCCTCACTGAGCCAGGAGAGCGCCCACATCCTCAGGAGAGACCTGCCTCCTCTTATTGTAATCAGAGACCATCCTGATATACAGTCCATAGTGGAAGACAAGCCAAGTCCCACACACAGACCACAAGGTGAGGAACGCCTGATAACAACGTCATTATTGGCATGTCTTCTCATGATCTTCCTCAGTGAGTGGATCACCTGGCTGTATTAATGAATATAGGCTATGTATGACTGGGTCCAGCTCCATTCACTGATTTAAAACTGATGCATTTGAGATGTGGTTGAAAACTCTGAAAAGGGTGGAAAGTGAACCATTGAGTTTAGAGTGACAAAGGTCAGGAATGAGCCTCATGGTCAAACTTCACTCGTCATCCTAAAATATAGAAAGTAATCGAACATATGGCTAGCCCCTTTTTAAGATCATACATTGTGAAGTTGCAGTTGCAATAGTAAATTATATTTTTTGATCAGTGTATTTCAGTGGTTAACATTTACTTCAAATCAATATTTAGTCGTGAATGGTATCGACCAAGTGGATAAGTGAGAAATGAAATGGAGGTTTAGTTGTCAATTATTTCCAGGTGACACGCTTTTACAACAGAAGCTGCAGGAATCGAACAGCCGGCTGTATTCTGACGTGGGACAGATGGTACGGCAGGTTTACGGCAGTGCCAGTAAAGAGGTACGTCGATGTGTTGGATGCTACTTATACTGCATCAGAGATTCTATGATACACATCTTGTAACAGCTAATTGGCTGTGGTTGGAAATGTCTTAATTTTTTTTCTTTTTCTGATTGTTTTTGTAAAAGGTTTACAGTGCAACAGCTCAGCTAAATACTTCGCAGAGTGCCATCATCAATGCGTCCCACAGCATCCGATTAATCCTAGATGACCTGAAGGCTGTGTCCGAAAAGATTGACATCATCACCAGCTGTCAAATACTGCCCGATATTAACATTAATAATCAAAATAATCATACTACTCCTGTACCTTAAATATATATATATATATATATATATATATATATATATATATATATATATATATATTAAATCTACAGTCACACTTTATATGTATTTTTCTGTCAGGATTCTCTGCCCCCTGGGGATATTTATGTAAAGAGATGATGTTCTGTCTTCCTATATTCTAGCTGTCTTTCAGGCCACACTGATTAACATTTAAAATCGGAATTTATTCACAATATCCATTTTTTTTCGTTGTAAATTTTAATATATGTGATAGGTCAACAACACAGACTTGCTCTCATGCTATTATAATTTGTTTCCCTTGTGTGTTAAAATTGTAACATAAATGTAACTCAATAATATAAATATATTTGGTTGAAAACTTGAATGCTGTTCAATGTTTTTAAATGTGTTGTCTCATAACAAAAAACACAAAGTGTCAACAAGCAAGAGCCCATAGCTGCTGTTGATGGTCTATTGGTGTGGCATTGAATGAAAGAAAAGGTTGAGATGATTTAAATAATCAAATAATTGTTTTACTTTCAAATGACAAATATAATGTATTACGTATAAAAACAATACCATTAGACAAGCAGAAAAGAGACATGTAAACATTGAATACATATTGAAGAAACAATTTACAAAAAAAGGTAACTTACAGTTACAACACATACAATTTGCCCAGGGTTAGCCAAACATCTCACTTCACGGAAAAGGACTTTAGCTTTGAAGAAACTTTTTCACAGTTACCAACACGCCCACTAAGGTCGGTCGTATCAATCTGACAGAATCCGCCACCTGAAAGAGATGTGCAGTTTAGATTCACTTTTAGTGTCTTGACATATTTCAGCCACCTGATGGCGCCATCGATACAGACATGACAACTCTCATGAAACACAACACAAAACTGTCTGGTTCTCTTCTTAAATACATAATCTGCGATCTATAATTATGTGTAATACATGTATTATGTATAATGCAGTAATGGAACAAGTACCCAGATCTTTTATTTAAGTAAAAGTATAAAACCATAGCAGAAATACTATACTAAGAAGTATTATCTTTAGACTCTTCTCATGCAATCGAAATTATACATGCAATAAATGCAAAAGTATTATTATTGAAATACAATCTTTGAAGTACCAGAATATAAAGTATCTCTTCATTCATCATCATGAAAAGAATAATATATCACTGGATTCATTGTAATTATAGATGCATTAATGTGTACAAAGGTGCAGCTCAGTTTGATTACTTTATATACTACTACTAGTTTGTGAATTAAATCTGGGGGATACTTTTTTCTTAACATATATTGTTACTTCATAATAAATATTTGAACTATATGTTGTATCATTAATCAGAATATGCAAAGTAACTCAAGCTACCAAACACATGTAGTGGACTTAAAAATCACAATATTTGCCTCTGGATTTTAGTGAAAATATAGTAGTAGCAGAAAATGAAAACACTCATGGTAAGTACAATTGCCTCAAAAATGTCTTTAAGTACAGTACTTTAGAAAATGTACCTAATAAAAAACAGTATGTCATATTTAATCGATTTATAGACATGTGGTGAGAGATATTTTGTTCAATTCTCTTCCCTTCTCTGTCTAATATATACAGTATAGTGATGAGAAGTGTACCATGTATTTTGATAGGAGGTGATGATGCTGATGATGATGATGATGATGAGCTTAAGTAGTTTTCCTGCCCCTGAAATTTACCTCCCTGCTGTTTCTCTTTCTCGTCATTCCTCAGATCCGTTGGCTCCATTTCTCAGCCTTCAAACTCACGCAGAGCGCAATAAAAACTACTTCAACCTTAATCTTGTTCAGTCCCAAAACAAATAGAGACAAACATCAACAGGGACAATGATGGGTAGGAGCTCTCTGAATTAAAGTCTTCTTTATACTCTTCTCCCAGGACTCCAGAGACCCACAGGTCTGTCATAAGTGAGAGGATTAAGGGATGCTTTTTTTATTTCGCTGTGCAGCTCATGGCACAGATTGTAACACAAGGCCAAAAAGCTGCTCGGCTGCCAGGTCATATATTCTGGGCTCCTAGCTGCCTGTGTGTGTGTGTGTGTGTGTGTGTGTGTGTGTGTGTGTGTGTGTGTGTGTGTGTGTGTGTGTGTGTGAGAGTGAGGAGACCATTTGAAAGCTCTTTATTAAGATAAATAGGCTCCCAGTAGAGATATTTGTACTTAAAATTACCAGCCGCTGTCCTGTCGAATAAATCCAGTTTCCTTTATAGAATTTCCATTTACATCATTGTTCAGCTTGAAACTATTAAGCTAAACAGACGCACACAATGCAGCGTTACATCCACCTAACTTAAATGGTAGAAAATGGATAATAGAACAACATTGAGGCTTCATTACAGGCAAAGCTGAGGGGCAGAGGTAAGAGGTCAGTTAGGGTTGTGGTGAACCTCCCTCGGGTCATTCTTTATTGAATACCACTAGTTGACGAGTCCGTGAAAGGGCTAATCCACTTAATTAGCATTCAGCTTTAGGTTCAGGGAAAAAAACTAAACCATTCATTAAAAACTGCAAGAGATAATGTCTGATTGCTGCGACCATAAATTGAAAAAAAGAGAGTTAAAGCATACCTCTTGATCAGAATTTGGAAGTACCCAAGTTGGATTCATATCTTCTGTGTGTGCCGTAAGGGTATCTAAATGATCGGGGAAATTTGTCCCAAGAAACTGGGACAGAATGAGACCCCAAAAAATGTAATTACACTTGGTGGCAGTTTAGTGGGTCCATCAGCTAAAGCTAACGGTCAACTATAACTGTCCTGCAATATATTATACCTTCATGAGTGGTACAGTGTTCAGTTTGTGCTTAACTGTTTAGATAGGTGTTTATTCAACTGTAGGATCCTTTTGGAGTTTGTAGTGCGGTTGTAACGTGTTATACTGGCATGTGTTTATATTATTATGTACTCAATCAATGAGGGTAGAAACAACTATAATGTATCTTGTCCTGCAGCACCCTCTTTCTGTATTGCTATAAAATGCAAACAAAATGTTTTATATACAGTATGTACAGGTATCACCTGGTTTCACTGGAACAGAGGTAGCAGACCATCAAAGGAGTGAAATAAGTGATCAATCAATTGATCAGAGACTCTCATAGGATGCAGATAATAATGAGACCCTGAGGACGTGTGAATCGGCAATCTTCATTTGAGGAGACAGTTGGACAAGTATTTCTCGCATCCTCAAATATCAGTTATCTCTCTTTCAATAGTGTGTGTGTGTGTGTGTGTGTGTGTGTGTGTGTGTGTGTGTGTGTGTGTGTGTGTGTGTCACTCAGTCCCATCTGTCCTGACTGAGCTCCAGGTTTTGAGGGCTGCACGAGTGATACGTTATTTGGAATGAGGGCAAACACAACAGCGTTAGGACTGAAACATCAAAATTATCACATGTTATCAATGACAAAGAAAAACATTACTAAGACAAATACACAAGTGATATCATTTATGAATGTGTGTAGGACGTCACTGTTGATTACTAATGCACATAACTGTATTGAATTAGCATTCAACATTGAGTCTTTATGTCCTCCTTGACAAAGATATCAAGGACTTATTTTTAGAATTCAACAAATCAGTCAACAATTTCCTGATTTCGTGGAAAGTGATCCGGTTTGAAAGTGAAACTTCGCCGTGACTTCCATGTGTCCCGACACACTGTAGCTTGTGCATTAAACCGAGACCACGGTGCATATGACGGAGGTTAGAAACAATAAACATGAGCGAAAAACTATGTGACTCTGTGGGTATTTTCCTCCGAGGCTGGTGAACTTCTTAGGGACTTGTTACACTCAACAGGCAAGTAGGACATTATATTGCTGTTTACATAAAACATCTTTCCTTGTTCCAGTGACAGTGGCTTGAGGCTCAGAGCCAGGGATGGGGTTCATGCTTGAGCTGGCAAACTAACTAAAGACTAAAATAGGATCACGGCAAACAATGGACCAGGGCGCCGAGGAGAGATCATGAGTGTTCGCGGTACAGAGAGTGCAGAGGGTAAGGGAGAACAGGAAGAGAGGAAGGAGACACTAGATTATTAAAGCATACTAGATTATACATGTGAGCTGTAGTCAGATGTATGCAGGCAACCATGGTGTGTATGAGTCTTCTATAACTGCATTTGTGTTTGTGTGTGCACAGAGGGCAGCCACCCACATTAGCCAGGTCAGTGGCTGTCTCATGGGGTGCCTGAGGACACACTGTTAGTTTATTTGGCTGGCTGAGCATGGCTGCACACGGCGGCACAGGTCTACCAACGCAGCATTGCTACTTTAAAAGAGCTCTTCTATGTGGGTGATGCCCGTGTTTTCATCCTGATATTGAATTCAAGACAACATGAAATTAGGATGCATCCTACTGACAAGCCGGAATAATAAACAAGAGGGAAAACCCTCAGAGGAGCTGAAGCATCAACAGCACCAAGCACTCAAGGGTGATAAACAGTGAAAAAGTGAAAACGCAACTGGACTTTGGAGGAGCTCCGCTTGATTATCTTGTCAGCTGAAAGCACTTACCCAGTTTAATTTAAGTCAAGAGTCATTGGGGCGGAAACATATTTTGACATGGAAAGGTGATTTTAAAACTGGAGTCACAACAAGAGTTTGTTCAAATGCTTTTTCAGATGTTGTTGATGTTACACAGATCAAAACAGGCACGAGAGATATAAATGCATGCATGTTTGACTTCTATCCTGCATTCCCAGAGGATTTTAAAAAGTGTTGCAGTCTTTCCCAGCTCAATTAGCTACAGTTTCTATCGACAGAGGTCCAGAATATTATCAAACCAAAGCAGTAGACCATTAAGTCATAGATTGTAATACCAACAGTTAAATATTTTAACAGATTTGATAGGATTTAGATTTAGACATTTATATCAAAGATCAGTGAAACTCTCTGAAAGTGGTGTTTTTCATTTTTTATTGGCATTACTATAACAATCAATTATTCACATTACATGAAAGTACACCAGATCTTGTTCATAGGATCGTATCAAACCTTTTCTTAATCAGCTACATCAGAAATTGACACAATTTTCTTCCGTGGATTAATTCTGTGCATCTTCCATTTCAAATACACGGTTTGATTTGCTTGATTAGGACTGCAGCAGCTACTGTCCTGGAATGTTACTCAGTAAATCAGCATGTTACACAAAACTTTGGTTAAAGGGAATTCCTCATGCTTTCTTACACCTGACAGTTGCCTGAATCACGAGTCACCTGCCTGCTCATGGAATAATTTGCATTCAAAAGTAAAGAGAAATGTGAAACAAACATTTGTTTATATGCATGCCAGGACCTTTTGTTAACATTGTGCTACAGCTAATGCAGAAAGTTGCAACATCTGTTTTGCCCACATTTTTACAAAACTGGACAGAAACACTTCAGCCATCCCGTGTGTGTTTTTTTTTTTCAGAGACTTATCTCTTGTCAGAAACTGAGATAACTAAATATTCTTCAGCTTTGTTGCTCTGAAATAACATTAAAATATCTTAGGGATCTGCTGGTCCACATTATTTTCTCTTGTCTATAGTTCCAGACAGTCTTTGTCCAATATGCCCGCTCAGGCTAAAAATCAATTCAGCTCATGCATCATGAAAAAAAACATGAGGATCTTTGGCCGAACATAACAGTCACTGTCTGGCTCATATTCAGAGAATGACCATGTTTGAATCCAGACTCCAAAATGAGCATTTGCCCGTCTTTAAACATTGCTTTCTTGTTTTCAGTGCTCTGTGTTAACAACCTGTGCCTGGGGCAGTGCTTAGGAGTCCCAGGTGCTCTTTGATGCACCTGTTTTTCCTCTGGCATTGAAGACTATTTCCATAGCATACTGTGTGTGCACATGTTCGGCTATGATAAAAGAAAATACCATAAACAGGCATCAAATAAATCAAATCATAAACAATGAAAACAGTTCTGCATTTCAATTCCAGAGTGAGACATTTGTATTATAAAAAACAAGTCCATGCTGTGTGTGTGTGTGCTTGTCACTATGTCTACTGGGACAGCAGATGGTCAGATCTTGCCCTCTAGGCGCCTCCTCACATTGGCCTGTTTGACAGAGAGTTTGTCATAATAACACTGGTTTTAACCACAAACTTGAATTGCGTGCAGAACACACAATGACATGTATCCCAGATGTAGCCAAGGAGTTAGGTCGACTTGTCAAGAGCTACTGCAGACAAATACGACACTTTTATCAGTCAGTTATCAAATTCTTCCCTGACCAAAGCTAAAAAAATATACAGTGAAGACTATACATCTATAAAGATTTAGATGTTATTCCTTTGCGAATGTTATTGGAAAAGGCTCAATAATAACAATTGGTTAGATATGATGAGTGAGTAATACACATTTAATATTAGCACAAAATAAATGTATTTCAGTTGTTTTAATATTTGTTTTTAGAGAGTTTTGGCCTTTAAAAACACACTTTGATAAAAAAAGTACTTTCGAGTGAGGCGCCATTTCACGGGTTTTAAGGGTTTTATAAGTTGAAACCAATGTTGTCAACGGTGGACAACTTTATTAGGAATGTTAGTGTGATTGTGCTTGTTGTGTTGGTATTCACTTAATTAATGCTCATAGGATTCTCAATTTATAAGAAGCCAGTAGTAAATGATAATATATATTTGTATTATTTATTAACCGTTAATAAACATATTACAAATAACTTATTCATACTTTATAAAAAAAGTGCCTTAGCCAGCAAGGTCAACCCAGAGTTGTCCTAATAAATGGCTTCAAACTGAGCTATAAAGCATTAGTGGATCATTTATCATTACCATTAATAAAGCCATTAGGTACAGCCTATTAACCTGTTATAAGGAGGCCTTATAGTGGAATGTTTAAACCTTTGCTAGTATCCCAGTGAACCTGAGTTAATCAGTTGAGTATGCGTATTAATGTTGTTTGTTTGCCAACATCAAGTGACGTTTTAGAGGCAGCACAAAGTGAACTGAAAATATCTCCAGTGCTTGGAAGTATTTCAAAGTCTATTAGAATGTGCTTCTGCACAGCTGTGGCTTCAACTGTCACAGTCTGACAGTAGATGTCTGGCAAACCAAACGTGGCTTTGGTGCATTCTTAAAATGGATTTAGCTCAACAAACTCCACTGTACAGTTATTAGATGTGACAGGAAGTAAATGTGCAAGTCACATCGATCTCAGCGTGCTAACGGTCAAACTTCCTGATGTGTGCTGAACGATGATGTAAAATTAAACTCATGAAGAGAGATGCAAGTAGCAAGTGTGTGTATGGGGGCTTGTCTCTATCTTTGTGAGGACCAGTTTGACTATTAGGTGTCGAGAGTGAGAAGGTCTCGGGGATATTTAGGCTGATTCTCACTTCTTCCACTTACTTAAAGCTGGGGTGGGCAGTATATTTATATAATTCCATATTAACTTTTCATCATTTTGTTATTAAAGTGGTACCCCTGTGTACGCAGCTTTCTGGAAAAGGCCAAAAGCGAAACAAAAACCTGCCAGAATTTTAAAATACAACCCACATCTTGCAGCTCTCCTCTCTCTATCCAAAGCTACAGGGCAAATGCACACACTTCATACAGTAACATCTACGAGTACTAGTCACTCATTTCAAACATCCCTGATGCCGTTATATCGCACCAATTATATGAGAAGTACCTTTCTGTTATAATTGCAAATGTGTGGGTTATTGGAGGCTATAGCGAGCTACACTATCGGCGAAGCGATTCAGAGATGGAGAGAAAATGTTTCAAATAGTTCAGCCTTCTGGTAACCATAGCCGTCACCACAGGCGTCACTTTTTACTTACGGGGTACCCCTTAGGTTTAGACAATAAAACCAGGTTAGGTTTGGGAAAAGATCATGGTTTGATTAAAACAAGTATGCCTTTTTGACAAGATGGAAAGGAGAATGGGCTGGTAGCCCAGCTCTCTATATAGCACATAATGGGAACCTGAAAAAGATGCTCCACAGTTCTTTGAATAATATGACATGGTTCACTGTGGGAACCTGTCAAAAAGAACATACCATTGAAGTGGGGAACATAGATATGCTCCCACTATTAGAGAGATGGAGAGAAAAGGTTGCCATTAGTCAAGGCTTCTGCAAGCCTCTGCCGTAGCAGAGCCACTGCAATTTTCTATCCATTACTGAAATGCTTTGCCACTGGTGTCGGACTCTCTTTTTTGATAAGCTTCTTTTTTGGGGTTGCTTTGTAGTGGTAATTCCTACAGGAAACTTGTGGTAACTTGTTTACCCAGCATTCTGTTGACATGGTCATGGAAATACTGCAGTACTATTCTACGCTTTGTAGAAATAAACTGCGGCCACCAAAATCATAGATACAGTATGTGTTGAGTTTCATAACAAACATACTCGAATGTAGTGATTGTGCCTTTTGCTTGCAAGCCGGTCCAAATGTAACACTTGATGATAAACTGATGAGCATACTGGAATGCCATATGCAATGATTATCAAAATATCAATACTAAATTGATAGGTGAACAGTCAGAGTTGCTGCTCGTTCATTATAGAGAACCAAATTAGGTACTCTTCATTTTCATCTGACTGATGGTGTATGAAATTAAGTCTGTGTATGCGTATATATATATATATATATATATATATATATATATATATATATATATATATATATATATATATATATATAAACGTATTGTGCGATGTGAAACAACAGCAGATGCTGTGGGTCCCCTCAGTACTATGTCTTCTCTGGAGTGAGCTTGTTGGTGGAGAAGAGGATGACGAGGATTTGGTGAAGATTCAGGCCAGTCCCCTCTGCACGTGTGTCAGCTGCATTTAAGTTTGATCCTCCATTAGAGGCACAGTGCTTTGGCCTAAACTCATATCCATTGTGACGTGCAGCTCGAGTGGAAATGTTGTAACCCAATCCCGGGTTTTTCGTGCCGTTATGAGTTTCAAGACAGATGGTGGGGTCTTGTACAGAGGTTTTATGTCCTCTTTTTTCAGACAATCCACACTGGTTCAACGTGATTCTCTTGTTGCTGTTGCTCTCCCTCGTGTTGCACTGCAGCCGGCCGCTGTCTGGATTTTTGCAACATCGTGTCAGTCCCACGCTTTGCTCTCTCCGGCGCTGCTTAGCGCATGGCTTGCAGATCCAATCACAGATATATGACACCAGAAAATACATCATTATCCTGCGGTAACGGCCTTCCACAGAGGGATCCTTCATGGTGTGCGGAGCCACTGCACAGACTGATACATCAACGCCACCCAGTTCCATGTCTGAGTGATTTCAACATCAGCGCATGTACAACAAACACAATTACTGCAAGAAATGGCCGTCTTCACATCAGGTATTTTGGTCAAAGCATGATAAAGATTATAGTAATATAAACTTAAGTAAACATCTCATCATGCACATATGTGAAAGAGTAATGCATCTACAAAACCATCAACTGTAGGACACATTTATACAAAAAAAAGGTAAATTATTAAATTATATTTGAACTATAAATTAGTTTTTGAATAAATATAATCTTCTTCAGCTGCTAATATTATTAGTAACACTATATTGTGAGGCAAAGAAACCTGCCTAGAATATCATATAATTCCCAAATTGACCGTGAACCAGGGTGTGCTTATAGGTACAATATATACAAGTGTGGTTGGACAACACACTCTAAGGTACGGGTGCTGTTAGCCGTGGAAAGATGATCTCATAGCTGATACTGTATTCAGGCACATATATCAGATGGAGGTGTATATATAGACGAAGACAAGCAGGAGGAGGTTGAGTACGATGCCAATGACTCCCAGCACAGCCAGGAATCGCTCCTCCGGTGTGCTCAGGTGTGGACACCTTAGGTCCATGTAAATCTGTTTCACTCTACTAACCACAGAAACTAGTATCTAACAATGGGTGTGAGTGAATACCTGTATATTTGTTTGAATCCTATATTCATATAGATTTAATTGGGCTAAGAAAGTAGATAATGGGTTCCTCTGTTGATAATTCACTTGGCAAAGTTGGTCCTTTTTAATAGTTTTAGCAGCATACCACATCTCTCACTTGTTGGGTCAAGTTACTTCAAAGGTGTCACGTTTGTCAGAACGTTAAGATAAATTTAACTGGCAGTGATGATATCTTAAATCTCACAAAGGAGTTTGATTGTTGAAAAACACATTTTTACAAGTTATGTGACAGGATGCAACATAGTCAAAAATGGCCATCATCAGATCAAAGACACTTGTCTTTTGGCCCAGTCATATGCATACAGAGACGTATCTGTTCACAGTCTTTTGACATGAGGGTGTGTGAAATTGTCTTTAAAAATGTGGCAATGCAGTTTAGAAATAGGAGGTAAGTGCAGATGATGGCACCTGCAGCTCCTTCTCTGTGATTGGCGGCAGTCTTTTAGTTAACAGAGCAGAGCGGGTCTGGTGTAGATAAATATGGCTACCATCCAGCTGAGCACACTGCCAATGACCCTCGCATCTTACTGCTCACTCTGAATAAGGAAACTCTTGATATAAATACTTAACGAGGAAGGTGGCAGGTAGGAGAAGAAGTAGGGGACGGTGCCAACGTCTCTTGTTCAAGTTCTCGCAGAAAACCTCAGGTTACGGTGGTGTAGATGTAGACAAATATGACCACTAAAAGATTGAGGATGGTTCCGATGATGCCCAGCACGGCTAAAATCCGCTCCTCGCGGTCGTTTGAGGCGTCTTCCTCTCTTGCGTGAGCGCTGCAGACATAGTGGCTGCCGGGGACCATGGTTACCATCACAGAGCCCCACCCCCACAGGGCGCGATGCCTATGGAGACAATGATGAGGGGATTAGGGCGGAGGTGAAGGTGAAGGGCAGGACCAAGTTGAAAGTAAAGAGAGGAGAGAGGCAAACGGAAATAGGGTGCAGAAGAGAAAGAAACTGGTCATTTATTTCTAACAGAGAGTAGCAGTCGTTCTCTATAGCAAACACACTCATATACACACACAAATAAACGCACACACATCTTTTCAGTCACACGCATTTCCCTGCATGCATTTAGGCATTGAATATTAATACATAAAATGTTAAGAGTCAGTGGAGGATGAAATGAGGTTCGCTGCCTGACCCATATGTAATATTGTGTCTTCCCTTTTCCCCCTTTGTGTCATACATCTTGTTTTTTGTTTTTCCTTTCTACTTTTCCTTTCACTTCACCTATATTGCTCATTTTCTCACCTCTCCCCTCTTCTCACTATCTGTTCCTCTTCCTCCCCTAAACCTTTCTCACCTCTTTGTCTTTCCCATCAACTGCACGACAACTCAAACTCAACAAGACAACATCCCACGCAGCGCCAACTCCTATAGAGGGATCAAGGAATCGCCCATGCTGTGTGCAGGCCTTCTTTACTACCATCTTCCTTTACTCACCTCTTCTCCTCCTCAAATATTTCACCCACCCTTCTCAACTTTTACTCGCCCTCCTTTTCGTAACAATTAGATCGCAGATAAAATGTAATCGTTTGATCAATAAATACATGAACACCAATACACTTAAGCTGGTGTTAAAATGCATTCTAGTCCTTGCTCCCCCTTTCCTCCTCACTGAGCATTAGTGTTGATGTGGGATCAATGGTGTCTGTTAAAAATGAATGAGGTTGGATGATGATGAGGGAATCTGCAGTCTTCTGAGACAGTTTGGGAGCACAGAGAGAAAGGGAGGTTACGATGAGGACAGTGTGTGTATTTATATCTATATGTGTGCTAAAACGAGAATGACTCCTGGGCTTTAAACAGGATGTGAGATTTCCACAACACTAAACTGTTGACAGCTCGGGCCACTATAGTCGGTTACCTCGGCTATTTTAGGAAATATTTCACGTTCCTTTATTAATACACAGACAAACATAGATAATTGAACATGCACTGTTTTATGATGTATCGTTATGGACAATCTCAACCTCTCCCTGGATAAGTCTTTGTCACGGATAAGTCTTTGTCACGCACATACGCAAAAGAATTTTCAAAAGTGTCTTTTCTTTTGCCCTCCACTTGTTGTTTTATCTTTTTCATTTTGTTGGTGCGCTGGGCAAACATCCAGCAGCTGCTCGAGCAGCCCAGGGGTGTGTGTGTGTGTGTGTGTAGTAAGGACAGGGACATAGCACTATCTTTTGATGCAGCTTAGCCATTCAACAGTGTAACGTGATTATTTCCAACCCAATTAGAGGCAATGCATGGCACACCTCAAAACGCAGGGCCGTAAAGCCCACAGAGGAGAAAAAGGAGAAAAAAAAAATGAAGACGACAACATGGGGGGTAAAAAGAGAAGCCGAGAGTAAAGGAAATATAGAAAGAAAGAAAAAAGAATATATTTGAACATTCAGACATTTTCACTTTTATATACTTGTCCAAGTGTTGTCTAAAACAGGTGGTGTGTTACAGTATTAATGATTGATAAACTGCAAAAAGAAAACAGCTGGCCACTTGTGAGCGTGAGCTTGATCCACTTTCACAATTGCATTAAACTGAACCATTCAGTTGTTGTGCAGATTATGGCCTTTTATCAGTGTACCATGCCCATTTAAAATGTGGTGTCTTTGAAATGTTCATACATGAAAATACGACTTTGAATACAATGTGTACAAATAAGTGATTCATATGTACATCGTGACTGTTTGGGCATACATGGGCTTGAAAATAAGGGGGATAGTGAGCCCTTCTACAGATAAAGAAAAGCATGATTTATCCCACATACATAAACCATGTACACATGCACAGTATTACGCCACACAACTGCAACATGCTACCATCTAATCACAAGCTCACACATTAGGTTATGCTATTCTCAATATGCAGTTATTCCAAGAATGCTTTCTCTTCTACTCTCTTTCCTTCCCTCCTTCCCTTCCTGCAAGAACACGCATCCTAATGAACTGCAGCAGGTCAAGCATTTAGCCTTTTACATCAATATTTAAACACATCCATTCTATTTCAGTCATTCAAACCTCCACTGTTCAACCACATTAGTCTCAAAAGAGAAGGAGCAATCAGATGTGATTGTCTTGAGATAGTGTAAGTCCTTTGACCCTCATTAATGACAACAATGTAACATACTAAAATCAAATGAGTTACTCGTCATCATGATAGTTTTCCCCAAGAATCCCAGACAGTGACATTATTGGTAAATTGCATCTCATGTTAAGTTCCCCTTGCAGTATCAGGGAGCTTCTATTCAGAAATGAAGCTTTGACTAAAGCTGTTTTCCAAACTCTGCTTTCCCAATTTGTCAATGAAATGTATTTCTGCATCCTTTGTGCTAAATACAGGAATCATTAAATAAATTATACAGAGTAGTAATAGCAGTTGTAGCACCAATAATAGCAGAATAATAATATAACAAGTATGATTATTAATAACAGTAGCAGTGGATATAATAGAGTTGCATGATAATAAAAGCAGTAATGGTAGCAGTAATAGTAATTGTATGTAAAATATGTCAAAAGTTAAATATTATTCATGTTTCTAGCAGCACCACGCAGGACACTGTGCTGTGCAGTAGAAATACAGAGGAGCACTGTGGAAATCACCAACGGTTTCCCTACTGAATGAGCAATGAAAGGCAGTCTGCCCCATGAAACTCATGCATAATATTCATCTTAATTGGTGCAGATAGCTGCTCTGCTTATTTCAATGTCAACTTAATTTATATAGGGTGTGATATGAATTCCCTACGGATGGTCCATCTGCAGTGCAGTGTGAGGTGCTGTGAGGTTACATTCACTACAGGGGTAATCTCATGGAAACATCTAGAATGGAAATAAGAGCCCGTGACATTACACGAGAAAAAGAAAAAAAGTCACAAATGTGGTAAAATAATGACCTCAAAAGTTTTGTCTTAGAGAGTGTCACGGCCAGGCCATGCCTCCTGCCTCCTGCCTGCACTGTGTGTGGGAGGGGCGTGGCCTCCTGATTACAACTCACCTCACCTGCTCAAGCAACCAAGCTGCCTTCAATCCGTTAATCACCCTGCAGTACATCTACCCCGCTCCTTCATTCACTCGTTGCCAGATCGTTGTCCGACTAACACGGTAGAGTCTGCTCCTGGCCGAGGTTCGGATAAATTGTGTTTGCCTCGCCTCTGACCCTGTCTTTTGTTCACAGTCACCCGTCCTCCCGGTTCACCGCCTGCTGTTCCCCCCACCTGGATTCCCCCCACCTGGATTTTCCCGTCACTCCCCTGACTGCTCCTCCATACCTGTTCCCCTGTTAATAAACACTTTTCTCATTCCACTCTCTGGTCCGCGTTTGGGTCCTCCATCACACACAGAGAGTTTCCTTTTGGTAAATGTGAGCAGTTGTTTTTGTTCCTAAAATAGCTGTTAACCACTAATCTGTGCCGACATAATGAGGAGGTTCAATGTTCTTAAAGGATGGTTTTATATTATAAATCCTTCATTGCACATGTCCTGCTTCCGATGAGGCTGTGTGATGTTCTCAAAAGGTTTTGTGTACAACATGTGGAATTTTAAGGTTTTATTGGTACGATTTTAATGTATAGAGTTTTTTGGAAGTGAAAACACTGTGTTGATTGGGAAGCCTTACTTGGGGAAGACGGTCTGCTGAGGATGAGGTTGATTTGAGGTTGATTTGATCTGATGAGGGCTCATCTCCAGGGGTTTACGTTGCATTATTTCAGGAGGAAAATGGTTTGTTTTTCACAAAATCTTTTACAAATTATGTTGGAATTGGTTACATCACAGGATTGCTAATTTGTGGAGGGACTGATAAACATTTTTTTGCCTGTAGCCATAATAAGACTGCTACAGTTGAATAAGTGTTTTCACAAGTGTCCGTATTTTAAGTATAGTCCAAATATCCAGCTTTTTGTGGAAGTACATGGATAGAAAGATAGCTGGGCTCAAATATATAATACGACAGATAGAAAGCAAGCCGAGAGACAGATGTTCAAAGACAGAGTCAAACAGACACACAGACCAACAGAAAAATAGGCAGACTGACAAATATGCAGACATAATTAGAGTTTCATGAAGTCTCAAATAGCAACTTTTCTCTGCGTGATGCTTTAATCTTGTTCTGATCATCTCATTTATACTCTAATTTGTCGAGAGGGTGGTACCATATTTACAATCATCATGCACAGGCTTTCATCTCACGCTTTGCTCTCCATCCTCACTTTTGTAAGCATTTTCTTTCTCAGGAGCAAATATACAGTACATTACATATACTTATGAGAACCTAGTTTACTGCAGTGTGAGAGGAGTAGATCCGGTACTGAATGTCCTCAAAGTTTTTTTTTTTACTAGAGCTGACTGGCACTGACTCCAATGCCGTTAATGAGGTTGCAGCAACTGACTAAGCATAAATAGTTTGGTCTTCTTCATCGTCACTATATTCCCATTGGATACTGACTTTTGATTTCCCAAGGTAGTATTTAATCCATAGGTGGATAACTGTAATCTTTCATTATTGTAGAATGATTTAGCGTGGAATCAGAGCGTGGAAAATCAGATCTCTGAAACATGTAGATTGTTTAATTAAGCTGTTACATTGATGTGAAACGATGTAGTCGCATTGGATCAAGCCACTGCTTTATCTACCCAACAATCAGTCATAATCATAGCAGGGTTGATGGTCGTTTTGATAACAGTAAATTTAACTTTGTTTCCCACAGCCACCAGCATGTCACCTGGGCACATGGTTGGCAGCTGTTAGCCGTCATCGAGCCAAAAAAAGTGAACAATTGAATTAACGTTTTCTTGCTCAACCTTTTCCCAACATCTCTTTTTAGTAATGTGAAAAAAATGAAAAGCGTATAATTCTGTATCATTAAAGACCTCTAGTCTGTTACAAGTATAGATGCCATCTACAAATATCGGCTGTAGTCAGGTTGCCATATTAACACATTAACTATCTCACTTCTTCTCTGATCACCAGCCAGCTGAATCTCAGTTGGGAACAAGGAACATATAGATTTTTATTAGTGCTGTCAAACGATTAAAATATTTAATCGCATTTTTTTTAATGCTCTTATCAACATGAAAAAGTGGATTGGCTTGCTTTATTTTATTGAAAAACAACTGCCAAACAGGGCGGTACAAAATAAAATCACTGCACATTTCAGGTAAAGAAGGGTTTACAAAATAAAATTATAGAGTGCACCAGGCATGAAAACGGGTCAGGGGTGAAAAAGGTGAGAAGGATATTACCCCTCTAGGGGGGTCCGGGGGCATGCTCCCCCGTAACAAAAATTTAAATATTCCATATTTTAAAGCATCAATCTGATGCATTTTGAGATGCATTTTTTGCCAACCTGGGGAGAGCTGGAGAAACTTAACTTCAGCCATGAGTCAAAAATTATTATGGCCTCCTTACTAAGTATTATGCAAGCCATTTCATGCCAGCCTGTCACTGGGTCTAACATTTACAGTATATGAGTAAGGGAGAGCATGGCTGCCTTTGTTAGCATCATTTATATCTTTGATGCAGAGAATGCATCTGGCGAATCCCTGCCTGTTGATTTTGGAGAATACATCTCCTAGATGAAAGGACACCTCTTGCCCTTTTATTGAGACCTTGCCTTCCAGTTTTAGCCACGACTAGTTCCAGCTGCATTTCAATCCAGCATCCAGCTGTTTAACAGTGGCTGCATCCTTCTCCCCTAACACACTCATTCTGCAAAAATAATGTTTGTATTGGTGTTAACTTCTAGTTTAGCCTTACCTGCCAACCTTGATATATAACCTATATATTGATAAGTCATTAAATACTCGTCATGCATTATATTGCATTGCATATAATGTGTGCTGGTCAATTAGTCTAAAATTAATTTTAGACTAATTTTTACCAGCGTACTTTGACGTCAAAATGCGTATCCGCTACGCAGATTGCGTACAGGTTGGCAGGTCTGCTTATTGATAGAACGGTGGACCACTTTACCTTCTGCCTTGTCAGTCCCTTCACCTCAAAATCTGCCTCCTCAAAAACGGTAGCGTTATGCCGTGTTCACACCGGACGCGCCGCGTCCGGTGTGAACACGGCATAAGCTAATAATTTTCCACCGGAGCTTTAGCTAGCTGGCTAACGTTGCGTTCTCTCCTGCTGTGTTCAATGTGTTCACTCGCGCTCCCTTCTGGCACGCACACCTGTTCGCAATTCACTGAATATCATTCATTTTGCCGTATCGCGCTCACCATTCATTCATTTCAAACCGTAATGTTAGCCTAGCTTCCAAGCCCAAACGGCGTGCCTATTGTTTTGCTTCCGGTTGAGCTACATCCGGCGTGGTGCTCGCGGAAAAAAATAATTGAAAAATTAAAATGCATTAACGCCGTTAATAAAATTGACGGCGTTAAAATTGGTTTGCGTTAACGCCGTTAATAACGCGCTAATATGACAGCACTAATTTTTATCAAATGTGTATAAACTAGTGCAATGCTCGTTTGACCTCTTGCTTGCCCTCATTATTGCTGCTTGCACATTTCTCGAGAACCCCTCAACAACTTCATGTCCTCTGTCCCCAGCAAGACTTCCGCCTAGTGTGAAGTCGATCTGACAAACTGTTTTTGAGACAGAAGGACAGACGTACAGGCCGAGACTCCCCCCATTTTATTTTGATGGACTGAATACTTTTTGTAATTTTGACTTTCTTCAGACTCTGGACTTTTCTTTCTTTCTTTTTTTCTGAAAAGCTCTCACAATCTGCCATTCATTGCCAGTTAATTTGTGTCCTGGAGGCGTTGAGGTTTTCAGACGCTGAGCATGCAATCGCAATATTCCTGGTTTGAGTCCCGCTGGAGACCTCTGCTTCATGTCATCCCCCAACTCTCTCCCTCGTTTCTTTTCAGCTCACTAATAAAAGCAAAGTTGCCAAATACTTACAAATAAAGGCAATCTTCATCACATCTCTGTCTGACACATGAACATAACCAAAAATGATGTTGTAGACATCATGTTGAAGAGTGACCTGGTCCAGCTAAAGCTGCATTGTTTTTATTGAATTCACTGTGGTTAAAACCTGGGTTCTCCAATTCTAATGATTTGAGAACCTTGGGTCAAGAGCATTATGTGTATCGTTGATTATAGGCAGAGCTATTTCCTCTCATTGCATACTCTTGATTTTGACTTTTCATGATGAGGAAATCTGACTTTGTTTTTAACCCTAATCATGCTCCAAGGTATTTGAATATGTGTAAGCAAGGCAAAATACCAATACTGTCTAATACAATACAAACAAATGTAATTCTACATGGACCCCTCTTTCCAGTCGCAAACAGGGAAAAGAGGAATTGCAGGTATTGAATGGAGTCATTGATAGGTAGTGTTATTGAGTCCAAAGAAAGTCTCAATCAATTATCTTACAGCTTTTGTTGTTGCTACAATGTTCAGTCATTGCAGAGATCAATGACACTCGCAGAGCTCGCACAACTGAGTTGCCAAATGATAAACCTTTAGACACACACACACACACACACACACACACACACACACACACACACACACACACACACACACACACACTGAGCTGATGCACAGAGTGATGGTGTGGGAACCAGATCCGTATGATACTAGAGTGTTCCTCAGACTCGTTACAAGCTCGGCTGGCCAGCGCTGCTCGAACACGAGACCAACAGCCATGAAGCGACTGTCTCTTCTCCTCAGACACGGACCCTCTTCCTCCTGCATTTGTGCACGTGTGTTTTTGTAGTGTGTGCGTGTGTTTGTGAGGAAGACCCAGAGAGGGTAAGCGAGCATGAGTGTGCTTACTGTAAGACCGTGTGACTCCATATATGTGCTGTGTTCATAACAGCAAGGGAAGAGGGATAGTGCGTCAGTGTAAAGGAGAAAGCGTGAGAGAAAGCATATATGTTTGGTTTGGTCTGATTTGGTGTAGTTTGTTAATTCTAGACACACATGCTTTCAAGGAGATCATCTGAATACCATAGATGATATTTTAATACTAAATACTTACATATGTTTGCTCAATTAACTAAGTTGATCAATAAGGCTTTGGGAGGTTCTCAGTTGTAAAACTCAAACATTTTCCCTGCAGCATGTGATGCCTTTGCGACTATGATATCAAGTACATTTGTCACACGACCACAAGATCTGAGCTTATTTTGCCTGGAAAATAATTCACAAGTAAAACCCTTCCTCCATATAATCCAGAGGCAAAATGTAGTGCATCAAGAGGACAGGGTGCCCATATATCATCTCAGCGTCAGATTTCACATCTCATGGAATCATACATCTTTTCTTGTTTTTGGTGTTGGGAGAAAGTTAATGTTGCATTAATATGAATTGACACAAATCATAAATATGAATTGACCATATGTTAACAAGTTACACACAGCATTTACTTTAATCTCTGGTGTGTTCCCTGCAATGAAATCCGATGTAACTGATATTTTACATAGAATTTAATGACCATCAGTTCATATTGATGAGAATTTAAATGAGAATTTATCAAAATGTGTGCTTGTTTATGGGAACTAGCATACTGTTCAATACATTATTGAAGCTGCATGCATGACTATAGCATTTTACTGAAACAAATGGGTGTATATGAATCATCTTCTGACATTAATACTGTCGGTATCTTGTATGGTTAAATATGCCTTGGTTTATGGGCTTGTTTTTCAACCACTGCGAACAGAGATTGTCCAGTGTGCAGTGGGAAATTGGCCAATTCAACTTTATTCATCCCGAAAATGTATCTTAAATTGCACTAAATAAATTGAGTTGAGCTCTCGTGAGCGTCTGGTGGTAAGCAAAGTCAACGTCTAATTAAATACTCGTTCGTGCCTGCAGGTGGCAGATCGTTGGTGGAAATAAGTGACGACTTTATTGTTTTCAGTCCATTGAATTAGAAATTTTGACAGCAGACAAAAACAAGTAACACAGTGTCATGGTCCCATCAACTTAAACACCATTTACAAATGAAACATCCATCTCTCCAAAACAAGGTTTAATTCACAAACAAATTGTGTGCTTAGGATATTACAGCACAAACAATTATCCAGGAGGCAGAGTATAACTGTTGCCTTTGCGCCAAAAACACAGGAGGCAGAACACTGGCAGAGAGAAAAATAACAAGTTCATTGTCAGACTGCCAAGCTACAGGTCCTCACCAGTGAGGTGCAGAGGCATTTTCTCAAAACTTTAGGCAAATAATTGACAGAGTGACAGAGAGAAATGATATTTGGGATTTAATAGCCATGATTGCTGTGCACTTAATGCCTGTGGCTATATGTGTGCAAAGCCATTGTGAACATGATGCTAGAGTGTGAGTATAACTATACATCCTTATAATGTTTTGGACTATGATATGTTTGCTATGTTTAATGTTGAAGTATTTGTGATGATGGGGTGCCATGACACTATTGCATTGTGGCACAAAAACACTTGTTTATGGAGTTGGTTTCCATTCAGGTGCCAGACTTGGTGGCACGTGACCTGGTGTGCACTGTAGCATGTGACCAATTGTGTGAATCAATGGATGGAAACATACGGTGACCCAGTGGACCTACATGTCACATGGAGATCACATGACCTTTATCCAATAACATGAACTATCTCCATACCCCTGAACTCTGAGTCCTCTAATTGACCATCACCTTTGACCTTGGCCAACATGCTGAGGTAAAATGATGCTGTGAATAAACAGTGCACATGCACTCACAAATAAGCACATAAACTGACACGCATGACGACATACAATCCAACGTGTACTCACCACACATTGCACCAGGGGGTCAGCCAAAAACGTGCTTCTTTCTTCCCTTTATCCGAGCATGTTGTCAGTTTTTTTGTCTCCTGCGTCCTGCTGGTTTCTTTCACCTCCCTCTCATCCTCCACCTCCCCCTCCCTGTCCCCCCTCTCGCCACTGCTGTTCAGGTCCAGCTCTGTCGCTGGTGGGGAGAATCCAGTCAACACACGCACGCACACACACACACACACACACACACACACACACACACACACACACACACACACACACACACACACACACACACACGCTCACACAGCTGCGGGCGATGCTTTAAAAATGCGCTCAGACACAGCTGGGCTCACACACCTCTACACCCACACAACCATATGTACAAACACAGCTGAGCTCCTCGACAGTCCTTTTGCCCCCACGCAGCCACACGCACTCAAAACATGCTGCTGGTCTATCCGCAGCTGAGTGGAGACTGTGGCGTTGAGTCTTCCTGCGTTACTGTCATGACGTTTTGAGGAATCTGGGATTCCGGTCGGACCGAAGAAAGTCTCTAATTCATTTCTTGAATAAATTAAGTTGGAGTACCGTTCTTATGTAGTCACGGAGACTAAAGCAAAGTATACATCCTGCTTCCAATTAAAGGATCCTGCGTGTTGATGCACTTTAAAGTGTTTCCACACTTTTTCCTATTTCCTCAAGCCGTGGCAGCAATCTTCTACTGAACAAATGAGGGCATTTTCAACAATAGTTGGACAAAATAAGGATAGGAAACATTTATGAATGCTTCAGCAGTGTTTGGCTTCGATCATCTGGCAGTGATGTAGCGCCACACTGCCTGTCAAAGCAGTTACAGTAGTCAATCTAAAAATGTGAATCTGTATTCATCAGCCAAATCTGGTTCTTGTTCTCGTAGAAAAGAAGAAATAGTTCTGGTCCTGATGTGCTCTCTTCCTTGTTGTTCCCACACACGATGAAGGTCCAGTCCCTCCGTCATGCACAGCTGGCCAAAAAAGCACAGCTGGCCAAAAAGGAAGAAAGAAAGAAACTCCACGTAGCCAACTCTGCTAATTTGAATGTCTTGTCTTAATTTGGACATTTAAACTTAACCTACTCGGCTGTCATCTGGCACACTCTGGCACACCGCTCGTCTATTCCGGTGTAAAAATCCCGTAGAATGAAAATGCAGCTGTGTTCCTTCCTTCTGTTGCCCCCTCTGTGGCGCAAAGAGCGAGCTCTTTCAAGAGTGGCCTGTCTGCATCAATATTTAACTGGAACCTCTTGCTGTGTTGCTGTCACAATTAAAGTTCCCACGTCCCCGTTGTTGTGCGTTGGAGGACATGTTCTCTGGCCTGCAGGGTATTCCTTATAGCGCTGCTCTTTTTTTAACCTCTTTAATCCATGATGTTTTCTTTTTTCACGGTCAACCTTCTTGAAGCTTTTCCTGCCATATGCAAACCTCAGTTAAGTTCCCTCCCCATAGCAAGACACTGTCACTCAGGACTCTCCCCTGGAGCTGCTCACATAGTTTTTCATTAAGTCTGTCCTTCTGTCCTTCCCTGTTTTCTGTCCACTGTCCACCCTGCAGCAAACCTTCATTCAACCTTCCCTTAGCCCTTCACAGTCATACCAAACCCTCCACTTTCTAAACTCACCCTCTTCTCGCCTTCCTCTCCCTCTAGCAAGCTGATTCACTTGGCCTATATTTCAGTCCCCGCCTGGCAGTGTAGCTGCTACTGTCTCATCATGTCCTTCTTCTGTTGAATGATTGCTCATTTCTGGTCATGTCTTCTCTATTTCCCCCCTATATCTCTCTCATTGTTCTTCTATCTTCTTCCTCTTCTCTTGCATTCTGAATACACAGTATTCTAGCTGCTGTGCGCTGACTCATACTGCTCTCTCCTCCCTTTTCCTTCCAGAAGCTTAAAAAAAATAACTCTGTTTTTCTTTTTTTTCTTTGATCCTGTCTCTAACATCGCATCAGGATCCGTTCAGCATTTATCTTCGTCCCTGGCACCAACATGGCACCTTTTTATCCTGTTGACACAGATGGAAGGTCAGCCTTTGAATGGAAAGTCAAGCAGAGAGACAAAAAAGAGAGAGACACACTTTCACTAAAAGGAGTCTGGCTTTCGGCTTTCTCTCCCAGTGTTCTCCCACCTGCTAATAGTTTGATCACGGATGTTTCTTCTCTCCTCTTGTGACAACATAAGTGTGTTTTCACTTGCGCTGTGGTCAGTGAGGAAAGTTTGCTCCCTTCTTTCCTCTCTTCACCCCCTTCTGATGGCTTTTCAAACACATTTTCACAGCCTGGACAAAAAGAATAAAAGCTAAAGGGGTACATTTTGAAAACACACAGCAGAGAGATTGTCTGAGAGGGACAGAGAAGGATTGAGAAGAAGGATATGGACAGATGAATACAGTAAAAGGAGATGCCCTCAGGATCGGTGAAAGTGACAGTGGAGGAGATATAGAGAGAGAGGGAGGAGGCAAGGAAGGATGAGGGGGATGAAGGGGGGGTGGAGAAAATCGTGTTTGTGGGTGGAATGTGGAGATGATTGTAGATGTGGAGCAGCTAGGCTTGGACGAATGAAGGAAAGAATGGACGGATGAGTGGATGGAAGGACATGGCTGGATGGAGGGTTATGTGGGAGAAAGATGGACATGTGCATACGGAAGGATGCTTTGATGGGTTGACTGCTCTTCTATGGCATCCAGGGAATCTTTGATGCAGCTGTCATGGGAGAAAAGGGCTCCTCCCAGTCTCTGATTAGTCAATATGAATAGACTTAAAAATATATTTTATAACTGTTTGATAATAGTTTGAAGCTATTTTATATTGTACCTGTCTGGAAATCCGTCTGCGCTCTCTCTGACAATGCTTCGCCCCTCTCTCTTAATTTGTCTCCTCTCTCTGTCTGCTCCTGCAGTCTCAGTCTGTGCTATCACCAAAATGCAGCCTCCCTCTTCCCTCCCTTCTCCACCTCCTGTCTCTCCCACTCTGTTTCCCTCCTCCACCCCCACGCCCCCACTCACACAGACTTTGCTCCCGTTCTCTCAAAATGTGTCCTTCTCTGCCTCTGTTTCCCACTTTCTTCCTTCCATCTCCTTTCCTCCCCCATCTTCTTCCTCTCCTCCTATTCCATCACCACCTCTCCACCTCCCTCTCTCTTTCCTCCCCCCCCCCCACTCGCTTAGAGAAGCTTCGAGAAAAGAGTGGCCAGGCTCTTGGAGTTGAAAGCTCTCAGGACACGTGAACACCATTCATAACCATGCAACATGAATAATACACAAACAATACACACAACTCTTTCATATTGAGTGTGTGAAAGATGCACATACACACTCCCTCTGTATCTCACTCGCTCTCTCTCCATCTGGCTGACAAAAAAAGACCAGACATCCTTCCGAAAACTAAACATACAGTTTGTATTATGCATGTACCTGAGCAACATTCACAGTGCGCCCACACACATACATACACAACACACTGAAGGCATCGATAATGAAGGAAGTTTTTCTGCAGCATGACATAACATCTGTAATTGTTCATCTGCCAAACATACACGGTGCATATGCTCTCATTTGAAATGGAAATTCTGTTTGACAAACGGCAACAGAGTCGTTGAACAAACATTTGAAACATCAGCTCCATTGTGAGAGTTATGTGTTTGTCTGCATGTTGTGTGTCAAGCTCTGTGTATTGCTCCGTATTGAACGTTTGTGCTTACATATTTAAACTATGACATGTATCACAACGTTCTTTGTGTGTGTGTGTGTGTGTGTGTGTGTGTGTGTGTGTGTGTGTGTGTGTGTGTGTGTGTGTGTGTGTGTGTGTGTGTGTGACTGGTTAGAGCTGTCCTTTTGGCTTCTAGCATCATCCAATGCCACCATCTGTCCTGCCAACCAGATGGGGGGGTGTATCTGCACGAATGTGTGTGCGTGTGTGTGATCGTCATTGGTTATGCAGATTATCATTTGGTAGAAATTATATTTGAATGTCTATAAAGACTCAAGATAAACCTTAGTGAATAATTATTTATTTCAGTTGTCTTTGACATACTGCTTCTGGGAGAAAAAAAAAGTCAGTATCTTAATTTTTCTACTTCTAATTTACATTTCTATTCACCTTTATTCATTAGCCTGAAACCTAGCTGAAAATTAAACTATACAGATTTACAGAAACTATTAGCAGCAACTGGCTGCACACAAGATCACACTTTTAAAGTTGTTAATTTGCTTGTTTTGCAACCGGGAGTCTTGAAGTCGTTGTGGTTTTCACACTATAGATGAGTATGTCTGGTCTCCAAACTATGTTTTGTCACAAAAACTAACACACAAGAAGTGACACAGGAAATTACATAATACCATGCACGAGACAGGACTTTTTTGTATAAGCAATTAGCAATAAGCAGACTTTCATTGTAATCACGATTGCTGATGTTGTCATTGGCACACATGTTCACAAAATAGCTTGTGTTCTCTGGGTGCAACAACAGCTTTGGTCAGTGTTGCAAATGTAATACATTAAAGTTCTTAAAGGCAACAACAACCATTTAGTTATTCATTGGCTGTAGCGCCCACTAGATATCTGGAATATGTGATTCATGACACGTGATGCTATGACCACACACTGGCATTCTCATTTGAGATACCAGTCACTGCACATTTTGGAGTCAATAAAATAATTCCTTGTCAAAGATTAAATATAAACCTCAAACCATTTCATAAGACCAAGCTTTTTTTCAGAGCCCTTTGTGTTAAGTTCAGCAAATATACTGCCGTCTATCCAAGAGTCATCCAAATAACGACAAGCATCTAATGTTTTGGGTATTTTCTCTTACAAATATGATTAGTTCTTCAACATAAGCAATATGAAGCATCTTTTGGGTGCTCATGACATGCAAGTGAATTCAAGTAGCTAAGACAGAGAAACTGGAAGTGAGCAGTGTTTAGTTGGGTTGATGAGTCTGATAATTAGCCAAAATTCCCTTTTATTCTGCGGTGAACATTGGTTAAAAAAATTTAATAAATATTGGGCGTATTTCATCAGGTCAAATCCACTTACAATGTAGAACTTACAATCATGAGTAATAGACAGTTGTTTAAAGCTATATGACCTTTCAATTGAGAGTGCATGTATTATTAATAATGGTTGATTCACTCATGAGTCACAATATATAACAGCTGAATAGACTTATCGCATTCTTATATATTGAGTGAACAGTTTCAACATTTGCACAGTTCCGTCATGAACATCTAACATGCGTTGCTGACCGTTTGGCTGTGACACAGTTGTCAGGAAAGACATAAACAGGAAGTGGGAGATATCTCAGCAATGCTTTCTCCAGTCATTCAAACGCACTCAGTGGTTAGACAAATCCTTATTTTCCTTTGTCTCTGGAATCGTTGCCTGAAGCAGCAAAGTATTGCTTTTTTACACAGTGTGGGGAGAAGAGTGACAGAGGCATCAGCACTGTAGCACTGGTAACACCTTTAGATGGCCCACTATTCATTCTGTATATCTAAGTGGACTGTCAAGAAGATTAGTCTTTACACATGAATATACTGTCATGGCAATGCCCACTCAATCTCCATCTTACATTCTTTACAGTGAAACCTCTGTCTCCCTGGTCTCTGTTGCAATATTCATCCATTTAGGGGCTGAATGCCGGATGCATTTTTGTGCCAAATATGTCACTTCAAGTCATCATGGCTGCAGCCTATTTTTAATTTTAAAGGCTCCTCCTAATGCAACAGAGGAATACATCTTCATCTGTGGCTAAAATTCTGCTTGACTGCTGATCCACTATGCTTTTTCTAATCTCGTCTGTTCATCATCCACTATATGCCTGACTGACCGAGGAGAGTGCGCTTTAACTCCGCCTGTCTTGTCTTTCAAAGAGTCTTTATGTGTATCCAAGATCTGCGTGAATATGATAATGAACCTTAATTCAGCCAACCAGTAGTAGAGCATCTAGATTTCAAGTCAACATCTTCTTTTTAAAGGTATGATATGCAGGACTTTTCTGGAAAATAAAACGATGTATAGACTATGTATAGACTCTATATAATAATATAGATATTATTAACGCCACTCCCTCTCTTACATTACTCTATAGCTTGCTCAACCATTACCTCTCTCTCTCCCCCAATGATCAAAAAAAAAAAATCATCTTTGGGCTTAAAATAACAAAGTTAGATTTAGACAACAAAACCATTTAGTTAGGTTTAGGAAAACCGTCATGGACGCGCCACTTCATACAGTAACACCACTTTGGGACACTGTAAATAGTGTTTTACATTGTTTAATGCTACTTCACTAGCTCTGTCTGCTGCATAGTTACGTGGATGCGTTTAATTGAGTCCACCACAAAAAAGGATCCTAATTGACTTTCCATAACCATTGTCTTCATGCTGAGCAACACGAACATAGTGAACAAATTGTGTCCCTATTTCAAGTACTGCCATGATTCTGGGCTGGGATTTCAAATCAACATACATCTGCAAGATTTCTGGGCCAGTTGGGGGCAGCGGAAACGAGTACACAACATTATTGGCATTACTAAGAATGTATTAACGCAGACATTCTGGAGCCTGACATTCCGGAACACGGACATTCCGGAACCTAAAAGCTGTTGACTGAAGTCTGACAAACTTTCCTCATTTAAAAATAAAAAAAATCTTTTAGAGAGGCTAACAAAAAATTAAGAAAACAGATTTGTGTTGGTCTCTACATCTCTACATCCTCAGGCATGGATTTAGCTCTCTTTGCTTCAAAAGGTCCTTCCCCAGACCTGTGACTGCTGTTGGAATGTGTGTTCAGTCACCTTGCTTGGTTGAATAACAAAGTCTCACCTGAGGCTTTAGTTAACACTATCGAACGTTATGAACAGCTGTTGCCGATTTGTCTAGCACTCTTTGATTATTAATGGAGATACTTTATGAGTGGGATTGGGGCTTCCATTTTCAATAATATGTTTAATTCTTTAGAATATATTAGATTTTTTTAACTTTTGTTTTGGATAATTTGGTTAAAATATTGAAACTGAACTGTCCTGTGTTGCTATTGTTGTAATTTAATTTGTAGTGTTTGTCTTTGTGTTGCTGCTTTGTTCCAAAGATAGTTCAACCATCTATTATATATATGGTCTTCTTTGTGGTCATTTTGGTTGGAAGCTTCCAGAAACAAGACCCCATTCCTCGTACGTGGTTCAACTAAGTCAATCAAATGTCCTATTATCCATCTTAAATTACCACGATGATTGACATCAGGCTAACTCGGTTTATCAAAGGCTAATCTGCGCTAAATCAGTCTCATTAATTCGAACCAGACGTCAGTCATCTGGATAATTGCACGTGCCTGTTCCTCTTCAAAAGGGGAAATAGTCGAGCACTGAATTCATGATCTTCTAACGCTACAATGGCAAATAAACTCAAAGAACAAGACACTTTTTTCTGCACTGAGGAGCAGGAGATGATTATGAACGCATATGAGGAAGTCAAGAGCATAATCATGGCAAAGTCTAAAGCTGCGTTCACACCAAAAGTGTTGTGAATATTGGCAATGCTTTTGCAACGCTTTTGGTGTGAACGCAGCTTAACACTGTGAGGGCAAAATATGGCAAAATATCAGACAAGTTAAATGTGTAAGTGTTGGGAAAATGTATCGGCTAATTTTAAGTGCGTCATCACCCCAATCAATCAGATTTATATTTATTTAAATGTGACTGCTGGCAGTAGGCTTTCAGAATAAGTAGATAAAAATAAGCCAAAAAAGTATCTAATTGATACAAATTAATATACTTATAAGGATATATGTACTGTATGCGCGTATGTATCATGTACTATATATGTGTATATACATGTATGTGTAGATTACCATATAACTAGGAGTTTGAATATGTGTATGGGCGGATCAGTATGTATGTATTATTAATAATCAGAAATTCAATCAATTGAAGCAATGAAAAGAAATTGTGTGTGATTCTCTGTATTCTTATCATGAGTCCACCTTAATCATGTTCTACAATAATGATATGTATGGTGTACTAATAACACTGTCATATAATTATGAGTGCTTTCAACACATCCATAAGTTTCTTAAGCGCTAAATAAACGTTACCAACAGCACGGCATGTTCTCTGCATCGCTGACACTGTACAAACATGTACCACTCGCAAAAACACTCAAGGCTGTGATCCAGTCTGTGATCCAGTCTATTCTCACAGGCTGTGATACAGTCTGTGATACAGTCTGTGATACAGTCTGTGATACAGTCTATGCATACAGTCTGTGAGACGGCCAATGCTCGGCTGCGCCGTGTGGTGTTCAATATACAGCTCGAGAAGGTCTCGTAAATAAATTATTCTTTGTCGGCAGAATCGATAGCGCTCGTACAGGAAGTCATGATGATGTGAGAACGGATCTTGGCGAGCTGGAGGAACTCTCTCCCTATAAAACTAATATCGCTCCTTCATCTCTGAGGAAGGGAGCTGGCATTTTTGTCCGGTGGGAGTGGACAGCTTATCCAGTGAATTTCAGTTAGCCTGCGCTGGAGCAGGTTAAGGGATTTAGATGTGTTGCCATGGTGATTTTTCCAAACTTGCTTCGTGGAACCGATAAGCCTGCATCATCTTATCCTGAAAATTATCCGGCTGACTCAATAAGCCAGGTACGAGGAATAGGGCCCTGGGCCCTGTTTCTCGTACCTGGGCCCTGGTCTAATATGTCAATTATAAACTCCTCATGAGATGTTGCACACTCTCTCGATACAGCAGTTGGAGCCGTGCCCCTTTAACACTGGTTTGTAACCTGAAACAAAGAAGAACACTTAGGTCTGTTCAATTGTTGTGAAATTGTCATAATCTAAATATAGTTATGTAAAGTTTATAACTTTAATTTAGTCACTTTTATAAATTGTTTCCTACTTTTGTTTTTTATAAATACACCTGTATCTCCTCATGCACTTTTGAAAATATATTAATTATGAGTCAATTTTTTTAGACTCACCAGTTACCACTCATATGAGGGTCCGTACGCACTGTTACATCTTCCACTGGTGATGAAACTTGATACATGACTGCCTCCCTCTGGTCTAGAAGCAGAAGCAAAATGTATAACAGACTATTTGTTCACAGTAGACTGTTGAAACGGAACCATTCTGAGTGTGTTTATATGGATTATTTTAATTTAAAATAGAGGTTAATCTTTGATGAAACTAAAACGGTTCTCTCTGCGTATATATTTAGGTTCTACACTGGAAACATTGAGAGCTAAAATAGGCCGCAATCTTCTGTCCCTGTTCATTTGCTCCAATGCCTCCTACCTGCCTGACTGCCTGGAGACTCTTGGGCTCTAAAATACCTAAATATAGACTCATACCTAAAATAATTTTGCTTCAGTCAGTTCAGGTCAAATGTGCTTCAAGTTAGACTTCACAGCAGAACGTCCTGCACTCAGTCTTCATATACAAACAGTTGGAAACCATTTTTAAGGTTTACACTATTGTGCAAAATGACATCACTGCTGGGTGTTTTCTCACATGCAAGAGACTTAACACTTTCTACTCACAGAGGTCAGAGCAAGATCGTCACTGTTTAGGCTATATTTATTCTTTCGTTAACCCAAGAATGCTTCTATCTGCTCTTGGTTTGATGTAAATGATGTATATTCTTCAGAAATTCTTACAGTCAGTTTTTTTTTCTGCATTTGTCCTGCATTCTTACAAAAGAATGCAGGACAGCTCGACCTTCCCAGACCCAATTTTCTTTCAGATAGCAAGATGTTGTTAAATATTTGAAATGCCGACAATGTATCTTCCAAGGAAAAAGTGTACTAAACAGGCAGAATACTTGCATTGCGATAAACTTTGCGATACACTTTGCGGTAAACTTTGCCTGGCCTAATATGGTAACCGAAGACTGACAATAATGCTAATCAGTAATATTGTTGTTTCATTGTACTCTTTTCTGTTTGATCAAAGTCACGAGTTGAGCAACATCTACATTCCCACAGGGTTTCCTGAGATTTGTAAACACAGTGGATGATTTAGGAAATCTGGTAAGGACATCATCTCCCTCACAGAGCCATAAAATGGGAAGAACAATTTTACTTTGAGAGTGTGTGTGTTCGCTGCTGTATAAAAATCGACGAGAGCCATCAGCATATTAGAATGCATTGGCAGAGAGTAAAAAGGAGCTCATTTTGCAATAGACTTTTATTAATATAACAGACATTCAAAGTGCACTCAAATTAAAGTGGAAACATTTGATTACATTCATGATAAATGTCCAGCATTTCCTTGTTGAAACTCTTAAGATTTAAAAGAAAAAAGATATTTTAGAAAATAGACCTGCTGAAACTATACAATAAAAAATACAAATGTCTTCTTAGAACACACTTGACTATTCTAATACATGCTGTTTGCCTCATGGATGTTGAGAGAGTATGAGAACAGAAAACAAATCCAGAATATGATTGAAGCTTCTCCAACACTCACTGAGTCATTTTATCTTTTTTTTTAGAGTCAAACCAATATGTATCAAAACCAGAAGTGTTAATGCTTGAAGATGTAACACCACAAACATCAAAGCACTTTGTAGTTCATTTTACAATGATCCTTAATCAACAGTGAAATTAATTTGGCCGTCCTTCACTTGAAGTTTGGTGACGTGCTGACAATTAGGTCACTAACCAGACAGTAAGTTAGCACGGTTATTTCAATGAACTTATAACATTCACTAAAACCATGCAGCAGCTCTTTTGTTGAATACATTACAGTCTAAGCTGCAGGGTTAAATATAATTGGATGATCAACAAGGCAAATCTGTCTGTCAAAGTTAAAATCTCTGAGCATCATTAATAAGCGCCCGCAAGCAATTCCATTGTAATTACTTGATTCATTCTGAAATATAACTAGAAGGCATTCTGATATGACCAGGTTCTCCATTACACAGTGGCTGAGCATGAGTGATGGTTGGAAAAGATTATGAGGTTGCCTTGGCCAGAGATCACAAATTGTATATAAGAAGTGGACGTAGTCACCATGACGTCACCCATTGGTTTGTCGACGGCCAGTTTGAAGCCTTGAGATCGGCATTTTGACCGTTGCCATCTGTTTTCTTTTTGTAATCAGACGGAGCTAAGCACAACCGGACGCTGAATAAAACATGTTTAGGCTGCACAGAAATCCTCCAGATTAGACAGCGATTAACACCTGTTAATCTTAAAATAACAACGCCCTAAATCATACCCTGCTTTATCATCTGTTTTACTCTAAATGGGACCATCATTTACAAAACGAATATCATGTTGTATTGAAGATGACTTGAAACTAGCAATTGAGACCATAAACTAATGGTTTCAATGTTTACTGAGGGAAAAATGTATGTTAGACGTACCGTCATTTCCTCATATGACCATATCCAATCAGACTTCTCTTTGCAACCAAACGAGCCGCTGATGACCATTATAAATAATGTAAGTCCAGGCACTGGCCTTACATTGGCTTCAGACCAAGAAGTTCCTAGGGAAAGGTATCCTAAATAATGGTTTATGTGTTATGAACTATTATAATTGACCCTCTGCTATGTTCTGCCCCTCAAATGCAGACTGGCCAATCTTAGCATATACACATGTTGATTTTACCATACACACATGTTGATTGTAATTTAATTGAAATCTGTCTCAATTGCCAGGTGATGTGGAGTTTTTTTTTCACTTTTACACTGTGATCTGTAGGCTTTCAATTCCATCTGTATCTTTTTAACCTGTTTGCCACTGAATCAGTTTGACATCCTGGATGTATTATTCAAACCCAGTTTGTAGATGATTCTGTCTGCTTCACTCTAATCACTTTTTCGTTTTTCCAAATTTTAGATAATATTTTTCCAGGGAGTGCAGTTCGTATCAGTAGTATCAGCAGGAGTATCAGCAGGGTTGCGAGTCACATGTATTGTGTGATTTGCCAAAACAGTGGACTGAGTGAGTTTTGGAGAAACTCTCAAGCTCTAAGCTCCTCTGGAATGTGTAAATAAAATCCAAAACAGAATGTATTTGAAGGTGATATATATGGACATTATGTTTGCATTATATTTGTCTGTGGGCAGGAAATTACAAATAAAACATCAATATGAAAACTGGAAAACAGAAAAATACAATTCATAGAAGTTTTTGCAAACTGACATCACCAAAATTAATGAGCAGTCTGTAATCGCCTTTTATACCTTCTTCAAACTCTCTCTTGTTCTTTTTTTCTTCTTTCATCCTATCACTTTCTGCATGTGATAAATCCATTTATTTTTCCACTCTCCTCTTTCCTTTCCTATACTTCTCACTCTGTGCTAACCACAGATCACCCCGACATCTTCCCCATGTGAGCAGTTGTGTTTCCCCACCCTGGATCTCTTGCACTCCAGCAGTGATCTCTCCCCGCCCTCACACTCCACATCATCCAACAGGATCCTGACGCTGTGGTCTGCCTCCCCCAGTGCAGCCCTCTTCATCACCGCCAACGCTGTTGTGAAGCCAAGCTGTCGACACACTACAGTACCTGCTTTGCTGGTGAAAAGGTCGTCGCACACTGTCCCCCACTCGCCACGGATAAATATCTCCACTCGACCTCGATCTGATAAACCATCGACGCTTACCAGTCGCACCGAGCCGGCCCGCAGCCTTCTTCCTTCTCTTCCTCTCTTGGGGCCGCGACTTCTTCCTCGAGGCCTCTTATATACTTGGTTACCATCCCCGGCGCTTTCCAGCTTCTCTCCGAGCCACAGCCTGTCTTCCTGTGATTTGGGCAGGGTTGTGTTGATTGGTGGTCTCTGGGGCTTGGCGCCTGATGCCGTGGGTTTCTGGCTCCAATATGGCGCTCGTGGTGTGGTCAACGCTTCAGGATGCATAGAATACAGGGATGTTGTATGTGGAGAAGGTGGTGAGGTCAAGGGTTGGGAGGTGGTAAAATGACGGTACTGAAGGGGTCTCCAATGTCTCCTGGTTGGAAGTGTGGTGATTGGGATTTGAGCAATCCTAGAGAAGGCTGCAGTCATGACGGTTGTGCGATAACCTGATGGAGAGACAGAATCACCCTCTTTATATGTAGTTTAACAATGTGCTGAAGATTGAAGATCTTTAAAATAATAGTTTGGCATTTTTGGAATTGTACTTATTTGCTTACTTGCTTTCTTTTAACTAAGCTTAGCTAACTGGCGGCTGTTTGGGATGAAAATATCAATACCCCTTTCCTATCTGCCGAGAGGGGTATCAATCTTTTCATCTATAACTAAAAGAAAGTGAATAAGCACATTTCACAAAATGTCAAACATATCTCTAACTAATAAATTGGTCATTTGAGATCGGAGTATTTTACAAAGCTGCGATTTCACTAAAGCCATTTAAAGCAACGTTATTCCTGAAGACAGGCAAGGAAAGACATAAACACAGACACACAAAGATGAATGTCCAAACTGAAGCTGATGAAGAACCATTTATTCAAAATAAATAATGCCAAAGTACCCAATTTAAATTAAAGTAATACCCCAAACATAAATAAGCAACATTTATCCTGCTTTAGACTCTTGTTCCAGCCAAAGAATATCATTCAAGCAAGAATTAAAGTTGCAACACAAGCTAATTCCCCTGTACCTGAGTTTGACTTGTGTGAAAGGCTCATGTTGCATTTACATGGAATCAGGCAGACGGTCGACGGGACGGCAGACAGCTATTATATGTAATTATTCTAGTAATGCATGCAGCCATAAAATGCAGCCGTCTTTTAATATTCTTTTGCAAACGTTCTCTTTGTGCGAGCGAGGAAGCTATGTAATATGCAGTTATAAATTCCGTGGACAAAGACGTTAAATCTTAAAATGTTTTAACTCTGAACAGCAATGCCCTTTACCGTTACTGTTGACGATATTCTCGGAGGGCCTCACCAAAATGTACTATCCTGCTCTCGTCCACTAACAGGATATTTGTTTTTCCGTCCACCTGATTCCATGTGAATGAAGCATTATTCTCACCCTCTACTTCAGCAAAGGCAAACTTGTCTTTAATTTGCTTTCGGTCAATAAGCAGAAGATAAGCAGAAGTTCAGACATTGGAACACTACTGTACTTTATATAAGTTTCTAACAACTTGGCTTTAATGAAGTGAATACTACTAATCTTGGGAAATAAAGACCTTTCTGTGGGTTTTTCCCCTTACTTTTCCAGTTAAAGTGCAAAGACTGATACAAAGCAGAAGTAAAGAAAGGAAATTGGATTGAATAATGTACTATTGGGTAAATGTATCCTCATACAACGGTTTACAAAAAGTTATTTCTCCTACAAATGTTGAGCAGCACGAACAACCAGCGTGCCTGTGCAATCAAAACTACTTGGTTAGGTTTTAGGAAAAGATAGTAGTTTAGGTAAGTATATTTCTTCTGCAAAATGACTGTTAGTTATGTCACTTCCGTTATTAAGTAAGTAAGTTACGTAACAAAGGTAAGGTAAAAAAAAATCCATATTTACAGTTGACCAACTTCAACTTAGCTGCCAAACTATTTATATTCATATTTTGTATTCATATAACTTGCAGCTAACATGTGCAGCAACCCCTTTGGCAATTATTTGCTACTCTAACTTATAGTTTCTACATTTTAAAGTGGTTTGATTTTATCAAAGAGGAAATTTCTATGAATCATTCAAGGAAAGTAAATTGCACAGATGTTAGCTAATTCAGCTATTAGCATGTTAAAATGTAAAGCAAAAACAGAGTGCAAAGAAAGAAACCACTTGGTGTGTTGCCGGTTGCTTCTCCCAGCAACAAGGTGTGCATTAGTGTACTGGTGGGTTTAATGTTAGTACTAACGGTTGACTTAGTGGTTGTGTAAATAGTGGATCTAGTACTTGAATAATCAGTGGAGCTGGCTTGGTAAACAGGTGCACCAGTAGGCCTACCAGTGGGTGAGGTTGTGGCGGGGGTTGTTGCCATGGTCATCTGGACAGTTGTTGGTATGGTTGTTGTTTTTATTGTTGCTGCTTTTAAGGTTGGTGTTGTTGGTGGTGGTGACGTTTTTCTCATTGTTGTTTTTCTTGTTGTCTGTAATATTGTTTTTCTTGTTGTTGCTGTTGTTGGTGGTTGTGGTATTTTTCTTAATGTTTTTCTTGTTGGAAATGGTGGTTTTATTATTATTATAGGTGATTTTCTTCTTGGTGGTGTTTTCATTGTGGGTTTTCTTGTGGTTGTTGTGGGTATGGGTGTGGTGGTTGGTTTCTTGTTGATTACAAACTCTGCAAACAAGAAATACATTGTTATCAAAAAACTATTGAGACTTTGATACATATATAACTATGTATTAACTAAATGAAGCATATTGACAAGATTATGAGAATAATAGAGATCATAATTGTTTTAACATTCAACATATTAAGTGCATGAGGCTAAGAGTCTAATGCTATTATAAAGAACAACAACTAAAGAAAAATGAGAAAACACACTGAGAAACCAAGAGTGTAACAGAAGGAAACCAGGATGTTTCATTGAAAGAAACATTATTTTAAGATGTCCTAACCTTCTTTGGGGTAGAAGTGAATCAGTTTCCCCTTTATCCTAACAGGTGAAGGCTTGATGCTGCATTTTCCTGGTGCTGCTCGCCTGTGTGGTCAGGAGAGAAAAAAATAAGCAATATGTATGCAACCTATTTCAGGTATTTTTAGTTCTGTAGCTTTTTACAGTTATTTTGTTGTAATTATATTTTATTCCAAGAGCAGCTATTCTACTTTAACTAGAGCACGACAAGTCAATCGGTGAGGCTGATTGACAGCTGGTATTAGCTTAGCGCTGATACATATGTGCCCATGTGTATTGCAGTCACTAAAGAAAAAGAAAGATCATCACAGAAAAAATGTGTGATCCTTTAGTAAGCACTAACAGAAGAGAGCAGCTAATTTAAAAACAATATAAATGTCCTGCTCACTTCAAGTCTTGGTCACAGTTTGTTAATAACCAAATTTAAGAAGCTTAGACACACACAGCTGGCAAGAAGAATTAGACAAACACACCCTTGTAGGTATGATGAAAGTGTATTTGTTGCTGCAGTGATGCTGCAGAACGGTTAGCTACCTGGAAGGGTCCACTATTTTATAGATGACTCCTGCTCTAGCTGTGGCACTCGCGGCTCCGGTGGCTAAGAAATAGATTTCCCCTGAAAAGATAGAGAGAGAAAAGCAAGATAGACAGTCAGGCAGACCGAGACAGGAGCAGATTAAAAGAGAAAGATGGTGGAGAGCAGGGCGAAAGGAAGGAGGGACGGGCATATTTACAAATAGTGTGGATGAGGGAAAGAGCAAGACAATTTAAACATCATAGATTTAGAAAGTGAAGAAAGAGGAGAGAAATCACTTAACAAACTCAAAATGTGTGTTACGGTAAACATGAGGATTTGGACTTTACTTGAACTGTTCAACTTAAATCTCCCCCAGTCACTATCAGAGGGAGGGAAGATAATAATTAAGACCAGCAGTCTGTTTAATTCAAACCAGATTGAAGGTCAAACTGAACCCCGTACAGGGGGCTTTTGGATGTCAACAATTCCACAAATCAAGTAATTATATTTGAAGGAAACAAACCCCTTAATTAACCATATAATTTAACTTTACATAACTGTCCCACATCTCTATGATCTCATTCATGTTGAGATGTGAATGTGAGCTCTTTTAATGATGCAATATGTGTGAAGGTAACAAAGACTGTTTGTTTGTATGTTCTCACCAGCTTCATCCTCAGCAAAAGAGATGATGTATTTAAAGTAACTGTTGATGAGTTTGGGGAATCTGCAGGTCTGGTCTCTTCCCATGCAGATCTCATTGTACTGCCATTCACCTGAAGTGACATTCTCCTTCAGAGACATCAGACGCCTGAACAGAAACAATGGCACATGAACACAAATAGCACAACAAAAGTGTTTGTTGCACTCCTTATTGAAAGCGTTTGGGTTTCTCCAGCCACACTTACTGTAATACCTAATGTTGCAGTAACTTCTTTAATAATGTTTGAAAAGGTGCGGCTAAAAACTCACAACCAAAAGACAAAGATAGATCCGTGCATTTTTTAATCAGGCTTTGTATTTTAATGATGTTACAATTACCACCCATTGTACCTGCAGTGATTAGAGATAATGTGTCTGTTATTTAGAAGTTTTGATTTTAGAATAACGTAGAATCACTAACCCACTCATGAAATCCCCAAAGATGTAGAGTCCATTGAGGTTGGGCATCTGACAGCCTCTGTAAATGTATCCTCCTGTCACTGATTTGCCCAACTTGTGGGGGTAAGCAAAGATAGGCAAGATGTCATCTAGACATAGGCATAGAAAAACACATCAGTTTATCATCACAACAACTATCGCAACATTCTGCACACTGAAAAGGACAAATGAGAAGTGTATATGTATATAAATATAGTTATATACCGAAAGTCACTCGAGCCCACAAACTTAAATTATATTTTGCTAAAACGAGCCTTCACAGCCTTTAACACTGACAATACTAATATGGTCCAAAAAATAGGTATCTTTCTCAGTAGGTTAGTGTCAATTGTAAAAAGTAAAAAGCAAAAGAAGGTGAGCGACAGCAACGTAGAAAGTGTCCTCACCTAGCGAGGAGTTTTGACAGAGTGTGCGATCGTAGCAGCTGAAACCTTCTTTGGCCCGCCATCCATAGTTGCCTCCTTTTAAACATGTAATGACAACGTTAGAGCAACTTCTCAGGGAAAGAGATATTGTACCATTTTATCGAAATTGAATTGCTTCACAATGCAGTAAATATACGTTGAAATAACTTCTAGACTCACAGAACTCTGTTTGGCTGTGATCAGATCCGACCAGGCCCCTTTTAGATTTCTACATAATATGATCCCAATGACCTTAATTGTTATCGAGAAGACTACTTTAAAGATTAAACTATGATTTCTGATTTCTCAGGTCATGACAGCCATCTCATGCAAGAGTGAAGCATTTATTAAGTGTGAAAAGAATCTTAAAAGCTAAAAATTGGTCAAATCTCTCACTACAGTAAAACAATCATCACACCTTTAACAATGAGGTCCACTTCTTCATATTTGTTCTGGCCTACGTCACCACAAAACATCCGGCCTTCGCCTCGGCCTGTAGCGGGGTCACCTCGGTCAATGGAGCAACGCCACATGTTTCGAACTCCATAGGCATAAATCTCTGCACAGAAATGTAAATGTTGACACAAATAGCATACATCCTCTGTGCGGCTGCACACAGAAACCAAAGGCATGTATTCTGTATTGAAAGATGATCTGTCGTAGCCTTAAGACATGTTTTTTTAAAGTATTAAGATTTGCCAATCTTTTTTATGATGGTCTTCTTTACTTATGTAGGTCCTATAGAGGCATCGGCATTAAATTGAGACTTTTTCATAACCACTTAAAAGTTCCCCACAGTAACTGTAATGTTTACAACTGTGACATTCATCTTAAACGTTCACTTAATCTTAAAAGTGACCAGATGTAATTGCATTATTCCAGAGGCATAGAACAGTTTATTAAGGGATTTACCGGATCGAGCGTCCTTCTCCCTCAAGAATGGGTTGTCTGAGGGGATGCTGTACGGGGCACCATCGTCGTTGTCGTCAACATCAAGACGCAGCACCTTGCCAAGGAGAGTTGATCTATCAACACAGAGAGTAGAGGAGAGAGACAGACAGAGTCAGAGAGGCAGAAAGACCGAGGGGACGGAGCGGCTCATTGAGTGCTCCTTCAAGGCGAACACAAAAAGAAGTTGACCTGAAACTTTTGTATTACTTTCCAGCATGTGTTCCACCTTTGAGCTTATAGGATTTCCCACCAAACTATTGTTCTACTTGTTTAAAAAAAACATTTCCATCTTTATTCTTCCTCATACCCGTGTCTTCCTCTCCATCCAACATTGTGTCTTTGGTTCGTGTCCTTCACATCTCTCTGTCCATCTTTTTCTCTCCTCCCTTCTCATTTATACTTTGCACCTTTCTCCTCCCTCTGCCCTGGTCGCTCTCTCCTAACAGCCCTGTTCCATTCTCAGTCTCTCTCTCTCTCTCTCTCTCTCTCTCTCTCTCTCTCTCTCTCTCTCTCTTTCTCTCTCGTCCACATACCAGTGTGTGGCGATGCAATGTGTAGAGAGTCAATATTAGACTTGGCAGGCTGGATCCTCCCTCATTCCAAGAACAGTTAATACAAGCTGTCAACAAAACCCCTCAGAAACAGCTAAACTATAACTGTCTGGAGAAAAGCTGTCAGTGTCTCAAATAAACCTTGCCTAATGTTTCGTAAAATATGTCATTAACCTGCAACACCCTTAGTATTCAGATTTAGCTTTAGCCTCTCTATATACTTAGATGATAAAAAAGGCTATTTTTAGTTTTGTCATGAACCAGCAACATTCATTTAACTGTTTTTAAATGATATTGTTCAAGTATTTGTCAGCTCAAGAGTTTACAGTGTAACTGCATGACATTCTTGGAGTACTACAAATGAGTAGTCATATTTGCCCTTCCTACCTTGTTATCCTTTGGCTGTAATTAACATTTAAGCCACTAAATGTTGATCAAATGAGAATAAAGAATGACAGTTGTAGCTCAGAGCTCAATGAAGGGCAACCCTTCACTCCAGGGAAAAAAAACACACATAATAGCTTCCACATATACATGTCCACATATGTGAAAATACAGACAAACACATAGATATGGCTTGCCTACCTATCAGATTAATTAAACTGTAAAAGGTCATGTGGTTGGAGAGGAGAGTAATGTTTACCAACACAGTAAAAGACACGTAACATCCTGCAGTCCCTTTAATGAAAGCCCCTTTTATAAACTCTAGGAAACTGCTCTCTGCATAAACACACCATGACACAACTCCCATTGGCCTCTGTGGGCTGCCACCAGATGCTGTGTGGTTAATTTCCTTTTACATTTTTAATTACTAAAAGCCTAAAAAGAAGAATGTAGATACAATATGGGGTGATACAGTCCCCCATTACTCCAGATATGCAGTTTATTAATGGGTCCTTCTATGCCTCCTGATCTTCTGATAGTTCTTTCTGCTACTGCTGTAATTCATGGACATACATATAGAGAGTGCAGGCAGTGCGGCTGCACTGGGGCCCGTGAGGTGCGGGGGCCTTATCGAGAGCGAGGGGCCTCCAACAATGTAATGAGCAGAGAACAGGCCCTTGCAATTGACTCGCCTTGATGTTTTTAAAGAAAAATTCGGCCAAGTCCAAAATGGTGCCATTTCTTATATAAGCGCTCTAAAAGGCAAACCTATCTCCATCATATTTTTATTTTTATTTTCTTGTAAAGACAGTTTCAATTTACAAAAAAAGATATGTTTAGTCTACATAAATTATACAATTATTTATTTATTTTCTTTCTTATTTTTGTCATATCCAGATATGCAATGATTATTGTCTCCATAATCAAGCACTTTAATTTGTTAAATTGTACTTACTTGTTCTGTGCGTTGCCAAACTTTCCAAATGGGTCCCCCGCTCGGCCACCATCACCAATGAAGATGTACAAGTACCCGTCATGGCCAAATAGAAGCTGTCCTCCGTTGTGATTGGATGCTGGCTCTCCCACCTCAAGAATGGTCCTAAATCAAGAAGTACAAGAACCAGAACTTAATATTCCATTTCATCTCAGCGTCTATCAACACAGATATTGTGATAATCTGTGAGTATTATTTTTAAGGTAGATCAACTGTCCACTATGAACCCATGATTGTCCCTTATTTAAGTAATTAGGTTACTTGCTCTATGGGTCCCATAATGCGTAAGATTGGATCATTTTATCTGAATTCTGAACGGGGCACCGCTTCTTAAGCTGTATCCAGTTCTCTTTATACATTCATGCAGAGGCAGAGAACTCCTCACCTCTCAGAGGAGTGGTCCAGTTGGTTGTCATCATGTGTTTGCAGTGTGAACTCGCTGATACGTATCCTCTCCTCTCTCTTGACAGACACAGAGTAGTACACGTAGGCTTTTCTGACCGTGGTGAACCTATGCACAGAAAAGAAGCAGAAACACTCTTCACACATGGGCACAGTGACCTTTGCCATTGAGAATCATGCAAATAAAGACTTTTAATGTCTCTGCATCATAATGCAAGTGTGAACCTTGGGTGTAGGGCTATGCAGAGGAAGCCCCTCTCGTCTCCAGCCCACGGCGATGTGAGGACAGCTTTGGTGAGGTTGAGGAAAGGACGGTCGATCCTGGAGCCGTTGGCCAGATAGACCCATACGTAACCCAGCTGCTCCGCCACAAAGAATCGATGAGTCCCGTCATTTGCGTGGATCATGGCCACTGGGTTACGGAGCCCGTTGGCCACTTCCTGCAAGCACAGCTCCAGACATCCTTTGGGATCCTCACGTACCAAGCCCAGGTTAGCATTTAGCTCTGGGGACAGAAAAGAGGATACAGGAGATGAGAAGGGAAAACAAAAGTAATTAATTAATTAATCATTATTAGCACACAAGACAGAATGGGTTGATGAGGTGTATTCAAGTCTAAGTGTGTCCGAGACTCAATTAGTCCTGTCTCTAGGTTTCTTAAGGTTAGCAAACAACAAGTACAACCTACTACTGTCAGAATTTAGACCAAAACTATTTTCAATATCATCATCAAATGTTTTAATTCTGCTTCTGTTTTTTTCCATTCAGACAACCTCATGTTAAGACTGCCAAGGAGTGGCAGTGGCGGCTCATAAATCATAATTAGACTGCCTTGTTAGCGCAAGTTCAAGTTCATCGAGAATTAAGACGTTCATTTTTTGCACTCTATGACAACCTGTTTGTTCATGTTAGCTGTTTACGTAAGTAGAAGTAATAATCTCAATAGATGTCCATGCCAGCTGCTGAACATAAACATCTGTCCCACATGTGTAGGCGACACCATACCTGCGTTTGTCAATACATTAGGATAGCAGTACTGTTTGTCCTTCAGCTCCAGAAAGTTGCAGAACTTTCTGCGATCTTCTTCAATAGTTGCAGTCAGGTTTGCAAACTGCTGCGGGTTCTCCGAGTCCTCCAGCAGGAGGCTGAGCGTGTAGCGACACTGATGCCAGTAGTCGAAGCAATAATCACCGCACAGTCCAGGCAGCATGCGCATGGGTGTGTTTGCATCTTCAGCATCATACAGGTGAGCGGCGTATGGAGAACACTCCTGCAAAAGGAAAGATGATTTAACAACTAAATGTCATTGTGTGTTTATACTTATTAAGCCTCCTTTAAGCCAATGTATTTATCTCAGAGTTAAAGTTAAGGACATGTATGGATCACCTAAATACAGGAAGAGTGCTCTTATTCCACCGCAGCTCCTCTATGACTGGTCAGGCCTGGGTTATATACAGGCTGTCTGAGAGTGCAGCCTGGTATAAATGGATCCCAGGAAGGTCCAGTCAGTTATTAAGTCACAACCACACTGTCCACACCCAGGATGGTGTGCTGCAGGCACAGGGAGGCACAACAACCAAACCATCATGTGGTTGACTGGTGCTCTTACACTCAGTTCCAGATCATCTTAACCGATAATCACCAGGAAAATGAGAGCCGAGGCACAAAAAGCAACACATCCGTGGTAAAAGAACACAAATACAAACAAACAACTGACTTGGTCAACTGATCCAAGACTTCCGGTTAAGTAGCTGTCATGTTTTGTGTGCCTCCTGCCCAGAGATGAGTTCACTTTTTTAAAGAACATTTTGGCATTTTGGGAAGAGAAAGTAACTGGATGCAAAAAGTTTAAATAATTCAGCACACATCAGAAGAACTTAGGCAAAGTCGTATTAACAGTCCACATAGCACTTGTACGCTTTGAAAGCAAATAGGCTGTTGTCTCCTATTTCACAAAGATGGAAAGTAATGTTTCTGTTGCTTTTTACAAATGGACATCACTGCTGTTGTTCAAAATAACTTTGTAAGTGGTGGATTTAGTCTCCAAAACACTTCTACGATAATGTCACTGTGGACAAAATTTGTATTTCTTCTTCTGTATATTTCTTATCAAAATAATCAGTTTTCCAATAATCTGCTGTAACTATAACAAAGATGTTGCTAGGAAATCTGTGAAACATACACAAACACACAGAGGCAACAGAAAGTGCACAAATAAAAACTGCATGTACAAAAATGCACACACACACACACACACACACACACACACACACACACACACACACACACACACACACACACACACACACACACACAAGAAACAAACTGTATGTGTACACCTGCCGAGGAAACTCTGTGTGCTTATTCCTGGATCTACTGCCTATAAATAATTGAAACTTGTATTTCGTTGTGCTTGTCAAACTCAAACATTCTCCTATGACACATTATGAAATATTAATATAACTGAGAAAAGGAAAGAGAAGAAAGTGATGTGTCCGTAGGTCTGAGTGTGTATGTGCTTTAAGTTCATGATACATTTCTATGTGTGACAAGTGGCTTGTCTGTGCTTCAGTACAGGTTGCTTTGTTTATCTGTTTCTTTATTATTAAGGAGGCAGTTTTATGTTAAGACAATATGGCATGTACCATATCATGTGTGCAGCATTTCGATCCAAGACAAATTTCCTTTGGGGGACAATAAAGTATATCATATTCTAAAAAAATTTTTTTACGCCATCTGTGTTGGATTTCCTCAACTCTGCTGACTTTTCTGAGTACAGACTGATTTCCTGAATTGTTATTGTGCAAGTGATTATTTATAATGCCCTCATACTGAATGTACTATCATATAAATAATTCATGATAATATACTGTATAACACATCAAATTGATCAAAATGTCTGTTCACCCCTTGGGTTTCATCATCCATCTCATTCAGACAAAACAATGTCAAGACCACAGGACTCTTGTGTGTGGGTTCCTTGAAATAATTAAGTTAGCATATGTTTTATGTGGCATTGTTTAAAATCTTTGATTAAGCATTTATGTTTCTGCCTGTGTTTAACCTTGTCCTCAAGCAACTTCTGCTGCTGGTTCACCTCAATGGAACTCCTATATATAATAAATACATCTTTATTGACCAAAAAAGAGACAGAGAGAAGCTAACTGGAACAGAGAATCTTTGTTAAATGACATGAAAGTACGTTGCTGGGCCAAGATCAGAGCCTTTCTGGGAGAAACAACTTTGCAGGGCAAAACAAAAGCTGTATTCAGTCTGAGGTGCTGATTCGGTTAATGCAAGCAGTTTCTGGGGCAAACTGGGATGTGGAGCAGATGGAAGCTTGATTTACTGACTGAATTCATAGCTTATACTTTGATTTAACTTCTTTATTATACAGTAGAACACATAGTAAAGAAGCAAGGGTGAATGTTTAACATAAATGTGTATGATAGTATTTATATTCAGGAAAATGTGAGACATATCAAATTAAAAAGTACAGTACAGAGTACTTTAATTTGTCCCCGGCCTATGACTACATCGGCCGACAGTGTCTCTCCTGTTTGATCCACTCAAATTGAAAAACCAGCCATTGTTCTGAGACGGTCTTATTTTGGCTCCTTGTATCATAGGGTAGGATAAATGTGTTTATAAGTACTAACAGCTGTTCCCTAACAATGCAGCCACTTCAAACTACTATAATTTGTGTTTACGCACACAGTTTAGAATATACTGAAATTAAAACTTGAGCAGCAAATAAGGCTTTTTTTTCACTCTGCCTTCCTGACTCCACATACTGCAATGTAAGGTCCACGTGGTGGTGTTTTATTATATATAAGAGAGAGAAGACAGATGGCTGGTAAATGTTTGAACCTGGACCAGGAATGGACCCCCAGAAAGAGATGAAAAAATGGAGACTGGAGTCAGTTACTGGATTTGAAAGCTCAGATGCCTCAGGCGTTGAGCTTGTTGAAAAATGGATTGTCAGAGATTTGTTGGGGTATGGTGCATTCACATCCTGTTTGGAAACTTGAACATCTGCAATGTTCTGCTGCTGTCACAGCAAGTTACACCGGCCGGGAGAACAGCCTAAAACCTGCACACACAGCAAATATAAAAAAATGCAACAGGGGAAACAATTAATTCAGTGTTCTGTTGTAAAGTGGCTTCAAGTCTTGTTGTTGTATTCAATTTTAAATATTGAATTTTCTTTAAAAATACAGTTATGACACACACACACACACACACACACACACACACACACACACACACACACACACACACACACACACACACACACACACACACACAAACATGTTATTCTAATATAATCAAACAATTTCACTTTTAAACTTCTCCCTGCCCGCCAGCCTGGAGTTTATTGATCTCCATTTTCAAGTTTAATTTATGACTCACTCTATATTTATCCATCTTCACTGATTTTATCTCTCTTTCTTGCTTTCCCTTCTTTTATCTCTCTGCTCCTCTCTTGCAGGAACTTGATATATCCTGTACCCCCAGCCAGAGGAGGAAATGGTTGTTTGCTTGGTCAGTTAAGCTTCGGGATGATGACAATCTCCCTCTTGTCTCCCTGACACACACACACACACACACACACACACAGTCCTTTTCCCTTCTCTCTGTCTCTCTCTCGCTCCACTTGTCTTTCTGTCTGTCTCTTCACTGTCTCATTGATATCTGTGCCAGGAAGCTGAAACAGAGGGTCTCAGTGTGGTGGGTTTACCCAGGATAAGGACCTTGGTAGTGGGGTAACTTGACCATATTTTACCTCAAACAGCACAAAGTGGGTCTGAGTGGGGCTCCAAAGTAGATTTGAAATTGTTTATGAAAATATAAAAAATCATAGTTCAAAGAAAGAGCATCTACACAGCTCAGCGCTACAGTCCACTGTATTGGACAGTCATATAATATATTATAAGACTGAAATCGGAAAATATGGAAAAGGTTTGGTACCCAAATACTTTTAATTATTTGATAGATGATTGCAATCGTTTAAGAAATTAGTAAACTGCATGTCTGCAAAATAACAGTTTATGACCTTGTTACTAAAAGTAGCTCTGCGTTTAATGTTGTGAGGAACCCCTCCCTGAGCTTTATATTGACATTGTTCTGGACTCACGCTATATCTAACTCAAACTAGACTAACTGTGGGAAGTCGTACGTGAGCTGCAGTGCTGTCGTGACACACACAGTCTGCATTGCTTGGAAAGAACCACAGTGGGCTATAATTATCACAATGATAGAAACCTATATTTAAGGAGTTTTGTAATGGTTTCAACATAGCATATGATGTAAAACTGCCAGGGAGACTTGCAGCTGGGTTTAGTCTTCTGCAGAATGAAGATTTTATCTGAGGTATATAGGCCAGGACAAATTTGCACTGCTTCTATCATTCAATTTGCACAACACCATCTGCACAGAGTTAGTGTCTGCAAAGTCAGCACCTAATTATGCAATCAGTATGTTGGCTGGCTTCAAGGCTCATTCTGCCAGAGAAGGAACGGTGGATCTGTCTAAGATCAGTGAGCTCAGAGAAGAAATGAAAATATACTGATATTGAAACTCTCATTGAATTAAATAACATTCCCAAATCCTAACAAAGACCACAATCCCACTCGGAGGGAGTTGCAGTATTGTGATTTATACTGCATCACTGATACAATGATCCCAATATAATTTAAGTTTTCGCTAATGCAGTATCAGTGATTGCTTTTAAAAGGATGCAAGCACTGGAAGTTTTTAACTAATTCAGAGTGGTTTCCTTGCACAGAATGTGTTATTCACTCATAATTTATATTTCTATAGAATTAAGGTTCATTTAGTTTTCCAATCCACAACTTAAGGTAGAACAGAAAGACTGGATATGCGTGATAGTAGAAGCCAAAAGCATAAAAAGTCTTCCAGCTCGTTTCATCATGTAGTTAAACCGACAACATGTAATTTGTGGGATTTCCAAAAAGTAAAGTAATGTGTTGTTAAATTGTGCTGTCATTCTGCTTCTGAGTCTGGAGTTCAGCTGACGTATGCTTATGTTTGCCTCTCGTGTGAGAGCAAATACAAAAAAAGGTTTTCTGGGAATCTGGAAGGGATGAAGCATATACTACAGGAGCTCTTTGTGGATTTACTGCATACATTACCCACATGAGAAATTGTAAGGCAGTGAGTTATTTCAGGTCGTTGTTTAACAGTTTCAAGTGTGACATTTCTTATTGCATATCTGGCAGTGTTTTGGCTCAAAGGCTCTGCGTTTAGGTGTGATGTTGAAATCAAAAGCTTAGTTGATGTTCTATATTCCAGTTGAAAAGTTTGCTTTATTGCACTGTATTATTTGGCTTGTTTAGGTTCCCACAATGCAATTACAAGCAAACCCATCAACATTAACAATAGTCCAGACTAAACGCTCCTAGAGCACGAGTAAGTTCTGGTTTACAGATGCCAACCTCTCCATGTAGCCTTTAAACCACGTTATGTTGGTACATCGTTGAGATCGGATTCTTACTGACGAACCACACCTCACTTTCCTTTTGAGCGTTTTTTGTGTGTGTTTTTGCTTCCCACTGAAATGTAAACGTCATCATTGTAACCTGACAAAACATACCAAAGGAATAAACACATTTAAATAAACTCCTCACAAATGCACACTTTGCTCTTCTTCAAGACATTGTGGCGTCATACCTCGGACACCAAAACCCGGTTTCACGAGTTGGGACTGCAAACATCTGCCGTAATTTCATATAAAGTCATATTTAGATTCATAAAATGTGGGACTTAGTTATTGCAAATTGCTACACTATAGTCAAAAGATTATTGTGGATTGCACTGTGAGAATTACTTTATAGAAAAGTGTATGTTTCCAGTTCAAAGGCATGGTTTCAGTCACATACTCAAATGTAAATAAAAACAAATATCATCCCTCCCTTGAAAATCCCAGGAGAGGAGCGTGTCGACACATAATCACATGTAATAATGTGAATGTTTCGCTTACCTGGCAGAGGATGCTGCGTATGTAATGGGCACAGGCCGTATAACCTGAATGGTCAAAGTTGTCCATGATGGTGTAGAACTTGACTGATATCTCTTCATCTTTTTCCAGATCGCAGCATCCAAACTTGGAATACTCCTTACAGAAAGCCAGGGTCTGCCGGGGTTCAAACGGAGGCTTGTAGTCCAAACACTGGGGGTGACAGCACCCCCGCCAGGCCTGGAGGAGCAGCAGCAGGACGAGGAGAAGGAGGCGAGGGACACGGACGTGCTGCAAATTACAGGTCTGGAGGGTCATGATGTGACTACGCTGTCTGTCAGTTCAGGATATTGGCTCAAAGCAGCTTGGATGTGATATTTCACTATAATGTGTGAAAAGAGGGAATCCTTGTTGTCAGACAATGCAGATGTGACATCTCCACTAATAACTCAAAGTTATCTTTTCTGAAAGTTTGGATTATTTTGTTGTCCTCATTTGATTTCTGCAGTTTCCCCAGCATCACACCTGCCTGCAAGTTGGCCAGAGACAAGCAAAGCGCTCAAAACCAAGACATTGTTTTGCAAGCTGCCTCGTGACGTGTGTAAATAAGGTTAAGTGAGGTCAAGCAGGTCCAGTGAATTATTTTGATGGTGAGAAGATCTGCAGTGCAGCTGTCCGGGTGGTGTGTGGATGTTGGCAGAACCAATGTCCCAAAGTCCTGATGACGTGGAGAGATTCAGTCCTTGTTACTGTCGTACTATTGCCAAAAAGAAAACCTGTGGATCACAGCACAATTTCTTAAAAGAGTGTCCAAATCTTCCAGTTACTGAAACTGAATGTCCATCACATGGTCACTTCTAAAAAGCTATTTTGTGTATGCTCAGAAATCCTCAAAAAAAAGTAGTCACATTCCTTAGAAGTAATCCAGCAGGGAAGAAAAAAATTAAAGTTGCCCCTTCAGCCGAAGTTTCTGCAAAGATATTTCCGTCCAGCTTGAAGTCCCTTGGAGAGTCTGTCTGTGTTTGCTCTGGACACGTGCTCACTCGCTGCAGCAGACATGAGCCGTATACATACGGACAGCAGGACAGAGTGGGAGAGAGGGGTTTTCTTTCATTCAGACACAGAGCCACGCTGCAGAACTTAGCTTAGATCCCTCCCTCCTCGCTTTTTTCTTCCTCCTCTTTTCATTTGCTCTTTCACTCTCTTACAAAGACACGTGCATTCCTTGACATAGCATGTGGTCTATATTGCCCTGAAGTTGCAACTTTCCACCTCTCCTCTCTCCCAGCTCTCCCCCTACAGCATTCCCAGACCTCCTCTCTGTCTCTACCGTTTCCAGACAGACTCACTGGTGTGTGAGCGTGTGTGTGCGTGTGTGTGCGCGCGCGCGTGTGTGTGTGTGTGTGTGTGTGTGTGTGTGTGTGTGTGTGTGTGTGTGTGGTCAGATGAATCAGGACGTGTGCTGCAAGTAGAGACCAATGGATTCTCCAGGCACAAATCCAAATCTTATGTTGAAGAACAAAGCCGGGCAAAATTTGCATCCTAATATATTGCTTCAAGTATTTGTAGCATTAACTTCCTCCTGAACCAGCACAGAAACCAGTCTGACTAATAATTTAAAGTGCTGTACACTGACGTTTTGTTTCACATATTTTCATTTTCTCTGATGCGGCTATAATCAATATTCTTTATTAATTCAAAATCAGTTTTTTTGACAAGTAGGTTTTCACCTATGGAATTTGCCTTGTTTTTGTTTAGCATTAATGTCACAAGACAGCATGTTAACCATCTTACATATCACAATAAAAATAAAAAGAAGTAACATTTATGTTTAAAAATTAAAAGAGCTTTGAGTGTTTAAAATGAAGAGAATGGAGGGTGCAAATACAGTAAAAATAAATACAACATGTGCAGTAAATATATGCTTGAGACTACTTGCTTATTCTTGCTGCCTCCAACATGGTCGAACAATCTGTTATGCCAAGTTTAAAAAGCACAGGCAACTAATGTAACAGTTACAATGTCAACATACTGTCATAGATAATCAAATGGTCATTTAGTTCTCCAGCTTATTTTATGTTTTTTTAATGTTTTGCCCATTTGTGTTTTGTTTGACTGTGTTGGCAGCTCCTTGGAAACTATACAGTATCTCCATGTAAATACACTTTTCTTTCATATCCTCTTAAAAACAGATATCCAACTGAACCATATATTTGTCAAAATGTTAATGAAATGTGACATTCTATTGAGCATATTGTAGACTAAAGGATGAGCTGTGTGTGTGTGTGTGTGTGTGTGTGTGTGTGTTTGTGTGTGTGTGTGTGTGTGTGTGTGTGTGTGTGTGTGTGTGTGTGTGTGTGTGTGTGTGTGTGTGTGTGTGTGTGTGGACATACTGCGACCACCTGTGTCTCATCATTGCCCGGCCACCTTTCAGATCAGACAGTGACTCCCATCTGGCTGTCTGTCAGACATGTTATCACTCTTCACAATCTACAGCCAGACGTTCCCCATTAAATAGATCGATGGGCACTTTATCACGTTATGTAACTTGACAAAGTGTTCATAAGTTCTGGCATCTGATTAGGATATTAGAACAAATATAAAACATCAAGTATTTTGGTGCTTGAACACACTGTTCCGTTTTAATTGGATTTAATTTGGATTTAATTTGACCTAGTGAGGTGAGTATCTAGTCTTTTTGGAGTTTACATCTAGACCTGAAAGTCTACAAACTTATGAAGCCATGAGAAGATCAGATCTGCTGAGACTTGATCAGACTTGTGTTACATAACAACTAAAAAACATTTCCTGTAAACAGTGTTTATAAAATGTACTAATCTTTAGTATGACTGAGTCAGTGAGTCAGTCTGTACTGGAAAAGACACACACACATACACACACACTCTCTCTCTCTCTCTCACACACACACACACACACACACACACACACACACACACACACACACACACACACACACACACACACACACACACACACACACACAAACCCCAAGCCAACCAAGCACACTGACTCTCAGACTTTGTGTCTCTATCTTTGTTTTATTCTCCTACACAGACACAAGTGAGCCGTTGTTGCTGCAACTCTCGAGGTCATTCTCTGGAGATGTCCACACCAAGGACAGTTAGATATGATACACTCACGCGTACACACTTTCATTAGTACATAATCTAGTTGCAGTCTGTCGTAACTATTAAGCCTATAATGCCATTTGTATTATAGTTGATCCTCGAGTCTCAACATCATCAACAAGATCCAGAGACCATCTTTCATGGGATCCCACCAATGACCCCTTCTCCACTTCCTAGCCCCCAACTGTCAGCTCCCTTCCTAACTCTTGGACCACTCTTCAAATTCTGCCTTCATTTTGATCTCAACTACACACCTGTAAAGTTTCATGATTGCATTTTGCGCGGTTGTGATGCTATCATGTAAACAAAATCCTGCTACAGTTGGATTCACTACAACCACATTTTGCTCTTAATGACTCACACACAGACTCTGACCAGCAACACACAGTCGGCTTTACCGGACAAACCTACTGTATCCAATCTGGCATGTCAACTGCCCTCTTGTGGATTATTAGTGTAATGCAGGAAGTAGAGGACCCTTATTTACCAAACGCAAGACGGCTACCCCCTTGTTGTGTTTCCTCTCCAGTGGGTGACGCTCGTAATGTTGGTCTGAGAAGGGAAAGTTGACTTTACTGTTTTACCAACAGGTCTGTCCACCTCAACTCCTGCTGCAGAGTTTGCTAGTGCCCAGACTTCACTTTCCTCTCAGCCGACCTGAAGTGACAGCGACCTGCTCTGGTAAAACTAAAGTGCCAGTTTGCCAAAGAAAATCTGAGACTTAGAGAGCCAAGTTTACATCATTACTCCCCTCTGCCCTCCTCGCACTATATATAGACATATTTGTGCATGACTTGTGCAGCGATTCAATAGAAACAAGGGTGTGTGTGTGTGTGTGTGTGTGTGTGCGCGCGTGCGTGTGTGCGTGTGTGTGTGTGTGTGTGTGTGTGTGTGTGTGTGTGTGTGTGTGTGTGTGTGTGTGTGTGTGTGTGTGTGTGCGTGCGTGTGCGTGTGCGTGTGTGCAAGAAGACAAAGACATCATATCTCTTGTATAACCGACTTTATTTTCCTCTAAAAATAGTCGTACTTCAGTTTATTATACTATTTAAAAGGGCATTTCATACACATCTTCAATGCAAATTGAACTCTAAACAAGTCAACCAACAGTTGTTTTTTAACAATTGCACATGTTCTTCTTTCATAATAGATTTGATTTCTCTAACTGCTTATTTATTGGGCTCAAAGTATGCAAATAATTACCGCTGGAAATGTGTTTACTGGTGTCAACCAGTGCAGAAAACTGTGGAAGCTGTAAATATGAATATGACTCATTATTGCGTATGGCTTCTGAGTAACATCTTGTTTATCTCACAGATAAGTATGTTCGGTCAAACAGTCCTGCTCTCAGAACAGAGGAGTTATTCATATCACATCATTTTACCACAACAGTCTGGCTCTTGAAACTGCACCTTGTTGTTTATCATTCATGAATCCTTCCTCCTTCCCTGGCAGGGCCTTCGTGCCGGATTAAACATCGTGCCAAAGAGCCAGTGATCACTGTTTTTGTCACTATGCAGCCACATATGTTTTGTATTTTGTCTTCCAGCAGACGAAGCCTTGGCTTTTGTTCAAGAGTTGCACTTTTACAATCTTAAATGAAGGCCAACACATTGGTTTACTTTATTGGCAAGAGACAGCTTCACTGTTTTCCAGTGATGACTTGCTCTATTTGGTCTTTGTGAAGACACGTGAGCCTCTCCTCAAGGTAAAGATCTATTTTGTCAAGTGAAACGTCTCTTGGTGTTTTCTTTCCATCCCCCAGGCTGGTCATGGCAAACACTCAACTCACTTTCATTTTAATTTTTTAACTGGTGTCATATCTCCCAACTGACATATTCATCCATTTTATCAACACCCTTGAAAAACTAGCCGTACCATTTCAGTAAAAAAAAAAAAATCAAACAAAGAAATCCAGTCATATTCAGGAAAACATCTTTTGTTCTGGGGAAAGGGGGGAAATATTTGTCCTAAATTCTGCTTTAACAAAATACAGAATACAAAAGTTTCATGACAACATTTTTGAGCGATGGATGTATTTTTTTTATTTGTGACAAAAATGATGCAATACTATGGCAGGCGAATGATACTTCTTCTAATCTTGAATGGAGCTGCAGTCATGATTAGTTGAAACAGGAACGCCTGTGATCATTAGTAAGTCATCTAAGTAAAAAGATGATTAAAGATGAAGCCATATTACCATTAATTAACATTTATTCAGTGTCAGGAGGAAGTCCTGTCATTTCACATTCACTGGTAGAAATCAAGACCAACCACTCTGAATTCATCATTTCATTCATACACATTAGAAGACCAATTATAGGAATGTGACCCTCATAAAGTGAAAGTGATTAGCTCTAATTATTGCCCAGTCGTTCATCTACAATTGTACTGGCCTTTCTTGTAAATCAGTACATTTGAGGAAGGGCCGTGCAATTGGATTAATGGCAGTGTTGAATTGTTCCATAAACTGGATGTGACAAGTATTTATAAATAACCCATATGGGATGGACAAACATCTCACATTCTTATCAATTTATTAAAGTTATATTAAAGAAGTCAAAAGTCAAAAGGCCCATCTTTACAAAACTTCCTTTGAATATAAGGAACTATCATGGCATGATTGAAAATGTACAAGAGAGGAATTCCTCAAATAAAACTTAAAACTGACATATAGAAGAAAATAAATCTAGATTAAAATGTAAAGCCAAACCCAAACACATAATCATATAACATATATTAACTAATACACCTCTGATGTTAGTGCAAATGGCTGACGGGTACTCGTGAAGAGGCAAACAGTTTTCTTCATCAAGGTAGATAGTTATGGGAAAAAAGAGAAATCTGCTGGTAGCCATGCATGTTAAGTGAGGTACACATAATGCTACAACGGTAGCATTTTCACATTTAACATTGAGCTATTCTTGTTTTTCTCCGTCTCACCACGTTAGACCATGTCTTCAGATGTTTACAGTCATACCATTTCATATTTCTCGCATTTGCAGAATGATAAGTAGTGCATAGTGTATGCACAATATGTATGTTTTATAACACTTTTTTGTAAAAAACATCTGTAAAATATTACGTCTTTCTCACTTTGGACATTTTGGCTTTCGTTGTCACAGTGAAGACTCCAAAGCTTCCATGTCATAAATACATCATTCAGTCCTCAGCAAGTGGCCTAGTTGCACTCTTTTGTTTTCTTATTACTCTTCAGAGAAGTTTTGCATTAAAGGTTGAATCACAGTTTCAATGTCTTGTCTGTACAACAGTGTTTTTCTTCAAGTCCCATGTCATCCACACAAGAAATCACCAGTTATATCCATTCAGTCCACCTTCTTTTACTGTCTTCTGCAGAAAGTGAAAGTGGACTTTATTTGAACTGTGAAAAATCAGCTCTAAAACTACAATCCCCAAATATCCTGATTACCGAGATCAAACTCCATCAGATATTTGGGGAGGAGAGGAGTCTCCAAACGGTTCATTGTCATTAGGGCTGCTGAACGAGAGTCCGCTATGGACCTGGAGCCAAGTATAACTTTTATGTGACATTTGCCATGTTAGGCTGTTGTTATGTGTCCTTGTTAATTTGGCTTCTCATCTGGCAAAGATCATCATGTCACCACACTGCAGCTTTTACACATCGTCCTCGGTATGGAGTCCCTCTTCATGCAAATCCATTCTCCATGATGATGTCGAACATGGTCATCCTGACTCACCTGTATCTCCACGTGTACTTCTTGCTGACAATCCAGCCAGGCGGATCAGAACAAAGCCCGTGCCACAATGTCGTCTCTCGGTTTGTTTCGTGGAAGACAGACCAGTCTGGTTGTCATCTCCAAGCGGTTTTCAGTACTTCTTCTATGAAGGTCAATGATGGGGATCTCTACCGAGGCAGAAAGCATGCAGTATAACAAGATTCAGTATATTTCTTTCAGAGCAAAAATCAAAATGTTAAAAGGGATTTGTCATTTTATTATTCAGTTTTTCCAGCTTTTGCGGAAATTTAAATTGTTCATGCTCTATGTCGTCATGGTCTGATTAATTTTATATTTCACAGGTCATTTCAAACTCCATAATGTAAAAGAAATGCAATATTCAACAATTATATAAATTAATAATCTTAAGAAATTACCTGCAACCATACATGCCATACCCATGGCCTGCAATTACCTGCAACCATACCCTGTGAGTAAACCCTATGTAGCTTTCTGACCATTCACTCTATTACAGTATTAGTAAATGAGTTACATAATTGTCCCTACTTGGGTAATTATGAGGCTTTATGTGGCCGTTATGGCAGAATAAAGAAGGAAGTCAGGTGAAGTAGTAGTATAGACAGGGGAGATAGTTGGTAATAGTTGGATAATTGGATATTTATTTATTTTATTCTACACCTGATAAACCTATTAATGTAACAGAACAATGGTGTAAATGGTATTCTTTAAAAAAAAAACTGAACAACTTGACTACTTTTAATCCAACAAACTGATCCAGGATGAAGCTGTTAAACACACTCAGATGCATTGATGTTCAGGGTCAGACTCTGAGAAGAGCAGAGAGGAACTCCCTGCTGCTCAGATCCTCTGTTAGTTCAGTTTGCCAGATCATTTAGTTTGTTATACTGCCATCTTGGGTTCATATCCAGTGTGGAGGATTGTTTTCCCCCGATGGCACTGCATGGGAACCCACAGTATCAATGCAGTCTGTTTATTTAGCAAAATACCTCATCTTTTACGTGAACCTAAGCAAAAAGTTTCACTTATTACTGTGCACTTTAAAGACCGGTTTACTGTTAGAAAGATTAAATATGCAACGTCTCCATTCATATCCATCAGTTTACACAAATTGCATTCTGCTCTTTGTTATTCATTCACCCTTTAAAAACAACACAAGTCTGTTTTGTCATTTCCCTCACTACATGTAGGCGTGATTGTCTCCTTTACTTACTTTCAGAGTGTCTCATGTATTTAACGCAAGATCTAAAATATTCCCCCGGGGGAGGATGATCTCTTAGATGAGTTAAAACTCTTTGGATTTTAAGCAGGAAGGCACTTGGTGACTAATGTTTTCTGCAGACTGGCTCGTCACTTTCAATGAGTAATATTACAGTAATACTGCTAACGAGCTGGGTTTTTTTCGTTCGAGAAGAAAAATAATTAGCATGAAAAACACACATCAGATATTCTTCCTAAAAGCAAAGGCCCACATGAAGTTGCTGCACCACACTTTACTTCTCACCTCTGGATGCTCGGATGGTTGAGGAGCCGGGGCTCCAGGGTTGGCGGGCGTCTGGAGATCCTTCACTTCCTCGTGACTGTGCAGGCAGGTTTTGTCAGCAGTAATGAGATGAAAGAAGCCGTCTGGTTGGAGGGTGTTATAGATCACCATGTCGTAATAACAGATGTTTCTTCTTTGTGGAGGCCGCTGAGTCGCTTGCGGTCTCTTGGCAGAAACACATGGATGGTATCTAATTGGTTGATACTGTAGGTCTTTGCCTCCAACGAATCTGGCTGCTGATTAGACAGCGACGGATTTGGTTAGTGGAAACTAACTTAAATCTTAAATATTGTGTGAATGTACTGTATGTTAAAGTTTACATTTCTGTTTAGCTTGGTAGTAGTCCTCTATCCTGTCTCTAACTATTGTCTCTCCTTTCCCCCGTTTCCTCAATCCCACTCTTACACAATGTCCCTTTCCCTGACAGTCTTCAGAAGTGAATGCACGAATGGCGGAAACGAGAATGAGCACTTTCCTCCATCTCCCATATCTTCCCTTTCTACCTCACGTGTAGTCATTGCCACTCTTTATCTCAGATGACTAATGTTACAAATTATATCTTCGTCCGCTCCTTCAGAGTATATTTATCTCTCTGACGGTGGACGTTGGCTCTATTCTGTCTGTAAAATTATCATCTAATAACGTCAACCACAGAGATACGATGTGCTCTGACCGCTCTAATAGCCACCGAGGACACACTTCCCTCTGGAAAAATGGAGAGGAAGCTCATTACTCTGCCAAGGACTGACAGGACGATGACGTGGCTTTCACAGGCTGAGAGTGAAATGCATGTGCAAACGCATTTATTTGTATAAACACATATGTAGAGGACACTGACTGCATGAGTGGTTCTGAGTAGACTGGGTTAAAACTATATAATGGAGGACAGTATACTGACATGTTGTCATTTGAAAGAACACAGTGAATGGCAGTAATACATAAAGAACTACCACTACTGACTGTTTTCATTTTAACAAGTTGCCTATTGGTCTGGTGACGTCGCATACATAGAGCTAAATGATTTGTCACTTCCTCTAAAACAGTAACATGACACCACCGTTGTTAAAGTGTGGTTCAATTTAGGCACACAAGTGCTTGGATCAGGAAATATTGAATTAAACCGTCTATTTTGTATAAGAATCACCAGACTACTTGTATGTGTGAGTGGTCGCTCATGATGATGAACCCACGTAGAATCATCACTCTGCAGTTCCTCTCGGCTCTATGGAGCTTTGAAGCATCTTTCAGCTTGTTTGGTTCAGTCCCATCAGCATCATCAACGGCAGAAAGCCAAAGATCCACTGGACCTGTCGCGTGCCAAACTGCAGAAAAACAGAGTTTACAATGCGCTGATGGATAAGAGTGGTATTTGATTATTCTCTTACCGTCCAGTTTTAAGTTTGCTCCCATTACTTTTTAACCTCCTCTGACCTCATCTTCACTCATTCTGTATCTCCATGTCCTCTCTCTGCCTTTTCATCAGCCACCCTTGGCTTTTCCCGACCAGCTTAAAGAGATTGTATCTCCTCACTAACAATCAGAGTGATTTGAAGAGATGAGAGTGAATGACACTGCCCTTTTAATGATGCAGTTATTCTTATAATGGGGTAGAGTAACCCGGATAGAAAGAGATTCCCCCGTGTGGCCTTGCTTGTTAAATTTCAACAAATCACTGCTCAAAGCTGAGTCCTGCTCCTTTCTAAATGGAGTTTGTTTCCTCTGCGCCTTTTATGAGCGCTATGATTTCATCAAATGCAAGTCATGGGTGTTAGATGAAGTAGAGTTTGTGGACACCAGGAATTATAATGAGAAGGAGGCGTTTGTCTCTACCTTTGTCTTAAACAAGGACCCATTTTTAAACAAATCACTCAGAATGTAAAGTAGTAAATCTATAATTTGTATCATTGACTGCTGAGCAATAACAGAAAGCTGTAGCAACAGTAATTAAGTAGCAATAGCAGAGCCAATACAGGTTTGAGTTGGGTGCTTTGGTCGAACATTGTAAAGATGTTATAGGGCGCAACTCTCTGGCCTCTCTAACTACTAAATCACACAATCACACACATAATTACAAGCTTCAAGAGGCAATCTTTTTCTGGCTTCTGATCCCACTCAGAGATCAAGCTATGATCTTCTTGTCTAATCCTTCTGATCTCTGCTGAGCCTGTGGTGTAACCAGGACTGAATGGGTTATATAACCCCAGCTTGGCTTGCAAAACCAACTGACCAGCCAAGTATAGTGCTATTATGTTAAGGCCACCGCAAGCCTGGAATACAACATGCATAAATTTAATATTTTGCTCTGGGACTGATTCTCATTAAAAAAAACATTATATTGTGTTCACATGGAGGCTAAAATAAACATTCCTGTGACCCAATTAGAGTCTCTATATAAAGGGCAAGCCTTTATATGATTGTTAGTCTTTGAGGAACTGTTGATTTTGCCAGTGATTAAAATACACATATTGTCATAGGTTTTTGTGACTGTTTATCCAGGTGATATATCTGGTTGGCGCAGAAAAATTTATGAATTAGAAACCTATTAATGTAATATTGCTGGTAGCTGACAGTATGTACTTAACCTTGTGTAGCAGAGAAAATATGAGAGGGTTAAGTGAATGAACAAAGCTCTCCTTAAGCAAGGCATCTACAGTAAGTTATAGTAAAATAATATGGCAGGATTGTCTTTCAACTTTCTGTAAATCTGTCGGTTTGATTTGGTTTATCCAAATATGTGCTGGGTAGCTTTTGTTCTGGTTAGTCAGATAGAATGTAAAACGCAGTATACACGTGTGTGTGTGTGTGTGTGTGTGTGTGTGTGTGTGTGTGTGTGTGTGTGTGTGTGTGTGTGTGTGTGTGTGTGTGTGTGTGTGTGTGTGTGTGTGTGTGTGTGTGTGTGTGTGTGTTTGTGTGTGTGGTCGTTATTGAGTATTTAAAGTAAGATCTGCTTCAGTAGCCTCCGTAGAACATGTTCAACCAAAATAGTTTTGTGTTTCCCATTTTAACCGTAGTTTAATATATCTTCTATTTGTTGAAAAAAAGAAAGGTAATTTAATGCAAACTCCCTTTAAAAAATTAAAAATAAATATCTAATCTAAAGTTGAGGCTATTTTACATAAATTCTGAAGAAAAGCATATTTCCAGGATATACACGTTTTCCCATTATCCGACGGCAGCAGCATTGTTTGCTCCTCTCTTCCATCTTGTCAGAAGGCACAGGCGCAAACTACAGCCACCACCACGATGTTGCCAATGGTTGCAAGCACAGCGACCCACAACCAAATGGTGTCACTGGACACTTTCCCATCATCCTCTGCTTCTGAGGGTCGAGAGTAGCCGGCGTTGAGGTTGGAGGTGGACGTCTGCAGGGACGTGTTGCCATTGTAAGGAGAATCCATGAAGGCCCCGCTCACAGCCGGGAAATGCTGTCAGGGGAGAGAGGTGGGAACGAAGGAAAAGACAAGACAGGGGGAGGATTTTAGTTTTAAATCAACCACAGTCATGTATAAACGTACGCCCAAAATCCTTGATAAAAAATCTGTTCGTTCTCATCATTGCCCTATACTAAAAAAATATAACTTGTTTAGTTGGGAGAACATGATTAAATATGTGCGTGGCTGTCTCATGTACAGGATTATGCTGCAGTAGACTGGAACGCCATTCCAGGGACTATTAGAGATCTACGGACATACAGTTCTTTTAAGGCTCAACTCAAGAAATGGTTGATTGGTGCCAGCACTAGAACATAACTGCTCCTTGCTGGCCTCTTTCTGTCCGTGTTGTACTTTCCCTCTGTTTGTCTGTTGTCCGCTGTCTGTCTTGACTTTGCCAGTCGACCATTCATCTACCTGCATGTCCTTTATTGTTGTTTAGCTGTGTCTGACTGGTGTGCACGCATTGTAAAAGCGTCAACATTTATAATCCTTGTATATTTAATCTTATTTCTGTTTTTAGGTTTGTTTTAGTTTGTTAACATCTGCCTCTCGGGACTACAGATGGAAAATAGCCTCTTGGTTAACTCTGGCACATTTAACAGATTTGTTTTTATTAATGTGCACTGCCCCCTTATTAAATAAACCATTTGAAATATTGTTGGACAAAGTCTGAGTGAAGTTCAAAGACATTTACACTTCAGCAAGAAAACGAGAACATATTACAGTACAGACTAGCAGTTGTGTTTTGATGAGAGAAAGTAAGTTATTTTGATAAGGATACAACATATATATTAATTATATTAATATGTTGAATATACAAACAAACGTTAAAGCACTGCGTTAAACACACAGATGTTCATTTTACAAGAATGACAATGGCAGACAGCAGAGGTTAAATATAATTGTTCTTCATTTAATTTTCTCATTTAGCTCGTTTAGTGTTTCACTAAACCACAACACAAGAATGACTAACAATGAATACATCACATAACCAGCTTTTAAACTCATATTGCAAAATGTTTTGGGGTGCATATGATAGCATGATACTGTCTTCCACATACATAACTAATTATCAGATTGGATCATGAGTTCTGATTAAGATCAGATTTCCATCCCTTTCTGAATGCAGTGGCATTTTAATTATTTATCTCAAAAAGCCTAAAAGTGAGATGCATTCAGCCTTTAATGAATCTTACAATGACAGCACAGCGTGGCTGAACAATAACATGTTCTGTGCAGGAGGTCAAGCCAGCAGCTGTGCCTGGTCTCAGAACATCTTTACTGTACAGCGAATAGGAATCGGCATCTCAAAGGAATTCATTCTCACATGGACACACACACACACACACACACTCACACACAGGATGGAAAAGAAAGGCAAAAAAAAGAGTAAGCGAGATAATGAATCCTAATTTTATCTCAGCTGGATGTGTTTGTCTCTAGGGGACTTCCATGGCATCCAGTCACCAAAACAGGAAAGAGACACCATCAGTTAAATGGAGCTACATCTGGCAATAAATAACCTAAAATGTCCTCAAATGTATTCAGAAGAAGAAAGCACCCTTCCTGTTTTCATTGCTTTCTATCTCTCTCTCTCTCTCTCTCTCTCTCTCTCTCTCTCTCTCTCTCTCTCTCTCTTTCTTTCTTTCTTACACACACACACACACACACACACACACACACACACACACACACACACACACACACATGCGCACACACACACACACATAAAAGCTATCTCTCGCTTTAGTTGCTTGTGTTGCTGCTAGCTCTTTATTCTGGAAGTGTGACACCGACAGACGTGCAGTTGGTGAACTCAGGTGTGTGAACTTAATCTACTGTAACTTTTCAAACACGCTCCCGACACATCGCAAAGAAGGCAAGCACACGGGCTGTGTGATATTCTAACATTCAAACCATAGACTGAGCAGCCTGACACAAACAGACAGCTCAGTGAGCATTAATAATTTAAGATGAAAGGTTCAAGTGATTCTGACCCTTTAACATGTGGGTGTTGTAGCATGTAAAAGCACAGTTTTGTGGTTTTGTGAGCGCTTTTACATGAGAGAAATAGACTTAAAGTCTGACATTGTTTGGAAACGTCCTCTTATAACCAGATATGGAGTTCTTTTTTTTTAATCATCATTTGTTTGATAATTAGGATGTTTGATATGACCGGGACATAAGATGCAAATGCACCAAAGGGTGCAGCTCGGAGGCTAAGATTATATCATCATTTTAAATGAAATAAAACAATATATAATTAAAGGCTCAGTTCACCCAAATCTCACTTCAACCAGTTCTCACTCCCAATGCGTCAAAAACCACAGCTTGGTCTTTTCCTCGGTGTTTGACAATACTTAGTGTGTGTATACGACACATTGGGCTGGCAACCAATTCCATGTAAACACTTCTGCGTAATTATTACACACTCAGAGCAACTGTGAAGAGTGAGATAGTCCACACAGGGCTGGTGGGAGAGGTGGTTGATGGGTGAAACAAACACAGGTAGGTGTCTCGTGCGTAACTTAAAGTAACCGTTGGCATTTCATCACGTCAAACAACACCAATGACTCTTGTGAGTCGCAAGTAATTTGAATCACGTCACTCCCGAGTCACGTGAGTCAGTCAAGTAAACGCCAACCACACTCTTTGCCTAAACCTCCTGTGAAGATAAAAAAGTTACTTTGAAACCATGTAATATATACACGCATATATTGACACGCGGTCCATCACACGTGCAAAACTGACACTAAATGGGTGTGTAAAGCGTCATACTGTATGTAGAATCTAGCCATTCAGATAGTTTTGAGCTAATCTCATAACTTACTTTGACCGTTATTCGCTCGAACATACTTCACTATGAACATTGTTTAAATACTGTAGGAGCTATTTACTAATATTATAAGTTATTTTTCTTCACAGGTAGTATTGTTTATTTATAGTTGTTTACTTAGTCTTTAGTTTGTTAATTGGGTAATGCTGTGGGCACCTGGGCACCTGGTGTACTTAATGGAGTAGGCGGGTACAGGTCCGGGATGCACCTGGGTAGGCGTATGGTTTTTTACCAGGGACAGGGACAGGGACAGGTCAGCACAGGAGAGGCAGAATGGGGCATTTTGTTTGTTTATTTGATTGTTTTAAGTTACAATAAGTAGCAGTAAAACCGGACTCCCGCTTGGACCCTGCATTATTTTCGGCTGCGTCATGAACTAAACCTACGGTGAATCAGTGGCTTTTGAGATAGGTTTATTTTCTTTGATTTATATTTATTTCTTTGATTTACGGGACAAATGGCCACTACAAATACCATTCACTCCCGGAGTTCGGGGGCAGGTATAAAAAATGTGGATGTATAACATCTTAGATAATAAACTGAGAGAAACATTGATATTCAATCTTTTGTATAAGACATTTCTGCCAAAGAACACAAAGCAGCACACACCTGAACAGAAAAAAATGTATAAAGAATAATCATCAATATTCATTCATTAAGCCAATGAACTGAATCTCTGCGTCAGTGTGTCTGCAGCTTAGGTCGAAGCTCTGTGATTGTAAATAGATTTGTTTTGTATTCCAGCGTGGCTCTGGGATGCTTCAGGCATCAGGTTCAGTTTGACCCCAAATCCACCCGATCTCTAGCTGCAGATGTGACTTAAGGGGACATTCTCACTGAGAACAGCCTTCATATTGAGGGGAGTAAAGTAAGTTTTGTCATCACTGACAATTACAAGGGAGACCTATCACCACACATTCAGTGTTAAAGTTCAGTGCTTATTATCGTCATTAGATTGTTATGTCTTCACAGGGGAGCAGAGGAATTGTAATAGTTCCTTACAGACCCATTTTGAGTGAGGGCTCAACAAGGAATCACTGAGGGCATGACATGAGGTTATGCGACAGCACTTGGCTACTGATGCATGGTTCAAAGGTCAAGTAGAAAGGATGGCCAAATTAGCTTCATCAATCTGTCTTTACAGCACATTATTTACTTGCAACTGGTCAACAGGTTAGAAAGACACAGAGGCTCATCCAGACTTCACAACAAAACCAGCTCTCAATATATTCTACATTATGCAGGTGGACAACAATACACTCCTAAAAACAGTTCCAATGGGGACAAAGTCATAAACAACATGAAAATAACATTGCAACGTGAGGAAAATAGACTGGGATCAAAAAGGATGAGATCAAAACTGATTGACTTCAACATTTAATATTGATGAAGAGATTAACGTTTTCTTGCTACAGATATGAAAGGACTCATGTTGCAACAGTTAATATATGGCAACATCATTTATAAGAAAACTTTAAGAGCTCTCACATCAGCCACTTAATATGTATATTTAATTAACTGCCTCCCAGGTTTTTTCATGAGTGAAGGAAAAGCACAGGAGTAAATTCTGCTGTTCTCATGCTGGTTTGTAAGAACTTAAAGCATTCAGACATAAAACTGACTTTTCAATAATATAGTCCCAAACCTGGGGACAAGAGCACTGAACTTGTTCACCTCCTCATTAAAAAAAAAGCCTTTGCCTAGAAGCTGTATCTCATTCTGTGAGTAAAACAGCACAGAAAGGTCATCAACAAAAACAGCAGTGAGCACGAGCATGTGCAAGAGTTATTACACCACACGCCTAGAAGACAAACAACCCAAACATAGAAGCTTGTTTTTAGAGCCAGATGGATAAAGTCAAAGAGCTAAATAACTACTGCATGCTGCAACTCTGCATGGGCAATTACAAGTGTCAATTTTAAAGGGTTCTTGATATGACATGTGATAACTTCACCTTTCCATTATGGTGGAAATTGGCCGGATGATTAATTAAATGCACTTGTGATGTTAGGCTCACAACTTTAAATCTGCCTATTCTGCTAAAATGACATGTGACTGACATTTGTCATGACTAAGCAGAATCTTTCAAAACTGATCATCTAACGCCACAAAACATGACTGAGCAGGAGAAGCGAAAAGATATTTTACTGTGACAGAGTGAATAAAAAAAAAGTGTCTGCCAGATGATTTATGCCAACAACACATTCTCACTCCAAAATCGTCAAAAACGATTCTTAGTCACTGCCTTCAAACTATGGAGGCAGGTGGCAGGTTTTGTACGTTTGTATTTGTTACGTGCGATACGATACTATATCTTTATAAAAAATAAACGTACATCTAGTTAGATTACAAACATTAGTTAGATTTAGGAAGAGATCGTGGTTTATGTATAATAACTTGACTGACAACTCACATCACGACTGACTGACGTTTTATTTTAGGTTTTGTCGGACCTCAAACAGCGGTCTCCTGGGCAAAAGTCCTGTTTGTTTGACTCATCCACCTCCCCGACCACTCGTCCTGTGTGAAAAATCTCACACTTTACTACGCAGTTGCTCTGACCGTCTAAAAAAGATGCTTGTGGCTTTATATTGTAGTCAGTTCAAAGCGCGGCGCATCGTGTCAGACGCCGAGGTGCACTGACCAATTGTCAGTATTTGATAAACATAACAGAGCATATCAACGTTGGGGATTTGGCAGATTGCACTGTAAAATATTGGAGATGTTACAGTATTTACGCATCAGTTCTTATTTGTATTATTATGTATTGCCTCATTGTTCATCCCAGTTCTTCATCTTGAAACAAACTGCAGGAAAATGTTTGCGTAATGAACAGCACGACACATGGGCTTCTCATCGAAAGAAACCGTATATTCTATTATTTCTGAATAAATGCACCAAAAGGCAAACAAATAACTTAAGTGAAGCCTTTTAAATGTTTCTGTTCTACTCTCGAGAAAGATCAAACCATTCGCTCCTAAAAACAGCTGCAAGCGTGCCTTTGATGAACTTAATGGCCACTGAAACAATCTTGAAAGGCTAACGTCTATCCTTTAGCAGGAAGGTATCTTCTAATGCAAAGAAAACGTGTGTTTCTGCTGATGCTCTGACACTCTGGTGTGCTTGCAGGATGCTATCTGTCTGCATCTGAACGGAGCAGAACTTTTCCCTGGAAGAGACAAAAGGTCAGATTGTAGACTATTGTGTTTGGTAATGCCGAATTAAAGGTTACTTTATTTTTTTATAAATCTGCTGCTGCTCACAACAACACTATAAACACTTTGAATGCATGAAATCCTGCCAGATTAAAGTTTTTTTTAAGGACTCAGCTAGACTCATAATATAAAGCCAGCTGCAGGAAATGAATTACAGTGACATATTGCACACCTTTGCTCTAAGTAAGTGTCCACGTTATACATAGAATTTCATAGAATATCAAATGAGTGGAGGGAACAGGAACACTTCCAGACACACACACACACACACACGCACACACACACACACACACACACACACACACACAGTCACTGCACTAAGTAGGCTAACACGTCACACGAAACAAACAAAGAAAGGGTGTGCATCAGAACATGGCAAATATGTATTGTTTTACACTACAATAGTCACCGATAATAACATATATTTCAACCATTTACATGGACATGCATGTCAAATAATTTTAATCAAGACAGATAAATTAAGATGACTCCTCAAATGAATGTTATTTTGACAACATACCATAAAGTCAGTTCAGGAACTTCACAGTGAAACAGGGATTTTATAAAGTTAGCACGGCAGAATCAGTCAACATAAAAAGGGTAAGCCAAGAGAAAACATAAAGTAGCCTAAATATGAACTGTCATTACAAAAGAAAAGCTGTGAAGATGTCAAGCCTTATGAAACGAGATATCTTTTCCCCGTTGTTCATCATGAAACACTCTCAAGCATCACAACAACATTACAGAAGTAAGTGCCAGACTGTCCATGTCACATCAACTCATACACGACTGCACCTTAAGCACATCCTGATGTATTATAGATTCTCCGAAAGTGGAGAGACAGTTCATCCACTGGAGGAAGTTTCGATTGAATCTCACGTCTGAACAACAGCTGAAATATGTTTTTAAACGTTATGCCAGAATTTGTCTTGCACCAGCAGCAGCAGGGTATCACGCATGTTTGCAACACCAAACACAAACACTATTCAAGTCATTCAAAGTCATCCCACCATTCAAGGTGAGTTAGTTCACATCTAAAACATGCACATAAATGCAGCTGTAAAAAGTCAATATCTCTTTTTAAACTTTTTAAATCATTATAGTTGAACATGTTGTGAGAATATAAGCTTAGAAAAACAGTAAAGACATATGCCTTCATAGTTGGTGCTGCGTTAGAAGAGATGAGAGAGAGCCTTTATGAACATCAAGAAGACACAGACAACCATGGAGCACGAAAAGAAAAACAGAGAGATAAAGAGAGTTGTACCTACTGCCGGCTGTATGAGAAGAAAGAGATCAGTTGTGGTGTTTCTGCCTGTCCTACACTCTGAGAGGCTGAGTGCATCTAAAAGGGAGGGAGGAAGCAGCGCTCCATGAGAGCGAGAGACTGAACTCCATGTGGGCGAGAGAGAGAGAGAGGCAGAGAGTGGGAGGGTACCATCAATGAAATAAATAAATGTACACTGAAAGAGAGAGATCGCTCCCGGAGAAGTAAGGGAGTCGAGCGTGCCCTGAGAGAGCATGTGTGCGAGATAGATGTAGACATCCTGCTGTGAGCGTCAGCGTGTGAGAGGCAAAGACACAGACAAAGAGAGACAGATCCCACCATGGACACGTGTAAGTGTATATAAAAAAAAGTGTAACGTGTGCGTGCTGCGACACAGGAGAGATTTCCAGGAGACGCTTTCATCTGTGAAACAGCTGAGCTGGGTGTTTGTAAACTCACAGTCAGACTTTCAGCTCACTGGCTTTCATCATTGATTTCATTTCCTGGTCAGATATGTTTTGACCAATAAGCAAATGTCCATATGATGATATGATTTGAAAACATAGGTGTTATAACGACCACACCTCAGACAATGTCAACAGAATATAAAGCGCGTCTTTTCCAAATTGATAGTGTAAAAATATAGATGTACAGCATTTGGTCCTTTCGTTCCATTGGATGTAAAAAGGGTTCAAGTTGAAGTAGAAAACTGTTTATTATCTATTGTCTACTCTCAACAATGTCTTTCTCAAAGTGCTTCCTTACCGGAAACAATACAGTAGTAAACAGTCGGAAACAATGGGATGAGTGGGGATATGATGTGACAGAAATCCTAAATCATATTTGAACCAACAGCATTGTGAGCACATGGCGGTCGACTCAGCCTGCTGAGTCACCAGGATGATCAGCTTTTCTGCATCTACATCTGCGACTGTGAGGACACGCACAAATCAGCAAGCAGCCCAATCAAAAAGTAGGCTTCCTGTGTGTATTTTACACACATGCACACATGATGTACAGATGGCATGCACCTGCCAATCTGCGTGTGCGTTGGGGCCGTGTGCAAATTGATGCGTGTGCTAAAATATATTAATAGCATGCATCTGTCCGGATGGGTGAATGCATATATGCAAAGGTTAGAGAACATGTGTCGCTCTGCTTATGTGCATCATATTCACAGTTTTGAGTACGGGTTTGTGTTCAGGCAAAAAATAAGGCAGAATACTGCTTTAGATTTGTCACAGTGTAACTGTTACTTGCGAAGGTTCCCTTTGAAACACCAAAAAAATATATAAAACACATGTCACACATGGCATCTTATCTTTTATCTTCCAATTACTTTCCTTTCCCTCTATCAAACGCTCTTAATGACTTAATTAAAAAGGGTGTCTCCTGCCATCACCTGCTGTTTTATTAGCTTCTACTCTAAACAGCAGGAGTAAAGCGGGGATGAGAGAGTATATACAGAGAGAAAGAGAAAGACAGGGTTAAAAGGATACATGTGACATCCTCTTCCTTTCTCTTTCCTTTCCTCGCATATATTCAAAAAATGTTATAGCTGTCTTCAGTCCTTTCTCTCACCTTTATTACCCTTTCAATCTGTTTAAAATCAAAACTGACTCTGTCACATGCTTGGCTGATCGCTATCACATATATAGTGAATAGTGGTCTTCCTCACATCTGCTCACCACATAATTGTCTTTCATTTCTTCCTCTGTAGATCCTTCAGCCCTCTCCGTTTCCTCATGCATCCCTCTAGCCCTCTACCACCAGTATCATCCCAACCCAGGCACGGATTAGACACAGAGAACATCCTGGTATAGCATGCAGTGCTGCAGAGTTTGTGGGATTAGAGACGTACACATACAGCTTCGATCCTCCAAATCACTGAAAATTAGAATGTTTTGCTGCGTGACATATCAAGTGCACAACATTATTTGTGTGTATAATAAGTGAGCATATGAGTCGGTTTCCTGTGCCCATCTGTGAGTGTGTCTCATGGGGGCTTAGATGGATGAAGCACGTGTGTAGTCTTTGTATGTACTGTATGTGTATACGTGTGTGTGTGTGTGTGTGTGTGTGTGTGTGTGTGTGTGTGTGTGTGTGTGTGTGTGTGTGTGTGTGTGTGTGTGTGTGTGTGTGTGTGTGTGTGTCCATGAGTGATGGTTTATAAAGTTATATAATGTTCTTCTAAGAGGAAATTCAGATACTGCCTCTGGTGATCACTCTCACATACACACACACACACACACACACACACACACACACACACACACACACACACACACACACGGCACAAATGAATGCTCACACATATGCAGCAGGAACACACAATAATCAATCACTGGAAGTGTGCAAACACACACACACACACACACACACACACACACACACACACACACACACACACACACACACACACACACACCACTGGAGGCTAGGGGTTATTTAAAATGAGGGGAGTTTGAGCGAAATAAGGGAATTTTGGGTGAAGAAAAAAATAACTCTCCCACAATTAGCTACAGATGGGGGTGGGGATGGGAGAGCAGAACTCAGTTAGCATTCATGAGGCATTTGTCTCACAAGCTATTAGTGTAGCCTGTGACGCAACGTTTTCTCCTGGGCAAGTAAAACACCTAACTTCACCAAGCAGAGGAGGATTCAATTTGTTCCAAAATTCTAAAATCAATTTTTACAAGGCTGGAAATGTGGGTCTCCATCTGTGTTCCCTTTAACAGAAAAACAAGGGTGAAAGAAAAGAGGGGGAGGACTGAAGAGAAGAAAAAAAAGAAATAAAAAGGGTGAATAAGCAGCCTCACAGCAGCCAGCTGTTCCTCTTCTTTCTAAGACATCTGTCATGAAGAAGAAACACAGAAAGAGACAGGAAAGAAATACAGAAGTGATGAAGAGCAACCAAAGAGAGGGCACGAAAGGGTGAAGACAGAGAGAGACTGCATCTGCTGTACTTTTCTTACCTTTGTACCATCTCAGTGTGTAAAGTTTGACCAAAAAATTATCCGGTCATATAATTTATACATTATATGTCTATTTTGGTGCCAACATGTAATTTTAACACATGACATGCCACCACCTCCTAATGACGAGATCGTGGTTATTTCACTGTGATAGCAGTCTGGTTTGTGCATGTAGGTGTATTGTATGCCCACACTCTGTCCTTTAAGAAACAATCGATTTATCAAATAGTTTTGAAGGTATACTGTTTACCATAATATGTTAGCATGTTAGCATGTTAGCAAGCTTAAATTTGCTCCACAAAGTAGATGAGCAAATAGTTTGTCAGGCATTTGGTGATGAACCAAACGCCTGGACAAATTATAATTTTGACCTCACGATAAAAAGTTAAAGAATCTGCAAACTTATTACAGTTCTTCCAAAGGGAAATATGAATGGCATGAATGTCTGTATAAAATTGGATGGAGATCCATCCTATAGTTGCTGAGATATTTAATCTGGATCAAAGTGGCTTACTGATCAACATTGTCATCTACACAACAACACAGCTACGAACAACTGGTGTTTACATACATTTAAATAATTTCATTTTTCATACATTTTTGATACTATCTCCTGCCCACAGTGGGTTTTGTTTTTTAATCAAATCAAATTTGATTGAGTTCACTTACAATAATTAAGATTTTGACTTGAAATAATGGACACCGAGCAAACTAAATTAAAACTTAGAAGTTTCAAGTAATTGAGCCGTGAGATGAAAAGAAAATACTGCTGCTAGACTGCTGCGTCCAGAGCTGGTTGAATTCATGACAAGAATGGAGTGAGCAATAATAACAGAGAGAGAGAGAGAGAGAGAGAGAGAGGAAGAAAGAAATAAGAGAATGAGCGTGAGAAGGTGGATGTGTCCGGTCAATTAGTTATTGTGAGAGAGAAAGAAAGTACACTACAGAGAGAGGGATACGTAGATTTAGAGAGAGAGAGAGAGAGAGAGAGAGAGAGAGAGAGAGAGAGAGAGAGAGAGAGAGAGAGAGACTCTTGTTCTCATGGCTGGTTGAATCCTTGCTTAGTTTTGCTGGAGGCTTCAGAGCCTGACAGATGAGCAAAGAACAGCATTCACTGACATCATTAAGTGACCTTATCCGGCTTTCATAAGACCCTTTCATGCTTCACCCACACGCACATATTGAAAGCTGCAAATGTGCGTACACAGATATTTCATCACATACAGACATATGATTGTTTTGGGAAGTCTGGCCTAATGTAACTCGTGCATACCAGTGTACTAGTGGTCTAAGTAAGGTGCAGGCACGTTATCTTACTGTCCCTGGTTCGTTTCTGGCCGGGGACCTTTGATTAGACTGTTTACCATGACTAAGCCCTCTAGTGGCCATAGGAGTTATGACTGGAGCAAAGGAGGGAATGAGATGATGTTATGAGATGTTATAGAGCGACAAAGTCTAAGTAGGAATGAGTTGGATGGCTCAACAAAAGATGGGAGTTAGTTGTTGGTCTCCCAGCATCAGTCAACATTGTTTTTTTTTAGCAAGACCATGATCATTGGCTAACCTTAATTCAGTGGTTATTATTTTAACCATGACAACAGGGTGCCTTAACCGTAACACAGTTGTCATTTTAACTCATATTTTAGGTTTCCCTGACTACTATTAATGCTTTTGTGTACATGTACACTGGTGCCAATTATTTCACAATGAGACCCAAATGAGCCAACAAAGGCCAGAAAGCAGACTGCTCACATGGGGAAAAGGATAAATTACTTTTAGGTTACTGAAAATGTTTTATTTTTTCAACACGCTGTACGACCTGAATATTTAGGCGTCTCATCCAGTTAACCAAGAAGGTTTCTGGGAGTCGTGTCAAGCCACATTGTAATGTAATACAATGCAATATAAATGAGGTATGCTGTGTGAGAGAGAAATGATCCTATCCTTGAATTAAAAAGTAATACAAAAAATGTGTCATTGCATTTGAGATAATTGTAAACTGCCAAGGCAAAGACAAAAGCTTTTGATCACAAAATACACTTTTTGTGTAATGAGGTTGCAGGTTGGTCAGGCTCGTGGCAGGATAAACGTATATGAGCCTTGAAATGCTATACCATAAAGGAGAATATTTTATAATAATGTAATACACTGTCGTTAATACACAATTATCCAAATAACAAATGTATTCAACTATAATATAACGTTTCTGGAGACAATGCCATTATAAAGGAACATAGTAATCCTTGAGGTGAAGCCTGGGTTGACAATTGACTCATTTACGTAACAAAAGTGCAGTTGTTTCCACGCACATACATGCATGACGTGTGAGTATGTGTCTCATCTGACATGCCATCCATGCTGAATGAATAAAGCATTATTACAGCTTATACTCTGTGTGCCATGAGTGACTCATCTGCCTGTATGCTTTCTGTGTTTAGCAGAGTCACAACCTCTGCTCATCACCACAGGCTCTCTCTGCTGGGATAATAAAAGAACTGACACTGTAAAGAGGCTTTCACATTTCCCACACGAAGGCACCTTATGCATAGTTAAAAATATAGACATCCCCTCTACCTTGGATGACTCCTGTATTTGTACTCCAACATTACCCAGACAGTACATCAAACCTACTTATCACCCCTGCAATAGAAGAAAAGCAGACACAGGGGGACAAGAAGCCGTGGAAGATAATTAGTCAGAACATTTGTTGTTGCTATGACCTGACTATTTCATGGGCCTGAACTTCAGACTTCCTGACTAAAGCGTAATTTTACTGTGTGTGTTTACAGTAAGCAGCATGGCTTGAGTTTGTAAGTGTAAGTCAATTATGTTTCTTTATTTTGGCATTTTGAATTCCTCCATGTCAGCCAAAACAAATTAAATATTTAGCAGTTACAGAATATATCTTATTCGTAGGCCGCCATGCAGTCACTTACAAAAGAAAATCTTCGGTAACTGCCGTACATTGTGATAATGCACATATCTTACGAACACTTTTATGCCCAAAGTGTTTGTATTCTCTAGAAATATAAGAAAACTTAGTGTAAGTGTCTAATTCAAACAGCTTTTTGGGATTAACTGAAAGCAAGAGCTGCTCATGGCTGATCAGATCTCCTGTATGTGTCAAAGAGATGCCCCCCTGACGTACATGATTAACTCTTTGGCAGATGGTAATCTGACCTCACTCTCAATCACACACACTTTGATAGACACGACTTAATTAAGTTCAATCAAACATTCACTCCCAGAAAAAAAGAGGTATAGGATAAGAGAGAGAGCCTCGCCACCAGCACAAGGTCGGCCACTGGTCCCTGTTGGAGCTCCGTGTCTCGCTCAAGGACATGACTTCAGTGATTGAAACAGAAACACCATCTTTATGATGATTGACATGCCATACAAACATATTAGCTGTTTTCATAAAGCTCTCTGGCATTTATTGATATTCCCCTCTGGGTCTTAGAAGGAGGCTTGTGGACTTTAAGAGTGTGTTACCAATATGCTGACTGTACTGCTGCTGCATAAAAACACAGCTTAATGATTAGGTCCATGATGCATTTCACTGACGCTTGAGCCTTTCAGCTGCAAAGAAAGCTGGCATCTCTGTGAGACAAAGTTTTGTAAGAGCATGTTTCTCTTTAGTGAGAGCATTGAGGCGTTGACTGCAGAGTGTGCAGAGACAGTTAGCATAGGGTGATTAAGGACCACGCATTGAGCACACCTGATTAACTATCTGAGAACAGATGGCTATCAGATGAGGCTTTCCATCAAAGTCCTTCAGTTGGACAGGGTTCACGTCTGGAGTAGACGGGCTCAGTGACAACATTCAGGGACGTAAAGGGAAATTTCAGCAACCAGAAAATGGGACAATTCTGCGTGAGCGATAATGAAACAGAAATACATTGTTAACATATATATAATTCAGAAGTGTATGTAGAAAAGCTTTGAGAAAACTGCAACATCTTTTACCATTACTAGTTAGCTGATTTAGTACCTTTTAGCAGATTGTTCATCACATCTGCACAGCTGAACAGGGAACGCTGCAGGAAATGGGTTCCAACAGGACTGCTGCATGTGTCAGGCTTTAAAACATGGTCTAGGTCCCTTTTTGTAATTAATAGCTCTAATGATGCACTTTAGTGTACAAAATGTTTGATATAGGAAAGCTCAAGCTGTTAGTGTAGAAAAATGACTCAAATCGATTCATCTGAATTGCTATGTCATCAGAATTTGAATAATCTAGAATAATATGTGTACATATATATATATATATATATATATATATATATATATATATATATATATATATATATATATATATATATATATACATATATATATATATATATACATATACATATATATGCATGTATGGGTGCATGTATATGCATGTATGTGTATAGATATATATGTATATATACATGTATATATGATTGTATTGTGTTCAACTTAATAATAATAATAATAATCACTTTGCTTCTGTCATACACAAATGCATTGAACATGTTATTTGTTTCATGTTAGATTACCATTCCATTTCATTCAATTAAAACGTTGCTCATCTAAAGACACAGCTGAAACAAACCAACCCATTTTGCTCACCGAACCATTAACCATATTGTTTTTTCTGACAAGAAAGGAAAAACTTCCTCTTGTGAATCAAGCAACCAAGTAAAACTGATTAAATGCAGTAAAAATAGGACTTGTTTTCACTGTGCTTGCATTTGAAAGCTACAGTAATTACTTTCAAAACATATCCATAGGCTGCAGTGCTCTATACTTAAAGGGACCTTGGTTATAGCATAATGCCCTCAGGCTAGATAAAGCTCAACATCACAGGTCAACGGAGAGACAGAGAAATTGGGACACGAATGTTTTTTCCACCACATAGAGCAAGAGAGTGCTTGAGACTGCTGCAGTGACTGTTATAGAAAGAAACAAGCACATAAGGAATCATTTCAACTATTAATAGACTTCTTTTCATATAGATGACGATTACAGTTTCTTGGAGATTAATCTCCTTCATTTATACGAAGACTTTCATATGAGTGCTGACATACAACCTTTAAAAAAAAGTGTATAATAAGAATTGAAAATTCAGAAGCCCATTAATTGCTGTTGTATTTCTTCTTTGATTGTACTTTCTTTTTTTTTAACTGGCAGACAAATGATTAAAATGTGTCAGGCAAATAGTAGCCTCATAGGTATAGTTACTGTATATTTGTTAAAGTAAAAAAAAAAAGAAGAAGAAAACTGTAACCAAGTTTCAATGCAAAACGCGTGTTTGGATGGCGGATGCTTCACTCTACTCAGAAAGTTGTTTAAATGACCGGAAGACACCGAAGCAGCAAGTCATTTTCATTTTCTGGCTGATAAAAAGACAGACCCTGTAGCATCTGCATCATGTCTTCTTTATTATTATTGTATATATCTTTTATCTTTCATCCTGCTGTTTTTATTTATTTTGTTGTAAGTTGCTGCTACCCCGACACCAAATTTCCCCTCTGGGATTAATAAAGTATATATTCATTCATTTATTCATTCATTCATTCATTCATTCATTATCATTCATTCATTCATTATTCACTTCCTCCAATACATAATGTTTTATTGCACATGACCCGAGTGATTGAATTATTCATTGTTACTGTGTCAATAGGCACAAAAATATATGATACTAATACTTTCACAAATGTAAAACTAGAGATACCATCACGCAGTTTTATGCCTCTGTGAACCAGTCAAGATGCAGTTAACATCCGTGTGCATCAATAATGTCATTAAGTCATAATGTCATCCTTTTACACATTTGTGTGAAATTGTCATTATTAGCGTATCAATTATTGAGTTATGGAAAAACTGTAAAACTGTTTTGTGAGGTCATAGTGACCTTTAACCACCACATTCTAAATAGTTCAAGCTGGATGTTTGTGTAAAATTTGAAGAAATTCCCTCAAAGCGTTCTTGAGATATCTCTCGCGAGAACAGGACGGACGTGAGGTCACAGTGACCATAACCTTTGACCTCAAAATCCTAATCATAGAAACAAAGCCAAAGCAGGAAACCATTACAGCACACTAGTTCAGTAACATATTAGCTCTACTTTCCTTTGCTGAGCTTGGTTTAATTGTTTACTTACAGAAAAACAATAATGCCACTCTGACTGCCCTCCAAAAACTCTACTTCTTCTCAGTAAAAACAAAAATCACACTTGGATTTTATTGCCTCGAAGTCTTAGAAGTAGGAACTTAAATAACGAGATAAATATATTTCCACTTCCTTACCTGTGCTGCCATCAGCGATAACTCCATTAAACCCGGATCGATGGTTCCCACCCTGTGTGTGTAAAAGTAAGACTGTTGACTGCAACAAAAAAATGCAAAGGAGATTAGGAAAAAATGAGAGTATATGAGGAAGGTCTCTGAAACTGCACGGCTGTGCTTCACTGGCTGAGTGCGGTTGTGGATATGCTACATAATGACACAATGAATGGTTTTCATGCTTCATGGAAGAGTATATTTACTCGGCACGTCTCTCTCTCTCTATCTCTCTCTCTCTCTCTCTCTCTATCTCTCGATGTGTATGTTGGGGGGTTGCGATAAACTTGAGCATGAAGCGTGCCAAGAAAACCCTACAAAATTATTGATGCTCTTTTGACACTGATACCCTGTACATCTTCCTACGACCACTTTGAATAATTCATCTCCATCTGGAAAATTACATGAACATTATTTGAGTGTAAGTGTCCATCTTTGTCTCTCGGTGGATAAAAGGTCTTGAAGTTATAACTAATGGCTTTATCGTGATTATTAGATAATTTGCTATTTTACTATATTGAATGGATTTTGAATGTAGGCATTTTAATCACAATCTGTTTTCACAGCTGAACACTGTCAAACGTCAGCAAATGCATCTAACTATTTCTACTTACATTATCCATCTGTATATGTGTATGAATGTGTGGTGGACTTTTAATATAAACCTCATATAGGTTTAAATTAAAGTGTGACGTAAGTAACTATCTTAAAATCTTAAAATCAAGATCCGGGACTGAACTGAACTATTTTGCAAAATTGCATTTTGTGTTCATTTCCAACCGAATTTGAAATGCACATTAAAACAGTTCTGGGCCCTTTACTTTGCTTAAAGTGCATTTTCTTGTTGTTCAAATGGGATCAGAACATTTGAAAAAATATATATGCATACATATACTTATATATATATATATATATATATATACACAAACACAAACACACACCAAATTAGGCTGCACGCAAAATGCAGTATTGCTCAGATGCAGCCAGGCACACATACATATTTTTTTATAGCTTGTCTGCGCTTGAATTGAGCACTCTGGGTTGCTGAATGTAATTTCCAAAGACAGATCCACCTCGAGCACAAGTCACAGCATACCAAGCTGTTAACTGTAAGCCTCCATTGTTGACCTCCTCTGTGGCCTTTGGAACAATTACTACCGCATGAGAAAACCCCTTGACATAGTCCCTATTGTGGACTGTGTGTGTGTGTGTGTGTGTGTGTGTGTGTGTGTGTGTGTGTGTGTGTGTGTGTGTGTGTGTGTGTGTGTGTGTGTGTGTGTGTGTGTGTGTGTGTGTGTGTGTCAGAGCCAGAAATTGACTGTACATGTGTGTGCGCTGTAAGGATGTGCATGAGAGGCTCCTTTAAGCACAGTACAGTCCATTTGTGGAGAGATGGCCACATTTACCTGAGGGCCTGTGAGTCCAGCTGTCAGCAGAGGGAGACACAAAGTGATTTTAACAAAAGACAAACAAGAGAAATGAGGACTGATATTATTATTTTATTTTGTTCAGACATTTATTTGACCACTATCCCCCCCCCCACCGTTTGTACATGAACAGTTAGTACAGTTCTGTGTGTTCATGATACAGGAGTACTGTTAAGGGAAACTTGCCTGCAGTGTTTCTGTGACCGCTTTGTGTACAAATATTTACACACATCCAAACTGCTTTTTGACATGTTTGAGGTCATACCCACGAAGACACTTAAAAGAAATACTGAATGTTACTAAACCTAATATATCTGCAGGCACTTGATAGTTTTAAAGAGCAGCCAGTACATGTGGCTGTATCAGTTCTTTGGTCCGTGTCATCTTCAGCACACAGGGCATGTAAATGCAGTTTTACTGTAAAGTGCATTTCTTTCTCAGAGATTTTACTGCTGCTGGTGCCAAGACGCCCACAACAGCCCCGACAACTCCACCCACGACTACTCCGACGGCTGTGCAGATCGGACCACCGACACTTCCTGCAGCAGCCCCGATCGCAACACCCACTTCAGCCGATGTCACGATCAGACCAGAATCAATGAATTTGTTTTTTTTCTCTGCCTTTTCTCTTGATTGTGTTTTATACCATTCATGTCGAGATTTTAACTCATCTTGCAGCCGTTCTCCTTCAAACATTGCCCTCAATTCTTCTTCTTCTTTGTGTTTTTGCATTGCACTAGCCTTCATGATCATCTCTTCTTTTTCCTGGATCGCTCGCTCAGCCTCCTGGAACATTTCATTTGTGTAAAATGTTCCTCCGTTATCACAGACCACAGTTACTATCTTTGCAAGCAGTTGAGACACCTGTCCGTTATCGGGAACTGTGTTATTGAAGACATGATACCGGCAGTTAAGTTTTGTAATCAAATTGTTAAGCGGTTGACTTTTTCGAAAGAAATCTTCAATTATTGTGCTTCTCAGGAGGTCGCCGTGAGTGAAGAGAACCAAGGAGTAATCTGCAGCTTTATCACCGAAGACCTGCTGCAGGAGTTCAACAGTATTCTGTTCTTCCAATGTGAATCTTCCCAACTTGACCACGATTAGGAACACGTGGGGACCGGGAGCAGAGTAAGAGATGCATTCTTTCAGCTTTCTGACCACCTCCACTTCTTTGAACTTCGTATCATAGAGTCCTGGTGTGTCAATGACTGCGACCCTGCGTCCATCCACCATTCCTTTGGCCTTTTCACATTCAGACGTCATAGAGCATGGAGAGAGGACTGAGATAAAAGCCTTTCGATTTAGGATGGAATTTCCCGATGCACTCTTCCCATTTCCTGTCTTTCCAATCAGCACTATTCGTATTTCTCCATGTGGATCAACATCTACAAAACAATGAAAGAAATGTTGTCAGTGGTGTGTTTGCAATAATGCAAACACAGTATTAACTTTCATATATGTGTTACAATTTTCAGTTGGATGTTTGGTACATTGTCCATGATAGTCATTAGTTCAACATTTTATCCATTTATTTTCTTTCTTTCTGGTGTAGAACCAAAGCTAAGCTAATGTTAGCGTTTAGCAGCAAACTGGAAGGGCATAGCCTATCAGACGCAGAGTAGGAGCGAGTCAGTTTAGTCTGAAAATGGAAAGTTGCCATGACAGAAAAAGTAAGCTGTGCTGGCCGTGACAGGAGAAGTTTTTTAGAAAATGTTTTCTAGTGGAAACATGCTATTCAGGGGAAGGAGCTGACTATGAAAAACGTGTACATGCAATACACTGACACAATTAGAAAACATATGAAAATCACAAACATGACAGGGAAAGTGGCACACTGTGATGAACAGGGTTTAATTAAAAAATACTGACGTATCCAAGGAAATGGAGGAAGAGCTGAAAGACCAAAGGCATGTCAGCCACACTATATAAGACTAAGAACGGAATAAATCAGTTGCTTTCTGGAGAGCAACTTGGGTTGAATTATTTGTTGACTTCATCAACTGGCCCAGCCTGAACTTCTCTCTGTCGACGTTGGCATTTAAAAGATGGAATAAAGAAGAACAATTAAAGATTAAAAAAATAAAAGTATAGCTTAATAAATAAAATACTAAAAAAAGCAGTAGGAAAGGGCAGATTACCTGTGTTCTGGTTCTGTCTGCCTCCGTCTTCGGTCTGCCTTTGCCTCTCAACACTGAGGGCCATAATTGGACAAAACAGTTTGAGGTGGTTTTTGCATCAGTCGAAAAAGAACTGATGTGCTGAATGGGATGATGTAGCGAACATTTACCCACATGATGATTGTTCCGCTGTTGGCATCTGTATACACATATTATCTTTGTCTCCAGACAGCATGAAACATGGCCAATATTAGCTGACGTGAAAGAAAAATATAAACTTGTCCGATTGAAACAAATTGTTGAAGGCCTCTTACCTTTTCTCTCTACCGTAGATGGGTCAGAAGGTCAAAGCGATTAGTTTGGCTCCAGGTTTGCAAGCTCGACACGTCTACTGGCAGATTATAGCCAAGCGTAAAGCTTAGCCTAAACTAAGCCTAAAGCTTAGCCTAAACTGGAAACCTGATGAAACTAACCTTTGCATAGAAAACCAGGTAATAGAAACAAGTCTAATTCACATTTATGTTTTGCATAATATTCAAAGTTTGCTTGACAATTGAATGGAAATATGACGAGTGACTCATTTATAAGAAAAATTCAAATCTGTGGTTGATGAACCAGTAATAATTTCCCATCAGCGCAGACATATTTCCTGTTACGAATGACGACTGGAATGTGCCTGCTCCTGTTTTAAAGAAAGGTTGTGTGTGGAAATCCCCAGTCACTGGTAAGCGTCTGCTATTGTCTTCTATGATGACAAATGGTCTTCCAGTCACAGTTCATATCAATTTCTATGTTTGACACCCGTCAACATGGTGTTTGGGACATTTTTTATTTATCTATTCCAGATGTCAAGTGAGCAAAATGAGGGGAACAAGGTTGCTCACAATTTGGAAAAAAAGAGATTAAAGAAAATAAAAATGTTTTCAGTAGAACTGAAGCCATATCAGTTATAGATCATTGAACAACATAATCCTCAACCTTTTCCCAAGGCTAGAACAGGACTCAATGCACAATGTACTGCCTCGTGAAAACATGAAACACAAAGTCTCAGAAGAACTCTCTGATCATTTACCTCAGTAAAAATAACAATACAAGAACTAAAGTAATACATTATTTAAAAAAAGGAAAGACCTGCTTTAAAAATTATACAAAAGGTTCCATACTGTCATTATCCAGCTTCTAGGCCATGATGAATATGGCAATATACAGCGGTATATTACATATAATTAATGTCATGAGGAAAACAACTAGGAAAAACAAATTAGGAGCGAGTCAGTAACTTCAGTGATTTTGTTTTGTGAGGAAATGGAGTGTACGGTGTTGTAAAGCCCCCCCCCCAAAAAGCATACATTTGCCAGCTGGGGTGAGACCAAATGAGAGATAACCAGACCAAAACTGTTAGGTTTTTAATCTTATGAGAGCACGAGGCCCAGGCGCTCCAAATCTAGCTGGCTGACAACCCTGTTCCTCTAATACTTTCAAGGGCATAAAGGAAAACACAGTTACTCATACACCACACCTGCATATCACGCACACCACCAAACAAGCCAGACACAATAGTGTTACACATGTTTTCAGGGGGGGGGGGGTTATACAACAGTCGCTGGGGAAAAAACAGCAAATGTTCCCATCCAGATCCTATAAAATGGACATTGTGAGACACTGCCATTTTGGTTGGTTAGTAGCTGATGAGAAATTCACTCTGAAACTATACCTGTTGAAACTGTATTGGAGGAGGTTTTACTGTTGACCAACACATCTTTAATATGGGCTTTAAAAACCACACATGGAGGTTGGAAACTAATTTGAGATCATGGGAAAAACACAGCAGCGTTAATCAAGTACCGTTTGACGTGTTGTGCTCTAGACATCTATTTGAGCCGTGAAAGTGGAAGACTTTTCTCTGCTGAAAGCATCGACAGGAAAAGACCATTTAACAACAATTCAAGGCACTTTGGGACACGACACTTCACCACCACTGTCCTCATCAACAAACTATGTAAAGCAGTGCAGTTCTGAAGCTAGGGCCCCCTCCTGGCAATGAGACAAGATATAAAATAGTTCTGATCTACATCAAACACCTGAGATGACTCTGCCAATGTCATTATTGTTTTGCTTATTAGCAGAAAAGGTATTTTATCCTATATTGCAGTGCTAGGCCCAGGTGCTCCAAATCTGCAACCACGCTCTTATGATACCTTCAAGGACACATGAAAACACAGTAATTGATACTCTTTACCGGGCAGGGGCCTTCGATATAGTCTACCTGTATTAGTATTACAAGTACGCAAACGTATTATGGAGAATGAATGAGATTATAGTATTATAGACTATTATTTTATCTGTATCATTGATGCATTCCCATGTAAGCAGTTGGCTATTTTTAATTAAGTAGTTAGTCCAAGTGGAGCTGCTACATACTGGTGGGTATAGTTTCAAGTTTAAACGTTTTTAAAAGTTTTTAAAAGTATAACCATGTGGAGTAGAATAATTCCCTATGACATATAGTGGAGTAGAAGTTCAAAGAAGCACAAATGAAAAATAAAGTACAAATAATAAAGTACAGGTACCTAAAAAAAATGCTGTGTAAATGCTGTGCTTCAAAAGAGGCAAAATCAAGATTCATAGAAAGTGGAGTATTTTACAATGGTTGGAGATAAAGCACAAGGTAAAACAAGCTTTATGTTATTTAACCTATTCGCTACAGTAGAGGGCGGTATTCACCTTCCACATGGATTTGTAACCAGTCATCACAACTAAAAAGAAGAAGAAAGCGTTTACTTCCGGGTAAAATGCGTGACTCGCTCCGGCTCAACTCTCCCGTGTAGCTTGCTCGCTAGCAGCAAGAGGAGTCGGTAAACTGACTGCTTCCGTCCCGTTTGTCCAAATGGATTATACACCGACTCAAAGCGGGTTCAGACAGCGTAAGTTACGTACGTGACTTCGTCTCGAAAACCAGCCTTTAATATAAGCTGTCAGCTGCATGTGCACATTGTGTTCTTACTAACGCTAGCTTTCTGGAACCCGACGTTAACGGAACTGATGATGATGATGATGCTGATGGGTTGCCGGTTGAGGCTAATGGCTATCTAGATACCGTTGGACAACTTTTATAAGCACAGACACTAAACATAGGATCACCACAGTTTAATCTTAACTAATGCGGAACACAGTATTAGCTAAATAAAGTTGATAGCTTGCCCACAAATGATTAACGTTAATTAACTAGCTAATTTAGCTAACGTTATGTTAACACACAAGCTAGGCCGGCTAACGGTAACGTTAACGTAACCGTTAACTCTGGGTCTGTAGCGTTACAGGTCATGTGTGTCCCTTCTGTGCGGATCATGTACTGTGTTTACAGACTATTTAATGCATGTTAGCTAATCATGTGTATAGGGTTAGACTTTGGGGCTTGTGTTTAATATTGACTCGGATTCACAAGCAGGAATATGTGACGAGTTTAAGGATCTGCCTTTGCCTCTCAAATGTATTTTCGGCTATAGCCTCATTAATAATGAGGCTATAGCCGAAAATACATTTGCTTTAACGTTCCCTCAAGTCCCGAAAACGAGTATCTGTGCATCACCACATGTAAACAAGCCTCCCCAAAGCGCACCAGACCAATGTTAGCTGTTAACTGTTACATGTTCTGTTGGGACCTGTAGGTTGTATGTCACATCGGTCATTTATTCTTAGCCATTAGGGCGACAGGGAAAGGAGGTTGAAACTAAAACAGCTTGTGGCTCTTTCGAGGTGATGTAATCTGCTCTTGTGATACGTGTGTGATGAGGTTTCTACTTCCTCAGGGAAATGGCTATAACGAGCTCCTCCTCCTGCAGGAGGCATTCACACCAGGGTTGGGTGAACAGTTATAACACAATGTGTCATTTGTACACAAACTCTGTTATTGATTTATGATTCTAGAGTAAATTTAGCAATACACTTTAACTTTATTGCCGCTTCAGAAGTGGGGAATTAAATCTGCGACGTGATTTCTACCACTGAGGATGCTCACCGGCAAAGACACGGCCATGTTTGTTGTCTAAAATGACTCTGTGATTTCTACACTGTTGTGGTGTGTTGTTGTTAACAAACAGAGCTCCAACTGGGCCACACTTTACATCTCTAGGCATGCATATTTTAAAGTGGTTGTCTGTGATATGCTCCAGACTTTAGTCGGCCAAAGTAGTATTGCATGTAATGTTCAAACTAACATGAAATGATCAGCACGTCCACAAGGCAGCCAATGTTAGAGACCGGTAGGTCTTAAATGTCTATGTAAAAGTCTCCTCTTCGCCACAAACTGATGCATGCTGGTTACTCGGATTTTCTGTAGTTGTGGCTGTCTTGCATTTGCTTGCTTTACAACGTTTTTGCAACCCCTAAAATTGTAAGTGATTTGAGAGGTTCAGATCGCCTCCTTTTGTTTTGACACATCTCTCACCACTCTTTTTTTGTCATCCAGAGCCTAATATGCGTCTAAGGAATAGCTCCGTGGATGTTGTAGAAGGCAGCCAGCTGTTTGAGGATACGAGTGGAGCGGCACATGGACTACAGACAGGGTACAGGTGGGAGCAAGGCTGAAGTTAGGCTGGATAGGAACTGTTCTGAATATGTAGTCTGATTGCACTTTGTTACTATGTTTCTGCACTATACATCAAGGAAAAAAATCAGGCTATCTTTGTCAATCAATCAGATCAATGTCATTTTGACTCTTTGGGGGGGTTTAAAAATAACATAACTACGCTAATTTGCTTTCTCTTCATTTGGCTTTGCAGTCTTTTGTATCGTCCCATCACAATAGATTTGACCATATGCATGTATCTATTTTAGCTGACACATGTATCATTTACTTTAAGTCGTTACATTTTCTTGTGATTACGTTGGCAGTAACCAGCAGGCCGGGTCTCAAGCAGCAGGTTTTTCTGGCCAGTCCATCCTGTCGGACCCCATGTCTAACCTGGCCATGGCATATGGCAGCTCACTGGCATCACAGGGAAGGGAAATGGTAGACAAGAATGTAAGTCATTAGTCATTCATATTTTATATTATTGCTAACCAGAAATGATGCAAGAGGGCTCCTTCAAAATGGCCTCAAAATCCTGTTAATACACCAGGTCAAGGCAAACGCAGGCTGAATAATGCATGCGCGTGTGCTTGCTTGTTTCAGCTGGACAGGTTCATCCCAATTTCTAAGCTGAAGTATTACTTTGCTGTGGATACAGTGTATGTTGGGAAGAAGCTGGGCCTTCTAGTTTTCCCTTACATGCACGAGGTAAGTCTGTTTACAGCTTCTAAATATAAATGATTCCTTATTATATACTACTTTGCACCAGTAGAGGTAATACGGTGCATGTGAGGCTTTCCGTATATGTCTCAACGCGGAGAATACTCTCCGCGTTGAGACAAAATACCTATTTCTAGTTCTGCTTGTAGTTTAATTTTAATAATAATTTTAAAAAAATCCAGACTATCGTTACATGAATCTATGCTACAGTACTGCATGTTTTCAGCATAAAGTGTAGTCAGTAAGGATTGAGCAAGTTGTAAGTGTGTGATCGTGTGTGTTGTAGAACTGGGAGGTGAGCTACCAGCAGGACACTCCTGTGGCTCCACGCTTTGATGTGAACGCTCCTGATCTCTACATTCCCGCCATGGGCTTCATCACATACATCCTGGTGGCTGGACTGGCCCTCGGCACACAGAACAGGTACAGATGATGGACATCCATGTTCTTATCAATGACAACAACAATGATACCGGTTTTGAAAATATGCTAATCTGATCTATATAATCTTTATGATCATTAAAAAAAGGTGGAATATTTCTAAGTTGTTTGCGGTTTGTTGGTTTAATGTGATTCTAGGTATTTCCCCCCCATAGCATTCTTAGTTTCTTAGCCAGCTTAATTTTATGGATAGCTCCTCTTTTTAACAAACCCAATCTGGATTGATGTATTACAGCGTTACACTAATTCAACATGCAAATTAATACCAATACAAATCTAATTAGTGGATTGAAATGGTACTAAAATGTAAATGGTTATATATAATGATGTCCCACCTCGCATTGATAACGCACTACAACTAGAGTCTACTGTAGAGTTCACACTATATCATTCTGAAGAGACTATCATTTTGTGCACCCTTCAGGTTTTCTCCAGAGCTGCTGGGTGTTCAGGCCAGCTCAGCATTGGTGTGGCTGATCATGGAAGTCCTGGCGGTCCTGCTGTCGCTCTACCTTGTGACCGTCAACACTGACCTCACGACCATAGACTTGCTGGCCTTTTCCGGCTATAAATATGTTGGGTATGCACAGCATCTTTCTAGGTTCACTTTTTCATCACCAACTCACCCTCTGCTGCCTCTCACCTCCTCTCAATAGTTGTATTTCTTTGTTTTGCTCAGATGTTTATTCTTTTCTAACGGCAAATCTTCCCTTAATGGATGCTAAGAACAAAACATCTCGTAAATGTAGTTTAACACAAAGGCTCTGTGGATATTATACCTAACCTGTGAATGTTAACGTGTCTCTCTTCTCTCCGTTTCCTCAGGATGATCGTAGGGGTAGTAGCAGGCCTGTTGTTTGGGAGGCCAGCGTACTATCTCTCTCTACTGTGGTGCTGTGCCGCCATCTTTGTTTTTATGGTGAGTAGCGGCATCTACTAACTTTTGAGAGTTTTAATTAATGATCTTACTCTACATATTTCCATTTACAAATAATTAAGGACAGATGTCTACCACACAAACATATTGGATGCCTATATACTTTTTATTCTGGAAAGGGTGTTTTCTTCTTGTCATCCTGGACATTTCTCCTTCAATCTCACCCCTCACCTTCACTCACCATGGCTCTCTACAAAGCTTCCCTGAACATATACAAAGAACTGATGTCAATCTAACCAAAGACATGAATAACACACGAGACTTGCCGTGATTGCACACCCTCTCAATTTCCTTCATATTGCCATTTTAACCTACTTAGACACTTGACCTCATCCATACTTGCCTCGCACACACATGTACACTCACTGGCCCATTTATCAGCTACACCTGTACAACATAATGCAGTTCAATTAAACACGCCTGCAAAGTTTTTAATTGTTTTATTTAACATTTTCTGCTGACATTTTTGAGAAATGTGTAAATTCAAAACTATTTATTATTGAGGTCATATGTAAAGGTGGTGTTGTTCTGGACTACATCCTATTGAGATAATTTAATTAACCAAAATCTGAATAGTGTGTCACCCACACAACGATGAATGTTATGGCAAGGCTGTTGCATCCGACCGCATGTCACAAGTCATATGGGAGGCTCAGCTGACATATGCATGTTTGTTCAATGGTTGATTAATGAATATTATATTTTTGTCTCTCCTCAGATCAGAACCATGCGTCTGAAGCTGTTATCTGACGCGGCGGCAGAAGGGAGACTGGTGAGAGGAACCAGAAACCAGCTGAGGATGTACCTCACCATGTCTATAGCAGCAGCACAACCCATCGTCATGTACTGGCTCACCTACCACCTCATCAGATAAAACCTACACATTCATTGTGTAGATGAACTGGGCTGTCCGAATGCCATCCTAGCCACCTTAAAAACTCAAGAAAACACACACACACACACACACACACACACACACACACACACACACACACACACACACACACACACATATCAAAGAAGCTGGACTTGGATGAAACCACAGTTGTCTGGAAAATATCCCACCACTTCCCAGACATTGCGATAGACTCACACCACGTATGCATGGAGCAAAACAACACATGCTACAAGACTATTAGGAGAGGACGTGAGGCACGACTGCCTTTTTTTTTCTCACTGCACCGCCCTGAGACATTAGTATTGCCTTTTTTGTATGTAATGTCTTCCATGTGTGAAAAATGTAAGTGGCTTTAAGTTGGTTTTCTATACATTGTAATTATTTGCTAATTATGTTTTTTAGTAATATTTAAGTCTGTTTGTGTATAGAAAAAGTATTATTACAGATTTCTCTGGTCTGATATTTCATGTCACTGTTCTGAGCCGACTAAAGAAAGCACACTAACCTCATACAAACCGTCCATTTAATGACGAGAAAGAAGTCAAATCCAGGTTTAAAAGAGACTCTGCTTCGTTTTCTGACAAATTGTTTACTTCATGGCTGAGAGAAACACCTTTTGTCATGATCGGAGCTGCAAACAAGGGTCATCTAACTGGAGTGTAAGCGTAGTAACCCCTCAGTTTTCTGTTTCATCGTTTTGTATGTGCTTTGATACATGTATGAGCTTTGATGCCTGACAATTCTTGAATAGAAACATCAACTGTTTGTAAGCCACGACATGAGGGTGTAGACCTCGCAATTAAATGTCGAGTTAACTTTGATATCCTTTTTAAAAACCGAGTAAATTATTTAGTGCTTTTCATATTGAAAAATGTAAAAAAAAAAAAAAAAAAGGGGTGGGGGGGTTGTTCTTAGTCTCTTTGAGATAGTTGAAATGTGTCAGAAATACTTTCTTGTGCTTTAATGTGCTTGTAAATCATCTGTCACAGCTTTATTTTTATGTTGCCAATGTCAGATCAAACCAGGGTAGGAATCACATTTAGTAAATAAATTCAGGAAGCTATTAAAAAACCAGGATTTTAGCATTTTCCCCAGAACATCTAATTATTGATGAATGCTTTTCTCAGTCAACTGAGGTGCCAATAAAACGTTTTCCCAATTATTTTGACAGAGTGCTCATTTAAATATAATTCCTGAAATTGCAGCATCTCATTACAAATGACGTATTCTATATACGTGTAGCAGGTAATTTACTTTTTCGGGATGAATCCCACTCCTCACTGTCAAAGTAAGATGAAAGCATACAACCTATCAAATCAAGCCATTAAAGTGGTATAATGACTATTAAATAAAGTGATTGATGGAGCTGCTGAGGTGTGAGTTGGGATTTATGTGCTCAAAATTTGCTCATGGTTTATTTATTTTTATTTACCAAAGAAACTATTGCAGCTAAATTTGCATTACAATAAAGAACTCAACCAGTTATGGGGGGAAAGAAGGTTGAATCCTTGAGCACTGCAAACTAAAATGTCCCCTTTTCATCCTCAGCCTTGAGTTTTTAAGTGTGACGTGCAGTTTTCTTTAAGTTAATGCGGCTATCAGGCCTGCTGTTAACTACATCATCGAGAATTTCCTAAAAGATATTCAATTGACTGAGTCCACTAGGCAATACAATAATCCAGGGAATAACCAAACTGTTAGATATTAGACTGTTTTGATAGTTGACCTCTGGTTAAAAAACAAACATTGAAATTACTTGAAATCATAATAACCCACAAGCCAGTACTGAAGAGTAATGTATTTATTTAGTAGGTTATTTAGGTACAAAATAACAAGGAAATAATGCATTTCCTGATTATCACACACATTTTAGTGTTTTCTATATCACATAAACATAACATATCTTTAAAAACCTGTCCATATTGGTTGTGAGTCGCTAAAGCTAAATGAATATGTGGGAATGCCGGTTATATTTCTTTGTAATAGTCCAATAATGCTCAATACAGGACTTGACGACAGAAAGTTGAATGAGGAAGACTTCATTCTGTAGTGTCTACATCCTTCCAGAAGCCTCTGTTGTGATTAATAGCCTTACGAAGCCTGGTCAGCATTGTCCTCTCCACTGGGTACCGCTCGTAGATGGGCAGCAGTAACAGGTAGTGACAGGTGAGGGATTCTGGCAAATGGATCTCAGTGGCGTTGGGCAAGATGGCGACTTTCATCTTGATGCTCTCCATGCCACGGAAGGGCACCCGGTTGCAGCCTGTGAGGAACACTGGTGGCGAAAATAGCATCTTAAATGAATTAAAGACAACTTGTTACGTGTCAGTGTTGTGTTCTCCCCTCCCCTCTTGTTTTCCCCCACAGGTTCCAACCTGTTAATTGGTTGCCACCTGTGAAGGTCAATCAGCGGCTGGGCAGCCATTTTAAAAGGAGGAAGTCAGAAGAGTTTGGGGGCGGTGTTCTTTCCGACTATGCACACTGACACTGTTAGATTGAAGGTTTGTGGTGAGAGGTTGAGGGCAGTAGGTAAGTTTGGGGTACCCTGTACATGTGTGCAAACACGTAGGTACTTTGTGTGTAGAAACATCAGGTTATTTGGTCGGTGCTCCCTCTGTATCTGTTTTGGTCAATCATTTGTAGAGAAGCTTGAGAAGCCATTTTGTTTGTTTTATTTCCAGAGGTAGTTAGCCAGGCCTAGTTTTGTTTTCTTGATTTCTATTTGTTTGGCACGACCACGAACTGTCCCAATCTCTACCCACCTCATAGAGAACCTTTTGGTGTTTTGTTAACCAACAAGCAGTGTTAATAAATCTTGTTTAAAATGTTACTCTCACTTTTTACTTTCTTTCACTTATTCTTTGGCTGACCTGTGTTCATCCCCCCGCCCCCTTTATCCCCTAGACTAAAAAGGGGATGTAACACAACTTTATAGAATACTAAGGGAACAACATGAACATGTTTCTCTCAGCTGAAATTGATAGAAGACTACCACTCGACTTGAGTCCAACTTGATCAAATATAATAAGCACAGTCAATGTTTAATACTTACGAAGGAACTTTTTCTTTTCCTCCGGTGTCAGATTCTCAAACACCTCCCAGAAGGTCACGATGTTTGGATGCTGCTCATGGTATTCTCCTTCATAAACGGTGTTCTGTTTGGGAAAACGCGTGGAATTTACTCAATCACTGTACGTAAGTCCAATTTTATTGTCCATTAGTTCCACTTTATGCCACTTTTTACTTCTTCTGCACTACAATTCAGAGGGGAAAAGTCTACGTTTTACTCCACGGATTTAACTAACAGCCAGGTAAGGGCTAATTTTGACTTTTTTTTTTTTAACCGGTTATAAAATATGTCAAAGCTTAAATGAGTGTTTCCCAATCTGTGTGGCTTGTAACCCAAATTCAACAACATAGTTTTAAATTTGATTTCCTATGTCTTTTATGACGGTTTGGTTTGAACTTTGCATGCATGAACTTGAAATCACTTCTAAAGTTTCTCACAATCACCTGAACAAAACAAGAACGACCAACAATTACAAGATTCATAAGCTACAATATGCTGTCAAAAGAAAGTGAGGGTGTAGCGCTAAATCTCAGTATCTACATGTCTGACTCTCTTCAAGATTCAAAAGGAAAAAGCTTATTCAGCAGACCTTCTTGAACACCTCCCAGTCATAGTTTTCTTGGCCCACCGTCACTGCTTGCAACTCCTCGGGCTGGAAGAACTCCACCACGTCGATGTCACACACCTTGAAGAAGCCCTTCTTAAATGCTTCGAACACTCCCTCCACTGATTTGTTGAAGGCATAGTTGATGAAGGCGTCTACAAACTGTTTTCTGTTAAGAAAAATATTTAAAATAGATTTACCGCTTCGCAGTTTTATTCTTCCGCCAGCCAGCCATGCCTGTCCAAAAGGTCATCAGTGTATCATTTTATCCTCTTAGACATTTGTGTGAAATAGCCAAAAACATGTTTGGTGAGGTCACGGTGACCTTTGACCCCCAAAATAAATCAAATCAGTTCATCCTTAAGTCTTGAATGGCAGAAAAGTATCGTTGCACTGCCCTCTATGGGACGGAAGTCTGAACTGGACATTACTCACTCGAAATGGCAAGACATGTGAGAGGATGTCTGAGACAGACTGACAAGCGTTTAAACGTATAAAGTTTGTGAGGCAGACTCTAAATCTGTGCTGCTGTGCGTATCGTGCAGACTGTGGAAGCATACTTGTTTGACGCTGTGACAAGTTTTCCAGCTTCTGTCGGATCAAGCTCAACTTCCTCCCCGCCCCAGGGCGCCTGTAAAGAATAGTCATCATAGCCAGTTTAGAATATCGCAGCAACCCGTGTCAGCATCAGAGTCCAAGTATGTAATTACACTGGCAGTCATTCTGACTGTGATTTAATAAACCTACAGTGAAAGAAGTCTCCAGGTCTTTGATTACAGCAGGGGTGTAGTCCTCCAACATGCACCTCAAAGACCTAAAGACACAGTGAATGTACAAAAAGATCAATTTAATACAACTATGATGCGCAGATGTCATCGATTTAATAGTTTCAAAACTACCAAACAGACTATATATTATCCGTAGTTAGGCACAAATTCCTTCTGTTAATCAAGAATAGAAAAACAAAATTGCAAAATTCCTACTCTGCCATGACCGGTTCAAACTCCTTCATGTCGTCCAGTGAGGGTTTGACTCTCAGCAGCTTCTTGAAGAGGACCAGTGGGAAGGGCATGTAGACAATGTTGTGGTTGTAAAGAGCCAGGCCGCACAGAACGCCAAACAGGAAGTAAGTCTTCTCCTCCACTTTTGGCTGTTTGGTTGATGACAAACATGATAAACTCTACAAGTTTTCAAAGACTGATATGATCAAATGTACAGTACGTGTTGCTTCAACTTAGGCATAAAAAGGCACATTCACGTTGTACAATCAACATTATTTCGTCACACTTTAATAGTACTCGTGTTGCTACAAATAGGCCAATTAAATCAAGTTGAGGGATTTGTTTAGTGCTTACAAAAAAGATTAGTATATGCAAGAATTGAATAGATGGTTACTTTAATTTTCTGATCTTACCCTGGGAGGGAACCAAGCCAGAGTCTTGCTCTCATTGAACATGAACCATTCAGACTCAGGAGCCATCAGCTCATCAAACACATGCAGGAAGAAGTCTCTTTTGTGGACATTCGTCAACTTCCGGTCTTCTACAAATTGCACCTAGGAATAGAATCCTTTGAGTGTCTTTGAACACAAACTGAATTACTATAATCACTAATAATAAATATCCATGCAGGGTTGACTTCCCTGACATCCATATTGCGCATGTAACAAACTGTTTTGTGGGACTCCCAAATGCATAATTACTATACTGACAGCTCACCTTCACTCATTCATTTAATTCTTATTTCGATGAAATAAACATGTGTAATTAGTATTGGGATGTTTCCAGGCAAAACATGCTATTTAGTTTCAGTTGTATTGTGGGAAGTGTAGACGTAAAGACAAGAGCTACACAACTTTGCTTCAGAACACAAAAGCTGGCAAAGTGTTGAAGGCGTGTTTACCAAAAGCTCTCTTTTGAAAGCGCAGTGGTCTGCTGTCCTGAGCTGTCTGAAGGTGTCCTCCACCAGGTGAGTTCGTCTCAGAGTTAGCTGGAACACCGGGGCCGAGTCTTGGCGATCTAACTTCTCAGGACACCACAAAGCCAGACCATAATCGAAACGTTTCATATCCTGTAATTACAAACCCCTTCTTTATAAATAAATATCAGTGGGAAAGCAATTTGATTACAATGATACAGTACAAGATGTATATTTAAATGAATGCTCAAATTAAGAAACAATTGCAGCCATATTATGCATTATCATAACTTATCATCATTGACGTCAAGTAACTAATTACAAATGATCTATTTTTACGACATATTGTACCTTCTCTAAGGACGCAAAGACGTTGAAAACCGCCACCTTGCAAACCAGGTTCAACAGGAATGGGTAGCGGCAGAAAATGGCTGGTGTGGTGACGTCATCCTTTAAGAAAATAATCAATGATTTACGAAGAATATCATTTCAGAAAATAACAGATTGTTTATACTGCACTATATGTTCTTACCTCGACGTGAGATAATGTTTTCCAAAGAGTGATGTCAGTGAGTGCCACCACACTTGTACTGATTTCCTCCACATAAAAGGTGCTCAGTGGGACTTTGTAAGACTGTCCAGCTTTGTTTGCCTGTGAAAACATAATAAAAAAACATTAGCAAAGAAATTGGGAAAACATTTTTTATCCAGTCAAAATAAAATTCCAGGCCATCATTGAACAATGGTGGTCAGACAGCTTTCAGCTCTGGTAACTTGTGTTGGAATTAATTCAAAAACTGTCAATGAATCAGCTGTGAGACTACATTTAGTCTCAGTGTTCATTCTGATCACACAAAAAGACAAATATTTTCCAGAAATCGCTTTAGAAAATGACTTTGCTGGAGACAATGACCAAACACCTGCTTTGGAAGGCAGCAACATTTATGACTTTAGCTCAAATCAACCCCATCTGTAGTATTATTTTTCAGCCGCTGGTCCAGATTCAATTTTGATTAGCGGTCAAAATATGTCTTCAGGAGCCTATTCCAAAGATAAAGGATTTCATTTCATCTTTGAGCCCAAAGGTAGGCTATAATAGTTGTGACACTAAACCCACTGATGATTGTAATAAAAACACACAGCACTGACTTTGTAGAGCAGCTTGAGGGCTTCCAGCAGGTATTTGACTCCCGGGTTGTGAGTGGCTAAGAGGCCGTTCCTTAGCATGAAGGCCAGGGCCTTTCTGAACACCAAGATGTGTTTCATCAGGATGGCGGGTGTCAGGGAAGACCACTGGCGTCCTGCAGAATAAACACAAGAGCTCAAGCTACTGCACATTAAGACCAGTTTGACAACATACTGTACCCACAGCATATAGAAAAAAACATTGTATTTTAAAAGGCCATATTTACTATTGTATGTCTAATTTTGTGATATTTGTCAAAACCGTACAGTAAGCTCAAGGATAATTTTGTCATATAACAAAAAGAGAAAGGAAAAAAAGGTATCTGTTTACTTAATGTTTCCAGAGTCTTTTCTTGCAGCTCTCCAATAATGACGGCCAACGGCAACACCCCGTTCATGACCTGAGACTCCTCTTGGAAGAGGGGACACGTCAGCAGAATCAAAAGGATCTCTGGTGATTTTAGGGCACTTGTTGATGCAAAAAGCCACTCAATCAGGATTTTAAGGTTTACCTGCATGGAAAATAGACATATGATGGCAATGTTCACACAGCATGCACGTGTTTGTAAAGAAATAAATTAATCTAATCCATCTGAACTACAAGAGGTTTAGAGCCTTATTTTGGTACGTTACAAAAGGGCTTTCCTCTTCAGTCAATTTATGTCTCAAGCAACAGAACAAATGACGCATGAAAATAGGAAAATGTGTGTTCTTTACGGATTGTTTGATCCATGGTATAGCCAGCAGCTGGTCGAAAGCTCGGCCGGCAGCTTCAAGGTCCACAGTTAAGACGTCTGCTTCAGATGGAGGCCCACTGATACCAAAAACAAAGGATTAAAACCAAATAGCAGCACTAGTGTAGATAAATGGTATTCAGACTATGCTTTTAATTGAAGGTGAGGCTGGGTTTCTATTTCAGAAATAAGTCTTGCTTTTCTTTTGATGCTAAAAAGAGACTTGTTGCTGCTACTTTTATGTCAGTGATTGATTATGGTGATGTTTTATACATGCATGCCTCTTCTCAATGTCTTCACTCCGTGGATACTGTCTACCATGGAGCATTGAGGTTCATAACAAATCTTCAGGCCCTTACTCACCATTGCTCCCTGTATGCTAGGGTTGGTTGGCCTGCATTGTCCATCCGTAGGCTAAGTCATTGGCATGTCATTATTTATAAGGCAATCCTAAATATACTTCCATCTTATCTGTGCAAGTTAATTCATCAGAAAAATGCTAGTAGCTACCATCTTCGCTCTGTGACACTTGCGCAAGGCCTACTCTTGTTATCTGTCCCCAACGTCTGTCTGGAAAAAGGGGTTTTAGGTTTGCTGCTCCTACAGCTTGGAATTTGCTGCAGACTGATTTGGGTCTCCGGGAGCCGGTCTCTTTAGGTGTTTTTAAAAATAGATTGAAAGAGTTGGTGGAAGGTTCATCTGGTTGTAGATGTTTTTAGACTGAGGATGTGCATCTGTGTGAACTATGATATGATGACTTGAGTCTTGAGTCTTAGTTTTTGTTTTTTTACTTATGCCGTGATCTAAAAATGTTCTGTCACGGTTTTATGTTTCATGTTGTATGTCTGAAACTTTGTTTTAATGTGCTACTGCTGTCTTGGCCAGGACACTCTTGGAAAGGAGATTTTTAATCTCAATGAGGCTTTTTCCTGGTTAAATAAATTAAAAAAAAAAAGATCACTCTCACAATCTTGACATTATAGCTGAGTTTGCTAATAAACAGTAAACACTAGAAAAAAAGACTCACTCAGACTTTGTGAAACTTGCAACAAGACTTGAACTCGTCAGAAACATCGAAGATATTTCTCTGTTGAACAAACAAAGAGGGGAACTTACAAACACTGGAGTTACTGCTTATGAGACTGATATTTCATTTGTGCAGCTACATAATTTACAACCATAATACAGTTATGAAAAAAGGACCTCTTTGCCTCTGCGTTGCCATGTCTCATTGACAGCCATCTTTGCAGTTTTGTTTCATCAAGACGCCCAGTTATCTGTCCCCGGTCCAAGCTCTTCAATCAGACAATACATTTTACTTGATCATGACCAAATAGTAATTTCAACTTAAAATTCACCAGAACAATTTGATACAAAAAGGACATTCATTTTAGGAAGAAAAAAAAATAGTTTTACACCAATGTGCTTACTTATAATGAATGAAATAAAGGTATATTTCAGTGAAAATCTGTCAGAACAATGAGTCTTTAATAGGTGAACACATTACCTGTGTAGGCGAAGTGTAAATGAAGCTTGTGTTCCACCCGGCTGATATTTTCAAGTCTGCTTCAACAAATAAAACACATTTACAATCAGCATTTAAATCTGCTAGTATTACACCAACTTCTACTTTCACAGAACACAACCGTTATACTTAAATAAAATAAAAAACTGAATATTTAACTGCCAACTGCTGTGAAGGTTGACTATTGAACTGTCCAAGAAAAAGGCCCATCTTTAACTCAACACTTCATCAAGTAGTTGTGGGAGCCATGTTACATCCTAACATGCATCTCCTGGGATGATTAGAGAACATACTGTGTACAGATACACACCGTTGGGTATGGCTGTTGCACTGTCAGTGGTCCATGGGAAATCTACCAGAGTGGGAGTCAGACTGTCCTCTGGCCTTCCTGTCCCAATTTGACCTTTGGCTCCATTGCCAAAAGCCCACAGCTGGCCGTCGGAGCCCAAAACCAGAGTGTGACGTCTGAGAGACAAGAAACCGCTGTAAATGTTATGTTGCACTTCACAAAGTAAAAGTACTTAAATTAGGCGTCTCTAGTTAGATATTCTCAAAGTTATTATAAGTGTTGCACCCTTGAAACGAACTGTCCACAAACACGTCCTTCTTCAGTTTTGCAACTTTTATTTAACAAATCCCAGTTTAATAACAAGCATACGTTCTGTCTTCAGCCAGTATACTGCACGTCTACTTCGTTCCTCTCTTAAAGAGACAGTGCTCTTTTCTAAGGGGCCAATGCAATACTGTCTGCCCTTCACAGCTAGTATGTGTACAGGTAATTTCATGTTCTCAAACATTGGAACAACAACATATGACTTAATTTAAACACACAATTTAAAGTAAATTGTTAGTAATGGACACAGTTGTATTACATTAGTAAGACATATGTAATAACATATTTCAGGGCGCTACATAAGCACGATTTTATGCTGCCAAAACTAAATAATCCTTCCTTAAAAGGAAAATTTGACAATTATCAACCCTATCCCAGTTAGGTACATAGTGTTAAATAAGGGGCGCAGCTGCAACATGTGTTGTTTATCCTCAGCCCAGTGACATACTTGGGAAGAGGAAGAGTAAAGCAAACACAGACTGGGGGAGTCTTATTGCCCTCCAACGCCAGCGTGGGCAGTTTTTGTTGGATGTTGTTGCAGACAACAACACACAGAGAGAGCCGTGTGTGCATTACTATGCATGCGTTACTTCGTCCTCCACAGATTGGAAAAGACCAGCAGGGCCATTCTTGGCATTGTATTTTTCTGATTTAATCGTCTGCCTAGTTATTACCTGCCACATGAAATCTGAGAGGCGGGACCGCCGAGACTGTCGACCAGTCTGGGTCTCACTTCATTAGCAGAGGAGTTGTGACCCAGCTGACCGTAGCGTCCCTCTCCAAAAGTGAGAACCTCTCCATCCTAGAAATCACAGCATCACACAAGATCATAAGCAGCAATGTGTGAAGACTGTCATTATCTTCACAAAGTGATAATTCATGATTTAACAAAGTCAGAAGATGTTGTACCTGTGTTAGCACAGCAGAGTGTGCCTCTCCACAGCTTATGAAGGAGACTCCTTGAGATCTGAGGGCGGGTACCATACAGATGTTGAACCTGCCTGTTGAAGATTATGAGAAATGGAAAAGAAAAGGTGCTTATTTATATTATTAAGTATACATATAATGAGTTTGGATAAATAAGATGAAAGAAAGTATGTAATCAGGAGGTTGTTGTGAGGTTAATAGCACCTGTTAGTACCTCTGATTTACCATTATTACATACCAGTCAGACAAGAATATTTTTTTCCTGAAAAATAACACACTTTTCTCTAGACATTTCCAGAATCCTCAAAAACTTGCTGGAACATTTAGATGAAAAGATATTTAGTTTTCAGCACAATAACATTTCTTTTTAAATTCATTTTTCAAGTAGTGACTGTTACCTAATACACACATAATTATCATTTAATTAACTGTATCTAGCAAAGCTGCACATTGGTTGGTCTAATACAGCGTTGTGAACCCAAAATAACTACATAATGATGCAGATTTGCAAAGACTCGAAATTCATGCTTTGTCAGTTCTTTCCACAAGAAGCCAAGCAAACCACTTTTAAAATGCTTTCTTTTCTGAATGCTAACATTGTATCTGCTCCATCAACACTCAAAATAACGTCATTTAGGCATAAATACGTCAGTGTTATTATTATGTTATTGTTATGGTATAGACAGTCTATGTTTATACACATACAGTACATGCTTGCTACATGTGAGCAAGTGGGTGTGTAAGCAAGTTAAAGTAAAGTGTTTGTACCTTTCTCATCCACCCTGTTGAGTCCCAGCTGGCCAGATTTATTGGCCCCACAGCAGTACACCAGGCCCGGGAGTGTGAGGAACAGAGTGTGGGTCGCCCCGGCTGAAATCTGGGTCACCGCTACACCGGTCAGAGCGCCGACCAGGTCTGGTACATACTGCAGAGTAATCTCTTTCCCCAGACCCAGCTGACCATGACTGTTCAAACCCCACGAGAAGACATCCCCTCCTTTAAAGTGGTAACAAAAATAAAATAATTAAACACAGTTAATATATTGTCTATACATTGTTTCTTAAATATACTTTGTATTTGTAAGCCATTGCTACAGCTGTGTTTTCTTGAAGCTCCTCCTGTACCTATGGTAAAGAACATTTACTTTGCGAGTTATCTTGCCTGAGGGGAATAGGGAACCTGGATTTGGCACAGTGATATAGTGACATATGAAAATCTAAATCAAATCATTACTACATTACACAAAACGTAACATCACAAGAGCTGGCACTGTTCCATATAAACAAACAAAGATGTCATCGGTGTGTTCATTGTCTTACCTTTAGTCAGTGCCAGAGAGTGGGAGTTCCCACAAGCAACTTGAATCACTGCTATTTGCAGTGGTATCGGCACCTGACTGCATATTGAAATACGATAACAAATGAAAAAGGCTTTGCTTACTTTGAGTGATAAGTATGAATATACATATATTAAATAGAATGAAATCTTGCCTTGGTCTGTTGCGCAGTAGATTTGGCAAAATGCCTCGCTGTCCATCGTCTCCGGCCCCCCAGGAGAACACCTGTCCAGAGGCACACACAGCCAGACAGTGGTCCTGACCGCAAGCTATCAACGCCACATTGCCCAGGCCCTCCACACGACCTTACACAGGATGACGGACAGAGAGTCACAAACCAGAATGTACAGTGTAACAATACATATCTAACGTAATACATTCAATCAAGGGCTGTAATCACTCTAAACTGCTTAAAATGTGTTATAATCTATAAAGTATAAAAAGTGACAGTAATTATTAACAATGGTGGGAAGTAACTAAGTAACCTTTTATGGCTGGGTAATATATTGATATTATATTGTGATGTGAGACTAGATGATAAATCAGATTTTAGATATCTATGGCATATGTGTTGTCTTTTCCTGGTTTTAAAGGCTGCATTTACAAAGCTGTTCTATTAGTTACCTTTGTCATTATATCGACAGTACTGATGATTATTTTTTATTGTGTAAATATTTTGTAAGACCGTACAAAATCAATTTTGTGATATATATATATATATATATATATATATATATATATATATATATATATATATATATATATATATATATATATATTGTCTTATGTTGATAGTCATCATCATTATCAATAATCATCGCATGTCTGTCATCTCGAGTGCAGGACTACAATACAATGTGATATTTTATACTTGTATGATCTAAATGTTTTTACCACCACCATTGTCGCAACGTAGCCTAATAATCACATTATCCAAACCTTGAATTCATATCCAACTTTCCCACCAGCACTTGAACTCAACGCACTTTAAAGCGCTCAGTTAACTTTCGCTGCCTTCACTGACTGTGAAACGAAACTGAAACTTGAACAACAAACATAAGATAAAGTCCGTCCTTAATTTAAATTGACTCGACAGACTCGTAAATAAAAGATAATAATAATAAATACAATCTTGCATTAAATTTAACATTCTGAGATAAAAAATAAAAAAATCCTTTAAAGGTTAGATTAAAATCACTTCTTCGTTTTTAATATTATATATGAACTGGGCTATTATTTAGTATTAACATTATACGACTCGTCTTATTACGTCAACTATTACCTGGCTTATTTCCATCTTTAAGTTTCTTTCGTCCAAGTTGTCCCTGTGAGTTGTGTCCACATGATAAAACTCCTCCGTCCCGAGTGAGGAACAAGGTGCACTGTTCCCCGCAGCAGATGCTGGTTATAACCCCGGGGACGGTCCATGAGGTCGGACTGAGGGCTTCCCGAGGACCGAACTGTCCACTGGAGCTGTCTCCCCAGCAGTACAGTTGCATCACCATGTCTCCACAGCTGATGTGCTTAAGGTGTTTGCGGTGGGCGGCTATTTATCTCAGAAGATGCTGCCTTCACGTGCAGTTGGCGGTATTTACACACTCGGAAATATGCACTTTAGTTACCCGTTCTTTGGGTATATATCGAGTGAGTATCTCTAGTTAAAATGTCTAACACGACAACTAACTTTGTAACTAGGTACAATTTTTCATTTACTTTTGACTAAAGGCAAGCAATAGCGCACAACCAATGCGGTTGAGGTACTGTTATTTACGATCTTACCAAGAAGCATTGAAGGCAGCATGAGCCCAACAGAAGTTCAGAAGTTGTTTCTATATCTTTCAAAAGTCACTTTCGACGTTTTATAATCACGACCATTCCCATACAGTGTTATATTTACTAACATTTCTGACAATAGGACCGTCATTCTTAAAAATAAATAACGTGATGTAGGAAAGTCATTGCTTTTTAATACATACAAATAAGTATAAATAAGACATGTATACCAACATATGCTATGATTACATTAAACGTGTCAAAATGCATGTCAAACTGTGTAAACAATACATGCAGTAGCTATGACTGGTCACAAACTAAACTGGTCATGTATTGGTTTTGTTTTCACAAAAATGAAACTGAAATGCTCAGTAGATTTTTCTGCAGTAAGGAGGTGCATTATCATCTTCATCATCCAGTCACACATTCTTGATTCAGACTGCTGGAAAAAACTGCCCAGAAGTGGAAGCACAGACACATTCAGTATTTTTCTATGTATATTTCAATATACAGTACACAATAATACACACAAATGCACTTTGTGTGCTAGCATATTTATCATCAGAATTTTGAAAACACAGTCCAACAAGTCCATAATAATCTTAAGGCCATGTAATATTGGGGGTTGCTTGTGGTAACCACCTGGATGCTCTGTCAAAGGGGCATGGCTTCAATCGACCACTCAACTTCTCCCTGCACCTGACTGACTCTTCCCCGTTGCTCATGACATCTGAAATAGAATACACACCTACCGACCCGTCCTCAAACCCCACAAACACACACTGCTGCTCACAAACAACCAGCGTCAACGGATTCTTTGCCAGACACAGACTTCCTATTCTTTCCCCATCTGTCAGTCGTACAACTGTGAGGATGGGCCTCTCTCGCGGGTAACAGACGCAGTTTTTCTGCAGGGTGGTGGTGGGCCGGTATATGTAGGCAACATAGCATCCAGTTTCATCCAAATAAGCTTTAATGACTGGACCCTCAGCCTTGATTGAGCACAGTCTGACTTGAGATAAGTCCAAGAGGTTGATGGCCTCATTATCAGTAGACAGCAGGGCATAGCTCCCATCAGAGGTCACTTGGAAGTACTGTGGCTGACAGTGAAACCTATACGGCAGCTGGAAGTGCTGGCACAGCGTCTCCTCTGCTACTTTCCAGGTGTACACCGCCCCCGAAGAGGTCATCACCACCACAAAGGCCGGGTGCTCTGAAAGTGTGTGGAAAGCAACAACGTGTTCAGAGCTTTCAGCGCAGGAGAAACGCTTGCTGATTGAGCCCGACCACAGACTGGCAGCTAACAGGTTTCCCCGGCGACGGCCAATAAGAAAGGTGCTGGTGGGTGACACCTTGGCGTCAGAGAGGTATGGGTGTATGCTGCACACTATGCTCCCCTGTGCCAGCTTCCAGACTCGAGACAACCCTCGATCAGAAATGCTGACCCCAAATTTACTGTTGGGGGTGATCAGGACGTCTGTCGCTCGGCTGCCACTCATACGCAGGATGTTCTGACCGCTTTCTGTCTGCCAGACGTATATTTCTCCTGCCGAGAGTGTCACAAGGTGAACGTTATCCGGAGAAAGACAGAGTTTTCCCACAGGTCCGGCATGTAGGAAGTTAGCATGTTGGAGCCCTGTTTCTAATCTCCATCTACAAACCGTCTCTGACCCATCAGAGGTGTAGAAGCACTCCCCTGTTCGTTCAACCACCACTTCTTTCACTCCGCGCCCCATTTTCGGAGCTGCACCTGCAGCATCTATCATCCCAGAGTCCCACAGTGTCATGCAGCCATCGTGAGCGACACAAACGACACCTGAGGCCATCTTGAGGAGTGTACGGGGCTGCTTGTTCGTTTCTAAGGAGAGGACACAGTCCCCTGTGCTGAGCCTCCACACCAAGACGAAGGGACAGGCATCCAACAACGCCAAGAAAAGGTGGCCATGTTGGGAGAGGAAAGCTTGAGTGAAGGCCCTCCCCTGTGGAGCCAGAAACTGGTCCCACAGTTCCCAGTCACATGTATCCCACAGTGCAACCTGGTGAGATTGACACACCAATAAAGTGCCAATTTCATGTGAGTAATCGATATTGAGGATGTTATTACATTCACCCCCAATAAAGCTTTCTCTGATAAGTCTGGGTGGGTTTATTCTGGATGCCACATCCCATAGGCTTACACTTCCTGTCCTGTCAACACATGCCATTTCCCACTTATCTTCACGCAGGATCATTGATGTAATCGCGTTGTGGTTGGAGTTTGAGCAAGTGCCAAGGAAGCTGCCGGAGTTGGCGTCAAATATGGACAGTGTCCCTCCCTCCAGGCCACAGTACATGTATAAACCATTAGAGGAGCAAACCAAACAGGTCACGCAGCTCTGACACTGGAAATGGGTCAAAGTCTCATCGGAGACATCAAATACACTCACAAAACACTCACCTTTCCACCACATAAATACCCTTTTCTGATACGCAACAAACCCCTCAACTTTGTTTGCTGTTTTTTGGCTTAACTTTGCTTCCGTATGGTCCTTAACCTGCAGAAACCTTTCTGGGCCTGTCACGTCCCACAAGAGGAGCTTGTCGCACTGTGTGGAAAACAACATGAAATGACCGCTGCTCTTCACTCCGGCAAATGTCAGCTCCTTCTGCTCACTGCTCAGTGATAGTTTGACGACATCATACCCAAAGCCTTTCCAAATCCAAGCAGTGCCATCATCCATGATCTCTGCTACAATCCCAAACTCTGTCCCAGCTACTTCTCTAACAGAGACGTCCTTGGTTTCGGCATCACGTGTTAAACACTGAATGGAGGGAACAGATAAGGGAGCTGGGCAAAGCGATACTCCTAGTCCATTTCCTGCCCTCCTCCTCTCCTGTCTGATCTCTCTGGCATAACCTTCGAGCCCAGGAAATACCTCCAGATAAGGCAGGAGGCCCGTCTCCATCACAGAGGGCAGGTACAGTGGTGAGCTCTGCAGCAGGCAAGCACAAGACTTCAGTATGCTCGCCAGGAGGGCTCTTTCCCTTGAAAAACTGAAGTGGGAGGACCCCTCCTCACTCTCCAACATGGCTACCAGATCTGCCAGTAGTCCTGCTCGAACCATGGCCTGGTGAAAGCTCAAAGACATTAACAGCCCATGCTCCAACTCCCCGCATTGATCACTTTCTTGCAAGTGATGCGGTAATTCTAAGACCTTCCTCAAGTTCATTGGGCCAACTTCTTTGAAAGAAGAGTTAAAAACAAACGGCTGGCCATGTGCTTCTACACTGGGTGGCTGCCTGTCTATGCATAAATCCACATGGCCGATACCCTTGTTTGGTCCAGTTGTTTGCTTTACAAAAAGTGTTTTTGCACTTCTACCACAAGGCAATCGGCCACTGAAATAGTCCGCCATCGCCGAATGAATCTCCCTCCTCACCTCGTGAGTGCCCAAACACCTCTTCGCCACCACCAGCTGGAAATGCCTGCTCACCCAGAACAAAACATGTGACCCTGCAACTGTCCTCCTAATGAGAAACATCCTCAAATCCAACAGGAGCGTCTCCACGTCGATTTGCGGGATCCTCATATTGGAGGAAGTGCTCTCATCCTGCTGAACACACTCAGTCAGCACCTTGTGATCACTGGACAGCAGGTCGGCGAGCTCGACCTCAGTGAGCCCGGTCCTGGAGAGGCTGAGGTAGGAGACGGCACGAGCCACGATAGAGGAGCCGTGTTTCTGCTCCAGGTGATCGAGCAGCGCCGAAATGGCTGAGTGGACGCCAGCAGGGAGCGACGACTCAGTCACATCTGAATCTGATGACGAGAGAGGGGATTGAGGGACAGGAGGAGAGAAATGTTACGTAATCAAACTGTGTTGAGGCCTGACATATAGTCAAATATCAGACACTTGTTATTTCTGATGACTGGAAAAGTGTCCTTAAAGGACCTCAAGGTGTCATGATACCCACTTAGAGAATCTTCTGAACGAGCACACTAAATAAATGGCAGAAAATAGTCCCCAACAACTGCACTATTTACTCCTGTTTGAGTAACATTTGCTAAAGCATACAGTCCCCAGCTGTTAAGGAAAAGATTGAAGTAGATTTATAACTGCAGAGGAAAGACTGGACTGAATTGAGAGATAGATTAACGTGTTGTTGGTTAAGGTCTTTCCATTAGATTTGTTGACTATAATAAAAATAAAGAAGCCTTATTCTTAGAGAATCTGTCTGTCTACTTCTTTAGTCGTACCAGAGTGCCAGAGCGAGGTGTGAAGGTGCAAGAGTCGAGCGTAGAGAGTCAGACAACAGGAAGTCAGTGCCTGGTTCACCAGCCCCTGTTGCCCTGATGTCACCCTCCTCCCCGAACTGCTCAGCAGTGATGCCAACATCTTCACACACTGTTTCCGGTCCACCGAACCCAGCTGAACACACACATATCCTGCCTCCTCACTGCCCTCCGATACACATGGAGCTGGGCTTCTTTGCGGGTTGATGGCTTGCAGGACTTGTGTTGCGTTGGAGGAGACGGCGAGGATGAGTTTGACACTGGGAGGAAGGGGAGACGGGAGGCTCTCCATGATGTGAGGTGCTAAATTGTTTTCTATTTGGTCGAGGCCATCGAGGATTAGAACTAGAGGTTTTTTAGTTGAGGGCATGAAGGTGAGGAGGGATGAGAGACGCTCTTTTAGCTCAGACAGACGAAAGTTGGATGTTGAGCGACAGCTGGAATTAAAGTCTCTGAGGTTAGTGATACAGCTAAGATCGTTCATGTTGCTGTGATTCTGCTCAGAGGAAGATTTGCTGTGATATCTAATGCCGATTTGATAACACAGGCTCGACAACAGGTGCCTTGGGGAAGGGTTGATTGACAGATTGCAAAAATAAGCGATCACCACAGGATCACAGTCTGGTAGCCAAGACTTTATCTGTGGAGAGACAGGGAGACAAAACACTTATTTACATGTTGTCAAGGCCATGTAGTAGATTCCTGTATCACTGTGTTACAATCTGAATGCCTAGTCTGGTTATCCTGCTTGGAATCTAGATTTTCTATTGATAAAGCGACAAGGTGCCAGAAACACTTCTCGTTAACTCTATTTTAAATCTGTTTTCAGTTTTTTTAAGTAGAGCTGCAACTAATGATTATTGTCATTATCAGTTCCTGAAATCTGAAGATTATACCCGAGGAATCGATTAAAAGTTTGGTCTATAAAATGTGAATTATGAAAAATGTCCATTTCCAAGGACCTAATGGGATGTATTCAAATTACTTTTTTGTCCATTCAACAGTCCAGGACTCAGAAAACCAGAAAACATTCATATTTGAAAGGCTACAGCCACTGAATTATGGGAATTTGGGCTTTAAACAATTACTTAAACAATTAATTGATCATCAAATAAGTTACAAATACATTTGCTGTCACTACATATTTGATTCATGGCTTATTGTTTCCAAAAAAGAAAGACAAAGAAAATGAATGCAGCTTGTCCTCTTTTTTTAAGTGAATTGCTGCTATTTGTTTTATAAAAAGAAAATCTGAAGATTTGTGAATACTTATTACCTAGCTCCACTATGTGTTTGTAGCAATTATTGTATTGTTTGGATTTAAAATGTGTGAGTGGTGAAAGGATTTAACATCTTATGGGAGTTTCACACACACGCTCACTTACTTGTTGAGCACAGTGTGCAAGCAGAACTGTCTTCCCTGTGCATGGTCCTCCTGTCACCACTAGTGGGCACTGTTGTCCACTCTGCTCCACAAAGGCTCTGACCTACAGCAAATATAAAGAAAACTCTAGTGATGCACCGTTGCACCTGAAATGTGTGGCTCCACCAGAATGACACAACACAGGGAACAAATATCCCCAAAATGACTTTTAATTGGTCAAATTAAATTAAAAGGACTGAATGTTATTATCTATTGATAACTTTTTGTTTCAATCTTCCTCAGTTCTTAATCCTTCACGTTGCCATAATAAAAACGAAACAGCATTAGCAGTTAAAATGCTGCCTTTGAAACCATCTATAAAAACTCCTTCAACCTGACCTTTTCCTCCTCTGGCCGTGTGACGTCATAAAGTCGGGACAAGGTGCCGCACAGCTCCTCCTGCTCTGCCGGCTCTCTGGTCACGGTATCACCGAGCTGAGAGCCTTCACTGCTTTCTAAGACGCTCAAGCTGTCAATCAATCCCACAAGGTCAGAGTACACCTGCTGGCAAAGAGACTCGGCATAGCCTCGCCGCCTGGCTGTCGTGTAACCATAGCGACAGTCACACTCGGTGGTGGTGGCGTAGACGAGAAGCCGAGAGGAAGTGATGAGACCAGGGAGGAAGTCGTCACAAAGCTCTGACAATAACTGTGAATCAGTGGGCGTCGTCCTGAGGTCAAAGGTAGCAGCCTAAGCATACAGGACAAAAAGAGTCTTTAAATCACTGTTCCAATTTGATAAAAGCTGAATTGCATATTTTACTATTTCTATTAGGCCTATACTACTAAAATGAACGATTATTTATAAAACCTTCACAAGTGTGAAATATTTTAAGTACATCTCGCTTCTGTACACAAAAATCCCATCTCTCTGTCAGGAACTAATAAATAACTTTGCCACGTTAATGGAGGCATGACATTTTGCTTCTTTTTATCACCTTAACCTTAATTAAAATTGTTGATGTCTTTCATGCTTATAGTAGTTTGAAGAGGTTATTTATTAGCTAGAATTAACTAACATTTCTTGTAAACTGCTTGTAATCTTGATTGATCTTCTTGATATGAACATTTCTGAAAAGCCTCACTTGCTCCTTCTGGAAAAACAAAACCAAACGTTTGGTTTCTTAAAGGCAAACATGCCACATGTCCAGCTACTATAGAAAAAGGAATGTGAAAAATGTATTGATGTCAATGATACACTCTATAATGTGCTTGAGTGAAAGTGGGTGTATTAGTGAATCCTGAGAAAGGGATGGATGTCTCTTACCTCTGACTGAAGTTGTGACTTCACCTGTCTCTTCTCTTTCTCTCCTTTTGCGTTAATGACCCTGTGAACGTAAACCAGGCAGCGTCTGATGATGTCATCAGGAGGATGGTCGTCCAGAGCAAATCTCAGATCTGCGTCGAGGGCTGGAGAGAAGCAGCGAAGCATTTCATTATACCTCGACATCCACACACACACACACACACACACACACACACACACACACACACACACACACACACACACACACACACACACACACACACACACACACACACACACACACACACACACACACACACACACACACACACACACACACACACACACACACACACCTCACCTGATCTGTGGTAGCTACGAGCGCTCTCTGGGCTCATCACACCAGAGTGGACACACAGACTCACTGTGGTCTGAAACTTCTTCCTCAGCTCCTCTTCTTCAGCCTTCATCCTCATCTCCTCTTCCTTTTTAACCTTTAACAGAACACAGTTTGATACTTCTTTCTTTCTTTTTTTTAAAGCATCACAGTCTAACAGTTGTGATTAAAGAAATAAACATAATTAACCCATGCAAATTATATCTAAAATATGAACAAACTGACTTTAAAATACAAGGTTATCTGATGTAGAGACTGTGACTGCGTGAAGACTCATGAGATCATCAAATATTCAGAGTATTCATTTATATTTATAAATGCTTAATATGGCTTTAAAAGGAACGAAACACTAAAATAGACTTTTATTTGTGCTGGACATTTTATTTTATAAACCTTTTAAAAGCCTTTTACGTTCATAAAGACTAATCAGTCAGTACTTTTTACATACATGTTAATTAGCAGCAGCACTTGGACAAACCTATTGCTGTTTGCTTAACAAGAGCACCTTCATTACTAAATGAAGACAATAGATGAGTCATGCATTTCGGAGGTGCAGTGTGATCACCTGGGGACAGCAGGTGTGTCTGTTTCTAGGCCTCAGGCAGTAGGAGGGAGGGATGGTGTTCTCGTCCCTCTGGTACTCTCTCTCCAGCTCCTGGGTGTTGACGCCCGCTCGCTGGCTCTCCTGCAGCAGCAGCTGGTACTCTGACACCTCCACCTGGGCGGGCAGGCTGGCTGTGCCATACTGATGTCCTACCAGGGCCTGCAGCACCACCATGTGGACACAGAAAGAACCGCAGTATGGGGATCCATCCTTTACTACTAATTCATGCACTCTGGTGTTGGTGTTTACGGATTATTAAAGCTCAACAGGCGCTGATTAAACGGCAGTTCATGGTTAATGTACACTATGCTGTATAATGTTTACCAGTAAAAAAGGTCCTGCGGAGCTCCTTCTGCATTCTTTAATCAGCTCCTGCCTTGTGTTTTCATCTGGCCAATGACTGGGATCACTGGACTCAAATGGGTCTATCACCTACACACAGATAAACACGCACATGCACACACACACACGCACACACGCACACGCACACACACACACACACGGTTAACAAGCTAAAGGAGAGATGACTGATTATCGGTTCATGAAAAGCACACATGGTGCAGTAACAATTGGCCAGGTGGTGGCTCAGTATCATATGATATTCTTCCATCTCTCTAATTACACATTCTGCTGAAAAGAGACGGCACAGTGTGAGGGTTGAACTGCCCCGAGGTGATTTCATACACACCGTCACAAAGATCGTCCTCTATTTATAAAAAGATTAATGTAATTAGGCAAAGTTGAGTAGGATTGACTGGACTTTTACAGGAATGGCCCCAGGGGATAACGTGAGCACACACAACTGGAAGCTACCAAATAATATTGCTTTTGTTTTCCACTGTTGTCAGAGAGCAACGTTACAGAGGATTATTGGCAATGCTTGAATCTGTCTGTAATAGTGCTGAAACAGTCAATTATTCCTCCAGTCGACTGACAGAAAATGTATTTGTCAGCAGAATTTCAATAGTTTTATTCCATGTTGTAAAAATATTTTGTGTGCTTTTTGATTGTTGGTCGGACCAAACATTAACTTTAAGTCAAGACTTTCACCTCTCACAGCATCAGCAGTTTCCATTATATTCAATGTTTTAAGAACAAAACTATTTAACCCCAAAAATATATATTTACACATATATGTGTGTACGTAAATTAATTGTTAATGAAAAGTTGCGATGATATAGGCATCTTAACTTTGCGGATGAACATTTCAGTAGCTCATGGGGTTAGAAGTCACGTCACTGTAAACATAAACAGCTTGATGTATGTCACTTTTGTCACTGATACTCAAGTGTTGTTCCCTCCAGGCTCTAGAAGCTTCTAACAGCACAAGTGGTAATGGCATTACGGCACATGTTAAAGTGTTACGTGGTAATACATGGAAAGGATGTTGAACTTTAAGTAGAACCTTAGATTTAGAAAAGATAAGTGTGTGCTCACCCTGACATCCAGTCCCAGTGTTTTTCTACAGTGTTCTCGAAGTTCGGGAAACACACTCTCTCTCAGAGCTCTGCGCTCCACCATGCTATCTATACGGAGCAGAAACACAAACATACATCTATTAAAAAACATTTTTTTTAAACAAAGCATGTACAAAAAGCACATTTGTTTTTGTTTGTACATACCCTCTGGGTTGGAGCACAGATATAGTTTCACACAGGTGGAATTTGAATGAGAGCGGCCCATTTGTTTTCCTCTGGAGCGCATGACAAATTGCTGAGTTAAGGATAAAATAAGGGAGAAAAACTTTATTCAATGGCCCAAATAAAAAGCTCACAGTTGCTGCTTTGCTGCTCTAAACTGGTGTTTCTCTTTCCCCTCCCGCTCCACTCAGGAAACTCTGGCCGTGGTTATTTATAGAGGGAGTTATCACAATCACACCCACTTGTGGTGACTGGAACGTCTATCACACGCACACGCACACGCACACGCACACGCACACAATGTAGACAAACTCTCAGTTGTGTTCATAATACAATATGCAGGACAGGTGCATAAACACACACGATTAGGAAGGCAGATCATCAGAAACATCAACAGAAACGAACCCCAAAAAAGCCCCCAGAATAACAAAAAAAAAAAACTTTTCAATATTTCTTTATTAATCAACATTTGTACACAATAAATACAAACTTTGTTGTTTTTTTGTACAGCCAATAATAATATGCAGAAAGACTTTTGCATCTGTCATTATTGTCAGCATGGCAACAGTCTGTGAAGAGACGAAGGCCAGTTGTTCCACCACATCGTTAACAGCAGCAGCTGTGTTGCTGCTTCAAAACGAAGGATGAAAAATAAAAGAATTATATAATACATAAAACCCCAAAACAGGCTCATACCAAATAATTCAACACTGTAGCGACCAGAGGGAGTGCTAAAAAAGGGGGAAATAATCATGTTCAAAGTGGCAACTGACAACAACAAAAAGTAATACATTTTATATTTGATAGAAAGACTGATTGAGCATTCACGGTGGGAAGTGCTTTGGGACGCTATAAACTTCAGAACAAGTTTGAAAACCCTTTCCAATGAGAGCTCAGAGAGCTAAAGGAGCACTGCTGCTCACGCTCACAAGTCAATGCCATCACCTACAGCAGCAGGGGGGCAGAGGTTTGAGTCTGAAAGTGTAACTGATTCCAGTATGTTATGTGTGGACGCTACACACAATGTTGATTCTAAAAGCTCATGGGGGAAAAAAATGAAGAAATACAACTATTAGGTTCGTCTTCATTTCTTGCATCACTTTTCTCTCTCTGACATAATTCACCTCCACCTAGCAAAGAGGAAAACAATCAGCTTGAGACCACATCAGATTGTTTCTCTTCTTACAAGAAGCTGTGTCCCAACTCCATACTACGTATTAATACTAAAGAGCATGTACTCTATACCTCATACTGATTTAGAAGAAATTAAGATACATTCACTGTTGCGTACCAACAGTGAATGTGCTATGATACTGCAACTTTGGAGAATAGTTTATAATGTTCATAACAAAGGGAAAGAAACACAGATTGAATAATTTTCTTTTCCTTCCAATTTCTATTGCTGCGTCCCAACAGGGTGCAATTAGATTTAAGTGTTTCCAGCTGTGAGGAGCTCCCTCTTTTCTTATGTGTTGCATTGTTCAGCACCAGATAAAAAAAAAGAAAGAAGAAGCAATCATCACCAAGCTAATCTAAAATCCTGATTGACATATTTGAGTATACCTTATTTTGAAATGTTTTCATTCAAATCAAAGCCTGGTTAAAATAAATAAGGAGGAAGCTACTGGGACACATTTTTCCAGCTTCAGAGTTAAACAGATCTGATCCTCTTTAAAACAGTCAGCTGGGCCCGTCTCAAGACCACCAAACCACATTCTCTCCAAGTCTTCATTCAAAACATCCCTTCTATGATCAGGGTTTTTATTTTTATTAAATAATGTTAGTAAAACACCTTTTACACATTTCATTGTCCAAAAGTATCTCTTCGTCTCTTTGGAAGAGTAGATAATAAAAACAACTAAATCATCAGTCACACTGAAATAAAGAGGATTCACAACAGAATCAGAATGAAAAGAATAACTCTGATTACTGTATTAAACTGCAGTGATTCATCAGTCTTTTCTATCCATTCTGATGCTATGTTAAAGTACTGCTACTTTTCAGGGAAGGTACAAATAAATAAAAGTGCTACGCTGCCCTTTAGGCAAAGAGTTTTAAAGGCTTGAAGGGTATTTGGGGGTGTGGGGGATTTATTTACTTTGAGTAAAAAAAACACTACAGAATTGTACTTAGCTTCATTTGAATGTCATTTGCTAGTTCTGTCCATTAAGCATGATGTATTTGTTTTATACATCTTGTGTTTTCTGTTTCCACCACCATTACTCAAAGGTAAACATAAGGATAATATCAAATTGGAAACAATACAGCTTGTTTTCTCTTCTGTATTAAACAAAGAAACAAACTCACTCAGTGTTGTGATGGAGTTGCTTGGCCAAACAGAGAAAAATAATACCTGCGAATGTAATGTTTGTCAACTAAACAAGGATAAAAATCAAAGGTGAACTGATCAAAATGATCAAAATCAACGCGAGAGGAGATATGGTCTTTAGGGATAAAAGCTATACAGTTTATTCTGTGATTAATACAACTCCTGACCCCAAACATGAAGAGTGTCGATATTATCTCAAATAAAATCTTTGTTTTCACCACATAGTGAATACCAACAATGTCAGTGCCCTTGAAAGCACCATCTGCGTCCTCTTCGACCGATCAGTGAGACAAGCACACAGCGGGTAACAGAAATATGGAAAAAATATTGTAATGTGTGCGTAATATAATGTAACTGAATGTGTGTATATGACAGCCATCGATTCACACTGACTGCCAATGGACAAAACAGACATTGGAGAAAAGAGGGAGTGTGAAAAGAACAGTGGGAAGAGAGGTGGAGAAAAGAGCAGAAAGGAGGATCCAGCCTCCATTTTCTCTCTTGTTCTTTCATCCCCTCCTTCCCTTCTCTTCTTGCATCTCTCCGTCATACTGTATTTACAATGCCCTTTCAGTATAAGATGAGGATAAAACTTCCACTACATATCAGACATGGTATTCCAATCAGCTGAGTTAGGCTATATGAAACTCTGTGCATAACATTCCTATGACAACAGTAATGTACTGTACTAATACACATTGAATACGTTTGACGATAAGGAGTTTATATATGGCGAGGGAAGGGCTGGAGAGGGGGGGACACTGCGTCCACACACCACCCAGTTTCTCTGTCCATTTACTTTAACCTCAACAGCAATCAAAATCATGAGGCGTTTGGCAAGTTTTATACTTATTGAAACTCATCAAGCTTTCTTTTTATGGAGCCCCGACACTCAAACTATAGTAAAAGATGTCAGATAAGTCTAAAACATATTTACCTATTCCCTAATGTTCTTGCCACATAGCACTATGTGGCTAACATTATGTTAGCTATCTTACCTAAACATTGGTAGTTAAACGGAGCAAAAGCCATTTTTGCTAGCTACCAAGCTGAAGTTGGCTTTTAGCATAGCAATACACTGGACCACAAAGGCTACTGCTGTACCATCAACGTAGGAAGTCTTGTAACTGGAGCTTTAGCATTTTAGCCAGCAAGCTACTTTTTACACTACTTGGAAGTTCACAAATTTCTAGCGAACAATTTCGTTATGTATTACATTTTAGACTTGTTCTATATACATGTAGTATATCTCTCTACTACACTGTGTTGGTTTCAGGGCTCCATAACTTTTCACACGTTTATTTATCATTTGTTAACAGTGGAATTTCTCAAATGTAGTAAATGGTCTTCCTGTACAGAGGGATAAATCGCTTTACTATAACTTGAAGTAGGCGTTAACTAGATAAAAGAAAACTTGCCAAACCCATCATTAACTTTCCCTCATGCTCTCCCCCTCTTAACATTCTTCCTCCTCTTCCACCTCTTCAGTGTGCTCTGGTTTTCTGCCCGATGAGGTAAAGTTTTAAGGCAAGAATGGAAGGACGGGTTGAGGGTAGAGAGGGACGCGGGGGCGGCTACTGCTGCACTTCATTAGGAAGCTAATACGGAGATTATTCAATTGGATACACTACCTTTATCCCCCCTCTTTGCTCTCCTCCTCAACTTGAGGAAGAGAAAAAATGTGGAGAGGACATGGTTCAGTTCGGTTTACTTCACATCACTTTGTTTCAGCTGACTTCAGTTCAGAGCAGTTCAGTCCTTCAGTCTATAGGATGCGTCAGTCTGTTTCATTTTTTTGTCTCTGTAACTGCCTGCCAGCTTGTCCGTGTGTCACACGAGTGTGATCTCCACCTCCTCTGTTTTTTCGGTCTTCTCCTGCGATCGGCGGGGGTGCTGTTTGGGTGGAGGAGGAGCAGCTCGAACCTGTAGTAGTGAAAGAAAACATAAATATGTAGGTTTAATATGAAAGACAAATTGAGGGGATGGCGATGGCCTACTCTTCTTAATTTGACAAACAGCGTACTGTTCGTTTTCTACTTTTAGAGCCTTTAAAAAAAATAAACGCAGTCTGAATGGGAATCATAATAAGGATTCACAGGCAGTTTAATCAACACCTTGTGTCATATAGGGATGCAGATAAAGGTCTTTAAAAGAAAATGGGAACAAATATAAATTATAATTTAGGTGGACTCCAAAACCACAAAGATATTTAGTTTACTACCATACCATGAGAAAAATATTGATGGGAAAGTAAAAAACCATAACGACACAAAATACACTTCTTGAATAAGTTTTATACTAACAGGTCGTAGTTTGCCCGGGCCTCCTTCAGGGGTGAATCGCAGTGGTTGAGGAAATCCTGGAGACACTGGACTCTTGCCAGAGCTTTGATCTACAAAGAGAGAGGGGGAGATTTATAATAAAGAAAACTTCACAGTAAAAAGCCACAATGACCTCTTCTCAATGAATTCAACTACACACACACTGTTTATGTTTGTGTGTGTGTGTGTGTGTGTGTGTGTGTCTTGTGTGTTTTGTTTCTTTCTTTCTTCTTACTGTGGGTGGGTAGCGGTCCCTTGTGTGACGAGGCGGGCGGTGGAGGCTTGTGCTCCCCATTAAGTGCGGCGGAGGGTGAGCGTGGGAGAGGAGGCGGGGTTGAGGTCTCAGGGCTAGTGAAAGGGCTGATGGGAGGTTGTTCATACAGCGGGAGATGTGGCAGAGAACACGGCAACTTCAGAGATGGAGAAATCTAGAGAAAAGGACAGAAATGGATGAAAATGTGCCGCTCACCTGTAATCCCACAAATAAGTCCGAGGCTCTAACTCACAGTTCATGGTACAGTCAGTACTATCATTGTATATCCTTTGTGCTAACTGAAGTCAACCTCATTAAGTTACAACTCAACAGTTTAGAATATAGCTGCAATAAAAGGAAATTCATCCAAAACAACCTTCTTTCTTGAAAAAAAATCAAATAGCAAATTAATTGACTGAAACTGATTAGACTACACAAGAGGAAGAATCTGGTTGTTAATAAGTGTAAATTAAATTAGTTACATGTCAAAATGTCAGTTGGACCTTGGCCTGATGGTGGTGCCATAAACACAAAATGGTCATATTATTATCTTATAATGGCTAACATGTTAGCAAACAGTTCCCTATTTACACATCCAACAGACACAAAGCTACATTAGCATGCATTTGGAGTCGTGTTTCTGTCCATCTGAGGAATGTAAAACTAATATTCACTGTCTTTTGCTCTGTTGTTGGTCTCCACCAACTCCTAAAAGAGGTATTTGGCTCTTTAGCTGCTAAATGCTCCACTATGTACAGTTAGCTTGTTGCTAACTTGGTCTGTCTGCTGTTTGGCGCTGAGTGGGTTGTGTACAATGTTTAGAGCATTTTCATTGTAAAACTGCTGCTGGCTGAACTTGAAAATAACACTCCAGAAGTGGTGAGAGTGAACCAAAACAGTTAAGTTGCAGACTGTTAAACTAAAACAACAAATGAAAACGCTCAACAGAGGTTGAGCGTTTTCATTTGTTGTTTTAGTTGAGCTGAGGGGAACTGCAGTTAGGTGTTAATGTGCTGTGGGTTTATCACTAGAAGCAACAACTTTTACATTACAGTCATGTACATTGTTAATACAAAAATACTGATTAGGACAGCCTTGATATGCAACTTGACCCTTTTCGTGGCAGCACTATTTTTTATTTTTTTACCAATCTTCCCAACAAACCACTTAAAAGACATTCAGAGTTGCTGTGGTGTGTGTTATGTCGACAAGCTTTTAGGAAGGGAGAGGCTGCATCCTTCCTGTTTCTGAACCTTTAATAGGCAACACTGCACTACCGATAAGAGCTTTTGCTGTGATTGTAGAGCAGAGTTTTTATCAGAGGACTGCAGTTCTGATCCAGTGTTTGTGAACTCTGCCCTGCTGATAGATATACTGGACAACAGCCAGGAAGAGAGGAGAGAGGGGGAGAAAAGTGGCCCACTAGACTACACTATAAGCTTGGTATTTCTGCCCTGAGGAAAGACTGATAACACAAAATGTTCCAGCTCCTTAAGAGTGACGCGCTGAATATCTGTGTACTTCAGTGGGAGTATGTCTCCGTGTGCAAACATCAATATACCTGTATGTCACCAGGCCCTCCTCCACTGGTTTCCCCATTCTCAGTGAGATCTTCTACCAGCACGGAGGGGAAGACGCCCACCCGTCCGTTGAGCTCCCCCTCCCAGAAGCCGTCGTCTGTCTGAGTGTTGCGGCTCAACAGGCGGATCACCGCTCCTTCGGAAAAGGAGAGTTCCTCGTCCGCCTGGCCATCGTAATCATAAAGTGCACGGACAAACATCACTGCAGAAAGAAAGACAAACAGAGAAAGAGAGAGCAATAAGATACACAGAAGGAATCATTATTCCTGGGTAAATGTAGTTCCATATCATTATCATAAAGAGAATGGTGTCCCATTCCCTTTATGATAATGATAATGACCCTGCTGGAGAGAGGGAGATACGGGGAAGACAGAAAGAAATAATAATTAGGTGACAGAGTTTCCCCATGTGCCTGGTCCAAGTATTCATGTAGCGCAGGCACATCGCAACAGAAAGAAGGTTGGAGAAAGAGAGAGTAGAAGATGGCTGCAAAGAAGAAAGGTTAGGAAGGAAGAAAAATAATCAAATCAAAATAAGAAGTGTGTATGTGGATGCAAGCAGATGCAATTTCAACCACTGGTGTTTTGTTCTATTTTTTACCAAGGTTATACAGCTGCCTCACTCTTGTTTCTCTTCCAGTGATTAGATGTAGATGTGAAAAAAGCAATGGCCAAAAAATGGATGAAAAGGAAATTAGGAGTGACAAAGCTTGTGGAACAGGACGTAGTACTGTTTTTAATGATCACTATCTAAATACAACAGTGGCTTTTGCCTTCTGTTGATTACTGCAACAACATATGTTCACATTATTTTACACAGCAAGATAGACAACCCACACTTTGTTATTCTAATAACACTTTGCTTTGCAAAATGAGTGTTGTTTACAGCTGGATTCTGAGCAACTCCAGTGGAGCAGTAAAGAGAAAAACGCCTTAATCTGTGGCGCATAATAACCTCATTACAGGAAGAAAGAAACTCATTTACACATGTACAACTAGAACTACCTCTTTTACTGAAACTCCTGGCATGCAGTTTAATTATTTAAAAGAATAATTTACAGTCACCAGGTTTACGGCACACTTACTGTTTATGTCTCCATTGATGCAGCCGGAGTGCAGCTCCGGCTCGGTGGAATTGGACGAGGTGTGTGATCGAGCATCGAGTGTAGCTAGAGACTGGAGCATGCTCAGCAGGCTGTTGGAGGTCGGGAACTGCAGGTATTTCTCTGGGACATAGCCCACATTACCTGACTTATTGCGAGCCTGGAAAACACAAACACACAAACAATGAAACAGTGACCGAAGGCAACACGAAAACATGCACTGCAGGAGAAATTTTTACATCTAAAATACCATACAAGGCTAAGAAAGCAAACAGGGCAAACGCACAGGACGCAACACATAGATCTCTTGAGGTCTATGTCTGGTGTTGTAACTGTAAACATAATGCACATCTGTGTGACCGCAACATCTATGTATGTTTTTGTGCACCTTGACCCAGTCCTCCATGTCTCCATCTTCAATGACCTCCAACATCTCCTGTTCATCAATAGTTAACTCATCCGGCTGAGAGGCCTGTGGGAGAGACATACCAACAGTGTTAAAAGACAGAAAGACGAGACATTTACAGTGCAGTAAAAACACACAATACTAGACATACGAGACCATCATTAATATTGAATGTTAAAAATAAATAAAAAGTCCTGTATATGCAACACTGACATTCAACTTTGCTCGTCTCAGTGTGAACATGAATGCACGGGATGGTGTACGATACTGTGCGTTGTGGTTGAGCAGGTAGCTGCAGACATTTGATATGTGTAAGTGTCTGACCATGTAACCGCAGAGGGTAGCCCTGTGTGTTGGTTCATACCTTGTATGAGTACAGGACTTTGCAGGTTAGCGGGTAGTTTCGGAGGGTTCCCGAAGGACTGGAGCTGCTGTCGTCAAAAATCTCCATGTTCTCTTCACACTCCTCTCCCTCCTCACGCTCCAAATCCACTGTGCCCTTTAACACACAAAAACACAGCCAGATAAAGTCAAAGACCTCTGATAACTACAAGGACGAAAGAAAAGCACCATTCACCTTCAAAGCTCCACCTTGTACTCAAGATCAAGTACACACAAAGCATTATAAAAAAACGAATTTTCACACAACCTTCTTGCTCCAACTCCTCATGTCCCTAAGTCACGCCCAGCTAGGTGACTTGTGATGTTGTCTGTCAGTCTATCTCTTCTCTATCCGTGTTGGCTGGTATCTACAGCTCCACCACTACAGTTCAGCAGTTACAAGGTCTGTCCATTTAACCCCTCTTCCTGTGTGTTTGCTCTAGATTAAACCGTGACACTAGCACAGGGATAGGAATGCTTACCTTTGCTTCCTGCCTGGGTTTCTCTGTCCTATTCAGTGTGGGTGCTACAGCTTTGAGAGACAGGTGTGGAGGGACTAATGTTTCATACGACCCAGCCCCTCCCTCTTTTGTTCTATGAAAATGTCACTGGCTTATAGGAAGGTCATGTGATCTGGCTGGTAGAAAGATCCATCACACGTAGCAAGCTGACCTGGCCCTAACAATAACGTGTGTGTGTCTGTGGGTGTGTGTGTGGGGTACGTGTGTTTATCCATTCCAAAATCATAGTGTTTAGTCATCAGATTTCTGTTGACACAGTAAATTCGACACCGATGCACAACAAAACAGATGTGTCTCCTGGACATAACAATCTATTCCCTTGGGAAAAAAAAAACCTACAGGTGTGGTTTTACGGTGTTCCCTTATAAAAAATTAACACACCCTTATCAAACCTTTTTTCTGTTGTGTAACGTCACTCGTATCCACTTTAATACATTGATTTAAAAGTACACTAAGCAGCCTATTCAATGTCATCCCTGAAGTAAAATGACCAGCATGTGTTTCAGTAATAACCCAATAAATTATCACCAAAAAAACATTTCAGTGCGTGTAACAATACAGCTGAGATGCAGACCAATGGACGATTTTATGGTTCCTGGAGGAAATAACTGTGAGAGTGAAATTGTAATGAAGGCATTGACCACCTGAGAGACTTGAGGGCTCATGGCTTACAGTATTTCATAGTCATATTAATAAAGTTGAGTGGAATGAAGAAAGGGTCAACGAAGTACCTCCTTCCCGCTCTCAATGTTGTTCTTTGCTCTCCTCTGCAGATTATTATTCACAATATATCCATCTTTCCTTCCTCTCTCTGACCATTAGTCACTTCTCGACCTCTCCCTAATGAACAAATTGTTGTTAACAATCCCTACTACGGTTTCATCACTCTGTTCATTTCCCTTGTTGCACCGTGTTATTATAATCCCTCTTTATGAGCCACTGTCAGTCTCTACAGGCTCCAGTACTCTCCAAATAAAACCCAAAGACCATTAAACTGCTGTCAAATGCCTCCTGGTCTGTTCTTTGAATGACACCTACGCCAGATGGAGGAGTTCTCAGCAAGTCTAGCCTCCAACCAATGTTCCCTCTAATTTTTTTCAGCACTGAGCACATTTTTTTTCTTTCTGAGCGCACATTTCAGCACTGTGAGCAATTCGTAACCACGCGACCTGCCGAAAATGACCACAAGCCTGCGTTAGCCATAGGGGATTCAAAGAGATGACAGCAAATGCATCAATATGTATACAAGGTTGATATTTATTCAATATCCTTTATAATGGCTGGACTTTGGGAACATTTTAATGATGGTGTTTTACCAGTCAGTTTAGTTGAACTTACAGGATCTTTGTTGAACTTCAATAAGGGGAGGTTATGACTGGTTCACTGGTTATGACTGATAATGATATATATACAAAATAAAAGTATCAAAGGTGTTTAGTCATTTCTCAGCAGGTACAACATTTAAATAGAACTTAATTGAAAGAAAAATGCTAATGCAGTGCTTAACAATAATTATAGGCCCATTAAATTGACATGGTGTCATTTTTCCTAAAGGTTAGCCTATATAAACAATTTAATAACTGGAATGGTTTGCAACAAACTAGGCTACAAAACATGTCATTTGAATGTCATTGAGGGAGATAGGCCTATCTGTCTTTTGCCTCCGAGCAGAATTTGCAGATCACGCCACTCCTTTCTTCATATTTAAATATGTCTGAAAGTTTCATCCTACCTGTGTCAGTTTGGACTATTTCATCTAGCCACTCATGTTTGAACGTTAGGCAGACCTTTTTCTGGGGCACCTGCTCTGCCTTTCTTTTCGCCATGGTAGCCTATAGCTGCTGGAGCAGGGCCCGCCAAGAGTAGCCTAAACAGCGCCGGCCCTAGCTCATGTGGCTCTAGGCGAGCTTCACTCCTGGCGCCCGGAGGAGGACAGCGGGGGTGGGGGGTGCTAACGGAGCGCTAGCAGAGGTACAGAGAGCGCATGTCGAGAAACAGGACGCTGATTGGCCGAGAAAACGCGACACGTCACATCAAAGATCTTCTATTGTGGAGATGGCTCACTCCTGTCTCAGAAACACTGGCGCAAAAAAGATTTTTAACCCCTGAAAAAAAATCGTTTGTGCGGTCTGAAAAATGTGCGCGGTCTGAAAAATCTATTGCGCGGCCACTTCGACTGGCCTGCGCGGCCGCGCACGCGCGCAGCTTAGAGGGAACACTGCCTCCAACTGATTCATCTTATAAATAGGGCAAGGAAAAGTTGAAAGAAAACTTTTAAAAACATGGACACATATATAAAATCCCCAAAAGTCACATAACTACTTATGACAATAAACTACAGACAATTAAGTATTTCCAAAATGTCCAAACACATTTCTTTGTTTTGGTCACAATTTTCATCTGTGCAAACATGCCAATTCTAATATTTTCTACGGTATTCTGTGGCCTCACAGTATGCGCTTCTTCTATATTCTCTGCAATTTTTTTTACAATCTACCATATCTCTCACCTCTGCATCCAATTTTACTTCAACATTATCACTCTGACACCACTCCCTCCTCACCTCTCCCCCTCACCTCCTCATAACACCACCTCTTATTTTTCCCAGCCAACTCTCCCTCCTTCACTAATTGTCACTCCAACACTCCCTCTTTCACTGAACAACTCATTGTCATCCCTTCTCTCCATTTCCTAGATTGCCCTCATTCCCCAGACTTCCTCTCACTTTCTCACACTCAGCATCTCTCTCTCTTTCTCTCTCTCTGGTTTTAGCTGCGAGCTGCAATATCGTGTGAGCAGAATGTCAAATGCTTCCAATGGAGCAGACGGACTAGTTTAGGCCTGTTGACACACACACACACACACACACACACCTACACACGTCTCCGACATAAAGTCCCGTGTGGGATTACGCTCCTAGTCATGGACACAATCTCCTCCCCCCATGTATACCCAATGGAGGGACATAAACATAAATGCACATAATATCCAAACCGTACAAATCCAGTCACACACACGCATGAACACACACGCGCACATACATACGGGCATAGCATTAGGCTACATTAGTGATTGTGCAATAGTCTACGTTTTCTTTTAGAAATAAAGACATACATACAGTTTGTGGAATTTGGGGAAAATGTGCTTATTTACGTTCTTGCGGAGAGTTAAATAAAAAGATCGACAACATTTTTATGTCTGTAAGGTGAATATGGAGCTACCACCAGCACCTGGTTAGCTTAGCACAGTATAATGACTGGAAACAGGGGGAAACTGCTTGCCTGGCTCTGTCTAAAGGTAACACAATCCTCCTATCAACTCCTATAAAGCTCACTAAATAGCATGTCACATCTTGTTTGTTAAATGCATACAAAACATTAGTGAGCATTACAAGTTTTATTTTACCTTTGTACAGAGTTAGACGAGCAGTTTTTTCCGTCTCTAGTCTTTTTGCTAAGCTAAGCTACTGGCTCCCAGCTCTAGCTACAGTATATATTACAGACATGAGTGGTATTAATATTTGTATCTTACTCTCACCAAGAAAGCAAAATGTCAAACTATGTGTTTATAGTTGAATGCTGAAAAGGTAGTCCACCTCCCTCCCTCTGACATGCATTAAGTATCTAACGATGACCATTAAAGCTAAGGGTCATGGCACAAAAACTGCCAGTTGTGTGAGGACTACATCAGTATTCCAATGGGGAAGTGGGGCGTTTTAAGAGGCTGTAACTGGCGTGACAGATGATTAGGCAGCAAGGCTGAGGTCAATTATCTTGCAATTTACATCATTCAGGAAGTGATTTGTTGGGAGAACTATTCTAGCTGAATGGTTTTCACTTATAAGGAAATTATAAAAACTAATGAAAAGTCTATGGTTATGAGTAAGTGCCTTCAAATTCAAGTTTTGAATGTGATGAACTGAGTGCAGCGTTTATTTAGCGCAAGAAGAAAAACGGTTGGGAACTATGGGAATAAAAGATGAGCAAATAGTTGATATATGACACACAGAGACTTCAGTGGTCTGGTGTTGTTAATTTTTTAAGGGGTCAAAGGGGCCACCAGGCATGATGCGACACAAATCAGCTACGACTTATGTTGTGTGTTGAAAAGTTCTCTTCTACCTCTGCTTTATAGGTGTGAGATTTGCACTTTCCAGCCAAGTCAAAAACCACTGCAACTTTGAAAATTGATGATACAAATAATGTATGCATGTACTGTACATATATGTACAGGCATACTGGCAGTGACATTAGAGTTTATGTTTTGTCTAGTTTTGCTGTTAATTAATTTCTCCAGTGTTTTCAAATTTCATTAGTAAACTTTGTTTCTTTGTGAAAACAAGTTATTCTGGCTTGGCGAGAAAGCAGCAACACACGCAGTGAGGGGAGGTGTCTCACCGACAGTGAGGGGTCGTGGGAAGTGTAGCTGGCCCAACGTTCATTCTCCAGCTCCTCCATCACCTACAGCATGCACAGAGAGAGCGGTGGTTTTATACACATATTGCCCACACACATGCACACACACCCTCTGAGCATACACACACCCACCCTGCACGACATAAATTAGAATTAATGTGTGAAAGGATTTAAATGCACAAACAAAGCCAACTGTCGTATGTATGAATGCACTCACTAACATCTACCACACACTGTGCCACACTTACCTTCCACAAAAAGACAGACAAAGAGAAGGAGAGGCCTTCTTACATGCACACACGCACGCATGCGCACGCGCACGCGCACGCACGCACACACACACACACACACACACACACACACACACACACACACACACACACACACACACACACACACACACACACACACACACACACACACACACACACACACAAGATACCTGGTTCATGGCGCTCTTCAGCCAGGTATCCACAGCAACCCCCACTTGCCGTAGAAGGTCCAACCGAGCCTCAGCTTTTAACTTTATTGTCTTTGAAGAGAGAAAATGTGAGGTATGTTAAGAACATTAAATATATCACTGCCCTGCACAGTTTGAAATCAATCAAAAATCAAATTAGAGGTGAAAGCCTAACATGTTTTACTGTGGCTACCAGCTGGTAGGGCTGGGCAATATATTGATATTGTGATATTAGACTAGATATGGTCTTAGATTTTGGTAATATGGAAATATTGCATGAGTGTAGTTTTTTTTTTCATTCTCGTGTGATCCTTGCAATTGAGTCGTTTGTCTGATCATCACACAATATTGTCGCAATACTGAGGTATTTGATAACAAAATATCTTGATATTTGAAGTTCTCCATATCGCCCAGCCCCACAAGCAGCACCCTGACACTAGACAGACACCATTATTACTCGCAATACAATGGTTGCAGTTCATTTGGTTCCCAGGTTGCAACAGTGCAACAGCCCCTGCTTTAAATTCAGTCAGTAGTGGCAACCTCTATCTATTTTTTTTAGTCATGATGCTGAAACCAAACATATACAAGGCAATAACAACATAATGAGCTGTTAGAAAACATCATTTTATACAGTAAGCACTGATATGGGAGACATGTATCATCATTAATTGGTTGTTGATTCATGATCTCTAGTCATGATACACCTCGATGCACATAGTATTCATTTTTTAATTATTTAAGTTTAACCTCCAAGTCATCTTTAAATCAAATGTTCACTGAACAAATTGTTACATAACAGAGTTAGGATGTGAACTGTATTTGCTCTCCAACATGTTTTCATGTAGGACTCTCTTTAGTGGCAGATCATCAAAACTTGCTGTACTTTCTTTTAATGAGTTGAAAACACTGGATATGTGTTGTGTGTTCTTTCCTCATGAGACAATATGATCAGGTTATAACCACCAGTAGGGAAACCCCCCAGATTTACATTCACTCTGTATCGCCTCATCAACTCTTTCATCTCTGATCCTTTCTCTTTTTTTCCTACTGTCTCTCACCGTTTTCATCAACTTCCTCTTTCGTTGCGCTCGTCTTTCCTTTCTCACCGATGCTGACTGAGCACATTGATAGCTGATAGCTCCCACACACAGAGACGTGCAGTCAGACAGACAGAAACACACTGTTAAGACCGACTTCCCAGCTTTGATCAATAAAGACCTGAGCCCCTTAAGTGCCTCCATTTCATTTTTCCATTAGCAGCGCCCCAATAAATGCTAAAGGTTGCTGTTTGGACATAAACATACCAGACTAAAGAGGAGAAAAGTTAAAACAATGGCCAATACATGCTCAGCCATCTGTGCAGCAATAGCATCAGCAGCCAGTAGGTACATATCCCTGGTGCATAGACTTTACAACCTCAGACAGACAGACAGTCTGGGCAGCCTAATCAATAAAACAGACAGAAAGGTAGACAGGCATATAGAGATAGACAGGCAGAGAGAGATACTAAGGAAACCTCAGCTGACTGGTCATAACTAATATTTAATTACTCTAACTAACGGGACCATCTTTTGTTTTGTTTTTTCAAACTACTCAGGGAATGTGATCACGCCCTTATGATCGTGTCCAAGCTCTATTTACTGAAGGATATGCAGATGAAATCCTGCCTAGATTACCAGTAGATAGTTTCAATCAAGTTTCCAATCCTTATTAGTTGTGTCTGGGAGCAAAATCCTGTCTCTATGCCGACGCGTCTTCTGTCTGAAGTATTTTGACGCCACGTGTTAATGAGGCCACATCGTCTGGTGGAGCCAGTTTGAGAACAGCCTTCAACAGCTCATTAGTATGGAGACGGCCTCCACTGTTCTCAGTCTCTCGTCCTTTAAGAACTCCATAGAAAGAGTAAAACAGCTGAGAAGAGGCCAAAAATCAGCTTCTGTTTTATTTCAAAGTATGCTGCAAATGAGGAAAGACGAAAACAAACATGCAAGGTAATGTTTATAAAAGCTAGTAAGATATGTGTTTGTGTTTGCCACTGGGTAGAAATATTCAATGCATAGGATTTTCTGTGAGAAGAACACACTTTGGGGAACATTTGTAATGACTAAAAGGGATTCTCGATGCTCCATGCACTTTAAATATCACCTGAAGAATATATCGCATGTATCACTACATCCTAATTAATTTCCTTTCATCTCTGAAGCATGTTCTTCTATTAATACAGCTACACTGGAGTGCACACAGCTGGGACACACTGGGTCATAATATATCATTTATAAAAGAATATAAATTAGGTTCTGAATATTTTCACTTGACTTTTATCACAGCATCTACCACTTAATCATGCAGATACATTTTGTTACAGTAATAACTATAAATGTAATTTCTGGCAAATACATGCATAGCCTCTTTTGTGCTCCTTTTTCCTTCAGTTGTTCGTAAAGTTCGGCAGGGGAGGTATTTCAATTTTAGGTAAAGGTACATTTTAATAAAGTCTGCTACGGCCATATTACAAAAATTTACTCTTCCCCTCTAATGATCTGTGTCTACTTATGTCCATGAAGGCAACGGCCTCCCAGGCTTTTCAACATATTCTCATTTTGCATTGTATTTTCCAAAAAATATTGACAAATAAAACTGTATCCAGAATAAACCAAAATATTGTATCTTTCTCACAAAAAGCGCCTGCAGCACAATTTTAGCACAGACAGGGGCATCGATCATAAACATTGATTTTGAACAGCAGTTGGCCTTTAAAGCGTTTAAGATGTTGTCGCAAGCAAATTAGGTAATTCATGAAAAATCCGTTAATGAGGACGGGTACGGGAGGCCAACTAAGCTGTCAGTCTTACTGGCGTCTCAGACCTAATGCTTCTGAAACATCAAGGAGCATTTCTCCACTGAGTACAGATGCCGTACAAATATATTGTGATTCACAAATTGAATGCATCTCTGTACAAGAATATAGGTCGTTGCGTAACTTTCTTGCTAACAAGATGTTGAAATTGCAGTCAGTATCCAGATAATGCTTGAATCAAACCTAAATCATCTCTTTTGTTCGGCCCCTTTACAATTCTGTGATAAGAGCTCTGTGATGAAGCCATTGTACCAAATGAGCTCATAAAATATGCATCGTCTACTCAAGGTAATGTTGGCCTGGAAGAGCAAAGAATGGCAGACAGACAGTGTGAGCGAGAGACAGTGGCAGAGAGGAAAAGAGAGAAGATGTGGTGTTTGCTCTTTGTGATAGAAAGACTCACAAGATCACAAGCTACCGATTGTGATGCTCAAATATTCTTGTAGTGCAAGGTTGAAGGAAATAACTACCAAAAGCTAGTATATCTATTAATAAAAGCAGTAAACGATAAACCTAACCAATAATTGAAAAAAAGAAAAACCCCTTAAGGATGAAAAAAATGAAAACAGTGATATAGGGATGACATGTGGTAACATCAGTAGTGAAATGTTTTCTGACCAAACCTGACAGCAGAGGGTGCCAGATATGTGAAAACCTGATCGGAGAGCAAAGAGCAAAGTGACTTCAAAACAGAGATGAAAAGCCAAAAAATATAGAGACTTTGGAAAAGGAACAGAGACAGGAGCCAGTTGATAGGGATGACAGATGATGCAGTGATCTCACACCGACTGTGACAGGTTGAATCTGTGAGAATCAATACATAGATAGATGTCTCTGCAAGTGGAAAAGCTGAGAGGTGTGGAAGGAAAAGAGAGAGAGTGTGAACACAAGATGAGAGGAGGGGAAGAGAGAGGAGCTGAAGAAATAAATAACTTGAATGATTTGACATCTCCTAAGATATGAAAGGGGTACAGCTTGATCCTCGGCCATCTTTCTTCATTGCACCCCGCTACATCAGCACACATCATCACTGTGAGCATTTAAAATATTTACCAAATAATGAATCACTCAGCACAAACACTTGGTGGAGGAAATATGGGACGGGGCTGGATTTCATGTCACTGAAAACAGAGGGCTTCTTTGCTCGGCTAATGTTGATGTTACAGCAGGAAGTGCGTCGACGATATGCAACATTTACTACTTTTGCGTCAATGTGTACCACAGATTTTATTTGCCATTCATTAAAAGAACCCTTTTTTCTACAGAACACACCATTCTCTGTTTAGTGTGACCAGCCCGCCATACTAACTACTCACATAAATATATATTCATGATCGTTTACTGAAGGTTTGTTCGAATCGTTCTTTTTTTTCTTCTTTTTTTTGTTCAGAAGAGAAGAAACATCTATCCATTCGCTCTCCATGGAGCACCCAGACAAAACCCAAAAGAACACAGACAGAACATATAAACTTCACACAGAAAGGGCCGGGTTTAAATGCAGCCGCTGAGGCAACTTTGCAAAAGGGAACACATCTTATTATTTATTCTCTGCGTTATCAAAAAATAAACGTTGACAATGTGAGTCACACACCTCAGCTTTGCGGATGTTTTCTTTGGTGTCGTCTATCTTCATCTCCAGATCTAGTCGGCCCTGCTCTGTAGGGGGCAAGCCATGACCCTCACACTCCTCCAGACACTGAACAACACACACAAATACAGACCTCGATGAGAAAAAGTCTTTTAAACACGTTATATTTCTAAAACGGGGACGTGTGATGAATGTGAGCGTGTGTCTGTCCATCTTACTCTCTTGTAATGTATGATGTTCTTGTGTTCTCTGGCCACTCTTGTGGCCCATTTCCTGGCCTCCTTGTTCAGACTGTGCTCCTCCGTTGTCCCCGTGTCCGACTCCAGCTGACGACTCTAATACAGACAAGCACACACATGCATACGTACCAGACAGGCATGGGTAAACACACACATGTACCCATCCCCCCACACACACACACACACACGGCAGGCAAACACACATACACAAGTGCACACGTAAGTACACTGTCGGCGGCAACGGCACAAGGTGTGTGATGTGCAGAAGCTGTTAATTTAGCTCAGGAACGTGTGAGAGAAAGAGTGTTTCCTTCTCACATAATTAATACAGCATGTGTTGCAAAGCTCTATTGTTATCCTCTTGGAATGAAATAAATGCTATTAAAACCACATGCGGAAGAGTGTGTGAGTATGTGTTTTTGTGTGTGTGTGTGTGTGTGTGTGTGTGTGTGTGTGTGTGTGTGTGTGTGTGTGTGTGTGTGTGCACAACAACAGGCCTTTTTAAATGTGATTTATTTTTACATACATGCTTTCAACATCAATTATAACCATGTGGCAATTTTTCTTCAGCAACTATGTCTGAAAGTTTACACACCGTGTCGCTAATCCACCACTTACCAACAACAGAACCAGCACACATTAGGGCTTAGTTGGAACATGGTGATGTCATTTATATCTGTGCACCATTTAGCAGCCTTAAAATCCAAAGTCTGGTGACAGTTGGAGGATTGTGTGGTCAAATTCTGATTAAATCAAGCCAACACAGTCCTGAAGCACATTAGCTGAGTGTTTGAGGGTTAGATTCTTAATAACTACTTTCTTTACTTTGGCTGTTGCTTAACATGAACATTTGATGTTCTAGAACAATACTGAAGATTTGACGCCATTTGACGTTTTCAGGGCTTTAAAGGAACAAGAGATAAACGTTATTGTCTAAAAAGTGGTGATTTTCTGAATGTGGGAATATGCACAAACCCAAAAGGCTATTTTCCGTGCCACTAATCAAGTGTTCTGAAAGTACTGCTTAAATAAAGCGGAAAGATATCCTTTTTATCGCATATATCATCTATCTATATACTTTATTCCGAACATTTGCTGCTTTCTGCTTTTTTTTTCTTTATTCAAATCTATTCCTCAGTTTTAATGTTTATTTAATGTGGTTGAATTGATCTTCTCTTTTCTTTCTACCATAAATATGGTTCATACAGAGCTCGGGAAATGGATTTTGTTTTTATGCATAACCCAATACATTTGTTGTCCCAGTATCTTTATTGTTTAACAACACTTCCACCTGAGTCCTTCATTCATGCAAGCATCCACAATCTGATTCATCAAACTAAATGCAGAAGCTTAACTTCCATCTCTGTTTTGTTTACATAGTGTAGACATGTATATAGTGTTGGTAAATTCTGTGACATTTAACAAGAGCCATGTTTTAAAAAAATGAGCAGTTGTCAATTCCAACCAAAACTAAGCCTCAGGATTTACAGTACATACATTCAGTGTCACTGATTCGTGATCATAGACCTGAGAGGCTGGGATTCCCATAATCTGATAATAAAAGGTGTGGTGGCTAGACCACGCTACAGGATATTTTAATTGCAAGTTTCCATGCACATCATATATATTAATTATGTGCCGCTTCAGGAACAAGAGGGCATAAATCTGGCTAAGTATAGGTGTGAAACTAAGAGTATTACATGGGAGATTTACAGCTCAATTACATAAAGGCAGAGAGGGAGTTAAGGCAGGGAGGCAGAAAACTAGATTTGAACAGTGGCTCTAAACTGACATATTGGGAGGGAGCAAAGCAAAGTGTGCCCTGATTGTTGGTATATTGCGTAATGAGTAAACAGAGTAAATACATTTTTTTTCAGGTGGCCTGCCAGCATAAAAATGTTGCGTGTAAAATGTGAACACTGGTTTTCAAAACAATTTGAATCTTCTCTTTGCATGTGACCTTTAAGGACTTTCTGTGATGCTGTTTGTTTAGATTCCTCATTCTGTATTCAGCTTTATGTTTATAGCATACATCATGCTGGTAAGACCTGGAACACCTTACAATGTTCTCCTGGTCAATGTGAAACAGCTAATATAGTGCATTAAGTGACATACAATAGTTGTATATATAACTGCATGTGGTAATTTGCCAATTACAAATATACCTTTATCAAATGACGGTCACAATGATTAATCATTAGCAAAAACTACTGTAAATGGGATGAAATGCAAAATGATGGCTAGTCAGCCTGCAAGCTAAGGGAAATGTGAAGTACAGCACAGCAACCTCACAATGGTGTGATCATAGTGTTCTTCAATAACAGCCTACACCGTTATAATAACAGTCATTTATACCCCTGCATATAACAACTGTGTTATTCTGAAGCCACAGGGATGAAGGGGTGAGAATGAACTGTGTCAAAGTGTAGCTGTCTGTGTGAATGATAGCGCAGTATAGGGTGGCAGGAAAGTGCAGGTTTAAAAGTCTAAACCTTCGGGCCTTATGACGGGAGGGAGACCCAATAGTTTAAGACACATATCACGTAAATGCAACGTTTGTAGTTTTATTCCAGCTGTTCTATGTCATCTCCTCAGACTAAACAAGTCGATACTACTGTTGAGCAAAAATGTCCCAAGAAAGCTCTAAACCCAAAGAGGTGTTTACCACTGTAAGAAGCTACTACTCTCTTTTCTAATGGATCATTTCATAGTTCATAGGCTCCTATTGTTTAAAAAAAAAATGCAGCTTGCAGAGGCATACTGTTGTCTTGACCAGAACATAATAATATAATATAATGCATCACGTTGAACAGCACCTGTATCACAGTCAAGGCAGCAGTATTTCTACGTGAGCTTAAAAGCAGTGGGAAACTAGACAGCATTGCCTTCTGATTTATGCAAATGCATTGCTATGATTACACGTTGTATGTGCATTGATTGCCAAAAGAAAACGCATTCAGGTGTTAACCTAATAAACCAGAATAGAACGCCTACATTCTTGTTTAATTTTAGTCTTAGTAGTATTTAATATGCACTACTTGTGCAGCCATCCTTCTCTGTCTCATAAGGGTTCTGCTTACAGATGCAGACACTTAAAAGAATAAACAACCTTATTATTCGAAAGTCATTCACTCACACAATACTAACCATTGAATGCTTGATTCTGGTGTGGTGGTTTGGTAAGGGTGAGCTAACACAGAATCTAAAAAAGAAAATATACATACATACAACAAAAACAAAACAGTAGTACAGAGACGGTCATTGTGCCTGCAAAGACTATATTTTGAACTCATAACACACTCCAAATGTGGTAATAAAAAAATCACACGCACCAAGTATTTGACTCATTTCTCTGCATGGCTATGATAGTGTAGTGATATTTCAGATGATGCGAGAGCAACAAGGTTACGGCATCTGATAAGTAATTTGGTGCTGGGACTGCATTGCTCATAAACGGATGACAGTATCAAAGCAGCTCTGTGGAGCTACTATCATAACAGCGGTATTCAGTAATCCAGCAAATACGGCTCCCTTGTTTCATTATCATGGAGCAACTAGACAATTGAGGATACAGGAGCTCTTATAGTAATACTGCAACAAAAGTGGTGTGCTTTATTTTACGATCAAGAAAATGCACGCAGCAGGAGGGTAGAAAACTCATCGGACTATAGGAAACAAACTCTATATTTGGGAAGACCGATTTCCAGTACTACGGATCTTACTACTGGAGTTAACTGCAACACAGCTTGAAGTAAATAAGCACTCGTTACTCTGAGAGACTTTAAAGTTACAATAGCTTATATTCTAATCATTTTTGTAATGTTTTAATTTGTATGGCTATGTGTGTGAGTGTGATGGTTGTTTTGAGTGAATTCATATTATTACGATCTTGTGTATACGTAATTTGTTCTCAGGTCTTTATTACAAAACAGATAGATAGATAGATATATACTTTATTAATCCCCAAGGGGAAATTAGTTTGAGATATTGATCTCAATAAGATTCTCTGAATAAATAAAGCTTAACTAACTAACTATTTGTCTTGAAATGTACCCAAATGCAACCACAAGGTAATGGCAGGTAGATATGGCAGACGGGGAGGTAGGAAAATACATAATAGTCAGCAGAATCACAAGTTCATAATATCAAATAAGAAACCTGTGAAACAACTGCTGTTCTTTACTCTGGAATACTGAACTGTGTTGAATAAAAATGAAGCTAAACTAAAGTGAAAGCTGAGGTTGTGACTCAATATCCACCTAAAACCAATAATCCAGAGCCTCGCACATATTGGTCAGGTTTATTCTTATTCATTACACCAGCAATGGGCATGATGTCATAGGTGTAATAGTAGCTACGCCTATGCTGCCGCATGCAACAGTCATGGTCCTCTGAGTGTTTCTCCTCACTGATATCTCACATGCTCATGGGCCCACGTGTAAAAGATTTGTGTTGATGCTGGCTAGACATGCTGTAATGGTGACACTACTCTCTGTTTAGGAAGGATAGTTGGGATGTACAGGATATTCTAGTTGACCTACTGTATTAAAAATGTCTGCAGTCCATCAGGGTTAAGTCATGGTCAAATTCACTGTCCACCCGATAACTTGATACCTAAGCAGTCTAGGCCTCTTTTGAGGGAAATGGTTATTAATAGTAATCATAGTGTCATGATCACAGGCAGATAGACACTCAACGAGTAAGAGTTTAAACAGCCTAACATCATATGTAGTCTATTGATCTAACATTGATTTATTTACAATGTGTTTGATTCTGAGCATATGCCAGAATGAGCATGACGTTGAAATGAAATGCTAAGCAGTGTGCCAGTATGCAAAGAGTCATTGGTAGAGTTAAGTTGCTCTGTGGTCAAGGCTTTGTTCGGCAACACATGAGTGTTTGAGTTCGAGATCGATAAATAAATAGGCATGAATGGAGTAGATGATCCATGGTTTGTGTCGGGAATGAAGATGAAGAATGCTAACAGCAGTTAAGGCTACCTGTGCCAGGGTCATTCTCATGGCACTGACGGGCGACGGCTCAATGTCCACCAACTGCTGCACCGAGCTCAGAGTCTGGCACACACACATACACACAGGCAAGCGTCCGCGCACCCACACACCCAGGAGCAGCAGTGCAAGCACACAGACACACAAATACAGGGTTAATGGAAAAAAAGGTTAGGGAAAAGTGTTAGCAAAGGTTGAACAGGATTAGGAAGACTCAGGGTAGGAATAGCACATTGTTGTTAAGAGAAATGTTACCAGTTTATGAAATAAAGGGACAGATCAGAGAGGGTGGGAAAATGTGTCTGAACACACACACAGAGAGAGAGAGAGAGAGAGAGAGAGAGAGAGAGAGAGAGAGAAAGGAAAAGAGGCTGAGAAACAAGAGAGCACAAAATGACTCAGACACAAGAAAAATGATAACTATGGAGGATTTAGGACCAATGTCCACTGGGAGACATCTTTTTTTGTAAGTCTCCAGAGGGCTGTGACAGCATGATTTCCACTGCTGCATATTTTATCACAGAGACTTGAGATTGATTTATGAAAATTACAATTTCTTTTCGCAGACAGCAACCAATTGAATAAAAAAGTTATGTATTGTATGTAAATTATGGAAAGAAGCTAGGATTAGAAAGAGAAGCTCCAAGTGGACACAACACATTTACCGTTAAAACAATTAATATTAGAACACAGCAGATTCATGCTTCTGTCATGCTGTCACCGGACACTAGTTAACTGGACAACTCCATCCTGAATTGTTAACATCTCCAAAAAGTCTCCAAAGGCTGGAAACAAAAGAGCCAAAGAGAATAATAATGAGCTTGAATGAGCTTTTCCACATTGGAAAGCCTCTCAGCCCAGATGTATTAATGGGATTTTTTAAAGTCACAAGAATAAAAAGCTACATGAAATCCTTTTCAGTGATCGAGATGTGGTCCAGACGTGTCACAGATGTAAAATGCAATATTGGAAGGGACAGCAAAAGCAGGAGGAGGGTAGAGGCTGATTGCTGTGTGCGTGTGTGTGTGTGTTTGAAAGAGACAGAAATATACCGGTTCATATACAAACAATACAAGTTTAACTGAAGAACTATGCGCCTCTTACCGTGTCACAGTCGCTGGGCTGGAACTGGAAGTCGTGTGCTTTGTGAAACACTGGATTCTCCTGCATGAACAACTGCTGGTTGTATTCTTGAATGATCTGAGTTAAAGACAGAGGGAGATAGTTAATACAGTGCAAGTTTCTCGCGGTGAAAAGTCGATTTTGGAATCCATTGTAAACTTAGTGAGTCCCTGCTGACCAGAGCCTCTGATCCCCGCGATAGAGCAAACTACAAACCTTTTACAGCCATCTTTCAAGCCTACAGTGGGTGAGTATTTTGTATTCATACCATAGATTTGGGGTTTGATATTGTGCGTATCACTGTGAATGGCATCCATATCATGTTTTGGTTATATATACACACACACGTGAACAATGCTTCCAAAATCCAGTCCTTGGCACTACTGTGTAATATAAGAAAAACAGTGCCTCATAATCACAAATTAACTCAAAATGTCAAGATGTCCTATTAATTTCACCGTAGAAATTTGTTTTTACCAAAAAAATACACTTTTATTAGATGTCTAGAAGATTAAAGGATATTTCCAAGAAACGCTGTATTTCTACAAATACTAACTTAAAAATGAGCACAGAAGGCCCGTGTCACTCAACACATCTGACTCACCCTTGTGGATTTGTCCAACAAGAACTGGAAGGTGTTGTGTGTGGCTGTGGAGGCCTCTAGCTCAGTACGACTCAGCTCTACCAGGTAGTCTTTCACATGCTCATAGATCCTGCCATCCAAAGCCTAGAGGACAGAGAGAGAGAAGGACCAGAGGTTACAGTGAAGAATGGATTAATCCATTGTAATTCCATAATCCTTAATAAAATAGAGGGTACAAGAGAATTAGGAGGTGACACCTAGAAAGGGACAGACAGAGGATAGAAGGAGGGTCAAAGAGTAGAACAAAGCCTGTTACCACAAAAGCTTTAGCAATATATTCGCTGTTTTTCTACATTCATTCATATGTGAATTTTAACATCAGACCTCTGTGCACTGATTTGTCATCATCATACTTCCAGCAATCATTTAACCACAACTATTTTGTAACTGGGAGCCTGTCTGTAACAATGTTTGTCTTCTTCCTGTCCCTTGTTGTTGAGGCTGGAACAAACTTTACCTACAGGGATGTGTAAGTTTCACAAAGTGCAGTTTGTTTGGACAGCTACTTTGTTGTTTGCAAGTTGTGAACATAATTCAATTCAATTCAGTTTATTTTATATAGCCCAACATCACAAATACAAGTTTGCCTCGGAGGGCTTTACAATCTGTACACATAACATCCCTGTCCCGGGACCTCACATCGGATCAGGAAAAACTCCCCTAAGAAGATAGTAAAAACCCTTTCACAGGGAAAAAAGGGAAGAAACCTGAGGGAGAGCAACAGAGGAGGATCCCTCTCCCCGGATGGACAGAAGCAATATATGTCATGTGGCCAGAATGAACAACGTAACAGAGTTACAGCACATTCAATGAATATGACAGAAATTATTCATATAATGAGTAGTAGGCATGGTCCATGATCCAGATAACCACGATCCATGAAGCAGAAGGAGGTAGAGAGGAGTGAGGCATCAGCAGGGCCATGGCAGCAGGCAGGACCGTTAAGAGGCATTCTCCTAAAGGCATTGGATGAGGGAACCCTTACTCAAGCGTATGTTTACACAGTAATACTAATGTTTAAGGAAGAGCAGCCTTAAACAACATAGAACCTGTTCATAAATGTAGCAAGTGAGTTCCAAAGAAAACAAAAAAAAGCTTTTTGTAGCAAATTGCCCAATCTGTACACAATTTTTGCAATCATACACTACTTACAGTGACACAATAGACAAGTCAGACATGCTGTTTTGTCTGTCAGGTCACAGAATGATACAAATGTAATTGAAGACCCATAATCCAGTAACACAGGTGTTTTCACTTGTGTGGCCTAATTAGAGGCCTTGAGAAGGCTGTGTGGATGTGTACAGACAGCTTTAACCTGACTTGTGGTCTAATCAGCCAGAATGATTGAAAACACCTGTGTGTGTGTATTTCAATAAAGGTTTCAGTTTAATAAAAGTTCAAACTTGGTTTGTCACACACACGCCTCACCACTGGCCTGGTATTGCTGCCAACCTTCGAAAAAATATAACATATGTTATAGCGCTTTATGCCGCAGAACGCAGATTTTTATGAATAAAAAAAAAGTGAGACTAACAATGAGAGACAATATCAAAGTCAAAAGGACAGAAACAGAGCAGATGTTTTCATTCGACAGCTCTTCCCATTAGAAGAGGATTTTTGATGCGGCGATATAAAGACATTTTAATGCAGTCCAAATGAACAGCCTTTCAAAGGGGAGCTGGGGTAGGGCTGCCAAGCTGTAGGCCATGTTGCCAAACAGACAGATCAGAGAGAGAGAGAGAGAGGGGCTAATGGAGAGGATGGAAGAGGAGAAGAGCGAGCATTTGACAAAGTATGAAAGAGCGAGAGACAGAATGAGTGTATGGGAGACGTGTGTGTGTGTGTGTGTGTGTGTGTGTGTGTGTGTGTGTGTGTGTGTGTGTGTGTGTGTGTGTGTGTGTGTGTGTGAAGTGTTCTTTGGATAGCGTTCTCGCAGCTGCAGGGGAAGGTGAAGGGGTTCAGATTCCAATTCAACAAAACACAGAGACCAGAAACACGCACACAAAAACACACACTCTCCCAAATACTCAGCCACTCATACTCTCCTCAAAGCAAAGTACTCACACTCTCACAAACCTGCCTACACTCTGGCCAGGGGATGTTTGAGGCCAAGTCTACAACCTCCCAGTAGCACCTTCTTTTTCTTTCACAAACACCTCGTACAGTTACCATCCAAAAACATGTTTTTTTAATATGCACATAGCTTCAACAAAAGTAGCATTTGTACACACACACACACACACACACACACACACACACACACACACACACACACACACACACACAACAGACTTATAAAACAATGGGAAATTGAAAAGGAAATTATGTCATTATGGGTGGGTTGTTGGCTGACTTCTCTATAAATGTTCCCTCATCACTCTGCTCATTTCCTCCCCTTTTCTTCTCTTCCTCCCCTCCTTCTTTCATCCATTTACGGTAGTGTTGAAATAGAGGGAGTCAGCTTCCAGAAAAAGCCCCGTCCTCGTATCATGGTCAATGTGTGTGTGTGTTGTTGGGTTGAATGACTGGAACAGCCTGGAACAACAAGTACAGCACAGTGGAACCAGACAGAGCAGCAAAGGTGCAAGCATGTGTCTAGCAGGGGCCAGTTTGAGCATCGACTGCCACCAGCAGAGGGCGATGTGGAGTACGGTCTGTTTCTCCACTGCCCTTTCACTACAACTGTCGCATTGACAAGGACAGTAGAGCTCAGTGTAAGACACATGCTATTTCTGCAGCAACAGTCAGTACAGTCAGTGTTTATGAAGTAAAGTTCATAACTAAACAAGCCATTCAATTACAAGTCTTCTCAACCCCTACATCTATAAAACCACTCTATTGACTATTTTCTATATGGTTTGATAGTGAAGTCAGAAACGGTCTTGAACTAGTGAGAGCTGACAAAAGTTCACAGCCATAAAGTTGGCAATCTGTAACATAACTGAACATTAGCAGTATATGTCCCTATTCCAAAATTCCCTCTCATGGCTGTATCCATGTGATAATGTTCACAACACTAATGCAATAAGAGCACAAAGCATTTTATAGGTTATATATTAGTGATGTTGACGATGTAGGCCAGGATGAATGGAGAAGCCCCAAAAAACTAGTTCTGTGGTTTTACCTCACTGCTCCAATTACTATAATGTTTTATGGGTTTTTATTGTGCTGTTTTGGTTAAGAATTTGTGTATGGCTGCTATTTTTATGTCTGCCACCAATGCTGCTTACTTGGCTCTGTTTCTCAATCTATGTGGCACAAAAACAGTGAAAAGAAGTTGTGATGCAATTTTCCATCGCCCTGTTAGAAGTGTTGTGTGAGTGACTTTCAGGTGAAGACCTGTAAACACCACAATAAAAAAAAAACTGCAGGCGAGGGATGAGCAGATTGCTTCCCTCTAGCAATGTCCCTCATTGTCTTTGTGTGTTTGCGTCCATGTATTTGTGTATGTGCATATTTCCCTGCAGTCCTGTCCTTCTGTCGCGAGGAGCTAAGAATCTATTATTCAGAATGGCCTCATAGTATAGATGCTCATACACGCCTAAGGCCGGGTGTGTGAGAGTGAGGGAGAGAGAAACCAGGGAGGAGCATCTAAAGTTAGAAAATACACAAAATGGAAAAAGAAAAGAAAGAAACAGAAAGCCAAAGAAAATAAAAGACAGAAAATGAAACAGATAGAAATGTCAATGATCTTCCTTTAGATTTTAAATGAATAGCTTATTCATTCTAAGTATGCTACTTATGACCTAATTTGCATACATTTAGACTGACAGGAAACAGGTGTAGACAGACAGAAAAAATAAAAGCAGCAACATTACAGGTGCAGTCACCAAGCTACTTGAATGTGTATGTCTCCTAATGATCAGGATAAAGACACATGTGAGGTCTGTGTCTGTGTGTGTGTGTGTGTGTGTGTGTGTGTGTGTGTGTGTGTGTGTGTGTGTGTGTGTGTGTGTGTCTCATACTGACATGTTTGTAGAGTATTTACAAAAGGATTATATCACCGTCGCTCAGCTGCTCAAGCTATTCACCACACAGTAGCTGAGGTGTGTCTGTCAGAGCAGACTGTTATTTATGCATGTGTGTGTGTGTGTGTGTGTGTGTGTGTGTGTGTGTGTGTGTGTGTGTGTGTGTGTGTGTGTGTGTGTGTGTGTGTGTGTGTGTGTGTGTATTTCTGCCTGTCATTAATAGAGCCGGATTTCTTGTCTTGTGACCACAATAGTATGCAGATATTTGAGTCTACTTTGCTCCTGTGTTTTGATTCCTGTGCATGTACCAGAAAGGTCACACAGTACCACGCTTGAAATCACTGATGACATAAATGAGTGACGGCGAATTGGCTTCTTTGTCACAACGAATCACCTTAAATTAGAGCGCCTGCTTTAACATAACCATATTAAGAAAAGGAAAAAAAACACATTCAGGTCCACGGTGACGCATGTCATAGAAAGGTGTCAGATGTGATTATGAGGCCATCAGTGATATACAGGGATGCAGCAAACTCGCTAGCATTCATATTTGGATGACCTTTTCTATTCCTTCTACAAAAAAATGACAAACTACGTCAAAACTTTCTGAGAATTCCTCTGTCCTTAATACAGTTCATTCGACATTGTGGAAAATAGAATTTCATGCCTACCAATCATTTGGTAAAAGCAAACATCAGGGTGGCTCATTTTGCAGGATTTTTCTTTGCATAAGCCCCTTTCAAATCACAAATCCAGAGAACTCTAAGTGACTCTCTTTGAAGACTCAAAACTGTGAAATCATCACTTTCTCATATATGATTTTTTCCTCCCTCAAACTACTTGGAGGGAGTCTTTGTGCGCTCATAAAAGGAAGACATTTGATCCCAAATTGAGTTTCAATTCAAAGTAGTTCCCCTCTTTGAATTTTAGAACAAGAAAATGTGTTACCGTTCCTAGAAAATCCCCCTGGGTATTATCAGCTCCTGAGATTCTTAAGACGGTACTTGTTGTAGAAAAATAATAGCATTCAAAAACAACAATTTTAGCTGCCTAGAAATGTACAGTTTTACCAAAATGTCCACATGTATTCTATCTCTCACACCCCTCACATCTTTACACATATCTTCATGTAAATACCTGTATGCAGTGCAGTAGATCTGTGTGGTAGTAGCGGTCATGGTGAGCGTTGGCAGCAGCTAGCGTTAGCAGGTAGTCATTCCTGGCTTGTGTCGCCTTTGAGTTACAGTCACTTCTCTTAGCTTTCAACTGAAATGACAGAGACAGACAATACTGCAATACTGCATTATAGCAATAGACCAGAGCTTAAAGCTTTAAGCCTTAAGCGGAGTACAGGAGTCTTTTTTTAGGTTCTCATTAGAGAAGCAAAGTGAAACAACCATTTGTGTCTTTTTTTATCATGTTTTAAAAGAGTGTGCTCTCAAGAGGGAGTGACAGTGTTGTGTTTGTGTATTAGTGAGTGAGCTCTCTTACCTTAACACTTGCTTTCTGTAAACTAATTCTTGACTGAAAAAGACCCAGTTTCGACCTGAAATAACAAAACAGAGCAAGCAAAGAAGTTAATCTTGGATGTAATTTTAATTTCAACAAATAAATAGGAAGGCAACTATGCACAAAATCATATACAGTATCTAATTCAACACACATATGAACAACAAAGTAAGGTAGAAAGAGTAAAAAGGTCCAGGCACTTCTACAACATCTTAACTCTGATTCACAGCAGGTATCATATATTGGCCCTGGAAGAGGTGGAGCTCGACAGCAGCAAATCTCAGCCTGATCCAGCTATCGTGATTCATACTGATGGTGATATCAGAAAGACCTGTCTTATAACATAAGCGAGCCTGTGTGGTCAAATCTTTTGTTCCACTGTGCTGATACGCTTGAAAACAGGCTGTGCGTATTCCATTAACGCTCACACATACAGATGCAAAATGCATTATGAGTGTGTGATGATGTCTGTCGCTATATGTGTGAGTATATGTGTGGTTTGTTTCTACTTATGTAACCCTGCTTTATGCAGCCAAGTGGTGTTAAAAGTATGAGGTGTGTGTTGTGTCTCTGCATTCACACCAACTTCTTCCCGTGTGTTCCTCGTGCCCGACGATGACTAATGTCTCGGCATTTTTCTCTAATGAAATACACACACGTACACTCGCATAGCAGCACAGAGGCAATGCATTCGTTTCTGTGCCTGTGTCTTTTTCTACTGAGTGATAGGGAACAGAAAAGAGTTGACTGGCCAATCGATGTGGGCGCTAATCGGAGCAGAGAATGCAATGAAGTGAAAATGTCACTGTAGCTGCTGCTACCGAGAGCTGAAAGGAAAACAACACTCATCCGCTCTGGATCAAACCGTGGCAATAATTGTGGCGCAAAGCTTCCAAAAAGTTTTAACTTATAGTAGAAACTCAAGTTTCTCTACTACTCTATGGACTATTCAGTGGGAAAGACAAATGAAAAACAAACGACAATATATTTAAATCTGTCATTTATACAATCTAGAAAGCTGCAGAAAAACGCACAGACTTGATTCCGGTTTAGTGTATTGCTTGTCAAACTGTGGTTCTGTACTGTGGTGTGGTGTTTTGGTCTCTTTTCTTCTGTATTCTATTTGTCTGACTCATAAACACCACTATGTAACTGATTGCTTCTTTCAGCCCTCATGTTTCTCTCTCACGCACAAACAAACACACAAGACTTGCATACAAATCTCTCTCCGTGAGGTTAACCAACTTTGTTTGCTTGATGGTATTCATTCTGACAATGGAGAACATCTGGCTAGTCATTTTTAATTGTCCGTACATCCCTAATAACACACACACACACACACACACACACACACACACACACACACACACACACACACACACACACACACACACACTGCCATGGTGAGCTTACTTGGCCTCTATGTCAGCCTTCTCTCGTACAGCGTGGGCAACCTGCTCACAGTCGTAGTATTTCTTCTTGGCTTTGGCCAACTCCTTCACTGACTCCTGCAGCTCTGCTTGAATTCCACTCAACTGATCTATGGTCTGTGAAGAGAAAAAGGAAAACAGGCAAGCTGTTAGAAAAAGAGCAGACCAACATGAGTCACAATAACTCAGTGTGAGTACATGGAAGGTGGTTATAGAGACGGATAGAGAACAAAGAATGCTTCAGGAAACTATGACTAACTCTCACTGTACACGCATCAACTCACCTTTTTGAGTTGCTGCTCCTTGTAGAGTCTGACAGTCTTAGCAGGCTCTGACACTTGACTTTTGTAGTTGTCACACACGTTGAGCCTGGACTGGCTCACCTGCACTGTACCTTCTAAGTAGGACCTCCACACTGCATACACATTCCTAGTTGAAGAGAGAAAGCACCAAAATGCTGGATGGTTGCTGTTCTACGACTTACACTCCCAAGAGCAATTGGAAAATCATAAAGTTCTCCTGCAGAGTGGCTGAATTTTTGATTCTCTTCACCACTGTGGGCCAGAGAAGCCGTACGTGCATGCAACTGGAAGGGGAAAAGATTTGTGTAGAAATGTTGCAGTAGTTGCTCAAATTAACAAACACAAAACTAATATCAGTAAAACTATAAACTGCTTAGTTAATGCCTCCATTTCAGGTTTTCACAATAAGTTGGATCCACCTTAAAGTTCCCCTGTTATGGTAAATAAGTTTTTCCCATCACAGTAGACCATATTGTGGTTTTCCAAGAATGTTGGCACAATGCAGCAGAGCACAGATTTGGCTTTCAGTTGGGTGATGCAACTGAAGGTGCAAGCAATTTAGAAGGGCTGCAAAATTAGCTGTGCTTTATGGGAAAACATTGGCTGCCTACTTCTACATGTGTTACACACACACACACACACACACACACACACACACACACACACACACACACACACACACACACCTGTAGTCTGTTCTCTGGTCATCAGGGTTGATTGCAGGCCAGTCTCTCTTCAGGTACTGGCTCGCTAACTTCTGCAGAGCCTGAAAGCACAAGAGTAAAGATGCTGCAGTGAGAAACATTAAAGGCAAAGTATCTCCTGTTTTCTGACTAGTTTGTACTGTTTCTAAATTGCAATGTATTTGTAACATGTAACAATGTATGGAATACATAAAGGACTAAGTGGAGGACACAACATGAAATCTATTGAGTCAAATATGTTCCTGTTTAGTATACCTTGAGGTGCTGGGCACTTATACCATGACCACTTACCAAACGTATATCTATATTTATCCATCCTGTAATTGTAACCAATCTTATATTGGATATCAATATATAATATCAGAGCAGAAGATAAACTGTCGACTTGCACCATGTTCTGTCTACACGTCTACAATTTTAACAGACAGCTGTTGCTTTTCCTGTCCACAATATAAAATATTTTAAATTACAAAAATTGCTAATTTTTAAATGGAGATTTCAAGGAACTGTTACTGTTCTGCTCTCTCATAACATAACAACCTTTCTTGGCACATATGAAGCTTTTGAAACTCATTCATAAGACTAAGGTTGAGGAAAAGTTCAGAAGACTGAAGCAGGAAAGAAGAAAGAAAAGAAAAAGAAACATGCACTTTATTAATCCCCTTGGGGAAATTCTTCTCTGCATTTGAGTAGTTAAGGGTTCAGTGTCTTGCTCAGGGACACTTCGACATGTGAGCTATGAGGGGACTGGGGATCGAGCCGGCTACCTTGTGGTTGCGGGACGACCACTCATCCCCCTGAGCTACAGTGTACTTTGCATAGTGTATTTTACATTTTTCTTGGGCGATGAGAAGAATCACTTGGGTAACAAGGTCAAGACTTAACTAGCACAGTATCACAGTGTGAGCAGCTCTGATATGACTGATTTGGATTTCATTCTAGCTTGGCCGCCTCACAACTGTCTTTTTCATTATAGTTCTGTTTCAAGAACACAGCCAAAATCTTGTGTTTTGCTCAGTGAACACAATACAGCAATAAGATGGATCAGCCCCGCGTCAGCAACAATGACTCCCCAGTCAGCTCCTGTGAGTGTGAGCAGAAACCCAGAGGGCTGAAAGAAAGGGTAACCTACATCTACTGGACTGGGTCACTGTGTCAGTAGCGACAACTCGCAGATGCTGGTGTGTGTGTGTGTGTGTGTGTGTGTGTGTGTGTGTGTGTGTGTGTGTGTGTGTGTGTGTGTGTGTGTGTGTGTGTGTGTGTGTGTGTGTGTGTGAGAGAGAGAGACCAAATCCTCATTAATAAAACAGTTGTTAACAAACCAAAACAACTAATACGACAACCCAACCAGGACAAACAGTCCTTAGGGACATATTAATTAATTCCTCCAAGGCTCATTCTTCCCTCATAAAATCTGCATGTAAATCTGGTCTCTCAATTTTGTTTTCAAATCAGCCTCCCAGTTAGCAACTCTCTTTGTTTATCTCTCTCTCCATCCTTCACTCTCCATCTCTAGTATTATCATTCTAACAGATCTATTTTCAATGTTACAAAATTGATCTCTTCACCCCCTCAAGCCTCATCATTACTTTCCACATATCTTCATCCGCTCTCTCTTTAGTTATGTATATTTCATTGAATCACCTTCTATATCTCACTCTCTCCCTCCTTTCCCTTTTTACCTTTCACAGATGGTGAATGGGGCCATCATAAAAAAGAATAGTTCTTTCTCTTGTTCTCTGGAGCTGAAACTTGGTTCCCTCCAGCTGACACACAAGCATGTGTCCTTGGGGAGATAGTGGCCCAGTGACCCCTGGCACCCACCATTTAATCCTTGAGAAAAGAGTCAGTGCTTAGTCTAAGAACAACTTCCCATTACCTAAGCAGTGTTACCGTCTGAGTAAGTTGGCAGCCAGTGGAGTAAATATTGTGTAATAGCTTAAATTAAGTGTAGAGGTCAGTACTACTTTGAGTCATGCTGTGTCAGAGCTGCCATGAAGATGCACATACAGTATCATCCACGAAGAAGAGGAAACCTATTCCTAATTAGCAGCTTAGTCAGGGAATGGTGAGCTGATGCCAGCCTCATTGATGTAAACTACAGTCAGAGTCTTAAGTACCAGAAACATACCAGATTAAGTAACACACACACACACACACACACACACACACACACACACACACGGTCCAATTCATGAGGAATTATATTTGCTTCAAGTATACTCAACCTCTCACACTCTCTAGGGAAGGGTGGAGTGGGTGTGGATGGGTTTGATGAAAGGTTGAGAGACTCTGCGACTGTGTTTGTTTAAAAAATAAATAAAAAATAGGAGCAGAGAGAGTGTGTGAAGGAGGGCTGGAAAAGCACACAACATTAAAATTGCAATAGAAGAGCCTGGGATTCAATTTCCTTCCTGCTGTATAAACAGAGATCATTTAAATAAGTGTGTGTTTGTGCGTGTGTGCGTGTGTGTGTATTTCTGGGGGGGGTTATGTGAGGACAGTGACTGACAGCTGAGACAGCCACTGACTGTGAGCTGGCGGGCTGACAGGAGGACTGATTTGACAGCTTGACCACCGCACCACACTGCTCCCCATCAATTTATCAACAATACAATGACACCAGATACTGTATCTTGAATGTGGTCCAGTTGAACATCTGGAGTTAGCCCTCATTAGTGGCCCCTTGTGGACACTATGTGCACGTCCTTCAGCCAGTTGACTGAGAAACTTATAGCAAATACCATAAAAATAATACATGCTCTTAATGGAGCCTACTTGAAAACTATGTATGTGCAGTACCTTACTGATAGTCAGTCTGTGTACCAAATTGATTCCCAGTAACTTCTTCTGTTGAAGGCTCATGTTACCGTGTATTTTTTTGCACGGAACAAGGACTGTGGAAAGTCTTAGGAAAGGAATCAAGAAGGAACAATTACAGCCACAACATTTGTCCGCGCATAATTGAATGCCTCTCAGATGACTCGATGGTGTCATACCTCTTATATGAACGAGAGCAATGGCAGCTAAACTTGGCAACGACTGAATGTCGAGAAGCATACCGAGTGACTGATTGGTGACAGCTGAGGTGTTGCTGGCTGACTTGGGAGGATTTCGGGATTTCGGTTGCTCTTTCATTTTACCTCACTGCCTCTCTTCCCTTCTTCTACTCCGTTTTCCTCTCCTCTACCTGTCTATATTTCTCTCCGTATCCTCTCTCCACAGCCCCCTTCTCATCTCACCCCTCCATCCTCCTTTCTATGCTGTCATCACCTGAACAGCACGTTACTATGGCAACTCCCTCTCTCTCCTTTGCCCTTCCTGTGTGGTCTGGGTGAGGTGGAACTGCTCCTTTTATCACACACACACACACACACACACACACACACACACACACACACACACACACACACACACACACACACACACACACACACACACACACACACACACACACACACACATAGAGTGAAACAGACACACTCGCACACATACATCCTGTTTTTGTGATCAGTGGCAAACAGGGTACCCAAACAGCAGGATATCCTGGGGTTGACTGACAAAGAAAAAGTAAATGGAAGAGGAAGAGAGGCTGATTATTGTTGAATATTGTGTATTTTAAGCCAGTTCGTAAGCTAACGGCCTGCAAGTATTTTCATCATTGCAAAGCGGTTTCTGTGAGTTCTTTTGTGTGTTCACAGCGGTATTCTGGATTGTTTTATTTTTATGACTGATAAGTCAATAGGAGACACTACAATTACAGGTCACAATAAGGTAACATAATTGTTACTCATTGGCCTGAGGCAACTGTTTGTTTTGTCCGATGACATGTTTACTGTTTACTTACCGCAGGCTGCCCATACAACAGGTACTAATGATTACTTTAGAGCAAACTTAATAGAGAGGTACTATATTACTATATTGCAAAGAGGACACAAGGAAATTCAGAGAGCAAGAATTCAAGTTGAGGATGTTGTTAAAATCATGATTCATTAGCAGCTGTCAGCCAGTTTGTATGCTTCATTCATCCCTTCATAACGCTGCTCTTCCTTTTCATTAGTCATTGTTCTCTTCGCTGCACATTCTGCCAAATAACTCCGCAGACAGTCACCTTGATACTTCTGTTTACTCTCGCTCTTCCACTCACTTATTTTCTACCGTGTCTGGCTCAGTCACTTTCACTCACTTTCCATCAGCTGTCTCTCTCTCTGATTTCTTCCTAGCTTTGTGTGTCTGCCTTTTCAACCCTCTTACTTCCTCAACTTCCTCCTCAATCAATATACTTGATTTTCTCTCCCGTCTCTTCCCGTCTGCACTTCTCTGCCTCGTTAGTATGTGTGTGTGAGAGTGTGTGTATATGTGTGTGTGTGTGTGTGTGTGTGTGTGTGTGTGTGTGTGTGTGTGTGTGTGTGTGTGTGTGTGTGTGTGTGTGTGTGTGTGTGTGTGTGTGTGTGTGTGTTAGGATGTCTTTGACATCCACCTCTGCAGAGTAAGCTAAGATAAAGACAGGGGGTAAGTAAGAGGAGGGTGAATGGAAGAGGAGGGAGACCAAGAGAAAGAATACAGAACTACTACGGCTGCTTTTGTTTAAAAGAAGATTGAAACAGATAGCAATGATGTGTTGTAAAAAGGTAATTTGTGTGTGATGTATCTGCAAGTGTGTATGTGTGAGAGAGAACAGAAAGATGAAAGAGAAATCGTCACTTTCCTCAACGTCGTCTCTTTCCTGTTCTCAGACTTCTTTTCCCTTCTGTTAACCTTAGCATAATGAATGTATATCAAATATTGGATACATTAGAGACAAATACATAATTGATAAGTGGGCTTTAATGGATGTGTGCACAAGCTATTTGTTATGTAAGGTATGTGCCAAGGTATGGCAGGAAGAAAGGATGAGAAGAATACAGAGAGCAGGAGATGGATAAAAAAAAGACAAGATGGAGAGGAGAAAATGTAATTAGAATTTCAAAGCACTCTGTTTTGAGTGTGGTTTACATTTGCAGAGTTTCTACTGTGGGTATACTATTTCAGATGTATGAACTGAACCTGAAAATCCACATTTTATTTAGAGGAGTTACATGAAAACCACCCATAATGTTACGGCTGATTTACATGACAGGGCACTACTGGTGCGCAGAGACACACACACACACACACACACACACACACACACACACACACACACACACACACACACACAGCGACAGCCACAGCCGGCTGGCCTTTTTGGGCAGTGCAGTGAAGTGTGACCCCAGCCGAAAACTATTCCAGCAATGCTGATTGTGGGAGGGGAATACAGGAGAAATAGCTCACACTCACATGCTAACACACATCGAAAACATGGCCACCAATCAAACTATTGGATTGGCGCCTGGTAATGCACCGACTCCTTCACAAAGGGGACGTCTGATCTGACACAGTGAGAGGACAAAGGTTAAATAACAGCATCTTCACTTTCTTTCTCGCTCCGTTGACCTTTCTACACCGCCCCTTCGGTCTTTTCCTCTATTTTTTTAAATGCGCATGTCTATTTCTTTCCCTGCCTCTTTGTCTCTTTCAGCTTGAGCCTTCCCTCCGTCTTCCTCCCACTTTCTCTGTCCATCTCTCTGTTGGACCGTGCTGATTGGCTGGATATCTGCGTGTATCATCAGGAGGGGGCCAATGAGTGAGTGGAGATTCCCCCAGTGGTGGACTACCTGAGTGTGTCGTGGAAAGAGAGACAAGAGGCAAGGGCAGACGTGCCATAATAAAATGCTATTTAGATAACAGTAAGGGGAACAAATAATTAGTTAGCTTATCCATTTCCCATTCATATTTATGTTGGGACTTCACCATGTGGGGGCAACAAAGAGAGAGGCCTTCATGTGAAAAATAAAAGCCTAATCTGGTTTAAACCGCGCCAAACCCCATCTAAGTGTGAGATCTGGTTTAAACCACAACACTCATTGGACGAGCCCCACAGGAACCCCAGGGAGTCCCTGTGGCCATGATGTCCCATACTGTAAACATCAGCGCCCACCTTCACCCTGCACTGTTCTGTTGCAACTCACGTTGCTACAAGGAGGTAAAAACAACATTGGTACCCCGAGAAACAAACCTAGGTGGTCGCTGGTTGAGCAGCAAACTGTTTTGGGGTTCACACACTTTGATCCTGAAGGAGAAACGGAGAACTTGCCCCGTGCTACCCCACTTTAACCTACAGAAGGAAGACCGGTGCTTGTTGCTGCTGGAATAGTGATGTTCCACACTGCTGGGCTTTGTTGTGTTTTGATCCGCCACTATGAATAAAGTCAAAATGACCATTGCTGTGGCTGCTGAACCCGAGTTCGCCAGTCAGGTTTCTGTGTGATAAAGTTGCAGTTACTGTACTTTAGTGCTGCGGTGAGGATCTACTTTGCTTTGCGTGTTTTCCTTTCTTTTCAAACTGACACACACATGTACACGCTCACACACAAACGCACGCCGTTACGCTCATTTCATACACATGTGGTGTGTTAAGCACGGCCTCCATTGTGTGTCACATCCCCCCTTTTAGTTGTTGAGTCTCACGTGGCGTAATCAATTACGTGACTACGTCCGCCTCTCCTCTCTCTCGCTCGCTCCCCTTTTTCTCTCTCCTCCGTCTCCTACACACACACCCCACACCCTGTAATTGTATAACAGATGTTTATTGATTTATATTATTGTTTTTTGATCCGTATTTATAGTTAAGTAAATAAACTCTTTTCTCTTTTCTGTGAATATGTTGTACATATTGTAGTAATAGTGCTCGTATTCAACCATTTACTGTTCACTCTAACCTTAACTATTGACATTTTGAGTGAACACCCATTTTGAGACTTTATCCACAATCTGTATTAATAATCCTATTGATATTATTCATTTGACTAATATCAATAATACATTTTTTATATCTGATCATAACCAAACTCTCTCCTGCCAGAACCAAACATTTAAAAAACAATGCACTTAGACATTCCCACACATTAATACACATACATTCAAGCACACGCATTACAATTACATTGTCCTACTGATTAGAGGGGGGTGGGGGCGTTGCTAGGCAACCTCTATTTCTAAGGTGAGCAAGACAGTGCTGAGGGAGCAGAGAGAGAGAGAGAGAGAGAGAGAGAGAAAGCAAGTGAGGGAGATAATGAGTGTCTGAAACCAGAGGGGTTGACCACAGGAAATTCACACTTAATCATTCAAACTACATGCAAATGAAGACACACTTTTCTCCCCTCTTTGAACAGCTTTTTCATTCTCTCCATCTCATCCCATCGTGTAAATGTACATTTGGGATATTATGGCTACAAAATAAGAGCAATGTGTGGATAGCTGCATAGAGTGAATATGTTAATATGGACTTTAGAGCTGGATCGGTAATGTATTCAAATGTTTTTCATTAAGCTACAGGAGGATTTTCCAGCTGAGAGTGTGTCTCAGAGTGTGAGTGAGTGTGTGTGTGTGTGTGTGTGTGTGTGTGTGTGTGTGTGTGTGTGTGTGTGTGTGTGTGTGTGTGTGTGTGTGTGTGTGTGTGTGCGTGTGTGAGCGTGTGAGGGCTTAAGCTCAGCAGCATCAAAATACAATAAAAAAATCAAGACTCATTCACACTGTTGGCGGCAGGCACTGCTTGGTTTTCTACGTAGACGACGTTCAAATATGCTTGGGAAGAGGAGTGTGCTGACGCAGCCATCTACTGGGAAAGGCTTTTTGGTTTTGTGCGTCCTGACAAATCTGCTGCACACTACACAGTGGCTGCCTGATGGGTAAAAATAATTTAATGGTAAGGAAGCAGTCATTCCTGCTCACCATGTTTAGAAATACAAACACTCGTAAATGCCTCCCCTCAAGCCTGAATACTGATGATTATAGCTGATGATACAGCCCCTTAGCTCTAAATAATCTTCTCTAAAAGCTCTGTTTCAACAAACATTATCTTAATGTAATGCAATTCAGTTTATTGCCTCAAAAAGTAAAGTCTTAAAACATACTTAGTCGCATTTTAAAGCAGGAAAGACAAGTAACTCTTTCCTTGCTGTAAAACTGGCAGCACATTGTACTCTAACTAAAGAGTATCTTTACTATCAATACATCTGCCTATTTTCTTTTTAAATTATTTAAATGATTGTTTTGCATATATAATGTAATAATGTTGTACAAAATGCTAATTGAAAATGTCTCAAAGAGCTATTGAATGAGTACTCAGCGTTTTGAGCTTGAACTGTGTAACCTTGGCCCACCTGGCTTTAAAAGGAATAGTTCACCCCCCAAATCATCATTTGTATATCAATTACTCACATGCGATAAACAGTAGGCTCCTACACAAGCATGACACTGTTTATGCAAAAGTATTATAAATAGACTGGTTTTAGCTAGGGATGCAGCATTTTTACATTTACAGTCCCAATTAGATACGTCGGCTGTGGGTAGCGCCGATCTGATGCCAGTGTTTAATTCATACGCTGTAGGCCTCACTGTGTGGAAGTGACCATGCTTTCATGTGTGAGGTCACATCAGGCTTGACTAACACATTGCTTGTCTAACTTTGTGAAACAAACGATACCAAATAAATACATCAATATACATTTACTGCACTGTTATTTATTATAAAAATAATAAAATGTTCTTCAGCAACTTGGTTCAAATTCCGTAGCAATTACAATTAAAGTGCAAACCTTTTAAATACAGCCACAGATTTGGGCAAAAGTTAAACAGGATTCAAAATTCCAGTATAAAATGTAGATAATATATAAACATTGAATTTAATTGAATAGATCGTCACCATTGTCACTGATACCCAAGCCAGCTATTTGAGGCTGTATGCCCGATATCAACTATTGATATCAGTGATATCAATCCCTAGTTTAAGCAAATGTGTGACACCACACTCATGTGTGAGTTTATGACTGAATAAAGGACACTTGGATTATACTGCACAAATTGTGTGGATTCTTTGCATACTGTGGAGGCATACCAGATGAAGTTTTCTTAATGAATTCAAGGTAACCTGTGTTACCTTGAATTCTTACTATATATACAAAGATATACAAAGGATCACTTTGAGGATGAAGCATTCTTTTAAGCGCTCAGTACAAAAATAGGAAGGGAGATTGTGTATTAGATGTTTGAACCAACACAGATTACATAACCTTACGTTGGTTTGGGAATGGTAGTTGTGAGACTGCAGTCCCGCCTGTTAAAGAGGTCTACTGAGAGCTGCTTGCTGGTATGATTGCAAATGGCAAAAATACAAAGCAGTATATAGTGAGTAATGGCTTCATCCAGTGCTGAGTGGATATACTGTGGCTTATTTACATGCAAAAACCCTTCGCTGTCTCCAATTTATAAGATGCATGATCACTATGCACCATTTCATAAATCTGAAAACAGAAAGAAAGAATGCCCAAACGAAAGAGAAAAACTAAATATAGGTGAATAACCAAATAATATGGGAAGTGAAACCAAATGTGGCAAGCAGGGTATGTGCAACCTAAATTGGTTGCACAGACAAGATTTTGTTTTTTTAACTAGGTAAGCATACATTCTTATTTTCAACAGAACAGACACAGTAACTGAATGAAAATTTCAGTACCATAATAAGTATCTATCTGATACAGCTGACTTTGAGTGTGATTCATCCCACCATTTACAGTGACACAACATATAATGTATATATCTACAATGTTCACACATAAAAAAAAGGATCCCTTTTAAAAAGCTATTAGAGCATGTTTTCTGCATAGAAGGTGCTCTAATTGCATGAAGACATTTCAAAGAGTTAACAAATTATCAGTTCTGCTTTGCCATTTTTTTTAGCTTGAGGCCTCATTAGAAGAGCAAAGTAGCAGTTTAAGTTATACTGAACTATTGCTCAAGACTTTCATTCAACTATTTCTACATTATATTCACTTGTTTCAATCTCCTTTCATGCTTTTGGCTTCTCACATACTGGCCAGTTGCCTGAAACAAATAACCCTTAAGCATTAATTTAAATTTAAATTTAAATTTAAATTTAATCGGTAACAAATGTGCTGAACAGCCAAATTCAACTGAAAACATTAAGTGTGTAATGCACAACTTGTGAACTTGCGTTGAGGCTTTAAGGGACTGTTAATACTGATGCTGCTATTTCCCTTTCCATTTCCCAACAACCTCCTGAAGTACGATAGTGCGGAGCTGGATAAAAGGCTAATTTGAGATTTGGACCCAGGGCCTTTGTGAAGACAGGCACTTAGCCACCTAAGCCACAGCGCCATGACAATGATCATCTTCTAAGGGAACCTCAAAATGAAGTTTTAAAAATGCAATATATTGAATTGAATCACCTTAAAACATATTGCATTTAAAACAGAAATGACAAAATAAAGGAAAATGGAGTGTGAACACTGCTCCAACAAGCAGAATACAAAACATACGATCCACAACATGATAACGCACAAGACGTTTTGGGCCTCCAAGTATAATTTCAGGCCACAAAATTGACTAATCTAATCCTGACATATAAACCCTTTTTAGTTTGTCTACATATATCTTTAATCTTCACTATTAAAGCGTTTATACTCGCACAGCATCGCAGTGTGAGGTCAAGTGGAGGTGCAATGCATAAGTATCCTCGTTTGTTTTTCAGAGACAAGCAGCGCTTCACTTTTTTACCTTCTTCTGATCGACAATCTCCTCAAACACACTAGACTGTAGAAAAGGCACTGCTGAGATTTTAACCCAGGATCGCCTGTTTATGAGACCGGCACTTTGACCGATTAAGCCACAGCACCATTATAGCACTGGACAATCTCTGAGTAACTTAGTTGTTGGAATAACACATTTGAAAACCCAACTCAATGTCTATTGATATTAAATAGCAAATTCTCACATTTAAGAAGTTGGAACCAGCCAATGTCTGGCATTTTGTTTGAAAAGGGAAATCCCTCAATTTCCTCTGAGTTAAGCATGGTAGTACTCCAGATTCCAAATACTCCTGTACCTAATCTCCCAGTGGAACTTTCTAATCTCAAGTATCGGTGATAGATTTGTGCTGAGCGTAGAAAAGGCCCTGCTGGGATTCAAACACAGGATGGAAGAGTCCAGCCAGACTTACCTGTGCATAGTCCCTCTCCAGCTGTCCCTTCTTCAGACTGTAGGTCCTACAGGGAGAGAAAGAGACAGATATTTGTTTAAGTGTCTGAAAGGGTGAATATTATATGTAATATTAAATTGTTATAAATTCAACCAATAGCTCACAAGTTACTGTCACTTAGAGTAGCATAATTTAGGCGTATACACAAATTAAAGACAGGAGGAAGAATATATAAATCAGATTTGTTTCCATTAACAGTTGCTGTACTGTAATGTGCAAATAATTGTTGGTCTCCTCTGAGTCTCAGGAGTGGACTTTTCTGTCTCTTAATGCCAGATTGACCCACGTTCTGACTCACAACATGTAAAAAAAACCTCCAAATTTCCCCCTCTCAATCACATCACACAACATCCTGGCAGCAGAGACAGTGGAAGCTCTCATCACAGTCCAGGAATGTGCAGAATGAAAAACATAAAATTAGATATACGATTACACTGACAGATAATTGTACTGGCACGGTTTGCTGAACAAACAAAGCAGCATGTACAATAGAAATGACCACATCAGGCACACAAACATTGTACATGCATATTTTGACATAATTTATATTCAAATATCAAACCCATCATTGAATTAGAATGGTCCTCAATAGCATCAATGTGTCGTATATGACTCCTACTAAAGCGGCCTTGTTATATAACATCTCTTCTAGAATTAAAATGATTGTTCACAGTTTTAGCCAGCTGTTGAGGAATTGAATTAATTATAAAGGAAGTTAAAACTTGAACCCCACTGGGTGATTATTTTTTTGAGATTACTTTGCATCTTTTTCGAGAAGTCCGTGATTGTTTCTGATGTTGTGAGTAAGTATGTGCTTTCGTGTGACTGGCTATGCTTGTTTTGTGTCTGCTCTCTTAATGAGATCACATAAAGGATGTAAGAAAATAAAGTTTCATAAAATATAAAACTGATTCTGAACTGTAGAAAAAGGAACTGCTGGAATACCCTGAACCTCCTACTGGAAGCAATATGCAGCATGGATAGAAGTTAGTAAATCTCAGTAGTTTTCAAGGAGAGGACAGCACTTCTCATTTAACCACCACTGATACACAATCTCAACTGCACTGGACTATAGAAAAGTACGACTGAGATTTGAACCCAGAATCTCCTGCACTTTAAACAGCACCCTGAATAGCAACATCCAAACTGCTTACTGTATTTGTTGGAACAACACATTCCAAACCACAAAGTTATTCAGTGAGTAATGATATAAAACAAGAACATAAGCAATTTCTAACACTAAAATAGGAACATCACCTAAATTAAGAATTATCGAATTATGTTATTTCCATGGCCGAGGAAGGTTCAATCCATATTTGTGAACATGAACTACGCTCTCAAAGCCAGAAACCAGAGAAGTAAGTCTTAAATTGTGAAGTTATCAAGTATAAAGTCTGGAGCTGCTCCATAGATAATAAGACTGATTTTGTGGTCCCATAAAAATATTGTTGTCCATTTTAATGTTCTCATGTATCTATAGACATCAAACGACCACCTGGGTCCTTTCAGTGTCATCTATAACATCCTTCCCTAGTCTGTGGAGCAGTTCCAGACTTTATAGGCCTACTTGACGGCATCACACATTTGAGTTTTAGCACTCACATTCTTGGATTTAGGAGAGAGTTGTCTATGTTTACTAACTGTTCTTAGACCATAGGACTAACTTGTATGAATTTCGGAACCTTCTAAGAAGTTGTCATCAAAAACATTCTTAAACACCATAAACATATTGGTATTATTGATGAAAATTACATTGGACCCAAATTAAGATCTCGTTAATTTAGTCCACTACTGGAGAATGTTCTTTGAAGTTTTGATACAAGACTTGCACTGACTGAATAAAAGGCACTGCTGGGATTTGAACCCAGGATCTCCTGTTTACTAAACAGGCGCTTTAACCAACTAAGCCACAGCGCCCTGTAGCTATACTATTGTGTAAAAATTAAACCACTGAAGCTTTTTTTCTTCGAAGAAGGGATACAAGACAATACGCCAATATAAAAGACTATAAACCAATATAAAAGTTTCAGTCATGCAAAAAAAAATGAAAGAAATACTGTGATATACCGCGAAACACTTCACTTTTTTTTTTTTTTAAAAGGACTGTGATACAGATTTTTATTAATACCGCCCATCATTGTTGCACACTTTGTCCATATATTTTATGTGTTGGAATGATGAAATCCCCAAAAATCACACAAATGTTCGTGTACAAAATTCACTACAGGAGATTTCATCTTTCAAGTTTAGATGCAAGAATTGTACTGATTGTAGAAAAGGCACTGCTGGGATTTGAACCCAGGATCTCCTGTTTACTAAACAGGCGCTTTAACCAACTAAGCCACAGCGCCCTGTAGCTGTTGTGTTGTGTAAAAAATAAACCTTTTTCTTGGGAAACTTGATGCATTTCTTAATGACGACATTTTAGGGCTTCATCTGTATGATGCAAAATAAAAGAGTTGCATGTGACTCAATCACATTACATTTTATTTCGCTGACGGTTTTATCCAAAGCGACTTACAATAAGTCCATTCAACCATGAGCACAAACTCAGAACAACAAGAATCAGGAAAGTACAATTTCAAAACTACAAAGTGCTATAAGTAAGTGCTACCAAAGTGCTAGTAAGGCACTACTTTCTTTATTCAAGAAAGTAGCGCCTCAGTAGTACTAACACACAAAACTGGAACTGAAGTGATCAATCTCAGTAGCTGCAACTGGTGGTGTCAGTTATATGAGCATATGGAACCAATCAATTTAAAACACATTTAAAATCATAATGCAACATTTATATATTCTATTGTATCAGTTTCTTTCATCCCTAGACACATTTAGGTTCAACTTTCTAATATCCGGTTCCGTCACCAAAACACATACATACAGTACATGATGCAAATATGAATTTAGGCTCTCCAACAAATACATGCACGGCCCCATAATAAAGCTTTCCTGCTTTGGTATCCAAGTATTGCAGTGTACTTGTGTGGAAGTTAAGGTCTCTAAGACACACAAGTCAACACAAGTACACACATGGACAAACACACATCCTCGCTGGGATCTTTGGACATGCTGAGGCTTCTCATGCAACCATGGTGGCACCATACCCAGTTACCATCTAGAAATATATCTAACCCACTAAACATTTTTGTGAATGGAATAGAAACAGAACAGGCCTTACAGGTTAGGTCTTGAATAGTTATTTAGCTTAAAAGTGTATAATATCAAAGTCTGTTGTTAGCGTAGTGAGGGTATACTGTCTCCTAAGGTGCTTGTCTGTGCCGCTGTACTGCTTGGACTTGCCATGCTCACTCATTTAATTTGTTCTGCCCACAGTCTATTTCAATCCATCCTTAAAGCCTCTCCATACCCTTCCTCCACCTCCGCTTTTGTTCCAAACTCTTATCCCCTCCTCCTTTTGAACTCTGCTTTCTTGTCCTCTCTTTCTCCACAACTCCTTCTCGCCTCCCTCTATGCTCACAATGTCTGCCCATAACATGTGTTTGTGCTGCATAACAAAAAATGCAGTGTCAGCAGCATCAGCTGTGCATGAGAAAGAAAAGGGAGAAAGAAAAATGCCCAGATGTGCGTCTAACAGGAAATACTTAAGTGCTTGTACAATGTAGTGTATGTACTGTATGTGTGTGAAGGCAGAGAAAGGGAATGATCAAACGTGGGAAAACAGCCGAGATCAATGGTTTACAGGACACAGCCTGAGATCAGCGACAACAGGATAAGCAACATGAGTCACAGACAGAAACAGAGGCGGAGGAGGGAGGTGGTGTTTTCTCACTGCGTGATCGCCACAAGATACAATAGAGCAGATTCTCTGCAGTGTTTCTACTCCAAGACCAAGCAAGCATTTGGAAAAATATATTCACATTTAATTTCATTACAAAATACAACACAATTTTTAACTTACAAGCCTCAAAATGTAAAGATTGAAGTGAACTACTATAGGTAGATTCTTGAAGGGCCTGTATGCTTGTGTTGAAGGCTTTAGACTACAAATCCATCCCACCAGTTCTCTTCCAGCACAAATTTGCTAAAGCATCTGAAAATGCTGAAAAACACTTCTAGATAATTAGTTAACCCCTGATGGTGTTGAGGTAAACTCAGCAGAAGCTCTTTGCCCATTTTTAGAGGTTGGCTGTGTCGTCCCTGCCAAGATGGTAATGGCTGGAGCCACCCACTTTGATATACACAACGGCTCTTCAGAAAGCTATCGGTGACGTCACAGAGACCATCTTGTAATGTATACAATCTATATTCAGGATATAATAATAAAACATTCTCCACAGCCTTGAAAAATATGTTGGTTCGGCTAAATCAGGCTTAAAATTTGAATTTAAATAATTTAATTAACAGCAAACAACATTCTTATCTGTTTCAAACGCCTTGTGCAATCACCAACCCTGTGCTTTGACTTCCATGTGATTGGGGCTACAGGGAAATAAGTTCTAGGAGTAAAACATTATTATTGGGACAAATCACAGAAACGAGAAGGAGCAGAAAAAGTTGACCAAACAGTTCCCTCTCAGTCTAACTGAAGGCGTGTGGCCATAAACTCGTAGCTCAGGATGGGACGATATTGGATTATATGGCAGATTGTGATAAACACAATAAATTGATTGTATTTAATTTCCACAAGATGGATAATCGTTAATATCGCCATGAGAGACTTGAAAAAGCTATCTTGCTCACTATCATCCTAGATAAGTGTTATAGGACCAGATTTTAAAAATACAGGAATGATCAGGTTAGACAGAACAGACTCAAGCAATAATGCATTTACTTCAAATAATTTATTGTTTTTTATGGAGGTGGACCATATGATTTATGATATATCGAAGATTGTTAGATTATTTTTCACTCAAAAGGATGTTCATTTAAAAAAAGATGTGCCTGTGGAGCAATATAATATTAGTTTCTTAATTAAATCTATAGCCAAGTGCTTCCAGTCTTTTTTAGTGCCATTTTAAGAGTTTTAAGCATATTTTTATGATTATTGGGATAATATTGCAATTATTTTGGCCAGGATAATGCTGATTTGAAAGGTTCATATTATATATATATATATATATATATATATATATATATATATATATACATATACATACACATACACACACACACATATACTAATGGCTAGTTGTAGCAAACTATAGTTCTGATCAGTAGTTGGCTTCTGGCATCTGGGATATCAAAGAAATTGTTGTCGAGACATTTCTCGAACAAAAATGACATTTTCAGTGAAAGCTGGTGGATGTCGGTCACAGTTCGAGAAAGTTTGAAGCATAACACTTGAATCTGTCACAGAATAAAGCCTCTACACGGAATGAGTGCGCTGCCATGGTCAATTAATCATGGCAGCTGCGGCACATAGGTTTCAATAGAAAAACAGAAACAGAAATATTTGATAATATAATCCCAAACAAACAATGTTAATGATATGGATCACCCACTGCTCACGTTTACCAAAGACATGACCATACGACATTGATAAAAAAAAAATGCTGAGAGCATTGCATTAATCTGCTGGAACAGATTATGTCCAGTTGCTTGGAACTTAATTGTTTTTCTGGGGAAAAAGTGAAATGCTAGAGAATCCTTACAGTATAATGTAATTCTTCGCCAGGCGTGTCTGCAACGACCACTGCTATATTGCAGCCGTGTATCACTAGCGGCCGGGGGTCGGTTAAAAGTGGCGAGTAGGGAGTAAGCAGGCAGTCAGTGGCAGTATAAAACAGCCTCTAAAAGGTGCACTGTGTGAGTGTGAGTCAACGTAACTACGAGAGGTCTTTGAGCATGCAGCCATAACTGGCAGTTTGCTGCAGAAGAATGCGAGATTAGTCGTGGACAAAAAAAAAAGGGTGGCCCGCTCACTCTGTCGCGGACGCCCGGACACCCGGCGCACACAGTCACAAACACGACCAGACACGCATCCTCACCACAGGCTTATGCCTGGTGGAGATAATAAAAGCACAGAAAAAGATAAGCACCATGAAAGGTAGGATTCATTGCGGGACTGTTTAATAATGCTGCATTAAATCGTAAGGATGTTTATACAGTATTATCCTGGTATATAAGTAGAACCAAATACTGTAAAATGTTCTTTGCGGGACATTTATGAAACAGGTTGTCAAGCAAATCCCTGGATTGTTTCAATCATACAGTTCAAGGTGATCTATCTAAGTCATAGTCAGTGTTTTCTAGATGCAGAGTACGCAAATGGTGCCTTAGCTATTTGTTTAGGATGTGACACGTGTATTTTCTTCTTAAAACAACTACAGTTTCAGTAGGTCATGGTTGAACAATCACCTTTGCCTCATTTTGTGACAGAAAGAAGAACCCTGTCATCTTCTCTGTCAGCTCAGCCTCATCCACTTGGGTCTAGTATTACTGGGGTGATTTTGAATAAACAGAGGCTGCTTGTGCTGTCCTTTCAACAAAACACAGAGGCGACCTCAATATATTAGATTGGTGTGAATCAGCATTACATTCATTTGGATCATCTTTTCCCCTCTGAGTCCTTGATTTTTTTTCTGCTCCTCCTTTTCCTAAATTATAGAGGCTGCAGTGAAATGTATTAATGAGGATTCTGATAGCCTTTTGGGTTCAAATTGGGGAGGCTCATCTAGCTACTCAGCATGGAGAACCATTAGGTTTTAATGATATCTGCAGATAGTTTCTAGGATTTGGTCAATAAATTTGCGTGAAATACACATTTCCTTTATCCCATGGAAATGAGCCACACAGACACAGGCGTGGGGGTTTGATTCCTAAATTACAACAATTTAGGAATTAAACCAGAAACAGTCAGCAACAAAACCTGGCACTTTCATCCTTTGTTTGTAGGGAGGCTACTGCCATCTCCATGATTGATGATGTTCTTTGTATATTCTTTATGAAGCACTCTGTCTAGACTATGGTGAATTTGATGCATTTGACTTTGCAACCTGTCTACAAGTACTCTTACAACAAAACAAATACCGTTTTCACAGAGGGGTGTATGGTTGTAAAGCCCCAGCATGCCAATCACGAGAACAGGCTCATAACGCAGCGCTGCAGGGCAAAGCAGTGCCCTTTGCAGAAAGGCCATCAGCATGCAGAGTGTCACGATGATGGCCTTTCTGCAATTCGGTTTCAGTCACCGATCAAAATCTACAGATTAAACCAATAAAACACAACTGCAATATTTAAATTGTGTTATAGCGCCATTGATAAAGTAAAAGTATGTTCGTATTCAGCAAAAGGAAGTGCAAGTAGGTATTCGATGGATAGGTCAATGTTACCAAATGTGTATGAGGGGAATACAAGTATTTATGAGACTTGCCTGTTTTCTATGGTTTGCACTGTGTGTGTGTGTGTGTGTGTGTGTGTGTGTGTGTGTGTGTGTGTGTGTGTGTGTGTGTGTGTGTGTGTGTGTGTGTGTGTGTGTGTGTGTGTGCAGACATAAGGGTATGGGGGATTTAGCTGGATTGAGGACACCAAGTTGACTCCCTGACTCCAGCAACTCGTCATCGTTTTCTCCTCTCTCTCTTTCTCTTATCCTCTCTCCTAAAAAGAGTCCAGCTAAAATGCATTCCCGGCGGATTAAATACACTGCCCTTTCTCTCTCTTTCTTTCTTTATTTGTTTATATTTCTTTCCCATTGTACCTTTTACTATTGGTAAAACACATGGATCAATGCACTATAGACAGCAACTTGTATGTGTGTATGTGCCTGTGTGTTTCAGTGTGGCTGTTGATTAAAACCAGCATGTGGATTAATTAGGGTAAATAACCTCAGAGCAGATTTGGGGATTAAACAGTTAAAATCTACTGTAGGCATAAGGCAGGAAAATGTGTGTCTGTCAACTGAGGATGTGTTTTAGTATGCGACCACACTGTCCTTGTCCTGCAGGGTCCAGTTATTAAAGAGGTTATTTGGTTAGGTGCATTATATCAGCACCCATGCAAAGTCTAGCAAAGTGATTTGCACAAACAATTTCAGGGGCAGAGTTCCAGTCCAGATCCATCAAAAGTGTAGTTGTACATGGATAATATCCAGCGATCGGCATTACTGTGAATGGTCCAGTGTTAGCTAACTGGCTAGCTTCCTACTGTAGTCAAGTCACTGATTGTTTGCAGGAATCATTGCGCTCATCAACTCTGCATTCTGACCCTGGACGGGGACAGGTCAATAATTGTTTCTCCCTGTGGAAATCACTGCCGCATTATAAACTATATTGACTATGTAGGGCTGCAACTACTGATTATTCTCAATATTTATAAATGTGTCAATTTATTTCAAAATTAAATTCAATACGTCTGAAAATAGTCTGAAAAATAATTGTAGAAAATAATTTTCCGTTGATCAGTTAATCAACTAATCATTTCCGCCAAATATCTTCTTAACTATGTCACGTAAATCGTATAGACCAGTCAGTGACAATAGAAAGATCTCTAAATAAACACTGTGCATTGTCTTCCTGTATACTTCTTATTTGGGATAAATGTAAACTATGTTTGTCCATTGAAGGATCAATCATCTGAGTGCTATTGGTAAAGACACTTGACAGTTTGGCCAGCTGCTGCCTTTTAGGGCCTCAGGTATCGCGCAGAAAAGACAGCTGGTTCTGACAACAGCAACGATTGTCAAAGTCAGAGCATATTGAACGGCCATCATGCCTCTGATTTGAATTTCAGATAACCTTTACTCTTCTGATATTTAAAAAAAAAATCTCTACAATAAAGTCAGATGAGCCACATCACAGATAGAAACACGAGTGTAGCCTCAGTGGCTCAACACATTGACAAAGCAGATGCTTGTTTGTCTACAGGGGCTTGAGTCCAGATCTCCCAAATGAAAGGCGGCCTCCCTAATCACTGCACCACCCTGCTGCTCCTGATTTTACCACCAGGAGAATGTGTCATCAGAAATCATTACAAAACACTAAAGGCTAGAGGAACGCACTAAGAAGACTCTGCAGGCAGCCTCGTTCAACCACGAGGATGACAAAGCCAATTTGAAGATGTGTACCCAGTGGCATGTAGCTCCATCCCTGGCCGACTGAAAGAACTAACACATTGTAGTTGCATATGTCTAGCTGGCTCTCCCACAAGTGAGACCAGGCCCTTGTTCACTCTCCAAAACCCAACAGCAAAAAGGCAATCTGTTCTCAAACAGCTGGAGCTGCCCCCAAGAGGGAAAGGGAGAGAACGAGAGGGAAGTCTCAGAGAGAGAAAAGGTAGAAGAAGTGTAAAAATGAGAAACAAGGAGAGAGAGAGAGAGAGAGAGAGAGAGAGATGGACGGAAGCAGAGAAGCTGAGAGTTTGCTGTCATAAATAATCAATGCTTAGTCAACACAGAAAATGAGAGCGTGTGAAAGAACCAGGGTTTCCGCAAAATCCAAAAAGGGAAAATTGCCAGAATCACACACGTCATGAGTAAACAGAGCAGAGGCAAAATGAAGAGGAGAGATATGGAGACAGACAAAAATATAGTCAGAGCTAAATTGACAGAAAAAGAAGAAGAAAAAAAACAGAAAAGTAGACAGAAAAAGAGGAAGAATGAGTCAGAGAGCAGGAATAAAGCACCAGGAAATTCCTCGACCCTTTGTCCTTCTCCAAAAACTAGAATATGACAACACTCCTCCTCTTTCTCGTTCTCATTCCACTCCTCCCTCACTCCTTAGTTGTTTCCTTCTTTCTTTCTTTCTTTCTTTTTGCACATGGCTGTGTCCATGTGTGCATGCCGTGCAAATCCCAGTCATATAACGACTAGATTTTTGATCATCTGGCAGTTGGTGAGGATCGTGTTAGTAGTCGCATGCGATACAGACGTGTTCATAGTTCATACCTCATGTCTTCCAGCAGGTCACATTCGGTCTGGTGTTTAAAGTGCAGTCTTGTCGTCTGCTCTGTGTGTGTGTTTTTCAGCTCCTGTGTCACTTTGACCTGGAGGAAACAAAAAGACAATTCCAGTAAAGGATTTTCATGTAACTTAGTCACCCCCTAAAATTAAAATATCATCGGAGACTTTGGTTGTTATAGTAGCGGTAAGATATTGTCTTTTCCTGGTCGTAAAAGGGTTCAATGAACTGTGAATGCCTCTACCTGCCTGAAAGTCATATACACATTAATAATTCATAATGACTTGTTTTCCTCAGTGGCTATATTACCCACCCCTACTTGGATTAAATGTTGCATGAAATCACAAAAAGTCACACACTCGTTTGACAAAAACAGTAACATCACCCAGTAGGACTGCAACTAACAAATGCCTGATTAACTGACTTAACGATTAATAGAGTATCATAACTGTTGCCAAATCATTTTCTGTTGATCCACAGATCAAATAGTTTCAGCTATATTTACAATATTACCAATATTGTGGTACTGATTAAAAAATATGCTGATCATTTCTTTCACTGAATCCATAACTGTCACTAAGGACTTGATGGAGATAAAGACACAGAAGTATCCTTTTAGCTCTGTGGTGTAGGCCGCATACAAGCATCTCAAGTTCTGAATATTATGTTTTTTAGTATATTAGAATCAAAGTTGACTCCTGAGTCACAGTCACCTACATACACATACACAGACACACACAAATAGTGTAACCCCATCAATCAATCAATCATCCAATCATCTGTACTCTATAGTGAGTGTTCAGCTAGACACCTGAGAGGAGCACACGCACTCTCATCAGTGATACATCAACATACATAAATACATCTACACACATACACACTCCATAACACATACACACGGCTGGCTGTTAGGCCGGCTAGTAAGATGCGCTTTTGATGCTGTGATCATTTTGGCAAGGTCATTTAGGAGCATGGAACTACATAATTCAGGACATTTTCCAAAAATTGGTTACGTCTTTACAAAACATGTGCATAAAAGATCCAAAAAGTCCTTCTGTACAAAGAGTAAATATTGGTTATTAAACTTGTTTTCATTAAAAAAAAAAACTTTTCTTTCACCCTCTCTCCTTTTTAATGTTGTCTTGTTTTTCACTGTTAACTTGCTGTAGATTTCTAAAATCAATAAAAATGTGATCAATAAAAAATTAAATAATTCATCAACATAATCAGTGTCCAGGTTTTTTCAGACTTTTGGAAGATGCTTTTTGCAGTTAGGGGTGACACAGCATTTAAGAGCAAACATCCTCTGTGTGCATTCATAAAAGATGCTCATTGCTCAGAGCGAGGGCTCTAACCTGCACTCATTCACACAGTCTTTTGCGAGAGCTCACCCTTAACATGCACACAAACACACTCACTCCTGCCAACATATACAGAGTCACTGTGGCGGTCATTGTGTATTGTCTGGTGAGTTCCATCAACTTTTCACCAGAGAAAGAGTGGGCAAGTTCATGACTGTTCTACAGGAAACAATCAACAACACACACACACACACACACACACACACACACACACACACACACACACACACACACACACACACACACACACACACACACACACCTTTCTTTCATGTGTCATGTCTTTGAAGATAAGGAGGGAGTGGTTCATTACATTATCATGGCAAAATGACTCTTGATTTCACCTTCCATCATTCATAGGAAACCACAGGGAGAGAGGGAGAAGGGGAAGGGCAAAGGGTGAGGACAGAGGTGGGGAGACAAAATGAGAGGAAGAGTGGCTGAGGGGTGTTTGTGCACCAGAAGAGAGGGAGGGAATATGAAGTGAGAGTAAGAAAAAAGACAAGAGAAAAGAAGATGGCGAGAAAGAGAGACGGTCGGTGAGAAGCAGAAGGGGAAAATGACAAGTGAAAAAGATGGGATGTGGGTATGTTAATTATGAGGCAAGGAGAAAGATGAATCCAGTATATTGAAGGTCATGTTAAAGGGAAAGAACTCATCTGGTGTAGTGGTAGCTGATGTAGGTCTCTCTGTACCGAAGAAAAGTGGTTTGTGTTTTGTTATGCAAACATAAACACACATATATTACAGTAATTCTGACGCATACATCCCCACCTGTATGAGAAGGTAACGAAATAGCAGTTGAGGTTGGTCGACATGATGTAAAATCTATATCATGATTTGCATTGTACAGGATGCATTTCTCATGATGGATCGCTAGTGATACGTTCGTCCAGTTGAATGCCATTATGACCAGTTCAAAGTACTGGGCTGTTGGCTGATGTTTTTTTAATATGGCGTCAAACGCTAATGTGTAATTATTCATATATGATGGATGGATAGATGGATGAGTATATAGATAGATAGCAAGATAAATTGAGAATCACATTTCAAAACAATTTTGTGGATAAGTGCCCAGCCTCTTTTCAGCCTCCTTAGAAGCCATCTTTAATTTAAAGCACATAAAACTAATATATGCGAGTCAACCCAGATCAATCTGTAAGCAGATGTGCCGAGACACAGACGAAACACTAAAGGGACTGTATGTGTCGCAATGGGAGAGAAATTATTAGTATCCAACAGCCAAATACTGATACACCACTGGCTCTGGTGCTGTGGGCTGAGTGTTTGGAGTGTGCCAGCCACAACTGCAGGCGGTAACACATCAGTGTTATGCAAATAAATTCTGTTTTATTCGCTGAAGTATTTCTATTTTTTTACAGTAAGCTAAATGGTAAAGACACCGACAGCTGACAAATGAGATCTCATAAAATTAGTGTGACCGGAGTGGTGGTGCAGCATCACTCACACACACACACACACACACACACACACACACACACACACACACACACACACACACACACACACACACACACAAACACACACACACACACACTGGGACAAGGCAACTCTAGTGGTCTCTGCAGCCTCAATTATGAAAAGTGTGTATGTGTTTTACAGACATGACATGACACGTTCAGGGCTAGTCTGTGTGTGGAAAACCAGAGCATAACTGGCACTGGGGGAATATGTGGTAATTAAGAGAAAACTGTGCAGAGGTTCACAGCAGGGTAATTGGCTCTCATGCATCTATTTCAGGACAACACACACACACACACACACACACACACACACACACACACACACACACACACACACACACACACACACACATTAATAGAAAGCAATGCTCTCTCTCTCTCTCTCTCTCTCTCTCACTCTCTCTATCTCTCTCACTCTCTCTCTCACTCTCTCTCTCACTCTCTCTCACACACTCACACACACCTACTATAGGGGACTGTGGTCTTTTCTCAGCCCATACAGAATCAATAAGTCAGTATGAGACATGGCTCTGCCAGCATGTCTCCTCGGTGTGTGTTTTTAGCTTCTGTCAGCTCAGCCTTTGATGGAAAACAAAGATGTGACCCTGGACAGACTGAAGGTCTTCCCTTAAGACAAAAAGCATCACAACGTGGAGAAACGAAAGCTTTTGTTATGCAGTCTGGGGGACGACGACTATTGTCACAATTTCACGTTTTTATAAATTAGTCAAATAAAACCCGGTGCTACATTACTTACACACCACTGTGCTGCTATAACGTGAAGTTAATGTGCACATGTTACACATATGTAAATATATTTATTTGTATTTAAAGTTATTTTTACCACATGACGTAAGGTTATGAAAGGGACTGCAACAATATCACAGTATCGTATGGGGCTTTGTATAAATACATATTTCACGTTAGCCCACCTAGCTTGTTCTAGCTAACGTTATTTGACGTTTGACGGCTCACGCGACGTTATATATTCATATTAGTGTCACTGGGTGACCGTTACTGATGAACCCAGCTAGCAAACGTTGCTAATGTCTTTCTTCCCCTTTAACTCTCTTTCGCCCGCAGCATCGGGCGCTTTGTGTGTGCGTTTATTAAAACACAACATCCACCTCTCGGGTTCCTGTTATCTGTCATTGTCTGGACAGAAAACATAACGGACTCTGGAAATCACTCACCTTCCTCGGCGGCGGCTGCATTTTGGAGTATTGACATGAATGGTATATCCCTCCCGAGAAGTATTGTAATTCCAAGAGGAAATCCAAATCAGTGTGGGACTAATATTGTGTCTCCTCAAACAAACAAACAAACAAATCCTCCCCTTCAGACGGATAAGGGGGGGGGAAACGGGAGTTAAATTTGTACTCCGGCGGCCATGATTGATGATAAATGGCTCGTTTGTACAGCGCTGAAACTGAAGCTACGAGGATAGGCTGAACACACTTGTGTTGGCTGCTGCCACTGCGAGAGGACTAGTGTGTACTGTACTGGGCTGAGGAGCAGGAGGGCAGACAGGCGGAGAAGAAGAAAAGCAGAGGGAAGGGATGGGGCGGGATGTTAATGAGGAACCCCTTCAGCTTCATAAGCTCAACGGCTCCCCTTTGTGGCGAAGCGCGGGACAGCACCCCGTCTGTGGTGAAAACACCGGGAACAGAAAGGCATCCTTTTTGTATTCTGCCTCCTCTCGCCTAACCTCGATTAACACTCTCGCAAAGGTGTTTCAAACCAAATAGGGGGGACAAGGAAGGTGATAAATACAAAATGGGACCTCGTGTTAGTTTTTTTCTTCGCGCGGCCCAGGCCTGCTCAAAGAGAAAAGACCGACACTGATAGGAGCCTGTGTCCCGCAGACCTGCATAGCAACAAGAAGCCGCAGTCGATCGTGGAAAAATCGATGGCGGTGGAGGATGAAAAACAGTATAAAAAAGACACACATGGAAGAAGAAACAAAATACCAAATATTAGATGCTTGATTGTAAGTCATGATAATTTAAGATATTTTATTTTCTGCCTGTATTTCGAATTCAACTGAAATCATAGGCTTTTAGGTGTCACATAAACAAATATATATATATATATATATATATATATATATATATATATATATATATATATATATATATATATATATATATATATATATACGGATTTGCAAAAGGTTATTTTATGTTTGCTATATTGTGTGATCATCATTTAGTATACTCTTGTGTGTCGACTTGCTATGGGATACCGGGGAGTAGACAGGTTGAAATGAGGTCATGGGGGTTCATTGGAAGTGGATGCTGAGTGAACAATTACAAGAAGACATCACAATGGAGAGTGTCTGAATCCCTTGTAAAGAGTTGGCACCAGCAGCAGCTGGTTTGACAGTGCCTGAATGCATGTAGCCTTCATATGTGGCTGTGAATAAATAATATAATATACAATAGTATCAAACTACTAAATATTGTTATATGGTTGGGAACAATGCCTTACAAAAACAGACAGTGAGTGGAACTGATATATGGTTCTCTGGAAGCATTCATTTGGGCGAGATAGAAGAAAAGGCAAAAGTAGCGGGTCAGGCAAGTACTGTATTTCATGCCTACGTGCCATGGCCAAGGTTAAGGTAAGGGCTGTGTAATCATTAATACACAGTGTTTCTGGAGCAGGTAAGACATTAAGTACGGTTTCTCACCTTTCCTCTCAGTATAACACTCAAACTAACACACATATTCAAACGCATGCACACACACACACACACACACACACACACACACACAATCACAGTCAGAGAAACCAAACACAGCCATTAACACCCACACACATAACTTTCTGCCAGCGGCACAGAAAAACATGGCTGACCGTCATTGTTGGATCATACTGTCATATTTGTGTGATGCTTTTGGTTTATGATTTCTCTTATGATTCGGCATTGGAGGACTTTCCATATTTCTTTAGGCTGAAGGTAAGACATTTTACTATTAAAACAGTAGTTCAATTATAAGTACACAAAGCTGCACAGGTGATTTGTTTTGATTCACTCATCGCATATGAGAGTCTGAAATGTGATAAATCACGTTTAATCTTTGATATTATTTGTATATTGCTGTTTAGATGCAAAAATTGATGTTGTTTGAAAGTCAGGCCAACTATATTTCTGTGGGGCCCCAAAGGACCAAATATTCATATTTCTGATTGCATGGCAGGATATCCCTACTTGAAAAATTCTTCCGCGAATAGCTGTGTGTTTTTATTGTGATTTACTTGTTCTAAAATAGCTTTAGTCTTTGGTATTTGCAAAAAAAAGAGCAAATAAAGTAATAGCTAACCAACTGAGCTCGCTACTAGTAGACCACAAATAACACTTCAAACACTTCAACCTGTGCAATATTAGTATTAATACACTGTTCATAATAATGGTTATATTTTTATTCTGTCTGTATATATAATTCAGTATTGGTAATTTTACTATTTTCTACCATTTATTACTTTTATTATGTCTCTTGTGTGCACTTTATCCCGTTTGAAATTTCCCCACTGCGGGATTTATGAAGGAATATATAATCTAATTGTAAGATCAATTTGTTTTCATTCATATGCCCTATTAAAAGCTAGGTTAAAAAAAAAGTAAATGTTGATAACTATATAATTCCATACTTTTAGTGATGATTACATTTAATAGTTTCAATAGATTAAGATTATTCTCTTTTTTGTCCATTAAAAGTGTATAATAATGTATTTATATTTAAACTCCTTTTGAACAGGTTAAGTAAAGTGTTGACAGATTTATCTTATTCACTGTCCATCTGACTAACAGATAGTTAACATCTGAGCCGAGCAGGCCAGAGCTTGTCTGACAGACACACACCTCCACATATTTTTCACCCGCTGAAGTATCTCAGGCATGCAGTCAGCCTTAAGCAGCACAGTCATATATATATATATATATATATATACAGTACTTCTACTCGTAAGAATGAGGCTCCACTACACAGGATGGTCCGTCTTTGAAAGGTGATAGCAGCCATTCAGTGTGAGTAAAATGTAAAGTTTTAGGATCTTTGTCACTAAGGAAGAGGGATTTATTGTATAGTTCCTGGGATGCAATGTGGTTATTTTTGTACGGCCAATACACAACTATCAAGATTGCTTTGCTGCTGAATAGTAAGTTGTGCTGAGTTTGGTGTGGCGTGCTCACAGCAGGTCAGAGCAATGTGGGGACTACAAAAGGAGCCTCTCTGTCTCAGATCTGTTATCAGTTAGTCAACCCGGAGCTGTTTTGAAGAGAAAAAAAGCAGTGACGACATCGAAGGGTACAGAGCGAGCAAGAGGCATTGTTTTTGAAAAAGAAAAGCTAATGTAAGAGAGAGGAGGAAAAAAAGAGTAGGTCAACTCATCGGTCAGCTACTGTCTTATTTCCATGCACGTTTTTAAGGTATCACTTCCATGTTATTCCATGACTATGTTTTTAGATCTCTAGAGAAAGGGAAATGAACCGAGGTTAAGAATGTGCATGCCAGTGACTGAAACAGAAATAAAGGTCTTAGCTGGGTCTCTAAACAAGGTCTGGTTTGAGTTTAAAAGTTATTCCTCTGTCTCTCCCTCTCTCAGCTTTGAGGTTTTGGACAAATCGGCACGCAAAAGTGCCAGAATGAGAGTTGTGTTTCTGCCTGAGAACACAGATAAAGTCTTGTAAAACGTTGATCCCACAAAAGACTATGTGAATCTTCTGCAGCTCAGATATGTTAAAAGAGGTTTTTTTTCATTCAGGGGAGAGAGGAGAGATATTAAGGGTAGACAGATAAGTATTTAAGTAACCTCCTGAGGCAAGGTGTCAATATGTCTCAATAGCCGAGGTGGTGGAACAAGTACAACTTGTAACACACATATACAGTACTACTCTAGATGACATCCATAAGACAAAAATAACCACTCACACACTTCATTTATTCCACCAGAAGAAGGATTCAATCATGATTTGAGTGGTGGCCACCATTGAAGTACCATCTTCTCTCTTCTTCTCTCATTTACTCAACCATCGACTCAGAAAGAAAGTGCGATTAAAGAACATCAGCATTAAAATCACAGTGGACCGGTTGATTATGCTTGAGCGTGGCATGCCAGAGTGAAAGACTTGGGGCATCCTAAAATGTCATCTAGGTTGAAGTCACTTTCTCGTGTGTCATTCATTCCCTTTACCTCCACAGCCTCCATTTCTGTATAATTTCTTCATGGTTGTTGCAAAGCGAAGTGCTTCCAGGTTTTAATGCAGCATATTCACAATCTATCCCTTTTCCTCAGGTGTTTTCCCAACCTTTGACAACAACATGACCAACGACAGTGCCTTCTACTGTCGCTTTCAAGAAGATTTTAAATATGTTCTCCTCCCCGTCAGCTATACCCTGGTCTTTGTAATCGGCCTGGCGCTGAACGCCACAGCGTTGTATGTGATGGTGTTCTGCACGAAGAGCTGGAAGCCCTCCACCATCTACATGTTCAACCTGACCATGTGCGACACTCTGTACATCCTCACTCTGCCCTTCCTCATCTATTACTACGCGGACGAGAACGACTGGCCCTTCAGTGAGCCGTTCTGCAAGGTCATACGCTTCCTGTTTTACACCAACTTATATGGTACGGGGGTGGCGTGGCACAGACCCACACAATGCAGCAATAGAGAGAGTTTGATATGTAATATCCTATCGCACACGGTGCAATATTATACAAATAGAACAACAAAAAGAGTATATTAAATATCTATCACTCTGACAGGTTCAATTCTGTTCCTGTGCTGTATCAGTCTGCATCGCTTCGTTGGCATCTGCTATCCAGTCCGCTCCCTCTACTGGGTCAGCGCTCGTCGGGCCAAGCTGGTATCTGTGGCAGTGTGGGCCTGTGTTTTACTCTGCCAGGCCCCGATTCTTTACTTCTCAAGAATTAGGTGAATTCCATTTGTATATTGTTCCTATTTCTATTGTACTGAAAGCGTGTTTAATTGTAGACTATGAATTTCTGTGGCACACCAAGTATTCTATCTTAGGTTACCTTAATGGGGCACACCTAAATGATCACCCCTTCCTTTTTTTCTGTGATTCAACGCCAAACAAGGCAGCAAAACCATTTAATAATCCTAAACAATTGCAATCTCCTTTTCAGGGATCTGGGGAGTGTGCGGATCTGCTACGACACAACAAGCCCGGAGCTCTTTGATGACTTCCTGGTGTACAGCTCAGCCGTGTCGGTGCTCATGTTTGCCCTGCCCTTCATGGTGGTGATGGTGTGCTATGGCCTCATGTTGCGGAAGCTTCTGGAGCCTGGCTGGGGGTCCAAAGGGGGCGAGAGGGGGGGCGTGTCAGCCCAACGAACCAAGCAGAAGTCGGTTAAGATGATCATCGTCGTGCTGGCGACGTTCATGCTCTGTTTCCTGCCCTTCCACCTCACCAGGAGCCTTTACTATTCGTTTAGATATCTAAGGCAGGTCGATCCATCACAGGTGAGGGCAAACACGTTCGTATAAATGTGTTTTAATAACTTTAGGAGCTTGGATATATCACATTTCTAAATGTTCACCAGATCAGCTGCAAGTTGCTGGAGGCCTCCAGTGTGGCCTACAAGGTGACCCGACCTTTGGCCAGTGCCAACAGCTGTGTGGACCCCATCCTTTACTTCCTGGCTGGGCAGGACGTCCGCAGTAACCTCGCCAAAAAGATCAAGTCATCTTCATCGAGACCAGCAAGCGTGAGCCAACGCTTGACAACTCAACTCTGATCCAATACCTGAAACTACTTAGGTTTGGTTAAAATGCAAAAGTACAGTCATTATTGCTCGTCTCTTGTGGTAGATGTGACGCACCGACACGGACAGATGCATTCAGATTTCCATCTATGACCAGAATGAATACAAGTTCAGATTTGACCAAATCAAATGCAGACAATACATTTATAATGACTGACTCATGAAGCACATTTCTAACTTAAGGCATTAGAGAATTTCTACAGATCATATTTTATTTTGTTTTGTCATGTTTGAACAGCTTTAATGTATGGACAGACTGAACCTACAGAGGGCTCCACAGATGTGGCTTTTGTTAATGATTCTAGTGGACAACTGCTGCACCTGATGTTTGTGTGGGAACAAGTGGGGGTTTTCCTCCGCTCACCATTCTCTGCATATCTCAGACGAAGAGGGTCAACTTGACCACTCTGTGACCTTTAGGACTTACTCTGAGTGTACTGCAGCGTGTTTGTGTGTGCGTTACTCTGTGCTACAAAATGTGAAGGAACTATAAATGTAAACAAAATGTTTGTGGTGTTACATTTTCATCAGTTGTCTCATGTACTTTATTGCATTTGTTTATTTTGTGTATTGGCATACTTTCTTTACTCTAGTGGCTGTAGAATGAGACTCACTATAGTTCTATGAGACATGTTCTGAAAAGAGCATGTGTAGAATAGTTCATGTCTTCCTTTAATTTAAGTTAATTGATTCTCCCGAACAGGCAGTGTCTGATTAAACAGCTTCTGAGCAGCTGAGCAGGGTATTTAAAACCAGGAGAAGTTAATTCATCAGCCTGTTTGTTGAGTGTCTGGAGTTTGGAAAGTGTTAACTCTGATTTGTGGGAAGAGAATCCTTTGTTGCAGTGCAGCTGAGCCACTTGGTAAATACACTTGATTTAGATAATCAGTAGTCATGTTAGCGAATTAACACCAGACCACCACTAGAGGGCGACACTGTCAAACAAACCAGCCAGGCCATTGCTTATGATGCTTTTAGATTCAACTAAATTGTTTGAATTTGTCACTAGCTGTTCCCTCACACGTTCACAGACAACAGCAGACAAACGCCCAAAAAGTCACATTATATCACCAGCAAGACAGCATTTAAAATACACCTCTTCTTTATTTCAAGAGTAAAAACATCATACAGAAAAATGAAATATTATAAATGCACTCTACAAAGTTGATGAGATGAATGTTTCCTTCCTACCGGCAACACTTCAGCTTGAAAACATTTAATATAATACTAATAATAGTAATAAAAACAGATCAAATGAAAACGTGTAACTGCTGCAACCAATAAATATCCAATCCATACATGTTGTATTTATAATAGGAAACATAATAGGAAATATGAACATGAATGGATAATTATAGTAAACTCTTTAGAAGCCATGAGGATGTAAACTGAAGCCAAGTGAGCTGCATGACTTCTCAACCACTAATCCACTGCAGCCACTGGTTGGTTTATTTCATTAAACTGTAAAAACAAAAAATGCGGGTGTGTGTATTTGGTTCCTTACTGTTATGGAGATTATCGTTTGCATATGTGTGCTGCATGTGTGTGTTTAGGTTTATAAATAATACACAAATGTTGCACTCAAATTGCCAAAAATAAAATGAAAAGCATATATATTATGTTGAGTTGAACCAGAATCTGCTTATATTCATGATGGTGTGAGTTTTTTATTATTATTGATGAACTACAAGTGTCACTTATTGGTGCAGTGCAGTTGTCTTTCACCTCATGCAAACTGTATGCTAACATTATAAAAGCCAGAAGTGTCTTTCTATACCCACCCATATTTACATATGTACATTAATTTACATGGTCTATTCTACAAAATTGATCTCTACCCATCTAACTTCTTCACGACAGAACCCAAATGGCAATTGCAGCCTTTAACTGCCATTGGATGCAGTGTTGTAACACACTGCTGTGATACAGTATGGGGAACACATGTTGGCCCCTGATCACCTTATTGGACTTAGTCTAATAGCTTAAAGGTTACAAATAGTATTATTAATGCTGAATGTGGGTTGGTGCACATCGCTGAGTGAATGTTTCTCAAACTCACTGAACTCAGTGAGTGCATCTTCTGTTCAGACTACATTCAACATATTCAAGGTCTAAAACGAAAAAGAGGAGATGGATAACTTAACTTGTAAAAAATAGTTAAAACAACAAAATGATATGGATTGTTATCCCATTTTGTCCTTCTAATACTTACTGTACTCTTAAATCAAGTGTCTTATGACCCAAATCATATATGTTTTTATTTACAAACCAGATTTGCTCGGTCTGGTAATGCCATCGTCGATACTCTTAGTTCACGTGGCACTTGATCACAGATAACTTTGTTTGACATTTCCGTTTTTTTTAATGTACATACATGTTTGTTTCAACCTCACCGCTGTTTGAGCTTTTTGAGCTATTAGAGTATGTGTCCCCCTATGTGTGTCTGTTTTATTTTTTTCATGGAAGCACAAATATATTTCTCTTTTTTTTGTGCTTTCTCCCGCCCTCTGTCAGACGTTGACAATATTTTATCACAAAGCTATACTCTTCACCTTTTCTGTGTATTGGGACAGTAACGCAGCTGTGATTGGAGTAGAACTTCTATGATGTTACATCTGATTCATCTGTAAAGTACAGTATAATTTCATGTGATCACAGATAGTTAGATATTCCTCTCATTGCGTGAATAGAAACAACTTCCTCCAGCATGAGGTGGTCCTTGTGGTTTCATGGTGTCAGTTGTGTAGAAACACCCTTCTTGCCAGCGTGAAGTTGTCATTGAATGATGAGGTCATATTCAGCAAAGGTAGCTTCATAATACACCGTCTCTCTGTCTCTTCACCTGAACGAGAGAGTCAACATGTCAAGGTCGTGACAAGATGAGGACACGAAGGACAGAATGGACGAAGCAATGAAACAGATTTTCAAGATTTCAAAGAAGGAAATAAGTTGTGACAAATAAATTGCTTTCGAGCCTTTTCTTAACACAATTAACTCATTGCTCTTCATTACGGCTGATTCTAAAGCATACATCATTGCCTACTAGTTTTCTTTTGTGTATAGGACATAATGAATCCAACAGTTAGTTCCCACAACAGGCAAGGCCACATGGTTACTGTATTAACATGTGTATGAGCAGGAAATAGGAAAGAAGAAGAAGAAGAAGAAGAAGAAGAAGAAGAAGAAGAAGAAGAAGAAGAAGAAGAAGAAGAAGAAGAAGAAGAAGAAGAAGAAGAAGAATTAATGAATGAATAATTAATAATTTTAGAGATACTTTAGAGACACGTTAGAGACCACATAAGTCAGGGGTTGGCCAGAAGAATGTGAGACTTTAACTTAGAAAGTTAGGCACAGAAAAAGAAAGAAACGTGGGGGAGAGAGGTGATCACAGCAAGGATGGAAGCAGAAAGAGGGCGTGAGGGGGAAACAACAACATTTGTGTTGCGGGTTGTACCTCCTGATGACAGGTGAGGAATACGAGCAGAACGGTTTCCCCCCAAAAACGGAGTTGCGTTGCTCCTGGGATGATGTCTTGGTTTCCAGGGTGACAGGCTTCTGCTCTCGGATCTGAGCGACTTGAAACCTGGCAGTCGAGATATGATCACCATTATATTTATGGAAATCATAGTACTGTGACTACCACAAAACACACATGTTCTTAAAGGTGTGAAGCTGTTTGAGAGGGTGTAAGGTTGAATCTCTCTACAGTGTTGAATCATCTCTGTAGGTCTGAACGTGTTACAATAAAACTATTTGTAGAAAAGATGGTTTAAACTTTAAGCCTTTAAACTTTAATTGTGGTGAAATGACAGGAGAAGAAATGTCAGGAGAAGAAATATTTAGTTTTGTCGTTTGTGGTAGAATAAGTAGAATAAGTAAGAGTAGCAATATCACAGTGTAATAATACACCATTAAAAGCAAAAGTCTTGCATTTAGAGGTGAAAGTATAGAAGTGATATCCGAAACATTTACATGAAATATAAAAAGTAAAAGTACTAATCATGCAGGCCCTGAGCTGAATTATTAAATACTTTATCGTTGTATTATTATAACTACCGGTACTAATACTGAACTAATAGCTGACTGAATTTGATCGAGCAGGGGCTAATCTTAAGTAATTTCTCTAACAATGCATCATATTTGATCAAATTCTCATATATTGTGTAGGTGAAATTCATTAACGAGCTCTCGAATAAATGTAGAAAAACACTTTTCTGAAATGTTGTGCAGCTGCAGTCAAAAGTAGCAGGAAAAAGTGAAAAAGTAACAAAATATTTGCATTGCATGTCCTCATTTGTCATGTCAGATGTGTGTTGGGTATGAAACAATATGGACGTGTCTCACCTCCCCACAGATAACACTCTCAGCTCTCCCTCCTTCTCCTTCACTTCGCTCCTTTCCATCTTTTCCTGTACAGTATTTGGCACGACAGCTTGTGTGTGGTGGGTGTCGACAAACATCGCCCCCAGCAGGGGCCTCTTCTGCTGGTCGGGGGATTTGTCCAGGGAGGGCAGGATCAGGGACTGGGGGAGCTTCAGGGGATCTCTGAGAGAATCCAGAGGAGGGATGAGAACAGGGGGCCACTTCCTCTGGGCGCAGCGGGTGCAGCGGTAGCCGTGTTTGGGGGCCAGGCCGGAGAGGCCAGAGATGGTGTGGTGGTGGGACTGATGGGGGCACAGCCTGGGGAGGGAGCGTAAAGGGGACAGAGGAGACAGCATCGGGAACCTGGGAGGAAGGGCAGGAGAGGATGAGGATGAGGTTACATTTAAAACAAATTAAAAACAGGCAATGTTTTATTTAACCTAGTCAAATTTAAATACACTTGCCACTTTCACATTACACTTACAATTCACGTTTCTAAAGTACTGTTATCGGTCTGTCTGTGCACTTTATTAAAATGTTATATTATATTATATCGTAAATTTAAATTGTAAATGTCATGCTCCTATTTCTTGCACTGTGTTTAATGTGTATTGTTTAATGTTATGCACCACCTGCCAAGACAAATTCCTTGTACGTGAAAACATACGTGGCAATAAATGGTTCTGATTCTGATTCTGATTCTGATTCAAGACAAATATCCCCACAAACTTTAAAATGTCATTGATATTTGAGTGAAATTCAAACCTTGAATTGACAAGAACTCTATTCAGAGTTCAGTATAATATAAGTCTGAAATCTATATTATAAACCTATATTTTCTGCAAACATATGCACAAAAACACACACACACACGCTCCCTCTTATTTCACTAACAAATACCACGTTAATAAAGGTATTGGTTTAGAAGAGTTTATTACATATTGCTGATGGAGGAGAGCTAAGCTGATGTAGGAGGGAGCGATGAGACCAGAAGAGATTGGGGGTCGAGGCGTGTGTTTTTGTGTTTTTCTGTGTGTTGCTAAGTAATAAAGCATAATGCAAAGATAAGTGAGTCTTTAAAGTGAGAAAAGCTCCATAAAATATCCGAACATTACCTTCATCTCTGGCTTTGTTCAGTGTGAGTGTGTAAATGGAAAATAAATTAATAATTGAAATCTAAAGTTGTTTCTCTTTGCACACAGGCCTAGTGTTGCTCTTTCCATTGTTCTTTTGTGCAGAGAAAGCAGAGCAAAAGAGGTGAATGCAGCTGTATGTCCCTGTGTTGTACTAGTATGACATGTAGTGACCCCTACATAACCTCCCACCACACACACACACACACACACTCACACTCACACTCACACAGAAGTGAAAGCTTTCCAGATTTCGGTGTGTGCGTGTCAGAATGTTCTCGAATCTAAAGCTCACATGTTACAGCAGAACATTGCCAGAGGCCCCTGAGACCTCTGGCTATTGTAGATGTGGCATGCATACATACTGGAGTGTAATGGATCAAATTACCATCTGTATGATTGTTAGAGGGACAATTTGGAGTTTGAAGATTAGTTCTCTTCTGCTGATTAAGGAGAACACAGTGGTGCAGACTGTGGTATAAAGCAGCATGTTGCTGGATTTGTTAGATTAACGTCTGACTGCTTGAGCACTTTTAACAGCCGCAGATTACAACTGAAGTTCCAACCACAATTACGTTTGGTCATGTAAACTGTGTGACTTCAAGCTATGTGACAGCCAATGACCTTAGTGACAGGCTGTTTAAGCCTCATGACTCAAGAGACAGCGGTTACAACGGTGTTAGACATTCTCTCCAGACACGCGGGAGTGAGTCATTGCCAAAGTATCAGCCGACTCCAGAGTTGCACTGAGGAAATGTAGACTACATATGATTTGCTATGAAAGTACTTCCTTTCTTTGTTTGTTGAAAAAAATTATTGCATTTGGCATTGTATTAATAAAATGTGCTGCAGTTGAACACACAACCAGTTTGCAAAGGAAAATGTTACAAAGTTGTATATCAAGTGGCTCTACTGGGAGCTTGAGCCAATGCATAATCTTTTCTTTTAGAATCACATTAAAACTATGTGCAATTTCAAAGGTGCTTTTGAATCTAAACGCACGCGTTCAGGACATTGATTTGGTTATTAGAGCCTCGTCAGGAGCCTCCTTCCAAAAATGTTCACTGCCCTGCTCTATCCCAGGAGCGGCATGACGGAGCAACAGTATACCTCGAAGGTAAAATGTATACTTTAGATTGTGTGTAAGTGTGTGTGGTCTCATACTTGATTGACGAGGCTTTGCTCATGGCCAGCTGTTTGCTCTCGTACTCCAGCAGCAATTCCTCCAGTGCAGCAGCATTTTCTGAAACACAAAAAAAAAATTCTGATGAGAATCAATAATCCGGCAGTGCCAGTCAATTCTGTAAATAAGAATTATCAGACTTGTCTGCTGGGATGTGGATTTAGACCATTTTCAAAGTTTAGAAATGACATTGATCGTTTTGCTTATTGGTGATTAATTGGAGAGAAAAAAACCTTCCCTCGGAAAAGTTCAAAATACATTATTTTCATTGACAGTTTGTTCCACTTTTCATTCAAAAAGGGAAAATGTTGTATTCCCTTTCAAAAACCAGGGTGTGTTTGCATTTCTAACATCAACCATGTAGGATGGAATTAAGGAGCGGCCCGTCTGAGATTGCAGCAGTGGAAACGTGTCTGTGACGTCCTTTGGCGACGCTGTGTTCCCCTCTAAAGCCACAAGGGATGCAAGGACTGACCACCAGCTGGTGAGTGATGCTACTGCTGGTCAACGCCTACCTTTCTTCTCAGTGATGAGGCGAACCAGAACACTGATGGTGTCTTCATTCAGGTCGTCAGATATGTAGGGGCAGTTGTTCCCTAAAGCAAGCAGAAAGACATGCAACATGTTGCATTTTAGTATATTGACATACGTAATGGCATTCATATAACTCAAATACAAAAACAATATGCATATGTTAACATGTGACTTATTCTTAATATGTATTGAAAACACATATGGTTATGGTATCAGAGAATTAAAATAATTGCCTGAATACTAAATGTAGGTCACATGATGAAAACTAAACTAACTGAGAGAACTCTATCTGTTGATGAGGACCGGGAGATGCAGCTGAAATCCTGGGAAAAAAGCTAGTAAGCAGACCTTCAGTTAAGGTTACGATCTCTCTCTGCCAATAAGCAATAATTGCAGGTGTTTTTGGATCTCACTTTCCAGAGATCCAAACTGTGTCTGGAATTCGGGGGAATGTGGCCACAAACACCGAGCTCTGCAAATTCGCGCCTTTAATCAGGGTCTATAGCAGGGGTGGGCAAACTTTTTGGCTCAGGGGCCACATTGAATTAAAAAATTTGACAGACGGCCGGGCCAGTATCAGATGGATGGAGAGTGTTTGACAAAGGGGGCGTGGCTTATCGCTGTCGGGTCTCTCCGTGAAAAAGAGCTGTCTTTTCCGGTATCGATTATGGAATAAATAACCACTAGTTTTGCTTTATACTTGTTGTGGAAGTCCCAAACATGTCGGAACATGAAACGCCCTTGTGTTTGGGTTCATAATATTATCCGTAGCCGCACACAGCTCGGTGAATTTCTCCGACTCCTCCAGGAACTGCGCCGGTCTTATCTCCGTAAAACGGATACCGATTCTGCCATCCACCTTGGAAATAACCACCAGTTCTGCTTTATACTTGTTGTGTAAACTCCATATACGTCGGAACATCAAACTCCGTGGTGTCTGGGTTCATAATATTATCCGTAGTCCCACAACAGCGTCTGAATGACAGCCGCTGCACACACGAAAAGCCTAAAAGAGCGCTGTGCAATAAATAAGCATGAAGAAACATCAACGCTGGTCTGTTGTGGTCATCGTGCTTCGGGAAACTGAACTTGGGAACGGAGAAGCGCTACAGCGGTCTTTACTATAACTTATAATTATTTAAAATAAAAAACTTTTTTTTAATATATTTTTTTAATAACTTTTTTTTAAATATTTTTTTAATGTTATAATAATTATAATACTCGGCGGGCCGTATATTAATACTCGGCGGGCCGTATCCGGCCCGCGGGCCGTAGTTTGCCCACCTCTGGTCTATAGGCTCCATCACCCTGGGGTTACCTTATTTTAATTAAAATCTTCAATAATGTTACTTTAAGATTGCTTTGTCAAACTATATGGGAGAAAATGTGTTAAAAATAATTGTTGTATTTTGGAATATGTTCTTGAAGAAGAATGACATGTATTTTAAACTATTCACCCATATTCTGAAATGAAAATGAATATATAAACTTGTATTTGTGTATATTTCAATGTACTCTATGTTCCTCCTCTTAGGGCCAGTTATATGTTCAGAGAGAATTAACACAATCAACCGATGGATTTGCTTTAAATTACATTTACAACAGAGTGAGCAGAGTTCACGCAGTGCACACACGATGGGACTGATAAAGATGGATGTGGATGACTGAACAGAAAAGAATAGATATGCCTCCATGGCAACACCCCCCGACCATCCCATAATAGGACAGCACAGTGAGGCAGCTGAGAGGAGGGCAATGAAGGGCACAGGGGGGTCCAGAATAGCTCACTCAGCGATCACACACCATTCAGCAATGTTGAAGCACACAGGGCTCCAGTTGTGTGTGTGTGTGTGTGTGTGTGTGTGTGTGTGTGTGTGTGTGTGTGTGTGTGTGTGTGTGTGTGTGTGTGTGTGTGTGTGTGTGTGTGTGTGTGTGTGTGTGTGTGTGCCAGACTCCCCAGGTGACTGTTTGGACAGTATTTGTGTGTTACAGAGCAAAATGTGACTGGTGCACTTGTCACATTTGTGTCTACGAGTCTTCTTGCATAAGCAGTCACGGGCTGTTGTTGGGTTATAACAATAGCTGCGTCTCCACAGTGGCTGTTGCTATGCGAGGATAACGGCATCCATTTCACAGTGTGGCACTCATTCTCTGTTTATTCCTTCAGCAGAGGCAGACCCATGTGATCAGTGTTTCAGTGTCAGCCACATTCAGTCACCAGTCGGTCACCTTGGATCTTAGATGAGTTTCAGTTCATTCAGTTTGAAGTTTGAGCTTCAAAATGAGAAAAAATAAAAGCAGTTTAAATGCTGTCGTCCTGTTGCGTGGACGAAACTGAAAACTGAAAAACTGTCTGAAACTGAAAACTGTCATGGACGAAACTATTTTTCACTCTGCCCTTGTGGCTGAACAGGCTGAGTAATCACAAAGGTGCCGATTCGGCTCACAACGTTTTTTATCCTCTGTGTTTCTCCCCCTCAGCTGCCCTGTCACTGCTCTCTCCCATAAGTCAAACTGTTCTCTGTCTGCAGCTCTGCACAGCCAGAGTTACCTCTGCAGAGTCTGATTTCAGGCCTGCCAAGATCAGCTTGGCCTCGCTGTAATTTATCCCCATGGGTGTTCCCCCTGAGCAGAGATGATGAAAAAAAGTGCTGGAGTAAGAAGTTTAGCTCTAACGTTAGCCCAGTCAGGCCTACTGCAGGTGGACAGACAGACAGACAGACAGACAGACAGCACACTGCAACAAGGATAGTTACATAACGGGGATGCAGCATCCAAAGCCACCTGTTGACCTCTGATCATCCTCTTATTCTTAATTTTGTTTACTTCCTTACATTACTCACGTTCTGCCGTATTTACTAACTATATTTTGCTTATGCGCCACTCTCTCGTCCTTCATCTGTCTCACTCACACATGCAGACTTGCTTATCACTGCACCACTGCATCATCTGTCCTCAAAGCTGTACAGGAGGAGAGAAAGAGGGGAGCTGCGAGTGAAGGAGGTGTCACTCTAGTTGCTGTTGCTTACTTCCAACAGAAAAACACTGTTTGTAAAATGTTAAAAGATAGATTGAATCTTTCTTTTATCTTTACGTGAAGGCTGAAAGTGTCCCTTCAAAGTATTCTAAGTAATGAAACGTCATAATGATTGATAGTGTTATCTGCATGATACATTAACTACAAATTAATTACAGTCAAACTCACATTGAGACAACTTTTCATGCAAAAGAGTTTCATATCGGGAATGCATAGTCAGCTTAAATAGATTGGAGGACCCTGAAAAGCTCCAGAAATTGACATAGCAGATTTAAAAAATGGGATATCGGAAGAAATAGAAACAATGAGAGGAAATAAAGAAGGAGAGGAGATAGGAGAGGAGAGGAGAAAGAAAGAAAGAAGAGACATAAACCATGAGATGATTGAATTATTGATCTGGCTGGAAAGGAGAGATGAGTGGATAGTGTCATGTTCATATGAGTGGGGGAGGGGGTGTTGGGGGCCAAGAAATCCGATGAATGGCGAGTATGAGAACAGATAAAGACAACTGAGGGGCAATTGCTGTTCAGGGAGTTTCTCCTTGGGTGCAGAGATGTCTTAAGTTTCACAACAAAGTGCTCAGAGAGGAAGAGCCCAAAGTAAAGCTGCAAACAGAAGGCAGAGATCTTTGACAGAAAGGCCGTTGCTATGACCTCTGACCTCTGACCTCTGTCGGGCCTTGCGGAGGCCTGAAATCACTGCTTCACAACTCTCATCTTTGTAGCATAAATGACATACATTATTTTAGTGGTGTCCACTGAAATGTTATGTAGCGGAAGCTATAACAACCTAAGAGCTGAAATAAAAGAGCAATGCCCTCCCTGTAAGCCAGAACAATGAGGAAACTACTGTGGATGTCCTCACTTAGCTCGTGGTATCAAGAAACCTTCAAGTGTGAGTATGTGTAGCTGTACAAAGAAGAAGCAGGTTCAGTCAACCGAGGGGGGCACAGAGATAAAACAAAACCCAAGTAATGGATATTTTGATAGTTGCATCTGTGTAAAACATTGCTGATTATGATGGATACTGAGTTATTCGAAGCAGCAGGTAAACAGTATTTTGACGTGGGACGTGCTGACAGAAAGTCTGATCTGTTGAGGTGGCAGCTGGGCTCTGAAGCTCCTGATGCCTGGCACAACGTGCGGCTACTTGGCTGTCACACAGCTTTCCTCTGAGCCTCGCACCATCAGGTGATTGAGGGGAAAGCCGGCTTAGCCTTTCAATCTGTTTAAATGCTAACACACTACATGGCAGTAACTGATACACAGATAAACTGCAGCACAATAGTACGGAAAATACCTTTTGAAGGTGTAATTTATTAGTTGTTTCAATGAGCTCTTAATGTAGACTCTGCGAGGCAACGGTTGTTTAAAGGAATGCACTTATGTGCTTACACATAGGTTATTACCAAGAGTAAGATGAGAAGATTGATATCACTTTTGACATGTGTATTTAAGCATGTTTATGCACGAGTGTATTTTGTATTCCAATACTACAAAATCCACCAACCAGGACCTCTAAAGTGCATTAATTAAAGCGGAATATCTTATTTGTTTAATTTGTTCAAAAACCAAGCTGTGGAAATGTCAATTTATTGTTTAACATGTTAAAAAGCACGCTTTAGAGGTTCTGTGAGTCACCTTTTTGTAATGTTGTAATGCAGCGGTCCCCAACCTTTTTTGTGTTTCGTCAATATTAAGACAATATTTTCACGGACCGGCCTTCACGGTGTGGCCGATAAACATGACGTAATAAAATGATACGACCGGCATAAAGACAATTATAAAGTGCATAAAAATACAACCATTACGGCGAATTAGTGGAAGCCCTGAGCTTGTTTCTCTGCAACGAGCCGGTCCCATCTCGGGGTGATGGGAGACAACGACACCCGACGTGTGTTCTTTATGTCTTGTCTACTCCATAACTTAAACCTTTATGTCCAGTCTACTCTGTAACTTAAACCTTTATGTCCAGTCTACTCTGTAACTTAAACCTTTATGTCCAGTCTACTCTGTAACTTAAACCTTTATGTCCTGTCTACTCCATAACTCTTAAACCCTGCTTCACAAAGACAGGATGTTGGAAATGGAAGCAGGTTTTCAGAGCTTTTTGGCAATCTCAGGATATTCTGGCTTGATTTGAATCCAGAAAATCGGCAGAGTTGAAATGTATTTTTAAGTTTCATTTTTGGGGTAACGTAATTTTTCAAAATAAAACATCTTTCCAACCTTGATTTTTACTTTTTTGGTGGTTGGGGGCCGCTGTTGTAATGGACAGTTAGGCTAGCTGTTTCCTCCTGTATACAATCTTTGTGTAAACTAAGCTAACCGGCAGCTGACTGTAATGTCTAATAAACAGATATGAAAGTGGTGTCAATCTAATCTTACACTCTGCAGGATAGCAAAAAGGCATATTTTCCATACAAACTATTGCTTTATGCTACGTCTACTTTTCGCAAGAGGCAACTGAGTGACTCCATGTTTGCTAAATTGAATGAACTCTCTCTGACTCACATCTTGAGTTTGTGAAACCGTAAATGAGTTCAAACGCCTCACAGCAGACAATTAATCAAAATGTCAAATGAGCTATGTGGAAACGTACCAGGAACACTTCACTGACAAAAAGGCTGCTCCAATCAATGCTGCAGTAGATGACATGCACTATGTGACTGGAAATCAAGCCTGAGAACCACACAGGTACAGTACATCACTATAAAAACAGTATTGATGGTCTGCTTTGATATCAAGATTACAGCTTCCAAGCACAGAGTTCCATTTGGGTCAAGGACTGAAGTACTCCAGTTCTATGAAGAGTCCTTCAGGGCAATACGACTTTAAACCTTTACAAAGGACAGGCATAAAGAGCTCTCACGTTACTCTGAGACTGTGCAAACCACTGAGAGCAGGAGTGGAACTTAACACGTGTCTTATTGCTTGATCCCTGTGTCTCTCTCTTTCTCTCTCTTTCTCTCTCTACACTCTCTTCAGATTTCCATTGATTGACATCAGTCACACTTTCGGTTCCTTCTGTCTTTCTTCTTTGTCTGCCTTCCTCCGGCCCTCTTCATACTTCTTTCTGTGTTTACCCAAGTTAGTTTCTCTCTGACGTCAGTAGGGTGAGTGAGTTGATGAGAATGCTTTTTTCTTCTCCTTTTCAGATAGGAAAATTACAAGGGAAGTATATGCTTAGAAAAACACAGCATGCTTCCCATGTAATGACCCCTGCAAGGTCAAAGTTCAAGGGGAGAAAAAAAAGCCTCCCATGTAGACTTGCGTGCAGTCACACCACAGAGATATATGGGAGGTGTCTGCACACAAAGACGCTGCCCTTTGGGCTTGGCTTGGATTTGCCCTGACAACACTAAACCACATCTTGTGCACGCGAGTGTGCTAACTTGACATTTTTATGGGCGAACGTGACAACAACCTGAACATACAGTTCATACAGTAAACCATAGTGCCAGTAACCACCCTCAGTAATGTGCTTTTTTTCCAAACCTTTTTTTTCTTCCTTTTCATACTTTTTTTTTTGCAATGCCCGTCATTTGATCTCTCTCACCTTCTTTCTGCGGTGTGGCAGTTTCTTCATCTCCTCCCTCTTTGTCAGCACTGCAGCGGTATCCCTTCTTCTTCAGGATGTTGCAGATGAGGATACCCAACAGGCCCATCACGCAGAAGATGGGCACCAAAGCAAACACGGCGTACTCTGCCGTCTTCTCCTCAGCGCTTCGTACCACTGTGCCGTTGACCGGCCCTCCTGCACCTCTCGATGGGCCTTTAGCCACTGTACGCACCGCTCTGACCCGCAAGGCCGCTGAGAGGCAGGAGAAAAAAGATACAGAAAAAATGTAAGAGCATGGTCTCATCCACATGCAGAACAAGTGATGATTGTGCATTGAATGATGGACTAGCAGTATGTGAAGTTAAAAACACACATTTTCAGACATATGTTGCAGGATCCTGCTTACTTTTCACACACAGACTTTGGGTGGAAATTTCCCCTGCGGCAGTGGAGTGAAACCTGCAAATGGAAAAAGAAATAAGAGGAAAACAAGCATAATTAGAGAGATGGACGGAGAGAGAAAAAGAAAGTGGAGAACCATTCGACAATTAAAGAATGAATCAGCGGTTTTAGCCTTTGGCATTTTGCGTGCTATTGTGCTTGATGTTGCTGGCTATTGTGGTGAATGACGTGGTGTGCGTGTTGTGTGTTTTGTGTGTGTCTTCTTGCTTTGCACATAAAATGCACATAAAATCATCCGATTTTTTTATGTAGAACAAATAAAAGTTTATAATGAGCACGTTCAAGCAAAGTACTTTGAATGTGAAGCCAGCAGTTTAATTTAATGGTGGTTGGATTTACAAGCAGACAGGTAGGTCTTACCCAGGCAGACAGTCTACACACACAGCATCTGAGGTCCCGGTGCCAGGGGTTGCAACCTTACGGCCGAGGATCTTGCAGGATGCGTGTGGGCGGCATAGCTCAGAGTCAAATGTGTCTGAAAAGCTTCCGGATGGGCACAACTGACATTGCACTTCCTCTGTTGGCCTTTGGATCTGCCCACAAGCCTGGCATGACAGAAAAGACTTCTAAACTCAAGCAAAAATAATGCACGAAATAAAGCTGTCAAAGTGTTAGAGTCTCTGTGTTAACTGGAATCAAAACAAGACGAGTTTTTTATGCTTTCAAATAAATAGCTTCATAGACTATTAAAAATGCAAATACAGGTATCCAAGTGTCAGTAACAGCATGTGATCTACTAAAGCTTCATAAATACAACCTGCATCAGAAGATAAACATAACAAACCTTAACAAAAATCCACCTTTTGATAAAATGCATATATGTATATAATAAAATAACAGCTGTAGCTGACAATTAATTTGCACTCTCTATACTTATCTTATTACTTTACTTAAAACTAAATCCCTTGACAGCAACATATATGTTAACAGCGACAGGTTGTTACTAAAAATGTCCCTCAAAGTGTTTTGAATTGTGATGGATCATTTTATTTCAGTTTGCAGTCTCACCTTGGAAGGCTCCTGGCCGGCAGGGCATTGCAGACACACACATCCTTCCCCCCACCGACACTGCACTGCTGCAGTCCCACCACAGCCAAACACCTGGAAGGCACATGCACACACATGCTCATGAGTCAGCCGAGGTTTGCAGTAAAACTCTAAATCATGAAGCATGAATGCCACCTGGCATAAGGAACACAACCTTTTTTTTTTTGCATAAACACACACAAACACACATGTGCACATATTTACCGTGAGAAGGATGAGAGCTGAGCAGCAAAGGTGGTTCCTCATCTTCTTCAATGTATTCTACTATGTTCATATGATCTAAAGGAGAGAGATGACAGGAACAGATTAGAGTTTATTCCATGTTAAAACATTGTCCGGTTCATATAAACATGGGTTTTAAATCAACTGTGTCACCTCACCTTTTTTCAACATAATGTATTGACATAATGTATTGAAGTGCATATGTATATGTTCTAGTCCCATATGGATGGCATACAACAGCACGACATATCCCAGCACTTCTGTCACACGGTACATAAGCATGGCACACTCACACTACACCCCACACACTCACAAAAACACCTGAGTCATTTTTTGCGACTCATTCAGAGTGCAGTGACTCGAGTGGCAGGGAGCCATAAATGCTGTAAATAACATTTAACATGAATCAGCTTCTTTTTATGGACAGGAGTGAATGAATCAGGGCTTTTCTGTGGCTATTTTAAGGCAGTAGGCAGTCACATACATATTTAAATAAATTATTCATGCTGAACATATTCATTTTCCAACTCATACTGACTTGCTCAATGCTTGATATGCTGCCTCTGGGATAAGCCTATGTGGACATTTAGGTATGTCAGACAAAGCTAATTATTTTTATTTTGTAATGTCATCAAAACTAAGTGATATCGTGATAGAGATTACAAATACATGAAGAGATGAGGATGATTGTATTGCCTTATTTTACAGTGTTATTGGGAATAAATTGAAGGAAAATGTCTTATATGAGTCAGATTGTATTACAGCAAAGCAATGTTGTCAACTGTTGGGAATGTGCAGTCGGTCAATGAGAAATGCTCGGGTACATTTATAGCATCTTGACACATCCTGGCTCATGTTCACATTTGAGATTTTCTGCTTAATGCGACATGCCAAAAATCATGTAGTGTCAACATATGATATGTTGTTACATTAAAAAGGCAGCAGAGCAGTCAGCAGGGTCGCCACCCAACATGCCGAAGATGAGGATTCAATTGCTGTGACAGCAAATGTGCTGAAGTGTCGCTGAATAATTATCCAGACAAGCTGTTCTGAATCTAAACCTAAACTCCAGATCAGCTTGATTCACTCCACTGAACAACTGGTAACAGGTCTAGAGTGTGACACATCATATACACCCAAGAATAAGTAAAAGGAAATAAATACATTTCCAAGACTGACAATCCAGAATCCCCAAAAATCATGTTATAACAATTTGTCAAACTGCTGTGGCGAAAAAATAAATAATCTTCCAACGACATCCTATTAATAAAGCAACTGGCAAAACATTTTTTTTTAAAGAAATGTGTTGTACAAAATAAACACTCGGATTGGTGGCCACAATTTCAAGACTGTGAATTCACCCAAGACCAGTATAACCAGAGAGGCAAACTGACAGACTGGTTGGACCTTAATAGGCTTGTAAGATAAACTACATAGTAAAACCAAAATTAAAACATAAGAAGCATTGGAACATACCAAACAAAAGAGAAGATAGGAGACAAGAACAGACAACGATGGAGGCATTCTGGTTAAGGCAGAAATAAAGAAAGTGAATATACAAGATGAGAAAATAGTAAAGAGAGGAGAAAGACGGAGCCGCATACTTACCCCAGACTTGCGGCTGATTGGCACAGTTGCCGTGGCAACTCAGCGAAGATGCTGTGTATGCTGCTCGAAATGCTGAGTCAGGATCGAACTCAAATCTAACTTTCTTACAGCTGTCGACACAAACACTTGATAAAAGTCCTATTTGGTGCCACTTGGAATCTCACAACTAACTACTGGACTTCACAGCTACAAAATTAAGATTAAAAAAATCTGAAAAAAACAATAAAGTTCAAATTGTGAGACAGAGTTGACACTAAAATGCAACTTCAAAAGTCCGAGAAGTCACATAAAGCTCAAGTCGAGTGTAGCTGAATGGAAAGTTCAATGTACCTGCCTGTGTCTTATACTGTCACTCTAACCACAGACACGCCCCTGGCATCCTTGAGACATGCCCCTTCTATCACAACTAAAACAGCGTGTGTGTGTGTGTGTGTGTGTGTGTGTGTGTGTGTGTGTGTGTGTGTGTGTGTGTGTGTGTGTGTGTGTGCGTGTGAAGGGTGAGGCCACTTTAATGCACCTCTTGACCACACAGCAAAACATAATGTTTTAAACATTAGTTAGCAAGAAATCAACGCTTCTCCACTCAAACCCATTCATTCTCTTCCTGTGTGTGGATAGCAGAAAAATACACACCTATGCAGCATGTCATCTGGAATGCCATAACATCCAGCCAACACCAATCTGTGCCTTACACATACAAGAAAATCCCCAAAAAATTTACTAGTTAATGATTTTGTTCCAGCAAGGACCTCACGCCAATGACAGGCTACTGAAGCATAATTTCAGGGAGTAGGAGAAAGATAAAGCGAGGACGGAAAAAAAAGGAGACGAGAGAGAGGGATAGAAAGAGGAGAAAGTGGTAGAGAGTGCTAGATTTAAAGCCTGATAGCATGATACAGTGTATATATAGAACCAGACCAGAGCAAGAGGCTAATTACATGTAATACACGCGCTCATACATATAGCCTTATGCAAACACACACAACACACAAGCACAAAGAACCGGAAAAAAATGAAAAAAATGATCAATAAAACGACAATGATAGAGAGAGCAAAACTAAAATGGCACCTACAATTAAGTACCTCTGTTTTTGGAAAGTGTCGAGTAACAAATTGGACGGGGTTAGAGGAATGTTGGTTTTCCCCAGACGACCTCCCTTGACTTCCAGAAGTGCAGTGACTGAAACGGCCGCACTTAAAGTCCAGCAGAGCATGGTGGAACTGATTTGTGCATGTAATCCAAAATCATTATCATACAGCACACTGACTTCGCAATTAACCTGTTTGAAAAGGCTTGTATGTTCCAGTATGGGGCACAAAAGCAAATTAGTTCCCCAAAATGAATCCTTCTCCCATTATGTACCATTAAAAAGTCTTCCCTTACTGGATTCCAGCTAATGCAAAGATATGTGGCTCAAAGATAAATGTAGACCAGCAGAGTTTGCTTCCCATGTCCCCTGTTTGCAACACATGCAGTGAAATGTGTTTGAAATACAAAATGCATGCGAAGGCAGGTCCAAAAAAAGGATGTTCAAACATGACAGTTTCCATACCACTGCCTTTAGAGGTTAGCCTTTCGCAGCCAAACGTTTCCAAGCCAGTATTGTCTGCGTGTGATGCATTTGCATTTTAATCCAATTTGTCTGAGGTTTTGCCCACAAACCCACTACACAAGTGACCGCCACACGTGGAACTACCCACTGGACCTACCAGGCACATGACCACCCCTGTGTCCACGCACGGCCTTGTCCGCATTTAAACACGCATCCTTCTTTTCCACCAGTGCTGCTTGGAGAAACAGAAGGGCAAAAATGATCCTTCATCTTTTAAAGGAATAGTTCCACATTTTGGAAAATATGTTTTATTGTTAGATGTGAAGATTGTGGCCACTCATATGAAGCTGCAGCCAGAAGCCAGTTAGCTTAACTTAGCTTAGCATAAAGACATGGAAATGGGGAAAAAGCAAGCTTCGTTCTGTCCAAAGGTAACAAAATCCACCTACCAGATACTTTAGGCTCAATAAATAGTCACCCATATATAATATAACATAATCACCCATAAAATCACCCAAAACACAACTGTTAATACATTTGCCTCAGAGGTGCTGGTAAATAGATTTAATTATGTTTAGACAGATCCAGGCTAAGCTAACCATCTGCTGTCGATAACTCTCAGCAAGAGAGTGAATAAGTGCATTTACAAAATGTCTCCTAATTCATCTGTATATAATCCCTGCATTCCCCATAGTTTATATATACAAAACAATCTCTATAATAATATTATATAATATTATTATAGAGATAATAATAATAATTTTCCTTTCTGGAAATATCTGCAAGACCTTTTGTCTGAGCTCATGGCAAAATCACAAAACTAATCAGTTGTGTGAGGCCAAATTTAGCTTTCTGATGAAGGCACTTCATCTTTATCTAGTGCGAGTGACGTTGAGTTATGGCATCATGTTGTGGCTTGGATCTGTTTTATAATGGAACAGGCAATCGGTACCCGATACTGTAGTCCACAATGGACCTAAAACATCTTTCAACACGGACGCACTCATGAACAGAACAATCCTTGTCAAGGAAACTTGAGTTCTTTTGTCTGCTTGCCGTAACGTTTGTGTCTCACATCCCTGAACTCACACTTTTTGTGACTTCTGTTCTTTCTCAGCTCTTGCGCTGTCAAATCCTTTGGTTTGAAGGCTGCAGTCAGATAAATGTGTGGGTAGAAATAGTAGAGCGAGACCAAAAGAAAGAACGAGAGACAAACAAAAGAACAGAAACAAAGGGAGGTAAAACCGGAGGAGCAGAATATTAACAGGATATTAACACCTCTCAGAATATCCCAGCGTACACAACAAAGAGGCCGAAAGACACCAACACCCAGCACCTTCGTCATTTTATGTGAAAACAACCAAACAGGATACAAAAAAATCCAAAACACCTCAAAGGCAAGGGAGAAGAGCGTGACGACAGTTCCAAAACTGTAAAACAGTAATTACCCAAAAGCCTCGGTGCTGTTGTTTGACACATTCAAATAACAAGTCGCGACAACATCAGATGACCAGTCACATCTTCTGTTTTGTTCAGGAGACCTAAAAATAGCAATAATAAAGAAGTAATGGCAAAGGCTTGACAAAAACACGGACACTATTCTCTACTGTGGTGGTTTTTGGGGCCAGGACCAGAGCGGACCATGTGTTGGAGAGCTTTTTCTGGCTCCTTGATGTCATGCTGCCGCTGGGCAAAGAAATCCTATTGGATGAAGCTGTGAACGGAGGAAGGAACCGCAAAAGAGGAAACACACGCATGAGTGGGACTCCTCTCCTTGTGTGAGGTGACTGAGCAGCAGGAGGGATAAAGTGTGAAGTGGGGTCAAGCTGCCACATTATTGGTGTGTTTGTGAAGTGCACATGCTTCTGGTTAGACGTGACACTCTGCAATGATCTTATTTTCAAATGCCACGATGTATCTTAGTGTCAAGTCCACAGGCACAAAAATGCATATCAGTACAACATTTAAAGTGACACCAAACAAATTCTGATCATGAATTGCAAATGAGCTATCTGCTGTGTCAGCAGTTTAATTGATTGCACCTTAAGTAAGGCTATTCCAGATTAGCAGTGCTCTCACTTCATCTTTCAAATAAAGGCTTTTTAAAGTGATCGCTTGGCAGAATAACAGTTTGTGGTATTTTGTCATTATACAATGTTAAACAGCTGTTAGGAAACACAGGACGGAAAAAGGAGGTTAAGATGCAATAAAGCCTGAAAACATTAACATGAAGGAATTCATTTCCATGTGCTTGATATGCCACCTGTGCATTTTAATACAAGTAAAAACTCCTTTAAATTGCATTTAAAGCCAGGTTCTTGTTGTTATTAGCCCTTATAGCATGCCTTGCTGTAAAATAAGTGTTATGTGCATGAACCAGTTCTGATTAACCTGAATCGTCAGATGGTTTGTTATACACAGATGCCATCATTGGAAATTGTTTGGAAAAAAACACTTGTAAGGCAGGTGATGTGATGAACAACCTGTCAATCAAACTGTTATCAAAGCGAATCGAGACAAGTGAATGAATATACTCCGGTTCTGATGCTATTGCAGCCTCTGTGTGTCGCATCACACACACACACCTAAGCCACGCTCGTTGCTGATTGGTCTATGCACAGCCACCATTTCACCTTGCTTTAGTCTTTTATAAGCTTATTCATCAGTTTATAGTCCCTCTATTCACCGCAGTTTATAATCATACAACAGCATCTCTTTCAAAGTAAGCCAACCCAGATGTATTATGTGAATACAGTCCGTTCTTGACCTGTTATCACTCCCAACACGTAGAAGAAGAAGCACAGCTCATCGTGGCAGAGATTGTGGAGTGACAATAACAATATGCCAAAGCTTTATTTGGACCGGGTTCAGCCTGACCAGGTCAGGTTTACAGTTTTTTGGCCAGACAGAAGTAAACACGACTGACCTGCTGTGTCCTGGAAATATTTGACTGGTGTGAATAATGATGACAGTGCACAGAATCAGCATCAACTAGTTTAAATATCTTTGTCATTTGCTCAGTAGGTGTGGTGATGCATCGTCAGAGGACAGAGAAGCTCTAAGGATTATTTTCTTCTCTGCAGGTTGAGAAATCCTCCTGATTTGGGCTCATAAACCTTTACAAACCCATTAGATTATCTCAGAAATGCATAGTCACCAAAACAGGGTTGTTTTTCCGAATTCCTGAACAGTTCTAATCTCACGGCAAAGACATAATGCTCTATAGATTTTGTCCAGAATACTATATCCCTGTTTTAGACTTGATTAAAACAGATGAATGATCATCATCATTGGTGCGAATTGGTGTAGTTTGACAAAAAAGCAACTAAAAAGAACACTGAATGTTCTTTTGGTGTTTCAAAAATGGCTGACGAAACACTTTCAGATGGACTTCAAAAGACGTGGATTTCCCTCTCCGTCATGCAGTAGAAAGGCTTGACAAAGAAAAGTCAACCACCAAAGTCCCCATGCCAATAATGGCTACCTGTGAAGCCCACTAGGCCACGTAGCGTGTCCAGCCTTGGGGAACACCTCTTTATCTAACGGCCCATCTAGCGAAATACAATAGGAAAGAACTGAGCCAGCCAAAAAAAGGTTTAAGGTAATTATACTCCATTATCCATCAGACATTTCGTGGACAGAGAGATAATGTGCATGTATACGACAACGACGTGATCGGGACAACCATACCCTCTGTTTGACTTAATGGAGGTGCCCATTATCGGCAAATGAAAGGCTGATTTACGCCAACACTTTCTACGTTAGTACTCAGACAATGTCTCATTATAGGGCTGATAACTGGGCTGGTGCTGCCTCTCCACGCATGTCTGCGGATGCGTCTCTTTCACTGTCTCTTTGTGTCCATCATTCCTCCTCTCTGTCCTTGGGTTGACGTGATGTTCAGTCGTCATGTTTTCCAGTGGAACTTTACACCAGCAGAAACTTAACGGGCCTCTCTTGTGTCCCTGCCGCACACCGTCTGTCCGATATCACTGGGGTGGAACGAGAGAGGTTGAATTGACCAGAGAGAGTGGAGAGAGAATGAGAACAGGCAAGAGGGGCAGATGCAGTAAGATGTGCAGCTTGTTTACAGCCAGAGTAATAACTCTGCAGCAACCGGAGATCCCACAATGCAGCAGGGTGGGAATACAATGTCCTAACTTTCAGCCACCATGAATAGGCTACATATGGATACAAAGGAAACTTTGGTAATGTTTCCTTTCCTTTTGTTCATGAGAAACAGATGCCACATCTTGTGGGAAGTTACAAATTCACCCATGCTTTTCGACTCAGTCCCGACTTTTAGTTTCCAACCACAGTGTCTAACCTTCTATCCCTCTTAAAGTCAAATTACATGAGTGGGAGACACTGCATCTGTTTGCCTGATTTTCACTGATCATAAATGGTGTATTTTAAAACAAAACAAAATGTAAGACCATTTTGTGTTTCAAAATTAATTGCACTAATTCTTAAAAAATGTTTTTCACAATCATTTAAACCCACCAGAAACCAACCACAAAGCAACTCTGTCTACAAAACAACCCTAAAAAGAATCCAAGGGGACAAAAGCAGAACATGGGGCAAATCCAAGCTGCAAAAATCAGTGTGGGAGTATAGATGTTTTTGAGTCTGGTATTTTCCCATCCATCACCAGCATCATTAACGGTGGATGAAGATCAACTCGGTATGTTCACAACACCTTAAATCATAATCCACAACCCGTACACACGTACCAGCTCTATATAAAAGACAGCACTCACACAAGCTCTATAATAAAACAATTCCCATTTACACACACAAACATGCCGTATGCGAAGTGAAAACAACACTTTCAACATGTTATCTCTATTTGTCAAACACATACAGAGGATTTATATAATTACTGTTTGAGTCAGTGGAAACATCTACCGTCTATTATATAAGGACCTGAGCTCAGGTAGAGAAAAACATTTCCAGTCTGTACAGATTTGCTGTAGGCTATTCATACAACTTGCTTATTCATGAGCATTAAAACCCTAGAACACTAACGTCGGGTGATTTTCACCCGAGCGATTGTGGTTACGTTATTTTCATTGTGTTGCTTTTGTCTGAGTTTCGTGGGTCCTTGTGTAGCTTCATGATGCTCACTGATGTTATTAAAAGTAGGCGTGTCTCTCTGCTCCAATCCCTGTTTTTTTTCTACAGGCACGTGTTCGGGTGATTTTCACCTGACGTTAGTGATAGAGGGTGAAAACATTTGGGATGGGTTTAACCATTGAAGGGAGACTTTTCCTTCACAGGACAAGACTCACATGTCCCAGGAACGTGTGGACCAAAGAACAAGTTCATCGTTCCATTATTTATGTTTTTAATCATGTTTTATTAACAATTCCCTAATTATTTTTTTTAGGGTCCCCCCATGATACCATGATCTAGTTTTATGAGAAGTTATATGGGGTAAAATAAAAGAAGAGTACTTCAATTTGCCTTGTATTGTTGTATTTTAATATATTTTGATTTTTAAGAACCATGTCTAAAAGGAAGGTTTTCAGAGTGGCCATTGGGAGGGGCTGATTGCTTCTCGTTCTCTAGAACCACTCATCGCTCGTTGACTCCACGGAAGTGAAGAAGAGTCTGGTTGTAACGTTAGTATGTCCAGCTTCAAAAGTGAACTGTGGCCTGTAAAGGCCCGGTGCGGACAACATGCTCGACTCAGTCCGCAGAGTCCTGAAGACCCGCCCCCACTGCTGCACCGAGCGCTCAAAGTGTATCAATACTGAACATGTCTCATATCCAAACTGCATGTCTTTGGGTCCCCATCAATATCTGTCGTGTGCTGTCTTGCGTGTGCTGAGTTTAAGCCCTCCCACGCTCTCTCACACACACACACACACACACATATTACCGGACCACCAGCCTAGACCTCAGGAGTCATTGCACTCTGCAGAAAAGTTGTCTATCCCTGAAAACTGTCAATTTGATACTTTCTTTGTAAATATTAAACAAATTAGATATCTCAAGTTAATCAGTGAGCTTAAGAGGTGTTGCTAGGTAGTTCATGTGACTTTCTGACAGAGCCAGGTTAGATGTTACTCCCTGTTTTTGTTGTCTCTATCTCGAGCTTCACATTGAACAGACAGATATGAGAATGCTACTACTCATCCAACAGTAGTCAAGAAAGTAAATAAGTTGATATAATGTTAAACTATTACCTTAATGGAGGGACGGCTTGGTCAGTGAGTCCAAGGAGTGGAGGTCGGAGAGAACAATGGGAATCTCAAACAAACCTCTGAGAACGTTAAACCCGTTAAAAAACTCCATATGTGTACTGTGGGCACAGAACATATGGAGAAACAGTTCCTCATAACTTATTATGTACGAAAGTAACGGAAGCAGATAAGCAACTCTGCAGTTTGCCCCCAACACACAAACCCAACCACAGACACACACACATACATCCACATATATTTATGGCTCTAAGTATAATGTGTTTTGAGTGGCATTCAATAACTCCAACTACAAAAGTGCTGCTCCAGAGGAGAGCTTCAATTTCCTGCTTTGTTGGCTACATCGTCATTACTCAGCGGTTGTTTTGAAACGGGGCATGTCTGTAGTACTCCTCACATGAGGGACTGTGTGTGTGTGTCAATCCACACACACACACTCGTGCCTCGTCACAAAGACATTGACACGCTGGTGTGTGATTTGTTCTGGCAACTAAAAGCCAGCGATTGGTCACTGGCGAGTTCAGCGAGCAGATTGCGGTCGCTCCGCAGATTCATCTTTCCTCCCCCAGAGGCGGCCTGTGGGACGTCTGCAGTCCCTTTTCCCTCTTTTCTTAAAGCTTATTTTTAAGACTGTGTCATTAAACTGCACACAGTGGGGAGCGAGAAGGCATACGGAGGAGACAGAGGGGAAAGATCATGAACTCGGTCCAAGCAGGGCGAGATTACTGCTGCCGGCTTTTGTCCTGACTGAAGCAAATCTGATCGAATGTGACTGCATACAGATGCAGTGAGTCAGTTTAGAAGTAAATGTCCTGCTTTTTAAAAGAGAATGACTGCGAGAAGATTGGCTATTTCTACATAGTTATTCTTAATGCCTGTGATCAGGTAATTCCCCACGATATCTATTCACGATTTACAGCATGCAGCTTCACCAGAAACCCCTTCAGCGGGGCCTCCAGTCGAGCCTAGGAGCCAACACCATCACCACAGCGTGCTGCTGGGCCCGCTGGAGGGAAGCGAGGCCTTGGAGAACCAGAACCAGAACTGCACAGGGCAGACGGTCAGACCCTGCAGCAGTTAAAGGTTTTCTAAAGAGAGTCTGGCGCTTCCACTTTTGTCCACAGGGACCCTCAAAATCAACACAAAACAATAGTTCCTTGCAGAAGCTTTAACTTCCACTTTAATGTTGGAACTTATTTCAACTTAATCAATAAAGAAATGCATATTTTATCAACTGATCATGATATGTACATATGTAAAGTCTTAATCTGGAAAGTGGCTGTTAAAATTGTAAATTGTCAATAATGAAAATAACCGTTAGTTGCAACCTACAAGTATCTCAAGACCATACTCGACTAGTATTTGAGTAAATGTTATCACTTACTTTCTGTGTACAATGAGTATCGTTATATTGTCTTTATTTTATAATCCATCGTGTTTGTAGGGTAATTTGGTCCAAGGCAATTAACAGGAAAATAGAGAGGAAATATGACCCCACGATGACCATGACCTTTGTAAACGTCAGGGACAAAAGAGCTGAAACATCCGGGAAGTGAGTCTTTTCCACTGCCTTACTTTGAATGAACTCAACTGATGGAAACCATCTGCAGCATGACTTGGAGTTTGCTCAGTTTACTGTAAAGTCATGAGAGTGGAGCTGATAAATATTAAAAAGAGACACGGGTGTTTCCTGAGGAACATCTCCTCCTCAGAGGGAGAATGCATGGTTTACATTTGTGTCCGTCAAATCCTGATTTTACACAAAATAAAAACTACTTATAACTAAGCTTAGGTGTCTGTTTTGTGCATGTATACTGTAAGTGAATGTGAGTGGTTGCATGCTCGTGCCAACGTCTCTCCAGGTTTGTGTGACCAGGTCCCTCTGTAATCATCCCGTCCTCCACCGGATCGTAGGCAGAGTGCTGAGCCAGCTCGGATCTGGATCTGTGGCCAGTGAAGCGGGAATTTCTTTGGCACGAAGTTTCCTGGCTGACATTGAGGAGGCAGGCAGGCCAATGTGGCACGGGGACTTAAAACTGGAGGCTTTCCCAACCACTCTGGTTGGACGGACAGATGGACAGATGACAGACTGAGGGCCTAATTAAAGCTGTGTCTTTGACCTCCAAATGCACATACGCTCAAATAGATTTGAGTCTGTGAAATTACATTCATAATCCCAACATGTGAGTTTGTTATCAGCTCCAAACTGCCACATACACTTAGCTATATCTGTCATCATCCCTTATGCCTTTCTCTTTTACTGTCTGTTTCAATCTTCCTCACACCATCTTTCCCTCTCTTCCTCATCACTTTTGTCTCTTCTTCACTTTTCTCTTCTCTCTTCCCTGACCATCTTCAAAGAGGTCATCTTTGCCTCTTCCCAAAATGATGAATACATTCAGTGTACAATACATATTGGGTAGAGCAGAGAAGGGGGCTTGGATTTGACTCAGGATAATGAAGGCTAATTAAGACATTTGTGTGTGTGTGTGTGACGTATAAATACAGATGTCAGCCCCACTATTACATCAGTCGAGCACACGATATGATGGACAAAATATTACTTTCTGTCAAAATGACACAATTTATACAGCACACTAGACCTCCTTGACGATAATGTATCTCTGTGTCAACCCATTGCCAATTTTAACTATATTTAAACAATTATATGCCACTTTCAAAAGAGGAAATGATGTGTTAAGAGACACACTGATGTGTTCAAACCATGTTGTAGCAAGTTTAAAACATGTGAAAATCATTTTTGGGGACACCCATCTACATCCACACAAACGTGCGTATTAGTAATAGACTAAATAACAATATATAATCATGCAAACTGATCTATGTAGTTATTTTTTTCAGTAAGATCAATACTTTTGTGACTATAACCAGAGTAATGTTTTGGAGTTGTTTGAAGAAAATAAGACTCATAAAAAATAGATTTTCTGGCTGAAACGTGTTCAACAGATGGCAACTATAAACCGAAAAGTAAAAGCAGAAGGATTCACTTGAGAGAGTGTGTGAACTTGGAAACACTGAATCAAACCCTCTCCTCTCTGCTCCCCTCCTCCCCTTTGTGATATAATGTGCTCTGGCCAAACCAAGAGAAGCCCGGGGACAGATTGTTCCCCACCCTCACCATTCACACTGTACATATCCAGGCACACATACTATATATGTTTCCCATAAGAAGGGGTGAAAGTACTTGACAGGAAACAGGAAGTTTGTCTTATATACAGACAACATCAAATATTTGAAATGCTTTGTGAGCTGTACAAAATGATATTAGGGACGAGTAGTGAAACTGTACATGGCCCTCTTCTGGTGGAAGTGTGTTGGTATTGTGACGCGTGAGAGAAAGCCTCTTATTGATACAAGCGTGCAGGAATGTGGTCCCAGACAACAGAAGCCCTCGGCCAAAAATGAGTCTTTTCTTTGCACTTGTGTAAGTGTGCGTGTGCTTTGGGAGCCCGCCCTCATTGCTCAGATTGCTCATTCTGCAGAGGTACATCCCGCCAAAACCACGTCAGTATGCTCTGATACAGTGATGGTTATAAGACACAACTTAAAGTGAGCACAGAGTGTAACAGAGAAAAGTGTGTGAGAGACACGTTAACATGCTTTGGCAATCTTCTAGGCATCTTTTTAGTTTTGCATGACATAATTTATCTTGAACTAAACTGACCTTGGTGTATCTCCCATATATCATGAATATATATACATATATAAGAAGAATGGGAATAAAAGCAGCAGAGCCAGGACTCAGTTGACTTCATTAAAAAAAGAGAGGGGGAGGATCGTGATACCAGTGAGGTCATCACGTACCCATGTGCGTAAAGCAGCGCCCACTCGTCATTAGACGGCACACAGTGGTTCCAGTTATTATAACTACATTGAATTAACATAGCTATTCGTCTGCATAGCAGTACAACCCAAAATATATTTAAATATATATTAAATCACCAACACTAGGGGCTGGTAAAGTGTCTAACCTATAAAAGTCACCGGACGAACGTCACAGCAAAACCCTATAAGTCTGTACTTTTTTTTTTATAAATGAAAAGAGCAGCCACAAAGCAACTTTTTGTTAATTTATAGCAACCATTATTCCATTTGTCTTAATCCTAACATGTTCCTTACTGTATTGTGACAATCCCCCCTTCAAACAAGCAGCAGGGACTTTGTCTGAAAGCATACTGTAGGTATCAGTAGGTGTCTTAGGCGCCTGATGCCCGGTAGCCCAGACGAGCTCATAACATAAGGACAGATGTCTGATTACCGACGTGCGTAAAAGTGGTCATGACGGTCGGAGAAGGCTTTGCGGCGAGAAATGTCCAACACGAGCCGGCAATGACTGACGCGACTAAACTACCAGCTTGAGCAGCCATTCAGACTCTTACAGGGGGAGAAAAAGTTGTCGGACTTACCGGTTTGGTGAATAAAAGGAGTTGAAATCAGTGTTCAGAGACGAGCATCATCGGCTGTAGTGGACCGAGTTGGCAGGTGTAATTTAAAAGAAGATGGATGAAAACCACAAAGCCGGTAAGCGAGGTTCCCCGTTCTCTCTCTCTCTCTCTCTCTCTCTCTCTCTCCCTCCCTCCCCTCCCTCTGTGTGTGTGTGTGTGTGAGAAAAAAAAAGACATAAACACTGAGCTGGCAAAGTGAGCTCACAGTGCGTCACCGCTGCAAGATGAAACTCCCGTAAGTACGTGCGTGTGTGTGTGTGTGTGTGTGCGCGCGCGCGTGCGTGCGTGCGTGTGTGAGAACCCCCTCTGTCGGCCGTTGTCTTTCCCAAGCAGGGACTGCGGCTCTCAACCTGGCAGCTGAAGCTCATGCTGTCTTTATGTATCCTTGTGATGAAGAAGGCCCAAAATGGAAACCCAAAGTATTTGGAATATGTAGAGAAAAAAAAAAATATATATATATAAAATGATTACATCTAAAAAAATATATAAAAAGATAACCTATTATGATATATAATCACAATAATAAGTCTTTAATCAAATGTTTTTAATAATCTACTATTATTGCTCACCATTTCTATCTAATAGCTGTTTTTATTTCAAAAACCCTTTTCAAACTTACAACTTAATTTCACATAACATTATGTTTTTAAAAGACATTTCCAAATCTTCAAGACTCTTTAAACCCTGTGGGTAAAAATAGTTGATCCTCTGCACAGTAAAAAAAGATTTGACCTGGTTTACAAATTTAGTTTGTTGAATTAAAATCATCGGTGCTGTCTCGCAACTGTTTGGCTTTTGTAGTAATTGCAGTACCTTGTCATATAAAAGTACAGGTGTTATAATATCATTAACAATATCTCTGTTCTCTTCAAGAGACCCAGGCAGTGAGCCTGCACAACACTGGATTCAGTCATCATTCATGTTAGTATTTACCCCTGTGCTTTTCCAATTGTGATATTTAAAATTGGCTCATCACTAAATAAATATAGTCAATTAAACGTTATAATTAAAGTAGTTAAACTGAGTGAGTGTGTCAGTCATAATGCTGCACTTGTGGCAAAAGTTGTGGCTCCTTTAATACGGATCAGATGTGTGAACCCACTGTACAGTTTTAGAGGATAATCAGGGACTTTCATAGCAGCCCGGAGAAATAAATAAGTGACTGAGGAGGGGATCATGTGTTTGACAATTACAGCACTATGCAAGATCTTTATTTTTTCATAAGAGCTTTTCTAAACACCAAATACTGTAAATTATGTTCCAAGTGAATGAAGGAGATTTCCACAGGCCACGTTCGGTCAGTCAATGACTCACAATATCAATCAGTCATTCTGGTGACACAGATGCATCTCTGTGCTGCCGTCTTTACTGCCTCTTTCAGTCATCACACAGATCTTCACTGTTTAATGCATCATTTGAATACTGTGTGCGCATGCAGCTTGTGTGTGTGTGTGTGTGTGTGTGTGTGTGTGTGTGTGTGTGTGTGTGTGTGTGTGTTCATGAGTGGGAAGGAGCAACATGTCTGTGTGTCCTGAAAGGCCTGCATTCAGACAGTTTCCCTATATATACTGCGGAGCTATCATATCACAATACACGTCATTGTGGGTCAGTGGGCTGAAGTCAAATGAATAGTTGAGTGACACTGAAGTGTGCTGATAAAAAACACACACAGTTGTAACTGTGTTATGGTCAGTGCTGCTGACTGAAGGAGATTCAAGACATAAATCGTTGGATGACAGTAAATATTTTTATTATACAGCCTTCGAAACAATTAAAGACCAAGCGAGTCTTTAACAGACTGCACGGGCCTTCTTTTAGGATATCAGACTTTTGCTTTTATTTATTTTTGTTTAAGGATTGTGTGAATGGCTGTGAATACACAACGTTGTGACTAATATAGTTTAGTTAACGTGTTGGCAAAAGGGCTGCGACACACAATTATTTAGACTAACGATTTATGTTTTTGTAATGTTTTTACACAATTAATCGGCTACTCAGAAAACTTTGAAAAATGAAAATACAATATATATTTACATTTTTGGTCGAACTATCATTTAAGAAAAAGCAGCGAATCTTTGAGAAGCTGGTTCAAGTACATTTTTGACTTTTAAAAAAGGGCCACTGCGTATGATTTGGCTGCATCTAGCGATGAGGTTGCAGATTGCAACCAATTGAAATGTATGGCCGAGTGTGCAGGAGAACGACGATGGTAGATGCAAAAACGTGAACAAGTGAATATCCCTATCTAGAGCCAGTGTGTGATTTTTGCTTGTTGTGGGTTCCTGTCGACATTGTTTACAAAAACACAACAATTAATATTTGTAGGTGATCATACACTAAAGAAAACACACTTATGAATACTACAGTACATTACAATTCTCAACGTGTCAATAGATCCCCTTGAATGCAACACAATGTTCCTTTAAAAAATAAAACTGAATTACAATGAATGAATCAATTCATTTTTTTGAATGATTGCAGATTAATTTGCTGTTGATCGACTAATTCATTTAGGGTAAAGTGAGCATTTAGGGCACATTAGCATTCAAGTTATGAATCATAAACCCAGATAGTCGCCATTGTTCCAGGTTGGAAAAACCCAAATACGATGAGTTAATCTGCAACACTATAAAATATGATCGATAAAGCCTCTGAAGAAAGAAACAGGCACAAACTGGCACCAGTGAACTGATTTAATTACAAAGAGAAACCCACAGTGACGAAACGAGAACAGCTACATACAGGACGTAACCATGACCACTGCAATCAGAGCCGGATACACAGAGTTGTGAGCAGGTCGCTTTCCTTCCTGTTGACGACTGTAAAAACGCAAACACGCGTTTCAGAGCCGACATGGCCTCCAGTGGAAACTTTGATGCCAAAACTCCATCTTGTCTTCTTTTGGAAAGATCTACGACAGTTATAATTTAAACGTCACTGACGGCGCATGCCAGGAAGGAGGAGGGGGAAAAATAATAAAAACAAAACCGTACACAAATATATAAAAATATGCCATTAGATTCATATCAACAATTGAGTACCGTGGTGCACTATTTACAGAAAAAGGCAAGATATACCAATATTTACAACAATAAAGACTTCTTTCACATACGGGCATGAGGAGGATACCGAGTTACAGTGATGGTGGGATGTGTTCGATTGTTTTATTCTCTTCATCCTGGTCGAGTGAGCATCTAGATTTACTTCACATCTAAGATGCGGTGTGTTCGTGTCATTCGTATCTATGTGACTACCATGTAAATGCAAAAGTATATTCTTAAGGCATTCTTCTTCTTCTTCCTGGTTTTAAAGAGAAATCTACCAACTTTCTGAATTAGGCGAATTAAAAAAGTTATTGACTCAGAGGTTTCGTTTCAGGCCAGGACTCTTAAGTGATTTGGTTTTACCCAGAACTTGAACACACACATAAGAGTCAGTGAAGTGGGGCCCCTCCATTGAGGGTCTGTGACCCCTCAGCAGAAATAGCACACCGATGTTCCTCCACATCATTTCTGACAGAAAAATAATAGACTCCACCCAAGGAGCTATCCAACGCTCTACAGCCAGCATAGATATACAGCATGTTCATGGGTGACTCGGCAGCTCCTGGCACTGAGAACACAAATATTCATTTTGTTATGAATCATACAGAACATAAAAAAAACACTATCTGCTAGAGGGTGTAAAAGAAATATTTGAACATTTTGGGAAATAGAAGATGAATATCACTGGTTGGTGTCAATCTTCTCGACAAGAAACCAAATAAGCGCATTTCCCAAAATGTTGAACTCGTCATGACATTCGCTAAAATTGTCGAACTTTCTTCTGCTGTATTCTATACATGCTACCACAAGCTAACTGTAATTTAGCTTCAATTTTGGGCAGAAAATCACCAACAATGTCCTTCTTGTACTTTTTCACTGAACAACAGAGCACTTGTAGAGGTTACACACACACACACAGACACGCACAAACACACACACCTTTACACTTACAAAGTCAAAGAGCTCACTAGCTTGTTAGCCGCTATCACAATAACCAACCAATCCTCTTAGCTGCTGGAGAGTTAACCTAATGCGAATGTGTTTGGGTCGTGGGGAAGCTGAGTGCCCAGCTGGCCGGCAAAGTGCAATGAGGTTTTCCAGGCTGGGAGGGATGAAAGACGACCGCTGCTTAACCCCCCAAAGCCTGACGCTAACATGCCGGTGTGTGCAAGGACAAGTCAGAGAACCTTTCATTTCCCTCAGACATCTGCTGTTGTGCGAGTGAGAGCGGACTTCTTACCGTGTGTGTGTGTGTGTGTGTGTGTGTGTGTGTGTGTGTGTGTGTGTGTGTGTGTGTGTGTGTGTGTGTGTGTGTTTAATGGCTTAACTTTTAGCCTTCTGAAGGCACGTGCAGGTGATCAGCATTTGGCCTTCTGACCTTTGTATCCTGGGTAATCTCTTTTTCTCACAAACACACCACATGCATCTTCTTCTCCGACAATCAATACTGACATCAGCGTTTGTGCTTTCGGGGTGTGACAATACATCTTAGTGAGATATGTCCTGTGACAGAAATGCCACAATATACACCGTGGAGCTGTCAAATAACTGACATTTTCAGCCACCGAACAGATGACTGTCTGTTCAAGGTAAGGGTGAATTTTGGGATCAGTCTGCAGTCTGGGTCTTTTGGCCACAAACCAGCCAATAGATGAGGAGAGATGTTTTGTCATGACAAAGAAATACTTGACCCTCACCTTTCTGGATCCGTTTCTCTACATTTGGGCAGTCATACAACTCTGAAACAAGAACCGCGTATTGTGTATTGTTGTGTTGCCCCGTCTGTCTGTCTGCCCGAACTAAACTATGCCTCGTTATCTATTCCGCTCATCAAGTCGGCCTCCTTGTTCTTCAACTCATAAACAAAAAGTGAAAACTACATCTATAAATTAAGTGCTGAAAAAGAAGGCGCTAAAATCAAAACCATAAATACTGTACATAACTGTCGTTATATGCTACCACAGCCTAGAAGTCACTAACCTTCAGCTCCTGATTTCTGCTAAACAAACTTTCTTTCAAGAAAAATGTCATGTCAAAACCTTAACGCATACAAGGCTTTGGCATAGTCATGTTGAGGAGGAACGTCTCCAATGCATTCTTTTTTTCCTACTCAACTCCAGTAGCGGGCATCATCAACGTTCATGTCATTTTATACTGACAAACTAAAATTAAATAAGAAAATCTGATACAAAGTGATTATCTGTGGAAAACACACATTTATGTGTTTTTCACAAATGTCTTCCTATTCAGTGAGCGGATGCTGTGCTTTAATGTGTGTGACTGTGTGCATGTGTCTTGCTTGATACCCTTACCACATATTGCACTTTAATATTCCCCTTTCTCTCTCTCTCTCTCTCTCTCTCTCTCTCTCTACAGGACAAAAGATGATTTTAGGCATCTATAAGCAATGATCGTGGAGATATTGTTACAACCCTTTTCCGTCTTAAAAGCTCCCAGACATCAACTGAACCTCTCTTCCAAGCTTGAGCTCCAACTGCAGAAATGAACGCAAATTCAGAATCTCCATCAAACTACAGTCTGTGATGGTATATTTTACTGAGCTACCATTCATATACATATTTACATGACATTTACCTCTGATCATCAGGCGCCATTTTGTCTGCAGTTCAGGCTAAGATGAAGTGATGATGGAGTAAAAGGGTGATGTCCAAGTCCAAAAAGAAAACAGAGAAGATTTCAAAGGACGAGTACATGCTTCACTTTGATGTCCAGTTTCAACCTCCTGTGCAATGACATTCTGTCCCCTTCATTCTTTCTCGTCTTCACAGCCTAACCCCACATCCATGTGGGAAAGTTTCATTTCCCCCTCCTCTGTCCTTTTCTGTCTCTTCAGTGAAGACTTGACTTTAAAAAGACACTTTTCTAGACAATATTTGCAGATGCCAAAAAAACTGAACACACATGCACAGATACCACTCAGAGAGCAACAATGCACACCATCGGAAACATGGACACGATAGAACTGGCTTTGAAGTAATCATATTCATCAAGTCCAGGAGGGAGTTTGCAGCCAAATTACGCACAGAGAGACTGGTGGACTGAGCAGAAGACCAAAACAACAACACCAAAAAGTGAGGAGTCCGATGGGAAAAAGGACAGGAGCTCGTTCGCCATTTTCATCTAAAGGGCGGTTGGGGGCGGGTTGTTCAAATCAGGGTTGATTGTCTCAGACCTTCCAAAGCAAAAGATGGTTGGTGCTGTCATCCCGTCCGACTGTTTCACTGCTATTGGTGAGTCTGAAGTCCTCATAGCCGTCGCCGCCAGAAATGACTAGATGGTTGGTTTTTAAAGGGATGTGGGCAGAGGCTCGGCGCCGCGCAGAGTCACGCCGTTGGAGGTTCCCGTCAACTGTACTGCTGCTCTGAGAGTGGTTGCCTAAAAACAGAGAGGAGGGATTCAAGGTCAAGGGAAGGCACAAGTGATGATACAATGTTGGTTCAGTTGTTCCATTTCGGGGCTACAAAAGAAGTAGAAAAGAGTGCAATTTGTTTCTTCTTTAAAGCAATAACTACCTGTGGAGTCAGTTGGTGTCGGAGGGAAGTTCATGTCAAACCCTTCCGGTAGTTCAATTGATGTCAGGAACCGAACGTGTCCCGTGTGTCCGTGAGCCGAGCCCATCGGCACCTGGGGAACTTTCAGTGTCCCGGCGCTAGTTCCTGAGCTCACTGCCGGGATCCCCAGCGTAAGGACCACCCCTGCAGAAGAACACCATCTTAAAACATACTAAAACATATTTTTTTTTAAACGGTCATGTTGTAGTTTACATCCATGTCTGTCCAAAATGTCATCACTTCATCAGACAATTGTGTGAAATTAGTGAAAGACTTTTGTAATGCTTTTTGCATGCGAGTGATGTTTGTGAGTGAAACTAAATGGTACTTCGGTTTAATCATCAGCTTCATGTGTTTGTGGATGTTTTTACCTGCACTGGTGCCGATCCACAGCAGATCCTTACAGGCCAGCAATGCTGTGATTCTCAGACAGGCAGCTTTGTGCTGTCTGATAATCGCATCCGCACCTGAATGGAGAGAAAGAAAAGAATGGAATGTATGTATGGGGAGGAAAAGTGGTGAGGATGAAGGGAGGAGAAAATGGGAGACAGTGGAGAGAGAGAATGCATGAAGTGAGGATTCCAATTTAGGGAGGATAGACAGGTAAAATATTTTTAATTGGGAATTAAAGAGAAAAAAAAATAAAGAAAACAGCTCCTGCATATGAGCTGCTGTCCACAATTAGAAATATAATATGTATACACATTTCTGTCACTCTAAATATCTGCTCGTGTTCCCAATGTGTTTTACCTGCAAGCATTTTATGCACAGCAGGCGCCACATCCACCTCTGTCAGGCTCTCCAAGGTCTGAGCGTGGTAAAGTTTGACCTGTGCACTTCCCTGCAACGCCAACCACACACCCTGACCGTACGCCACCATGCAAGTCACGCACCGACTGCTGTCTGTGCCAACCTGGAACCAGTGCTGCGAGCAAGAGAAGACACACACACACACAGACAGATTGTTCGGTCTGCATCATCGCTTATACGCATACCGGACACACATTTGTCCATCCTTCTACCTACCTCTTGTACCAATGTAGTTGTGTTGATAATAAGCACTCTGTTCTGTGAGCCACACCAAAGCTTTCCTCCCACAGGAACCATTTTGGTGACGGGGCTACTGGGCGTGCCCAGAACTAACGTCTGAGAAGACTGAGGGTCCCAGAAACTACCTGCAGATTGAGATTAAGGTGGGGGCGGGGGGGATTATACAGAAAGAATATAAAGGATACAGAAACAGGAATCATGTCTCTATTTAAATGGTTGAAGCAAGCTGGATTAACGGTAATGTTGGTGTGTGTCACTTCCACAGAAACAAAATTGCTCCACATGCCCATTTTACCTGCTTCTCTCTGATAGACGATCACCTCTCCACTGGCCAACGCCACAAACACTTTGTTGTCCAAATACCTGAAGGAGGAAAAATAAAAGGATGGACGTCAAGTAAAGCACACAATGAATCAGATAACACTAATAATGTAGGCTCCACAAGAAAATATGCAGGTAGCATGAACAACAAAATAGAGGCCAACATTACACAAACCTGATAAAAACACATTTGAACCCAGCTGCATCAAATAGCTTCCCATCCTTGTGGCTCAACATTTTTTATTGTCTAATACAGCATAAATTCCACTATTACTTCTAGTTTTTAAAGGCAAAGTAGTGGAAAAGAAGAGAACTCACAATATACAGAGGATGGAGGCCGAGTGTTGCATTTTCATGCTGTTCTTACGATTACGGATGTTGTCCGAGGATTGATACACATGGATGCTAACAGGAACAGAAGCATTATGGGAGGTTAGGTGATGAACTTAGAACACTAATAACCACTTAATGTAATAATGTTTTCTATGTGCAAACAGAAAACTAAAGTGAATTCACATGTAGGTTTGTTGTTTGTTTATGGTGTGTATGTGAGTGAGTGTGTGTGAGTATCACACACCATCCATCCTCTGTGCCCAGCCACACTGAGCTCTGGTAGGCCTCCGGGTCGATGCTGAGCAGGTCCTCCAGGCTCGCCCTGGTGAATGAGCCCCGAGAGGAGCGGCGCATGGCGCGGCCGTCCATGGCACTCTCTGTGTGGCCACGGCCTCCTTCGCCAACCCCCAACCTCCCGGGAGCGCCGTAGGTGCTCGCCACCGGGAACTCCTGCTCCTCCTCACTGCTGGTGGTCTCTGTAGCCATGTCCTTGGAGCCTGGGCCCTCGTCATCTGAGAGGAAGATATGAGAGTATGAGTATTTGAGTGTAAAGTGTGTGTGTGTGTGACTTGAGTTTTTTTTTACTCACTGCCATAGCTGGATGATATGGTGGAGTGACTGGCCTGACTCTGTAGAGTAGAGGAAGGGCTGGGTGAATCCTCGTCATCCGTGTAATCGCTGTCAAAAGGAACAAGCTCCGCCCCTGGTCCTGGAAACAATCAGTTCATCGTGAAAATAGGTATTCAATAGAAAACTGCAGTATACAGGTAGAATACAAGTCAATGCCATTCATAAAGGCCAATGATAGGAACAGATAGGATCATACTATTGCAGCTAACAGTTTACCATACAGTCTGTTTTAAATTAGGAGCTGTTGCTACTTGTCATGTTGTGAAACCCTTATGGACTAACCTGTGGGTTGCTCTGTCAGCGCCACAGATGAATGACAGATTGATATATGGAGCTGCTGCTGGGTGTGACCAGGTGCTGCGGACGCAGTGGCCAGGGTGGGCTCTGATCCACGCTCCCTACGAGGTTAAGAGTCATTGGTTAATGGCATAGAATATAAATTAAGTCAGGGATAGAATCAATGAACCAGTCAGGTTCTGCTTCAGCATTTTTTAAATGCAATTGTGTGCGTGTGTGTGTGTGTCTGTATGTATGTACTGACCTTCCCTTGAGTCCAGGTACGGCAGCAATACATATGATCCTCGCTGAGCAGACAGCGATGCAGGCCTCAACTGTGGGCTCATCTTTGATGTTCAACAGACACACCTGGAGAGAATACATCATCATCCCATCAGTCAAGCTGTAACTGCAAAAGTTAAATTGTGTTTTTTTTCTCCACCAGAAAGCCCATGGACTAATATAATATTATGTTCTCACCTGTCCCACGTATCCATCACTGTTACACACCCACACCTCACAGCCACTGTCAGGACAGCTGTGGCTGGGAGAGGCACACGAAAACTGGAGACAAACAACAATTGATGAGAGTTGATTACTTCTGGACACCTGTAAAGAGAACTTGCCTGCAGGTATTCATTCAAATGAGATAAATCATCTATAATATACGCTCACGGACACGGACACACGGACACACACACACACACAGCTCTCACCTGCATTCCACTGCGTGTCTTCATAATAGGAATAGCCTTCAGAAACTCTGGGTCCCACTGGTCCTTGTTCATTGCTAAACACAATAGCACAATGACAGTTGACTAAATAAAGTAGCTCTAGGCCCAATGAATCCTAGTCAGAATCATTAACAATAAAATTATAATCTCGGTATTAAAATTAAAAACCCATTTTTGACTAATGAAGCTTGGGAAAACTGCAACAAAAATAATTGACGGTGCTTAATGCAGCCGACCAGAGAGTTTTTACTTAACCTGAGGAGAGTCAAAGGACAGCGGGTGTCATATTGTAAAGCCCCTTGAGGCAAAATTGTGATAAATTGGGCTGTATAAATGAAAGCAACTCGACATGAAACCATTGCATCCACATGCTACTGCCATCTCCTTTGTCTACTGTACCCAACAAGCTACAGTACATAATGTTTAGCTTTTCCCCTCACCTAACTTCTTCTTGGCGTCTTCAAAGCTCTGTTCAAAGTTGGACCGCGTGTCAGCCGAAGTGAACTCGAAGATGAAGCTGCTCTCGGCGGAGGCTGTGGTGAACTCCAGCTTTGTGGGCAGGGAAGTCATACTGAAGGCCAGAGACTGCTTCTCCGACAGCTCCCTGTGCACCGACGCCAACAGGTCCTTTATTACCTCGTCGAGGGACTGAGAGAGACGGAAACAACAAGAACAAAGACAAAGACCATTAGATGTCGTACCACATCATAACCGAAGACGATAAGAAGGATCAAAATAAATAAAGTGATTCTCATTGTGTACAAAAACAAAAGGGGTGAAGATACAGTAAAACATGTGGCGGCTGTTTGCATGGTGTGTGTGTGTGTGTGTGTGTGTGTGTGTGTGTGTGTGTGTGTGTGTGTGTGTGTGTGTGTGTGTGTGTGTGTGTGTGTGTCCACAGTACCTGATGTGGGAAGCTGAGGGTCTCAGATAGTTTGCTGATCTGACCCAGAGTGCTGAGATCCTCGTCTAATCGACTAATCATCTTCTGGATGCTCTCCTTGTTTGTTGCCTGAGTTGAGCCTAAAGCGAGAGTGATTTATTTAAAATAAAACACCATAAGGAAAAAACTAAACACCTTAAAGAAAAGAACAGTAGTGTCTAATTTAGATATTGATGAAAGATCATATTGATGAGACAATATTTTCATTCTTTAGTTTCTTTTGTGTGAAATAAATCAATATGGAATCTAATTTTGTCACCAGAGGTATTAGAAGTTACACATGAGGTCATGAGAGTCATCAGAAGAAAACATTGAACTGACAGGATGTGCTTCATGCCATCAGCAGTGAGCGATCTGTAGATGGAGCCTTACTTTTCACCACCTCCACGTCCTCCAGGGGAAGCTTCCACAGGAACTTGTATTTACTGGATGTATCAATCATACTGGCAGCAGAGTATCTGTGAGAGAGAGAGAGAGAGAGAGAGAGAGAGAGAGAGAGAGAGAGAGAGAGAGAGAGAGAGAGAGCGCGCAGCAGAAGAAGGAATAGAAAAAGCAAATTAGTTTTTTGGGAGAAAACGTGACCTATTGTACAACACCAGGAGGTAAAGTGGTTTGAAAACTGTATTATGATGGGGTGTGTGCGTGCGTGCGTGCGTGCGTGCGTGAGCGAGCGTGTCACGTACAGGCTCATGGAGCTGCGTCTTAACGAGCCAGACTTCCTCTTGAGAGTGGTGCAGATGATCAGATCACTGAAGAGGAAGAGAGAACGGTCTTTCTTTCCACCAACTGTCTTCTACAGAGAGAGAAAAGAGAAGAAATGCTCAGAAAATCTTAACTTGGGCTCTGGATCAGTTTTAATACAATGCTATATTTATGATAGTTTTCCTTGACATGACACCAATATAGAAGCCGTACTATGCTACGTATATTTGTCAACTCAGAAAGTACTTCTTACCGCCTCCATGACCATTTCCTGCCTCAAGAACTTCCTCTGGGGGTTCAGAATCTAACACACACAAACACACACAGACAGAGCATCACTTAAAATACCATAAAAATAACTGTAAAGTGTTGTCACTCTTTTAGGATGGAATGACATAGCTGAACAAAAGCATTTGGAAAGATGCAAGGTCATAGTATGATTGTAATGGGGATAATTCCTTTACAATTTTCTTATATTCTATGAAGTCAAATTAATCAATTGATCAAGAGGACAATCTGCTCAATAATCAACAATGAAAACAGTTTTTGAGTTGTATCGTTACTGTGATATATATCTCACATGTTCAACTCCTTCTATGTGCGCCTCGATCTCCTGGATGACCCTGGCCTCCCTCTCCGCCTCCTCAGCGGAGCGCCGGCCCTTATTGATCCTCTCAGCCAATCGCTTGATGTCTCTCTGGGCGTCCAGTAAGTATGGGTGGTCCGGGTGATCCTCTGGGGTGTGCTTGAGCAGGTCCTTGAACAAGACAAACACAAATTAATTAATCTCCCTTTACATGAGCTTCTTGTCACACAGGATGAGGCTACTTAACAGCATCCAGAAAGCTGGCAGTTATATTTTGAGATAATTCACCTTCACCAACAGCTCATATCGAGGAATCCTCTGGACTGGTTTGATCATCAGATCACCCAGAGCCTGTTTCTCCTTGTTCTCACGCATGTTGTGCTGTCGGGGTGAAGATAGGAGAAGGATGGAGACAGAACATGGATATAAGAGAATGTGAAAGACTCAAATAACAATATGTGTCGCAATTCCAGTCTCCGCCATATGATGGCGGAGTGGTTCCACTCTAAAAACCCATCTGGCATGAAGCTCTCTGTGGTTGAACACCAAGAACAGGATGAGGACATTGCAGGTTTTTGTGGTGCCCGATTACAATTTCTGCATCGGTGCTTCTTGTCTGTGGCGCCAATTTGCGCTGTTATTCCCATACATTTATTTCTGGTGGCACACCACAGCACATCAAAGTGGTCTACCATATTTAATTGGACATATTGCAAAAATATTCCAGGGTTTGTAAGTCAAATTATCTGGTTGAATTGGTTTAAACTTTAAAGAGATGATTTGAGACAGTAATAAGTCCTTACTTATATAGTTTCACACCCAGAAAGAAAAAAAAGATACGTTTACTGAAAGAGAAACTCAATTGCAGTAGTTTTCTGGCATTGTAAAAAACAATCCTCCGGATCTCCCAAGCAGAGTAAGAAAATCAATGCGGACAATAAAGCACCTTTCAGGCTCTAAAAGCTAGTTAAAGGCTGTTCCACAGACAAGGGAAATGTCTAGACTAGCTTCCAGCAGCCGCCTGGTCAAAGCGGGACATCCTGTGACTCAGTCCAACACTCACCTCCAGAAACTTGTGAAACGCTGGCTTGGCCTCCTTGGCGATCCTCACAGCATCTTTGGCATTGAGAAAGTTGTCGATGTACGCTGAATACATATTAGCTAGAGTCTCTTTGGAGAACTGGAGAAAAGAAGAAGAGCACATTTAAGTTACTTTGTGTGGACTTTTATGCGACGATGGTTTGTTCAAGATTAATGTGACAACATATATTTTTGTTAGATTAAACCACAACCCTTGCTAGTAAAAGAAAGTTAATCACTATGTGAAAATAATGTTCTTTGAGTTGGAGCAACATCTTAAGTAAAGCAGAATATGTGAGGGGCTGGTAAGGGTACACAGCGATAGAGAGTGCAGCAGGGATTACTTATTTGTGGAGGTCAACCTCTATGTTATCATTGCACTGTTTCCCTCAACAAAATGCCAAAGGGATTTTTCCATTGGATTATTGCAAAAAATAAACTATGTAGCATTCATGATACTTACACTTTTTTGTTCTGCTTGATATTCTTTACAAATGAACACCATTTCTATTATTTTAAAGCACGAATGCAATTGGTAAAAAGTCAACATTAGGCTCAAGACAAACTACACCCCGGTGGCATGAGTGTGAGTATATACAACGAGGCTGTGAAGGCGGATGACGTTTGTTGACCCATATAGCCACTTGTTAGAAACTGCCTTTTTTAAAGGCACGTAAGAACTTCATAATTCAAGAGAGATATTTGCTGACATGTTTTATATATGGTTGAATAAAACGCAACATCTATTATCGCCTGCTTTCTGGATGCTGTTAATTATTATTATCGACGACCGGAAGTGCAAACATACAAATTTATTTCCAGGTTTTAGGACTCATTCCTGCAGCAGGACTCATTCCTGCAGCATTAAATATACTAAAATGTCACAACCATACTTTCCACCAACACCATCCCCCCATTATTCCAGGACGAATGTTTAGCAATATTTAATATTTATTTATATTGTTGCATTCGGGGAAACAATCAGGAACAAAAAAAAAGACAAATATGAGAAAACTGTCGCTGCATTGCCATTTTGGTTCACTGTGCGCTAATTATTGTGCTCAACTGTCAACATTGAGTATGTGTTGTATTTCCGTCACAGCTCTCTTTGGCTGTTATGATTATTCTATTCTTTTCCAATGCCAGACAGTTTTGTCTGCCATTGGAAAAGAATAGAATATTCACGCCATCAAACATACTTATAAACACACACACACACACACACACACACACACACACACACACACACACACACACACAGATGAATCACCCTGACCTGCTTTCTTTCCACAAATAGAAGGCAGAGCACAGAGAGAATAAAAGCTCAAAAAACAAAAAATACAAAATAAAAAGGAGTAAAGACAATAACAGACATAAGCCACAATATGTGTTTTACGTCAGAGTCATGAAATAACCTGACCCTCTTTGGTTCCTCCCTGCATTTCTCTTTTATCATCCATCTCCCCATTTCCTCTCCTCTCTCCTTTCTCCCTCTTCTTAGTCTTGAGGAACAGTAAGAGGACAGACAAATAAAATCTGAGGACAACGCAAGTTCTATTTCATCCTTCCTGACAGCCAGAGGCTGTGCTTAACATTGGATATCTCCCGCCTTGCACATATGCAGGTTGAGTCTTTATATTTTAGAAGTCACATGTGACCTCGGATAACCCCAGCCGGGTATACATTCCGGTGTCATCCCTGAGATTAGTCCTTTGTCATCTTCTCGCTTACGCAGGCTAACTACCATGGTAGCATTAGCGTAAGCTAAATGTGTCTATGATTAAAGACCTCTGGAGCTCTGTTCGCCGTTTGGACCATCGAGCCCCGGACCGGTCATCACCAGTGTGATATGGAGCATCCTCATTTGTGAATATCAAACGGTGGGATTGATTAACATTGTTTCTTTAACGTTAGAGTAACAGAGAGCGTGTCCGCTCGGTGTTGGCTAGATTGACAACGGACCATTATCAATGAGTGACTGTCGGTGAGTGAATCAAGTCTGGGAGGTGGAACTCAGGCGGCTCGGGTTTCACTTTGAGGCTCAATGCAGCGTTTCACCAAAAGGTGCTGACACACTGCTATCTCAACCGGCCTAGCCAGCTTGTGCAGTTTGACCCCTCATTAGGAGAGAAGAGGTCAAGGCTGCTGTGGAAGCCATATGGCGGTCGGAGCAGCTCTTTGTCTGTTGTGGTGGTCCTAAGGAGGGCTGTGCTCTTCCGAAACAGCGCCTTTCCCACTGGATAGTGGAGGCCATTGCCTATGCATACAGAGCGATCGGCCATGCTCTGCCATCCAGAGAGAAGTGCCCTTCTACCAGGAGTGTCTCCACGTCTTGGGCGATCCTGAGAGGTGTGCCTCATGCACATCACAGAGCACATTCACCAGATACTACATAGTGAACGTTACCAGCCTCCATCCACTGGGCGTGGTTCTTCTGCCAAGTTCTTCTGCTTCAGCTGTATGAAGTAGGTACTTGGGAGTCCTGACGACTATGTTGATATAAGTCATCCAGTGTTAAGCACTGCCTCTGGCGGTCAGTAAGGAGGAAATAGAACGAAAGTTATGGATGTAACTACGGTTCTATGATTCCTGGTCACTCGGCAGAATCTCGTGACCTCGTGAGAAGTTTTCGTAGGACTGATCTCAGAGATGACAGAAGATATCCAGTGTTAAGCACAGCCTCTGGTGGTCATCTAGGAGTCATAGAACTGTAGTTACATCCGTAACTTTTGGATTAGTCACAGGAGAAAAGAGAGCGAGTGCGAGAGAGAGAGAGAGAGAGGCTGCAAGCTGGAGAACAGGAATGCACTCCATTCTACTTCATATAGAAGGCATAACATATTTGTTCTTTTTCAGCTGCTCTGTTAATATATCAACTGATCTAGTCTTAGCTCTCTTAACCGTTTGTCATTACAGGGCACATAGAGAGCAGTAAAAGGACATAATTGGTTTATCTGTGTCTAAAAACACAAATAAGAACAGATTCAGCACTGAGAAATAACCCTGTTAAGGTAACCCCTCTTAAACAAATTAAGCGGACATTTTCCACACACCACAGTGAATCTGCTGTATCCTCTGATCCGTAAAGAGCAGACACCTGAACAAAAACAACTGCCCCGTGTGAGGCTCGAACTCACGACCTTCAGATTATGAGACTGACGCGCTGCCTACTGCGCCAACGAGGCCTGAAACTCCCTGAGGCTGCAGCAAGCTCAAATGCTGCAGCAGCGGGGACAGAGGGGGGAGCGTGAGGATCAGTATGAGCCGTGCAGTTCAACCGCAGCTGCGCAAATACCTTAGTTTTCTCTCTCCATTATGTTCTTCTGTTGCCGTACCTTTCAACATATTCACAATATACAATTATTTTATGAATATCTCAGGACATATGAAGTGTAATTAACATTAAGTAATGTTACATTTCAGTTTTTAGGTGCAGAAACCTTTCCTCAATCTACTTCAACTGCTTGTCTTTCACTTAGAGGTTTCCTGCATTTCACCCATTGTCATTGTGTGATAGTGTGTGTCTCCATTGAGTTTGTGAAACTGTTTCATTCACGCTGTGAGGTGTTGAGGGATAACAATAGCATTAACATAGCAAGAGCATGAGGTTTTTTCCCCCCACCTAATAAAGAACAAAAGCTGTGGTCGCACTGCATTCTGGTCTCTTGGTCTGTCTATGAAGAAAGTGGAATATGTGCTTCTTCTGACTTTATGTAAACTGTTAGAGCTGAAACTATAAGTTATTTATTCTTTCATTCTCTTTCAACCTGACATTTAGTCTAATACAGATGTTTTACAGCACTGTTTAAAAAAAGTCTAGGTTCAGAGCCACCCTCGGGTCATGGGAAACTTTAAATGGGTCGACAAGAGGTCACTGGGAAAACAAAATATGGAACCAGTGTTGCCAACTGTCTCTTAATACAAACAGCTTCCCTTCAGTCTACTCTGCTGTCAATAATGCTTTTGAAGACTGTTTATTCATTCAAGCTCTAGTGTAGTCGAATACATTTTATATTGTATCCCATTCTAGTAAAAGGAGTAGGTAGCTGTTGTAAGACAGGGGAGCAGCTAACTAGCAGCTCTTTCAGGGACTTGAACCGGCGACCTGTTGGTTCCCAAGCCAAGTCCTCCATACTGAGCAACTGCCATCTTAAAGCATGCGCAAGAACAGTTTTACAGCGCTGAACAACAATATGCTATCAAACCTATATGGAAACTCTGTCCTGAGCTTATCTTGCAGGGATAATAAAAACAAATATACAGTGAACCAATAAAACTGTACCAGAGAAGCAAAGTGCACTACATCTTTTGAACAGAATGAGACGTACTTTTAGGTGGCTGGTCATTAGTTGCTGTTGATTCTAGCTTGAGTATGTACTTCTATAGTTCATAGTGTTGCAATTTGCATTATAACACAACGTTTAGTCTTCCACACACCACCAGCCTTACTGTATTGGATTCGGAGAAGTAAAGTAAGGGATAATTGCTACACTCAGAAGTTAAGGGTCTCACACACTCACCTTACATATCACATACACACGCTAACACATGCTAAATACATTCTACAGCACAAGGGAGAGAGCGCAAAGAAAACTCTTCAGTAAGACACTAAAGTTGCTTTGTTACAGTTGGCTTTCCACAGTCACCGGTTCTCTATAACAGTGATTGTCAACCACTGTGCCGCGGCACACCAGTGTGCCGTGAGAGATCATCAGGTGTGCCGTGGGAAAATGTCCAATTTCACTTAATTGGTCCAAAAAAATATTATTTAGTTGCCGCAAATGATTTTCCATTGTTGAGCGTCTGAGCTGCAATATAGTGGCTGGCAGAGTAATATAGAACAGGTCTACACCTTGTTCTGCTATTAAACAAACTAAACGGCCGTATGCTATTGATCTTATCTACACAGCATGTCATGTCTGGGTCGCGTCTATACAACTCTGCTCTGCTCTGTGTCGCGCACGCGGAGTTCCGCCTGATGCGCTGCACAGGTGAGACACAGCGGACAGAGAGACAGAGAGCGGCGAAAAATATGTCACGTGCTTTTCACAATGGGATTTGCTGCTGAACCTATCAGTATTTTAAGATATGAGCTCTCACTTTTACAGACCAACAGTTCATGTGTTTGCAGGTCAAGACAAACAGCCTGCGGAGCTCCATAAATGACGTTTCTGACTCAGAGAGGCTCTGGAAATATTCTTCCAAAAGCCTGAAAAACACCCTGCAGTGATAAAGCCTGCTCACTTTGTGGTCGTCATTAAAATAAATGAACACCATGTTTCCTATAAGTCTGTATTTATCAAACTGGGGCGGTATTTATTACAGGTGTAATACCTTTATTACAGGTATTTATTACAGGTGTAATACCTTTATTACAGGTGTGGCGCAAGAGGAAATGCTGATTTTAAATGTTCACCGTACGCCGTTAACAGGTTACGCATGCGCATGCGCCGATTCTTGGCATTTCGCCAAAAGCCGATCTTTATGAGATCTCTGTGAGGTCGGCTTTCTGCTGTTGTGTCTCTCATCATGGAGCATGAATTGAGAGCCGTATCAAATCTACAACCCCGTTTTAAAAAGATGTGTAGAGGAAAGCAGCTCTCTGCAGCCACTAATACTGATACAACCTGATGCTCACACATCTGCACTCATTCCGTTTTGTTTTGCAATAGCTTATTGTTTTCCACAATAAGCTAGTTAGTAGTAACTAAATATTAGTTCTTTTTCGCATAACTTTATTTTAATTTTTCTAACAAAGTGATAACACTTTTTTTTTGTCTGATGGAGCAATCTGGTTTACTTGAAACACTGAATACTCTTCCATGCCAGTAGGTAGCGCAATAATGATCTACCATATATATGCTGTATTATGCTACAATGTGACATTTTGTAACTTTTTAGGTTGTTGGTGTGCCGCGGGATTTTTTTATTGTAGAAAATGTGCCGCGGCTCAAAAAAGGTTGAAAAACACTGCTCTATAACATCATGTCAACAACAAACCTGATTTCCCCAGCTAAAGAATTTTTATCTACCACGTTTAAAAGTGAACAGGTTTTTTAATTGATTTGTTGCCCCCTGCATGTGTATGATAAAAGACTTAAGTCAGGGAAAGTAACAGTGGAGTAGCTGGAAGAAAGGAGATCATTACATGTGGTAATACACCTTCGTATTCAAACCAATGCCATCCAGTAAAAACAAGTAAAAACAAGTGACCTTCAGATGTGTAAAATAGCTGGTGACTCACTCTCAAAATGGGTTTGTAAAGTTCAAACACATTAGTAGACTCATATGAATTGTATTTTTTATCATTAAAAATAGCAAGCGAGGACACTTATTGTCATCTCTACTCACTGATTGGATGAGGAAGTGCCCGACGGTCTGCCTGTCGTGCCATTGGCTGACGCAGCCGACGACTTGCTCCAGGAAGTGCTCGTGGTGCTCCAGGATCTCGGGGATCTGATAAAACATCTCGTCCACCAGCAGAGGGTCCACTATGGAGCCGCTGTCCGGCTGCTTGAGAGGACGCAAGTAGCCCTGAGGGGACAAAGACAACCAGTTTGTTACAGACCATTTCAAATAATTTGAACATTATATGCACAAGGTTAGCTGTCGGGGCAATTTGTTTCTAGCATCGAGACCTTTGAGAACTAATTATTGTTATAGCTCCTCATAAATGAGCTGAAATGAGTTTTCTTAGGGTTAATACTGGAGTAGGAATCCTTGACATCTCCAGAATTACAACTGACGTGAACGTGGCTGCACGTGAAGTCTGAGCGATGTGATGTGAATAAAGCATCGGCCATGTTGATTTAAATCCCTCTTTTGTTCTCCTAACAATTCTATTTAATTTTTCTTTTTTGCTTTGGTCTCAATGTTACTCCATACCAACACAAAAGCTTTCAGCAGCCTCCAAATAAACCTGCCTCTGACACAATCTGCCTCATAGATGCATGCACGCAAATGCCATAAACCCACATTACTTTCCATACCAATCTAAATTCTCTTTTCCAGGTTTTTCACTCTGGGATACCCAGAATAAGAGCTGAATTATGTTTACTCTCAATTACCTTGTTCTTTCCAGGAATGTACAGGTAAGTAATGGACAAACTTAATTAATTTCCATGAAAACACAAGGTAGACAGAATAACAAAGGTTACTTGTGTAACCCCGGTTCTCTGAGTAGCATGAGTGAGTATCTCAAATTGGGAATGCCTATGGGGAAGCTGAAGAAGGTGTGTGAGAGATTGAGATCTCTCTGAAAAACGGCCCATGAGGTAGAGAGCCCTCTGGTAGAATGAGTCCCTCTGGTGGCTGCAGCCCTTTAGAGCTAACAGGGCCGCGTCACCTCAGCCTGAACGTCGGGCCATCGGATCTTGACCTTAGCTGCAGCGTGTTTGTGCACGTCCAAGTCAAATATGAGGAAAGATGAGTTCCCATCACCCGCTGGAGCCGCCATTAACCCGGCCGGACAGTCGAGTAGTTTGCTCATTAGCAAAAGTATTGTACATGACTTAAATGAATGTGTGACATAAATCAGTGTTGAGTCAACTGAATTTAGTGATTTTTCAGTCTAAGTACAATATTAACTATTCCGATAGTTCTGTTTTCAGTCAACAGAACTGTAATTATTATAAAACCATTGTTAAGTACAGCTCAGATTTGAATATTTATGCCACACCAGGTATCCAGTCCTACGTCAGCTGACTAAACTGTGATACAAAAAGCGAATATTTCTATTCACAGAAACCTTCCCAAGTCGCCCGAAAAGGAAACTGCAAAGAGTCAGATTTCCGCTTTGGACCGCGCTGCCGTCGAGCCGTCTCAGCTGAACCACATCTGAACCACATCTGAGACCCCCCTTCAGTCACCGTGGTAACACTTACTTTCCCTGTGTCGCCATGGGAACACAGCCCAGGATTATTCACTTTGTGGCCACACACAAAAACGCCAGTGTGTGTGCATGTGGGATGCGAGCGGACAATCACACGCACACATTTCACACGTGTGTGATAGCACACACGCCGTCTGCCTACACACAGCGTGGTGACAGGTTATAAAACAAGTAGGGTAGGTATGGAGTGTGTGTGTGACAGAGAGAGAGAGAGAGAGAGAGAGAGAGAGCGAGAGGATGCAGCTAAGATTTGGGCTAAAGGTCAGTTAGCTGTTGGAAGAGACAGGTGTCAGATATAGGTGACAGAGAGCGGGTTTCTCTCTCTGTCTGTGTGTGTGTGTCTGTGTGTGTGTGTGTGTGTGTGTGTGTGTGTGTGTGTGTGTGTGTGTGTGTGTGTGTGTGTGTGTGTGTGTGTGTGTGTGTGTCGATATTGCTGATGACAGTGAGATGTGATGGGGTTAGCAGATTAGCCTGACAGGATGATTGGCAATAAGTGGATTACATAACACCATTGTTACCTACATTTGTTATTCACGTCCTCAGCAATCTGTGAACCCCCACAATGCTGTGTTTCTCTCTGTGTACATGTGCGATGGTAAAAGCACTTGATAAGACCATGTTTGTTCATCAGTGAACACTGCACCCTTATTAGAGCGGAGATGTAAGAATATCTGAGGGGAACTGTGTATATGTGCTAGCTAGTGTAGAGAATGTGTAGTTGTGCGTTACCTGAATGAGACTGCGTAGCGACTCCACATACGACTGCTCTGTGTCCAAGAGGGTCATCATCACATGTTTCCTCATGTCCTGCGAAAACAGAAGATCGTCAATCATCAGAGCATGTCGATGTGTCTTCTTCTCTTATTTATATTGTCATTAAGATCTTTCTACTAAAGAATACACAAAGTGGAGAATGCACATTCTTTTGCAGACACAGATATGAAGAATATTATGAGGGAGCAGATACAGACAAGACTGCAAAGATGCTACGATTGTCTGCTGTCACACACACACACACACACACACACACACACACACACACACACACACACAATTGGGGTCCCAGAAACCAGGAAGTCCACAGAAGCAAAGCTTGACTTTTCACACTAACAATGACTCATGGTTGAGCTGCTCATTCACTTCCTACACATAGTGGACAAAAAGCCCAACACATTAAGGTAGAGAGGGAAAGTGAAGGAGATGAAGAGAGACAGATGATGGGAAGAAGAGGAAACAGTCAATTTAAAATCAATGTTATCATTGAACGTCATCAGATCAATTAAAATTAGTAGCTAAAACACAGGTTTCCAGTGTTTCCTCCATGGCCACAACTGACAGGTTTGTGCAACAAAAGTCTGTCCCCATGACTCGAGACTGTGTGTGCGTGTGTGTGTGTGACAAAGAGAAAGCGAGGCGGGAGAATAACAAAGAGAGTTTAAGGATCATGGAACAAGGTATTATCTCAGGGTTCTCAGGGGAGAATCCCAACATATTCTGGTACAGAACTAAACATGACTTATAAATATCAGATGGTGCCACAGGCAAAACCCTATGGTGCCGACCACAGTGTCTTTCCCACCCACCCACCCACACACACACACACACACACACCCACATACACACACACACACCCACACTTCCCTATTCCCCTGCTCCTCTCTGCCAGCACCACTGTGTGCTATAACTAACTAACAATAACTTCCCAGAAAGGCCATGTTTAGTGTTTGGCATCTGAAGTGATCCCAGGGGCGCAGTGGGGTACCACCAGAGGGTGAAAGACGGCATGTGGATGAGTGTTTTTTTGTTAGGTTTAACATTGACATGCCACCATTTGTTTTGTCAAATCATTTTTTCTTAAAAATCAATAGTGTTTGCTGCTTCAGAGATTCATTCCAAGTCTACCCTGCCCTGAGATATAAACACAAACAGAATGGAGTAGAAGGAATAAATACAGGGCTTAACATAGCTAGAAAAAGATAGACACAATGCCACAGTAATCTTCCATCTATACACCAAAATTACCCTTCACAGGACCACTCATCTATTCTAAATACATCTTGGCTCAGTCTCCTGATTCAGTCAGCAGCAGCTCTGCTGAACTATCCTCACAGTTTCGCAAGTCTTGTCCAACTAGACTTTTATTGAAAGGAAAGCATAGTTCAGTTGATCTTTCTTGGTAAATGTCCCACCTCCAAGTCTCAATAGACTGATTTGACATCCAGGTTGGATTCCTTAGTATTCCACCAAAATTAAAGATGTGAACAGCAAAAAAGCAGAAGAAGACTTCTAATATTTTCTATTTTTGGTTTTGGGTTGATGGCTTTCTAAACACTTGTTATACAAGTACATGAATTAGATACATTATCATGTTATTATTAATGAACTATTATTATAAATTAGTAGCAAATAGTAATACTGGAACCAGCAAATGTTTTGTTTGATGTTTGTAAAGTGATTTCCCATATTTTTTGATCTCATCATCTGTCAACTCATTTTATAAATCAATGAACTGACTAATGGTTTTTGCATTATATCTTATGATCAATCAACTACCAACGTCTGTCAACAGAAGATCATTTTGTTGAGCATGATGCTATCGAGCATGGAGCGCAGCCGCATTGCCAGACAGCACCTGGAACTGTAGTAGTGCCATCGGAGAAATACTACAAACTGCAGTATTTATGTTGCGTACAGTATAGTAAAGTGTTGTAGTAGTGTAGTAAAAGCAGGATTTCCCTGGTAGCTACAGCAAACACACACCGACACACTGCCCTCCACACAAGAACACAGCTGCCTCCTTCTGGATGAATGTCTTGTCGAAATTAAATCCAATTTATGTTGATCAAATTGATGAATGCAGAGCCACTCTCTTTTTCACACGACTGCTGAATCATTACTTTGATGTCAACCTGACAAAAATAAGCAAACTAAATATGAATTGACTGCTTTCATGACAATACGCACACGCACACGCACACAGGACTGATTTGGGCCCTCACAGAGTCGTTCAGTTGGTAATGATGGGAAGCAGAAGACGGGGGAGAACACATGTATTTGTGTGTGTGACAATGAGGTCAAACAACAAGGGAACTGTGCCTGACGACAGTAATGTCCCTCTGTTCTGTTCGTCTTTATTAGATTAGAAACACATCATCAGAACATGGTGAAATAGTTGTAGGAATGCTAGTTTCATTCTGCTGGCAGGGGGTTACCAAAGCAAGCTGAGGGGCTGATTGGTTAATGAGCCCCCGACCAGTTCAGATAGATCCAGTTTGATAAAACAACAGTCACACACTGCAACTGTGGTGCTGTGATGTCACGGGATGAGTCACTGTTTGCCATCTCGTTGTTCTCCCACGTCGCTCATGAGCTTGGGGAGTAAACGTTTCACCTTCAAAAGCCAACTAATCATCATTTATTACAATCAAAATTAGATATTTGCAAGACGGGGCACAACATTAGGTTGTAACCTCGTCAAACTGTTGGTTGATGTCAAGTCAAAAATGTTGCCCGATTAACTAAATCACTCTATTTGGAGCCAACATTTCACGTGAAAATGTCAATAATAATACTGTAACTACCGTTCAGGTAAAAATTGAACCAAGAAGTTGATGTCTAACAGTGATGGGTGTTATATATATATATATATATATATATATATATATATATATATATATATATATATATATATATATATATATATATATATATGTTAATAATTTGATCTGCAGAATTTGAAACCTTCCAATTATTTGTAATCCGATAACTTTGATCTATTTAACCACCCTGATCTCAGGAATGATGTGGCCTGAAGAGCAAGAATGTGTTTGTGTAACTTAATCAGCCCAAAACAGCCAAAGCTGTGGCACAAGGAGTACAAACATGCATTGATATGTTAAGTATGGTTATTCATTCAGTCACTTTCTCAAATGTGGGTTCACAGGAATCAACCAGTCACTAATTAACACAAAGGGGATCGGAGAGGAAACCCTCTCTCGTGTGTGTGTGTGTGTGTGTGTGTGTGTGTGTGTGTGTGTGTGTGTGTAACAGCATGTTCTCACGTGTGCCTCTGCGTTCTCTGGTATCTGGATAATGGTGTGGACACAGGGGGTCCATGAAGCAAGTTATTCCTCACAACTGCAGCCAGACATTTACATGACAGCAGAGACAACATACCCTAGAGTCAGAGCACATGCAGCTTTGTCTCATGTCATTCTGCTTAACTACTTTAGTTGTGGTATCGTGCAGCAGAGGCCATGCTGTGTATCAACTCCGTACTGTATTTCTGTCTTTGGCTGTACGTTGTTCTGTCATGTGGTCCAGCTACTACTTCTGCTACCACTCAGCAGCTCTACAGTTCAGACCAAACAGAAGCTAAATAAATCAATGCTTTCGTCTTTCTTTCCCCTACTCGTTGTGATAATGCATTTTTGTAGAATTTATTTCTATTGAATGGAAAATAACTCTTTTCATCCAGACAATTTAGTACCTAATAATGCCAATAAAGGAATGAAGTTCCCAATCATTCTTTTAAAAAAATGCAGCAGCTGCTTTCAAATTTGTGCCATCAAATATTTTGTGAGGTCCCCTTCTTCTCTCTCTGTGACCGACAAAAAGACGGGGACACCGCTGGAAAGCATACAGTCTCGCACAAATAATGATATATCGGCAACAAGGTTATGTTTCTGCCATGTTTATTTTTGTACGTCTGGTCTCTTAGCTACAGAATGTAATTTCGTCCCGCCCTAACTGATGCATCAACGCTAATAATGTCCCTCACAGTCTGTTAACCGTCTTGAGAAGAGACACAATCGGCCAAGAGTATTTCCCTACGTCCTGCAAACGGAACCAGATGCAAATTAATAAATCTTCTATTGAAAAAAAACTGCAAACTTGTCCTAGTATAAAAATAACTGGTATGCACAGACCACTAAGTATACAAACTAGCGTCTATAAATAAGTTGTTCATGGAATTGTTTGACATCTTGGGAAATAACCGTATTTTCTTTCTTGACTGGTGAGATGAGACGATAGGCTGCACAACATGTAGCCATCTGCAGCTTTACTGCAGACGGCACTTTTGTCCACTTTCCATTAATGAAAACTGAGGAGGATAATGCTGAATTTGAGATTTTGTAGTTTTTTTCTTTCAATTCCTTGTTTTTACATGTGGTCAATTTACTGAATCGGTACCTAAACATCAGCACTACACATTATCAATTCAACAAAATACTGGCTTTAGTTCCCTCAAACCAACACTGTTTGAGGTCTGAGCTGAAGTTGTGTAATTTAAAAGCATCAGCGACAAAAACAGAGCTATTTCCTCTCAGCCCGTCGCTGTCGTCACACCACCTCACCCCTGCTGCCTTCATCCCAACTCCCCGGCGACTGTATCCCCTGGCAACAGCCTGGCGAAAGCAGCAACAGGCAGCCTCTTCGCCAAAAGAGAAAGCATCGTCATCTTCATCGTCATCACCTCGCTCTTCCTCTAGTCATCCAAACACCTCTAAAACAGACTGATTCTCACATATTCGTGTTTCAGGAAATCCTTCACTTCCTCTTCGAGATATGTCATTCTGGCAAGCAGATGCTAGCGACAGAGTGTGTGTGTGTGTGTGTGTGTGTGTGTGTGTGTGTGTGTGTGTGTGTGTGTGTGTGTGTGTGTGTGTGTGTGTGTGTGTGTGTGTGTGTCTCTATCTCTATCATAGGCTGTATGATCTATATGTTACTCCCCAATTGTCATTTGCACGCCACCGACTTCCCTGACCTACTCTATGCTGATCAATAGTTTTGTCTCTCTTTCTGATGCGCATGCACGGGCTATTGATCCACTTCCCGACATCATCATCATCATCCCTTTCTTATTATCGTACTCTCTACTTTCTAAAGGTCCTCACATTGGTCTCACCTTACATCAGTTCAGAAGATAATACATGTTGAAGTATGTTATTAGTCCTCGGCTGCTGCTTCAATATTTGCTTTATCAATACCCCAAAGTGGATCTCACAAAATAATTAGTATTTTTGTTCTTATAATACATTACAAACAGAGCTGAAAAAAAATACTCAATTAATTGATTCGCTCATTGACAGAAAATTATATTATTTTTCTTTTCTCTAATGTGAATATTTGGTTGTTTATGCTATTAAATACAATGTATTTGGGGCTCTGGATGGATGCTTAGACAAAACAAGACAGACAATACGCTGTGTAAAATTGACATTTAAAAAATATTGTTTTATAGATTTTATTGATAAAAAAACAGGCGGAGTTCTACAATTATCATGAGGACTTTGAGAAAACAGATTTTCAAAAGCTATTTTACGTCTGCAGTGAGAGCGAGTTTGTGCATTCATATTTCGATGTAATCCGAAGCGTATTTGTTGATTCTGCTGCCACTCAGGCATACATAACACAAGGTATACCACTAACACGCAAACATAAATTGCTGCTCGAGATGCCTTAACTAAAAATAAATTACGCTTAAAAACTAACAAAGATATCTACGCACAGATCATCAAAACACTGGACAGCGAGTGCAGACTTGTGAACATGTAGATGGACAGACAGACTACAAAGAGTGGTTAGTTTTTGTGTTGGAGCTAATTGTGCGATTTACTCAGCTGTAATTCTGAGAGAGGAGAGGAGACAGAGAGAGGAGGTTCTGAAGAAAAAGAGATATCATCCAAGGAAGATAGACATGTTCAAACAAAGAATGTGGTTACAATAATGAAGGAGATGGACAGAAAAACAGAACAATGTTCTCCTGCAGCAGAAGAATAAGGAGGAGAGCACAAGAGCTAAAAGAAGGAGGTTGGATGGAAATCTAAATGGACCTGGACAAGCAGGGGATCATGTCAAAACCACACAAATCTTAACCGCAAAGAAAAGAAAACACAGTCTACCTCTCCGTTGTGGTTTCCAGCACAAAGTCCATTCCCATTCAAATTCCCACTGGAGTTCCCATTCCTGTTGTTTCTGAACTGATCCACAGCATCTCTGTCCACCACCACTTCTCCTCCACCTCCCTCATCTCCTATATTCTCGCCATTCTCATTCATGTCCTCCAGAGCAATGCTGAACTGGGCAAGGGTTCGAACCATCTGCAGCATACGGAGCGGTCCCTGTGCCCGAACGCAGACTTACTTTGGCACATAGACGCCCGAGAATCAACCGGGAAAAAAAACCACCTGCAGGGCTTGTGTCTGTTTGTTTACACAAACACGGTCTTCATGTCCACAGAATAGCGTCAGATAAAATAAAAAGACGACACCTGAGGGTCGAAGCGATCACCACCTTGTCTCACGACATGAAATAAACATGTTCCTCCTCGTTGTTTTTTTCTTCTTCTGCCAGCTTTTAAATAATTCAATCCTTCAGAAAGCAACCTCTCGGCAAGCAAATCTTCTGCTCCTCCATAAATGTAGTCTCTTGTGTCAAAGTGTGTGTCTTGTTCTGTAGCAGGTAGGCTCTGAAGCACACACACGCACACACACACACACACACAAACACACCTTTGTGAAAGGCAAAGGAGCACCCTTCAGCATGTATGCATGGGTGTCCGATCTGTTTCTACTGCTTGGATGATGTCAGCAAGATCTGAGCGTATGTCGAGGTGTGTGTGTGGACCATGGGAGAGATAAAAAAGTGTGTGTGTGGGTGTGTGTGTGTGAGAGAGAGAGAGTCATGGCCCTCCCCCCGGTTGTGTAAAATGAGAGACAGCAGGCAGGGCAGACGCTTACAGCGCTTAGCCCCGTCCTGCTCAGCTAGACTCGACCAATCCCTCCCTAAATAATCGATTGAGGCATCCGAGGGACGAGAGGAGGGAGGATGACAGAGCTGTCCATCCATCCGTCGCCCGCCTAACCAGCTTTCGAATGATCTGTCCAACATCATCTTTATGTCACGACAGCACCAACTATTGCTTGTTCAGTTCCGTTTCTAAGCAGCAGCCCACGGATAACCATGACAACAGTGAGCAAGGGTGTCATTAACTACAAATCATGCATCCAGGCGATGATTTTTATAAGCATGCTGTAACTTTTTAGCACATTTTTAACACATTTGTCACATCTTCGGGCTGCTAATGTATATTGTACTGTATATATACACACACTTCTAATTCACTATTTACATACACTGGATATACTTGCATTTTCTTTATTATTTAATCTTCTTTAATGTAATATGTTCTGCTCTGCTATTTTATTGTATATATTGAGTATTACCCATACTTAATATTTTTATGTTTACTATGTAACTTTGCTTGCTGCTGACTCAAACAAATGTCCCCCTGGGGATGAATAAAGTATATCTATCTATCGATCTATCTAATGCTTTCCATTTTTATGGCAAAAACATAGAAATAAAAAAATAAAAAATCAATTAGAGGGGCACAAGTTTAGTTCACCTGTTCACGAGACATGAAAACAGTAGTTTACTGTAATACATGACTCAAGCCTACATTACAATCTGGAGGTGTGGGGTTTGAAATAAGTTGGCATTTAGGGGATATGCAGAGTCTAATGAAAGAAACTGTTGAGTTGCATTATGGGAATTGTGGATCGTGTTTTTGAAGCTTGACCCATATAGGATCTCTCAGCCTCTGCTACTTTTCTCTCTTCTTGGTCTCTTGTGAGTGCCTTAACTTTATGAAAGTGCAATACTAAATCAATAGTAGCATTTAAGTGTTTGTTTAGTCAATAAAATATGATATTATAATGAAAAATGCCAAGTTAGAGAGAAAAGCAACACGAAGGAAGCTGGAAATTCAGAAATAGTCACATTATCACATTTTTAACAGCAATTTAGAGAAGAAGCCTTCTTGTGTTCTATTGCTGTTACTATTAATGCAGTCTCAACAAATCCTCTGTTTTACAATAAACCCCTTTCAATCTATTTAAAAACTTCAAGAAGGGTTGAGTTGAAAAGTAGCTTCATATTGAGAAAGCGCACCAAAGTCCTATCAATCAAAATGAATTAAGTGAGAAGAATATTTCCACAAAAAAAAGAAACTAAAACCACCACACAAATATGGCAGCATTGTGTATTGAAATAGCACTCTGGAAGTACATTAAGATTATACTGAAGTCATTGTGCTGTAATACAGGTACTGATAATCTAGTTTTTGTCTTTCCTGAGCTCAGTTATTAGAGACCATTATTTAAGTAGAGGCTTTATTTATATAAATATATATGCCTTCATATGTTTTTGAATAAACGTTTTTTGACGTTTTTGCATTCAGCATATTTTCGTCACATCGTCATTTCTCAATTTCCACCGTCCTTTGAGACTCTGTTAGCAACTGCATTACCACATAAAGTTAATGACCTAAAACATGCAGAACTACCAGTATGGTCCTTTAACAATTCATTAAGTACGGGCATCCACATTAACTCACAGCAAGCAAACACACACGCTTTATAATACAGATGGGCAAAAAACCCAGAGCAGAGACTGAAAAACTGCACTTTTGACAAAATGGTCAAAAAGGATTGTGTGTGCACGGTTAAGCAAGTGTGCACACATCAGCTGGAAGGCACACATCGGCAGAGTTTTCTTGGGTGCATTAATCTAAAATGCAGTTTTAATGAAAAAGTTTCATAAGTAGAACACGGCACGGCATGTGGGTTTGAACAGCTTTCAAGCAACCGAGAAGCAACAGTATCTTAAAAAATACATTGCACTATACAATATTAACACAAATAACAAGCCTCAAGTGCTTTGATGTCAACCAGCTCAATACAGAGTACTTCTATGTTGCACACTATTATAGTTTGACGAAAGAAACGATAAAACACAAGAGTTTCCTGTTCAAACTAAGCATTGTATAAGATGGCTTTTGTCCAGCGTTAAACCCAACCACACTTTCAGTCTTTCTCTCCAACTGAGATCAGTTGGTGACAACAGAACAAAGGTCACAAGGGACATTTAAAGGTCAAGCTCGTGGCAGGAAATTGGCCTTTAATCCTTGTTGCCATAGAAACAACAGACGAGTTTGAAGGTCTGGTGACAGAGATCAGAGATGACAATCTCTCAGGCATGTTAGGAGTTGGGCGACAGAATTATTTTAATACATATACTTTGTTCTCTGGACCGTACATCTATTTCTTCTCTTCAACAACAAACCACCTTTAATACAAAATAATGGCCACTTGAATGCCATAGTAAGCACTTTAAACTAACTTTCCTCCAAAGTCTGATGCGTTAAAGCTCTGTAGAGAATAAACAGGAAGATGTTTCCCTCTTTCTTTATATCTGCGTCACTATTCGGTTGCATAACCCACCTATTCAACACCTCCAACTCATCAACAATGGAGCTCTGTGGCACAGAGGACTAAGCTATGGCTTTGTCTACCCTACAAAGACAATACTTGTTCGTCGGATCAATTCGTTATTGGTTTTCTACTTTCCGTGGGATTCTTTGACCATAAGAAATGCATCGTACATCACTAGACTTATCTTTTAAGCTTCACGAGAGCACACAACCATCACCTGACCAGTTACATCAGCATCCACAGCATCTTGTTTCTACCGCAACTTCATAGTGCTCACGTCTATGCATCAGCATTTCCTGTTTAGTTTTGGACTAATACAGCTGCTAGTTAGTGAAGAAAAAGCAGCTATAAAGTGTGTGTGTGTGTGTGGATGGAATTAAACAACACTGATCATTCATTTTCAAAAAACGACTATTCAGTCTAGAGATCCACTATTAAAATAACAATTTTTCATTACAATTTTTTTTTATTTTTACATTTAACAGCATTTAAATGTAAAAATAAATAAACACGGCAGGATAGCATAGTTACGCCACGCCAGATACGCATATTTGGCTGATCATGAGTGGGCTGAATTTGCAGATGTGGTTAAACCTTGTGTTTCCTCCCCACCCTGCAAAGAAATGTGTGTGTGTGTGTGGTTTAATTCTTGCTTAGCGGCCCCGCCTGGCTGTGTCAGTGACCGTTAAGTGCTGCAAAATGGCAGCTGTGACATCCTTATCACAGCCTCTGAGCCAATATCGCTGAACAAAAACTGAGGCGGTCTGGAGTGAGAGTATAGATAAACATGTGGGAGGACTGATGACACCTGTCAGCAAACCTGGTTCCCAGGTGTGTGTGTGTGTGTGTGTGTGTGTCCAGTGTTCCTTCTGGCGTTTATCACAACAACCCTCATGAAACTACCTATATTCAGCCTATACAAGATAGAATACATCACATGTCATGCAGGTGTGTGTGTGTGTGTGCAGCAGGTGTGTGTGTCTGTGTATGTGCAGCAGGTGTGTAGAGCTCTGTTGCCCAACGCAGAACAATGACAGACAATTCCAGGAAAAAGATGATTCCCACTGTTACCTCCAACGTGGGAGGTCAAGATAAAGCTCTGCGTTTTCATATTCACTGTGTTTTATCGATTCGTCTCTCTTGTGTCCAGGTACACCTTACCCTGTCTCGCCCTCTCTCCATCTGTCTGTCTCTTGCTTATAATACATATTATATACAAGACAGATTAATATGCTGAAATTCTGTATTCATAAAATACTGTGTACTGAAAGATAAAATCAATTGTGACAATCAACGTCTATGATTTAACATAATTGTGTTTTACTGTACCTAAATGAAAGTAACTATAAAAAGCATGTATGCACACGCACACGCACACGCACACACCACAAGGGGGCAGTACTCATATTGAAAAATCATTCCAGAGTATAACTGATTTGTTGTCTTCCTGCCACAGGGTCACAGTTAAACTTTTCTGAATAGGGCATTAAGGGATTCATTCAGAAGCCATGTGCCATCAAATAAAAGGGCCCTGCAAATGAGAAAGAGTTCCTAAAATATTCGTTTTGATTGGAAAAGGATCAGATACTTGGTTTTACTTCCCTTCCGGCCAAAAGCGGCAGTCATAAAGAGTGTAATGAGCAAAGTAAACAAGTGGTATCTAACAGAGCTGTGATTGTTGTCGAATTTGTAGCGTGCTTGCGTGCGTGCGTGCGTGCGTGCACGTGTAAAAAACGCACAGGTAACCAGATCTACTTGCTCTCCAAATACGCCCTTATGGGATGGTGTGGATTTGTGTGTGTATCTGTGTCTGTGTCAGTGTGTGAGAGAAAGAGAGAGTGATACAGCGATACGTCTGCTGTGAAAAGAGTCTTTGTCCCTGAGAGGTGAGGCTGAGGCAAGGACACGATTAATGCTTTGGCTAATATTTATTTATTGATATTTATACAATTTTTCCCGCTCTGACACACACACACACACAGAACTGAATCGTATCCATGGAAGAAGCGACGGACTAAACTGATGAGGAGAAACCCAATGCAATTAAAACCCAAGGCCATGAAATTATCAGTCAAATATTGCATGAAAAAATAAATTTTTGATGAACTGATTTGATGATGAAGAAAGACAAAGAAAGATGCATCACATTGAGGAATTTGGGTAGCTTTTAAAAATCTAATATCCATAAACTTCAAGGTAGTTCCAAGACAAAACACAGACTGAAAAGGACATAAATGAGTAGTCAGACCATAGTTAGGTTTTTTGTGTGAGTTTAGTGCCCTTTTTTATCCTTATCAGCATCCTCAACCAGACAACATTACAGGCACAAACCAGGAGGAGCCTTCAATCCTCTGTACATATATGTCCTCAATTTCCGGTCCCCGACAAGCGGAAATCTCATCCACTTCCTGCCCAGCAGCCTATCACAGAATGCACTGGATCCAGAGATAGCCATCAGCCACAGAGACGAGTCTTAACCCCAACACCACTCCGGAAATACCTTCTCTGTGTCTTCGTCTCTCCCACCCAGTTTGTCCTTTCTTCCACCCTCCTTCCTCTATTTCTCTCCCTGAACATTTCTAGAAATCCTTCCATCTCTCTCACACTGCCTCCCTCACGTAATCTGAATAGTAAAACCTCAATCTTATCTATTATAATTTTTTGGGGATGTACTAGTAATAAGGATCTTGAAGAGACGGTCAGTCTTATGAAAGATGCACACAGTGATAACGCTGGCTCTTCAGCAGCGCTCGGACATGCTTGTGCGCGCACACACACACACACACACACGTATAACTTTGCGACAGAGAGTGGGGAAAAAGGGAGGAGGAGGAAAGGGGAAGGAGAAATTACAAGCAGAGATGAAGAGGATGTGGTGGAAAATAGCAACAAGAGATAAATCAAGACTGTGAGGGCACTTAGCAGACAGTTAGTCAGCTTCGTTCCCAGCAGATTTTACTATTCGAATACTACAGATTTAGCACGAGACTAATCACTACATGTGGATTGAGCCAATCTCCCCTTCCCACTTCACTTTCTTTCTCCACCTTTCTAGTCCCTCTTTCTCTCCATTTCCCCTCTTTATCCTATATCCTCGACATTCCTGACCCCTCACAGCTTAAAATCCTTGCATGTGTGTATTTTTTTTTGTGTGTATAGGTTGGCCGGCTGGTAAAGCTACAATAAATGAAGCATCTTATTCCAGCTTTAGGCAATCAAAACATGCTGGCCTTCTTAAAAAAGGGCTGAATGGAGCTAAAACTTTCCAGGAAAATGCTGTAAAGAGAATATAGAGGAGCTTTGAGAAGATTTACAATAATGAAAATGCCAAGAAGCCATAAACACCGTCCTGTATATGTGCACCACAGGTAGCAGAAAAAGCCTGAACTCAAACAATGAGCGATCAGATGATAAACACACACACACATACAGGGGAGTGACTGCAACAATGCACCAAAACAAAGCCGCTGTCATGAGAGGGTGCCGAAGAGGTAACAGAACACAGACAATAAGTATGAGAGTCACATTACTGGTTCAAAACCATGACTCCATGTATTTCAATAAAGAACAGCTCCACACTATTTTGGAAGGAGGAACAACACATCTGCTCTGGCCTTTATGGGTTGAATAGTCTCTTGAACCACTGAAAACGCCCAACATCGCAGCTGGGTGTGGTCAGGTGTGGTCTGTTGTACTTGTGACCCCACCCAGCTACGATGTAGCCTCGTACTTTAGTGCCACGTTACATCCCAGCTGCACAGGTTGTGGAAAAAAAAGCATGCTGTCAGCGCAAGTTGGCTCGGGCAAGGCAGGTTTATTAGATTGCTGTTACTCTGTTCTCTTCCCTTTTGCAGCCTGGAGGGGTGTGTTTGTTTTGTCACAAAGCATAAAATGAAAAAAGCTGAAAATAGTAAAAGTTTTATGAGGAAGCAGAGCGGATCATTTGTCAAACATCTGGTTTGATTCATTACAGTTGAGACAGAAAGACATTTTTGGGCTTGAAATTTACTTTTCTGAGGACAGAAACAAATGACAGCGTGGCACCAATTTCTATTATTTTTCTTCTTTCATAGCGATTGAAGAGATCTGAGAAACCCTTCCATAATCGCACTAATTGTTTTCATTCACAACTCCCTCTCATGACGCTCTTCTTTGTCTGATCTCTGCATCACACTCACATCGTCGCACACTGCGGGCCTTGAGACTGAGCGGCTGAGCGGCTTCTGTGCGAAAGAGAATACAGAGTGCAGTGGTTGAAGGAGCTCACATAGATTTCCCCGGATAGTACAGGAACCCTTTTATAAACTTGCTCCTCTAAAAGCGGCAGAAGAGGAAATGTTCAGTGGTGAACGGTTTGATTTTAGTGACTGAAAGTGTAAAAGTTCTTTCAATTCAATTCAGTTTGTTATGTATAGCCCTAAATCACAAATTTGCCTCAGAGGGCTTTACAATCTGTACACATACGATATCCCTATCCCAGGACCTCACATCGGATCAGGAAAAACTCCCCCCAAAAAAGCAGAAAAAAACCTTTCACAGGGAGAAAAGGAAAGAAACCTTCAGAAGAGCAACATAGGAGAATCCCTCTCCCCGGATGGACAGAAGCAATATATGTCATGTGTACAGAATGAACAACGTAACAGAGTTACAACACATTCAATGAATATGACAGAAATTATTCATATAATGAGTAGTAGGCATGGTCCATGATCCAGATAACCACGATCCATTTGTTGCCACTTCTTTATAGTTAAATGAAAGCCTGGTGGTAGCGTCGTCACACAGGCAGTGGCGGAGACTCTTTGAGACTCTTTCAGTTTGGACATCAAGGCAGGTGAGTTGGGGAAAGAGAGAGATGGAGCTCTGTTATTGGGCGGTCAGTTGCTATGTAACACTGGTTGCCACATGAAATAGCTGAATGGAAGAGAAAGCAGCTCAGGGCACCTCCTGATCAGCGCCTACCACACACGCATTCACCCTGCAGTGTCACGCTATAGCGCTGCATCCACAATCTCCTAGCAACAACATCTGGCATCATCGTGGAGGTCCAACTGGAGAACTGTCTGTGAACCATGTTAATGCATGACAGGTGGGGCCAGGAATAGATAAAAACATGTAACTCTTGTCTTCAGAGTGTCTTCGCCAAAGCAGATGGCGCTTATAAAGCTTCAGCTAAATGCTTTTCCTACTGTGACTAAGTCTTAAAATGTCCTCTGTGTACATGCATACGCTATTCAGCAAGAGAGGCTATTTAGCTGCCCAAATACGACAGTTAGCTTAAGAGCTGATTTTAGGTCAACACATGATGTGATACAGCCACCTCGATGTCAGAATAATCACTTATCGGCTCGTATGTTCAACAAGCACATCAGCCTGCATAATGCCGTGTGCTGAAAGAGTGATGTCAAACACAAGAGCTCCTCCGCGCTCGACATCCACGTGGACAGAAGAGGACCTGATTCAGGACCACCCTCCCATGAGCTGGGCTCCCGCTGGGACAGATCTAAAAAAGGTAAACATTGTCTTTGTCTCCACTACAGACACACACAACCGGATACTCACAGGATCGTTTATAACTGCTCACATTCCACTACATCTGCGCACGCGCACACGCACACGCACACGCACACACACACACACACACACACAGGGGGTGCTCTCCGTCATCTTTACAGTACACATTAACCACTGCTTTGACAAAATATTCCCTAACAGTGTCCCACTGAACTTACTGACTTTCTGAAAGCGAGCAACAACAATGGAGTGAGAACAAACAGTCGAGCAGAAAATAACTGCATTTGTCACATTGAGTGATTTGGAGTGGAAGTGCTCCTTTGTTTGCTTGTACTTTAGATTAAAAATGACTTATTTCCTAATGACCTTACACTCCTGTGAACCATGTGTTTAGACTGGGCTAATGTCTATGGTGTGTTTGAACAGGGGCTGGCTGGCGAGCAGTGGGACGTTTAGTTAATGTGTACTCTTGAGTAAAGCCGGAGAGGAAGGGAGATGTTTAAAATGTTACAGAGAGCTCTTTCCCAAAAAACTGGGTGTGTAGCGTCTGCTGAGAGAAAGAGAGAGGAACAGTTTTGGAGGGGGGCAAAGTATGAGAGGGTTGAGAGAGCAAACTAAAACGGAAGATGATAACATGAATACGAAAGAGAGCTGCCAGTGAACTTCAGGATATCCAGAGAAAAATAGGGAGAAAAAAAAAGAGAGAGAAGAAAAGAGACCCCCTGTTTCAACCCGGCCCGATTCCCTCTCACTCTCTCCTTATATGGCAGTGTTGGGTGTGTGTGTGTGTTGCGTGTGCGTGTGTGTGTGTGAGAGAGATACGGGCTCGGTCCCAGAGTTGCTCTCAGAGGGAGCGATTAGATCAGTGAGTGCACACTGCCTAAACTAAAACTTAAGGTTCCTTTCTTTGCCACAGAGTTTTACCGCTTTACAAAAATCCACACCCCATCACCCACTCTATGGTGCTTTTAAATCTGTGGGATTTAAAACACACTTCAACAAAATACTTGCAATATCGTTTAATGTAAGTTGCCAGGAACTGCTTAATGTGGTCGATATTGTTCAGTTCATTAAGAACTTGCTTTATATTCATTCTCAGTCCCCTGGGTGACAAAGGATGAAACCTTTCTTGTACTGAGCATTTAAGATTATTTATTTTTTATGAAAAGGGTGTGGAGAGGAGGAAGGGAGAGGAGAAATTAAGAGAAAAAAAAGACAAGAGATTACATCACAATCAGCTTGTTTTGGGCTACAGATCCTTAGAGGGGACAAATATAACCCCTGGGATCTCTGCCTCAGAATGGAAGGAATCACAAGTCAGAATCCTCTCGATCTTTCTTTTCTTCTTTTTCCTCTTTCCCTCCCTCCTCGTTGCACAAGTCTGCTTCCCAGAATTCTCTGGCCTGAGTCCAAATGACAGGAATGCAGGAATCAAGGTAGCGTGTCTGCATGAACACACACATCAGGCGCAAACATACACAATGCATCCATCCGCACATACTGTACAAGGAGGTCTGTCTACTGTACTGCGTAAATACACATATCAGTACAGACCATAAACAGTCAGGTCCAAAAATAGTTGACAGTTGGGTTGACACTGTGCAGTTTTATTAATCCTGCATTTTTGTGAACTTGCAATACACATTGCATTAATAAAAGCTTGAAACATTATGACCTCGATGATCACATAGCGTGGTTCAATCGACGTAAACATGGAACCCCCGATTGCTTTTGTCAATCGACAATTCAAGTTATATTCAAACAAGATGCAGACACAGTCAAATAAGGAGAACGAAAGAGAGGAACGCAGCGTTTAAATAAAAAGCAAAAAATGCTGGAGATGGCTGAGAAGCCAAGATGCAGGGACAGTCTGGTTTTACTCATATCAGAGCAAAGTCTCAGTCCAGACTATCAGCCACATGTAAAGTCAATAAGTCTTCCAAATCAAACACCAGAATGTGTTGTTAGTCCATGCACTCACACAGAAGGAATCAAAACCAGGTAGACAACAAAATTGGTTGCAGCTGCATTCCACGACAATAATATTATCTTGTCGGCGTGGAAAATGCCAACCCCTCCCTTCTCTCATCTTCCTCCCTCTTCCCCGTATCGTGTCATTTTTCTTTCCCTCCCCATCATGTCAGTCCTATCTCACATTGAGAGGCAGAGAAAGAGAGAGGGACAGAGGGGGAAAGAAAAGTGTGTTTTTCCGGAGAGGACAACATTCCCAGGCCTATGCCATTCCTCTTCCTATTAATAGAGCACAACGCATGCACGCACACGCACACACAAGCTTTCCGATCACGATAGTTACTGTGGAAAACACAAGCCCATATCTCTATGTTGTGGCCCTAAATGCAGAATAGAGTTACAAGGAGCTCAAATGCCAGAGAGACTGTTTGACATGATTCACACTGAGCCTCGTCCATCACGGTCCTTCATTATTAGAAGTATTAAACTGATCTCTGATTTATTTACCCATGTTGACCCTCTCACACTGTGAAAGAGTCTCTCCCCCTCCTCCGAGCTTAAAAAAAACTTTCTACCCGGACTACAGCCTGTCATTAGGAAGATAAGAACCTGTCTTGTAACTAGCTGTTAACTTTCATTTGGGTTAATACGTGTAGCATTTAGCTGCCACAGAGGTGAAGGATGAAAGGTCAAAAGTTTGGGTGTCGGCCCTGGAGGAGGTTGCTCACCTCAAACTGCAATTAGGAGTTTTTCAGGGCCCGGGGCCTGAGGTGGTTGTCAGATTTATGGTGTACTTTGTGCACGGCCATGTTTGCCATCCCAGTCACTTAGCAATGTGTCTTGCAGCAAAAGATAGCACAAGGCTTGTTTTCTGTTGAGACATTTTCCATTTTCACTCATGCAGTAACTTTGAAATATATGTCTTATGTGTTTGTCGGTGTAGGCAAAAATAATTGCACTTTACAATCACAGTGGCAAAATATCACCTAAAAACCTTTTAAGTGTAGCTTTAATTTATAGTCTGACACAAATGCTTTGTTGAGACTGACTAGAATGCCGAGTTAAGAGGTTCAGAGAAAAATGTTGAAGCCGTAAAGACAATCTAAAGCTTTGCATTAACACAGTCGGTGACTCAACGGTGCACAACTCATTTTAGCTCAAATATGCTGCAAAATGTTGCATGATTATAGGCAAAGTAACAACATCCACAGCTGCATACCCTTACAATACACATTATTATTATTATTATTAGTAGTATTCAACCCCCCTCCCCGAAAAACGAAGGCCAGACTCTCTACACCCAAAGATGCTTTAACTAGCTTTATTTTTTACTTCTGTCATCTGATTCATATTGGATAGTTTATGTTTGCTAAAAAAATATTAAAAGACAGTAGACATTCTCCAGGCGTCCATCAAAAAGAAACCAGTGTTTATAAGCTCTACTTAGGAAAGTGAAATATTGTTATCATTATAAGAAATCAAGAGAGCATCACTTTAAAAACTATAACCTGCTTTACAGTGTAGTTTGTCAACATGTAATGTCCCTTTTAAACAACTAGAAACCTCAGATGATGTTATAAAAATCACATCATTTCTTATATGTGTGTGAAATTATGTTCAAATCTGCATTATTCACAGTGTTCAAATCAAATGACCTGGAATTACGGGCGTGACAACAACAAAACGCAGCTGATGATTCACTCTGAGTGACTTTGGTGAAATCCTCTTTTCATCAAGAGCCGTTTATATTTAGGTCTGCCAGACTTTGCCAAGCACACACAAGCAAATGCGTACACACACGCACACACACACAGGCACACACACAGGAGTCTTTAGTGGCTGAAGGGCTGTTCACTCTGTCAATAAGATCCAGATGTGAGCTCAGTGGGAGAGGGGATAAAAATAGAGCGAGAGAGGTGAGGGAGACAGAAGGAGAAAGACGGAGACAGGGTCAGAAATAAAGAGAGCGAGACTGACGTAGAACAATGATCTCAGTGAGAACATTTGGGGGCTGAAAGTATGACAGCAGACAGACTGATGAGGTGAACAGAAAGGTGGGGAAGAGATGCAAACTTGTTTTATTGTGCCGACATTTTTTCTCTCCTCCTCCTCCTTCCCTCAAACAGAAACACTAGCCCCTCTGATGTCACCACATTCCTACAGCAACATACACACACACACACACACACACCCGTCCCACACACACGGTTGCCATGGGCGAAGAAGTATACACATACGGGCGGCCATCATCTTTCTCAAGTGCGCAGCTCCATCACTGTCTATCTTAAATACAGTAAAGTGGCTTTAAAAAGTACTCTGGTCTTTTAAAGCAGCAGAGCTCCCACTGTCTCCGAGAAACACATTAAGGGAGATGCAGTGTGTGTGTGTGTGTGTGTGTGTGTGTGTGTGTGTGTGTGTGTGTGTGTGTGTGTGTGTGTGTGTGTGTGTGTGTGTGTGTGTGTGTGTGTGTGTGTGTGTGAAATGCCTCCCCCAAACCCACTTCCTGCCCTGCCCTCTCAATGAAGACAATTATGGTTCCTGCAAGAAGGATAACACAGTGGAAACAGTTCCTTAAAAGGCAGCATCCATGTTGTTTTCACCTCTGCACACATTTTTCAAATTAAAAGCCAATACCGCATGTTTTCCAAATATAAAGAATAGGTTATTCAAGTCTGTATGAAGTAGTGCAGAGCTGAAGCCGTCTATTATCGTGATGGCAGTTCTGCCTCATTACAAAGCAGACAGTGACATAGATCACAGGCTTGGTTTCAAAAGGCAAACAATACGGTTTTCTACGGAGACACAGTTATGCTGCTGCACCAGCCTTTTCTCTCACGTTAATTTGAACGGTATCATGACAGAAACCTGAACTGCAGTCGCTCAATGTCTGAAGAAGTCAGGTAGCTTCAACAGACAAGAGGTTTCCAACTATAACCGCAGATGGAGAAACAACCAGGCCAATCGGCTTCATGAAGAATGAGGTCATCTTCTCAAGCCAGAGGAATAGCGACAAAACTATTAGCAGGAAGTTGACGTGGGTGAGACGAACACAGCTATGCAGGTTGTTGAAAGACAACTCACAGAGAAGCCAGATCTTAAATCTGCATATGTCCATGTCTGACGTGAAAAATGTAAATGCTCAGAGCAAACCACTACTGCAGCGTCCCATAAAACCCTTCTCTGAGTAAGTTCACAGAAACGTGTTTCTCTATCTTTACAGAACTATAGTTCCCACTTGGACACAGATTGAATAGTGAAGTGAAGCAAACTGGTAATCAGCTTCTTCATCAGGCTGCAGAGAGGCATGTTTAATGTTTGGTCAAATGATGTAAACAATTTGTATTCAGAAAATGTGAACACGATAAAAACATTTTGAAATCAAAACGACGGCTGGATGCACTACTTCAAGCCTCGAAAGATTGTTTGAAACTTCAAGGTCAGATTGTGAACTATTTTTAGGAACATGGCATCTGTGTTTTGTCTGCTCAGCCTTCATTCACAACCTTGAAACTTCTCCGTGAGAGTTGTAGCTGCACTGCAATGATGAACTTCCTCTAAATGATAACGGTGCTTCTATGGTTATTGGCCAATATTTGTTTTTAACAGTTTGAGCGATGGATTCTAAAAAGGCCGATCACAATAACCTATCAGATGTTGCAAAACACGCGCGACAATTGTTCTACGTGCTGCTAAAATGGCTTCACTGGAGTTGGGAGTGTCTCTGAAGCCCCTTTTAAACAGTGTGTAAAAAGGCAGGAGTTATTTCACCTCCCATAAAAAAGGTACGGATACGGATTGAGGGTTTATTTACAGGTAGACAGCCAGCATGGCGGGACCACACACACACACACACACACACACACACACACTAGACGCTGTTGTGGTCCCGTTTTTTTTGGTTGAATGCAAGAAAACAAAGCCGATGTTGTGAGTGGTTTTCTTTTCCGCAGTATTGCCAGATTTCTGTAAAGAAATATATTTTAAAAAAAGGTGGCTTTTGTGAAAACGTGCCTCTAAGAAAGAGAGTGGAATATGGTGCACATACCTGCCAATAAATAAAAAGTTATCAATCCATGATACTTTCTCATCTCTTATTTTTGATATTTAATATACAAAGTTGTTAAGAATAAATATAAATAACGCTACACAATAAATAGATGGCTTCAGATAGACCCTCTGATCTCTGACTAGTGACCAGAGCTACAACGGACATGGGACCCAGATGACATGAAAATAGTGACAGTAAATCAATATGAATGCTATAATGAGTGTGTGTAGCTGTCAGACCAACTGCTATATGTTCACCTGTGGTTGTTGAACTAGTAGTTTTGGATCCTGAAATTTTACCACAAGGATATTTTTCTAGGTCCCTAAATGGCAAAAAAATCGTGCCGTTTTTATTACACCAGTTTCCAAGATTTACTTCTAGTCTGACAATCTTCGAGTAAATATGCGCTCCAGTGATGTTTAATGGGAATGGCATCTCTGTAGCACACTGTGTGAACCTTAAATCATTTCTCCTTTCACAATAACATTTCAGAACCACACAATTGAAATGCCAACTGGTGAATAAAATGTTTGAAGGGGGGAAAGTTGAGGCCTGGTTGAAAATAAGAAGCCTATTGAGGAGTGAAGAAAGACTACATTGTTTTAGGAAAGACCGGCACGATTACCCACAAAACCCCGAGCTGTCATTGGGTGATGGGAGCTCTGTGTGAGCCCTTCAACACACACACACACACACACACACACACACACAAGATAAATGGCAGTCATCATCATCAACCATCATTATTGCCATAATGATTACTGCTGTTATATTTGGCAAGAGACTGCTGAGGGACAGCAGGTCAGCACACACACACACACACACACACACACACACACACACACACACACACACACACACACACACACACACACACACACACACACACACACACACACACACACACACACACAAAACATTTATGCAGAGATTTACACTCCGACCAAGATCAGTTACACAAGCAGATGGTGTCACCGGAAATGTTTTAATACGGTCGTTTCTGGTTCAAGTATTTAAAATCAGCAGCAGTTTTTATGCCAAAATTAAGTCATGGCACATTGAAGATGATTCTACAACTCCATCACTCATGGTGACTCTGAGGGTTAAGCTCACAGGATTGATTAGTTTTGGATACAATTTGGCAATAGTGCATCTGTAATGCTTATAAATACTCTTGTAGTGAGCCACGGTGTTCACTTCTTAAAGCGGTGGCTCCCTGACGCCTAAACTTGATCCTGCGACACAGATTGCATATTGTCCATTATTGTTGCGAGCAGTTCAACTGATTTTAACAGTTTCTAGTGGCCTGAAGAGGTGAAACGCTGAAAGAAAAATGTTGAAAAGTAATTTGTGTACTGGATTTCTCATTCAGTCATAAGCTTTTTATACTCTTTGTTGCTGAAAATTAGATCTAAAATCTGTAGGCTACAGCCAGTTAGCTTAGCATAAAGATTGGAAGCAAGGGGAAAAGGATAGACTGGCTTCGTCCAAAGGTAACAAAATCTGCCTGCCAGCACTTTTAAAACCAAACAGATTCCACCTCGATCTCCCTTAAGCCTTGCTGTCAAATGTTAAAACTGTTCTCGTCTCTGCAGCTGTCAGTTGTCATTTCCGTACGAGCCGATGCAGCCCTCCTCCACCCCATTCACCGCCAGTCTCCATCATATCCAGTGCCCAGTCCTGATCCTCATCATCGACTCTTCAGCAACTCCCTTCACCACCACCAGTGTCTAGACTACAAGGGGAATATTCCTGATCTAACCACAATATCACGACCCCCTTTTAATATACTACGTCATGAAGGAGTCAAATCGCCAAAGACTCTTCACTATTCATCTCATCATGTGTGTAAAAAAATATTGTTTCCCTCTAAATTGAAGTCTGTTCTGATTGAAATGGCTCGTTTGTTTAATTTGTGCAAAAAAAATAAGTAGTGTAATTTACAAGTGATAATATAAATCCTTATATTCTGCATTACTCTTCATGTCTATTAAAGTTCAGGTTAGCGAGGTCAGTATAACACAGCTATGGAGCTGGAGTTGGTTGTCTATGAAATGTCCAGTTCCCAAGGGAAGTTAGTCACACGCCTGCGCACTTCAACACCCACAACTGTTTATCAGTATGTTGACATTATGGAAGCAGACTGGTCGTTGCACGTTCCAGTCTTGTGAGAAAAGATGAGAATACGGGATTTCATCCTCTTGACAGGATAGAGCGAATCAGATGTTAGGACGAGGCGAGACGAACCTGTGACGATAAACTGTGTATGAAAGGCCCCACTTCCGTTGGTGGGGCAGTTGTTCTTTGCCTAACCTGCGTGTTGGCTGTACCACTCACTGCTTTTGCAATTGCAGCGCTCACTACTTTGCTTGTGATCATTTAGTAAATAAATTTAGAGAACGAGAGAAGTTGTTGAACGGAGTTCTTCCGGAGGCTACACCAGGCATCCAATAATTGACACACGCTATCAGAAGCCAATGCAAAACATCTCCTAACCAACTGTGTCTCCAAGAACCTTAACCCAATTAAGTTTATAGAGGTTTTAAACACTCTATTAGAGAAACACACCCTTATAAACTCTGTAACACTTTTGCTCTTTGGCACATGCAAACAATAACTAGCATTAGCAGAGAAAACATGGAGAACTGATATGAGTGGCATAGTAATGGCTTCTTATCGCGGATTTCTCACAGTCACTGAAACCATGTGTTGTTCACACACACACACACACACACACACACACACACACACACACACACAAACTGATTAAACACTAAAACATATTGCTGTTACACACACAATTGGTAAATTCTGTTTTTAAATAAAATAATCCAAGAAGGAATCATTTCACAGTGTTTGAAGGGTCCAAAGTCCGACAGTTCTGTTTGTATGAGCATGTTAAAAACTCTTAAATCTATCTGTTAGCAAACCAAAGCACAGATACGAGGAGTGACGAAGGGAAAGTGAAGGTAAGAGTCAGACAGGGACAGAAAAAAAATCATATTTTCAGAAATATTATTTGACATCACTCCCATGCCTCTGTATTTATCCCATTCCAAATCCAAATCCAAATCCACACACACACACACACACACACAGTTGAGGTAAGGTCAACATATTTTCAGGCTGACTCATAGTTTTGTGAAAACTCAGCTCGTTGGGACAAAATGTTTTACTTAAGTACAAAGGTTGGCAGCGGCGAGAGTGATCCACCCTCTCAACGCTCACCTGTGAGAGGGGAGGGAACCGGGTCACTCTTTTGGACTTTAAAAACAAAACAACTCTCAAAAACTAAAACGTGCAACGCCAATGTGGTGCCATGTGGAGATCTTGCACTGCTCCATGATTGCGTATTTTGCAAAACGTGGGATTGACGAGAAGAAAAAAAGAATACAATGTTTGTCTCAATATTCTGTCATCTGTGGCGAGTGCATTCTCAACACCAGCAGAAAGAAAACCCTTAGGAGGCAGATAAACAAAGAAATAAACTGAAAATATTCAAAACGTAGCTTGTGAAAAGTGTCTAGTCTGCAGTGTTGCTGACCAATAATTTGCAGGTGAGGTGTAGTGGGGAGTAATTCTGACTAGTCATGCCACAAAACGTCAGCACAGTGATCAAAGTATGTCTCACATTACTTTGAACTCAAGCATCTATTTCCTCGACATAAACACACACATTAAGATTTTCCTGGAAGTGTATACTACCTGTAAAGTTCTGCGCTTATCTTATTTTGTTCAGGCACGATGGCGGCTGCTGATAATACTGCAATTATTTTATGCTTCGGTAACCTAGTTTACTGCTGCTGGAAATATGCAATGCACCACTTTGATGCAAAAAGTGTATTAAAAAAATGTAAACAGTAAATTTGGTTTTATTTTAGTCTTCACTTAATTCATTTTACATCCATACTGTGCAGGGGTCAAACCAAGAATAACATCAATTTTACTTCTACTTTTGATAAATGTATTGGTGCATTGATTTGTTCAATTGTCTGCTCTGCTTATCCTGACAATAGTTTGAAAAACTGGGAACTCATGGGACTAAATTTCGACAGCAAAAAAACAATCTGAACCAGAGGGGTACGTGAACTCGACAAAGCCCTACAGTGACGTCATCGATGTACTGTGGATGATGTCGTGACACCATGGAGGTTCGTCATGATGAAATCCACATGATAGGGATGATGTCAGCGTCAAGCGAACACGATGGCAGCAGAGCTGAACATTACAAGGTTCATCTAACTTCCGATTTCGCACACACACTCAACCCTACATAAAATAATGTTGTATTTACGTAAAAAAAAATAACACTTATGTCGTTCAAATAAAAAAATTCAAACAACCCAGGGTTTGCTGAAATCAATTTTTTGTCACAAAGTCCGAGACTACTTAACTTGAGTCAAGCAAACCAACTGCCAACTGCATCCAACACACAGAGGATCAAAACCACAGAGGATCAAAACCACCTGCCTGTGAGGCTGCTTTGTCCCGAGCTGCTCCCGTCTCTCTTCTCCAATAGTCCTCCTCTCCCTGCGCCTTAATCCGGGATCCCAGCAGCCACTCAGGAGCAACGCTACGACACTTCCAGCTTCTCCCGTTCCCATTTTGATGAGACTTTCTCAACTGGCAGCTAGAGCATGATCCAAATCGGCGGACTGATGCCATTAGACAGATGAAGAAGAGGGTGAGAGGAAGACAAGGACCGAAACAGAGAAGGGAGGAAGAAGCTGAGTGTTTCTACTGTCATGTTTCTCTGAATGACAAAAAGACAAAACGAGAGAATAGGACTCCGCAGCTCAGTCAACCCACAGATAGACCTAGGCCTAAACCCTGTACACGAGTGTGTGTGTGTGTGTGTGTGTGTGTGTGTGTGTGTGTGTGTGTGTGTGTGTGTGTGTGTGTGTGTGTGTGTGTGTGTGTGTGTGTGTGTGTGTGTGTCCGACCACGCCGTAAAGTATGCTATGCTACACGTTGCACTGGTGACACAGTTGTTCTATTGTGTGAGTGAATGTGGGATACGCACGAAAAACGTCCATGATAATCTGTCGCGGAGAGATATGCGCATACACAAAACCATACTAGCATATGCATGAATATTAACGTAACTTTAGGCTGTCCACTGCTTTTTGAGTGTGTCCATGACCAAGTTATGGCATCTGACGAATACTATTTGACTATTTTTCTTGGGTTGTCGAAAAACCAACCGCTTTGGAGATCTAGTACAGCGTTTATTTATGTTTTACATTAAAAGCAACTCAAAATACAATGTACAGATTGCAATGGCTGCCCTGACTGATCGACAATACACACAGCCGAGTACGTCATACAGTAAGCAGCTCACTGGTTGACAAAGTGAGCTGTAATAACGAGCTGTCACTGAGCAATCACATACTGGACTTAGAAATGTTCAAAAATGAGCAGTTTACAACCGGATTCACACCTTTCATGGTCCACAAAGTCATATGATTAGATAATTTAGAGGCAAGCAGGAATGGTAAGTGCATTTCATTAGCTTTATGGAGAGATAAGCATTTTTGCACAGCCAGGCATCCTTCACTGGCTAACAACTAGCAACTAGCTTGTTCGGGTGGTGTAGGATGACAATAATACAGTTAATTGCCATTTCTAACTTCTCTCTTTACCTTGCACAAACATAATAGTCTGGTGCTCACCAGACTATTAAATTAAATGCTGACAGGAAAATCTAATAGACCCAATCTGTGAGTAGTTATCCCTCGACTTCTTCTGTGTATCTGTAATGGATTGTTTTGTGGCATGTTAAGTATTTTGGGGCATTTTAACAGTAGCTTTATTTTGTCTTTCCTTTTCTTCTCTTTGGAGAAACCAATTAGCATCCACTGTAATTTAAACCTGAGGTGATTCCACTTAGAACATGGCAGCATGAGGTGAATCATCAACGAAACTCTCACATTAGACATCTTTGTGGCCACGTGGGCTGTAGATGTAAACTACAAGAAAGACTCACATGACTGAGGGGAACCCTGCCAAAGATAGACAATGCTGTATACACACAAAAATGGTCTTCAACAGATGACCCCATTTTCAAAGAAGCAAAAGAACCATGTGAACCCATTATTCATCATATATTATGTATGACACACACACACTTTAGTATGTAGAACTCTGCCTGTGCACAAAAAAAAAAGCTGAAAAGGCAGCTGTGCTAGAAAGTGCTGTTTCAGAGGAGGCTTTCCTTACATAAGCAAACTGCTCTGTAATTACACTGGGTGGATCCACACAGACTGAGAGAGTTAGAAAGAGCCAGTCTGGAGGGCAGCGACTGGGACAAGAGATGAGGATAACAAAGAGGCGAAGAAGGTTGAAGAGGAACCCATTCCTCACAGGTTTAACTGTCATGCCTTTCCACTGGTGAGCTACACTCGCCTTAAAAGGGAACATTAAAGATTTTCAAAGCATTGCAACTGTCACCAACCAAGGGCAAGGACATCCAGAATAGCTTCCCCACAGAGTTGTTTTCCAACTGTGAGAAACCAGATGGAGTCTCATGTCTCATGTGATTTGTTTGTTTGAGTCAAGTTCGTATGCGTTCTTTACCTTTTGAAAACCCACTTATTTTTAGACCTCTGCTCGAAAATTGCATACCCAAACTAAAAAAGGTATATCTCTGCAACCACTAAGGCTATTTGAATAATTTTGGTGTTATAATAAAATAGTATAATGTGAGTTGTGTGTTCAGATGTTTAAATGTCAGTCTATATGTTAGACTGTAACATAACCCTGGTTATGAGTAAATGAAGAAGTGAATGAAGAAGTGAATTATACAGTTGTTATAGCAATATCTGCCATAGAGCCCATATGGGCTCCACAGTTTTCAAGGGGTTAAATGCTCACAATATGCACACACACACACACACACACACACACACACACACACAGATTGTTTTCAAACCACCAAACCTAAATTACCTCTATTTATATTGCTAGTACAAGATACATGTGGTCTGCATTATTTAGGAATAAACAGGAATAGTTCCACATTTTGAAAAATACGCTACATTTGCTTTCTTGCTAAGAGTTGTATACCACTCATATTGGTATGCTATGTACTTTAGCTGGAGCCGACAGCTGATTAGCTTAGCACAAAGAGTGTAAACCGTTAGCCTGGCTCTGTACAAAAGGTAAAAAAAACAAGTCCCCAAGCATGTCTGAAGCTCAACGTGTAAAAAAACACATTTTGACACGCTACAGGAGGGGTTATGTGCTGGACATTGGCAAGAAAATAGTGCTTGTACGCGTTGTAAAATCAAATTTGGTTTTCAACTTTCAGGTTATTATTTAATTGATTAAACAAAAACAATACATAATGTCTTAATTAGTTAGATTTTGAAGTGCTGGGAGGTGGATTTTGTTACCTTTGGAGCCAGGCTAGCATCCCCCTCTGTTTCCAGTCTTTATGCTAAGCTAAGCTAACCAGCTGCATAATTACAACACTGACACAAGAGCGGTAAGCAAATCTTATAGGTCTACAAAACATAAAAAGGTGATGAAAAGATGGATAGCTGGAGTGTCTGAACCACAAACAAACACATACATTATATATATATATATATATATATATATATATATATATACACACACACATATACACACACACACACACACACACACACACACACAATTGGTTCACAATCACTTCAGCGACTCTCAAATTCCCCCCCTGTCAAACCAAATAGGTCCATTATTAAATCAACCACACACACGCTATTACTCGGAGGAACACAAAACATTTTTGTTGTGCCTGCCCCAAGAGCAATATTGTGCGTGTGAGAGACAGGCAAAATATCTAGTGTTTGAGTAGAGGACAAGATGGCTGGAGGTAGGAGACGCTCTCTCCCCAGAGTTCTCTGCTCTCTAAGGACCATAATAAGAACATAAAACATGTCATCACATTCTCAACAGGATCACACCATACCGCACAACGATCTATCCGCTGGCGGAACTAAACTCAAAATGTCGACAATCAGAGGCCGCCTCGGTGTCATTGAAGCCGCAGACACCTCCGGTGTGGGCGATTGATCTTCTGATTCATCACCGCTCTTCCTCTTCGCCTGCTTAGTCTTGGCGACCTTCAACTAGAACAAACAACAACCTCATCCTTTCATCTCACCTTCACCTTTACCTCGCTCAGCATCCTTCACTTTTTGGGCGTCACTAAACCTGGGATGACCTTTGCATGTTAGAAAAGAACCCCCCGAACACCTACACTGTGTCCTTTACGTGTGTGGCCATGCAATGTGTCCATGAACTTTCCTATGAAGTCTGTGTTCAAAAGACCAAGTTATTGGATAAGCTCCTAACCCTCCATTGATCACAAAATAAAAAAGTTTGATGATGCATTTTGATTACAGAACAGAGGTCATTAGCAGATTTTTCATATTTGAGAGGTATGATATATTTATAAATGTAAATGTCTCCTGTATGGTAAAAGCTCCTTTTGATTACTTCCTGCATTATAATATTGAGCCTCTTCTTTTTCTGCACAACAATAGCATGATTTTGTTTCCCAAGTATTTTACCATCAGTGACATTTAATCAAAGATGTAAGAAATTAACCAAATATTGCAATCACTGCATTGTTTAGAGATTGTCTAAAAACATCCATATTCTAAAAAAGCTGTTTTGCATCTTAATGAGTATTTAAAACGTCATTTTTCATATTTCTACCTTTACTGCATTAACTACATCTAGAGAGGAGTGGGGATTGTAATGGGACTGAAGCAGAAAGGACCCGACAAGGAGAAATTATTTGATTCCATGTGGGTGGCCTGATAAAACAAAGTCAGTCATAAATCTGAAGCTATAAACACTGTGCTTTTAGAACTAATCCACGCAAAACGGAGCACAAACCAAAATGTCTGTCTCCTTCCTTTCTCTCTGGCTTTAGGTTTCCCGTTCTCTCGTCTCCAATTTGTTAAGAAAGAGTGTTGTACGCTGCCATTTGTTCATTTCAAACACATGCAAGAAGCACAAAAACATATTACGGTTATTGGTACTGAATGATTGACCAGATAGTCGTGTTTACATATTTTAATGTTGATGTTAATGTGGTATAAACGTTGCTAATTTTAGACTTCTTTAAGTTGACAGTTCTTCCTTGAGACTCCTTAGCTCTTTTTGGAAGTAGCTGAGGAGAAGTAAAGATGGGCCGCATTCCTGCTTGTAGCTCTTAAAGTGACTACACAAACAGTAGTGCACACACACACACACACACACATTTGGATTTATGTTCCAGTTGGGGTGACAACACTCTATCATAAAGATATCTCTCCCTTTATGAAGATGACTTAAATCAGAGTTTTTACATCTAAATTAATGTTGTGCATTTCAAAAATCTTTCCCAGGGTGAGAAACCAAACAGTTGGGAGCACAACATACACTTATAGACCAAGTTATAGAGGTTTGTTCTAATGAAGAAAAGAAAAAAAGGAATTTTTTTTATGGTTTTGAATACTTTAGTATTTCTAAACATATCAAGAGGGCTAATTAGATATTGATATTGTACTCTGTTTCAAGTAAAAAACAGCCTTATTCTACAGTCGTCTTCCATTACCTCTCATTCCCTCACGCCCCCTCCTTCAACCACTGTTTCATTCTTCAGCTCTCTCTGTTCTATTTTGATCATGTAACCTTTTTTTTTTAGCCAGCAAGCGTTTTCTTTCCAGCTCTCTTCCTTTATCGTCTCTCTCTACCTGACATTTGGCGCAGCAGCCTACCTCACACCAAGACAAACTTTATGACCTCACTTCACTGCAATGTTCCAGAGACTCAAGAAAGACAGCAAAGAGCAGAATAAGATAACATATTGGAAGAATGCTGGAGAATTAAGACACATGGAGATGGGCATGAGCTGAAAATGCTAAATACTGATAGTATTTTGGACTTAGACCATTGACTGACCCAACATCTGGATCAATACCTAGAGAGAAAAAGTTAAAAAGGCCTAATGAAGAAAAGTAAATCAGATAAAGATCAAATGAATGACAGACTTTGATGTCAGAACGCATGCAAAGTGCCGAGGGTGAAACAAACCACACTCCAGAAAAGGAAAAATCTCACCCACCTCCTTTCTTTCTCAGAACTTGTCTGTGCTCCATTTTAGCTTGGCACAGTTGTTATTACATTCAGTCACACACACACACACACACACACACACACACACACACACACACACACACACACACACACACACACTGCAGACCAGTGCTCTAAACACAGAGTGTTGGCAAAACTTTGGGCATCCAGCGTTTAAACAAGCCATTGATAGTTTCCAGGCAAACAATACACACACACACACACACACGCCGGTAATTCTGGACATCATCAAACACTTCAGTAACCACAACAACTTCCCATTTCCCTAAACCCATTTCCTGCCTGGTGAGGTCACTCGCCAGCTACTGCTACATTCTCTACTGGAACAAGGAAGGACAATGGGCCAAAGGATTAAACAATCAAAAACTAATAAATACCGGGGCAATAGATGGAAATAATATTAATCTATATCAATGTGTTCCGTCCTGAGCTCAGGATGGTAATCTCAGTTTTTTTAACTTTCTCCACACATATTCAGAATCACACACATGACTGTATAATAACTTAGACTTCAGGCAGAGACCCCCAGGAGAGGTAATGTGTGTATGGCAATGAATAACAGAGACACTGAAAAGCACAGGCAGACATATCTGATTCCCACAATGCACTGTGAGGCAAGCCAAACCTCCAAATTAGCTACAATTAACAAACCTTACAAAATGAGTGTGTGCATCCATCTGTTAGGTTCTTGCATTAGTTTAGGTGCATTAAAGTGTCTAGCACATTGTAAGTTTATCACATACTTCTTATTCTACCTGGTGGTGGTTTGAAAATCATAAAATGATTGTCTGTTAATTGTTCAGTATAATCCTCATTACATTGATTTTTGGTCAACGGTCAATCCGTTAACCTGTATTGCTATGATGGAACAAGCCAGAAGCCTCCAAATGTTTAGACACGACTGAGTAAATGCAGCATTGAATACACATCCACACACACCGTGTGTTTGGGTGCACTGTTTATTCTATTCCTTCTTCTATGACTATGATTCTGGCACAGAGACAATCGATATTGGATGAAACAAATAAATGAAAACAGACACACGCAGCAGGCCTCGGTCCACTCCTTAATGCCCTTTGGCTGAGATTTGTTTAATCAAATAATAACATCCTCTGATGTTTGTTTAACACTGTTCAGCCTTTAATGGCTTCTGTATTTTAGTACGGCTCCTAAATGCACTCTGAAATTTCCCATATGGGTCCTGATTCACGTCACTTCATAAAAAAGGCACAGGGCACACGCATGCACTTTTGGGTGTAGCTATGAAACCATGAGAACAAGCTAACTATACAGGAAAACATTATGGGATATTTTAAGACCACTGGTATCACCTCGAAACCCATTTATCTTACATTATTAAAATACAAATCCAGTTTTCCCTCCATATTTGAGACATTCGAAAAAAGCCAAATACAAATCACCTGTTTCTCTCTCGGTCAAATACAAATCAAATTTAACACCAGGAATCATCAGAAACCAAAGACACCATGCAACAAGAGAGCATTGAGCATGCCAGCTTTTCACTTGTACACACAGACACACAGACACACATACACACACAATTTAAAATGGTTAGGTGGACTCACCACTCTGGGCTTGGTCTTCTGTGGGGCAGCTGTGGCTGCAGTGTCCTCTGTGCTCTTCTTCTGTGGTCCAGCTTCTGTAATTCCACTGGTGCTGGTCTCGCTGGGCCCCTCCAAAGCCAACACTGAACCTTCTGCTCCATCCCTGGCTGCTGGAGGAGGCCCTGGACCCTCAGCAGTGCTCAGTTCCAGAATATATTTCTGGGTCACAGTCTCCAAAGATGGGGCCCCGTCTCCTGGAGGTTTACTTGAGGTTGGCGGCTCGGCAGTATGTGGGGCGGAGAAGGAGTCCACTTCCTTCAGTGGCTGGAGTTGTGGAGGTGGGGAGATGGGGAGAAAGGTGGTAGGTTCGCTGGCGTGGCGGACATGCTTGGATCTCGTTTTGGGTTTGGATTGCAGTGTGGGAAGGGGAGGGGTGTGGTCACCGTGGTCTTCCCGCTCCTCTGAACCCAGTTCTGAGGGCTCAAATGGGTCCTCGTGAGGGAAAAACTGAGCTAGCCTATTTGGACGCTTTCTGGTGGGCCGACGAACCATTCTGGGCGACAGAACTTCAGCCAGCATGAGGTTAAAGTTAAACTTCTGCACCTCCACTTCTTCTCCATCTTGGTCTACATCATCATCGTCATCATCATCATGGTTTTCAGAGTGAGGGGTGCATTCAGACTGGGAACGAGCTTTGACTTTAATGTTGGACTGTGGCAGCAATGCATGTTTAGGCTTCACTTCTGGCTCCCACCGTTCCGCTCTCTGCTCACTCAGGATTGGCTCACTGCTGGAAGGTGGGATCTGACCAGGTTGATCCAACTCCCCGATTGGCTCAGTGCTGCCAGTCTGACCTTTGAATTGAGGGTCATTCTGGGAAAGTAAAGGGACATCGCTTCGGCGACTGGGGTCACTAAACGACTTCTTCTTGGGAGCTTTGCCATGGTCGTCTGTCATCAGTCTGTCCATCGCACCAGGCTCAGCCACAATGCTCCTGATCACCCCACTGTAGTCATGAACGGCATCATCCCGGAGCCCGCCATCACTGTAAACTGACAAGTCACTGGCCACACTGCCCTTGTATTCTGACAACGTGGCCACAGCAGAGGCATCTGGAGCACCACCTCCACCTTTGACAGATAGGGATCCCAGTAGGTTGCTGTCTACAGAGGAAAAATTGTTATTCCCTTCTTCTGTCACAGAACAGTGTCGCTGAGGCATGGGGTCACTGAGAGAGCGGTAGACTGTGGACTCCCCATTTCCAACAGCTGCTATAGTTGAATCTGCGTTACTGCCATTACTGGAATCAGAGCCTGTGTTGTGAATACCAGAAGGGGAGAACTTGCGCCTTCGACGGATAGAACTGGGTGTTGCAGGGGCTTCAAGTCCTCCTCCTGTGGTGCCAGCAGACCTCTGCGACACAGCGCTGTTGGCGTTGATCTCCTCAATGGCAGTGTTAACATTGTTGATACCAGCAGTGCTGCTCAGCTCCATGATGATACTGTCACTCTCAGCCATGCGGGCAGGATGAGGCAAGGAGGGAGGTACGTTGACATCGTTCAGACGATTTGTACAATTCCCGCTGTTCTCTGTCATCTCCTGTCTTTCCTGCTTAAACCCCTCAGCCTGATGGAGAGCCGATTGCTTCCATACGGTGACAGGCTGCCCGAGCACATCCTTAGCAATTCGTGACCCCAAATTAACCCCTGCTAAGCCCAGGAATGACCTTTCAGAGGGGTCACTTGGGCCTGTCTCTGGCTCTGTCACAATCCCTTCATCTGTTAAACTAGACTCATGGCCTGAAAGTTCATCCACAGAGCGGTCGTAGAACATGCTTTCCTCCGAGTCGCCCTTCAGAAAGGCTCTCTCCGTCTCTCTGCTCTGTCTCTTCGCCTTCTCCCTGTACTCTGTGCCCCTGCTGTTTAGCTTTTCCAACTGCACACTTTGTCCATCCCTCTCGCTCCTCTCCCTCTCCCTGTTCTCCCTCTCCCTCTCATGTTTATCCCTGTCTTTTGTGCTTTTAAACTCAGCCCCTTGAGCCGTCCTTGCCTGTTCCTCAATACTCACTCGTGCTTTCTCCTTTTCCTCATTTGTTTTCTTGACCTGGAAACAATCATCTTCCAAATCGTCGCCAGTTTTCCTTACGCCTACGTCATCATCTTCTCTAGTACTCATCTGGCAGATATCTCGAATTACCTGCCTGGCTTCCTGCACATACCTCTCCTGCAATGGAGTTGGCATCCCTTCCTCATCGTCATCATCAAATCCATAATCCCTCATTCTTTGTCGTCTCCCAACCCCAAAATCACCCCCATCACTTTCTACTTCCCTCTCTGACACCAACACCCTCCCTCCATCACCCTCTCCGTCCAAATCAAGCTGCTGCTCAGAAGAGCTCCTCTTCGTGGCGCCACCTGTCAAGTAACACCTCACTGCTGTCGTGGGTTTGTCTGAATAAGTGAAGGATTTTGCACGCCGCAGAGTGGCAGTCAGGTCTTTCAGTGACGGCCGGCGACCAGAAGGTAGCAAATTACCGCCTTGATTCCGTGAGCCCATCCTGTACACTGGTGACCCGTCCAAGACCTCGGATTTGTCTCCACTTGTTTTCCGCACCTTGAGCTCTGACAGGTCAGATTTCAGAAAGCTTAAGAGGGACATCGTTTCTGAGGTGATATCAGGGTTGGATATGGATATTTGGTTCTTATCCTTATCAACCACCCCATCCCCACTTTTTGTCCTTCTTAATGCTGGACTCTCACCACCCCTAACTCCTGTTGATGCCCCACCTTCTCTGGCAAGTACACTAGATAAGGGGGTGACTGAAGGCACAATCTTGGGGCGCACCCGCACAGGGGTACAAGAGAAGTTATCCCCGTGGCCAAAGCTTGGGGAGCGGTACATGGTAAAATTCCCATGGTATGTTTTACTCAGCATGGACAAGGATGCAGTTCTGCTAGTTTTGCCTCCTTTTTCTCCCGTGTTAAAAAACACATTTGCTGCACGGTTGGTGCAGCCAGCCTGGTCCTCCTCCTTCAGTGTCTCAGTGCTGGAGTATCGACTGCTGCAAAGTGAACCACCAGGACTGGAAACAAAAGGGGGGAGATTGACCTTTGACACTCGTGATACACCAGGAAGTGCTGTGGATGTCACAGGTGAGGAGATGCGCTCCCATTGCTGCACCCTGACTCTGTTACTGTGACTGCTGGGTTCTCTTGCAGAGTGGCTCCGAGATGCTGTTCCCGCAAATTCTCCTCCTGTGTTTTGCAGCTGTTGCCTCTCTAAATGCTCCATGGTCAAGGCTGTGTCACTGTCGCTGTCTTCTGATTCGCCATCATGATCATCGCAATCATCACGGCCTGTTGCGAAAGCAGCTCCACTGACCTTCTTCTTCTTTCTCAGCGAGCGGCGGCGCACTGCCTCTCGGCTGTGGGGGCCTATAGAACCAGGACTGTCCTCTTCACTGCCTGAGGACTTACCAATGCCCTTAGCACCCCACCAGCCATTTTTACTGCGGGATAAATAGCTACCTACTCGCTCAGTGGTGCCCCTTTCTCCTGCCCTGTAGGAGATGGAAGGAGCTGGGCCACAAGGAACACTCCCACCGTCTCCTCCACCCCCTCTTCTTCTCCTTCTGTGCTCCTCCTCTTCGTCTCCAGAGCTAAACCTCCAGCGGGAGCTGAGAGGAGAGACAACTCTGGCTGGGGCTCTTAGCTCCGTGGAGGGAGGTACAGTAGAGGAGGAGGTAATGGCTTTATCTGGACCTGGAGCAGAGGAGGGGGAGGAGGGGGTGGGGGCTGGTGTTCTAGAGGAGCTATGTGAGGAATGTAAACTATCCCTGGGCAGCCCGACCCCCTGTCTATCCCTTCTCTCCCTCACTGTCGGCCGCTGAAGAGAGGAGGAGCAGGAGGAGGTGTCCAAGCTCTCCGATCGACTCAGAGACAAAGTAGCAGGGGGTTGAAGGTCAGGGCCGGGGTCAGATGTCAGCCTCGTCGTCCTGGGGGTCTTGTGGGCAGCCTCTGACTCAGTGCTGGGACTGTGAGATCTGTATGGAGATGGGTTAATCCTCTGGTAGCGACTACCCCCAGTGCAACTACGGCTGCTACTGCTGCCACTTTGAAAAGTATTTACGCCAGAAACTTTGATGTCATGAGAACTTTGTGTCTCTAAGTCTGCCTCCTCATCATTCGAGTACTGCTGGTGGTCACTTTTGGAATAAAAGTCCATACCGTGACACAAATTATCTTTAACAGTGCTTTGAGCTCCAACTATGCATTTGTCATGCAAAGACAGGACACTAGCTTCATTAGCAGAGCTGCAAGGCGAGAGGAGAGCACTCTCACTGGGGCTGAGCTCATGTAAATGTCCTCTGCTGACTGCTTTTAAATTCTCAGAAGAGTCAGTGTTGTGCTTTGTGCCTTGACTCTCATCGAAAAGTTGTCTAATTTTGGTGACACTGGGCCACTTGTCAGAGTGCAGGGGAACAAAGTCACTGTGGTGTGTAACGGCATAACTTCTGTGAGATTTGCAGGGTGGGGGAACCCCTCTAATGGTAACATCCTCTTCCTCATCTGCAGTCAAAGTCTTAGGATCAGAGGAACATGCATTGATTTGTGAATAATCTCTCTTACCAGAGTTGCTGTCAGGTGATAAACGTTTAAAATTCAGCCTCTCACTTTTCTTCTCCGAGTCCGAGCCTGAAACGGAGTCAGTTTCGGAGTGAAACTTTTGCACTTTGTTGTCCGTCAGTGACTCTGCAGCGGTGGTATCACTCTCCTGGAAATATCCGCCACCGCTGTCCTCGTGAAAAGATTTACAAGCCGGTGACCGGTCTCTCGTGGAGCCCCTAGCCCGGGGAAGAGTGCTGCTCACCGGCGTCACTGCTGCGCCGTCTCCGGGTGAGGCTCTGTGCGTCCCGGCGGAGCCGCTGCTGAACTTCTCCGTGAGCTGTCGGATGGATGGAGAAAGAGAGGAGTTTCTCTTTGGGTCTGCGGTCGAGAGGCCGGCGGTGGTAGTGGTGGTGGCAGAGATTTTGGAAACTTTTCTTGACACGCTGACTTTACGCGTCGCTAAGGGCTGTTCTGCTTTGCTGGGCTCCGGGGGAAGGGCGCCGCCAGCTGCCCCCAAAGCCTCCGATGTGTGTTGTTGGTCTTCACTCCTGCTGGCGCTCCAGGACCCCAACTTTTTGAAAGAAACGCTGCGATACACCGCCACATTCTTCCTCTCTCTTGCTGCCATTGTTCATGTCTTTCTTTGTTAGATTTCACACACACACATTTTCACTCCACGGGTATTACAGATCCGAGCACCTTTTGGAGTTGTGGTCCATTTCCCCCCACACACGCAGCCTAACGGTGCGAATACCCAACAACAATAACTCTTTAAAAACGTAACTGTAGGTGAATCAAGTGGTAATCTGCTCAGTGAGTAAGTAGGTGAGCGCTGCTCCGTTATCAACACTTACATGTTGTCGATTCCCGAAACCGCATCCGTGCAGGGAGGAAAGCGCTTTTGTTGGCCAAAAGTTTCACAACCTGTTCACAAACACAACCATCCATTGTTAATCCCTTAATATTTCCAAACTTGAGTTTAGCACGCTCGAACAGGCCCGACGCATCACCCACTTCTAATTCCCCCCAAACTGCTTGTGGATTCCTTATTTTGGCATGATTTGGTTTTCCGTGACTTATGTTGTTTTTTGCATGTTAATGCCTGAGATAGGGCAGAGGGGTGGGCGGGACTAGGGGTATAGGGGCTGTCATAGCCCCCTCGGGGATTGAGAGGAAAAGCTTTCTTTTTTTGTGTGATAAAAGGCCGATACTGTGTAATTATAGCCCATTCCTTGCGAAAAAGACAGTAGGAGGCAGGAGATCAGACAGAAAAACTACACGTTCAGAGAAAATTTTGTCCCTGCAGCATTTGTGTATACATCCATAGGAACACATCACTTTCAACACTATGCATTTCCAAGATACAGTATAAACTCATAGCATTTATGTCTCTTTAGAGTGATACACTTTATTTGTATCCTACTTTGGCAATGTTCAACCAATAGCTCAATACCACAGTGTATGCTGATGCTGGGGAATTAGAGGGTCAGCATTCAACTGGTGGGAGGGGGAGACACACAAAAAAGTTTTCACTCATGCCCAATACGCGCTCTGCGGTGCTTCCCGTGAGGCTGTATGGTTAACAGGTCCTTTTGTCCCAGAGAGGAGTTCTGTGTCACATTCCCTCAGAGAGGAGCAGCTGCTTGACTGCAGCGCCCTCCACAGGCTGACCTGTTAAATGCCAGGTCACTGCTGGTGGATAATGGGGCTTCTGCTAAACTCCCAACACAATTTTAAGAGTTGCATTCAACATTCAGAACATTAATATAGCAGAAAACAAATATTTTCTATGTGAAGTTATTATAGTGGAATGTAATGCTTACCTGGGCAGAGAAGGAAGTGGCTCTCCCTTCTGTGCGCGTGTTTGTTATCCGAGCTTCTCCCAGTGCGTCCCCTCAGGTAAACACTCTTAGCTCGGCCAGCATCATCAGTTGTGAGCAGCTGGCTCGCCTTCGTGTTGAGAGGGAATCTGTTCATGTCCCATCTCTAATCCTTAATGTTGTTGTGTAAATGTAATTTGCCAGGCTGAACACACACGTGCCCTCCTCTTTGTTTACTTTTTTTTTTCACGTCTCCATGCTTCCTTCCACTGATTCATTGCTATGAATTGTGGGTAATTCCCTTGGGTAAAAGTCTGCATCTAATGCGGATTTACGGAAACGGTTCATAAAGGGCTCAAAATGTCTGTTTGAGGGCTCTTGAACAGACATTTTGAGCCCTTTATGACGATACGACAGTGGGCCGTAGGATTGTGTCAACCTGTAAATTAAAAAAGTTGACTTGAGTCAGGACATTTTCAGGGTGCAGTCTCGAAAAATGTGAGTCGGTAATAGAACAACCAAGTTGTGAAAAAGATAATATAGACAATATTTTCACTGGAAAATGTCATTGTGTATGAATGAAGTAGAAGGCATTCGTATAGGCTTACTTTTTTAATGGTTGTTTTTTGTGACAACATCAAGCAACTCACAGGGGCTGCATGGTAAGTAATAATATATATAAACTTAAATGTGTATATATAAAAATTACATCTACGTAACAAAAATACAATTCTATTCCTGATACTACTCCGTGGTACAATATTTTACAAAAATAAGAATTGTTCAAAATAATACTGATTGACATAAATATGTTGGCAGTGTATAGACATCTGAATCACTTTAAACTGACAACACACACACACACACACACACACACACGTTTCAGACACGTGGAGAAAATAAAAAGACATTCACATATTTAACCAAACAGAAAGACATACAACAACAATAACTATGCATTCACATTTTGCTGAAGCCGGGAGCACAACATACAGTATATTACTAAATTACAAAATTCTACTTGCATTTGAAATGCATGAAATTGACACGTTCACATTTAACCAATACACACAACATTTCTACCCTCATGGGTGCCAAACTCAAACCATAGTTGCATGTTTGAAGCATGTGTTTAAAGCTGCCGAAAGGTTGTCAGTTCCAGTGGCTTCGGAGCGATTCAAAGGTTGTTGGCAAATTAAATCTATTTTTTAAAACAGCATTAATGATTATTTTAGAGATATCATTTTAATTTTGATATCAAATGGTCAATTCAGAGAGGGCTACACGAGTGCCTGATCTTCAGCTGGGACATATATCCAATATATCCATTATTTTCTTCACAGTGTGTCTCTGAAAGACAAGTTGCCAAAATAATTACAAATAACCAAATTAACAAACTCAGTAACTCAGTTACTTTGGATAACTCCAGAAGAAATAGTAGAAGGAAGTACAATTGTATGCTGTGCACATTTATGTATTGTATCCAGTTCAAGCTATCAAAACACTACTAAGTACTAAACATTTCACATGTACTCTAGAGTACCTCCTTAAGTACACATAGATGCTTTTACATAAATTGCTCTATTCCCTATTATTCATTGTTTATTGTATTATCTATACAACACCAAACTTCCATCAGCAGAGATATCTTGGAACAGAAATCCTTATTTCATGGGAAGGGATCATATACGAACAGGAAGTGGAAAACTGCAGCCTGAGCCTTAATTTAACTCTGCCAGTCCATAAATAGCATTTAAGTATTTAATGCATTGGATAACAACTTTTAAATGTATTAACATTGTCATTTACTTTTTAATGGATTTCCTTTGCTGACTGGAGAGTTTAATGAACAAGTGAAGAAAACTAGGGCCTATTTTAGTGCGGTATGAGCTAGATATTTAAGTTTTGTTGTCATCAGTTTATCTCTGATTGTAGTGGCTGAGATCTTGTCCATACTGGATAACATGTTAGTGACCGTGCCATTTTTAGAAAGAGCATAGCCAGCATTTCAGTGCAGTGGGGTTGAGCTGGATATTTAAATTTTGTTGTCATCAGTTTATGGGGTGCACTCACCATCCATGCAACACCAAGTCTTACAATGTTTAGGGCAGAAACCGCAGAACTCTTCATATGAGAGTGTAATACACATTTCCCCACAGAAGTGCTTCATGCAATTTGTATATGCAGTCATAAACATTAACAATTGCTTTGAGCTTTATGCTATAGCAGATTTTATCCCAAAACATAAATGTATTGATCTTTCTTTGTCTTTTTCACCATTTCTTTTTACACCTCCACATTACACACATCATTTATATGTGCAGCACTCTTGAATCTCAATAAGTGCCCCAGGAGGAATACATTGTGATTGCTGTGATATTCATTGCAAGATTACAACCTCCAATTTGCATTTCAGAAGTCTTCTTGACACCCCAGTACCTCTCCATTTTTCGACCGTCTTAGGAAAGTGAGGTTCTTCGCTACCGTGAGAAGCAGGTAAAAGCAAAAAATGACTTACATTAGAATATGCACAAGGAAACTCAGCAACCAATACATGTACCACCTTGCAGCCTCCGAGGATCCAACCCTGGTGTTGCAATAATACTGTTGCAGGATGATCCACTGTTGGCTCAAACGCTGGTGCCCTTGTCCCTGAGCGTGGTGACTTTGAGCATGAACCTTCTGGTGCTCTGGCGGTAGCGTGGCTGGGTGAAGTAAAACAGAATCGGGTCCAGGAAGCTGTTCACGCTGGCAAACGGCCGGGTGCATTTATAGATGATCGAGAACAAGTTTCTGGTCTCGCAGGGCGCACCAGGGAGAGTGCGCACCACCAGGTACACGGTCTTGGTGAAGTGAAACGGCAGGAAGCTTATGCAGAACACCACCGCCACCACGATGATCATCCTCACCGCCTTGTCCCGCTTCTCCCCAGTCGCCATGGAGACACCCTGGTAGGTCACCGGGCGGCAGAGGATGATGGCCATCCGACAGTAGCACACCATCACGCCCATGAAAGGCAACAAGAAGCCGAGGCAGGTCAGAGCCATGCCGTAAGGATAGTAGCTCACTGAGTTCTTGGGCGTACTTAGATCATAACACACCGTGCGGTTTCGCTGAATTCCCGTTGCAGCAAAGTGAAAAGTCGGCGCGCACAGGGCGACCACCACCAACCACACCCCTCCACAGACACACCACGCCAACCTGCGGCCGCCTTGCTTGGGCCACATTGCCATAGGATGGCAAATGCCCACATAGCGTTGCACACTGATGCAGGTGAGGAAGAGGATGCTGCCATGCATGTTACTAAAAAAGGAAAATGAGAAAAAGAAAGTATGGTTACGTCAAATCTTATTAAGCTGTATTATTCTGTACTGTGTTGTGAGAAAGACCACATACTCTTATTAAACTGAAAAGTACTGATGGAATACTTTTAACAGCTGTATACAGAGAGAATTATCCAATATTCATTATCTCACCTGTAGAACTGAAACCTGACCAGTTTACAGGTAAACTCCCCAAAGGGCCAGTAGTCATGACTGGCGTAGTTGTAGATGAGCAAAGGAAGTGACATCACATACAGGAAGTCAGCTATGGCTAAATTGAGCATATAGACGTTGTTTTTGGACAGATTGGGCCGAGTCCTCCATATCTTCAGTATGACAGCAGCATTAAGAGGAAGTCCAAGCAAGAAGACCAAAGTGTACACAGTAGGGAGTAATATACGTTTAAAGTCTTCTTTATAGGTGCAGCGCAGGATGCCTGCCACGCTGATGTTGCTGACACTGGCGATGGAACCGTCTGCTGTGTATGGCTCTGTGGGCCATGCGCTGGAAGAGAAGGAGTCCGAAGGGAAGGTTCTGGAGACGAGGGTTTCCGTCGAGAAGGAGAATGGCATCTTCACTTGCTAGAGGAGAAAGGGAGAGACATGACAGGGTCTTTACTTTGGTAAAAAACATTTTCACTGACATAAACACGAGAGTGATGATGTGTCCATGCACACATTAACGTGTTTTCACCAATCTATTGGAAATATAAAAATTCACTTAAAATACAATTCTAAATGTGTAAGGATGTTACAGTACACACTGTGGTACACCAGTTTTACCTGCAATAAATCACACCAAAAGGATAAGTTGTATTTCTATCAGTGTATTTTACAAGGACAATGCTGATCAACATTGTGACATTGGAAGACGTAATGCAGCAAATGCTTTTAAATACAGGTTAAATCAAGTCAGCAAACATAAAGATTAAACAGATTTAGCATAAAGCGGTTATCTCTCTGTTCAACATGCCTGTGTATGCATTGAAAATGAGTGATTGTTTAGGTCTTCAGTGCCCATGTGATATATGCAAGTGTCAGTAAACACAGGCAGAGAGAGACATTCTCCAACAGAGGGCACAAGAGAACACAATGTATTCTATGTATTACATCAACATCTTCAACATTACAGGGAAACAGTCAACACTGGACTTTTCCTTTAACCCTTATTTTACTAGAATTCAAGTATATAAGCATTATAAATGAAATATAGTTTAAGTATATGTAGTATGTAATGTTGTAAAAGTAGTACATGTACTCATTGTACTCACACTTAAATTATTGCTGCATCAATATGTGGCCATTTCATTGTTGTAGCTATAAAGCATGTAATGTCAACTCTGATTACTTTACAAGCTGTCGGATGGTGGGATCAGTGTTTCCGAGAAGGGTCTGCAGGATAGATCTTAGGGGTCACAAGGTGATGGAAAGGAAAAGTGAGCAATTTGTGATTCACTGAAGGATTTAATCTTCCCGGGCCTTTAAACATTATTCTATAACTATATATTATATCAGAAGAAAAGAAGAAGAAAAAACACGTTGGTTAACTGGTCACGACTGGATATGCAAACAGTAACGAAGGGTTACAATGAAACGTTGCTTCTTTTAAATTGGTAACAAGCTAAAAATCAAGGTCACTGTATTCTTTTAAGTAAAATCTTAACCTGCAAAATAACGTATTGTAATACTGTACCAATACCGTACACTGTAAAAAATAAAAAAAATAAAGTGTAATATACAGTAAATTACCAGCAGCTGTGGTTGCCAGAACTTTACCGTAAAAAAAAAAGTAGTGACAACGTATAAGACATTGCGGTATATTTTTTTGCAACCGTAAAATTCACAGTTTATAACTGTTTTTTATAACTTCATTAATTTCCATGTGATCGTTGTTACAAGGTGGTCACGAGGTATTTAGTGGTAGTACTTGCTACGTTACTAGAAAAACTGCACCAATAAATCGTGGCCCAGCCTGCACATTAGAGTATGGTAATGTAATCCTTCCAACATTTTATAACAAGTGGAAGCTGGTCAGCTGCAAGTTCTGAAAGGAAAACCACTGCAGACTGTCTGGTCTCCCACTCACAACTCACACCGTCTGGAACACAGAGATTCCTCAACCATCCTCACTACTGCTCCCACCACAAACATCAATCATGTGCATGTGCTTCATGGCAGCATGTGGGCGAGTAATTGATTGGCTGATGCCACTTCCTCTATACAGCCTTGTCAGACTGTGACTAATTCACAACTAAATCCTATGTGTGCGTAAAGAGTGTGTACATGTGCGGTGTCCTGTAAAAACTGCTTAAAAATAATGTCTTAGTGTGTTTGCGTTTTTTAAATGGTGAGTCCGTAGGTGTTTTAAATTAGCTCCTCTGTGTGGGTGCGTGAGCCGTTTGTTGTGAGCAACAGTGACGCATGATTTCAGAATTCCTGGCAGAGTGAATGAAGGACAGGAGGAGGGTGCCAGCAGACCATTACACATTTCACCACACTGAGCCAATGAGCAGGCAAAGAGGACTAATAAAGGTTTTGGAGAGTGCATTGCAGTCAGCTTTATTTCCCGGTGATTCATTTCCAGTGTTTCAGATTTTTATATTTGACGACCAGCCTGTCTCAAGAAAGGCCTTCAGACCAACTTTCTTGGCTATCCGAAAGCCCGAAGACGCCATGACAGCCACTCGAAGCACTTAGCTTTCTGAAGACACTGCACTTTAGAAAAGGATTTCTGATTAACTCCGTAAATCACTCTGTCAACAGGCAGCATATTTTATGATGCAAGGGGGCTCTTGTTTTGATTGGAGGAGCCTCTTATGGTCAGCATTCGTGATCAGGCCTGCCTGTCGTGGGCTAACCATGCCTATAACCTCCAGGGGGGGAAGTGTAACGAAGAAGAAAAAACAATCCTTAGATCCATTGCAATTCTCTCTTGAAAGATTATGTCTTGATTGAAAAGTGAGGTTGTATTCCTAATGGTTGTAATGTCGACTTGCAGTTAAAGTGTCAAAGAGAGGGCAGCGACGAACGTGTTATTTACTTAACTAAAGTGGTCAGTGGCAGGTCTCCTTAAGTGTCCTAATAGGCTCCTACGAGCCCTAACAAGCAAACCATTGATCCACAAAGCAGGAAGAATGGCGGTGATGTGCTAACTTAAACAAGCACAGCTCTGATTCCGAATTGAATATCTCCACCTCATTACCTGCACTGTGGTGCAGATAATCATATATCACTTAAGGAAGATATTGTTCATGGAAAAATAATGAACTGTGAAGTGTCAATTCCTTTTTTAATGAATTAGGGAGAAGAGGCAAAACATAAACGTAAATGTTGTAAAAAGTAACCTGTGCAAATACAAAAATGAGTATGAACGGATATAAATTATTTTAGCTAATAAGCAATAGTGGATCACGTGTAATCCCAAAAAGGCTGTGTGTGTGTGTGTTTCTATGATGGCTTCTGGGTGAAGTGTTTGCCCACAGCTACTCTCCAGGCCGTATCCATTTCATAATCGGCATTGATCTTAGTTTAATAGCAGTATAATAGAGAAACACATTGAAGCGCCACAGGGAAAGAAAATGGGTAAAAAAAAAAAAATGCATTAATTTGGGAAATCATAAGTTTATATGAATGATTTCAGAATAAATGTTTGTTGTCAGCATATTTGAGGAGATTACATTGTATGGTGCATATTGATGTGTAGGTATTGAGAAAAATCTTCTCACTCTTTTAAAAACAAGTCAAAGAATATAAAATGACAGCAGCAAAAAATGACAGTTGTAAGGAAGTAATTTCAAGCCACATGTTTACTCCATTCAAGACACAGCAAACGCTAAAACATTGCTCATCGACCTTTGGGTGTCATAATGGGTGTGAAAGACTTATCTACTTTTGCTCTATGACTCAGTGCAGCTTTTTCCTCCCACATAGTTGTAGGATTATTGGCAAGCTTCCTGAAACTTGTCCATACATCTTCTCTTCAAATGGTATCTTTGGGAAAACACAGAAATGTTTTCTGAAAGTTGTCAGTTGCACTACCTTGAAGGGAAAATCCTGTGAGGTTATGCTATTAAAAATACAATTGTTTTTATTCTCAATTAAGAATTTAAAATGTTCATAAATGGAGACTTTACCATCAACTCAAACTCTTAGTCGTAAGAGATCAATTACACTTGTTTGAGAAGGAAAAGTGCTGTAAATGCTCAAATATGTTGAACACTGTAAAATAGATTAAAGATTACCTAAACAGCCTGGCAACAAATATAGTCATTAATCCTCAAGACCGCTCTTTCATTCTGCCTCCACTAGTACATGTGATAATCTGCAGAAATCCTCTTGCCCTTAAATACATTACAACGTATGCATGCACTGTGAAAAAGCTTGTTGGAGAATGCGGGCATCGATCCCGCTACTTCTCGCATGCTAAGCGAGCGCTCTACCATTTGAGCTAATTCCCCTATGCACTGCCAGCCAGTAGAAAACATGACATAGCCTGTAGAAGTACACGCCCACCGTACACCAGGCTAGTATTACCGATTCCCTGACAGTGACGCTTGCTCACTCTGTTTATCTCTGTCTCTCTCTTTCACACATGCTTTCACTCAAGAGGAATGCTGCTGCACACGTTCTGCCCTCAGGCCTGCCAAAAGGCAGAGCTGAGGGTGACGAAAATTATTTATATACCTCGAATGCAAGATTGTGACTGGAACTCAGGACAAATGGGGATCAACCACTCAACATAACCCAAACAGGCACATAAATCAAACACACTGTATACAGCTTTAATGATTATTCAGCATGCGGATTTGTTACCATCGGGGGCTTTGAACCCAGGATAAGGTAACATGAGTCAACTGAGGGCATGTCAACAACACGTTTTGATGAATCCACTACCTGCTGAATAGCACTAAACAACATATACACAGTGCATTTGCCAGAGTAAATTTTATTCAAATTGAAGAAGAAAAAAAAAGAGTAAAAAATATAACATTTGGTCCCAGTCTAAATAGAGTCAAATCTACTCTTGCCACAGAGTTTATAATTCCAAGTATTTTTTACTCTATTTAGTGTTCATATCACTCTACATGATTATATATATATATATATATATATATATATATATATATATATATATATATATATATATATATATATATATATTTACGCGCCCAGCTGTTAAACAGCTGATCCACTGAATGCGCAAGTAGAAAATCCACGGCCCACCACTGATAGAATTGGATTCAACTCTCTTCCGGCCCATAAACCGTCAGCTCATTCCAGTGTAGTGAGAGGTGTCATGGGCGGCGGAAACGGAACTTAAGGAACTGCAATGGGTGTGGTCACGCCGTTTCACTCCAATAGATTTTATTCTGAATATTTGCTCCTACTCTACTGGCTACGGCTAGTAATTACGCTCCAAAATTATGAAATATTACTCCTTAAAATAATAGTAACTCCGGAAAAATGACTGTTTTTCCTGTGAGATACAGTTAATGACTCGATTGAACATAGTAGATCATTTAAAAGCTAAATGGGCTGATGTTGGTAGAGACCAAAAGAGAATGAACATTGGACTTTCATTCATCTGGTGGAATCAAACACAGCTCCAAATTAATACTTTTGCTGCTCTGTGTCTGCTGGAGGAAAAAATTTTAGGGAATTAGGAGACTGTTTTAGCCGTTTTATATTTTGTCTTTACCCACTTTAATCACCTAACTGATGATTAGTTATCAAAATTCTCGATGTGCAAATATTTAGTAAAAACACCAATAGTCATCCCACAATGTCGTCGTAATGTCGATAATGTCTTTTACCCCCCAGCTACCCCATACGTGGGGGATCAGGCGTTCTGCGGTTTATCAAGATTCCCCAAAAATGCCCCGATGTCCATGCTTCAAGGCCTTGAAGTTGAAAAATCACAATAAAACAAAGCTTGGGGAGTTACCATGGAGTTTTAGTCAAAATACTGTGTTGTTCGGTTCAAAAATGTAAAAGTTATAAGCTTTTGCCTTCTCACCATATGTTTGGGGGTTGCTGGGTAAGAACATTTACATAAAGCTCTGATGAAGACGTGTGATGCAGTCTAAGAAACCTCCCACCTTCACAGAAGCCTCCAGAGTCGAAAACGCAACGAGGAAGTAGGAAAAAAAAACATTTAGACTCCTACAAGCGTCGTTTATTGAAATCCGACTTTGTAAAGTGTACTTATGAACGCTTTTGTAAAACGTTACGGCCGCCGCCGAAAATGACGACGGGGTTACGGGGTTTATATAATTACATAAACTTAACGGTAAGTTACATTTTTTCTGTTCGGATAGAACTCTTCCCACAAGGCTTTACTGTATTTCAGCGATTTAAATGAAGTTAATCAACGTTGTGGTTCCAAAGATACTTTAGGAAACGTCACTTGACTGTTCGATAATGGGCACCGGGGGGCTCTGGGGTTAAGGTACTTGGTCAAAAATATTGTTATATTTGATTTTCTCCATATCACCCAGCACTAAATGTTATCATTAAACATTGTTGATCAAAAAAAGTAATTTTGCCCTGCTAAGCAATGATTCATGCTCGCTAATACTCACTCTCGAATACAATACAGTGCATGGACTTGCATGTACAAAACATGTATGCACACAAACATCCTCTTTACTGAGATAAACAACAAACATTATTTAATTTTCCCAACATATGGATGCAGCTACAGTGGATAAACACACACACACCATTGCACACTGCAGATGCCACAGCCATTTGTCTTCATTAGGGAAAACACTTTACTAATTATTTCATCCAATATGGCGCAGGCTAATACAAGTCGATTCATCCTGAGGACAGGCACTGTATGTGGCCATTACACAGGAGACATTTAAAACCAATCAGCCCCACCATAAATAGACTCATGGGAGATGAAGAAGGCTGGTGTTCAACAGAGACACACAAACAAACAAACAAACACACACACACACACACACACACACACACACACACACACACACACACTATAAAACAACTGCTTGTTGCATGAGACCCGACCGCAATCTGTGAGCGGTCCTAATAAACAACTTCCAAACTGTCCTCAGGGACAGGCCATCTCCCACTTACAAGCAGCAAACACATTGGAACTGATCCTCAACATTCTTGGACTGGGTTTCTCTGGAAAAAGTATGTTTACACTGATTCTTTGATTTCCACAAAAGACGTGTAGAAGTGTAAAGTACAAATATGGACCGAAGCCAGTTACTTCTAGTCTACTGGAAAATGCAGATGGACAGGAGTACCTTTTAAGGGGATATGGATCACAGTCATGGTCGTAAGGTGACACAGCTCTCTGTTGGTAATCATTTGGCGTACCTTGTAGCCCAAAATCATGTTGATGCTCGTCGCTGTGAGGATTTAGACCGATGATTTCATCAGGCCTGTAAAGACTGATAGACAGCAGTTCTGGCTGGTCTCTGTGTGACTCTTATCAAGCTGTTGCCACACACACAGGAAGTGATTGCAGTGCTGATGAAACAAATAAAATAGAGAGACAGGAGAGTAGAGCATCGGGCACTGAAACCTTCTCGGTTCCTTCTTTCATGATCATCAGACTGATTTCACTTCATTCACTCATTCTGACACTGTGCTTCTGGTTTGGGTGGCAGTGAGGGTGAGGGGGCTTTTTTGCTTTAAATAAAACCGCCATAAACCGCCACATCCCCGGATGGACTAGCTGTGCCTCTACTGTCAACTTAGTGATAAAAGCATTAGCAGAAAGAAAGAAAAATGCACATGTAAGAGTTGTCATTTTCATTGTCTTTTTAAGCATTTCGGGGGATTTTGTTAGCTTGGTCCAAGACTTCTGAATCATCATCCGTCTCCAATTTGTTCAGCACTTCAAATTGGTCTGGTGTTGCGCCCACAGACAGGTAGCTGGCCTCCCAGACACTTTCACGAGTAAGAATAATGGTGATAAGCAACGCAGCAGTATAAATTATAAGTCGACTTTTCCATCGGATCGGGGCCTTCTTCAAAATTTTCCTTTTGCACCTCTCAATTATTAGAATAATACAGGCTTACTAATAATGCACAAACATCCCAGAGACACACACACATTTTCAACTTGTGTTGTTGCCCAGGCTCTTGTTTTTGCTCTCGAATGCTAATTGCTATTGATTCTTTTTAATGTTGACAGAAAAACATGTTTTCCCAAACATAAGCTGTAACTGCTTTAAAGCACACCTTTGGCGAAGCAAAGAGCTTAACGGAGTGGCAGGTGGCAGTTAGCCGGTGCCCTGTGGTGGATGTTGTCATGGGTCCGTGGTGCAGAGGCGATGTCAATGCAGCTCTAAAAGCAGAGTCAGTGAACCATGGAGACAGGACGAAAAGAAATGTCATCACTGACTGATTCCCCGATGCATCTCTGATAATCTTTTAAATCCTAGACCAGAGAAGCCAGATGCATCTTGGGTCATTCACATTAAATTACCAATTTTAAGGAGACACTTGCCTGGCATGCTCGGGACGGTCGTCTCTGAGCTTTTAAGTATTTACTCGAGGAGACAATACTGTGCACTTAACCTTTTCCTGTAAACAATTTTGGCCGTGTTTTCTCTACCTCTCCGTCTCTGTCTGTGTATCTATTGACCAGGGTTACATTAGTCGGCTCCCAGGCTGACAAAACACCAACACAAGCCTGACCCTGGCAGAAAGGAATCTTCACTAAAAACACGGCCACCGTGCCAAAGGCCCACGGCGAGTGGGCCAGGTCTTCACACATGACAGCCCATCCAAGCATTCCTGGTTGTTACGTCTGTGATGTGAATACATTTTTACTAGAGATAGGGACGACGTTTTGTAGAGTTTACTGCGTTTACTCTCACATTACTATTTTTCTCCTGGTGTCATCAACAGCAGAGATGATGTGTGCAATGTCTACTCAGGCAAATAATCAAATGACAGGACTTAATAGGAAGCAAGTCATTTTTTCAAGCAATAATGCAAAGAAAATACAGATTTTTAACTTCTCAATAATTAAGATTTGCTGTTTCTCTGTTTTGTGTGACATTACACTCCATATTTATAGGTTTTAGAGCACTGGTTGAACAAATGACTATTTGAAGATGTCATCTTTGCCCTGGGAAACCAAGATAGCTATTTGTCACCACTTTCTCTGACACAATTATTAAAGTAATTGTAAGGAAATCTCACATGTATGAGTGAGTGGGAGCATTTGGCCGACAGACATCTTTTTGTCACCTATACAGCCGGTTTTGATGGGGACGATGGGGACATGAGGACGCTTCTTCCTGTCTCTGTATGTTCTCAGTAAAGTATAAACTTAATCTCCTGCTGCCTTATGTTGTTTTTCTTTTGTCTTTTGTATGACATTACACTGCTGCCGTTATCAATGTGAGCCCAGTGTTGTGAACCCTTGCACTGGGTATTGGGTAGTCTCAGATGGTTGATGCAGATAATAAGGTTGTACTTAATATCTGTGAAAATGAAAGTCGTCATAACACTTCAGTGTCGCTGAAATGGAGTTGCAGAAAAAATGACATTTATCTTGGATAACAAAATCCATGAATAAGAACAAATCAAACATTAAACATGATGTCTGGTCCGTTGTTCGTAATGCTCATAACTCCAATCATCAAGAAAAGTCTAATACATATTTCAAGATTTACAAATATGAACAGACTTCTGCAAACAAATGAGTATTCCAATATCCCAGATGCCAAGAAGTATAACGTGTTTGCTCAAGCTGAAAAACCAACAACAAATTCGTGGGAACAGTGGACGTTTCCCAGAATGATTTTATGGCCTTTTTTATGTCTTGAGGCTAATAATTTGCTTATCATCTGGCTTCATTTTCATTGTGACTGTTCTGCCAAAGCAAAGCATCACATAGAAGCTGTCACAAATATTCCCACCTGGTATGTGCACAGTAGAACCCCTGTTGCCCTGAGGCAGGCCACTGTGCTGCTGGCATCAGGTTAACCTGGCCCGAGGGCACTGTGGTTCTGTCTTATTTGATTGCCATGATTTGGTGAGAGCATGTTCGAGTTCACAGACACAGATCTGGAAAGATATTTGCCAGCGTTGGTGGCTTTGTGGGACGTTTCAATGACTTGTTTTAGTCCCGTTTGTATGAGCGGTTTATTCCGTTCAGTGTTTTAAAAACACCTCCTCAATGCAGACATATTTCACAAGTCACAACACAACTGCACTAAGAACACCATGAAGATACCACTAGAGCTAAAATAACATGTAGATGATTGGTAGCGAAACAAAGCCGCGCTCAGCCCCAAAGGGAATTTAATTAATCGCTAGAAATGTTCCACTCCTTTCGCAAAAGAGGCAATAACACTGTAAACAAACAAACAAAAACACTTACCCAGAGTGACAGCAAAACAAATAAATAGGTGGCAACATCAACAAGTTGACGCCATGGCACAGGACGGGTCCTGCTCCTTTGCTCTCTGTAACAACAAAGACCAGTTGAGCGTGGAGGGAGAAAAAAAACCTTTGTGGGAAACAAGTGTAAATAAATTACTACGGACACACTACACTCAGAGCTGTTTTCTGTCCTCAACACAGAGTAAACGTGTGGTTGAAGCTCTCCGGTTCTCTATCTCCAGACCAACCTGCTGTGAAGTCGCTCCGGTTGCTGCACGTTGCCTCTACACACTGTTGCCGTCGCTGCTGCAGCGCTGCACAACAGCGCGCGCGCCAACGGGACCACGCACGCGCAATGAGGCTCGCGCCGCATAGATGTACTTGCAGGAACACGACAGCACAAGACAAGTGTCAAGTTGTGCAGGTAAACATCTCGGGGCTTTACAAAAATTAAAAAAAAGCATTAAAAGACAACTCAAAAGTCATATAATTACCTTCAAGTATAGCAACAATATTTAAGCGTCATGTTAATTAGCTGAACTCACTTTTCGAGGGTTAATATAGTCTTTAAGAAGCGTCAGCAAGTAGCTTATTGTGTGAGATTAATACTTTGAAAAGTGTGTAACCCCTTTGGCAAGTGGTCTTTGTATAAAGAGGTCCACTCTTTAGGATGTAATTCATAATGAGGTCATGAATCGAAGTCCATGCACTCACCGACACCAACTGCCGTGGTGTTAAGAGAATTTGCTGCTCATTGATATGAACATGAGCAGCTTTTGGTAAACACTGACTGGTGTTAGGATTTTATGATACTTTTATTGTTCTCGTATTTGATTTGGGAACATTGCTGTTTCCTGCTCAGCATCCGGTCTCCATCACAGTACAGGCTATAGGTCCATCTGATACGATGCAGCTAAAAAAAAAAAGCACATAAAGTGGTGTGTGAAAGGAGATGGTTGAAACTGCTGCTTCCTGTCCCTTCAGATTTGCAGTTGCCTTCCTTTATAAGGTTGGAGTGTTTTGAAAAAAAGAACTGGATATGTGTGTTGTAGACATTTCCATGTTGAGATGTTAAAGTACAGCTGGGTTTAGTCCAACAGTAGGACAACAGTGTATTAGTGAAGTAATGGCTGTGTTTTGGATCCCATCTGGAGACTAAGAGACTGAGGTTTGAAGGAAAGCACTGTTATCCTAAGTATGTGCTATCAAATTATATAAACTATTGTTGTAGGCCTAGGTTATAGGCTATTCTTGCTTTTTCCTTCAGTTTTATGGCCAGTCGCTTACACTAAATCTGCCTTTCAAAGTCCAATTGTTTATTATGAACAAAGTATCAGATGTAAGTTCATTAATTAGAGAACTGTCTGTTCCCATTGTTCTTGTTCTACCCTTGTCTATATTTAATTTCTTATTAAGTTGGATTATGAATCATTGATTTGTCACATTCAAAGCCTGGCGCCGTATAACACTGTGGTTCAGAGTGACCTTCCTGATGGATCACAAAACGTTTATGAGGATTGACTCAAGAGTCGATTGACTCAAGAAATCCCCCCAAAAAGTTCAAGTCCAAGTTTAGAATTTGTGCTCATGCGAGGGACGCACATAATTATCGTGTTTATGAGCTTGAATTCAAGCCAAGGTTTAGTGTTCACTGGAAGAAGCCACTGCTGGGCCTGGGAGAAAACACTGATTATCTGTCAGATGCTTGAACAGACTCAGTACACACAAGGACATTGGCTCATATTACCCTCGACCACACACTGACAGGACTGCTAAAAATGCTAAAAACTAAAACATCTGCACATAGAAATGACCTGAACTTCGAACTGATGTGGCACAAAAGTCCCTCACAGGTGTAAAGACATGATATACCGAATAGCTTGCATGTATGTTATGGCCAACTGTAGCAAACATAAAGCATGTAGGACAACTCATAGCAAGAATGAAGAAATGTAATGGGACAAGTCCCTTTCATAATTGAATTTCTAAACAGACAGAGTTCACTTCTTTGTTTCTGTTAGACATGTTGAAACCGAGACATGTGCAAACAGGGAAGTAAGTTAATTTCCCTTCAGAAACTACTTGCCCAAAGCTTTATCAGCAAATTTCGATTATGAAGTATCGTAAGAGCCGAAACGGCTCTGATCCAACAAGTCATTTCAGGCCTCTTCACCTCTTTTTCCTCTGCGATAGCAAGGAAAGAAAAAGCTCAAGTAAACACGTCCTCATGAAGAGGAGCTGTGGTAGTGGACCTGGTCTTTTTGTCCTCAGTAGTCTGGATTATTGTGGTGCATTTCAGACCTGCAAGTTACATACCAATACTACAGGAATTTAGTTTCAGACGCATCTCTGCATTCTTCACGGCCGAGCCAACTTGCACACTTTCGATTGGACGACACCATAAATCCTTTATTTTGCACCGCTCACTTGATAGCTGTCGAGTCTTCGTGTGTGGTTTTCCCACAAAACACTTTTCCTGGCAAATATTCTGATGACCCTTAAGCTTGTGTACACCACTTGAGCTAAAGTCTTCATTTCAAACGTTCACACGCCATCACAAGCCTGTAAATGCCCTCAGGAGGTGGAATGTGATGCATCTGGTTCCTCCAGGTTGTCACATACTTGAAAATCCCTGAAACAACTGACACACATCAGGTCTAACTGTGTGCCGTTATGTGTCCGTGCACAGAATGCCCAGGACTGTTTGAGAGTCGACTCCAGCAGGATGTTATGATTCGCCTGATGTCTGCTGAAAGAGCCGTGTGTATTTAGGTTGAGTCGGCTGAATGTTCAGAGCCTGGTGTAGTTTTTAACTAGTTCTTATTTAAGAACCACAAAAAAACATGGAGAGAAAAGACGCACACATTATTTCAAGATAAGTTCTTATACGGTGTTAGTTTGCAGGAAGTGGGATTCCTTCTTTCCTATTATCAGATATATGAAGTAAAAACCACAACTAGTGTCTGTACGATGGTGAAATAGCAGCATTTAAAGAATAAAACATTTGATTTATTAAAAGGGGATTGTTACATGTTCTCTTTTTGATTGTATGAATATATGCTATTGGCAGATTTATCATAAAGACACAATGACTAAAAAACTAAAACACGATTAACACTTGCAGTAATCATGCAAAAGAATAACAAAAACCCAGTATAAATCAAAATTCTGTGATTTAATTAAAACACCATATTTTAAAGAAAAGCTCAATGGACGGAGAACAAAAATGCAGAGACAAAGCTGCAGATGCACAGATGCAGCTGTGGGCCATGTGTTGCGGTGTGATCTGGCCTGCAGGATCCCAGTGGATGAATCAAGTCATTAGTTCAGTCATTAAGGAGCCTCTATGGCCACTGTGGTCAACATCATCAACACTTGTTGCCTCAACTATATTCTGACAGTTTACAAAAAAATTAATGCTCTTCTTTGTTTATTTTAAACATCCATTTCCGGTTTAATATACTCTTTTACATACATGAATATGCCTAAATCTGAAAATCCTTCGTCATTAAAGTGAGACTTTTGAATGAAGAAATACATATTCCTCTTAGGAAGGCACGGTTGAATTTGAAAGCAATAAACCACGCCTTTTCTCAATGAGCTGTTTTAGCACTTCATCCCATATTTGACTCTTGTGGCAACAGCCACCGCTGTACAGCAGATGATATATAGTCTTGCTTCTAGTGATTTCAATGTTTTTAGATTGTGGCATTGATTAGAGCTCTGGTAGCCTGCATGTGTGTGTGTGTGATTGAAAGATAGAGTAAGGAATAAACCAGATGAGACCAGTTAACAGGGAAACTTTAGCATGTGACTCAAATTGTAACACATTTCTCAGTAATCTGACTGGAAAATACTATTTGAAGCATTCACTGATGTTTAATATATTTAATGATAATTAGAATTGTTTTGATTACCGTTAAAACAGACTGAATCTTGCAGCTTGCATCATAACCAGCAAATCATTATTGTCAATGATAAAGACGTGAGTGTGTGTGTGTGTGTGTGGGGTGGGGCATTGTGCATAAAGGAGGTGTGTGTCAGTGTTTGTTCAGTGCTGCATTTATCTGGAAGAGTGGTGCTCTGTATTGCTCAACCCAGTCGGATGTCTGTTGATGTATTGAGAAGTGAAAGAGTGAGTGTTCTTTGCCACAAAGGAAACGCCGCTTCGTGGTCCTTCGTTTTGAACGACGGTAACAAACAAAGTCGGTGTGTGTATCCATGTTCTTCCATCAACGCGATCCTGAAACGGGACAAAGAGAGTCACAGACTGCAACCCTTTAATGTGTCATCAAAGGGAACTCTAGAACAAGATTTACATTTTACTAGTAAGATCATTTTCGACAAGTAAGTCGGTATTGTGAGGCGGCTCGGACACTCTTGGTTGAAGACACTGAAGTTATGGTTTGGGGTGAGGGTTAGATCTACAAGCCCCACCCACACCCACACACACTTTGCGTGACATCGCCAAAAACTTGTCTTTCTTACGTTTTCACTGTCGGCGACAGACAAATCAAATTCAAATGAGCCGCACACTTTCAGGGGAATGTGTGTGAATCCCATTTAAGGGCAACATTTCCCTTTGATGTGATAGATCTTGTTTGGAGATTGTGACTCATGCAGAGATTTTCAAAATGCCAAACATAAAAAGAAGCACACCCCTTTTACAGAGTAAGCACTCTGTGTTAAGGTGAGGCTCAGAGTTTTCCGTTTCCTGGTATTCGGTTAACTTCCATGGAATACGTTGTTGTGTAATCGCTTCTGTGAAGACTAAATAAACCGGTTTACTTTACAACAATATGGCATGTCTTTTTCCTCAGTATCATGGGATGAACTGTCTGTTAAGACATTTGTTTTCAGATTCAGGGAAGAAAATGGCAATACATTCTGAATAAGAAAAAAGGTCAAACAAAACAATCTTCCTTTTATAGGAAAATTTTAATAGTTATTCAATGTTCTACATTTTACAGTAAATATACAATTACAAACTTGGCTTAGTTATAGTACTAGATCACTAACTGATCTTAAAAAAAAAACTCAACAAAAAAAAATAAGAAAATCATAAAAGGAAAATAAAAAAAATAAAATAAAAAAATAAAAAAACAGATTTACACTTCATATCACAAGCCTGACGCTGGTCCTTCACTCTGGACCAAATAGCTAACATACAGTTCACTTCTCTCAACGCTGAACAGACGTTGGGCTTCAGTTTCAAACACAACCTTACGGTAAGAGATATACCATAGCATGTGCAAACTGGGTACCAAACTAAAACTTCCAAAGATGTTTTTTTTCCTAATACTCGTTCCGAGGGGGTTGGGTTGGGGGGGAGGGGAATACAAGTATGTGGTTTTTTTTTTGGAAGACAAAGAATTTCCACTTTTTGCATCACATTTAGTGTCAAATTAAACAAAGATATCTCAGACAAATTTAAATTAAAAAGCTGCAGCAGAACATCAAAGACATTTAAGAGCCTACTATGCACTGTGATAGTAGGGTTTTAATTTATACTTGTGAAAATAACTAAGACTTAGCAACTGCAAGGCAAAAAAAAAGGAGATGGAGGAGAGGAAGGGCGTTGAATGGTTCTGGTTGCATTAAAAAATGATCACCTTTCAACATTTAAAAATGTCATCGCTGACAGTGACAGTGGAAACAAAACGATAAAAGACAACTTTGCACCCCTCCCCCCCAAAAAAGATAACACACCAGAGTGTCCAACTGTCCATTTCCACTTAAGTGCAAATTGAAACAAATGAGAAGCAAGGAATGAGGTGAAATGAGGAAGCAGTTCCACCACCATGAAAAACTAAACTGTTGGAGTCTTTTACTTCAGCTATCCCAATGCTCCGGGTCCGTCTCTCTACCGAGCACCCACATTAAAACAAGAATTACACTTTTTAAAGAGCATTGGTCCATGAGCTAAGACAAAAAAAAACTATTATTAGCAATCAAATAAAACAGTATTTGTTGTCTAAATTTGGAAAAGAAATAAATCTCAGTGCTCAAAATATGACATCCAATTATGATTCTTTAGATGTAAATGACACCTATAAATGATTCATTAAAAGTTTTGGCTCAAAGCCTTGAACCAGTGTGGCCACTTCCAGACTTTGTCACGGGCGACATCTAGTGTTTAAAAACGCTCAGTGGAGATTTCCCAATTACCAAAAATTAGACTAAAAAAAAGACAATCATATAGTTTAATATGACCGCTTCTGAGCCGGGGTGGTGAGGGTCACAAAGGTCAGACTGATAGCACATGAAGACCAACAAACCCAGAGCAGAGTGTTAAAGGAGCATGAGAGGGAGCAGAAGATATGATCCGACATCATTTTGCATCCCTGAATGAAATAAAAACGAATTGTTTTAATATTTGGAGGGATGCAAAATGGCCTCTGAAGTGAAAATAGGATAAACACAGGATACAGTAAGAAAGATAAAAAAGTGAGAAAGGCAATACACAGACAACAATGTGAGGGATAGGACAGTAATAGGAAAACACAGATTTCACAGGAAGCGAGACATAACAAGGACTCAGAATTCACCAGTTACTTAGGAGAAGAAACAAAGATTTACTCAACCATCGTGAAATATGGCACAGCACAAAGGGCATGGAGGCTGAGGGTTTTCATTCATTACATCTTTTCACCCACAGAACAGAAACGGACAACAAAAAGTCATCCATTTCCGTTCCGTCGTTAATGCTCCGCTTTCTCGAGGTCTGTAAATTCAGGCAACAACCAAAAACGTGGGATTTGGTGACAAGAATTTCCACAAGTTTGTTGACAGACCGTCTTAACGTCTCCCCCTTTCTCAGCGGCCGATATGTAGAGGACAGAGATGCAGAAGAGGTAAAAATATATATATATTAAAAGCACAAACAGTAGCTGCCACACTGATGCAACCATGCTTAGCTAGAAATACATTACTGTACCACTTGTTGTATAAATATACTGCAGGTTTTTTTTTTTTTAAACTTAGAGATCCAATGCTATAGTGAAATACACCTGAATATTATGCATACCCATTGCGCTCAATTGAGTGAAAGAAAGAAAAAAAACATAAGACTTAATTGAGAAATACTGACTGAAGTAGTGGTTGGTTAAATAAATCGTAATGAGGAGGAACATTACTGCTGTCGCAAGAAAACACACTTTGTCTTCTTTTCAATTGAACTGGCTAGAATTCAAATGTACACGATCTTTACGTGGTGGGAACACAACCCAGTAACATTTAACCACTTTATCTTCCAAAGGGTTGTTTCAAAAATAAGGCTCAAAGTTTGACGGTTTTCATTCGACAGCGGCTTTATGCAATATGTTCTTGAGAATTAACCTACTAGTGTACAAACATTTGAACTAAGAATACCTCAAACATTCAACCTTATTGTTTTATTTTTACTTACAATATAAATTGCTTCTTCCTCCCTCCTGCACTACAAAGCCTAGGTACCTGTTACTTAGCATTACATTATAGTCATCAAGTTTGTTTTTTTGTCTTATGTTGTGCAATATTTCCTCAAAGTTATTCAATACCCAAATGTTTGATATGTTCTACTTCACTTAGCAGTAACTGTAATAATAATAATAATTGAATGGAGGCTGCATACAGAGCCTGCAATCCATATTTAACGATTACAATAAGCATTTAAAAAAAATCAATTCAAAACGCTGATTACTGTGTGTTAACAGTTGGAGGCGTTCCCTCTTATTTTATTGCAATATCAAACCACTTCATCTATATACCCGCACAGTAAATGCTTTTGTCATACAAATCTGTACTCTGATTATGAAGTTGTTTTATCAATCTTTTTGTGTGTAAATCCTGAAATAATAAAATATTATTTATTACCTTTAGTATCACCTAAATATTAAACCCCACCACCACTACTTGGTATGTTTGTAGTGTTAAGATGGGTCATCATACTGCCTCTGAACATAAATGCCTTTACATGTATGAGCATAAAAAGGAAACAGAAAATGGCGGAGACATGGTCCATATACATGGTCCATGTCTCATTGGCTCAAATATTATCCTCAGCTGATGACCATCAAGGTTATGCTGGATATTTTTTTATTTTTTATTTGAAAAACAAAAAAGGGAGAATAGTGTTTAAAATGTAGTCAGTAAAAGCAGATGTGTCCTTTGCAGAAATGTGAACAAACAAAAAATAGAGAACAAATGGATTCATCTTTTTCATAAAAATGCGAAAAGTCTTAAAAGTCAACTGGACTAAAAACTAAGTGGCTGAGTGACACTGCGTCATCACGGCTCTGCACCCTCGCTAAAGCATCCTAAATTCCTTTAACTTTTTGTAGCCATGAACACCAAAACCAGCACCTTTTTGACTACAGTCCTCTTGCAATTCGTATGTAATTCCCACAAAGTTAAAAACGTTGACCCAAATTCAGAAAACAACAACTCATCACTATGACATGGACCAGCCAGGCAAACACACATCAACGGCCTTCGATTGGCCACAATTTCTTCCTAAATGTGGTGCACGACGACACGTCATGGGTTTGGTCTTTTCAGCACTCGCACAACTGTGGAATGGACTTGTGGATTGAAGTCTATCCATCTACCAGCACACATGTTTGACTGGTCCATTATTAACTGTATGCTCAAGAGTCTGGATTTCTATTTGTTGAGTGTTTGGTTACAAAGTCCTTGCCTGGAAGAAGGAAGGGAGGAGGAGGCGATGTAGTCGCAGTAAGGAATCAATGTACAATACATGTTAGTGCAAAATGGCAAAGTGTTTGTGTGGTCTCTTGCAGGTGAGATGTCACAAACTCAAATGTCTTGTACCTTGAAATAAAAAAAAAACCAGACTGCGAATATGTGATCTCCTCCTCCCTCCTTGTCGTCCGATCTCCTCGTCTTGTCCCGCTCTCCTCTCTTTGCGCCAACACAATCCCTTTAAACTCCTTCTCTGCTGTCTGCCATGCACAACCCTAGAAATCCATGTCGTGTATGTACGTACGTGTGTGTGTGTGTTGATCAGTAACACCATAACTGGAAGGTATTGTGCAGTAAGTGCCACTAAGTGATCATGTGTTTTCTGACGCAACACAGGAGCCCCCGTGTGTGTGTGTGTGTGTGTGTGTGTGTGTGTGTGTGTGTGTGTGTGTGTGTGTGTGTGTGTGAGAAAGTAAGTATGACCGCCCATGCTGTTGACACAGTTATTATAAATATTCTTACATTTTCTAAACGCATTGACTTACGCTAAAGTTAAGATTCCAATAGTGCCACAACATACTAGCCTGCATAGTATGTAGCATGAAGTGAGTGATGTTTTCTTCGTGTATACTACTCAAATGTGGATAAAAAGGATAAAGAGGAAGGAAGAACAAAAAAAAAAAAAGTAGAACAAAGTTGAATGTGTTCAAACAAAAGGGTAAAAAAAAATATTTATAACCCAGAAAACTAAATTGCTCATAATGTTAAAACCCTGTGCTGATATCTAGTTGTTAAAACTTTGGCAGCATAAGTCAATAAGTCTTTGTAGTGACCAATGGCGATGATAATGAGGAATAAGTGCCCAATATATTCCAGCCGACTGAGCAGCAGCAGCAGGAAGGACCACACACACCAGCACAACACAGAAACAGGAGCAAATGACACCCGTGATTGGTCAAGAGTCCTTCTGGAGTTCCAATGACAGACACATTAAAAAAAAGATGAGATAAAAATAAAATAACCATAGAAAATAAGGTAATGACTGGTTGGCAAATGAACAGAGAAAAATCAAAGCAGCTTTTGTAAAAACGTTAGAGAATGTCGCATACTAACAATAACAATAATAGTAAAGTGGCTGTTGCACTTTAGTTTTGTTCTTGCAGACAGGTGCCGAGTTCCCATGGTTACCATTGAGAGCTCGTGTAAGATTTGAGCAGTTGCATACGATGGTGGACTCCAGATCTGATGGGAAAGAAAAGCAGAAGAACGCTTTAGTGATTGATTTTAAGGCGGCCTCAGACCTCACAGGGAATAAGAAATGTGAGGCAGCGCAGTTTGATCGAGTCAAAAAAGAACAATGAAAAGGAGGAGAGGGGCTGATGGATGAGAGAAAATTAGGGTGAAGAACATCTCAAACAGCAGGTGGGGGGACACTCACATGATGGTTGGGCTCTACCAGTGAGGCGGTACGTAGCTGTACCCAGGTGTCCCTTGGGGCCTGTAGGTTGGCACAGAAACTGGGTGTCCTCCGATCTGGGCGTGCTGGGGCGTTGTCAACAGAGTCCCTACGGGAAGTAAACGGCACCATTAAGGGGTCATTTTATTGTCTATGGAGGCTTGGTTAATTGCTGTAGATGTGGTCATTGCACAAGATGACTTCAAGGTTATGTCAGCATGTACCGGTCACTCCCCTACACAGCCCTTCATACCTCATATTTAAATACACATGTCACTTTAACATTACACTTTAACATACACTTGTTTATAATACTGTTATATATTTGTCTGTGCACTCTTTTACATTTAATACATTTCTATTTCTTGCACTTGTTGTTGTGTTTGTCTAATGTATGCACCACCCGCCAAGACAAATTCCTTGAATGTTTAACATAGCTGGCAGATAAATGATTCTGATGTGGATGTGATACCGTATTTAGATTCCTTCAAGCATTTTAGTATATTTTCCCGGGTTTTCCCACAATGTTAGCAGTTGTGGCAATTCACTCCAAGTTTAAATAAAAATAAATGATATACCTAGTTTGATCCTATAAAAACGACAAAATAACCAAATGGATCTAAGAAATCAATTATAATTATTGATTCCTCCAATGATCTTCCATCAAGGTTTGGAATATGAAATGGCAAAAAAAGGGCCAACATAGGTTACCAGAGCCCTTGATGGTGGCTGAAAATGTGTTGTCCAAAGCCACATTTTCAGCCCAAAGCCAAAATATATTCACTTCCTATTGTTGAAGATTAATAAACCTAGCAAATATTCACATTTCATATTCTCAAACGAGATAATTTTTTTGCGATTTCTGCAAAAGAAATTACAATAAAATTGAAGATCAAAATAGTTTAGCATCAGCCATTCAGTGTTATGTTGATCAACCATCATATTTGTGATAAATATTTTTTCTCACCTATAATTTATAAATCTGCCAAAACAAGAGAACTCTTCCAACAACATTTCCATAAACATTTGGTGTGCAACATAGTCAAAGACAGAACAGGGAAGACATCACAGCCATCAAGTCATGTCTGAAAACTGTAATAAAGCAACTCGTGGTTCTGGTCTTACCTGCACTCATGGCCATGGTTGTCCCAGCTACCATGCCCATGGCGGCCATACCGTTGTTGCGAGGAGCGTTTACAGGGACCGGGGCCGGGTAGAGGGCCGTGGAGGGCATGCTGTTAGGCTGCACCACGGTGGTGTGATGGATCACATGTGGCTGAGCCGCATACACTGGCTGTGTATAGTACGCTCCCTGTCAGGAGGAACACAGGAAAGGGTTGGTGAAGCGGAGGGTGTGCATTTGTGTGTGACATTTAAATGTTTAATTTATTTGATGGAACTCGAAGAAGAAGGTTTAACTACTCAGGAATAATTTGCACACTGCTGGAACAAGCAAAGTAGACAGAAAACGCCCTGCTTTAGCATTTTCCCACCCCGACTTCCATTTAACCATTAAGAAGAACAAATTACAAAAGAATAAAAATTATGCTGTGGACTTGTGACTGTAACTGCATCTTCAACTGTAGTCAGTTTAATTTTGCTCAATCACCAGAAGGTTTTTCTGTAGAAATGCAAACGAAATTGACTTTTAGGTCCCAGTTTTGTTTGAGAGTTTAACTTCTGGATTTCCTTGAGACTATGAACTGATTCTTTGGTACAAAATCATATTAACTTTCCCACAAACGACGCAAAACAACCCACGAGTTAAAAATCAAAGAATTCTCTTTTCAGTCTGCGCGCACACACACACACACACACACACACACACACACACACACACACACACACACACACACACACACACACACACACACACACACACACACTTTAAGATGAAACCCAGAACAATCACATTTGTATTATTGCTTCACTTAATTGTACCAATATGCTTGAAAGCGTAGTCAACTAACCAGATACAATGTGCACATATTTACTAAAGTGATTGTGTTAAATGGCTGAACAGGTGCAACACAACCAATGTGATCAAAAAATGTCAGTAGTACAGCGTGCGTCTCCAAGGTCATGTCAGTTGTAATTCAGTATCCTTACCTGTGCGTATAGGTTCTGCTGAGGGTAGGCACTGCGGATGGGGTACATGGCTGTTGGGTATGGGGTGGGGCTGGGGGTGTATGGAGGGGGCGCTCCATTTGATTGAGTGGGGGGCACTTTGTATTGGGTGCCTGCTGAAGTATATCCTAAAAACAGGAAAGAGCCGAGAGAAAGATTTTAAAACATATAGCAAGAGAGCAACACATTTCATTACTCATCTTATGATTAAGATGACGGGTGATAATTTTCTGTGGGTGCTTCACCAGAATCGACCACTCTCAGATACAAGTTTTCATGTGCTTTATTATTAATAGAAATAAAATAACGATTATAGCAGCTTCAAGTTATCACAATTCCCCATGTATCCACTGAAAGGTTTTTCTTAACTGAACATCAGTTGGATGTCATAAATTGACAAAAGATATAATAAAATTACTATCTTTTGGGGTTGTAGTGAGGCAGCAATACTGTGTGTTTGATGAATAAGTCTATTCTTGTATAAATAATTTGTGAATAACAGCAGGCTTGGATGCGGACCAGTAAAAAAATATTTAGTTTAGTCATTTTCCAATGCAAAAATAGCCGTCATTGGGCAGCTACAACTTCTCCAATAGGAGAGTTGGCCGCTTTCCCTGGTCTCACATTATTGTAAAATGTTATGTTTTGGGGATCTGAATTGTTGCTGCTCGGACAAAACAATCTTTTATGATGAATTTTAGACCAAACGATAATCATTAGTTGCAGCCTTATTCAGAAATTTTTCTCTTTGGCATTCCCTACATAATCCACCAGATGGGGGACTGGTGCTGTATTTTAAATGGGTCTAAAGACTCAAAACAAGCCAAAGGTTTTGTGTAACAAATTGAAAAAATGTCCCACAATGTTTGAAGAGGACATTACTGTGTTGCATAGTGCAAGAGTTTGGTTTTATAGTCAATGCATAGGGAGCATAATCACTTTTTTATGGACAATATACAGTCAAATATCCGACCAACCTTAGTGGAACATAATTTAAGTGAAGCCACTATTGAACACTCTTTTGACACTACGTCAAAAAGGTTGAAAAGCACAAGGTGTACTATAGGACAGTGAAGGCATCTCTGGTTCAGACCACTGCATTAATGTCTGCTGTTATCTGGGCTCTGCTCTGTGGGGTGCAGTACTGCTGAGCCGCCACTTGGAGGAGCCTGAAGGTCAAACATGCTACTAGCTAGTTGCTGCTGTGGAGCTTATGAAAGCCCTTCTCACACAAGGACAAGGGAACAAAGAGATGCTGGAGCTGCTATGCGTGTCTAAAAGTGTGTGTGTGTGCGCATACGCTCTCGCACAGACACACACGTATGCAGCGCATTAGAGGACAATGGTGTGTGACACTTACACAAAAACCCCGCTGATATAAAACGGTTTGTCTATTCAATAGTCATGAGAAATAATGACAATGTCCAAGACATTTCTTTTTAATCGGACCATAGGTAGCTTGTCTGGAAGTTGATGTATTTTTTTATTGGGACACACAATCGAAAGATTTTAATTTCACCAAACACTTGGCAACGCAGAACGCATAGAATTAAATGTGCAGTTAAATATGCCGATCTAAAAAAATTAAAAGAAACTAAACAAAAGAAATCACCTCAATAATGTGGTTCTTTTGTTGGAAAGAAGCTGGGTGAGGTTTGCCAAAGCATACCTGATATTTTGAGAGACTTCCAAAAGATAAAAAACAAACTGGGGGAGGGGACGAGAGGGGGTTCAAAAGCAGCCCCGATGAAATCTACAAACACACCCTGCCTCGGTAGGATACTTAAAATTCAGGAGGATACTAAAGGAAATAATTTGAGTTGCTATTCCCCTCCCAATCAGAAAATAGTATCTTTTGTTGATTAATACTTTCAAAATATGTTTTTATTTAAGTGATGCTTTCCAAGGCCAACTTCACTCAAATTATACCAGACGTCGGCGTTTCAGAGTTTAACATTATATAAGCCAATCCCTTTGTTCTCAGCAACGTACTAGACAAGAATTTGTCGTTTTGTGCTTTTAAAATCTTAAATATCGATACCTTCTTAAAACAAATTCATATAGCCTAAATAAACGTGTAGTCAAACAAGAAAAGAAGCCGTCCTATAAATGGCTTTTAAGAGACACGACAGACAAAGAGACAGGCTGTAATTAATCTGTGGTCATTTAACACTATTAAAAGCGAGTAAACCAAGTTTTACGGGTAAAAAGAAAATCACAGTAACATAGCTTTCGACCCCCTAATTATTCAGTTATCGATTGCCAAATTGGTATTTGCCAACTGAATCACTACTAAATAAATGTGTAATTTAAAACACAAGCTTGATCTTTGAATAACTCCAGTGAGATTCTATTCGGCTCAGTCTGTGTTTCTAGGGTGAACAGTTCAAGACACCACCACACTAAACTAATCTAATCTATACAGACACCCCATATCTGGAGAGCATTGAGACAACTGCTATTCCCATCTGCCATGGGGAGCAGACACTGAGCCCCAGCAGAGCAAGTATCTGCTGCTATACGGCTACTGCCAGCTGTTCGTGGCTAGCTTCCCACTCCTTCACCCTCAATGCCCTTTAGGTTGAGCTCACCGCACAGACTTCACATCATCGGAACCTGCGTCTAGCTCTAAACAACCTTCTTTGCTCAAAATATTCTGCGATAATACACATTATAAAAGCATTAGTGATGGTTGCATTTCCTACATTTGATTGACAACAAAATGTTAACCACAAATAACTCATTTAGAAACAGTATTTGCATAATCGAGCATGAACTCATTGCAGCTCTTTGGATCAGCAGTTGTAAGATCAACCGATTTCAAATTTAAATGTGTAATTTATTCAACACATTACGCATTTTCCCAGCCTTAACCTAAACACTGACTAACTTTAATTAAATACAAACACTTTACTCAACTGCTTATAAGTGTGAAATGTATGATTACTCATCAGAAGCATTAACATATTTATGAAAGTTATTCTAGATAGATTGGTGGCACATTTATTGGTTGTTCAAGGCGGTTCATTTTATACATAGATCAAAAACACTATTTAAATTATTTCAGCAGTCCTGGCACCATTTACAATTAAACTAGAAATAGCTATCTTTGTAAGGTCCAAACTAAATCTCCTTATTTTGTTAAACTTTTCCCTGAGAAAAACCATTCATCTTTATTTGGTTTTACAGTGGAAACTGCTTTGAGTTATCATGTCTGTCTGGGTCAAATTAATGACTACAAGCAGATGATTATTAAAACCATTATCTTTACTTCTATGAATATTAAGTAATTAAGCAGACTGCCTCGCTATTTACTAAATTTTATTGAGCGTTTAAAAATACAGTTCAATACCGTTTCAAACAGTTCAAATTACAGCTGTACAAATAAATTGACTGTACTGTGTAAGATTCAAATACACTATAATAAATCAAGTGTTTTACTATGTAAAATCAAGTTGACTGTAGGGCAGCTCAGGGGGGAATTACTTGGCTGGGTAATATCAATCCATTTGACGAGGGCGGCTTCAACAAGATGCTTTCCGCATTATCGCTAGCAGCCATGACTATATCTCGTTATCCGAGTACACGACACAAAGTATCCTGAGAAACACCAAGTTTTGCTACTGCATCCCGTTGTGTCGTTTTAGGGAGTTTGTCATAAGCTTTTAGTAGACTTCTTCATGAAGAGAAAATAACTTTTTCTCATCATGATTTCAATGATCATGCAGTTACAGCTTCAGGTAGCTAGCAGGAAGTCCCAAAATGAACACTGTAAGAGGACTACTTGATTACAAAAAACATATTTAAACAGCATTTGTATAGGAAAGATTTTGTCCCAAGGTTTTTGACCCATATATGCGGTTAATCACTGTAACCATGATCACTATAAAGCGGCTTCTTCTGTATTTTGAATTTGCATCTGTAACAGTATTGTACAGTCAAGTTTGCACAAACAATGGTTGCATTATTATTGTTTTCCCAAATGAAACGTGATGTTTAATTCTCAATGGGAGCGACATTATAAAGCTTGAGGCTTTCTGGCACCGTTTGCACATTTATTTATATTGTAAGATTCTTTCCACATGTTTCAACTTGTATAATTTTGCTCCGCAAGTTTTACATTTTTCTTTTTTGTATTGTGCAAATAAAGAGACAAATAGGCAACAGTGTCATATTTACTTAACAATGGACAGGCAGAATAAAATACACGTCCTTGCATTGAGTAGTTAAAAACATGATAATGATGTGCAATCATCTGCATGTACCAGTGTGTCAATCTTTTCATACAACTTCAATAGATCCCTCACACTATCAGCCATTTTTGTGGTGTGTTTATCTCTGATTGTTTTCCCCTTGAAAACTGACATCCCACTAATTAACTTGAAGAATTTCAGTGTACTGACAAGCAATTTCTCCAGAGATATCACGTTGTTAAATATAAACAAAGTCATCAAAGTGTGTGTGTGTGTGTGTGTGTGTGTGTGTGTGTGTGTGTGTGTGTGTGTGTGTGTCAGTGTGTGTGCTCACCTGGTGGATACCCAGGACTGCCTGTTTGATAAAGGTTGGGTGTATAGGTGGGAGCCGCGGCCGGATACCCTCCTGGATAGCCTGAAGAACATCACAGACGAGAGAAATATCAGAAACCATATCTGAACAAAGAGAGAGGGCCACAGATGTACACAACAAAATGCACACAGGTAGGGTAGAACAGTATTTGGTTTAGAACAGGATGTGCACAGATGGCGCTCATTAAAAAAATGTCTGCACCAATAACACAGTCGGCTGAATGCATCTTACATACAGACAAGACACACCTGCCAATATGGCGTGGGAGGAGATAAATTCAGCAACACATTAGTAATGCAGGCAGACGCGTGTGAGGGACACATACACAGAGAGAGACAAAGAGGGAGGGAGAGAAGAGAAAGGCAGGAGAGCTAAGAGATGGTACGGTAAGTGAGCGAAGTGCTGCTCACTGCTCGCTATTATTGGCAGTCAATCTCACAACCTCTGTTCTGTAGCCTTGAGCCGTGGCTATGTGGAGCTTTGGCTGCAGTAAGGTGGGCCAGTCAGCAGTCACAGGTTTAATAAATACTGGCATCAGTCTACGCTGCAGCTGAGAGTTGTGATGGTTCATTAATCTGTGCTCAGGTCAGTTGAATATCCTTGTAGTATAGATTACACAAATACAAACTAAATAAATGTCGCTTTTTGACAACACGGTAAAACATACAAGTTTTCAAGTTAAATTCAATGCGTTTTGGGATATTTTCAATAGAAGAAAAACGATTTAAAAAAAAAGCATTACATTTTTTATTGAGCCTAAATCTCCATAACTATTGGCTGATCAAATTATTAGTCACAAAGAAAATTAGTAGACAACAATTTCGATAACTGACCAATAAATATTAGTGACTCAAAAAAAACTAACATCCTCTTATTACAGCTTCTCCATTTTGATCCTTTGCTGCTTTTCTCCGTTTCACACAGTACTGCATGATTCAAGAGATTTTGAACTGAATGTCTGGTAAATTATTCAATTAATTGTTCATATGCATTGATTCAGAACCTTTTGTTAAATGATACGATAACAGACAAGATGTTACACCCCAATAAAAACACACTGAACTAACAGGATTAGGTTGGATACTTGGCTAAAGGGCGGGACGATTACTATTGCTCCTTACATGTACAAATATTGGTATTTGCTTTAAAAAAATAAAAAATAAATAAAAAAATAAATAAAAAAAAAAAGGTAAAATCAGTACTTAACTGCATATCTCGAAATACACTCCTTGCAAACGTACAATCCTTAATGTACAAAATATTTTTTACCATTAAACATTTTCCCCCACAATGTCATATTTTGACCTGAGCGACATAACATTTTTTAGATTACAAACAAACCTAATGATCTAACAAAATACAATGCTACTCAACATTGAGACTTACTGCAAGACTAAAATATACAATCAACCAGGGAATAAATCTATTCCTAAAATTGATTTTGTTAATGAAACTGTAAATTATCCATCCAAGATTTTAACCACAACAAACAACAATGTTTCCTCCTCTGTTGCTTTATTCCTGGTGATGTCTGCTGGTCTGTGAATGTGTAGTTAAGATATATGGTATATTTTCTATAAATGTTCTTTTATTCAGAAGAAGTCATTTACTATCAGTAAGAATGGAACATCGACTTTCATGGACCGTTTTATCACTTAAATGAGTTTGTATTGAGTGATTTCGCATCACTGAAGCTCATGTAGAAAAGAAATTAAGTCTCAGAAAATAATCCCTGAAAAACATGCTGCTCCTCAGACTGTCACGCGTGTCTTCACATGAAAGAACATATCTATAAGCTACACAAGTACTTTAATTTTAAAGCATTTTAAATGTGTACGCAGCTTGTTGGTGAATGCACTGCCTAAACATGCATCATTCCTGCAGGCAATCTTGATATGCAGTTCAAAATCTTCTAAAAGATGGAGAAGGGAACTGAAATGACATAATGGAGCAGCCAAATTACCCCAGCGCCATGCTTCTGCATCACGTTTAAAACATGTCATAAGAGGCCGTCTTTTTGTGGCATAACACAGTATGATGTAACAAATCTGACTTGGATGTCAAAATGTGAAGGTACTCTGAGTTTCTGCTTCTCTGACTTTGTCTCATTTATATGTCTGACCAGACTGTTTATCGTTATGTAAAACATTGAGCCGTTCTTCTTTCTTGTCAAATGTAGTCTTCCGCAAACAGCTTATGTTCATTAAGATCCAAAAGAACGACCTGTTTTATCAACCTGGGTTCTTCCATCTTCTCTGTGCATCTCATTAAGACTTTCTTCACCTACGGTACTGAAAGCCTGTGCTTATATAACAAATGAACTGTGTGAACAACTACATCTTGAGCTCAGGGTCCAGGTTTACACTACTGCTCTGCACTGGACATTGACTCTGTGACCATCATCTGCTACCTTCCTTTACCCTTATTCAACACCTTCTATCCTGCATCCTTTTTCTGTCAACTTTCTATTGCAGCAATTTTTTGTTGTTTGTTGGGCTCAAAATTTAAAGGCTTTATTCAAATGCTCCTTCTCTGAAATACATTCGACAGACTTTGGGAAAAACAGATCGACAGTGGTCTTTCCATTATTTCTGGATATGATGGCACCATACATTTAAAACACTATACCAACACATGTTGTATCTTGTATGCTAAAAGATGCACCATAATAGTATGCATTTAGAACCCTATTTTGTTAGAAGAACGATGGCGTTACTGTGCATCACTACTTATCTATACCTGTGGTAGTTTGTGTAGTGCAGGGTAGTGAGTTTCAAGATGAATGAAACAAAAACAACAAAAAGCTAGAATAACATAACGCATTAAAAAAAAAAAAACTGTCTGTTCAAAACTGAGCAGCAGTATTGTTTGTCGCTTGCAGCCATCCTTAAAAACATGTTCAGAGTGGTATAGAGGATGGGTGTGTGTGGGTGTGTGTGTGTGTGTGTGTGTGTGTGTCTTACCTGCAAAGGCCATGTTCTTAGGGTTTCCATATGGGGTGCCAGGCTGAACAGGGCTGTAGACTGGATTCATAGCTGAAGCTAACCTGTTCTTACTGAGAAAGAGAGAAATAGACAGCGTGGCAGAGAGGGCAGGGGGATAAGAGAAGACAGAAGAAAAATGGAGGAGAGAGGGAGACGTAAGCCGTGTAAATTGGAAAGAAAATTGTTACGATTACCAAGCATACACACACTCATCACGCACATAAATCCCAAACTCTGATTCTTAAGGTGACATCCAGCTGAAGGATTTTGCCAGCATGCAACAAAAGAATGTAATAAAAAAATCAAGCCCCGTGATATCTCACCGTTAAGTATGTATGTAAAAATGGAGACTTTTGGAATAAATGAGGCACAAGTACCGATAGAAATGCACAAGTACGCATGGATCCAGTGAAAATAATGGTTTGGTTTGCTGTGTGGCATTAAATACAGCTTGCCAAATGTCACACATCTGCCTAATTTTCACTCCTGCACCAGCAAGACAAGCTCTACCAGACTGGTTTCCGCAACAGGATTGTACAGAGAAGTGGCCACTGAACATTTAAGGTGCTGCAATGGGTGAAGGTGAGCAGTATCAGAGCCATTCATACTACATCTACCGTAAAGGAAACTTTCTCCCCAACGTAGAGGAAAATACCTCAAGTGCTCCAAGTTTCAACTTACCTGGTCATGGAGAATATGGGCATGGGAAATTGTATACGTGTGTGTGTGAGTGTGTGTGCATGCGTGCCCCGTACCTCTTGTGCGTGTCTGGTTGATACATGAAACTGAATTTGTCTGTGGGATGCCCGCCTGCCATTCTTGCTGTATGCAAATGAGGAAGGAGTGGAAGTGGATATGCAAATCTGAAATTAAAACAGCGAGAGGTCATGATTACAACGAACACAGGAAAAGGAAAAAAGAAAAAGAAATAGCTAAAAAGCAAGCACCAGTGTCACAGCAAATGGTTAGTGACGCAGCAGGGGAGACAGTGATTTATGTGAGTGTTTGTGTTGACTGCTGTGTCTTTGGCCACCAATATGCACAAATACATAACTGTGCCGAATTCAAACCGGTGTATGGCTTTAAAAAAAAAAGATGTCAATAGTGTGTGAAATGGGCTGTTTGCTTCCATTTTAAAATCTCTTGTACCATCAGTTGTCTATGTGCGTACATACGTTGTTTGTTGCAGTGAGTGCTGGCTGATAAAACAGCCATGAGGTAATATTTTTTTAGTCCCGTACGTTTATCCTATATGATGAGTGTATGTCCAAGACAAAGTGAGGCATGAATATGATTGTGTATATATGTGACGTGCTGTACACAACATCCAACACAAGCAGCAAAGCAAACATTAAGACAGCCAAATGAAAAAGCACAACACGCCCAGTGAGTGGGGCAAGTGACGGAGCACAAAATATAGTACAAAAAGGCCCGGAGTCTTGCACCAAGCTATGAGTAAGCAATGATCCAGTAAGCATGAGCCAGAGCCACAAAAGCGTCACACAAACACAAAGCAGAACAGCGGAGGAATAAATTAAGAGGAAAGAGGTGTGTGTGTGTGTGTGTTATTTGAGTTCATGTGCATTTTCTGTCTCTTTGTATTTCTGTTTCTGACAGAGATGGGATGTTGGCAGTGTCCAGGCCAGTTTCATCTGGTTTTCCCCGTGGCTCTGTCATGTGCCATGTACAAGAACGCATGAAATGTGTTGTGGCAAGCTCTCCCCACATAGCACATCACCCATTTATCATGTACAGACTATCAATAATTTGTCCAATTCTTTTTTCTGTAGATTTGAGAGTTGGATTTTTATAAAAAGACCAACTTAAATCTCATCCATCCTGGGCTTGTGCTTCAGGATCATTTAACAAATCCCTCAGGTGATTATAGCTTCACTGTCATAATTCCTGGGCATACACAGTACCGTGGTGATGCCAAACAGCACCAAGTGACACTTCAAATTAGGCAAGGAAACATTTCAGTGCTCCATCCAGGAACTCTGACGTCAAAACGCCAAGAGGCACTCTGCAACTGAATGAGAGCACAAATACGAGTGCAGTTGCTTTTGAGTCGATTTCGGCACAACTTCCTGAAAAACACACATATGCATGGCCCAAAAATGATCAACAACATGAGCCTGTGCGTGTTTGTGGGTGTGTAAAAACAACAAGAGTGGTAATATGTCAATTGCCAAAATTCATAACTCAGAATAAAATAATTTGCCTGGGGAATTGATGAATCTATTCAGAATCAGAAACCGTTTATTTGCCAGGAATGTTTACACAAACGAGGAATTTTTCTAGGCGGAAGGTGCATACATTAAACATGAGACATTCTAGCACATCCCATAGTAACACTCTCTAATCTAATGCATCTCATATGATTTAGGTCCTTCCTCTGGGACAACACTGCCCCTCCTTTCAGTCTTTTTCATTAAATGTATCATTAGCTTTCTCTACCTCACTTAATCAGTCTCTCCACCTGCAAATGTTTGAATACAACAAGATTAACGCAAAAGGCAACACTTATTACCACACTGCAACATTTAAAGAAAAAATAAATCTAGGCTTGGAAGACTTTTTGGGTAAATCAGGGATTGCATTCTTGAGGTAATCCAGTTAAACATAGTGCAAGTTTTAAAATTCAACACAGTTGAGTCACAATAATTACCTAAAGTCTAGAGTCACCCCCGTGGCCCTGTGATGCTGTGCTAGATGAAAAGAGGTTAGTACAGTTACTCCTGAGGGGGCATTAATGTCCGTCAGAATTCATGGTAATCCATCCTAAAATTGTTGAGACAATTCACTCAAAACCACAAACGCTAACCCGTTAATCCATAGCCTCTCATCGTTTTAACAGGCAATTATCGAACAAAATCATCACATCAAAGTAACAGTAAACCATGTAAGAGCTTAATCTGGTGGTTATTCAAGTGAGCAACGTTGTAATGTGCATGTAAATGTGCTGAGGGAAGGAACAATGCCCATCAACACATGGGCAGGTGGCTAAACTAACCCTGAGGTCTAGTGCTGCAAACAACACCTACCCAATTACTGTGCCCGAGTAGAGAAAGACGTGTGTGTTCATCATTTCAGCCTGAGCCTGCCTGTGTACGTCTGTGTGTGCAGGCAAATGTGAAGAAAAGTGAATGGGTGCGAACAAGAGGCGCACCACAATGAGTCTAATGAAGGTTTCTGATGAACAGAGGAAGGCAGAAATACATGTGATGATGAGTGGGAGTGTCTGTACACAACTCCCTTTGTTTTCAGGGGGAGGGGATGGTGAGGAGCTTCAGGCTTTCTATTCCTTAAAAAAAAGAAAGAAAAAGGTTCTCGAGCCAGAAGACCTTGCGTTTTACAGACCACTATCTTTGATTGTAAAAGACCATTCTCCAGAGATTCACCATGAAAGAGACATTACATTTATCTGTGGAACGGTGTAAAGGGAAACGTATATACACATCTCTATGGTCGAAGCATTTGTGGCGCTTAAGGCGTAATTCATTAAGAAAAGAACTCAAAATGACCCCATATTGTTGGTTGCCTGAAAATATCAATAACACATCCACGTTGCTCAGAGACGCCAGCAAACAGAACTGCTCCGGGGGTACTCAGAGCCATGGCTTTGGGTTGGGTGCTCACAATGAAGTCGAAGGATTTGGTTGTACTACAGTTCTTCCTTCACAAAGGAAATATCCGCCTTTTTGGTAATTGTAACATCCATACTGCAGTCAGACAATATTTTTTACCATGTCGGTATACGGCTGCAAATAATGATCGTCATGTCATGCATTCTTTTTTCAATTAATCTGCATCCTGATTTTATTTATCCAAACCCATGTCTTGTTTTGTAATTTAAAGACGAAGAAAGATCGCAAATGTTTGGCATTTGTGCAAGAAAAAAAAAATGCTTTCATAATTAATAGACAATCATAATTAATTGTTAAAACTATTACCACATAATTATCAGATGACGAGTTTAGAATTATTATTTATTCAAACATTGAAAAGATAATGTCAATATGTTTTGGTATGATCCATTTTTAGATTACCGTCTAAAGCTTTTAAAGAGCTGATTTTATACAAAAAGGTATTGCATGTGCATGAAAATGCATTACATTTGCCAAACTGAGGCCAAGTAGCATAATTGGTAGAACGCCTTCACTGTGAAGAAGCAGCAGAGCTGCAGGTGCATGACGTTCTGTCTTGCAAGTAGCCACTGAGGACTAACTAGTCAAAAACTGTTGGTCTGAATCTAGAGCTGTAGTTTTTTCCTGTCATGTCTGACCCTAAAACAGTCTGTCATTCTCAACATGAAATAGAGTCTCACTTCATTTTTCAACCACCTACCTGTCCATTTATGACACTGCAACGATGAAAAACATTTCAGAAATGTGGATTCACACTGAAAACTGCCGCTGCTACACCACAGCCAAAATATGGTATCTAGCGGATGTTGTTTCCCCTTCCACAACACTGTCCAAATATTAAAGTACACAATTCATTCAAGTTTGAACATAATAAAAATAATTGTTAGTTGTCGTAAATATTGATCTGTTAGTTGTTTCCTAATACAAACATCAGAAAAGTGTACAGGTTATATCCCATCAAACAGTCCGAAGATCATAAATTACCAAAATAAGAGCAGGGAATCCACACATTTGAGAAGGCGGAAGCAGCAAACAGTTGGCATTTTTGTTAAATGAATGTCTGAAGCAGTTCAATGATTAACACAATAGTTGCCCATTTCTGTAGACCGACCAATCGTGTCAGCTAAACTGCAACATCAATACTCAAAGTGTATCAGGAGCTTGCAGTCTGTCCAGCAAGACATCTCACACATGCTGACAAATGAACACCGTCCAGCTACGTAGCTGAACCGGCCATTTTTTAGGACTTCGTTAAGCGTAAACTCTATTAGTAGGACTTCATTTGGGTTGAACTCACAAGCTATAGCCTTAAGGTCTAGTACAAAAACACAGTTCGTCCTAGGCTGCATGCCAACAGAGCTGGTGTGTATACCTTTAAATGTTTTGTGTGAGTCCAGTAACGTGATATTCAGGTCTTACCTTGTTTCAGAGCTTCAAACATTATGCCCACATATTTAATTTGTGTATGTTAATATAAAATGTGTGCGTTGCAAAACAATAACTGTGGTTCCACTCCATAAAAGGGAGATTCCCGCAGCCTGGGGAGGTAATAATGAGGGAGGAGGATTGTGAAAGAATAAACCTTTCACTCACTTACTCAAACACACACAAAGAGCTACCATTCCTAGAGAACATGTACAATACAACACAACCCCCACACCTACTCCATCCTCCCACATAATACCTCACCAGGCATCTACTCTTTAAAGCAACAAATCAAAACCGGTGGGCGTTATCACACTTCAGCACAGGAGAGAATAGAGCTGAACAGCTTCTTTTTTTTTTAAATCTCCAAGAAGGCAGCATTTCACTTGGGTCATATGAAAAGGAAACAGATAAATAGAAATCATAAGACAAAAAAAAAAAAACTGCTGAGTGCAATGCATTCATATTTTATTTTTCTGAGGGACCATTTTTAAAATACCTTCCTTCATAATGAGTCATACATTTAATATGTAACACATGCAGTTTCCCATTTATTAATTTAATTCTATAGCATATTATTGTATTGTTTACTGTAAAACTATGAGTAATCAGGAATAGTTATTCCTTTCAGACCTTTTTTAAGCAACAATGCCAAAGATACATCTGTGTGCGACATGCACGATTAATCAAGAAAATATACGGTATGTTACTGATGATAAAATGATTGCAGCCCAACTGTACTACCGATCCTTGACAAACAACCAGAACGCTGCATTAAGGCCCCTGAAAACTTGGTTTAAAATTTCTCTTTGAAATTAATATTTATAGAAAATACTGTGCTCATGAAGGTATTCATGGATTTTGAAATAGCAGGAATCCTAACTACAGCATGATATCTAACAAAACACAGGCCCAAGGGACAGACTAATAGTGCCTGCTATCACAGTCAGAACTGACATCCATAATCAAGTCAGAGACCAAATCCATCTTGCTACAGTGCTCAAAGGCAGTTTGATGGCATCAGAAATCCCCCCTGCCTTCCACACAATCAGACCTGCCCTGCAGCAACAAGCTCCAAACAGCCCAGGGCTATTTCAAATCTAGGACAGCACTATACTCTTTGGGACAGCATCTCCCCTTTTCTCGGTGCCGGCTTCCTCCTACTCTATTCTCCTTTCCAAAATCATCTCATCAGTCACACACCTCATGGGTCTGCATCTCTGGATTATGTGACAATATTGTGAAAGCCCACTGAAAATGGAAATTTTTTACCATGAAATAAATACCCTTCAACATTATCCATTTATAGAGATTTCTACACCTGCCGCGGTCCTTTGCTATGAACACACATTTAGGAGGAGACCTACATTATAGTATGGACCGTTTTCTAATGTACAGTACTGAGGGTCAACGTTTGGATATTTTGCTGTGAGACAGTTTGCATCAAAATGTATGATGCACAAATAAATCTAAAACCCACCCCACCGTCTCTGGTGTAAAAAGTTGAAATGCGTTAGAGACTTCTGTCCAACTTTCTTGCAAAGAATGCATCAAGTAAATTTACTTTTAATGAGTTCTCAAAGCAACTAGGGAATTATAACATCAATACTACCCTGAAAGATACTGGACAGTCTACGGTCATGCTAGACGACTGGTGAGGCTGAAACACTCATATTCGTCCAACAATGTTGTTGTCTGGTGTGTATATAAGAGTATGCCAAGAGAAATCTATATGCATGTTACCATGAGCCAAAGTTAAATTCATCGCTTCAGAAGAGCCACAAAACAATACAAACACTCTGGTGTATCATTGGTGTACAGTTCATCGTTGCCAACCAAGTGGACTTTTAAGAGCACTGGAAGAAATGGTGAATATATATTTCTAAAGCATGTGTTAATTGTATGAATCTTACTTTTTTGCACCTTGAAATTCTACCTCCCGACTAAACTAGTTGAAAACTATAATCAATAGAATATTTTACAGACTAACAGTAGTGCATACAGAAACCAAAAGCCCCAACAAGACTTGTTCTTTACCACAATTTAGCTGCAAGTGAATTAACCCGCGCCGATTGCTTCCATGGTAGCAGACTTATTAAAAGCCGACTCTGGCATGCCTGTACGTGCCGTGGTATAAATGCATCCTCAACACTGTAAACACTTCTATAAAAATATAAAAAAGGGCAGGCACTTGTGCATCCTGCCTATTGCAGTAATGAGAAAATAACGAGCTGCTGGGTAAACGCAAAGTTCACATTTGATCGATTGAGTTTGATGTTGAATTTTAAAAATCTCTCCAATGCATCCAATTGAATGAATCAATATATTTGAATATTAATATCAGTGGGATATGGCAGATGACCGTATCGTAGAGAGATATTCCTTGCGCAGTTAAGTAATTTATTTATGCATTAAAAGCAGGCCATGTTTACATGCAGGAGAAGCAATGTCATACATGGGTGTATAAAGAGATGTCAAATTTCTGATCAGATTCAAGTTTTTGATTTAAAAGCAGTTATTGTGGTGATATTCATGGTAGAATTGCAGCTAAAGCTATTTAGTTGTGCTTGGACGGCTTAAAAGCAGATGTGGAAGACTGGAAACATGGTCGTCTGTATGGAATTAGAGGGCGGTGCCTGCTGAGGCCTGTGTTAGATGACCAATCAGAGCAGACAGGGCTTTTTGAGAGGGGTGTGTTAAAAGAGACAGGCCTTCCCTAAAATGGACCGTTTCAGACAAAAAGAGATGCTACTGCCATGGACAAGACTAGAAACATTTGGTGTTTTATGTACATTAAAGCAAATATATATATATATATTTTTGTAATCACCGTAGACCCCTGAAATGAAAATATGAATGTAAACATTGACATACGTCTCCTCTAAAACCACTGCTGCCAATGTTTTGCTTACTAGACTGAAGCCAAACGTTTTATGAGCAAGGCAATCACTTCACTCTACAATTTGTTCACTTTTTTCCAGCTGATTTTATACATTTCTTCTTCTTCAACTCCTTGGGCTTTATCCCTTGGGTTTAATTAGATACATGTACATTAAAACACCCTGCTACTGGAAGCCAGCATGAATAAATACGATCGATCATGACTAGGCATCAGTAATGAAACAACAGCGTGCAGCGCAGACATATGTAGCATATGCCAGAGCGTACTGTGTGTACGTATGTATGTACACAGTGGCAGACCCCCTCCCAATATGATTGACACTGAATGCATTACAACTTTGCCTCATGGGATCAGTTCAACCTTTTATCCTTTGACGTTTCTCACCTGCCACATGCGTGCACACATATATATATATATATATATATATATATATATATATATATATATATATATATATATATATATATATATATATACGCACACTTAGATCAAAGACCGCCACACAATGTTCTATCAATGCTTGTCAGGAATCTGTTCGGATAATAAATAAACAATGTTTTATCATCCAATTAGAGCTGCAATGGTTAGTCTATTAATCAAATAGACAATCAATAGGTAATTAATTGCCAACTATTTTCATAGTCAATTGATTATTGAAGTAAAAATGGCAATTCATTATCGTTGTCCTTTTCAAAGCATTTGCTGCTTTCACTTGTCTTCCATTTTGGATTTAACGATGATGAATATAATAATTAGAGCCCCAGTTTAAGTCATGAATTCGATTGATATAAATCATTTTTATTATGAAATTCTGTGGAATTCAAATATGGCAACCTTATTGTCTAACATCACTGACTTTCCAGGCAATCCAACGACACACTTGTTCACAACTACTATTCTCTTTAAAAAAAATGTTGGTCATCATGTCAAGGGACTGTGGGCTGGACACCAGAGAAGGGTGAATCTGGAAGCTGCCGTCTCTAAGCATCTTGTTCACTGATAAACGTATTAAGTGGTTCAAACCACACGAGACTGAAGAGCTAGAAAAATGGCTTGTTTTAGAACCACTGACTCTCGTAACATTAAGTGACTCCAGCTTTCTATAGTCTGACCGTTTTACGGCTGCATTGTACAGCCCACCATTCACACACTGAGACTGCGCTGAACGCATGCCAAAACCCATATGTCCCACCCGTTCCTCTATCATGGCAGACAGGGGTCACCTTAGACCGAAGATTAAACTGAAGCTCTAGTTTAGGTCCACTGCAAAAAAACAGTTGAAATGCCATAAATACATATATTGTAATTTCTGAGTGGATTTCTCAAGGATGACCATTGCCCCTGCATTTAATATGCCTTCATCAGGGGGTGCAATTCTGCCAGATGCTTCTTGATTTCAATAGTATTAAAAAGGTTGTGCACAGCCTGTAATTTGCATGTGTTGTATTTATTTTGGGTGAAATTGAAGTGAAAATATTAAAAAGCATACTACGTCACTGAATATATAACATACATGGAGCTGTGTGCATATTCCAGTCTCTACAAAATACAATTTTGGACTGTACACAGAACTTAAACTGCATTGCTCTGGTGACAGCCAAGAACCATAACATCTCAAAAATCGCTTTCTACAGATACGGTTTCTTGAATTAGACTGGATTAGTAGTCAATGACTAGAGCAGGTTATGCTGCCCAAAAAGATGATCATGACGAGGATTCATTTCACTGATAAGACTAGTCATAAGAGAGAAGAAAAATATGCCTCAAGCATTTTGTGTAATCCTTTCTCTTTTGAACTATGTAAGGGTGCGTTTAGTTTTTGTATTCTGTGTCACTCGTCAGTGAGTACAGCGGTTGACTGTTAAATCTCTTATAGCGCTGAATAATTAGCCGATCAAAAGAAAATGAATGAACAAGAATTATGTTCATAATTAATTGTTCTTTACCAAGCAAAAACTGCCAAACATTATCTATGTCGAGGCTGCTCTTCTGATTACAATGTCCTTATTTAACAAAAATAAAAACATTGTTTAGGTAAGCTAGTTAGTCAAACAAAGAAGAAATTTGAAGATGTCATTGTGGGTTTTGGACAATTTACACCGTATTCTGACATTTCGTAAACTGAACAATAATGGTTTGCTCAAAAAAACGCTGAGCGAATTTATAGATACAGATCATATTCATTAGGTTCTGCCAAAACAAAATTGTATTTTGCATTTGTAATACTTGTTCTAACAATAGCGGGCGTCTTCATCTAAACCCAAACTGAACATCAGGAACCACATGTGTATTATGAACCTAAGAATAAATGACGTGCACAGACTTAGCTAGTGAAAGTGATCCATTGAAATGCAGAAAGACGCTATAGTTATTTTTAAAAACGCACAGACGCAGCCCAAAACTCCCTTAAGGACATATTAGTTACACTCCAGGATACATATTTAGTTTCATATCGGTTGTTGCAACCGAGAGGATACAGCCCGACACGCAGGCGTTTGCATGTACTACCGCATCAACGGTTATTATACAGTTATATTCATCAGGGTACGGTAACTTATTGGCAGTGCATTGGCATTCCTGCGATAGCGAGCAACGCCAAAAAACAGCCATGGCTGGACAAAAAGGGTCACACTCAAACAAGCTTAAGACACCATTTTGAAAAATCCACCGATTTCTAGATAACAACTCCGAGATGCCATCTTGCCAATTATCACCAGATTAGCCACAGTTAGCACGGCTATTCAGCCGTTCTTGAGCCCCCCCCCCCCCCCTCGTGCGGGAATCTATGCGGCGGCTCACACATAGTAGTAACGTCAGCTTAGCTTGTCTGCGCCCCTAAAACTAAAAAACTAAAAAAAAGAGACCCGTAGCATCCTCGCATCTCTCGGCACGCGCTGCTCAAATGGCTAATTAGCGAGCTAGCTGAGTAAGAGATTAGCCAACGACAATGAAAAACACTCGCAGTGAGTCAGACCGGACAATGCATGACACCGGAACGACAGCAGCGACCGTTACCGCTGAGGGTCAACCCCTTAACGGTAAGATAACGCCCCGTAACACCGATGCGACAACGACCATTAGTATCAGTTTGCCTCCGCGATTTACGCTAGCTAGCTAGCTCGCTTAGCTTAGCCCGCTAGTTCCCCCAACTGTCGCCACCGCGGAGGACAATTGAAGAAAAGAAAAAAAACGGGGAAAAAAAACTAGCAAGTCGACACATGGACATTCCCTGCCCTCCTTTATAAACATCGGTCGAGACTTACCACTTGGTCGAAGAAATAAAAAAAGATTCCCCGTGTGTGTACGTGATGTCTCCCGTGTGTCTGCTCTGCCTCAGGTCGGTGCGGACTGGCTTTGCTACAGCAGCGTTTTTCTTTTTTTTTTGTCGGACCAGTGGCGCAGAGAAGACAGCTTTCACCCGAAGAGACGGCCACCGTGTGGGGGATGGGGATGCATTGCCGGGAGGGAGAGAGGAAGGGAGGGATGCAGGGATGTAAGGAGAGAGGGGAGGAGGGAGGGGGGTCTGACCCACCGATAATATATATAGTGGAGTGGTTTTTGATAATAGCAGAATAATAATAATGATACTATGTAACGCAGATCGATGTAGTTCAGACTTCGAAAAAAAGAAAAACATTAAATAGCATAATAATAGCATATATATATATATATATATATATATATATATATATATATATATATGTATATATATATATATATATATATATATATATATATATATATATATATATATATATATATATATATATTACATATATTATCGGTTTTCCTCTCAATCAATCAATAACGGAGCATTTCATTGTAAGGGTTAGTGCGACTGGGAAACGCCAGTCTACTAATATAGATGATGTCGATGAAGGAAGATGGTCTAATTGACAGGCTATTGTATAATAACACTGTAACTTCTTTGTTCTGTTTTGTGTGTATGCGCCACTCAAATGATTGAGTCTGTGAGTGTTGTGTTGATGATAGATTACCTTTATGTTGTTGCGTATGCTATATGATTGTGAGTAACACGCGCTATAGTTATACATCAGTGTATGTTTACAAAAAGCCTGCTGATATGTGGTATCTTGAAATCAACATTTCCAGGCAGGAAAGTGTCTGTTATTTGGTCAGCGGCACTGTGGCGGTGAGACGCTACTGCAGCATGGCTGGAAGTTCACGTTCACTTATAAAAACAACCACACATCTTGTGCTTCGCAGCAAGGCAACGCCACCCAGTGGTGATGAGTTGCAGTGCACCACGATGACTCCCTTTAAAAAAAAACATGAAACCCGGCCTGCCTTTTTTGCATTTACTGTATATTGTAATTTTGTCTTTCCTTGAATACATTTGATTTAATATCTTATTTTATCTATGTTATTTAAGTAATCCGTTTTCATGTCGCCTTTACTTCGTAGTCATGCCTCTTGGAAGGTGAGGTTGCCCCCTACAACTAAATAGCAACACAAACAGCACCAGCTAGCAAAAACCCAAAGCTTGTAACAGCCGATTCCGTCTGTAGTATCACTTGTATATTTCTGCACCTGATAACGTTTTAACCTCTAACGACAAGACTACATTATATGAGCACATTCTCGCCGAGTTTTAGCCAAGACCTCGTCTGTAAAACTACAAATACGAGAAAACTACAGCTCCCATCTGCCATTGCGCATACCTCTACGGCAAACAAAGAGCCGCATACATGCACACGCAACTCGAGGGCTTTTATAAAATAGATAAATATCTCAATATCAGTAACACAACGGTGCGCTTTCAGCAAATATGATGCTACCGACAAATATAGCCGGTAAAACAGAAAAAGCTGCCCAAGTCGTCGCGTGATTTCACGCTTCCGGAAGTCAGAATGGCGTGAGAGAGAGAGAGAGAGAGAGAGCTGTCCGAGGTGCTGACACAGTGAGTCGCCTATAGTGCATGTTCTTCTTCAGACAACATACCTCTATATTTCACATGTATTTATATTACTTGTATGTGATTGACTTTTAACAGTGATTCATTATCTCAGGTGGTGTGTAACCTAATATCTGTATTTGAACTGTGAAGGTGCACCAGATATTTCCTTAAACTTTTTTCTGTCGCCTAATATTATGCACCCCTTTTCCTAAGGCTCACTAGACTGTGTGAAAATGCATTTTGAGCTTTGATTTTAGTTTTTTATACTGTCAGAATTTGGGAAGATGGATGAATCTCAAGAGTCATCGTCCCGTATTGCCAGTGCCCACAACTACAGCAGCAGCCCCCGGAGTAGTACACCTGGCAGTACTCCACAAGGCAATGGTGTCCCAGAGTGCCGGACCCTGCTGCGGGTGCCTGAGGCACACGGACTCCAGCTGCTGGGTGTGCTCAGATCCTTCAGGGAGCAAGGCTTGATGTTTGACTTCACCATAAAGGTCCAGGAACAGAGTTTTCCCTGCCATCGCTGTGTTCTTGCAGCGTGCAGTGATTTCTTCAGGTAGTCTATCTATCTATCTGTCTGTCTTTTTCCACTACCTACCTACCTACCGATGATTAATATAGTAACTGCCCTGTCTTTAGGGCCATGTTTGAGGTGGACATGAAAGAGCGTGGTGATGGTTCAGTGACTCTGGGTAACCAGTGTCCAGTGGCGGTGGGTTCTTTCCTGGACTTTGCCTATTCTGGAGAGACACTTATAACTGATGGCAATGTAGACATGCTGTTTCAGCTGGCCTCTTTTCTGCAGGTAGAAATACAACCGTTCTTTCTTTTTTCTTCTTCTTTAAAACATATATTCTTTTGCTAAATTTGTGCATTTGTTCATTTTTGTTCATATTTGGACATGTCACAGTTAGTGCTGTCACAATGTCAGATTTTCACCACAAGATTATTGTGGCTAAAATAATTCACTATCACAATATTTACGGCAAATTTGATTCATTTCCTGAAATCATCAGTCAAAGTCATCTTTAACTTTCTCTATTGTACATTTTCTCTTGGCAAGCATTTGAAATATGACTGTAGGGAGATGGTACATGAGTTTGTTACTGTAGCTGCATACATAAAACGATTTAAGAGGTGCTGGATTATCATCAATATTCAACTAGCATAATAAACAAATCATTGGAAGAATAAGAGTTTTTAAAGACACCGTTGCTTAATAAGGTTATGTAGTTATGTACTTTTTTTAAATATGTACTATATGTGTCCCCAGGTGTCAGTCTTGTCCCGAGCATGCAGCACCTTCCTGATCGGAACCCTGGATCTCAGTAATTGTCTGTCCCTCTTTTCCCTCGCTGAGGCCTACGGCTCTGCCTCCCTCCTCCAAAGTGCCAACGAGTTTGTGGTTCAGCACTTCTCTGACCTTTCCAAAACCCAGGACTTTCTGGATATGCAGGTGCTTTTAAGCCCCATTCAACATATATAGGTTGAATTGTACACATGATAGTTAAACTGTGTAAAACATTACAATAATCATGAGCAAATATATTGATGTTACACATCAAATTAAACAAGAGAACCTGGGCTACAATAATTAGTCAACCATTTCAACACAACTCAAACACCAACTAAAATAATTATTAAAATATCATAATCATAATTTTGTCATGAGTCAGCCCAACCGGCATGTTTCCGGAACTAGCAACCCGTAGCTCGGCGCTATCAGAAAAAAACATATAGCAAAAAGCAAGATAATACCACACATATTCCAAATCTATTCACCAAATCCCTCTGCTCCAAAGCATCACCGAGATATGAACCAAAGAACACAGCAACATGAATTGCTTTATTGCTTTACAGTGAGAAATGCTGCCTACCTTTGTTGATTAGAAAAAGAAAAACACATTTTCCCCAGTAAATCCACACTGATATAAGTGTATTGAACACCATAAGTAATATACAAGTGAAATATAAGGTTTGGTACATGAGAAAATTCAAATGGCACAGATGGCACAGATTTTGGAGACCTCGCCTGAATTCTCTCTGTACTAAACCCTCTCTAACTTTGTTCTGCTTCACTTTTTCAAAGTCAAACTTTGCAGAGAGACTGTTCATATATTGTGCTATGATTTGGGAGAGCTTAGTGAGGCATCATTTCAAAGAGATACACATCCTGAAAGTGCTTTTTTTTTATAGGCGGACTCTTAACCAGTAACATATATACTAATATATACACATCTGAACAAAAGCTCACATGGGTTGCCTTTATTATAACACCAACATTATTGAAATAGCCCTTGTGGTTGCAGAGATGCACCCTTTTTAGTTTGGGTATGTTATTTCGAGCAGAATAAAAAAAAAATACCCATGGGGCTTAAAAGGTTAAGAACGGACGAGATAAGAGCGGCATTTTAGTTTGTATAAGGATATAGATCATTTGTCAATATGCTTCAGCCATCTTTGCCTTTCTTAAATCTTCCACACGCTCAGGAAAAAAAAAGCTTTGATTTAGAAAGATGTAGGATTTAAAAATGCGGTACTGTGTGCATAATTCATCTAATTTCTACACAAGGGCTTAACAGTGTTACTATAATTACACGTAAAATACCTTTCTTAGTAATAATAGTGTTCAAAGTCGTTTTGATTTGACACACAATCTAATTATCGTTATGCCTACATCAAAAAAGCCTGAACTCAGTATTTACTATTTCAATTGCTTCTTATAGGTGAATATGTTGGAGGCTTGCCTAAGTTCGGATGCTCTGAACGTTCCCGATGAGGAGGCTGTGGTGATGTCACTTCTTAGATGGACACGCCAACATCTCTCAGGAAGACAAAAACTGTTGCCGGGCTTGTTATCTCTAACCAGACTCCACCATTTACCTGCACCTGTACTAAAGGTATGAACATGCTGCATCTGCAGGATTTGTGATTTTTGTTATACAATGTGGTCTTGTGATTGTCTCAACCTTCCTGTGCGCCCCCTCACCGTCTCTCTCAGACTCTGCGTGACTCAGAGGCCCTCCTCTGCGATGGTAAGTCGTGTCTCGCCCTGCTCTCAGAGGCTCTTAGCAGGCAGGATCAGGACGACGGCTTGCTCTCTGACGCCCGGCCAGCCACCACACAGAGCTACATCTACATCCACAAGACGGAAGAGAACGGAGAGATCCGCCACACCTTCTGCTACTGTCTGGAAACAGACCGGTGGAAAGACCTGGGGACAGGATACGGACAGGGGGGCACTGTAATGCCAGACCCACCAGGATCCTGCCTTACCAGCTTTGCTGAGAAGGTATGTTTTGGGATTGAACTTCGAGTCCTGCTGCTATTTGGGGCAGTGGTTCCCAACCGTTTGTCAACTTGTGATCCCTTTTTACAAGTTATAGCCTTGGTGTGGGTATGTTTTGTGAGCTTTCTTCCCCAGATTGTTTTGTTTGAAAGTGTGTTAGAGCTCTCAAGAGGTAAAAGAATGCTGGTAAAAGTATTATTTCACAAGAAATATAAAACAATTAAGGAAAATTGAGAAAAATAAAACTCGTATTACTTTAATTGTCTTTTTAACCCTGGAGTTTATCTTTGGACCCCTTCAGAGCTTTCCCGACCTCCTGGTTTAGAGAACAGATGTAAAATGAGAACCATAATTGTAAAATTGAACAACAAACAAATGGAGCCTTGACTTCTTTTGGGGGGTTTAGAATACATCATGCTTTTTTTAATCATTCTCTCAGTTGTAGTTTGAATACATTTTCCAACAAATCGTCTTTCCACTGGATCTAAGCTGTTCGTGACAGGCGGCTGCCGGGGGAACTGTTGCCGGGCAATACGTTGCCATGTGGCAGAGCTGTTCCATGATGCTACGGACGAGGTTTGGTGCCTCTGTCCTGTGACCCGAACATGCACGCGTGCACCTGCCATGCAAAAGCCCAGAACCATGCACACAGCTGTAACCTGCCTGGACCGAGTGTACGTTATTGGAGGACGGACCAAGGGACCGAGAGAGGGAGCTTCTAGTCTGCTGGAGGTAACGGTGTCTCCATTATATACAATCAGGTTAAGATGTACATTCAGTACTTGACTATTAAGTGTGGATTTTTTTGATGTGCAGTACAAATGCGGATCTTTTCTATCATATATTCTAGGTGGAGTATTATAACCCTCTGAACCAGACCTGGTGCTCAGTCAGCCCGCTGCCCACTGCCATCTTCTACCCGGAGGCCAGTGCTTGTGGAGGCGTTATCTATACATTGGGCTCAGAGGTGGAGGTCACCGACTCCTTTAACCCCTCACTGGACTGCTTCTTCCGCTATGACGCCCAGCAGGACCAGTGGAGCCGCCTTGTGGCAGAGTTTGGCCAGTTCTTCCATGCTACACTGGTCAAGGCTGTGTCAATAAATAACACACTGCACCTGTGTGACCTGTCCACTTACAAGGTGAACCATCAGATGGGCACTGATGAATGAATGAGTTGTCAGTTATTGCATTGTAGTGTGAGGGTATTCAAACGGGCTTATGTTGGTTAAGTTTGCTGAGCAGGTTTATGCTCTACATACAGGTCTACCGTTTTTGTCCAGAGACCTGCGTGTGGAAGGGTGAAGGGTCATTTGAGTGTGCCGGGTTCAATGCTGGAGCGGTTGGTCTGAAAGACAGAATCTACATCCTGGGTGGAGACTATTCACCTGACGAGATCACCGATGAAGTTCAGGTGAGAGAAGCTATTTTGACTTGTATTGGCTAAAAGTGGTGTTCCAAGTTTGTCATGAGCTAAAGATAGAGGTCACTTGATGCCAAAATGTCTCTTTGCTTTTAAGAGGCCTTGAAGATGTGATCAGCAGCTCACCAGAGATACATGTGGATCAAAATGATTCCATTGCAAAGACAAACAGAGGGTATTCATCCTCTGAGATCTGTCTGTGTTCTTGTGACCGTACAGGTGTACCACAGTAAGAGAAACCAATGGGAGGAAGTGACCCCGATGCCCAGAGCCCTCACTGAGTTCCACTGCCAGCTAATCAACTTCAACAGATACAAAGACCCATGGAGTGACACTGCATTATGCACAGCAGACACACACTCATGAAGACATGTGAGTGGATATACATGTTGTGTGTTACATGTGTCACTGACGTGAGCAAGTACCCACGAGTCTCCCTTAAAGGCTTTCAAACCTCTGTGCATGACAGACAGCTGACTGAGAGAATGACCATCTTTGACAATCACCGCATCACTCGCACATCATCATAACACGCGAGCACCGAAGCCAGATCTTTTTATTTATTTTTATTTAAAGACTTTAATCCTTAATGTGACGCACCTGCTGTAATATGATCTCTGCTGTGTCATTCAAAATATGGTCTCTCCCATGGAGGAACCCTATAGAGCAGAAGACTATTCTCCTATTAATCCTATTTTAGTAACTGAATATGTTTTGCCTGCTTTGTATGAAAAGGAGAATTATCCTGAAGAAGAACTCACAGTATCTGTACATTTATCAACTCTCCTACAGCTAGAATATAGAAAAGAATACTTTGTTTGTACACTTTTGAGGCTTCATTTACACAGCCTTTGGGAGGAATTCAGTGTCCTTTTCCTGTATTTTGAGTATTTGCATCATGAATGGTTCAAATGACTTTGTTTTGGCAAAATTACACAGTCACGTATGAGTCCCTTTAGACTAAATGTGCTTTACGAGATGGTGCAGGTTAGAAAATACACAATACGTTGTGATATTTTTAGAAAATGCTCCTATTTATGGGTCGGTCATTTTCCTGATTTTTCTTCTTCTTTGTTTTTAGCTGATGAAGACCTGCTCATATCTACTATTTAAAACTCAACTAATATATGGCAATACTGTATAAATTATTAATTTTAAACATAATGTATCTGTGCATGCCCTGTTTCTCCTCTCATGATGTATAATTCTACATCAATGATCAATCCACAAATCCCCTGATAATCTTTAGTAACTGCTTGTTTGATGAAAATGTGCAACTATCCCAAAGACACCCTCTGTAGCTTCAAAGAACACAATAGCTTAAAGTTTCAGAAAGCAGGAGGAGAAATGTAAAGGCTTCACTGTGTAAATCATAAAAGCAAAGTACATTTGTGTTATTAAACAGAAAACTAATTCAACAAATGAAAGACTGTTTATTGGCAAGAAGTGAACATAAACATAATGCTTCATTGTTTGTGTAGATGTTTTCTTCTTTGAGTAAATTTAGTATCTACATTTACTCACAGCATGGTTCATGTATCAATGTCACATGAATGACACATGGGATACTGCATGTACTACTGTTTATGTGACATTGCTGTGAAGCTGTCGCTTTAAAACCCCTGTTTATTTATTTTTATTCACCCTCACATCGTGACTTTCCGTTTGGCTCTTGCCAAAAAATTCAAGGCCACTTTCAAAAACTATCTCAATACAAATTCTGACCCAAGACTAGTTTGTAATTGACAATCTGCCCTGTCTGTAACAATCACATAGTTTTAGAGCTCTGGAGCAGACCAAACAAAAAGAGAGAAACGACGTAAACACTGTGTCTCAAGAGGAATCCATCAGCAGCAAAGTCCCACAACAATCACGCTGGCTTCCATCCTCACACATCTCTCGGTCTTCTCTGCCCCTCGTTCATCTCGTTTCTTGCTGCTCCATGGTTCAGTCCTGGTAAGCTTTCACCAGCAGCCACATCAGGAGCACAGTGACTAAGACGATCATGAAGTTGAGGAACAGCTCCTGTACCGAGCGGTCCATGCTGGTATCACACCCGAGTAGAGCAGGCCGGGAGGAAAGAAGGAGACAAGTACGAAGGATGCAGATGTTGGGAGTTTCTTATAAAGAGCTGGGGCTGGTCCTGGACCTGAGAGGTGTAGAGAGATATGAGCAATGAAAGATATAATACAGGTATGACCAACGCAAATAATGTGGTGGTAAAAGTACATATTTATATAAGCCTACGTATGTGTGTCTTCAGTGGCACATGTGCTGAGGCTTCTGTGGCACGTGTGCATGTTTTGCGGGTTGTTACATCTGTTCCTTTACTCAGCAGGGAGAGGCCCCACAATATCCCCTTATATACACACATGGGAGACACCAGCAAAGCATACTTAATGATGCACTATCATTCATGTAATCAGGTTAGAAAGTACTGTCTGGGAATGTTATTGATGCATGAACAAAATAGATACAAGCCCCTTTGCAACCTTTGCATTTTCATTTCTTAGTTGTTCATTGCACACTTTTTGAAAGGTTTGGATTGGTATATAGCCCTTATTATTCACCCAACAATGACAACATTATTCAGAATGATAACACAAAATCAGATGTAGCCAGTGAGCTGTTACCTTTCTTCTTTTGGCAGCAATCTCACTATGAGCAGGAAGAGCAGAAAGCAGACGTTCTTACGTGTTCCAGTACTACTTGATCTCTGATAGCTTGTCTTCGTATTGAAAATTATATTGTGGCACCTCTTCTCCGGCGCATCTATTAGCAGCTGATCCCCTTGCTTTTGTTCAGCTCTCTTCGGTCGCCAGGGTAAGGGCCCGCTCCTAAAGTAGTCACCGTAGCGGACCGCCCATGTTTCACATACACCCAGACTGATGTCACATACCAACTAAACAACCAATAGAGTGTCTTATTTTCCACTAACTCATCCACTGGGCTTTTCCATCTATAACCATACAGAGTCTCCCTCTTACACAGAGACCCACAACAGTGGAGGGACTCAGGGTTATTTATAAAACATTATTGCAGATACTAGGTGGATTACAGTTGTTCCAAACACAATACCCATGTCTTCTGGTGGATATAGCAAACTGTAACAGTATCACTCAGTGGGTGTGAGCTATGCACAGGGGCAAAGAAAAATAACAGAGCGACCTCTCCAAAATGCAACATTGGGGGCATGTAGATTTAAATCCAGCTGATACCACAGGTCATCATGCTGTCTGGCCAGTCAAAGAGGAAAAAGAAAGGTTAATTCCTCCCTTTAAAAAGGTATCATCATGCCACTGCACTTTAGTTACTATCAATATTCTTTGGGACTGCTGGATGACAATATAAGGATATGTGGGTCCTGTTGCATCGTGGTTGGCACCCTTCCTTAAACGTATTTTCTCAACGGACTGACAAACACATGCAGGCAGCTGAGCGAAATCAGATTCTGTAAAGTGCAGACAGGTTGATGGGCAGTGAGGCACCAAGATACTGTTCAAGCTGATAAAAGTAGATTGTGTTTATTATATCTCTATATTATAAAATGTTCTCTACCCAAATCCAACTTGGACCAACTAATCTCAATTTGCATACTTTAAGAAGTAGTTTGAAATAATTTTGGGAAATACATCTGTAGAGGACAAGATTGATACCACTCTTCTGTATACGTATGGTGAATATGGAGTTACAGCCAGCCGCTGATAAACTTAGCTTAGCATAACGACTGGAAACAAGAGGAAACAATAGCCTGGCTCATGTTGTCATTTGCCATTGATTTGTCGCCATCTGAAGAGGCGGGGTCTAATGGTAGAGGCCAGCCTGTGGGTGACAGAAGAGAAAGAAAAGAGGAGAGTGGCGTTCTATGGAGAGCACAACCCTTTTTATAATCGACAATAACAGACCCTCACCCCTTTAGTATTTTTGTTTAGTTTCTGTCATCCTATTTCTTAACCTAAATGAACTGAAACCTACTGAGCTACCGGTACTGACTGTGCTGTGACATTAAACAACGAAGATGCAATGTGTTAATTAGAGAGCAGATGTTGCTGCCTTTGGACAAATCCAGGCTCGCTGTTTCTCCCTGCTTCCAGTCTTTATGCTAAACAAAGATAACCACCTGCTGGCTGTTTACTGTGAGGTCATGAGAGTGGTGTAAGTCCTCTCATCTAATGTATCAACCAGAAAAAGAAGAAAAAAAATGTGTATTTGCCAAAACATTCCTTTAAATAAATGTTGATTGTAAAGTGTTTTTCTCTCTCTTGTGGTAATGTATAACCATTGTTCTTTTACATTCTTCCTGCTATGCTGGTGCTAAGAAAGGGATTTTGACACTTTACCACAGTGAACTTCTCAGTTCATCTTACACTTGACAGCTGCTTAAAACTGTGTTATCTCTGATCTAATATTAAACCCCCTTGACACACCTTCTCCCGCACAGACAGAGGGTTTACAGCAGGACAAAGTGTGTATGAGCTTGGCTCCCTTGAACCTTTCATCACAGGATTCCAAGATCTTTCCTGGAGGATTTAACAGGTCAAAGAGTCTGCCATTGTATCGCCCTGCTGCCCTGCCAACATCAAACCAATAGCTATTTGACCCAGGGATTCCCATTGTCACGGAGATCCAGCGCCTGGGTGATTGAATAAAGCAGGCCGAGGTGTACAGGCATCTCTGTGCGGGGTGGACCAAGGCCCACTCTGACAGCTGTGTGTGGTTAAGATATAAAAGCACTGGCAGGGTTACCCTCTAAATCAGTGGAGAGACGGAGGAGTGTCAACAAGGCCTCAGAGACACCATTCCACACATTCTGGGACGCTATGTATTTGTGCATGATATAAGACTACTGTTTATTACCAGTGAAGGTTGGTGACAATGTTATGGTTGTCAGCCTCAGGGCAGCCCACTGCTCCTTAGGATGGGTTAAATGCAGAGAACACATTTCATGTATGTATGTACTATGACAAATAAAAAGGATTTCTTTCTTCTTTCTTCTTCGTTATGGCAAAAAAAGGACAAATCAAATCAAATCATCAATAATATAAAAAATATCAGCAACCAATTTATGCCAGGAGACAATTAGCTTAGCATAAAGATGGGAAGCAATGTGGATACAGCTAGTCAAAGGCTCAACATGTTGTAGCATGTTTAATCCATAAAAAAATTAACAAGATGAGGTTTTGCTTTCAGTCTTTATGCTAAACTAAACACCTGTTGGCTGTAGCTTAAAATCTAGTGTACAGACACAAGTGTGGTATTAATCCTCAATAGGATATTTATTATTATTAAGAATATATGCTGAAGAAGTTCATCAAATAATAACATAGGGAGTCATTTAAGGGTCAATAAATAACACATCTACTCTAAATATTAAGCAAAAGGTGATTAGCTTAGCTTAGCATAAAGACTGGAAGACAAATAAAACAGCTAGCCTGGCCTGTTGAAAGGTAACAACCAGTGCCTCTAAAGCTCACTAATGGAATCCTTGTATATTGTTTGAAGCTGATATTTCTATAATAAATGAGAGTTCAAAAGTCATGAATCACCATGTAGGCTAGGGCTTGCAAGCTAAAACATATAGGCTACAAATACAACAAACTCTTATTTGACTTCTGCTGTCATTTCAAAAGTACATAGATAATATATTTTCTCATCTGACAACCAATGAAGTAATGAAAAAATAAGTCGCAAGGTTTTATGTGGAACTTTTCCCTATGCACTTATTCGTTAAACCACAAATGTCCTGTGGTTTAGCCTACATATTGGTGTATAAATACCTGGCACACTGAATTGTTTATCTTAATCTCTAAAATCAGTGTCCAAATCTTTTCTACTAGAGGGCGCTTTGATTGGAGGAGAGATAGGAATTCATCTCAGCTGACTGTGATCCTGACAGAAAGATACACGCAGCAAAAACAAGGTTCAGGCCTGTTTATACTTTAGGCCAGTTGTGATATTATGTTTGAGCATCAGATCTGCTGCCAAATACCTCAATTAGTAACTTCTGTCTGCCTCATATCCATTGTAGCTGCCAGTTAGTGAATAGACTGATCTGTACATTCCTCAGTGCTACAGCATGATGTGTCTTCTCTTGTTGGGATCTGTAATGCAAGACAAAACGTTGGCTGTAACATTAAAATGACCTGATTGCACATCAGTTATATTTATTTTTGAATACGATTGGACATAATGACCATGCTCTGGAAAGAGATCATAAATCTATTCATGCCTCTGGGTACACAAGTGGTTCCACTCTAGTTCTCACCATGACCCTGCTTTTTCAGAACTTGGCCGGTGTTCTTGAGCACTGGCAAGAAAAATATCCTCCTAATCTCGTGTTCATAACCTGAAAGGGATATTTCAACTTTGTAGAATGCTGACACTCACTGATCACAAATTCAGATAGTGAGATTATTTATAACTTCTGTTTCCAATGTCAAAAAATTACATTGAACCTCAGTTTTTAAGCCAGTTTGCAAGTATTTAAGTGGTGAGATTGTTTCCCCCCAACTACAATACATTTAGGAAGTCAGATTGACTCAAACTATTGGATTTCAACAAAACTCTCCTCAGACAAATAATGAATTCATGTCTTTTGAATCAAACCACCTTTCCCTTAGTTATCATTATTGTGTAGACTGGATACAAATGTTTGTGTTGTGAATGCTAAGAAATAGAAGCAAAGCTTTACCTCTTTCTGGTACGGACCCTGATCAATCCCGCAGCAAATGTACCTGACTGAAGTCTCTGGGCATCATCCAGCACACACAAATAAGAGAAGACTATTTATATTATTTATTAATAGACTGTTTTTAAAACAAGATGTAGCAGAGTGTATTAATGTTGTTGGAGAGGGCAGCCACAGTCTCCTGTCTGACCAGCTGTTGTTTTGTTGACTAAACTGAGCGTGCTGATAAAACAACGAAGGGTTCCCACTGGCCAGACCTCAGCCTGGCACTGTAATTACTGAGATGGCTGAGGACAGGTGAGGGCTTCATTACACAACACCCCCGTGTATAATCGCACACGCTGACACACGGAGGTTTCATGCTCACAAACACATATAAGCATGCTGGAGCACATACTCACACCCAAAAGGGCTGTAGAGGAATCCAAACGCAGGATCTGAGCTAATTGGCTCCTTTGAGGGAGGAAGCAGACAGAGATAAGAAATCAGGGCAAAAACAACAACAAAACAATAGACAGAATACATCAATGACAATTTAGCAACATTTTTGTCTGTCTTTTGTTGGGAGATTAGGCATGTAGCATGGATTTGCCATTAGGGTTCAGATCCTATATAAGGGAGCAGCAGGGCAAACCACTGGATGTTACTTAGGCCTGGATACCAAGTGAAAAAAGGGTAGTTTAGAAGAGAAAAGAGAAGGGCCGCTCACGCTAAAAGAGGAAGAGGTATTCAATCATTAGCTTGATACTATAGATATATACAACAGAACAATATGTCCCAGCTGGGATATTACAGCCTACACTAGGACATTAATACCAGTATTAGAGTACGAGGCAACCCATGGAAAGTACAAATACCAAACAGTAATCTCACTGGACATACTGCTGAGTAACAAAGATAGACTTTCTTCCATTATCTCGTTTGCAACCAGAGGAAAACGTAGAGTGGAACGGATGTTCTCAGTTAATATTTTACACTGCCAAACGTATACGCCTACATTTAATTGCTGCACCACATTGCAACTGATGTGACACACACAGTCATTGTTGATGGCATTAGTTCCCATTGTGCTTTTTGTGCGTGGACATGTCAACATACCATCCATCCATCCATCCATCCATTTTCGACCGCTTATCCGGGGTCGGGTCGCGGTGGCAGCAGGTTCAGCAGGCCGACCCAGGCTTCCCTCTCACCCGCAACACTTTCCAGCTCATCCTGGGGGATCCCGAGGCGTTCCAAGGCCAGCCGGGAGATATAATCCCTCCAGCGTGTCCTCGGTCTTCCCCGGGGCCTCCTACCAGTTGGACGTGCCTGGAAAACCTCTAATGGGAGGCGTCCAGGAGGCATCCTGACTAGATGCCCGAACCACCTCAGCTGACTCCTTTCGACACGAAGGAGCAGCGACTCGACTCCAAGCTCCCTCCTGATGTCCGAGCTCCTTACCCTATCTCTAAGGCTGAGCCCGGCCACTCTACGGAGGAAGCTCATTTCGGCCGCTTGTATCCGAGACCTCGTTCTTTCGGTCACGACCCAGAGTTCGTGACCATAGGTGAGGGTTGGAACGTAGACCGACCAGTAAATGGAGAGCTTCGCCTTCCGGCTCAGCTCCCTCTTCACCAAGACGGACCGGTACAGCGCCTGTTTTACTGCTGCAGCCGCACCGATCCGCCTATCGATCTCACGCTCCACCTTACCCTCACTCGTGAACAAGACCCCGAGATACTTGAACTCCTTCGCTTGGGGTAGGCAGTTTGTCCCCACCTGGAGGGAGCAGTCCACCGGTTTCCGGCAGAGCACCATGGCCTCAGATTTGGAGGTGCTAACTCTCATCCCTGCCGCTTCACACTCGGCTGCAAAACGCCCCAGTGAATGCTGGAGGTCACGGTCCGAGGAAGCAAACAGGACCACATCATCCGCGAACAGCAGAGATGCGATCCCGAGATTCCCGAACCGGATCTTCTCCGCCCCCTGGCTGCGCCTAGATATCCTGTCCATGAAAGTCACGAACAGGACCGGTGATAAAGGGCAGCCCTGGCGGAGACCAACACCCACCGGGAACGTGTCTGACTTACTACCGAGGATACGAACACAGCTCCTACTGCAGGCGTACAGAGACCGGATGGCCCGTGCCAACGGGTCCGGCACCCCATACTCCCGCAGCACCCCCCACAAAACCCCCCGAGGGACCCGGTCGAAAGCCTTTTCCAAGTCCACAAAGCACATGTAGACTGGTTGGGCAAACTCCCAGGACCCCTCCAGTAGTCTTGCGAGGGTAAAGAGCTGGTCCACTGTTCCACGGCCGGGACGGAATCCACACTGTTCGTCTTGAATCTGAGGTTCGACAAGCGGTCGGAGCCTCCTTTCCAGCACCCTGGCATAAGCTTTTCCCGGGAGGCTGAGCAGTGTGATACCACGATAGTTCGAGCACACTCTCCGGTCCCCCTTCTTGAAGATGGGAACCACCACCCCGGTCTGCCAGTCCATGGGCACTGTTCCCGACCCCCATGCGACACTGCAAAGGCGTGTCAGCCAAGACAGCCCAACAATGTCCAGCGCCTTCAGCATCTCAGGGCGAATCTCATCCACCCCCGGCGCCTTGCCACCAAGGAGCTTTTTGACTACCTTAGTGACCTCTGCCAGGGATATGGGTGCAACCACCCCAAGGACTTCAGGCGCTGCCCCCTCTCCAGGGGACATGTTGACCAGGTTTAGGAGTTCCTCAAAGTGCTCTTTCCACCGCCCGACGATGTCCACAGTCCGGGTCAGCAGTTCCCCCCCCACGCTGAGAACAGCCTGGGGTAGGCCCTGCTTTCCCTTCCTGAGCCGTCGGATGGTTTGCCAGAACTTCCTTGAGGCCAACCGAAAGTCCTTCTCCATGGCCTCCCCGAACTCCTCCCATGCCCGAGTTTTAGCATCCGCGACCTTCGCAGCTGCAGCCCTTCTGGCTTGCCGGTACCTGTCAGCTGCTTCAGGAGACCCCTGGGCCAGCCAGGCCCGAAAGGCCTCCTTCTTCAGTTTGACGGCTTCCCTCACCCCCGGTGTCCACCACCGGGTTCTCGGGTTGCCGCCACGACAGGCACCGATGACCTTCCGACCACAGCTCCTAACGGCCGCGTCCACAATAGAGGCTTTGAACATGGTCCACTCGGATTCCATGTCCCCAGCCTCCCTCGGGATCTGTGAGAAGCTCTTCCGGAGGTGGGAGTTGAAGACCTCCCGGACAGGATCCTCTGCCAGACGTTCCCAGTTCACCCTCACTACACGTTTGGGCTTGCCAGGTCTTTCTAGCCGACTCCCCCGCCATCTGATCCAACTCACCACCAGATGGTGATCAGTTGACAGCTCTGCTCCTCTCTTCACCCGAGTGTCCAAGACATACGGCCGCAGATCAGATGATACGACTACAAAGTCGATCATTGATCTCCGGCCTAAGGTGTTCTGGTACCAGGTACACTTATGAGCCACCTTGTGCTCGAACATGGTGTTTGTTATGGACAAACTGTGGCTAGCACAGAAGTCCAACAACAAAGCACCGTTCGGGTTCAGATCGGGCAAGCCGTTCCTCCCAATCACGCCCCGCCAGGTTTCTCTGTCATTGCCCACGTGAGCGTTGAAGTCTCCCAGGAGAACTATGGAGTCGGCAGGCGGGGCCCTTTCCAGTACCCCTCCCACCGACTCCAAGAAGGCCGGATACTCTGAAATGCTGTTCGGTGCATAAGCACAAACAACAGTCAGAGCCTTACTCCCCGCAACCCGTAGGCGCAGGGAGGCGACCCTCTCGTTCTCCGGGGAAAACTCCAACATAGCGGCGCTCAGCCGGGGGCTCGTGAGTATCCCCACTCCCGCCCGGCGCCTCTCACCCTGGGCAACTCCAGAAAAGGACAAAGTCCAACCCTTCTCCAGGAGCTTGGTTCCAGAGCCCGTGCTGTGCGTGGAGGTGAGCCCAACTATATCTAGCTGGTACCGCTCCACCTCCTGCACCAGCTCCGGCTCTTTCCCCGCTAGCGAGGTGACGTTCCACGTCCCTAGAGCTAGTCTATGCCGCCGGCGATCGGCTCGCCCAGGTCTCCTGCCTGGCCCGCTGCCCGGTCTACATAGCACCCGACCCCGATGCTTCCCCCTGCGGGTGGTGAGTCCACAGGGTTGCTGGTCCATGATCTTTTTTCGGGCTGAGCCCGACCGGGCCCCATGGGCGAAAGCCCGGCCACCAGACGCTCGCTGACGAGCTCCCCTCCCGGGTCTGGCTCCGGGAGGGTGCCCCGGTTTCCCTTGTCCGGGCGAGGTTGCTACAATCCGTGGGCCGTAATTCATCGGGGTTTTTTGAACCGCTCTTAGTCTGGGCTCTCCCCCGAGACCTGTTTGCCTTGGGAGACCCTACCAGGGGCTGACGCCCCAGACAACATAGCTCCCAGGATCACTGAGCCACTCAAACTCCTCCACCACGTTAAGGTGGCGATTCACGGAGGAGACATACCTGCCATGAAAATGGTTTCAAAGGAGCAAAAATATGCTGATAATAAATCATAAGGATGAACTGAGCATGGTGGCTCTGCTCTCCTGGGATGAGAACCAGTCGGGAACTTTCAGTGTTTGATCCGTGTTTCACCCGGACAAAATAAAAACGACGTACCATGGATGCTGGTGTGAAAAACAACGTGGAAGCTGTCAGAAGGAGTAAAGAGGACAAAAAAGTTCTTCGCAAACAGTTAAAAGCCAGTCACACTTTGCTGAAACATGAAGGCATCAGAACAGCCCTGCAGCCTACCAAGGTAACTGAAAACACATCTCTATAGACAGGAAGTGGCAGCAAAGAGAGCGCTAGCTAACGTTTAGCCTCTTCTAGCTACTATATTTACAGCTAGTAAACGCAGTAAATACAATGCAAAGTTGTTTTCAGTTCAAGTGAGTTGAATGAAAGAGTGCAGACTAGTAACTCACTTGCTAATTTGCAGGTATTACTTTAATAGTAGCTTGTATCTGCTGTTTTCGGTCTTTTAAAAGAAAAATAATAGCTGTTTAAACTGTGTTGGTCCCCAAAAACTTGTGGATATAACAAGTCGTTATATCAAGTTGTTATATCCACAAGTTTTTGTGTTACATCCAATGCCAACAGGAAATGTGTGTCAAGAGAAGAGAGCAAATGAAGATGAGTTTGTAAATGTGTTTTGGGCTGTTTGGATGTATATTAGGAAATAATTACAGTCTTGTTACAAGAAAAGTTTTTTCAGGCTCTGACCAAGTATAAAAACCACTAAACTGAGACAAGACATAAAAGCAGACAAAGACAAAAATATAAAACATTGATTACATTGGCTGACTGTGAGGTGTTCATCAGACTGACTATTGATTCTGGAGGTGTTGGGTTTAATGCAGTGATATCTCAAACAGTGACTAGCCTGTTTTGGATGTCATCTTTCAAGTTGTTCATGTTGTTAAACTCAACAACTTCGTCAACTTCTCACTTTTCTGCAGAGTTTGGTGGTGGCGAATGGTGGCCTGGGGAACGGAGTTAGTCGAGAGGAGCTGTCTGCAGCGCTGAAGGAGATGGGAGAGCTGGAGACCCTGATCATGCACCCTCAAAAGCCTTATGCTTTTGTCACATACAGGTACAGGTGCTGATGCGGACAATACTATAATGACCACAGGAAGTTGTTTCAACCTCTCTGGAAGATTTTGGTCTGAAACTCACACCGTTGTTTTTGTCATTTTGTTTACAGATCGGAAGAGAGTGCTCGGAAAGCCCACATCCACCTCAATGGGGAAAACCTTCAATGTGGAGAGAACAGCGTCACACTCTACCTCAGTTATGTCAACTCAGGTACTTAACTTAAACATTGACACCTACAGATGCAAGCAAAAATTACTGTCAGGTCTGCTGTAGTCATTTGAAGCATTGTTTACAGCACGTTTTATCAGTAAATTGGAGCTGAAGAAAACCAGTTTTTTTGTTTGTGTGCTTTATGCTCTGGATATAATGTCCGATAAGAAACCTCCTCACTGTATGTTCTGTTTATGTAGTAACCTGTGAAGAGGAAGTGTCCGTTCCTTTGCCTGAAGGATTAGTCTTGGTGGAGGATTTAGTTTCTCCGGAAGAAGAGGCTCTGCTGCTCGCTGCTATAGACTGGTCGTCTACTAATGGTGATGTCACTGGTGAGGGATTGCGTAATTTGATCACCTAGGAACTTGATTAAATCTTGTCATAAACCTGACTATAAGTCGAATGACAGCGCCTTAATTAATCAAGTATAATGAATCAAGTATAATGTACAAAACTATTGTCTATAATTCGGATAAGCAATACAAGAATCTTAACTTTATTTGCTGACTTCATTCTAATGCCTTTTAGCTCGAAAAGCTCTGAAGCATAGAAGAGTTAAACATTATGGCTTTGAATTTCGCTACGACAACAACAACGTGGATAAAGACAAGCCGTTAGCTGCAGGTAAGCATCCATTAAAAAAAATTATAATTTTTATTGTTTTGGCCAATATATCACTCAACTACATTTAGTTTAACATACATTTTTATTTACTAATTACAATGTTATCCTCAACTGTTTCTTCAAACCAAACACTTTTCATTGTCAAATGTATTATTTATTTTTTTACACAGAAAATGCTATAAGATATTTCTATATTTATTTTTTCACCGATAACTCATGTATTGGATAGTGTGCCACACGATTGTATAGTGTGTGTGTGTGTGTGTGTGTGTGTGTGTGTGTGTGTGTGTGTGTGTGTGTGTGTGTGTGTGTGTGTGTGTGTGTGTGTGTGTGTGTATATTCAGGTATTCCTCAGGACTGTCTACCTGTTCTGAAGCGGTGTGTGAAGAATAAACACATCGACATCCTGCCAGACCAGCTGACTGTCAACCAGTATGAGTCTGGACAAGGTGAGAAAATGACAGCTATTCCAAGCACAGAAAAATACAATGTTATTATAAGTATATGGTTTATACCCATGAATACATCACAACAATGTCAATGTTTCCACCTTGGTGCAGTCAAGGAATCAATATTTGGTGGAATAACTGATTATCTGGATGATTAATCAATACTTAATCAAAACTATATTATCTTCTGAACTGCAGGGATTTCAAACAGTTGTGTAGGTTTCTCTTTAAGATGTTTTTTAGTTTATCTATTTGAGATGCTGCCGCTGCATGTGGTGAGGACATCAAGTAAAGACTCGTAGAAACTGGAAGTAGACTATAACCTGTGGTTATTAAAACCACTCAGTTGAATGTTCTAGGCCCACATTTGGATTTTATTGGTTTATACCACAAGGTGGCAGCAGAACCTCCTAAATGCACCGATGAGGGGTGATGAAAGTTTCAGTTTTTATTTATTTATCTGTTAATAGATTTACAGTACTAGCAAATATTTGAGAGCCTTGTAAAGCTTAAAGGAATGGTAATTAATTATGCTTGGATCTATATTTAAATGTCAAAATGATGCGAGTGTCATGCATCACTAACATTAATGGTGTACGTCAGAAACCCAACGAACAAGTTGAAACTAAGCACTTTTATATGTTAAAGGAAGGCCTGTGATACATTTTGAATAGTATAACTAATACAACTCTATATTTCTACATTTTATAATATTTACAGGCATTCCTCCTCACGTGGACACTCACTCTGCTTTTGAGGACACCATCCTGTCGCTGAGCCTGGGAGCAAAGGTGAGAAGTCAGTCCATCTTTTTGTGATTTAAAACCTTTTCGCAAACTCCAGTGTCCAGAGAAATACTCACCGCAGCCTTGTGGGTTGGTAATTGACCCCAACTATACTATTCATCCATCAGCTTGTGGAGCCAGTATCGACCACTGGCGCTCAAGGTGCATTCATCAATAATTAAAAGGAAAGTTACGCATTTCAAGAAAAAAAGTGTAGTATTAAAGAAATACAAAAGTTTTCACGTTTTAGCATAAAACAAGGATGCAAAGTTAAAAAGTGGGTGCAAATGGATATAGAAGTGTTCTGTTTGTATGCCTGTTTGTGTTGGGGTTTAATCAATCATATTAACCGTCACTTCACTGACCAGTGTGATTCATCTGTCTGAGGGCACAACTGTCAGAGATGAGTGTTTGCAACAGTATGTTTGGATTCTGTGTCCTTGTGATTTTACTGAGAACATTGTGTCACCTTGCTTGCAACATCTCTGTCATAATATCATGCTCACTGTGGCCTTCAATTGATACAGAATGTAGTTAATGACTCTTTCAGAGGTGTCGCCCTGGTTGTAGGACATTTTGTGAACAATTCGTGAACCAGATTTTCCTTTTAAACAGTGGGTTTTGCTTTGTCCTTGACTATCCCAGGTGTGACTAGATGGTGTCACATGGCACTGGGATGCTGGTTTAGTCTCTGCAGGGTGACGGTTCTAGATGAAACCCCATCTGTCCCTGCTTGTCTGAAAAGAAGGGGCTCGATTAACAATCAGCTGTTATCTGTCACACTCATACTGAGAGACGTGTATGGAGTGCTGTCTGTTCTTTGTCCGAGCTCTTCAGTGGAGATTTTAAGAAACCAAAAGTGTACAGTAAATATTGTACATTGTCCGTTGTTCGGACAAAAGGCTGAAGCAGGAATGAGAAGAAAGGCGTCTGCACAATGAATAAGAAGGAAAAAAGCAAGATTTGAGCATAAGTCTGTTTCAAAATGTGAACAAGAAGGTCCTTTTGTAGACTTCACCTGATGTAGACTTCATTTTAACCTAAACATGTATACATCAAATGATTTGCAAAATTAAAAAAACATAACTATCAATTACATATCAATCAGTACAATGCATTCAATTTGTATAATCCCACAAGCAATATTCTATGAATATGGTGATTATAGAGCATATGATAAATAACATATTTCAAAGACTATTTAGAAATGATACAAAAGGGATACACCTTTTACACAAAGGGTGGGACTCACTATCATTCGACAAACAAGTTAACGATAAAATCCAAAAAATAGAAAATGCGGGAACACATTGTCCATTGTCCTGGAGATTGAGTCAAAGTCGTATTTGCTCTGGTTTTGTTATTATTTATTTAATCTGTGGTTGTAACGCGTTAATCCAACTGTGATCAAATTCTTTAGTGTATCATCAAATGTCCCTTTCAGCCTGCCACCTGATTGTCTGCAGTTAAATACACAAAACAGTGTTGCACTTTACGTGTGTGTGTGTGTGTGTGTGTGTGTGTGTGTTAGGCTTGTAGTAAAGCGCTCCATCGATTTAGTCGCATTCCACCGGTTTCATTGATTGGCCAATACTCCTCAGAAGCACGTGTGTCTGACAGATTTCAGTTGCCGTGTCAAGTTCAGATAATTTGCTGGTGTATGTATATAGCTCTCTTACAATCATACACAAACACTCATCTGTGTCTCTCTCTTTGTCTGTCTCTCTCTCTCCCCTCACTCTCACACACACACCTCTACTTCACAAAATCCAATTTTCCTTCTGTCAGAAGTCGGAGCGATGCAGTTTGAAATTGTGTAGATGTAATTTCCCAGCAGAGCTCCTGCTGTTATGCGCTGTAAGGAAACATCAGGATCAAACACCAATCCTGGGGTGGAGGTGATTCTGCTGGTTGTTAGTGTGTGTGTGTGTGTGTGTGTGTGTGTGTGTGTGTGTGTGTGTGTGTGTGTGTGTGTGTGTGTGTGTGTGTGTGTGTGTGTGTGTGTTGTTTAGTTTTTTTTTTCCTGTGGAGGACTTGGCTAAAAACTGCTGAGTAAAAGAATGAGGTTTTTTGTGTTTGGACTTTTTTTCTTCTTCATTGATGAGGTGTAATAATAGTTGTTAGTTTTTATAAGAAAACATTTGCAGTTAAACCAGCCTTTGTTCAATAACTAATTCAGCACACTAATACTCCATGAAGAATATCAATGAATATTCAGTTTTATATAGAACTACTGGATTATTAAAAAGTCATGTAAATTGGATACCATTAAATCAAGCTATTTCCTTGTGGAGAATATAAGTAAGTAAGACTGAAAATGTGATGAAGCCGTTTTCAATACTTACAAATAAGTATACAGTTTGACCGGTACGAAACATATTATGCTTTGATAGTGATTTATAAGCGGTTACATGGCTGTAGCGGCTCCAGAATTTAAAGGAGTGCATCGATCGGTCAGTATAGGCGCCGATACTGACCTTATGAAGCCGAAATCGCGTATTAACTGTGTTATTGTCATTCTAAAATACAGTGTTTCCTCTATCGGTTACATTCAGTTAGTCATGGCCGACTCACTTTTTAGTGCTTTGCTGCGAAAGACAAATGCGTACGTGCGTGCGTTCAATTGAGTGGCCTAAACGTTGCTCTTTTAAATGCAGACGGTGATGGAGTTCCGTCATCCCGACGGTCGTCTCGTTGCCGTGGTGTTGCCAGGACGGAGCCTGCTGGTGATGAAGGGAGAGAGCAGATACCTGTGGACACACGGGTGAGCAGGACTGTGTCGGACGGATAAGTCGCATGAACAGGGCTCAAAACCACCTTTTAGTTGACAGATTGGCAACCATGCTTTTGGTTGCCATAAATGAAAATACGGTTGCCGATTTTAGTCACCTTATATTGTCAGTAGTTAAGATACTATGCAGTTATACGTCCGCTTAATAATGAAAGTAAATGGGACATGTTGTGTTTATTGTACATGCTTTGTAGTATAATTGCCAGTCCAGCTCAAAATGCAGGGATCCTTCACCCCCCAAGACTTCACAAATTTCCTTTTGTTTTTTCCTTCATGTTCATCTTTTGAATCCGTTTGCATATTCATTTGGGATGTTGACCGCTGAGGCAAACTTTACACCCCACAGTCAAACAACTTAATTTGCTTCTCCATTGTCTCTAAAACATGTGTCTAGCGCACGCGAGTACATGCAGCGTTGTCTGTTTCTGACTGTAACGGCAATATTTAAATATCCCTAATGCAACAAATATGAAATATATCTGTTCTGGGGTGCATGTTTGGCTGTTTGGCTGTTTGCTTGTCTGTTATAGGTTAAAAGCCCAAAACTAGTTGCCAATTTCTCTTACAACCCTTACTGTTGAGCCCGGATGAGCTTTAGGTCGATTCACCGAGGAGTGACAGGTCTTCTCCTCTATTTTATTGTCGTAAAGCACAGAAAAACAGAATTTATTGATGTTTCTCTGGGCTCTAATACAGTCTGTTTGTAGACTTATTTTTCTCCGACATTTTCATACATGAAGATAAAACCAATAACCCATAGTAGCTCAGGGTTTGGTCACATCCACATCTTATTGTATTCACATAAAGTCCACCAATTTAACAGATTAGCTGCTATCGGTTTGTTTAAGATAGTCAACCACCACTGCAACTGTCTCTTATCTTCTCTCAGGATAACTCCTCGGAAGTTTGACATGGTGCCGGCCTGCGACCCACAATCCCCTGCTCCTACAACGCCTGACATCAATACTTACAGCAGTCTCACTTTGAGCAAGAGGGGCACCCGCACTTCTTTCACTTTCCGCAAGATCAGACATGAACCCTGTGGCTGTGGTAAGAGTCTACCAGGCGCACAATAAAACACACAGTGTGTTTGATAACGGAAGACTGCATTACCACCGTGTGTTTGATGTCAGACAACCAGTTTTTAGAGGAACATTTTAGGGCAAAAACCTCTTGAGGCCCTGAAAATCACCACCTGTAAAGTATGACATACGGTCTGATGGATCTCTCTCTCTCTCTCTCTCTCTCTCTCTCTCTCTCTCTCTCTCTCTCTCCAGCCTTCCCCTCTGCCTGTGACAGCCAGGGAGCTCCCTCAGCACCCTTACCATCGTCTGCGCCCTCACTACCCTGTTGCCATGCCGACGCAGCCCTTCTGGAGGAGGAGTATGTGCACCGGGTGTACGACGCCATCGCCTCACACTTCAGCAGCACTCGCCACTCCCCTTGGCCTCGTGTTTGCCACTTCCTGTCGTCGCTCCCGGCTGGCAGCGTGCTGGCTGATGTGGGCTGTGGGAATGGGAAATACCTGGGTGTCAACCCAGAGGTGGTTGCAGTGAGTGTCATCATCCATTACCATAATGTCCATATTGCTGTGGTACTTCAGTGAGAAATGTCCTTTTCCCATTCCGCTTTTATTGCAACCGCTTCTTAGATTATCCCCGCTGTAAAATTCCACACAACAGATTCATGTCATAACTGCAGGCGCTGTTTCCCATACAGTCAGCAAATCAGTTGCAGCGGAGGCGGCAAACGAATGAGGTAGAACTCCTCTGCTGCTACTTCAGATACCGGTGAGGTTAGGGGCTTCGATAGTTCCAGAAAGACGAGGTGGCCGAGGTCTTTTGACCAGTTGGATAGAGATGAGCCTGACTCAATAACCCGTGTGTGTGTGTGTGTGTGTGTGTGTGTGTGTGTGTGTGTGTGTGTGTGTGTGTGTGTGTGTGTGTGTGTGTGTGTGTGTGTGTGTGTGTGTGTGCGCTTAGAAAAGTAGCATACCACTCCCTCATTTCTGACGGAGTCACAGCAGAGATACCTGAGGACTGTTAAAATAAGGCAAGAGGGGTGTGTGTGTGTGTGTGTGTGTGTCAACGTTTGCATTTAAGTGTGGAGGAGCTTCATGTTGACTTGCAAAATGATGCCGAGTGATTTATTTCACTCTGTTGTTGTTGTTTTTAGTTTCTGACCTTTTTAAGACTTTCTCACAAACAAAGAGATTTTTCTTAAATAGGGGTACGTGAAGTCCCTCCAGGAGGGGACGTAAGATTTATTAAAATATTAACGGCGTTAACGCATTTTTATTTTTCAATTTTTTTCTCACGAGCACCACCCCGGATGTAGCTCAACCGGAAGCAAAACAATAGGCACGCCGTTTGGGCTTGAAAGCTAGGCTAACGTTACGGTTTGAAATGAATGAATGGTGAGCGCGATACGGCAAAATGAATGATAAGACGCTAATGAATGGAACGTTTACTTTCAAAAAGTTGTCAGTCGGTCTGATGGATCTCTCTCTCTCTCTCTCTCTCTCTCTCTCTCTCTCTCTCTCTCTCTCTCTCTCTCTCAAGCCCTTGTTTACCTGAAATGTGCACTTTATAATTTTATTTTCTACCGCCCTGTTTGGCAGTTGTTTTTCAATAAAATAAAACATTTGCAGTTTAACTATGAGTTAACTATGACATAAATGCGATTAATCGCGATTAAATATTTTAATCGTTTGACAGCACTATTTAAAATATATTTAAAATGACCATCCATTAAAAAAAATCCTTTCAAAATTGTTATTTAATAATTTAATATAAGTGTAAGTTCATAAACTGAATTGTTTATATTCCATATGAAATCAGACAGTGATGGCACAGCGCTGTCTACATCTTTTTTTCAACCAAAAATGCTTTGGCCCTCGGCTGAAAACAATTTTCACAGGGGGGTACATCACTGAAAAAAGGTTGAGAACCACTGTGATAGGATATATCGATATCTGGAATATATATTTTTTAAAGGAAAGAAAAAATGTACGTAGTCTCAAGTGTGAACATCATGTCTCATTTCAAATGAGTGAGATAAACCAAAAATAATACACCTGGGGGATCGGGAAGTCCTGTGTTGCTCTGACTCTGATTTCTGTTGGTTGTCATTGTTGGTATTAGCTCAGTTTCCATGGTAATATCCTACATTTTTCGTTGACGTATGCACATTGGGATATTCATGTTTAGGATTTGGAGGTGCGTGTAAGCAGCTTATCCTGACTCCGACCGTTACCGTGATAAATCATTACTGAGAGCACCGTGATCATGCAGGTTGTCTCTCACGCGCCAACTTTCTGAGTCTTTTTCTCTTAGAAACTTCCTCTTTACTTTCTTTTTGTCTTCACTATACAGGACTGTCTCAGAAAATTAGAATATTGTGATAAAGTTCTTTATTTTCTGTAATGCAATTAAAAAAAACAAAAATGTCATGCATTCTGGATTCATTACAAATCAACTGAAATATTGCAAGCCTTTTATTCTATTAATATTGCTGATTATGGCTTACAGCTTAAGAAAACTCAAATATCCTATCTCTAAATATTATAATATTTCCTCAGACCAAGTAAAAAAAAAAGATTGATAACAGCTAAACAAAATCAAACATTAGAAAATGTCCATTAATGCACTCAGTACTTGGTTGGGAATCCTTTTGCACGGATTACAGCATCAATGCGGCGTGGCATGGAGGCAATCAGCCTGTGGCATTGCTGAGGTGTTATGGATGCCCAGGATGCTTCAATAGCGGCCTTTAGCTCATTTGCATTGTTGGGTCTGGTGTCTTTCAGCTTCCTCTTCACAATACCCCACAAATTCTCTATGGGGTTCAGGTCAGGGGAATTGGCAGGCCAATCGAGGACAGTAATGCCATGGGCAGTACACCAGTTACTGGTGGTTCTGGCACTGTGGGCAGGTGCCAGATCATGCTGGAAAATGAAATCCTCATCTCCATAGAGCTTTTCAGCAGACGGAAGCATGTAGTGCTCTAAAAATCTCTTGGTACACAGCTGCATTTACTCTGGACTTGATGACACACAGTGGACCAACACCAGCAGCTGACATGGCTCCCCAAACCATCACTGACTGTGGGAACTTCACACTGGATTTCAAGCAACTTGGATTTTGCTCCTCTCCAGCCTTTCTCCAGACTCTGGCGCCTTGACTTCCAAATGAAATACAACACTTGCTTTCGTCTGAAAAGAGGACTTTGGACCACTCTGCAACTGTCCGGTGCTTCTTTTCCATAGCCCAAGTCAGACGCTTCTTCCGTTGTCTTGAGTTCAGAAGTGGCTTGACCATGGGAATACGGCAGTAAATGCAGCTGTGTACCAAGAGATTTTAGAGCACTGCATGCTTCAGTCTGCTGAAAAGCTCTATGGAGATGAGGATTTCATTTTCCAGCATGATCTGGCACCTGCCCACAGTGCCAGAACCACCAGTAACTGGTGTACTGCCCATGGCATTACTGTCCTCGATTGGCCTGCCAATTCCCCTGACCTGAACCCCATTGAGAATTTGTGGGGTATTGTGAAGAGGAAGCTGAAAGACACCAGACCCAACAATGCAAATGAGCTAAAGGCCGCCATTGAAGCATCCTGGGCATCCATAACACCTCAGCAATGCCACAGGCTGATTGCCTCCATGCCACGCCGCATTGATGCTGTAATCCGTGCAAAAGGATTCCCAACCAAGTACTGAATGCATTAATGGACATTTTCTAATGTTTGATTTTGTTTTGCTGTTATCAATCTTTTTTTTTACTTGGTCTGAGGAAATATTCTAATATTTAGAGATAGGATATTTGAGTTTTCTTAAGCTGTAAGCCATAATCAGCAATATTAATAGAATAAAAGGCTTGCAATATTTCAATTGATTTGTAATGAATCCAGAATGCATGACATTTTTGTTTTTTTTATTGGATTACAGAAAATAAAGAACTTTATCACAATATTCTAATTTTCTGAGACAGTCCTGTACATCCTCTCTTCCCTTCTCACTCTCTCTCCCATTGCAGATGAACACTGTTCACCTTGCTGGTTTCAATAGAAATGAAATAGCTCGACCTTTCTGTGCTTGCATGTCAGTTAGAGATTAAGCGTGCTCGTAGTATTCCTCCCCATCTCTTTTGACCGCCGTCTCTTTTGAGAGGAGGAGATTAGAAGCTTGATTGAATTTCTCCCTGAGACAAAATGTGTTAAAAATGATCATTACTGTCATTCAATCCCCTTCTTTTCTTCCCCTCCCTTTCTTCTCCTTTTTCTTTCTTAAAATTTCTTCCCAGCTTCCCTACTTTGCTCCATTTACTGCATGTCTCTTACTCTCCTTCTTTCACTGCTATTCATTTCCCCCAATCTCTCTTTTTAATATATTCTGTCTCTCAAATATGACTTGTTTCTGCTGCTTTCTGTGTGATTTTGTATTATAGTATTAAAAGGGTGAAATTAATAATGAATGGCATCTCTACATTCAACTGAAAATTCTACTTTAACCAGGTATCTTCTTTGGACTTTGTATCTGTTTCGACCTCTCTGTTCTACTGTACCTGTGTTCCTGTTTGTGATTGATGTTGTATGCCCATGTGTCTGTGTATGTTTTGTCTCTTCTCAGGTCGGTTGTGACCGCAGCAGTGCTCTTGTCCAAATCTGTGCTGAGAGGGGTTTCCAGGCGTTTGTATCGGATGCTCTCAGTGTCCCGTTGCAAACAGCCTCCTGTGATGCCTGCATCTCTATAGCTGTCATCCACCACTTCTCCACACAGGTACACACACTGAAATATTTTTTATATATACACACACACACACACACACACACACACACACACAAATACCAGCACTTCACTAAATTGTTCATCAGTCATGTTTTTTTAGACTGCAGAGACTGCTGGCCTATTTTTGGGACCTCAGGAACTTTAGCACAGTTTCAAAAGGAAGATTTTTAAGTTTTGGCTCCTGGGACATTGATCCAAATCTGGGCCAAATCCCATGGCACTGAATTAGCATTGTTTTATTATTTTTAATATTTGAAATATTATTATAAAGAAATAATTATTTAATTGCCTCAAATCAAGGGATTGTGTATAATCCTTTATCCGACTGATCTGCCTAAACGTCACATGCTTTGAGACACTGCAGCAAAGCAAACACACATTTTAGCCAATTTCTGGTCCCTGAGTTAGTTTATCAGTTCATGGGGTTAATTAGGAGTATGTGCTAGAGGTGGTCAAATAAATAGTTTGTGTGTGTGTGTGTGTGTGTGTGTTGCAGGAGCGTCGTCTGGCAGCAGTGAGGGAGCTGGTGAGACTTTTGAAGCCTGGGGGTCAAGCGCTCATCTACGTTTGGGCTTTTGAACAAGAGTACAACAAGCAGAGGTCCAAGTACCTCAAAGACCAGAGCAAAGAGCATTCGGAGAACCACAGCCCAACTGAAAACGCACAACCAGCAGGAGACAGCCAGGAACCTCACGGGAAATCAAGTATCCATACCAGCAGACATTTAGAAGACAACGACAGGCCTGTCGACAACATACAGGGTGTGATTGATGGTAAACTCAGTGTGCACACCAACCGAACAGCATTCAACACCCAGGACCTTTTGGTTCCCTGGCATCTGAAAGAAGGGAAAAAAACAATGGAGGAAGAATCGAGAGAAGGTGGAAAGAAGGATAAAAGGAAAGAGAAATCCAAAAAGACTTCAGGTAACACCTGCTCAGCCTATAGTTCAAGTTCCATAGCCAAATTAGACTGTAACCCTGATCCCAGTCTGGGGTTTCTCTCTAACGTGTGTTCTGGATCAGGTCTTGACACCAGTGATTCCACTCACAGCCCAGACTCTAAACCCAGTACAAGCTGCGACACTACTCAGGCCCCCAGTTCTGCTCTCAAGTTGGAGTCTGAGAGCAGTCCCGCGCCCGTTTTTCACCGCTATTACCACGTGTTCCAGCAGGGAGAGCTGGAGCAGCTGTGTGGTCAGGAGGCTGGCGTCAAAGTGCAGAGCAGCTACCACGATCAGGGAAACTGGTGTGTTATTCTAGCGAAGGACTTGGAGAGATGAACTGATGCACTCATGATCTATACTAGTTTAGCAACAAATACACATTCAAACAAGAGAGTTAATGCAATGTAAACAAAGACTAAGGTAACGGATCCTTTATTTGTACAAATGCAGCTCCAATTAAAGTGAATAGACAAATAAAATAAATGTAATGATTAAAAAAAATGCCTGCTTCTGTTGTGGTCTTACTTCTTAGAAAAGGTATTGAAAGGTTTGACACTACATGGCCCAAACAATCCTGCACACAGCTTTGGCTGAAAATATTTGCAGCGAACTAAAACAAACCATTGAGGTATTTTTGAGGTTGTTGAATAGCACCGGTTGTAAACATACGATAGTTCTGTGTAACCCAAAGGTACAAACAAGGCTCTTCCATAGAGCATACACTGTATGTGGATTGCCACCAATAATCTTTATCTAACTACTTTATTTCTTCCACTGCCTTTGACCTCAGTGTCTGCCCTGAATTAACTGAGCTGGAACTAAGCTGTACACGGCGTGTGCCCAACCTTTTCAAGTTAAAGAGCCAATGTGTAACATGGCATTTCAGGCACTGGGGGAGTTGTTCACATTCAAGAGGCAGAATTTATATATTTTTTTATTTTGTATGTGTCCGAGGAAGCACCTCATGGTGATGATGATTATTGTCCACGCCATGTATTTGTACATTGATTTATAAAGTTCAGTGGCGGGCCGTTTTTTTATTTAATTTAAATTTTTTATAATTAAAAGTTATTTTACGCTATTTTATAATGTAATTGTTTTTCACAAATACACTACATGTATTAGAATTATTTTTCCCTACTAGCTTATTTTCCCATTGCACAGCTTCCTCTGTTGCTCTGCCTTCAGCCTGCAGCTTCCAGCCTGCTGCGTAGCCGCTGGTTAAGGATCTGGTTAAGAGAGCTCATCCAATCACATTTCACCTCTGTTTCTCTGGTAGATTAGAGGTTTAAACTACATGGAGTCGCGCCCAGCTGTTGAACAGCTGATAGAGACTATGACTCAGACCACTGAAGCGCAGGTAGAAAATCCACGGCCCGCCACTGATAAAGTTACCGTGCAGTACTTCATCATAGGATTTTCATCACAGTCCTTGTAAATGCAAGATAGGCAGACGTAGTAAGTATGTGTTTACGGAAATGAAAAGGGCATACGGAGTTAAAGTTTAAACACGTAACCTAAAATGTGGGATCAGAATGTATTCTTTACTGAATTTGGATCAAATTAATTTATTGAAATAACTGTTTTTGTGTTGTTGCTATAGTGGATTTAGTATTGATATTCAATACTGTATTCCAATTTAGATTTGGTGTAATGTAGGAACATCAAGGTAAGACTTTATTTCTGTCTCCTTCTTGCACTCACACACGTTCACACTATATCCTATTAACAAAACAAGTTTTACCAGACGGCTATGAATTGTAGGATAATAGGGTATTGATGGCCGTGGAGTGGAGTGCTTTTTTGTTTTGTTTTGACTCCTCTGTGGCAGGTTTGTAATTGGTCAGCGGCTCCTCATAAACTACCTCTGTGGCTCCTCAGTCCTCTGGGACCCACAAAAACAAACGCTGTGGTGCCGAGGCGGGAGATGGTTTGGTGTCCTTTATTGACAGTGGTTTATTGATTAAGCCTGTTCTGTGTGTGTGATAAAGATCATTTATTGTTTCATGCACAATAGTGTTTGTGTGTAGTAGTGTTATTGTTTGTCTATTGTTGAGTCTGTTGCCTGACATTTGGAGTGATAATTAGAATTTAAAAGGTATCCCTCCCCCAGGTATAGCACATCGACGTAACAGGCTACACGACATTTAAAATCTTTAGCTCACAGGAGTCAAGAGACATTTAGACAGAATAGTAATACTAATACTTCCTTCCCTGACGCACTGGCGATATGTATATGATTGTGCAGCGCTGAAAAGAGAATAATTCCAGGCAGAGATATTATAGCATAAAATAAACGTTTGTGTTATTCACAACCAAAAGTATGGAGGAACCCACAACATACAATATGTCAGACAATATTATGTTTTGAACTTTGTGGTAACAGTTTGAGGGGAAGAATGAGAATACCAGCATGCGCAAAACAAGCTGTTTGGTGTGGAAGAACTTGACTGGCCTCCACCCGACATCTTTGGTACAAACTGGCACAACAAGAGTTGAGGCTATTATAGCAACATATGATTGGCCATAGTTTTGGTATAAGATATCCTGTAATATTGTAATTTTACACTTACTAGGATATTTCTGTCTGCATATACAACTTTTTTTTATTAACAAGCACTTTTATTTGTAAGTATTGTACTCAATTTAAAATATGTTTAATTTAAACATGTAACATTTGAATATAATCACATGGGGCTTAACCACCAAGCAGATGTTATATAAACACCTAGATCTCGCATACAAGCATACCCATGATATACAATATAAATGTTATTTAAAAAAACTAAGGGGCGTAAATCCAAAAAGTAGAAACAAGATATTACCCCAAAAATATTACTTGCTATTTTACACCATTTTTGTAAGAGAGGAAAAAGGTAATTTTAACTAATGTATGAACCAACGAAAAGAGGGCTTCTATTTGTGCCCTTCCTCCAATCAATAAGATAATATTTGTTTATGGTGCTGTGTTTTTGCACTACAAGCGCTTTACGACACTTAACGACACCATTTACGAGAGTGTCATGGCGGCGCAGGGAGTCAGTTTTGAGAGCTCGAGCTACATTGAGGAAAGAAAGGATAGTAAACGACAGGCACGAGAAGAGGCGATAGAAAAAGTAAGAACTGTACACTTTGTAGCGAACCGCCCCATCGTAATCTGAAGTTAGCTCTATTTGCGTCTGTTATTTATTTATTTAGAGCTGTTATTCCTGATGAAAGCTAACGAGCTAAATAGGCGAACGTCTAGTTATCGTTATGTACGAATGAGCTCAACGGCTGAACACCATCCTTCTTGTGGATTTGTCCGTAACCGTGGTATAAATTGGTATCTCTGTGTCTCTCTCCAATTCCCGGAAAGCTATCAGTACCTGTGTGCCTTCACATTAACCCGATAATCCCCGCGTCTGGACAGGAGGATACTGTTATACTGCAGGCAGGAAATTACCTCAAAACAAACACTGCTGGGGCAGATAGGAGACCTGTAGCTGTGTTTTGTATATCTTTAATGTCATGTGTACATGTGTAATGTGTGCGTAATCACACATGTACACGGGTATTTAATTGTACGTTATCTTTTTGCCGTGCAGCTGTGTTTGCGTGATACACAGAGCAGATGATGCTTGCTGTCTATGAGCACTAAAGGTTGTAATCACGTTATCTGCCCCGCTCATCTGTGCTTGAACTGGCCAGAGCAAAGAGTTTAGCTTGGTCTGACTCATGCTGCTGAATTTGAAGAGGAATTGGCTCAATAATTATGACTTAAGAACTCGTCATTGTCATTGCAGCCAAAGATGTAATGTGTGCAGCTTTAAAGTCGTTAGGTGCTCAAATGTTTGCAAATCATAACCCATATCAGCAGAATCACTTCAAGTACATTTCTTTGATATAGCCCAGTGTCACACATTTTCCTTTGGGGGCTTTACAATCTCTACAGCCTTCAACACCCTCTGTTCTTCTCGACCCTCACTTCAGATTAGGAAAACTATTACAGGGAAGAGGTGGAAGAGCAACTGAAGAGGGATCCCACTCCCAGGACGGACAGATGTGTAGTAGAAGTTTTGTGTATAGAATAGACCAACATAATAAAATTACAATCCAAATAATCCATATGACAAAATAATACATAGTATGTGAAGAAAAAGTTAGATCCAGAAGGATCTAAAGCAGCTCACAGGTGTCGCCAGACTACCTCCTATTCACCATATAACCTGAAAAGAGAACGGGCTACACAACACCATGGCATTGGGAGTACTGTGTTTATTCATCACTAGTATCAATAATGTCAGCCCAAAGTATCTGCTTAGATAGACATGTCTGAAAATGCTTTCAACATTTGTGCTTATTTTCCTTTTTAATAATGGCTTTTATTTCCTTTTTGTCATTCAGGCCAAGCAGAAGTATGATAAGGAAGAGAGGAAGAAGGAGCTGAAGAGGCTGAGAGGCGAGGACACTTGGATGCTCCCTGAGATCAACCAGAGGCTGCAGGACATCGAGGAAGTAAGATACAACGTTTGTCTCCATGCTTATTCACTGTATTGCAAAGAAATAAATCGTAGGCTAACTCTCAGCCAAGTCACAACTGTATTGTACCTCAAAGCACTGGTATTGAGTAATTGGTATCAAACATTTATCGACACTTTCACTGCCCTTATCATGTATATTGAAGCAGTTCAGTGGAGAATTGAGAAGATCTTGCTGAAATTGATGGTGATAGCTGCTGTGGCTCAGTGCAGATAATGGGTCATCCTTTAACTTTATGACTATGAATGTATTGCATCATGATAAACAATAATGTAACCAATGAAAACCAAAGAAAAACACAATTCATTGAACCTACAGGAGGGCGCTGTACTAAGCAAGAAGAAGAAAGAGAAGAAATCGAAAAAGAAAAAGGAGAAAAAGAAGAAGGCCAAAAAGGAGAAGAAGACAGCAGAAGATGGCTCTAATGACAGCTCTGAGGTGGGTTATTAAGTTCAGGGTTATTAAGTTCAGGATTCCTTTCAACAAGACCTGATTAGTGCAAGTAGATGCTGCTACACTGGTTAATAACTAACAAGTGACTTAATTTCTGCGAGATGAAATGGTGGTATACATGTGAATCCAAATTTTTGGCAGGTGAATATTTTGTCCTGTCACTTAGAGAGAGAATATTTTGTCCCAGTCCACCATTCCTGGTGAGCTGTAAAGTTTGAATTTAGAACTCCTTACAGGACTACGGAGTCTTTATCACACGGGGATAGTGATTCTTTAAATTATTATTTAGCTTTAGGCCTCTAACATATTAAAACAAAATTAATAAATTATGGAAATCTCTTGTACTGTTCCCCCCCTTCCTCTCTCTCTCTCTCTCTCTCTCTCTCTCTCTCTCTCTCTCTCTCTCTCTCTCAATGTTTTAGGACTCGGGGAACGAGTGGGTCGAGGCTCAAACAAAAGCTGCTAAAGCCTGGCAGGTTCCTGATGAGTCCAAGCCTTCAGAGAACAACCTCAAACCAGCACAGAATGTCGAGGTAACCTCCTAACCTGGTCTTACATATACATCATTTTGTATTGTGTTTATCATAGTACAACACATAGTTCCATCCACAAGTACTGTCCCTTCTCCACAATGGAGATGAATAAAGGAACTAAATGGAGCCCAAGTGTCTAGAGATAATACTGTCTCTCGAGGTATGAAGAGGTCTTTACCTGCATTATTTGCTTCATCTAGTTTAGTACCAAACATACTCACTCATGTCACCACCCACTAGATCTATATATATTTCTTTGCTCTTGCTTGACCCCCCCACACTGTCTGTCTCTGTCCCTTAGAGAGATGAATGGATGACCTTTGACTTCTTGGCGATGAGCACCACGTCCACAACAGAGAAGAGGGCTGAGAAAGAGCGACTGAAAGAAGAGGAGAAGGCAAAGGCTCAGGCTATTGAACAGGTGTGTGCACGTGTCCCTTTTTTCTTTCTAATTTGTAATGCCCAATCCATTTCTACTGTGGTTCTTGTTCCACTGTTGGTCCGGGGAGGGTTCAGACAATACTATGGTACCTCTGATGTATATGGTGTCCTTAGTCTGCAGATTCACATGCATCAGTTATTTTAATCCCAACACAAAACTACCTGAATGTCTGTGTGAAAGGGAAATAGAGAGTGATCATGTTTGTGTATGCATGGAAAGCATGTACTGTGAAAACACTCTGGTCTTCTCGTTTTACCAATGGTGTGGTTACCAAGGTAACAGAGGGTGCCACCGCTTGGACGTGTGTGTGTGTGTGTGTGTGTGTGTGTGTGTGTGTGTGTGTGTGTGTGTGTGTGTGTGTGTGTGTGTGTGTGTGTGTGTGTGTGTGTGTGTGTGTGTGTGTGTGTGTGTGTGTGAGTGATATTTATATACTTACTATTGTCTGCAGGGCGTTTTTGTCAGAACGTTTAGCATTTGCTCCCCTGCTGTGCTTTTGACATGTGTGTTTGTGCTCCCCTCAGGCTGGTTTACACAAATTGGAGCTAAACCCGTTCTGGAAAGATGGAGGAAGTGGTCTGCCCCCAGAGAAGATGACTGCAGCTAAGAAAGGTAATTACAGATATCAGTCAACTCTATTGAAGAGTTGGATAGCGGAACATTTTCCAGTTATGTAAAATAAATGAAGTAAAATGTAAAAGAAAAGTGTGCAATTCAAATAATCCTCCTGTTCTCTACAATTACACACTGGTCTTACACTTTGATGTTTGCTTACAGCATTTAAAATCTTTGCTCTACCTGTTGTACTCCTCATCGCTAAATTTCTCTCATTTCCTGTTCTTTCCCCCTCTTAAGACCTACTAGCTTAAACAAGGTGCTTGAGTAAATGATACACTTGACCAGTGCATGGATTATTATTAGGTCCACTCACTGGAATTGGCCATTGAAATGTTCGCTGAAAAGAAAGAAGCTTAAACATGTACATTTCGAATAAATATATTAAATATTGTCAATTTTTCTCAGTTTACACAGCTGTCATGGAATTCTAAATTCTAAATTTTCTGCACACAAAACTATGGGCTTCAAAAAAGATTTGTGTAATTTTGTCTGACAGTCAACAGTTCTGCTAAAAATGAGTTGAAGGTCCTTCACAGGGGTGCTTCTGTAAGTTGGGAATGCACAGCCTCACCCATGGTCCCATTTTGAGGTCGATGCCTCCCTTAACCATCTTGCGAGGGAAGAAAGGACAATTTCATTTTAAACTCAGAGGACAACTTCAATAAAATTATCTCTGCAGAAAAATCAACATGGTTTGATAAAAGGATGAGAGGTCAGATAAAACAAGGAAGAAAGTTGGAATAAGTGAATAAAGGGATTGGGGAAATGGAGAGCGCTGGAAACAGGCAGACAGACAGACAGTCAGTCAGTCAGTTAACCTGAAAAGCAAACACTGGTACACGTGTCTTTTATCTCTAAACAGGAAGTACAGTTCCATTTAGTGTTCTCAAACACACTGAATCAGATACTTGACTTTGACCAGAGGCTTTGGGCAGTACATTTGTCACTTATCTTCTGGGAAGTATTATTTCCCAAATTTCTCCCATCTTTTCTCACCCCTTTGTTTCTTCTCTTCTTACTTGTCTCTTTTTTCTTTCCTTGATCTGCCTTTCTTTCTAATTCATCAGTATGTGATTTAACCTGAATCAGTTAAACGGCACAAACAAGTTGTGTTTTTGTAATGTTTTTTTCTCCTCTTGTTCCCAGGAGGTTCAGTTGTGAATGATGCTGGTCTGAGCTGGCTGAGGAAGAGCTACCAAAGGATGAAGGAGCAGGCAGAGAGGCAGCAGCGCAGCCTCAACGATGTGGTGTCCGAGAGATACGGAGTGAGAACTGATGGCACATTGGCAGGGCTTGAATATTCACATGCACAATTTAGCAGGCACATGGAGTTACTCGAAGAAGCCATAGAATAGATGGCGTTTTGGACACATCGAAATATAGATTCATAGTTGCTCTGACTTGCATGTCAAGGTTAATGCACTCAGAACTCAAGGATACACAAACGCACACATACTTACTCTCTGCTGTGGGAGGAATGTGTGTCTAGATACCTTGTTTTATTATTAATCTCTTTGCCGTCTGACATCACACACACACAGAGCACAGTGTCCTTTGTTAAGTCACTTTTAGCAGTATCAGCATTTGTGCCTCCAGTAGACAGCATATAAACTGTCAGAACTGTGTGTGTGTGTGTGTGTGCGTGTGTGTGCGTGCGTGCGTGCACATGCTTTTTCCTTTGTCAGAGCTCTGCCAGCCACAGCAGTGTGTTTCATTTGTGTTTCTTCTAGCAAAGCATAGACATCTTATATGCCGTCATTTTCCCTTGTAATTTACAATGTTTACCCCAAAACCGCTGAGTAGTGAAATTTGAGGATCCACTTGAACAGATTTGAGTAAATAATAACTTCTTTGGTTTTGCTGACCCGAGAATCATCACATTTTGATACGATACAGGAGATTTATTTGTGTTTATCTGATGTTGTTGTTTAACAACTTTACAATAGTCTGTAGTAGGTGAATGACATGTTGTTATTAAAACACACATGTCTTACTATAGCTCATGCAATGTGGCCAGTCATAACATCAATTTGTTTGATTAACTGGCTTTCAAGTAGTAAGAAAGCCAGAAAAGCCACTGTTTGTTTAGCTTAACTGAGCAGATTCCTCTTAAACTACATTGCAAGCATGATTGGAGTAGAACACACCAAAGGGCAAGTGACAAAACCTTTAAATATGTCATAACAACTTGCTGGAAATTATGAAACCACTCTACTTACTTATATTCACTAGCATTGAGGCACTTTCCAATTGACCTTCAATAAAGTGCCACATGTGACAGTTTAGACATTTGTTAAGATCTGAGCTGCAGAACCTGAGAATTTGTTCCTGAATTTGAATATTTCTTGTTTTTCTCCTTTTACAGTCATTGGAGGAATTTCAGCAAAGACTTGCAGATGCTGAGAAAGCTGTGTACGGAGAGAGTAGAGGTGAGGAAGGAGACAGAGCAGCGAGAGGCGGGTGGAGGAAAGGCCAGAACGAGGCCAGACAGAGATGGAGGAGAAAAGATGAAGATGGGGCAGAGAGAGATCTGTGGAGAAGAAATGAAAGGGGAAGAGATTCATCACCCACAGACAGAGAGAGATACCATGCTGGAAGAGGAGAGGAGAGGGAGAGGGGAGGATATCGAGGTGGAGAGCAAGAGAGAGGTCGATACGGAGACCGGTTTAGAGCGAGGGATGGAGGGAGAGACATGGAGAGGGATGGAGGAAGAGACATGGAGAGGGATGGAGGAAGAGACATGGAGAGGGATGGAGGAAGAGACAGGGAGAGGAGTAGAGGAAGACACAGGGAGAGGAGTGGAGGAGAAGACATGGACAGGGATGGAGCAGGAGACAGGGATGGAGCAGGAGACAGGGAGAGGGATGGAGGAGGAGACATGGACAGGGATGGAGGAAGAGACAGGAAGAGGGATGGAGGAGGAGACACGGAGAGGGATGGAAGAGGAGACAGGGGGAGGGATGGAAGAGGAGACAGGGGGAGGGATGGAAGAGGAGGAGATGGAGAAAGAGACAGTGAAAGTGACAGGGATAGAAATAGGGATAGTGAAAGAGATGGAGAAAGTGCTGCATCATCATCATCTGGGCAAAACATTCAGAGTTCTCCCTCTCTTGGGTCACTTAAAAGCCGCTTCCTCAAACCCTCAGAGGATTATGATGAAGGTGGGTTGATGTAAAGGCCTTTTCTGATATATTTTTTATATTTATTTAAAAAATTTCGACATCTTTCATCTATCAAATACAATGTGCTCCTTTTTTCTTTTAATATTCAAACAGAGCAATAACCTAGGTCACATACAGTATCTGCTCAATTTATATCACACATCAGGAAACAATACTTAAACTAACATGCCAAGAGTCTTGGAAGCCTTAACATGCATTGCAACTTTTTTTCCTGTGCAGCTCCACAACGTCGCCGTCGTCCTCCAGCACGGCCAGCCACAGGATTCCTGAAACCCAGCTCTGACGATGAAGACTCTGGTCCACCTAACAGCAACATGCCGGCCTGGAAGAAGAGCAACAATCCTGCTCGGGAATCTGCCAGCTTTGAAAAACCACAGCAGGAGAAAGAGAGGGATTCTGGAAAAGCTGTAACTGCTCCTCAAAACGCTCTGCATGGTGATAAAACCGCCGAGACGACATCAAGGTTCGAATATTTTCATTTGGTTGCTTTGAAAACATGGTTTGCTAATTAATGTCGACTCCACCACATTAATTGAATATTCCAATTGTATGTGTTTAGGTGGACTTTATAAATGAGTCAGTCCAATTATTGCCGTTTTCCATTCCCGTTATTGTCCACGCAAATATATATATATATTATATCACAATAATGGCAGCAGTAGCTTTGCTATTAAATACACTTAAACACATTATTTAAACCCCTTGGCATAAGACTTTAAAACATTGAATCAGTATTTTGCTATTTCTCTCTTTGTCTTGCCTCAAAAATGTTTATTCCATTTTTCATTTGGGATTCTGTACTACATGGAAATTATGAACTGAGTATTGAAGACATTTATGTATATACAAACCCATGTTTTCATGCTTGAGCACATATGTTGTGGGAGTTCTTGCAGTATTTCCAATTCAAAACGCCGAGATGGTGACTTCCACAGTAAAACAATCTTTATGGAATGTGAATATATTCCTTATTACTTGTGTACGAAAAATTGTGCTTAATCATCATGTCCTTTTGGCAGTTTATGTAGATGTTGGGTTACAAGTTTGTGTCGTAATGGGGACACACACACACACACACACCAGAGAAACACAAAAACTACTAATGGAACTTCAAGACACGGCGCATAAAAGCATCCATCAGTGTTAGGTCATGTTAATGTGTTCACGTTGCCAACCTCCTCTGAGACTTTCTCACTGTAATCCCTTCCATAAAGCATGTGCTGTCTCTTCACATATGTGCTTGATTAGTTTCAAGAGACGTACAAGAATTGTTGAAATCCTTATCTGCTTTTTAACATTAGTCTTGATAATCCTCGAAAAACTCCCTTGGCGTCTGAACTCTGTAACTCATATGTTATCTGCACTATGTCTGTCTGCGTGTCCAAAGCACTATTTTTAGTAACAGACATTTCGACACAAGCATGCTCTTAACATAGTCCTCAGTCTTTAATCTGGTCCATTTCATTATGCTAAATCTGCAACATGCATGAATATTCCGTCTCATTTAAAGGGGCACTGAACTGCAAACACCAGTAAGTAGCAAAGCAACTCTTTTAAACTGCGTCAAATGATTGCAGCATATATGTTTTTCTACTTCCATGGCAACCCAACATATAGCACCGTCGTAGGCCAGATGTTGGAGCATCACTGCTTTGTAAAGCCTTCTTAGTTGTTCTGTGTTTTGCCTAATTGGACTAAGTTGCATAGCATGAAATTAGTCTGCAGAGTGGCAGCAGAATGAAATGAGGCTATGAGAAGTGTAATAGCCTAGAACGATGCTTCCCAGGCTGCAGCTCAGATCCTCCAAGGCAGGGCTGTACAATAAAACAACTAAATGGTTAAGTTAAAAAACGATACAAATAAGTATCCCATTACAGGGTTTAGGATTACTAATAGGGTAGAATATTAGTCATAAAATCCTGTTCTTCAAAGGGGGTTAGAGATGGGTAAGTGCTGAACAAGGGGACACTATATTACAAGGTTTACGTATCACTAGTATTAGAATGTGGTTATGATTGTGAAACTTGATTACTTGTTAACTTGTTATGGTTGTGAAATAGCACTGCCATACATTGGTTGCATATTCATTTCCTTTTCTACTTCTTGGTTTTGGTCTGCCCTTCAAAATCTCCTCTTGATGTGTTCCTAGGAGTGAGAGTGACAGTGAGGAAGAGGAGGAGCTTCCACTGCTGTCAGAGGAGGAGATGAACAAACTGGGAGCCAAACTGGTGAAGGCAGAGATTATGGGCAACACAGTGAGTAGGTTATGTTACCGCTTGTCACTGTGAGGGGCTGAATATGAGACAACTCTGATCAGAGGATGACTCGCCCTGTCTTAGGGGAAAAACAAGTTTTTTAAATGAGAAGAAGTTTGTTAGCTTTGTGCTGTTTGTGAAAGAGCCCCTGAGGTACTCTCATCCCAAGGATAAGATCTGTGAAGCTTTTCCTCTCGTAAAAGAGAGAAGTTATGTTGCTTCCATTAAAGCAGAACATAAATCCCACATTTTTTCCGCTGGTCTATATACACACACACACACACACACACACACACACTCTGCTGCCAGGCTCTTGCAAGTGTAATTTCTACTGGTTGTTGCTATTTTTTGTTTTGGATTTTGGGCCGTCATAATCTCCTGTAGGTTAAACTGGGCTAAATAAACACTTTTAGGACTGACTAACTCTCAAAGACGCATTGTAACTTTAAATGAAGAAACCTTGCTAGCTCAGCAACATTAAGGCTACAAACAACCCACAATCCAACACTCCCTTGATTAAATGTTATGTTCTTTATGAACCAGTACTGTCTAGTCCTTTAAAAAAAAAAAAAAAGGATTTAAATTAATACTAATCACACATGTGCCACAGATCAAATTTAAAGTGAACCACAACTGGTCATTAAGCTTTTACTCGTTGCAATATAGATATGTATGATTTGCGTGGATTTATCGGCACATCAGGGGATCCATTGATTTATAGCGTTCACTTTAGAGCTGTGCACTTTCCGCCCCATCTGTCTGTCTTCACGTGTCAATGCTGAGCGTGCTATTGGGATCTCTTATAGAGTGTTACGGAGCTGTCTGCTACAACACACTCACTCACTCACTCACTCACTCACTCACTCACTCACTCACTCACTCACTCACTCTCACACACTCTCACACACCTATACTACTAAGTGTTCATCCATCATCTCCCTACACGACAAAGCAATCAAACCGATATTCCCAAAGCACTTTGTGTGTTTATATGTGTGCCTTTCACACTCGTGCACTTGCCTTTTTTTGTCTTGTACATAAAGTTATCAATATTTGTCACAGCGGTATGGCTTAAGAGGTTGTGTGTGCTTGAGTCAAATGGATTTTGCTCTCAGTCCTCTGTAGTTTAGTGTTCAGCCTCAAAGCCTTTTGACGATTGTCAAAAACATTCAAGTAAATAACTTGATTTCATAAGATAGTCAGCTATATATTAAACTGCAGCTCATAAAACATTTACTGATGTCTGTTTCTATTTACATATCTGCCAACGTACACACCCATATGATAATCCAGTCACAGCTGTTAAAATAAGCCTTTCAATGTATCTGTCAGGCTTCACTTTTATAGGCTGTATGTCCAATTTTCAACAGGAAAAAAGGCCAAGAGGACATATTCATTATGTTCTAATATTTCCTTAAGACTGTGTGTACATTGTGTGTTCACACAACAATATTGACTGATTTGAGTGTTGTGTTGTGTGTATGTTTCAGGCCATGGTTGAGAGGCTGAGATCACAGCTGGACGCAGCACATAAAGCCAAAGAGAACTACGCCGCCCGAAAGATGCTCCAAGAAACGGCTAAATTAAAGCAGGTATGTAAATGCAATATGTAAGTCGTCTTGCACATTCATTGTTACAGTCTTTGTGGAACTAATGTAGCTAGTGTCCATGAGGGTTTACAAAACATTCAAAACACCTCACAGGATAACAATATACAATTGAACATTCAACAGCGCCACAAAGTACAACTTCTAAAATTGCCAAAACATCTCAGTTTTCACAGAAACCGACCAAAGTTACCCCCTAAAGGTACTTTGTGTTTCATGAGAACAGTTTTCCTCTGTGGATATTTATACAGGACAATTTCTCCCAGATTTACTGTATCACGCACACTGATACACGTGGCAGCTTTTCACACGCGTAATCACATAAATTCTAAATATATATATACACACACACACACACAGCATCCATCTCGCATCAAGAGCCTCATACGCACTTGTCTTTAGATGAAACTAAACTCTGCTGTTACGTCCGACTACGTTTGTTTGAAGTATCTTTGCTGCTCCGCTCTTATGTCTTGCTGCCTGCATGGAAAAGGCTCCCGTTTGGCATTTTAGCAGACCCTAATGGGAAACAAATGTCTGCCAGTGTGCTGACGACACTCTCCTACCAGGGGTCATTCAGCCTGTGCCCACAATGTTATGTGTGTGGGAGAACAAGAAATAGACAGAGAGATTATATGTGCCATCCTGTCTGCGTCTGTAGAACAGGCAATTAATAGAGACCAACGGCAGCACTCTGACACCTCAGTACTGCTTTATCTCCTGTCTCTTTGGCATTGCTAATGCCTTCTCTGGCCCCACACACAGGCACGCATAAATAAATGTCTATTTCCGACAAGAGCAGACTCCTGACAACGTTATAAACACATAGAAAGCAGGCTGTGATTATATAGTAGTATAGTATTTGAGTATATCATCATTTTCAAATTAGGCCAGTCATCCCCACTAAGGCTGTCTTGTCCAAATTCAAAGAAAGGTGAAATCCTCAGAAACATTTCTGAGAAAATATCATAATTCTTTTTAGTGCACTCGTCAGCTGAGAGGTACTTCAGCACTAGAGAAGGAGTGCTGTTGATTCTTTAGATATCCTTCCAATCTGCCTTGTTATAGAAGACGTTTGGCTTGTCTTCACTACTCAGTGTTTGGACTCCTGCTGTCTGTCTGGCTCATATTTTCACTACGCGTGGAGCCTTTAAAAGGCTGAACTGTGTCGATCAAAGAGGGAAAATATTCTATTCTATAATTTTGTTTCTGACAGTCCAGTTTAAATTTCTTGTGACTGCCTCCTATCCTCTCTGCTACTCCCACCTTGTTCTTGTTTCTTGGCTGTCTGTCTCTACCTGTCGGGTCGAACTTCAGTTGTTGTGCAACTCAGACTTCAGCTCTTCAAAATAAGCAAACTTTTTGATCTTTGCAAAACACAAACCTGTGTTGAGCACTACATTGGCACTGAAGCAGCAGTTTTATCAGATAATTCTAACACTGAAGATTGAACAGAAGTCTGTGTTATGTTCTCCAAGAAATACTCCCCACTCTGTCATTTATAAGTGCTCTCTATAACTCTCAAGCATATTTGTCAACAACTATAATCTAGTTCAACACAGAATGTTTGAATGTCTTCAGAAAATGTAGTAGTTGTAATGAATGTAGGTGTTCATGTCAGGTATTTATTTATTGAGATGGAGCCCTGATTATTAGTCGATTACAAATTTAAAATGCAGCGTCTTTCAGGGAGTACTGTTTTTTTTTTTCTTTCTTCATTGCTATACAAAAACAAAATTCTATCAAAATGACCTGGCTGTGTTTTGTTTTTTTAGGCCACCAGTGAAGACCGGGAAGTCCTGCTGTTCACAACGGACCATTCAGGTCGTGCCTGGCCAGTCAGTGACCCCTCTGGACCCCAAGAACCCCACGGAGGTCGACGCAAGAAGAAAGCGGTAAAGGGAGAGGGATGACGAGGGAAATAAATGTAGAAAAGTAGAAATGAAAAATAGAAACCACTGACTGGACAACAGGGAGGGATGGTTTAAAAACGAAACAATCAAAAATCTTGAACTGCATCAGAAAGCCACAACGCAGAACAAAGACAGAGATCCTGTACATTGTTGCAACTAGAAGACGAAGGTATTGAGAAAAGGGAAAGTAAAGAGGAGGTTTGTGTCCTGCTATTTGTTCCATGTCGTTTGATATTCAACAGAGTGTGGAATGAGAGCAGGGTTATCTCCCGACTCCGAGTTGAAAGGTGTGTATTGTAAACAAAGCTCTCCAGTTCACTCTCTGTTGTTGGTTATTATGAATTTATAAAGTGGCTCAGATTCCCATACGGTCTGTCTTGCTCTCAGTTTTCCTCATGATCCGTATCTCGCTTTGTCCATTTCTGTCTGTCAGAGTTCATCCCTCCAGGTTGTCATTTTCTTCTTTCCATTGACACTTTTTCATTCCTCATTTCAAGGTTGTGGTTTTTGTCTGTGATTTGAATGGCTTTAAAGATTGTCTTTTTTTCCCCACTTTCCTCTCTCTATCCATCTCTCATCAGATTGAGACCCATGTTGACGGGGAGCGTGTGCGCTACTTCCAGGACGATGACAACGTGGGTCTGAAGGAGATGGTGAAGAGGGAGAAGATGAGCTCTGCACAGGATCAGAACGCCCTCTACTCTCGCATGGCTTCCAAGGTATAAAAACGTTATTCATTAACTCACATTAAAAGCTTGATAGTGAGTTAAAACATTTCAGGGGTGACCTTTTAACTTATTTGAAATAGATCTATAGAAATAGACTGATAAGTAGCGCTACAGTTAAGAGGAAAAATACATTATCTAAAATGTGGGGTGAACTGTCCCTTTTTAATAAGCTGTGTTCAGATCAGTTTAGTGTGGTTGAAAATAATGAATCAATGAAGGACAGAACTGTTTGTACCTGAAGTACTCAAGTCAGGCGGATCAAGTTGGCTTTCCTCAGCTAATGCAGTCGCTCATACCTAATATGGGTACAAGTGTATCCAGATAATCATCTGTTTTTCAAAGATATCATCATTCACTTGGTTTTAAAGTTATTTTGTAAAGTATTACATAAATGATGTGGGAGATGCAATAGAATGAAGTAGCTCTTGGACCTGAAAATGTGTTAAAAACAACACAATGTTGCTCCCTGAATACAAACTGCACGTTCCATTGTTTGACAAATCAAATTTGGTGAACGAATTACATTACATTACATTTCAACTGCAGTGATATAAACAAAGTTAGATGAAGGCAGACAGGAATATGGCATGTTAAATGTACAAGATATATACATCTGTGTGTGTTTATGTGAAGGATTACCGAGATGAATTGTAATACTTTTAGGAAAGATAGATGTTTAGGATTTGTCAGATTTGTATGCATTTGGTTCTGTGGTATCCATTCTTCTCCATCCACTCGTGTTATTACATCTACTTGTGTTTCTCTCTCTCTGCGGCTCGCTCTCCTCCGCTGTGTGCTTTAAATAGACGTACAGCAGCAGATGGGTACTGGCAGGTTGTGGTGCGTGTGTCAGTCTATCAGCAGCTCTGCAGACTGCACGTCCTCTCTTTTGTTTTTGTTTACTTCTTCTCTCCCTGTAGGTAGGAATATGACAACAAGGTGTGTGTGTGTGTGTGTGTGTGTGTGTCAGAGAGTTTGAAAAGGGAGGATTTATCAACACAGTGCTTTAGAGGAGTTGCTATGGCAGTAAAAAAAAAAAAAAAAGACAAAATGCTTTGGCTCTGTCCATGTTTTCCCTTTCTTTAACTTCCTCTGCCCTCACTCGTTCACTTCCCCTCGCTCCCTAGCTCACTCACTCATTCAGGCACATCACAATTACTCGCCCTCACTCGTATATTCATTACACATGCGTATAAAAATACACACACACGTTCTGCACCTACAAAGAGTGACACTAAAAATACATCTACAGTTACCATGGCAGGGCTTCTATAAATACCAGTTTTATCCATTGGTTAGAGACAAAGTCTGTTAGCAGACAGGCATTGTCTGCAGATCGTATTGTATTTTGAAATAGTATATGAGTAGTATACCAGACAAATGTCAACCCCTTCCACTCTCCTGGTACTTGCTGAATTCATAATCTATAATTTAAATTGCATCAAGAATGTGTTAATTTATCATAAGCCAAGACATGAAAATAAATCATCATCACCAGTGAAATGCGTGTGTGTGTGTGTGTGTGTGCGTGTGCGCGCGTGTGTGTGCGCGTGTGTGCGCGTGCGTGTGCGCGCGCGTGTGTGCGCGTGTGTGCGCGTGTGTGTGCGCGCGTGTGCGCGTGTGTGTGCGCGCGTGTGCGCGCGTGTGCGCAAGACAATAAAACTGTCTCTCATGCACTAATGTAGCATGTGCTGCTGCACACTTAGGTGCAGTCCTTTGCACACACACTCACTCCTACAGACACACAAACACACACATTCCCTCCCACACTGTCACTAAACTAATCAAATTTTCACTCTCACTCACACACTCACTCCTACACAGCGAGTCATGCACACACACTTCAGCCGTGCTCGCCCATGCACAATGATTCCAACCTGTTGCCCGGTCGCCATGGTGACAAGACTCAGACGTAGAAGCGCCAGGGTCGATACTCGGCATCCTGCCTCACACTGTTCACACACACACACACACACACACACACACACACACACACACACACACACACCACACACACACCAGAGACCAACTTACTTGCAGGGCAGTCGGAGGGATATTGCGTCAGCACCTACACACACCAATTAGTGAAGATACCACCAGTCGACTGCTCGACAGTCGGATTGCCAAGACGTTGTTTTAAGCCTAAAGTGAAAACTACATATTAGTCACTGTACATACTTATATTTCACTGTATATACTGTATATACACACTTCATATACTTTGCATTTTTGCACTTTTATTATTTAATTTTCTTAAATGTCTTCTATGTAACTCTGCTTGGTGCTGCCACAACCAAATGTCCCCTTGGGGATGAATAAAGTATTTATCCTATCCATATAGTCACCGTAGCAATAAAACCTATCCATAATTGAATTAAATATACCGCATTATATATACTTTAGTACGTTTTTTTTCTTCTATTTTTTTTTTGGCCAAGTGTGATCACACTCCTGTTAAACTCTTCACCATTTCTCTCTCTTCCACTTCTCTCCGTCGTCTCCACCACCACCACTTCTACTCCACTCGGCTCTCCAGATGATGGGGAAGACAGACGGTGACAACTACACGCTGGATGACATGTTTGTGTCAAGTGCAGCGCAGCGGGAAGGCGAGGGGAAGGAGGAGGAGAGGATGAGGAGCAAAGCCATCGGGGAGAGCAGGAGGCTGGCGGCCTCCATGGACAAATGCCAGCAGTGCTTCAGCAGCCCAGAGCTCCAGAAGCACCTCATCGTGGCAATAGGGAGCAAGGTAGGGGATCCTGAATACGGAATCTTTTGGGATGTTGGAATTAGTTCTGAAATCATTAGCCGCTTAATTGACGAGTCAGTCAACAATTTTGATAATCAAAGTCTTTTGTCAAGCAAAAATGCAAGCAATTAACTTGTTCATGTTTCTCTAATATGATCAAATGCAGGTTTTCTCCTTGAAATAGAGCTGAAACAGCGATTATTTACATTATCGCCTAATCTGTTGATTATAGTTTTGTTAAATGTTAATAATTTCCTAAAAGTGTTTTCTTTACCCAAACCACAAATATATTCAGTACACAATCATAGAAGAATAAGGAAACAAGAAAATATGTATATATTTTTTAAGCTGAAACCAGAGAACAAATCAAAACAATTAACTATTTATTAGAATTGTTGCCAATGAATTTTATGACAATCAACAAATAGAAGGATGGCCTAATCCTTGCAGCTCTAACTTGTAAAACTTTAGACTGCCGGTCTGAAAAAAGAAAGAAAATGGCACATAATAAATCTAGATTAATTGACGCATTAATACATTGTTTCCCATCTTGTGTCCAGGTTTACTTGAGCCTGCCTGCAGGATTGTCGATGACAGAGGGCCACTGTCGAATCTGTCCACTGCAGCATCACTGCTCCGCCACCGGATTGGATGAAGACGTGTGGTCTGAAATGCAGGTTAGCCAGTCAGAGCTCCAAGTCTAAAGACTCAAATTACAACTTCCAAAGCCGTTTTTACAGCCGTGATAAATGCAGATCAGGACCACACGCTGCGTTCATTTTCAATGTTTACCTCAAACAAGAATGATTACAATTTTATTGAGTTCCCTTTCGGTGTTGCTTTGGTGTCCTCAGCTGTTCCGGCGTACTTTGGTGCGAATGTTTGAGTCCCAGGAGATGGACTGTGTGTTCATGGAGACACACATGAACCTACGCAGAAGACAACATTTGGTCCTCGAGTGTCTCCCACTACCCCGAGAACTGGGCGATATGGCACCCATATACTTTAAGGTCTGTAAGCGTTTGTGTTGTCGTCATTCTGATTAAGTTCATTTACGTTTTACACTGGTAATTGACTATTGTAGGGATAGGTTTTGAGTTGTGTGTTTATACCATTTTTTTTGTGTGCCTTCAGAAAGCCATCCTGGATTGTGATGAGGAATGGGCCATGAACAAGAAGGTCGTCGACCTCTCTTCGAAAGACATCCGCCACGCTGTATGCCCGCTTCATCTTTGTCTCTTTCTATCAGTCTGTTACTCCTGTCTGTTATTTCTTTAATATTTCTGGTTTTGTCTGATTCTTGTACTCTCCGATCCTTGTTAATTGTTGGTGCTTGTTTGCTTAATGCCTCGTAGGTTCCTCGAGGTCTGCCCTATTTTGCTGTAGACTTTGGACTCCAGGGAGGGTTTGCTCATGTCATTGAAAATGAACAAAAATTCCCCCATTACTTTGGAAAGGTTAGTGTGTCCATGAAGACTGTTATACTTGGTACTACTGTTTTAGCTAGTAGAAGGCAATCTCCTTTAGTTTCAGGAATTTTATAAAAATGTAACTACAGTATACATGCGTGACTGTGGATCACAGCTACAACTGTGTTAATAAAGGTGCATTTATGACATCAGTCACAAATGCAGTCGTACATTTTGCCTACAGTAGCTATACCTATTATTATTATTATTATTATTATTATTATGCCAATGTTGTTTCAAATAAACATTGTAGGCGTTTTATTCTCTTTTTTTGTGTTGAGTCAGCCGTCAATGCTGAGTCAGCATTCACAAATTAATCATTTTACAGCAATATTTCAAGATGACCAAATCCCTCTTTCCCCTCACAGGAAGTGGTCGGAGGCATGATGGACCTGGAGCCGCGGCGTTGGAGAAAGTTGATCAGAGAGAACTTTGATGACCAGAGGAAGAAAGTCCTCCAGTTTGCACAGTGGTGGAAACCGTACGACTGCACCAAGACCGAGGGCTAGCTGGACACTCTCTCAGAAAGGTTTACACTTTGCTGAGTCGTGAAGATTACACAAACGCACACTGTGGTGCACTGTTGCATCTACTTATTCTGAATTTTATGTAAAATTCGTACTACAGTTTTTAATCAAATAAAAAAATGAATGAAACAACCTTGATTCATGTGTTTGTTGTTATTTTTATGTTACATAACCAAACATAACATCACATATGCCATAAATTGTTTCCTATCACTGTTTATTTATGCTCCAAAGGGCCTCAAGACCTAAATACTGATTTATGTGGTTTTTGAAGATATTTCTGTATCAAATAAGACTTGGGGATGTTTTTGTCTTAGACACTTCTTGTGAACAAACCAACATGTAAGAATGTACCTTTGCATTTCATTCAAATATGATACAATATTTCACCTAATGCAACATATACAGGTGGGTTGTGGAACATCTATGAAGCAGTTTCTGGCGGCAAAGACCTGATTTGGAGTCGTATCTCTCTGTCAAAGAACCTTTTCATAAGCTGCTCTTGCCAGTACTGACCCTCCTTGCTCCTCCAGCCCTGGTATTTCATTTCGTACTCGCTCCTCATGATCCTTTATTCTAAGAGTCATCACATCCACATGTGCAAGCGAACGATCAACCACCTCGCCCTGAAATGAGACCTCCTCTTTTTTTCAGCTATTGGCTCTTTGATTAGCTCATCACTTCAGAGACCCATCTCATTTCCAGGTGTCATCTCAGACGCCATGTGGTGCTCGGGTGCAGCTGGTTAGTGCTGAATTTGTGTGAATCACAAAAGACCGATTGTGGCTTTTATTGCAGTACTTGTACACATGCGGTCACAGGGGAGGAGGTTCAGAATCAGGATTTTCAAATCACTATCTGCGAGAGTCAGTTTTCAGTATTTTTTTAATCTTTATCTATAAACATAATTTGTGGTAGATTTTAAACCCCCTGTGAGCATCTAAATTCTCATCACAATTTCATGCCTTTCTGCTCCTTGTGATTGGAAGTATTTCTAACTTTCATATAAGAAGGAGGGACATCACCCTGCACTATTTTTCAATCCATAGTGGTGAAATATTGTCTCTTATAGTTTCTTGAACACTATTAACATACTCCTTTTGCGTTTGCCACATTTCTAAAAGTAACCTTTTATTGAGGAAACATACATGACACAAGGGCATGGAGGAAATGAACTTCCCGGAGGAGTAACATTTGTGCATTGTTTGTATTATCATCATTATTATTATAGCATCACCTTGATAAGACCCATTTCACTGTAAAGATCAGCAAGCCATGGCTACCATAGCATTTTTGCTGCTTGGCAGACTGGATTATTTATTGTTCATTGTATATGATACAAAAAAATAAATCCCACAATCAAAATGTGTATTCGGGTTAGATCATAATGTGATCATTTTAACTGAATCTGTAATGCAGTTTTTAGTGTAACACCACAACATGCAATTTGCTACTCTTTAACCCGATTTGTACATTTGAAACTGTCCCTTGGGACAGTGCAGCAGCTTATTTATATTAGGCAAGTGACAGAGAGGCCCAGGCTCATGGTTAAAAGCAGCAGA